>OX421963.1:44769154-47169154 GCA_949128115.1 Anaspis maculata
ATTTTCTTGAGAGGAATCACCTCCCGAAGTATTATGCAAGGTCACCAAAACACCCTGTACAGGGTGTTACACTTTTTAGCGCATTTTCGTAAGAAAATGACGCTTATATGGCCGGTTTGTCTATCTGTCCGTGTAGAAATTAAGAAGTTGTACTCCTCCTCGGGGAATGAAGTTAGAGCCTTGGAACTTTCTTTGAATGATAGCTGATGTTCCCAAGGGTGGCCAATGAGCATTATTTTCTTCATACATACATACATAGTTATCACAATTATTATCAAAAAACAAAGATTTCCTGTGCCCTTCTAAGAAATTGAACTCCTCGGGGAATGAACCTAGTGCCCTGGAGCTTTTTCCGATGGATAGCTTAGGTTCTCAAGGATAGCCAGTGGGCAGATTGGATTTCATGGTTGCGCCGCCATCTTGGCCGCCATATTGAAATCTCTTATTAGTGGAACGATTGCCATGAAACTTGGAACTTATTCTTGTTTCGTATGAACATATAAATATCGGATTTGAAATTAGCCACAAGGCGCTAGAAGCTGCAGGCATAGAGTTGAGCTCAGATTTACAAAAATATAATAATTTTGAACCATAGTACTCTCGATACACCGGTAGTTAATGACCATTAAAGGCTATGACAATTCAAGATGAATTACCATTTGGATTAGAACACCCCCTACACACCAATCAAGCAACATTAGCCTGTGAGCCTGCGCAAATCTTTCATCTTGGCATCTCACAGCTCCCACTATTACAGCCACAGGTGGGTACGGTAGCGCCGGACACGCAACCAAACACTTTCCAGGCCCCGCGAAATTCAAAAGCAACGGCGACTTTTACCGAAGACTTACGATTACGTTTCACTAGACTATAGACTACTTCGTTTGGGCAGGTGCGCATGCTTGAAGGCTCCAAATTTTGAAAACTTTCGTACACCTGTCAGTTGAATGGCAACGCTGCATGCTCTGTCTAGCCGCCTGACCAACAACTGGTTCCTGGCTGTCACTTTTATACATACCGTAAATGCATCTCTTCGTAGCTTCTTTGAACTTCCTTCTCGGTACAGCCATTTTCAACAGGTTTTGTTCTTTCGTCAAAACATGAACAAATGAAATGTAGGTCAGGTAGAAACGAGAAGTGTGGTCATAATTGTCACAAGTGACTGTTGGCGCCGATGTCTTGTTGTTTTGAGCGCTGTTGCCATTTTTGTTGTTCCTGAACTTCCACAAATGATCATTGAACTTAATTTCAATGAAACATTTCTTTTGAACATAAAAAATGGTATCTTACATTCAACCAAATTATTTGTGGAATTTTAGGTGCACTACAATATTTTTTAGTGTTAATTTTCAATATCGGTGTACGAAACTATGAAATTCACGCCAGACATGCGCACTAAAAAAAAACCGAAACGAAGGGACCTATTTCAATGACAATTCCCTTCTGAATAGTGTTTGGACTCCGGAAGTGACCACTACATCTAAATTAGCAATTTATTCTTGATGTCAGTTTAAATTCCCGGTGTGTTGGGAAAAAGTATATGTAGCACTACTCTTGCCGAAACAATTTATTTCATGATGGCTTTTGTTTTGTTTCAGATCTACCATCACTTGAGATGGTACACCAACCCTACAGAACAGCGATGGATAGTGAGGATTTTATTCATCGTCCCGATCTACGCCACATACTCATGGATCAGCCTTTTATTCTTCAATTCCGAAAGTTACTATGTGTACTTTTTCACCGTTAGAGATTGCTATGAAGGTAAAGACATAATTGGATGCATATTGCATCAATCGGTAGGTATACATAGCTCAACACTAAGTGAATAATTTTTAATGGAAGGACCGGTCATAAAGGCTAACTAAACAAAGCGTGGCTAATAGCGGATTCAGATTTCCTACGAAAATGCGCTAAAAATGCAAAGGGATGAACAGATAAAAAAATACATCATGGAAGAGGCAGCAGCGACATGAATACAAAACTTGCGTATTGGATTGTTGAATAATTTATTTTCAGTGACAGAACTGAAGAAGACAAAGTTGCGCGCATTTTCTCGCATCTCTGTACTCCGTATTCACCCTCGCTTGCTTTCGCTAAGAAAATCGATAACAACAACTAAAACATGTAGATAACGTAGATATGAATCTGAGTCACCATATTTCTCATAATTGTAAAGTAAATATCCGTTTTTTTTAATTTGCTGTTCCGAAAAACCCTTTGTTATTAGAAAAAAATTCAAAATATTATCTATCGTGCGCCATAATTATTAGTAATTCGTACAGCGTTTACGGTTGAATTCCAGATAGCTTCTATTTGTCAAGTTACATTAGTGTATTCATATTCCATATGCATTGGCTCACCGTAGAATGCCCTGCCATGAATACAGCCCACAACACAGAAAAGCCTTTCGGAATTACAGTTGACGCTTTCTGAGTTACAACTTTATTGAATTAATGCTTTCTGAAATTTAAGATAACAAATCTGAATTACAATTGACGCTTTCTGAATTACAATAACTGACCAATCTATAATTGACGATTTTTGAAATTCAACTGAAAAATCTGAATTACAAATGAAAACTTCTGAAACATAACGATTTCGATTTCTGAATTCCAACTGGGAAAGTTGAGAAGATCATTAAAGAAACAAAAGTCACTGACTGCGTTTCTATCGTAGCTTTGGATGCAATCGAAACTCTATCCGATCGAGTCGATCCGCTTGAAATAGCCGATGTAAACGGTCAGGATTGAGATTTCAATCGGATGGAGCAGTTCAAGTCGATCCGGTGCTTTGGCCGGCTTGACTTGAGTCGAGCGGATCGAGACCCGCATCCGCTCGTATTTTGGCCGATGCAAACGGGATCAAATCGAAGTGACAGATGGCCGACTTGTAAACAAAGCGTATTTTTACTAAATATCAAGGGATGCTTCCCAGTAATTGTGATTAAAATACACCAAAAAATTCAATTATTGAATAGTTTTCGGTTTGGTGCAGTTTGACGCGTTTTAAACCATGTTGTTGTCGCTCCTCAATCCTAACCTAATGCTAAAGGAGTGAAATAGGATTGAGTGAAGCGGATCGAACGTGCGACGATAAAAACGCGCTTGACTGAAGCCACTTTGAATCCGATCGAAACTCGAGCGGATCGAAAGCTGCGATAGAAACGCAGTCATTGACTAAAGCGTCTGCCGTTGTCAAGTTTTGCTCACAGAGACCTCAAGTCATTATTACTCATTATCAAGTTCTGCTCAAACAGAGACCTCAGTCATTGTCATATTCAACTGACACAGACCTCAGTCATCGTCGAGTTCAACTGACACAGACCTCAGTCATCGTCGAGTTCAACTGACACAGACCTGTCATTGTCATATCCAACTGACACAGCTTCAACCATTGCCAAGTTCAACTGACACAGATGCCTGTTCAAGTATTCTATGACAGAGGTGCTTGGTATCCTCCTGATTAGATTCGTATTTATCTTCGCGGGGCTAATACCTATCTTCCCAGCGTTCCTCTACACTTTCCAGTAAATCTCATTGTTGAAGTATATCAGTTATCCAACCGAACAATCATTTACTCTACAACCTTTACGGTCAACCCTGATTTTTTTGGCATGTTTTTCATGTCAATTATTTTATAATATAGACAAAATGATTGAAAACTTCAACTAAATCGTGACACTGTACATTTTCAGCTTTCGTGATTTACAACTTCCTCTCGCTTTGCTACGAGTACCTGGGCGGCGAGGGCAACATCATGTCGGAGATTCGCGGCAAGCCGATCCGTTCCAGCTGCATGTTCGGCACCTGCTGCCTCAACGGCAAGACATACACCATCGGTTTCCTGCGGTTCTGCAAGCAGGCCACCCTGCAGTTCTGCCTGATCAAACCCCTGATGGCGTTCGTTATCATATTCCTGCAGGCCTTCGGCCACTACAGGGACGGCGACTGGAGCCCCGACGGCGGCTACATCTATATCACCATCATCTACAACATTTCCATCTCCCTCGCCCTGTACGGACTGTTCCTGTTTTACTTTGCCACGCGCGATCTTCTGACGCCCTTCGAGCCCGTGCTGAAGTTCTGCACTGTCAAGTCCGTCATTTTCCTTTCTTTCTGGCAGGGCGTCGGCCTGGCCATCCTGGAAAAAGCCGACGTCATTTCGCCGATAATCGACAGCAACGGCACCCGCACCTCGGCCGGAACCGTCTCGGCTGGCTACCAGAACTTCTTGATTTGCATCGAAATGTTTTGCGCCGCTGTTGCACTGCGTTACGCTTTTCCGTATAGGGTTTACGTCCAGGGATGCGTTACGGATTCCCGCGGTAGATCCGTGACCATGCAGAGCATTTCGAGCAGCCTTAAGGTAAGTTTTTGCGCCAATCCTCTCTGACGATCTCTCAAGAATTCCAATGTTTTCGTAGGAAACGATGAATCCCAAGGATATTATGACTGATGCCATTCATAATTTCCATCCACAGTATCAACAGTATACCCAGTATAGTTCAGGTAAGAAATGATTTTTTTTTAATGTGGTGGTGCATGTTAAGGCGATGACAGGCGGAACCGTTGTTGTTTTATGACAGTGTTATTTGCTTTCATTGGAATTGTTCATAAATTTTGTGCATCATGTCATCATGTATGTACAACACAATACATACTTCTTGTAAGTAAACCAACTGCATCGCTGATCCTTCTGCTTGTCATGAAGGGACCCTAACAAATGCTACAAAAAATTGTTGAAAATAATGCCAACTGAAACCACCCTGTCCTTGGAGAAAAGCCTCAACTTAGAAAACATCGTATAGATAAACTACGTGTCAATGGAGTTGTCAGTACCTATCGAAAAAATGGTTAGACTTCAAAGACCAACGACTTCCGATTGCTAAAAGTGATTTCGATTTAATATGTTGCGTTGATTAGCGCAAGATTTCCGTAATCCATTATACCATAGTGAATATCTAGAAACTTTAATCATTGCAGTAACACTCATTAAAACTGAATGAAAAACTTGAATACAGGACACTTTATCAAAGGTTTCTTTTGATAAAGTTAAGTTGTATCCGCTTTGCAGTAACTAGTGATAAGAAAGACTGCCTTTATGGGATTTATTGATGCAGAAAAAAACTTTCAGAAATTGAGGAAGGCTTGAGTTTAAACACACTACTTTTTTGAAAGTTGAAACTACATCGTGACAATATATATTTTCAGTTTGGAAGTAAACGGGAAGAACAACTTTTTTGATGATATCCTCATTTTGAGCGCTTAAAATACCATTTTTCTCTGCCAGTTAGTGCAAAAATAAAAATGACGCTCTCTCATAAATAAAAAGTCTAAACAAATATTCAATTGACCTAGGAAGAATTAGGTACATCCGGATTTACGCAGTTTGTTCTCTTTGATCTTGGAATGCATGTAACAAACTCTTTTAATTTTTTTGAAATGAAATGCCAGAACTTCCCGATTATACTAAGAGTCCATCTGACTGAGTAAATACTTTTTACAGACGTCATCTCACACCAACCATATGAAAGGTTATGATGTATGAAGCATGCCGCTGATTGAAATCACCTCTGGGTACTAGACTAGTTGTTCCTATCACACTTGTCTATACTTCACACAGTTTCCTGTTGGGAATTCAGCAAAATACATCTGAAGCATTTTCGATTTTTCACGCGTCAACTAAAACTTATACAAACACTTGTACTTAAGAAACCGCAACGTCTACTGAGAATGCGTATAATAAACTACTGTAGCTTAGTGTGCATTTAATCCTGTGTAAATAGTATTTTGACAAAACAATGAAATTATTGATGTTTCGTTGCATTTTGGAAGTGCATGAAAACTTTAGAATACCGTCATGTGATACATTACCTATGTTAGTATTTTATATTTTATTTACAAAAGTATTTATCCAGATTCTTGCTTAATTTCCGGGGCCGACGAGTATTGTCCTCCAGTGAAAATCGGCCCCAAACTCTGTTGTACATAAATGTATTTTTATTTTAATAATTTAATTTAATTTTAGCGTAGTTTTTTTTTTGTTATTATGTACCTATATAATTTTTTATTTGATCAAATAAATGGCTCGGTATGTACTTAAATTTGTTTTTCTCATTCTGCATGAGCTTTTTGGCTTTTCAAAAGTGATTGTTTGTCAGCATTTCTATGAGAAGTAATTTCAGGTGGGAAAAACGGTCGCGGCATGAGATTGTCACAGTACGATCCAGACGATCCGACAAGTCCAAGTGGTGGTAGTACCATACAGTCTTATAACAGTCTTGATAACAACCCGACAAAGCCGCCTGTAAATACTGCATCACGTGTTCCAACTATATCTCAGAATTATACGGAAAAAACAATGCTTTTAAGCTCTGATGAAGACAATTGAAATTATTCAATTATTATAAATGGGGTCTAGTAAATTTTGGCTTTTGTTTTTCTAATTTTACTATCAAAGTATATTTTTGTATATTGAATTGATTATTACATTATTGAATTATATTTACATATTGTTGCACTTGTGTACCTAAAAGAGGCTTGTTTTATTTAGTCCATCTGGAAAGGCAGAAAACGAAGTATGGGTTTATCAAAAAATGTATTGTTGGGGCACACAATGAGGCAACATTTTATTGCAAAGTTTACTTATGCCTGCACTTACCAAAGATTTAACTTTTAAGACTATTTAAAACAAGCGAGTCATACTTAAGATTTTTTGGTTTACTTAGTCTTGACTGTTATCAGTATTTGTTAAACCTCCTTAAGATTATACTATGTAATGTAATCAAATTAATCATACATGTGATAAAACTATTTTAATGACTTGAGTTTTGTTTAATTTTTGGCGCATTTCCCCACCACTAAAAATGAGAGAAAGTCTGCACTTCATACGTCTATCCATCATGGATTATGGATCACGATTGTTGCATTTTCGGTTTATTGCAGTAGCGACACAGAAAATCTAGGAAGAAATTTGACGATGACGAGACGATGCTGAATTATGCGAATTAAGTTTTTGCATCTAGCAGGCTTTGGAATCTCTTAAGAATACCCACATCGAACTGGTGAAGGGACAATTATTTACTATCGGAGTAAATGTCAAAATCAAGCGATAAAGCGGTCCATGGATAAAGCTCAAAGCTTAATATCACATAAAAAAAGATCACAGACACCTTTTTTTAAAAAATTCTATTTTCAATTATTACAATTTTTACAAGCTGACGTCAAAAATTAACATCTTTCAGTGATTTTATTAAGTAACCAGTATATAATTTTTTGTTATTGAACGCTGAATAATGAATACTTCACGGTGTCAAATTATACCTAAAAGAATCATGGATGGATCTGATCAAATCGTGATTTACGGAAAATAAAAATCGAAGGTAAGAAATTTCTACTACTGCATTATCGTACAATCGGACCTTATTGCCGGCTGTGATGGGTCGTCCGTCGACGAAAATTGGACGTTTGCCTTCTGACGACAAGTAAAATTCCCCGGTGTTCCGCAGCCTATAACAAAAAAAAAAAATCAGCACGATCATAATATTTCCTCTTGTTCGGGAAAGTAAAACAAAACATACATTCGAAAAGGAGATTTAAACTTGAATTTTTAAACTTTAATTTCTACACTCTGTTGAAGAAAGCAATGCAACATTTATAAAAAAAATGACAAACTCCCATTTGAAGGAAGCTTTTTCTTCACCAACATCGAAGACATTTAGGTAAAGTTCATATTTCGGATGGTTTTTGATTCATCTTTATGTCCCTTTTGTTTTAAAATGGGGTAATAACGAGTGAATACGCCCACGGGCGTGAGGCTCAGTAGCGAACTTCTCCTTTGAATGATCAGTGAACGTTATTAGGCACGATTTTGTCTAATTTGGTTCTCAAGACTATAGCTTATCCGGCAAGAGTACTCTGAAATGCAGGAGGTGTAATACCTATAAGAATAATAATAAATGCTTCGTTACGTCTAATTATGACATGATCCAGTTAACAACCAGAAAGTGATTCTGATTACCTACTATGTAGACAACAATTGGATTTGACAATAATATGTTGAATCTTTATTGAATAGTTAGATATAGGCTGTCTGATTTCTACATGATTCTAGTGGGCTGCGATTCAGGCCGCGATCGGCCGATGGCGACCTGAAACGCAGCCCTCTCGAATCATGTAGAAATCAGACAGCCGATATCAGATTGTGAAATAATTTTGGGATACTTCTTCATTTTTGTCTAAAATAAATAAATAAAAATAAATAAATAAGTTTATTCCTTCTTTAGCAATTACAACAACACAAAGCGGTTTTCAAAGTGCTTACAAAAAGTTGGAGAGAATAAAGCAGTAAACCTTATTTAAAGTTCCTTCAAGGAACTTAAGATCGAACTCATTGACTGCGTTTCTATCGTAGCTTTGGATCCGATCGAAACACTATCCGATCGAGTCGATCCGCTTGAAATTGCCGATATAAACGGTCTGGATTGAGATTTCAATCGGATCAAACAGTTCAAGTCGATCCGGTGCTTCGGCCGGCTTGACTTGAGTCGAGCGGATCGAGGCTTGCATCCGCTCGTATTTCACCCGATGTAAACGGGATGGGATCGAAGTGACAGATGACCAACTTAAAACAATGCGTAATTTTCACGAAATCAAGGGATGCCTTTCAGTAATTGTAAATAAAATGCACCAATAAAATTCAAAATTAATATCTTTTTTGGTTTGACGCAGTTTGACGCGTTTTAAACCATATTGTTGTCTCTCATAAATTCTAACCTAATTCTAAAGGAGTGAAATAGGATTGAGTGAAGCGGATCGAACATGCGACGATAAAAACGCGCTTGACTGAAGCCACTCTGGATCCGATCGAAACTCGAGCGGATCGAAAACTGCGGTAGAAACGCAGTCTTTGTTCGTAATATTATTATTAAAAGAACAATAAATTGATTTATTAGTATTATTATTATTCTTTATTGAATAGTTGGGTACATTACTACGTCCACATTGTGAATTTGGACGCACTTGTATGAAAAAATCCTTCCATCTAGGACTAGACGCTGTGACGGACGGCCAGAAAGAAGGACAGACAAAGCTAGGACATATCCCATACACTTTCTATTTTCAGTAGAATGACTTTTTTGAGCAAAAATAAAGTGACAAGCTGGAGCGCTGGGAGAATACGACCGATGGCCGCTGATAGTTTCGCTCCAAAACTTTGCAGGTGCTATCAGCCGTAGCCGTAGCCCCACAGCTTGTCACTTGACTTTTGCTTTAAAAAGTCATTCTACTGAAAATAGAAAGTGTATGGGATATAAGCGCCTTCTCATCTGAAGAAGTGCGCTAAAAAATCGACTTTTTGGCCTTCCGCTGTTTTCAAGATCCAGGGCTCACATTGAAGCTGAAGCTTTGGGTACGAAAATCCTCATAAAGATAATCGATTCATGATCAACGAGTGGATAACAGAATCTCCGAAAACACAACGACAAAACCTCTAAAAACTAAATCTCTTGACGGCAAAGTCTTCAAACACATTTTCAGCGATTCTTCACAAATCATTTCCATAAAATTAGGTTGTGAGATTATTTATTTACCTCAAATCACAGATATTCGCAAGTGGAGCAGTGCTCTAAGCAAGAGACAAATCAATGCAAGAGCTGATTGCTGAATTATCGAATAATAAACAATCGGACCAAGATTCGTTACTCAAGTAAAGTGCTCGCCAATGGGAGGCATTCTCGCAAACGCATTCCAGAGGGCACAGCATAGGCTTGGGACCAAATGTCAACGTCAAGTCCAAGGTCAAGCTTGCAGTTGTCATTGCTTATCAGAGCTCAACCTAACCTATCTTTATTGTTTATTGTCGTCGCATGGTGTTAGTCTCACCGATACCGGGTGCTTGTCGTTTGAAAGGCAGGGCAAATGCAAGCGAAGCAGCGCGGGGCCGTCTGGCGGTTCGTGCAAGACAATATCCCCGGCTGGTGACACGATAAATGCAACCCACAGTGGTCCCAAGCTATCATGTTGAAGCAGGGCTCCGTTCAACTTCGGGTGAGTTCAAGTTTGACTGCCAAAGGCAAAAATTCATTTTTGTTCACTACTATAGACCTCAGGGGCTCCATATGGTATCTACTGAAGAGGCAAATAGATGCTCTAAATAAGCCACTCCTGCTTCATCCTAGCACATGGATAACGGAGAGAGAAATTAGACTATACTATACGAGAACCAGGAGGACATTTCGGTATCACCAATACAAGAGTCGCCCTTCCACTCAATGAAGTCGATGGCTCTGTGACAAAACAGCGCGTGACAAAATAGCGTGTCCAAAAATAGCGCGGTCTTAATAGCGCAGAGACAAAATAGCGCTGGGACTAAATAGCGCGGGACAAGAGGGCGCGCCCAAAAATAGCGCGGTCATGATAGCGCAGGGACAAAATAGCGTTGGGACTGAATAGCGCTGAGACTGAATAGCGCTGGGACAAAATAGCGCGCGACAAAACAGCGTAGCTTCTCAAAATAGTTGCCTTGATTCAAATTTATTTGATTGCTGTCTCTATACTGCTGTGAACAAAATGTCTTTCTTAACGTCCCAGAAAGGTGGTAAAATTTTATACCACGAAGGGTTTCGGTATAGAAAAGATCGCCAGAATTTGAACACAACTTCATGGCGGTGCACGGTGGTATCGTGCAAAGGAAGACTTATTGTGAGCGAACACACCAAGAGACCAACGACGGAGCACAATCATCCTCCCGACGTGGCTGCCGTGGATGTTGATCAAGTAAAAGCAACCATCCGCAATCTGGCGACAACAACCGGACGAAGCGGCTGTGCATCTGCCAAAGTACGACGCTCTCAGGAAAATGGTTCAGCGGGCGAGACATAGCAATTCTGGTCCATCCACGTGTTTCAGTAACTCGTCAGAAATCAAGCTACTGGAGAGACACATGAAAACTGAGCACGGAGCTAAATTCTTGTTGGCAGATTCGTGCAAGGGTGGTTCCGGTCGAATGCTGGTCTTCGGAACCCATGCCAATCTCGGTTTGATGACTGAGTTCACTCACTGGTCCTTGGATGGAACTTTCAAAGTATGTCCCCAGTATTTTGCACAGTTGTATGTGATCCACGCGTTCATTGATGAAAAAGCCGTGCCAATGATTTACGCACTGCTGCCCAATAAGGCGGAAGAAACTTATATCGATCTATTCCAAACACTGCTATCTCTTCAAAATTTTCTCAAGCCCATCTCAATATTGACAGATTTTGAACAAGCAACCATATCTGCTATTGATGAAGTGTTCCCTGATTCCACAATTGTTGGCTGTTTCTTTCATCTTTCTCAAAATATGTGGCGAAAAATACAGCAGCAGAAGTTAACACAAGAGTATACGGAGAACGAGCAATTTCGACTGGAGTGCAAAATGCTTTTGGCTTTGAGTTTTTTGCTAGAACGAGATGTTCAGTTTGGTTTAGAAATTATATCTGAAAATTTCTGTGACCATATGAAACCAATTGTCGACTATTGGGAACATACCTACGTGGGAAAAAGAATCCATGGAGTACAACCTCGATTCCCAATCAAAGTGTGGAATCTCTATGAGAGATTGCAAGCTAATTTACCGCGGACCAACAACTCCCTAGAGGCTTGGCATAATTCTTTGCAACGAACGCTCAACTGCCACCATCCCCATGTTTTCAAACTGGTTGATCAGTTGTTAAAGGAACAAAGATCCACAGTCTGGTTGGTGTAGCTCGTAATTTAACTGTTTCAGTTTGAAGTTATGGAGTTGATCGCCAAATCTGTCAAGTTTCATCCCGGAGTCAACGTCAACCGGACCAACTCACTAAATATTGTCATTTTTACGTGTTTTGTTTACATACTGTTTTGTTCGGCGTTTACGAAATTGATAGATTGTGATTTCTAATCATTCTAACAATGCCTTACACGTCTATGCCTTACACCGAGCTATTATGTGCCCCAATGTAATTCCCTAACAAAACGTCAAAACATAAACTATCGATCCTTGCGCTGCCTGCCGGTGATCCGGTGAACGAATTTCATGTAATCACCCTATAGTACAAGAAAGATAGATTTCAACCTCGGAAAAAATATGGATGTCCTGAAAATTTGATATTCTGTTCAGAATTGAGTGCTCTACAACATATCCAAAATCGCCAAAAATCGCACCCGGGGGTTCTGAGTTATTGGAGGGGGGGGGGGGGGGGGGGTAAAAAATTGCAACTCAAAATGGAGGGGATGAAACCCGTCAATCCATTTGGAGCAAATACGTTATAAGTCGACGCATAATATCCCGTTGATACCATTTTGGCACAATAAGTGTCAATCATTGTTGAAGGGGGGTCGTGGGGGGGGCGAAGCTCTGCTAGGTGGTTAATTTTGTTTTTTTGGCCATGTAGAACCGATCGCGACAAGTTTAGTATCTTTTCCGACTAAATTCATTCTCCTGAACTCGAATCCGTTGTGTTAATTAGGATGAAAACAAGTTTGAACAAGTGAACTTAAGAAAACTTGTTTTTTCTTTGACAATTTTGACCAATTTTTTTTTTACTGTCAGAGGTGTTCATCTTTGAAAAATTTTCAGAGGCCATTAAATTGAAGTGTATTCTTCAGGAAAATCATCCACTCGATGTATGATTTTGTTTCTCGAGTTCGAAAAATCGATTTGAACCTGAGCCGGCGCGGCGCGTCGTCTACTACTGACCAGAACACTACAACATGCACCTTTAAATGAAAGTAGCTGAAACTATTGAAAAAATAATAACAAATGTTTGAAAATTCGAGGATTTGTGCAGAATTGAATTCCCTATAGCATAAACAAAATCGCCATAAATCGCACTGCAGGATTTTGAGTTATTCGGGGAGGAGGATAACATTTTGGAAAGATTCATACTCTATGAACTGTTGCCTCTCCCCTCAAATAACTCAAAACCCTTCAGTGCGATTCATGGCGATTTTGTTTATGTTATAGGGAATTCAATTCTGTACAGATCCTCGAAATCTCAAAGATCAGTTGTTATTTTTTCAATAATTTGAGCTATTTTCATTTAAAGGTGCATGCTGTAGTGTTCTGGTCAGTAGTAGACGACGCGCCGCGCCGGCTCAGGTTCAAATCGATTTTTTCAACTCGAGAAACAAAATCATACATCGAGTGGACGATTTTCCTTAAGAATACACTTGCATTTAATGACCTCTGAAAATTTCCCGAAGATGAACACTTTCAACAGTAAAAAAAAATCGTCAAAATTGTCAAAGAAAAAACAAGTTTTCTCAAGTTGACTTGTTCAAACTTGTTTTCATACAAATTTACACAACGGATTTGAGTTCAGGAGATTGAATTTAGTCGGAAAAGATGCCAAACTTGTCGTGATCGGTTCAATATGGCGCAGGAAGAAAAAAGAACCCCCTAGCCAAGCTTCGCATTCCCACGAGCCCCCTTCAACAATGATCGACACTTTTTGCACCGAAATGATGAAACAGGATATAATTCGTCGAATTACGATGTATTTGCATCCAGTGGATCGACAGGTTTCATCCCCTCCATTTAAGGTCGCAATTTTTTACCCCCCCTCCAATAACTCAAAACCCCCAGGTGCGATTTTTGGCGATTTTGGGTATGTTGTAGAGCACTCAATTCTGAACAGAATATCAAATTTTCAGGACGTCCATATTTATTCCGAGGTTTTGCTGATTTTTTTACTATTTTTCCTGTACTATAACTAAGCCAACTGGGGAATCGGACAACTCGTCGACACCCAACTCATCGACAGGATAACTTGCCGACACCCAACTCATCGACAGGATAACTTGCTGACACCCAACTTATCGATAGGACAACTCATCGACAAGACAACTCGTCGACAGGACAACTCATCGACAAGACAACTCATCGACAGGACAAGTCGCCGACAGGACAACTCACCGACAGGACAACTTGCCGACCAGAAAACTCACCGACGAGACAACTTGACGACTACACAATTAATTAAAGGTGCTAGGACAATTCTTCGCGCGAACAATTCTTTACACTGGGGGGAGGAGGCACATAGGGCTCTGAGAAGCCTAATAAGGCACAAAGGAGCTTTCTAAGATTCCAGAAACTTTGAGAAATCAGAAGAGAGCACCTGGTCTGACAACGATAATTGAAGACACAAGGGGGCTCCAATCGATACTTGAAGATACAAGGGGGCTCAGTAGAGCTTGAAATGCTTCAATGTAAACACAAGGAAGGAGAGGCCTCTTAAAATCAGGCGAAGGCCTGGCGGGGCTCACTGGGGATCCAAATGAGACTTGGGGACACGAGGGGGCCCCGTAGAAGTTTGACCAACACATCAAGACTAACAGGAGCTAACTAGAACTTGGAAAACTAAAATATTGTAGAAAGGGGCTCAGCATGGCTACAAATGCAACATGAAGACACCAGGGGGCCACATAGGGCTCTGAAAAACCTAAGAAGGTACAAAGGAAGGTTTTTACGATTCCAGAAACATCAAAAATCAGAAGGGGGGCACTTGGAAGAGCAGCTTCGCTAAATACCGCCAATAAAGACATTTTGACATCAAGATTCCAAACGATACTTGTAGAGACAAGGGGCTCAGCAAGGCTTGAAATGCGACGTGAAAACTCAGTGGGGAATAGGGCTCTGAATTTCACACTCACACTGGACCTCATTAGAGCTCCAAAGTTTCCTGCGAAGGATTGTCTGGCGAGTTGGGTGTTAATAAGTTATACCAAACCCAAGCAACTGACCATGCTATTGGCTGGTCCACAGCAACTATGAGCGTGATAAAATTAATTGGCTCATAAAACTTTGGTGAAATTGGTTATTTATTATTTGTGCAAAGTCAACGTTCAATAATTATCAAGGGCTCGACTGCTCTCATACGTTAGATCGCCAGGCACCCGCCTCGAATGCTTCAGCATTGATGGGACGCAAATAGGTCGAAACACGTGTCTGTGGATTTCGATGGTGGTGCTCGGTTGGTCTAACGTGTTAGATTCTATGCTGATTTGTAATTTCACACAGCGTCCCTGTGTGAAGTACAAAGATGTCAAATATTGACAGAATAATTACGTTTTCTGGCTTTTGTTTTTTCCCCATACTCACTTGCATGGAAGCAAGCAGATAGTGTTTCAAGAAGCAGACATATAATAGTATTATAGTTTATAGTAAACATATAATTACCTCAGAGTACCCTGCCTTCTGGAAACCTTGTGTGCAGGACCTTCCAGAGACAAATCGATGTCGACGTGATAGCCTTTGCCGCTTCTACCGATAGTGATTTCCTTGCTCCTCATCAAGTACCTCACCATTCTGCCGCGCAGCACGGCCAAAGTCTGACCATCCAGTTCCCCAAGAGAAATTCCCGTGACGCTGTCGACCAGAACATTCCACCTTCCCACTTCATTTTCAAGCTGCCTGATTTGCTTGACGTTTTTCCTCTGCTGAAGCCGCAATTCGCGATCCAGCAACTCATCGGGGGGTTCGCTCAGTTCCGAATCCTGAATGATGTCTTCAGCATCGTTGAACGTCATGATTGGCCGTCCCAGAGTGGGCAGGGGCCCGACCACTTGATCGGGAAGCAAATGGTAGAACTTCATGGTCTGCCAGTGTTTGAAAAGCGCATTGGCCGTCCGACCTGAGTAGAACACGTCCGGATGTTGCGTTAGCAATTCGGCAAACATTTCGACAGTCGGATTTTGGGTGTTGGATTTGATCGTGCTCAGCACTTCTTCTTCGGCTTGGCTCCACAGGGCGCGGTCTTGTACCGAGGCTATCATGTCTGGGTGAAGGTTCCGCATTGCCGCCACCGCCACTCTAGATATGGCTTGGTCGTACAGAAGCGCGTACCAACGCTGCTGTAACTCCTGCACGGTGAATTTGCAAGAGAACTTGGTACCTAAGTGAACTGTTCGCAAATCATTAGTCTGTTGGACGCCGATAATCAAAGCCAAATCGTCAGTCGGTTTCCAACGGCCTAAATCTTTGGTGGTGAATTGATTGGGTTGTCGACCCTTCTTGTTTCGTCGCTGATTAGTGGGCAGCACCTTTGGAAGAATCTTGCGTTTCAGTTCCGGAGCAACGACCACGGGAGGTGCAGTCACAATTGGCGGCGTTAAAGGACCAGCAGCCGGTGGAGCTGAGAATTCACCGTGCGACTGTGTTCGGGATCTGCCGCTCTGTAAATTACAACTCTTAGCTTAAATCTTCAGCAACCTTGAGCGTTCCTGAACCACTGAAGCATACTCAGATATTGTAAGAACAAAAATCAACTTACCACCTTGACAGTCGATATTCCTGGCAAACCAAGACTGTATTCTACCAGTTCATCGTCGAATTTCTTTCGTTTGATTGAGCGATTTGAACTGAAACCAAAATTTTGTTTCGATTTTTCAGGTCAACCTAACCTCACAAAATTGACATTTTTTACCTCCTGCGACGCTGTACATCGGCCGAATCGACAAGATGACTTTGAGACAGGGTTCCATACAGTTCTACTTTTTCACTTGGAGACTGCAGAATTTCTCTAATCTGCATAGGATCCATATTTTCAAGAAAAGTAGTTTTTCAATCTTCTCCAATCTTCTCTTCTGAACTCTCAACGCAACACGGATCAACGCAAACAAAACGCAAAATGCAAACAACAAAACAATCACCTGTCAACAGTCAACTGCGCACGCGCGCACAAAATTAAGAAGGTTGGCAACTCTGAGGCACGTTGACCATCACGTGACTTTTGTTGTGACATTGACATTTCACATTTTTGTCGTTTGAAACTGTCAATGGAAAAAAAATATTTTGAAAAAAGTGTTAAAACTTTGTTCTGATTAAAACAGCCAAGATTATTAACTTTAAAACACCCACAATTATTGTAATGTGAATTATATTATGGCTTCTCCAGAGTTTTACCTTGGACTTTCCAATAACCCTGTCAGATTCGAAGCAGTGAATCAGCTAACTAATGTATTTTTCGATGATTCCAACAAGCACGTATGTATCCTTTCATTTTATTCAACAAAATAATTATGCGGGTCGTTCACTATGAAGCTGCAATGCTGCATGAATTTCAGGTTTTTGCGGTCCGGTCGGGGGGCGTAATGGGCGTCGTAGTTAAGAGCTCTAACAACGAAGAAGACACGCTCAACTTTCGAATGGAAGACACCGGTGCCGTCCTCTCCATCAAATTCTCCTTGGACCGTAAAATCTTGGCCGTTCAGCGAAGCAATACCTCCGTCAAGTTCATGAATTTCAATGGAACCAGCCTTGATGCTGAATATTCACAAAGTTGCAGGAAGAACTCGAACATATTGGGCTTTGTCTGGCTGGAGAACAACGAGGTAGCTTTCATGACAGACCACGGCATCGAGCTGTATCAAGTCATCCCTGAGAAAAAGACCAGCAAATATTTGAAGACAACTTCGGTCCAGGTCCAATGGTTTGTTTGGTGCTCACTGAATAAAATCGCTTTGTTGGCTTCGGCGCATGGTTCGCAGCTGCAGCCGGTCCATTTCAAACCAGGAGTCATCAACAAACTCCCGAAAGTTGAAAGTAAGCATTTTTCAGGTGAAGTGTTAACAGGATGTTCAAAGTCACCCCTTCAGGGCTGGATTAAACTCAAATAAAAAGACTTATTCAAAAAACGCTCTCAGAAATACACTAAAAAAGACCATCTTCAGGAAGAAGGCCATTTGATGATCAATACCAGATTTTAGTAGCTGGAGGCCCCTGAAGGAATGATCCTAAGAGTTTGATTTTTGTTAATCTATGTAACTCATTTGATGGAATGTGAAGAAGTTTCTGACAAAACTCACTTGAGGGTTTGGAATTTTGAAAATTTCAGGGAGAAAAAGTAAACTTTGATAATTTCACTCCCATTTTCAAACGCATTGTATACGCGTATGTGACGTCATCGCGCCTCATCCAATCGTATGGATCGGAGGGTGTGGTAAACTGCGTTTAGGGCGTTAAGCGTTTAGGGTAAGCTTGCGTGTAAATGGTAAAAGCCTAAAGATTAAAATGATTTAAATGATTGGACAAATAGTTGTGGATGAAACAGAGCAATGAACAGCAGTTTGAATGAATTCATTAATGGGAGCCGTTGAATTCCTCACCCATACTGTACTACATTGGCATGATAGTATGCCCTGGGATGGGTTTTTGGGATCCAACTCGCTCGTGCTCGTTTCATCCGTAACTGCAATTTGGTCGAGCTGTGACAATCCCACTCCAACCACCCGGCTGGCACGCCGCTAACTTGCGGTATTGGTCGGGGATTGGTGACGTCACAAATGCCGCTCGATCTTGGCGTTTTAAATTTATCCGCTGATCGTAGCACTTTTCATTATTTTTTTTAAATTTTGTAGATCAAAACAAAAGAATATATTTAGACGAATATTCATTGTTTGGCTTGTGTAATCAAATTACACAATAAAATAGCAAATTTAAAGTACGCTGTAATTAAGATGATACATTTTGTACCTACAAAAATGGTTACAACTTCATTTGAGCTAGAGTTTTCAGTTTTCCTATCAGATTTTCACTAAAAATCATGAATTGATAAACGTCGCTCGAAATTAACTTCAAAAGATGAATATCAATTATGTATGTATAGGGTGTTTCAGTTTTGGTGGGTGGAAATTTTGCCGAACTTCCCGGGAACCGGGATCTTGACCGACCACCAACATCGCATGGGGTCGGCACCATCGTTCATATTTTACGTGCTATGCCACGCTGCCTTTGCATTTAGCAAGCATTACACATAAATCAAAAAACTTGTTTTTGGGACGAAAATTCGACTCGCCACTGGTAGTGATCGAACCCACGACCCTTGGTATGACAGTCGGACTCGCTAACCACCATACCACAAGTTGAGGTGATATCTTGGAAAAAAAATTGCTTCAAATCGTAAAAAAAGCTTTCGAAAGAGCTTTGAAATGATGTTTCACTCAACACTCAATTCCGATTGCCATTTAAAAATTTTTAAAGAGCCGCCGCTTCACGATTAAAACTGGCGCCTCAGCTATAATGGGTTTGTTCCATCAGGAATCTCAAAATAGTCAGAGCCAAGCCAATGAGAAGCGCCCAAATCAGTTTGCAAATTGATTCTCTCGATTCCTATTGGCTCTGACCAGTTTGAAACCTCTTGATGGAACAAACCTAAAAATACTACGTGCGTATGGCGAGAAGCACGTATCCGCACCTTGTTATTGTCACATCGTGTTTACGAAACATTGCGTGAAAAATCAATAATAGATTGCACCCCATGGACTCGTATTTTCAGCTTTGGGATTATAACTCGAGTGAAGAACGAGTCAGACACCACTATTAACTGAGGTGAGAATATTTGAGCCTATCCTATGATATTTGAGGTGCTTTCATTTTGCCAGCAGGAGCTGTTTGGGGTGGATCACTTGACAAAGAAAGTAGATCCAGCTGGGCCGTGATTGGTGTATGTATCAAATTTCTCTGTCTAGTGATCTACCCGGACTATTAGGGAAACAAAATTATCAACTTTAATCGTACCACTATTCACGTACAGATGTCCCAGAATAAAGTAACCAAATGCCAATGGAAGATGGCCTGGAAGCAACTAAGAGACCCCTTATATTTTTTTCGGCATTCGAATTTTTTTTTCATTTTGAATTTTACTTCTCGACCCACCACCCAACGAGGAGGGGAAGTATTGTGAACGCGCTAAAAAAAGTTTCGAGATTTCGACGGATATATCCGTTTGAAGGTCCTCCTATGAGGATTTCAAGAATGATCTCTGTCTGTCTGGACTTGAAATTTGGTACACAGAGATGTTTCACCGTCGAATGAGCCCATTCGTTTTTGGCTGTCATCTGTCAAACGGAAGTGTCACTATCAAAAAATGACTGAAGCTATATCTCACGGAACTTGACTTGCGATATGCCGTTTGAAAGCCCATAAAAAACTGTATTCAGAACGGTTAAAAAAGTATCTAAGTATCTAATTCGACAGATGATTCGAATTTATTTTCGAGTTATGCGCAACGTCATTGTCATGTAATGTATCACCGTGTTGAAAAGAAACAACATGGACTACCATGTCTTTTACACGCTTTATTGGTAAAAGCGTGATGATGACAAAGACAACTGCATAAACCCAGTCGTAGCGCATAGCGCTTGTCTCGCCCTGTCCATGCCGGTACAGAGCATCCTCTACAAACTGCAACTTACGTCTCAAGGTGCGTTCAGTCAGCTTATTTAGCCGCAAGTTTTAATTTTAGTCGTAAGCGCTGCATCCCTTATTCGCTGTTCTGAGGAGGCTGGTTCGTCAGTGCCAATGGGCGTCGCTGCGCTTGCGACTAAAATTAAAACTTGCGGCTAAATAAGCTGACTGAACGCACCTTCTCAATCTTAATTCATACGCATACGATATATGACGTGAGGTGCGTCTTTTAAGAATTGAACTGTATATTTGAATTTTTTTCAACTACAAGTTTCAACACCTTATTCTGTATAATATTCTTTGAAGCGAGGTCATAATCTATATTTTCCTTGATCAGGACCATCAGAAGAATCTTGAAAGTCTGCATGATTAAATTTTCTTTTAGCTGAACCTGGACGTATGGCTCTAGAGCGTGACGTCACACTCACAACGCTGTATGGTGTGCCCGCCGTTTTGATCCTCCGGCATCAGAGTGGTCCCCAATGTGCAGAAGTTCATGTTCATACTTTGAGTGGCCCCGGTCAGGCGCCCGTCAAGACGCACGTGTTGAAATTAGGCCTGTCTGGCAGATTTGCCATCAACGTGGTCGATAATTTAATTCTAGTCCATCATCAAGTTAGAGCGCACCCCCTATAATATTCAAATTCTCTATTAAATCTCAACATTTTCAGGCTTCCAGGAGTTCTCAAATTTTCGATACGGCTTTACCAGGTGAAAGCGATGGTACCGTTCGATATTACACTTCAGTGGCGCCTGCACGGTCGTTCAAGCCAGCGCAGATCACTTTGCCCGGACTTGGAGAGCCTCAAACTCATGACTGTGAATTATGTAAGTATTCTGTACCTATCGATCCATTGTTAAAATTTAACGTCTTTTCATATTTCATCAGATTCTCCAAACTGGGTTGTATTCCAACCAAACATCGTGATTGACGCCAAGCTAGGTTGTTTGTGGTACATTGAATTGTGTCTTCCAGAACTGTGCAAGCTTATTCCAGACCTCACGTCCTGCGTTCAGTTAGTTTTAAGAAGACGAAACGGCAAACCTATCTTACTAAAAGTAGGTACTGCGAGCCTAAAATTTGATCTCTTTTTTTTTAACGTTAGAATAATCTTTTTGTAGATTCTTCTGGATGCTGTAAAACTGACAAAACCACCTCTCACTAAGCTACATGAGTCCTTCAATCACATCAATGCGATTTATCGCGATTGGATTGAATCTGAATTGCAAGCGCATTCTGCTTCCCCAGTGGGTTCCGCTTCTGCCGTATCAGTGAAAATTAGCACATCCCCGGAAGTTTTGATAGACCAGATGGATATTTACAATGAAATTTTACAAAAACTGAATTTTGAAACAGATTTGAAAAACTTGGAATGGATCCTGGTGAGCTACTTAACGTCCCTCTTCAAACAGGGTATCAGCGCTCAACACAACCTCAATGAGCTTCTCATTGTTGCTTTGGTAAGAATTTGCGAATAAAACTGTTGAAACTGTTAACAAGTGATGTATGCACGTATTGCACATGAAAATTTTTAAAGGCTGAACCTCAAGCAAGATATACAAAGTAATTGAGGTCTCCAATTTTCCGTTGTCTCTCTTTACTGTGACGTCATGCGTATAAGATACGGTTAATCGAGGTCATTGGGCGCTTCCCAATAAAGCGTATAAGGACACAATTCGACACAATTTGACACAGCTAGCGTTCCAATAGCAGTAATAGCACCACATGTCGACACAATCGAAACATTGGCGAGGCTGAGTTTAGAATTGAGCTGGCAAGTGCACTTTGACATTGTGTATCCGTCTTGTCGCAGTTATTGGAAAGCGTCCTATGTTTCTTGAGATATGACATTTCGTTTCTGACAATGGGAAATTTTTCGAATCTGACAAGCGCTCTGTCGTGTATTTATTTGATTTCAGCATGGATTTCATGATTTCACTTGTTCTTACCCTCGTTCTTGCCAATAAGTGTGTTATATGTAGTGGAAAACTGAGAAGATACTGAAGATACTTACAGAAATGGTTCAAGGGTGTTGTGTCGCTCTATGCGAGTGCGAGAATAAGACGAATACACCCGGCATCACCATGCACCGGTTCAGGAAAGACCCAAACTTGATGGAAGTGTGGCTGCACCAGCACCACCAGGGATCACGCTGCACCAGACACGTGCATCTTACTACGAAAAAACTCTATTACTTCGTCCATTAAAAACTCCCTTATGGGTTCTAGTGACTTTCCCCACATGATAATGGGAACAGTATAGCTAACCGATTCAAAATTCCCGCAAAAGTCAGAAACGAAACGTCCAAACGTCATAAACGTCAAAACGTCAAAGGTGACCTCGGAAAACCATGTACTTTCTATCTCCTAAAATTGGAAAGGTCAATTATTTCGGGAAAGCTCGATTGCCTTTAATGATACCAAAATTTTGTAAAATCATTTTTCCTACGACCACCCACAAAAACGTTACTTTCTGTGCATTATAGTAGGTACGCGAAAGTAAAAAATATCGTCACAAGTTGCCTTTTGCTTATTGCTTTTGCTTTGCAATGCCTACTTTGGATACTCTAATTGACAAGATAGATTCAAATTTCATTATTGTGATAATTTCAGTTTAGGCTTTTAATTTAAAAATCGATATTTAAGGGAATTATTCACTAAAAGGTCATCATCAAATCGTTAGTTTATTCTCATATTTTCATAATGAAATCCGATATCAGGTGTCTATGATAATAATTACATATTAGTAGGTGGCGATTTTGACATTTCACTTTGAATAATGATAAATTTCACCTGAGGTCCGTTTCTTTGGCGAAAATTAGGCAATTTTTCGTTGCCTCTTTCTACCGTGGCGTCAGCGTAACGGCGCGGCGGATCGTCAAG
This sequence comes from Anaspis maculata, assembly GCA_949128115.1. Lineage (NCBI taxonomy): Eukaryota > Metazoa > Arthropoda > Insecta > Coleoptera > Scraptiidae > Anaspis > Anaspis maculata. Next base: position 44,792,246 of record OX421963.1, read on the forward strand.
GTCATGTTTTGACATACGACATTTCATTTCTGACCAATGACACACTTTCGAAGGAAGGAAAATGGGCCAACAATAACCTATTTTGTAGGTGTTACCATGTTTCTGATGTCACTTCACTGTGTTTTATGCGGTGGAAAACCAGGTAGATGTCACTTCACTGTGTTTTATGCGGTGGAAAACCAGGTAGATATGGTTCAAGTGTTTTTTCATATTTTCAATGACAACCAGATGACAACCTGTCACAGTGGTGGCGAAACCTGCGAAAGAGCGGAAACTTCGACTTTTTTTTAATCGCCCCTGTATAATTTTCAATGTTTGAATTATCCTCGGAATTATCTTTTTTCATGTTTTCATAAAGAAAATCATTTATTTTTTCACAAAAAAAAAGCGTTTTGCAGACACTTGTTAAAAAAAATTGCAGAAGGTACTTGGTTTTGGATTATCAAGCTGGGACTTTCCCCTGTGTCTAAACAACTGCCTGGGGTATCCTTTGATGGACAAGACCCAGAGATTAGCGACAAGATCGTCCATTTGCAGTGTGACATCTTGGTGTGACACATTAATTGTGAGAAACTTTGAAGGGTTATAATAACAGAACCTTGTTTTTTCAAAGGACACCCCCTGTATTTTATTACTAGGACAGACAGACATGTTAATTTGTAAGACACCTGCTCGAAAGATGACAGTTGAAAAATGTTTGTCTTTTTTACAGATAAAAAACAAAAAGTTCACTTCACTGCAGCAGTTACTCCAGTATGGAGTGGTGACCGATTCTAAACCCCTGGCTTGCTTGCTGTTGTCTCTAGGCAATGTCCATCCGGCGGCGACACAGTTGGCCTTGGACATGTTGGCCAGGCTGCATGCCACGGACGAAATTCAAGAAATTCTTCTGACAGAAGGCCAGATTCTGTCTGCACTTCGAGTCGGCGAAGAAAACGTCAATCCTCTGAAGTACCTCCAGGCGGCCGTGAACAATGGAGATGACATATCGTTCCACAGTCTGCTGTGGTATTTTCAAAGGTCATCGCAGTTCGTCAATGCATTTAAAACTGGTAAGAATATGCTTTTGTTTTCTTTTCAACTATTTTTTCGACGTCTATTCCTAGTCTACACTAGAAAATTTACAAACCAAATCCACTCGAGAAATTTGAGAATATTATACAGGGTGGTTCAGTTTGAACCAAGGAAGATACAGAGTGTCAAAGTTAATTTTTTCATTTTATGAATATTGATAACTCATTAACAATGATTTGAAATTCGCTGTAATTTAGCCTAGATAACTTCGCAAACACTGTCTACCTGCCTGTCAAGTTTCACTAAAATTCAACAAGTGACCCCGAAGTTACCAGGGCCGCTGAAAAAAAGAACTAACCTACGCTGAATTACGATAAACGAAAAAAATTAACTTTGACACTCTGTATCAAAGCATTCTTAGTAAGCGAGTCAGCGGCATATTGTTATATATTTTCCGAATCATAACGATGAGAGGAATATCTTGTCAAAATAATCAACAGTAATATCACAAGTGCTTAGATTTTCACGATAATTTTGGCCAGGCGATCGCGAGTGCTGGTTGTAGCGATAAATGCCCGACTCCGCAGGAGGAGGGCATTCATCTAGGGACAAGCAGCCCGAGGGAAACGCTTGACCAAAATTATCTGGGAAAATCTCAGGCACGAGTGATATTTTGTTGATTATTACAAAAAGAAGTCCGAAGTTACAGCTGTCAGATTTTGTTTTTTACATCCACTTTATTCCGTTGCCAGCATTGACAGTGGGATTTAGATAAGTGAATATTATTCTTGTAGGTCTAATAATCAAGGGCGTTGTATGTAATAATCACTGTTGAATCCTCGGTTAAGTCTGAACCATCCTCTATAGTATGTCACAATGCTGTATTTCCGAGATGATGAGGGAACCGGAAGTCGATTTATTTACGACAGATTTAATGAGACGTGTTTCAAGAAAAGGTGTCGAAGGTGTCTGTTGCTTTTAGAAAAAATGTAGTGTTAACATACGGTCTGGTTTTTGTAGTGCACTGCTAGTCCCAAGCTTGGAGGAAATGTCCCATGGCCCGTTTCTTAAAAGCGACAAGTCTGATTCCACAACTGTGTCGTGTTGGTTACCATTGTTGCAACTTGCAACTATGGGTAGCCAAGCCCATTTGTAAAATAGGACTTGTATTATAGTTTTATGAAACGGGCCTTAGGGGATCATAGAATTATTATTGTTATTATTATTATTAGAAATGACATGACAGAACTTATAAATATAGTAGCGACTGTAGTAAGGCATGATGATGATCTGTCAGTTTTCTCAACTACTGTCAACTGTTTTGGGTTTTGGAATTTCAAAAGTTTTCGCAAGACAGGCTTTTTGATTGGCGAAATTTCTGAGACACAACAAATCATCCATTGACATAGTAGAGAGTTTGTCCAATGCAATTTTCCCTTGTGCTATAGAATTTTTGGTATAGATTTTGGCTTTGGAAATGTATAATAGACCACAGAAGGATGCGTTGTTGTAGGTAGCATAAGGCTGCAAAGTTATTGAAGAAGGTACCTACATGATAATTCAGTTCTGAGCAATTTTCTTTGAAAAAAAAATTATAATAAGGAGAATCGGTAAGCATAAGCATAATAAAAATAACATTGCGCAAACTCTCTACGTCGTTTTGATTTAAATTGTTTTAATGGAAGTATCTACTCAAATCTGACCAGGTTCTTTCATATTGATTCCAGATGAGAGACTAACCGCTATTGTGCAACAGTACAATTCGACTTTTTTAAAAGATTAATATTATCTTGTTTAAAAAGTACTACTATGATTTAGATTGTTTTTTTTTATGTTTTACTTGTTTTAAAGTGTATTAAGTTGTTGTATTTATCAAGATGATAGTCCAGTTTATTCGAAATATAGGTGAGGTACCCTTAAATAACATATTACCGAAATATTTATTAACGTTTATTAATAAAGATAAATAATATCTACGAATATCATATAGTTTTATCGTCACATAGGTTAGGTACTCTATTTTAGATTTTACTCTAATAATTGGTAATAAGAAAATTTACAATTTGACATAATGGGGCTTTCACGCGGACCTCATAACAGCCACTAACTCTAACAGTCAAGGTATATCATAAATAAAGACAAGTTGTTGTTAAGATAGACGGTCTACAATAATGAATGGTAATGCCCTTTTTGTAGGTGTTTTAGGAACCAAGTATCCATTGTAAACGTAATAATTCCACTTTTATCCATTTGTAGCGGCAGGTATAAACATTTAGAAACACCAAGATTCATGAAATATTTACAGAATAAGCACACATGCAAAATCCCCATTAAGTAGATTGTTACTGTGTAATTTTCTCCATTAATACTGATTCGTAAAAATCCACATATTACAAATGGAGAATTTGTAATTGTCAATCGATTTTTTTGGCACTGTCGTCGGGGCATATCAACCCGTTCCTTTTAATAAATGGCTCGTCTATGGTGAAACTGAACAAATGTGCAAATTCAGCTTTCTTTTCTGCATAAGCTTGGAAATTTTCTGAAAACAACGAAAAATTTTAAATCCGTTTTTCAGGCGGTTTTGAGAAAGTATGTACCGAAAGTTATGTAGCCCAGTTTGTTTTTATCCACATGTCGGAATATTTCCATTGCATATTCCTCGCTCACAGCCAACGTGTGGTGCAGAGCGACGGCGAAATCCCACATGTTCAACCTTCCAATGTTGGAACTGTCGTAAATCTGAAAAATATAAAAAATAACTATAATAAAATAATTGCTCGAGAGTTGAACTGTATGGGGCCCTATCACATTCCTTATCAAGACAACCAGAGCGCTACAGTTGTGACGTCGCGTTACGTAGCTTCCACCCACTAACTTCCATCCTGCTGATAGGCTATTGCTACGTAACGGTGACGTCACAATTGTAGGTCAAGTACATTTTAACCCTAGTGTTGGCTGGGAGTCTCGCCATGCGACGGCCTTGGAATGGAGAAATAGGGACGTAACGGTGACGTCACAATTGTAGGTCAAGTACATTTTAACCCTAGTGTTGGCTGGGAGTCTCGCCATGCGACGGCCTTGGAATGGAGAAATAGGGTTGTTCTTGCGCTCCTTGTGGAAGGGAAGCATGCACCGGTTTTTTTGGCAACCCCCAGCCAAATTCTTGTACAAACACAAGAACAGAGCAAGCAAGTGCATAGTGAGTGGTTGCGACTGGTGCGGGAAAGTTTTTTGCAAAATGAAAATCGATGGCGTTTGTGGAAACAACCAAACACGGTTTAGCGGTTGTTTCAGTAACTTTTTTCCACTTTTACTTCCATTTTGTCTTTACGGGAATGCGTCTGACAGACTTCAGTCCTTGATCAGCTGTGGCTATCTGAGCCTGAGCATGCGCCGTAGTGTACGGGAACATCCAAGGTAAGGGGATGTTTCCAGAGAAAATGGGCATTTAATCTCCCCCCCCCCCTAAAAAAAATGACGCGCACATGGGAAAGTTTGGGAATTTCAGTGTGATGTTCATCTCATCCAGTTTTTTCGAGATTCGATCGATTTTTCGTTTGAAATTTATGAGCCAGATGCGATGAAGCAGCACAAGATTCATCGTATCACCCAGGCGACTTCTGAAGTGGTAAAACACCATATTAATTACCGTATAACTTACCTTACAACCCAGTCGAACAATTTGCAGTTTGGACAGATTATGGGAACTCGTTGCTATAGCACCAATTAAATACTCCCGGAAGTCGATGACTCCGTTCTGAAATTCTGAATTATACTTTCAGTTACGAAATAAGCATTTTTACTATACCTTTTCGTATAGCTTAAACAAGTGTTGTACTGTGGGATCCGTCGGATTCAACTTCAACAGTATGCAAAACGACGTGAAAGTCAGCTCGCAGCTATTTTTGGAAGGGTCCGACGAATACACAAGCACCTCTTCCGGATTCGTTTTATCCATGCTAAAAAAAAAATCGCTGTTTTAATTTAATACGTACTTCAAAGGGTGCAACTCGTACTTCAACTTTTGCCTCAGTTTTTGCACTTCAACCAGCACGGAAGCATTGGGCAGGTTCATCTCTTTCGCTTTGGCCATTATCTTGCAATCACCGTACGTGTAGTCTGACACTGGAACTCCCAAAGCCCTTCACAAGGCGAAATTTATGAACTGGATGAAAAATTGAATTGAGTACCTATACTTACTTTGCCATCACCCGCCTAACGTTATTTGCGAAGAGTTTAGGGTCACGCTTTTCCTCGTCGTTCGGCGCATAGACTGGTAAAAATTCAATTTCGCAGTAGCTGTAGGGCTGGGATAGAGTTAACCAGAGTAGTTTCAAGCTGAAATAAAGAAAACTGTTAGGGGTGTTTGCAGTAAGTATACCATATATTCGTTATTATGCTTTGGGGTCGTTATACAGTTCGTTCAAGTATCATTTACATAGACCTTAACCGTAACAGTAACAGCAACGCTAACCTTAGTGTAGAAGTTTGAACCTGTACAATTCATCCGTGACGCCGAGAACACAACGTAAGCAGGTTGTCTGAACCTAGACCGGAAACCAACAATCTGCCTTCGTTGCGTTCTCGGCCTTACTTATGGAACGTACTGATCCAAACTTCTACAATAAGGCTAGCGTTGCTGTTACTAATACGGTTAAGGTCTATGTAAATGATCCCTTACTCATCAATCTTATCATCATAGCGTAGGAAATAGTTTGAGGCAAAAATAACAACTTTAGAGGGAACACATGGTGAATTTACATCGTCTCGCGTCCGCTCTTGGACGAGTGTCCGGCATTGATAAGACGTCAGAATTTGTTCGGAAAGTTTTTATTGTTTAGAGGCTTGTGTGGCTTGGAGCGCCATTCTGCTTCAAGTGGAGTTGTTTCATGTCCATCCTGTTCAATATGGGCCAAAGAAACTCGAATCAGAATTTTAGCAGGAAGGTGCTCTGTATGGATCGAAAAATAGACGAACTTGACGAACTGTCGTCGCGTAATGTTCACCATATTAAAAGTAAATTTTCACTATTTCTGTACATTGTGGAAGCGTAGACAGTTCCATTTTTGGAAATGGTATAATTTTAGCCTGACATGTCAAGGAATCACGGCATTTTTATCCATGAAATGGCTAAAAAATGTCGCGAAATCTGAATTGAAGAATATGAGACTTCTGATTGGTAAACCCTTTATAAAGCACAATCCAACAAACATAGCTCCTTAACTTCATGGAGATAGTTTGAAATTGTGGTATAGTTCAATCATACTTACGCGCTAGGTCCTTCCCATGTCCATGTTACCGTATCCAACTTGTTCGGATACCGGATACACACAGGTTGAATCGGCACCCCAGGGTAGAATGCTCCCGGCTTGAACGTGATCAAACAGGACCGGTTCGTGCACGTCCCTTCTGGAAAAATCAGAATCTGCGGCCAGTCCAGATCGGAAGTGGCCCGATGGATGATTTCTTTGATGGTGTTCTGCCTCGAATCGAAATCGTCTCGCCACACATAAACTGGCTGAGTAAAATTTATTAATTCTGAAAAGTAGCTCCGTTAGTATGTCTCTTCTGGGACGTTTCAGTTAGTTCAATAACTGTTTTCATGAATGAAATGTGAACACTACTTCCGGTTTCGCCAAAAGTGACTTAATTTATTAGGAATTTCAAACGAACCAAAACAAAAACCTACTTCCAATATATGGATTAGCACCGCTTTCTCTTCTGACAATAATCGAAGGGAAGCCAGTAGCGTAAACGATTCCACCGTCCAGGAAGGTTGAATGCGGGGCTATCACGAGTATGGGTGCTTCTTTACGTGAGACCTGTTTGCCTTTGATTACTAGAGTCATTCCGCCAGCTCGGTACGTGCTTTTGCCAAGAAAACATAGCAGGGGCACTAATTTCCTGATTGAAATTGGAAACAAAAGACATGGTTGAGATTTATTCGTTGGTTGGTGCAAAATTCATTGCAATCAAGAAGAGGTCAAGAAGAATTACTTTCGAGTTTCTAAGCTTTCGCAAACGGAACTTTTGTATTCAATGGTTAGTAATTATCCGATAGTAAATACGATTTATGATTCAACAATTATTATTAACGCACATGGTAGCCCATCGAAAACACAACAGACGTGTCTTCAGGCACTTTTGACCTCATTTGTCCAGAATGTAATGTGGTTAAAAAAGGGTCATAAACCCCATTATAGATTTGCCAACTTGAAGCCAGCACCCTGGAAGGGGTTGCAATCCACCAAAAACTCTGAAATTGGAGATATCTAGGAATTGCCTCGAATCGTAAAAAAACATAGCACTACTGTAAAGATAATTGAAAGAGCTTGTGAGTATCTGTTGCGTTTTCGTTGGGCCAGCCTGTATACCATAACAATAATAATACTATACCTAAACGTAACTTTGAAAGTGATGGCACGAAATGGGAATGTTTAAGAGAAGAATAATACTCAACTCGTAATTATTCAACCAAAAGAATTCGGTTCAGTCTTCATTATACAGTGGTGAAGTAATATAAAAACTCGTGCAAATGTTTTTAAAACAACACTGATTTAAAGTTGATTGTTATTCTCTGATACAAAGATCGGCAAAATTCTTGAAATGTTACAAAGGTGCTCTAAAATCAGATTTTTTCACAATTCAACTTTGATCCCAAGCGATATAGTTTAATTTCTTGAAACTACTCGCTAATGAAGAGCATTCATATCATCTATTCAGCCTAATGGCTAAGTCACTTTGGCTCAGTGTAGTACTCCCAACATGTTTGCTATAATGTAAAATTTGTATACAGGATGATTATTGAAAAGGATCCACCTCCAATTTCTTGCTGTACTTTTTTTTTCTGAAAAATGCTGAAACAGGTAAATTTTTTTTTCGAGGGGGACAACTGGCGTACTTTTAATCTTTCCGTTCCACCCCTCTAAACAGGCTGACTACTCTTCTAGTAAATTCAAATGGGATTAGGAGTCGAGTTGTACATCATTTTGAAGGTCTTCAATTCTTCTCACAGCAGTTGAAAAAAATTAAAATTTGTCAATCCATTATGAAGCTACGAATTTTTCAAAATCGGATTTTTTTTAATCTTTTTTGTCAACATTGTATCTGAAAAATCAGTTGATCCCTTCAGTAAACGTCTTAGATTGGAAGAAAACACGAACCCCTGATTTTAGCAATCATTTTTTACCCCATGGTTGCAACTAAGCTAGGGTAAAGGGTGAAAATACCCTTCCAGAATTTTCAACCACAATTAGAGCTGAAATAAGTAATACCGTCCTTTCAAAGACCTTGAACCTTCTTCAGAAATTTAGAATAATGGGTTAAACATTAGCCCCAGACTCCTTCTACCCCCTACCCCAACTTAGTTCCAACCATGGGGTGAAAAATGATAATTTAAATTTGGTGTTCGACCTTTTCTCCCACTCTAAGATGTTTACTAAAGAAATCAACTGATTTGTCAGATACAATGTTGATGACATAGGAAAAAATATACGATTTTGAAAAGTTCATAACTTCGGAATGGGTTGTTAGATTCCATTTTTTCTCAGCTATTGGAAAGGGAATTAAAAGACCTTTGGAATGACGTGCAACTCGACCCCTATTCCCATTTGAAATTCTTGAAAGGGTACCTGCCTAGGCCTAGGGGGGGGGAATGGAACAGAAAGATTAAAAATACGCAAGTTATATTTCCCCCTCGAAAACAAAATCGACATATTTCAGGGTTTTTCAGAAAAAAATTGTGCAACGAGAAATTGAAGGTGGGTCCTTTTAAAAAAATCACCCTGTATGTTGTATTGTTGTTGTCTTGTTGTTGTAGCCTGGAGGTTTTTTATAGATGATGTTTTCTTATTTATTTTTATATTTTTGTATAGAATTTAGCATTCAATGTTGAAGCATTTTCTATAAACTCATTTCGATGAATTTTGCCACTCAGAGGTATAATGTAATAAAAACAAAATGAGCACAATGTGCTAAAGAATTGTAAAAAGCAACCACTGACAGTGAGTGTTGGATAAAGTTCCTATTGAAGTTGCAAAAATTTAAAAACTAACTTCACCGAGACCACAGGTTAGTATCGTTTATTTACAGGTGTAGGTACCTACTTGGCAAACTTGTTACTTTATATGAAGTTGCTTTTCAGTACCAATTTATCTCACAGATTTTTAAAAAAATATACAAATTACCAAAACATTGTTATTATTGCGTTTTTAAAAAAGTGTTAGACCCATTTTAATTATTTTACATTGAAAAAATCGTTGCAAAATGTTCCAAGATTGCGTCACTTCGGGAGAAACCGGAATTTATGTACAATGTAGGTAGATACCGAAGACAAAGTAAATAGGTACTTACACTGACCCGTGAAATTAAAGCTCCGCCAAAATTTTACTCCAAGTTCGATATTACATTTTTTCGAACCGTTTTTCCGATTTAGATGATCTTTTTTTAAAGTTGTGGTTTGATTCTTCAGAAAAATGTAACCGTTTTGATTGTCTTTCAGAAAATGCAAGTTTGATTTGTATACCGGGTTTGACAATGTTGTTGTTTTCAGTTGCAATCAAGGGTTAATTCTAGCCTCATATTTTCTTAACATTTCAACTTTTCAATAACCTCATCATGTTTGTTCTAGCTCAAAACAAAACGAAACATTGTTGTACCTCCCACTCACTAAAAAAATGGCCACAGTGGCTACTCTTCGATAAATAAAGAGGAGTCTTATGACTTTCCGGAGGTTTTGAGATCTGTTAAAGTATAATAATTGAATAACTCGCCCATTGGCCACCATGAGAAATCCCTAAGAAGTGTAATTATTATTATTCAATCATTTTGCCATTAGGTATTACTTGTTAGTGGTACAAAAGATCCCTTTTGTATCGGGCTAAAATCGTATTACTTTATTATCTCTTCTTCTGTTCTTCTTTTGATATCATCACTGTACAGTGCGGAGGTCTGCGTAAGTCGTTTTATTGTTTAAATGTATGGAAAATACCGGGTGATCATTTGAAAACTATCCACCTGCAATAACTCCCGATTCCTAGTGAATATTTTTTCGAGCAAAAACAGGTCGATTTTTATATCGAGGGGGACATCCAAAACATACATTGGCAAATTTCTATATTCACCCCCCTCGCCCCCACTCACCCCAACTTTGAAATTCCAAATGACACTACCTACCTTGCGATACATCAAATTGAAGGAAATGAAATTTTCTTTCTGAAAAAAATATTTTCAAAATTTTCAGCCCCACCCCCTTTTCTCTAAAAATTCTCTGACTGTCCCATTTTATATTCTGGACCCCTCATTTTTTTCTTAATTTAGTTGGCGTCATCCTAGATAGCATCGAAGCAGAAAATTTTCGGTGGAAAAAGTGCTACCTAATTTCACCCCTTCGCTCTCCTCCACCTCAACTCCCAAATTTAATAAAACACCACCTACTTTGTGATATATCAAATTGAAGGGAATTGAATTCTCTTTCCGAAAAGATTTTTTTGAAATTTTTTACCCCTCCCCCAATAAATTGGCCATTTGGAGTATTCTAGGGGGGCAATGGGGGGCTTTTAAAATTGTGAAAAAATCTTTTTCAGGGAGAGAATTCAATTTCCTTCAATTTGATGTATTACAAAGTGGGTATTGACATTTTAAATTTTTGAGGTCAGGTGGGGGAAGCGAAGGGGTAAATTTGGGTGGCACTTCTTTTTATAGAAAATTTTCTCTTTCGATGCTGTGCAGGATGACGTTTACTGTATTGAAGGGAAATGGAGGTCAAGAATATTAACTTGGACACTCAGAGAATTTTAGGAAGAACAGGGGGTGGGGTAGAAAAATTTCAAAACATTTTTTTTAGAAAGAGAATTTAATTCTCTTTGATTTGATGTATCGCAAGGTAGGTGGTGTCATTTGAAATTTCAAAGTTGGGGTAAGTGGGGGCGAGGGGGCTTAAGGTATAAATTCTCCAATGTATGTTTTAGATGTCCCCCTCGATATAAAAATCGACCTGTTTTTGCTCAAAGACATTTGCACTAGGAATCGGGAGATATTGCAGGTGGATAGTTTTCAAATGATCACCCGGTATACTATATGAAAATGAATCTTCCTGTAACTTTTTCACACTCAGCGATATGTGGGTGAAACTTGGGGTGTACATACATTAGGTACATTGGGTTCTGAAATAAGAAAAAGGTTTGTGCAAAATTAGGCAAAATTTTGTTGATGCAATAATTTTGCGGGTCAGTGTATTTGAGTTTGGTTTATTAGTAATGTGCAAGCACAATAATTAGAAAATATCATTTTATTGGTGGAAAACTAAATATTTTCTATGGATTGTGACGTCACGGTTTTTATGATTTTGTGAACACATAGTAAAGCTTTTATGCTTTGCAAATTTTAAAGCTGGCGTTTAGTTCCATGTGCATATAGGGTGATCCATTGAAGTAGGCATTCATCTCAAATGCTGCTTGATATCCCGAACACAAGATTTTTGCCAATCTTGATAGGTATCTGTTACTGTTGAAATATTCATAGGTACCAACACCAACCTAATATCTAATGAACAGAATTCTCCAACTACCACAACAATAATAATCATGTACTGTACTGTATTTTGTACTGAACAAAATCAAAATTGTTCACTGAACTTCCTACCCAATAACTTCTCTGTTTGATCAAGCGATTAAAATATGATGCAGTTTCTTAAAATTTTGCTTGTATACTAATTTAGTGACCATTTAAACGGTTACTGTACGGTAACGGTAATCAGTCTGGTTAAACCAGATTATTTCATGAAAAATATCAAAAGTTGTTAAATCTGTTTTCAACGGATCACCCCCTGTCATCTTTTTCGAGTAAAAAGAAATTATCTTTAATTTGCAGTCCAGTTATACATAAAAAATGTACAGTTGAAGTTTCAACCTCGGTCAATAGCTATGGCCACAGTAATTTGAAATGGTAGCTAGGCCATGATTGAATGAAAGTCGTGCCTTTACAACTGGACCTTTTTGGTATGAACAACTATTACATTCTTGTGTAAAAAATGGATATGAAATGAATACAACATGGTTATCAGGTAAATATTGTTGATGAAAAGCGACACGTACTCCCAAAAAATGGTATCGAAGCAGTTTCTCCCTTAGCCACAATCGACGGTCCCCCCATGTACACCATAGCAAGGCTATCCATGAAAGAAGAGTGAGGTGCTAAAGCCACTACAGGCGCTGCTGAACGGTCAGATTGTTTTCCTTTCACCCTCAAGCAAAATCCACCGGCGACGAACATCCACCGTATGATTTGGGCAGATATTCGCCTTATTATACTATAAATGTCATGGGTATAGAAAAATATTGATCTTGTTAGAATTTTCCAAGTCAAAAACAACCACTACCTACTTACTGCTACTTGAAAGCACATGGCATAACATGCATGTCAATCGTACAAAAGAAATATTATCTTAAACTATACAGGGTAATCTGTAATTCATTTAAAAGAATGCAAGTTCATATTCATATCCAGGAAGATTGTAGGAGCCCGCAAAAATGCCCGCAATATGGCCTCAGCATTTTAGTCAAATTAGGTGTTTTGCTGTTGGTATATATGGTAGCTTGAAAAGCACACAACAAAAATTACTCTCGGACTGGGTTGGAAAAGCTACAAGAAAGTATACCTATTTGAAAATAGCGTCCTTCATTCAGTTTTCAATTTTCCAAACTTTTTACAAAACTTTGATTTTTGTTTTTTGAATTGAAAATTTTAATTCTTATCCTACCAATGTTCGTACTGTTGACACTAAGTGCAATAAGGTTCATTTGATTTTTGTTCACTAACCTCCACTAACCTGAAGATATTGTAGATATGCTTGAATCCAAGAATTTTGTGAAAGGTTATGTTCAAAAGAGTTTCCAAGGTGTTTTTGATTTTGTTATCGAAAAGGCCGCAAACATCTTTGAACTTACAGAAAGGTAAACATCTCATGTAATAAGACGTAAGCTTTGGTATCCATAAGCAGTTACGAAACAGAAAGAAAGCCATTATGTGGTTTCATGTTGACTAAATTGTTTGCCAGGGATAAGATTTCATCCAGAATTATAAAATGTACCTACTCGGTAATGATGGAAAAGCTTCTTCAGTTATTGTTGAGCCAAGAAGATATAAATTGTCTAAGGGCTGAATTCCAAGTTATCGGCGCAACTTACGCCACTCATTCACGGCATCGATGAGCCAATCATCGCGTCGGATTGTGTTATGTTGCCATAGTGACCGGACTTACGCTACATTTGCGCGGGCGGATCTCCGAGTTGGAATCTAGCTCTAAGGTGGTGATGTGAATGTCAGGAGCAAGAACTTCGAATTTTTCAAGACTCATTGGGATCTTTTGATAATTTGATAGAATTAAAATAATTATCTTCAAGGACATTGCAGAAAGGATGCTACGATGAAAAGTCCCGCGACAAACATGGCGACAATTTTTTATAGATCTCAACGTTTTAGCATACGGGAATTCCAAGAGACGAATAATTTTTTTCGCAATTCCCATATCTCCATTTTTTTAGTAATTCGATGAAAGGAAAAAATGACTCAAGAGATTTAAAAAATCAATACTCTCTCCATCTTGATCGATATGATGCTTTATTATTCAGATGTAATCATAAATCACCCTGTATAAGAACATTCTTCTAGCGTTAATACTTTTGGCAAACATGATAGTAAAATTATATGTATATGACATGCACTCAAAATTTCAGTTAATTTTCAGTTATCACGCAATATTGACTGGCTGTCTCGTTCTAAATCTAGCTAGCTATAAAGATAAACATTCAAGCCTAGTTTGCGTGCAGAAAACTGAGATTTGAGCTTTGAGCATACTTTTGATTCGATAGCTAGGTACTAAAATTGTATTTTTGCGAACAGGCTAGTATTGAAACAACTTTTTTCGAGTTTGTTAGGTGAGTAAATATATCGATCTGATGGCATGAATCTCAAGAATTATTTAAAATATTTTCTGTCCCCCGAGATCTGACCAAAGGAATTTTTTTACACGTTCCATGCAGTGCCGAATTGGAGCCGCAACACTTCAAGCAAATTTTCTATAAGTTGGTGTTGTGACATGTCAGTGAATTGTCCGTCGGTCCATCTTTCTCGTAATTCCTATTACTTGGTCAATCGCAGCTCCTGTAGCATCAAATCCCTTGGTATTTCACGGTCGCGAAATAGCGAGCTGTGATAAATAACTCACACCTCCACCTCCTTTTGTACTATTTTTTAATAAATTATGAATAAGACCCACACGAAGAGCTAAATTTCAATGATTAGTTATTAATCTGATGTAGGTAAGTTAGATGAGCTTGAGCATTGCGAGAATTGGGTCCTTGCATGCATTTCAAGACGCTCAGGTACTACATAATTATCATCAGAAACGCGTCGTTAACAAAAATGTCCGACCGAAAAAATTGTTTTAAAAAGATTGTCCACTTCAGGGACAAATAAATGTCCTTGAAATAAATTGTCTGCGCCAAAGATATGGCCACTTTTGTATTATCCAATCACCAAACATAAATGACATGTCAAATCGAGCGAAAACAGATAAAAACACATGACACCCAAAAACTTTCAAGCGATTTGGTAAGTTTGCTTTCTTCAAATGAATGTCCTGTAACTCCTGTACAACAAAACGTACTGTCAGGAGCACTGTATCACATACATCAAAATGTTTCTAACTCCAAAAAATGTGACATAGCCAAGAAGGAGCCCTTACGTAGTAACATTCACCATGAAGCCAAAAACCAAGCCTTTTATTCTATTAGGGCTCGATACCAAGTTGCAGGCGCAAAGTTTGGGCCGACGTAACTCTCCAAATACAGCGGTCTAATTGGTTGGTATCCGCCGTTGCTATGGTAACCGCACTTACGGCGGTCTCAGCCCCAACTTGGTATCAAGCGAGGTATCAAGCCATTAGGCCATAACTGCAATAACGCAAAATACCTACCTACCTTGCTTTACTTAAATATCAATCTGTCTTTTATGTTTGGTGAACCGCTTATACTGACTGTACTGACGTCATAATGCAGTGACCTTGAACATTTACTTGGCAACCGTCGCTGTCTGGAATCGAGCAGTGCCGTATCGTAGTCAGGCTGTCCGTATTTAACCAGCTTGCTATTATTGTTACAGGGGGTCTGTGTTTTCATGGTAACATAAAATGATCCTAAAACGGGTCGACATCAAATCGCTCAATCATCAATCGCACCCTATTCTAAAAGTTACAAGCTTCGTTACAAACTTTGGATAACATCACTTGAGACAAAAAAAATCATGCAAGGCAAGGAACCTATTATTTGCATTGCAAGCTTTCGCGTGGATACCCGGTAATCGTCTGCGTGATTCTTCAAAATGCCAGTGAAATACATGTTTAAAACAGATTTTAAAGCAATTTTACAGTTATCGAAATAATTTAGAATGGATTTAAAAAAGCAATAAACTACAGACTTGTCATGCTGTTAATATTGCTATATGGATGCAAAGCGTTAGCGTTATAACATAAAATTTTGGGCAAATTACCGCCTCCATCCTGCAAGTGGTTTTTCTCTCAAGTCTTCTTCGGTCAGACCCCACAGTCCTATGCAGGCCAAGAGCCAACCGGAAATCAGCAGAAAACAGATTATGGAAACTCTTACGGGCAGCAATACAACTGTGAAAACGGCAGTCTGAAAAATTGAAACAAAAAGTATAAATATTTTATATAGGGTGAGGGGATGTTGATAATTCAACTGTTTCCTCTGTAGTTTTCATAAACAGTGCTATTCTGTAAAAAATGACATTCCATCATAAACGCTCTGTTATGTAAAAATTCGTGTCGGCTATTGGCTGTTGCCTAGGTGAATAACAACGTAACAGAGACTTTATGGAATGTAATTTTTTACAGAATCGCATTATTAGTTCGTTGGTTCGTTGGAGTTCGTTGGTTTCTTTAAATTTCGATGCATGTTTCTAGACAGGAATCAACATACGGGATGTGACTAACTTTCCCTTTTTTTCTATTTTGGAACATTATCGCAAACATAACCAAATATAACATAACATAGGTACGTTTACTTTGCTTGCATTGGAAATATTGTTCCACCCACTCCATTGTTATTTGGGAATGTAACCCATCAGAAACAATAAAGATTATTTATTATTTATTTATTTATTATTAACCCAGTTTAGTCATTCAAGTCAAAAAATGCCCCAAACTTGGCGAAAATTCTAAATAAGTGAAGTTTAATCGCTTTTTCAGACTCAGAATTCATAG
The DNA here is from genome assembly GCA_949128115.1 of Anaspis maculata. Classification (NCBI taxonomy): domain Eukaryota; kingdom Metazoa; phylum Arthropoda; class Insecta; order Coleoptera; family Scraptiidae; genus Anaspis; species Anaspis maculata. The sequence goes on from OX421963.1 coordinate 44,808,543, forward strand.
CTCTATGGTAGCTCTATGGGATGGGATATACCTACTGAAAATCGCAAAAAAAATCCCATCCAAAGCTTTTTTGTATAAGAGGCAGTCAAAGTGCAAAAAGCGCCAAGTCCCTTTTTTTCCGAAATTTTAATATCTACCTACGCTACGCCACTGAAGTATAGCACATTTCGTGGAACTTATGCGCAAGCGTGATATCGAACATTGACGGATAAGCGAGTCTGCCGTCAACTGTCGAATTTTGCGCGAGATCCGTTTTCTCAGAGACTCTCACCTGCTCTCTGCTTTGTGATGTTTCGAAATGGTACAGACACGCGCCTGCTGTCTGATTTGCAGCCCCCATAAGCGCACCATTTTGTAGCGCCTTGTTTTAACGATGCACGTTCATTTCCATGTGGAAATTAGCACGTTGGAGTTTCACGGTTTGTTGGTTATGTCGGTTTGTTATTGTTATTGACTCGCAGGACTGTCATTTTCTGCCAAAAATCTCGTGCATGCGCTCAGTTCCGTGCAAAAAGTGTGACCTTGAAAATTCCATGAAATGACCTATTGGCGAAAATCAGCGGCCACCAGAAGGCGCTGAACGCAGTCAAACATGGTGGCCCAAGGGGCCTTGACAAATAGGTACCCAGCGCACAGCCCAGCGCAGTAGCGCAGTAGCACTCGACAGTTGACAGTACCTACTCCAAATCATAAGAATATTGACAGTTTTGACAGTTGAAAAATAATTAATTTTTTTTGTCTTCCTTGTTTTCCACATCGTCGTGAATGTGAGCGAGTAAGTGTTGTAGTTTCACTTGAATTACTGCGTTAGTATACGCCGATGGACACAATACACAATGCAGCAGCAAAAGCCGATACGTAAGTTGGTGAAATGCTGACCGAAAAATGCCATCTCTGAATGCTTATTTACACATTACAGGTGTTGAGTTGTGTGAGCCCCTTGCCCACAAGGTGGAAGTACTAAGCCCCTACAAGACAAGGCATAGGTACAACAGGACGCATCACGAAAATGAGCTAACAATTATCATTTAGGCCCTCGTTTAGGCCAGAAAGATGAACATTCTTTTGGAGTAATCGTACGACTCATACATTGACTGTAAAGTAAAATTTCAGTAGCTAATAAGCATTTACCGCTGTCTAGAACAATAAAAGTCATAGTTTATCAATAATAATTGAGTATTCTTCAATCATAAGTTTAATCATAGCTCATCGGTTGATGTCAGTGTTTCTACAATGGAAAATATTTTCATATTGATTAAGGTTCTAAATCTGAACTGATGAGGCGAGTGACGGATTCTGATTTGCAGGCCAGGTATCTTCTCTCGATACCGCTGGCGTTGATCTCCAGGCTCTCCGGCTGCTCTCACTGGCTTATCGGAGATGGCTTCACGAGTTCACAACACTGTTCTAACAACTGGTCCACAGAACCTGACCTCCAAATGGTTTTCAATTATCCATTTATGAGACATAACAAAACACAAGAGTCTCAGTCGCAGTGAGCCCCAGTCACCCCACACACGATTAAATGACCTGCCTCAATCACTTCTTCGCCTTCGCCGAGAGGGGGCTGATTTGGTCACCAACATGACCATAAATATTGGGCAAATGAATCTGTATTATTGGCATTTTCTAAAACAAAAATAAGTTAGAGATACTGCAACAAGATTCCATTCCCAACGAACCCCCAGCTCTTGGCCCACTGCACAGGCCCACTGTTACGCTTTCACTGACAGCTATCACTGTTGACAGCTGTTGTGATGTAAATGCGCACTGCGTTTACTACCTATTTGTCAAGGCCCCTTGGGCCACCATGTTTTATTGCGTACAGTGCCACCACGCGGAAAAGATTTTCGCCAATTGCACCTACTTGAAACCTATTTTTGAGGTTACTAGACCTTCGGAGAATAAGGATCGACTGTTTTTTTTTCAAGTCAAACATTTTTGTAATGAAAGTCATAATGACCTCGTCGATTTTTAAAATTCTCGTCGCGAATTTCTGGACTTTCAGTAGTTATGTTGCAGAGGATTGAATTCTGAGTCGAAAACAGCAATAGAATTCCACTCCGGGATTTTCGCCATTCCTAAGTCTACATGACTGGGCTAGGTACCTACTGGGTAGGTACGGTACAGCCGTACAGCCACAATAGAATAATTGGATTTTATTTGTCAATCCTGTGATTTTTTTCTTTACCATGGAAGAGAGAAGAGAGGTCAATCCCTAGGTCACAAAACGGAAACATTTTAGCGCCGCAATAATCCGTTCCTTTAACTCACCTTGTATGCTCAAGATAAAACGAGTCTCTTTATTTTTATTTTATATGAAAAGTAGCTGGAAAATCCAGTGGTTTTCAAAAATAAAATGTGTTTATTTGTTAAACTATTTACATAATATAATAATGCAAACAATTGAAATCTAAAAAGTAAAGCAAAATAAGCCTCCACTGTCAAGTTCACGGGCAATGAACTGTACCGTTACAAAAGAACTGAAGAAAGCCAGCAGGCTGTGCGGATGACATACTGACACTAAACTGACGTACCTTTAATATCCTGCTGAATGTTGATGTGCGAATTAGATTGGCGAAATATATATTCTAAGCAATCACCTCTAGCCCTTTTCATTTTTTTTTCACTAAGCATATTTACGTAGAGATAGAACAGAGCCGTCTTCATTCTTTCTTTGCAAATGTCCTGTTTTTTGTTTTTGTTTCGTAAATATTGTTACAGTTGTTGCAGACTATGATGTAATGTAAAAATCCAATTAGCAGAAAAAAAAGTACTTATTTAGCAAGGCAATAGAAGCACGTTAGAATGCTGAATTCGGAAAATAGGCATCGCATTTTTGCTAAGCAAATATTTTTGCTTGATTGATGAAAATATTTCAGCCGGTCTTTAGTTTATTTGTTTTTAGCAAGCGATCATCAGTGCATACCTAGTAGTCCTAGTACCTACCTACTGAAAATTCAAGAAGATAATGAAAATTTCTTACTTTAATTTTCTCGTAGGCTGAATCCAATTCCAGGTGGTGCACAAAGGGATTCAACAGTTCGTCCGTCAAACTCTCGTGGGATAAACCCCCGGTCAACTTGACGTCCATTTTCCTCGGCCTTCACATGGATTTTTCTTTGGTTTAGTACTAACACGATTCAAACTAAATCGCGCGCCGGGCAGACAACAAATGATGTATCCCTTCCATGCGAGTTGAAATATTTAATCGAATATAAACGGGCCGGTGTGTGGAACTCAGAGCTTTTGCTTGTGGAAATTTGAACAACGGACTTTCACGAGGAAGGAAGCAATCATTATTTTCACTTTTGCGTACTGGTATTGGCCCGAGCTTGCCATCTAGAATGGAATTGATGAAATCGGCCGGCACCCAGATCCTACAGCAGGTTTCATTTTTCCCACTACTCGCTGATGCTCTTCACATTGAAGTCGTTTTATCATACTTTTACAAGTACAAAAATATGTAGGCACTTGCATATTCTTATTGGGACCTACTTTCGGAAGTAACAATGCAAACAAACGCTTCAGAATTCTGACTTTGCACTATTTTCTCGCCTTCTTATTATTATATCTAGGCGGAATTTTTAAACCTTTCTTTTAGAAACTTATATTTAAATTCGCACGTTCAAGAAAAGGCGCGGAATTGCAACAAGTGACTATAGAGGAGGAATATCGATGAAGGTGGATGGACTTTATTGTAATGATTCATATTTACTTTTAATTGCTGGATTTCCATTTCAAATTTATTCAAGGGCGTTCCTTGCGTGTTTGGCTAAACATGAAATCTAAATTTCGATTATTTCCCATACCTACTGGGTGTTGACATGCTACATCACTAACACTTTTCTCAGTTTTTCATAAACATATAGGTCCGTATTCATATCTCGCTTTTAAGCTAAAAGCGCATTTAGAGGTGCGCTTTTAGGGGCTGTCCGTTCATATTTGAGTTTTCAAAAATACATATTACAATTGAACGGCTGTATGTATTTTTTTTTTTTATTTATTTAATTGTCTTTTTTTACGAGGCGGCATTCACCTATACCTGCTCTACCATGCAACCTCGGGGACAGCACAAAATATCCATGGATGAAGTAGGATTCGAACCCACACAGGGCAGCGCGAATGGTTTGGCTTGCCATCACCTGTACCACTCGGCTACCACCGCTCCATGTAATTGTAATATGTAATTTTGAACACTCGAATATGAATGAATAGCCCCTAAAAGCGCACCTCTTAATGCGCTTTTAGCTTAAAAGCGAGATATGAATACGGCCCATAATATCTTGAGCTGTGCCCTTAAATTTTGTCGAAAAATAATCTGTTTTCCGCTCATTGTTGGCCTCTCTGCGATTTTCTTGAAAAAGATTAGTACATTTTTTACCAAAAACCATAATAATTAGGCTTTGCATGATAGTTCACATGTTTTTATTAAAAAATAAAAACACAGGTTGTATACAGGGTGGCCTATTGAAAACGAAGCAGACAGATTTTCGGCCATTCGCCCTCATCTTTTCGAAATAAGCACGGACAGGTCAACTTTGTTTTCAAGGGGGACGTTCAACTGCTATTAATTTAACGTATTTATGTAGAAATCATAAATATTCAGCTACTCTAATAATAATATAGAGTGGGTTTGACCGCTAAAGTAATATCGTCTATCTATCTAATGAATGAACTAAGCTCCTGTCGTGGAATTTAGCACCAATGAGACAGATCCTATCCACAGGTGACCTGCATGGGTAGAGATGACTATTGCTTACAGGTTACCTGGGCAATAAGCTAAATGACTATTAGCCCAGGCTTTTTAGCATTTAACATGAAACAAATTAATCCACGTGCAATCTCCACGGTATCGTATCCACTTAACCTTACTAAACAACATACTAAAAGTCTCCAACTTTCCTCCGTGTGCGTCATAGTTTTTGAGGGGGGGGGGGGGGGGGCAAAATTTTCATCAAGAAAATTCTAGGACAAGAGTAATCTCGTCAGTGGCTTCAAATTTATTATATTTGGACACATTGGGGTATAAGTGGAACTTTTTTTTTTTTTTTTTTTTTTTTTGGCTTCAGGCCTGGTTTGTCCTATTAGCCATTACACTAATTAAAACTTGAAGAAAATATAGGACTCAAAAACAAACGAAAACAAATTCAGACCTACAGATTTAAAAACGTTATATGTTGAACGACGCTTCCTTCAAAAATTTCACCAAAGCAGAGTACACCTCAACTCTTCCTGACTCAAGGATTTGTGACATGTTCAGTGAGAGTGGTATCCCTAAGACTCTCAGTTCTCTCAACAAGTTTTCCGTGTGTACCTGGTATTTTGCACAGTTGAAAAAGAGGTGATCCAAATCACTTCGAACCAAGCAAGTGTCGCATTGGTCCGACGGAAGGACACCTATTCTATTAAGGTGAGCCGGGTAGGATCCATGCCCCAACCGGAGCCTAGTAATATTTGTGATAAAACCTCTAGAAAGATTTAAATTTTCAAACCACAGACGACCTGGGATGGTAGGTTGAATTCTTGCATACCATGTTTCCCTAGAAACTCGATAATTTTCATATAACCGGCACCAACTGTCCTTCATTTGTTTTTGCAGAGCATTAAAAATCCACGATAGGCATGGGTGGCAATCGTATTTTTGCGCAGTAACAGCAGCATCTTTGGCCAGTCGATCCACCTGTTCATTATGTTCAATTCCAACATGTGCCTTGACCCAAACTAATTGCACTGTTTTACCCAATTTAGCCAGTTTCAATAATTCGACCCTACATGTTGTCAGGCAAACATGATGAAGGGAAAGTTCAATGTTTTGTAAAGCCCGCAAAACACTTAATGAATCAGATAATATCATCGCAGATGTTTGCTCCATCGAGTTGAAAATTCGAAGAGCCATTGCGATAGCCAATGCCTCCGCGCAAAAGATGGTGCAAGCGACAGGGAGTTTGTGTTTTATTTCGATTGTCAAAGAAGGGATCAGAATTGCAAAGCCTGTTCCTTCCGGCGATTTTGATGCATCCGTGTAAATTTCAAGAGAATTCCCTTGCTTGGATAAAACTTCTCGAAGAATTGATGAATTTTGTAGTTGGTTGTTTGAAAAATAAGGGAAAATGATTGCAACTTTTCGCATTAGAAGAAAATAGTCGTCGATTGTATATGGAGTGAAAGAGTCCTGTCGTATTTGACTTAAGCAGATGTTAGACGATATATTACGAAAACCTGTGCAAAGGCCAGGAGAATTCTTTTTTGTCCAATAGTTATGTGTCAAATCATAAGCGTTAAGTTGACTGATCGATGTAATCAATTGGGGGCAGTAAAGCATAGTTTTCAAAACAAATCTGGCAGCAACTACATCCCGCCTGAGATCCAGAGGAGGTTCCAGTGCTTCCACGTGCAGGGGGACTATAGGGGATGATTTCATAGCACCCATGCTAATTCTTAAAGCGGTGTTTTGCACAACATCTAACCTTTTCAGTGTTGACGAAGAAGCTGATCCATAGAACATGCTTCCATAATCGAGTATAGATCGGATATAGGATTTATAGAAGAGTAGCATAATTTTTGGATCAGCACCCCACCAAGTTTTTGCCACCATTTTCAAAAAGTTGATACCTTTGTTGCATTTGGCAACTAAATGTTGTACGTGATTTTTCCAGTTCAACTTTTTGTCCAAAATGACTCCAAGATATTTAGTGTAGGTTTTTACAGGGAAGCGGAACTCGCCAAGGAGGATTTGGTCTTCCATAGGGGTATTGTGTCTTGAAAAGACCGTAATATCTGATTTTTGTGCCGAAATCGTGAAACCATGTTTAGTCAGCCAAGAAACTGTAGATGAGATTGACACCGATAAATTTTGAATGCAATTGTCGTATTTCTTGTGCTCGTTATAAATACAAAAATCATCAGCATATTGCACAATTGTTGCGGAAGGAATGTTGCTGTGTAGTTCACAGGTATAGATATTAAAACAAAGGGGACTCATTACTGCTCCCTGAGCAAGTCCTAGGGATGTTACCCTTGGTCCCAGAGTTTGACCATCCGGTAGACGTATAAAAATTTTCCTTTCAATAATTAATTGTATAATGACTTTCGCTTTTTCTTTGGGGATAGATAACTTGCATAACTTTTCAAACAATATAGAAGGAATTACAGAGTTGTATGCACCTTCGATGTCCAAAAATGCCGCTCCCAAGTAATTATTCTTCGTGTGACAGAGTTGTATATCAGTTACTATTTTAGCTACCGCATTCGCAGTTCCCAATCCCAATCCCAGCAGTAGCTGTAATATCGCTTCGATTTCATCTTTCAAGGTTTCTTCTTGTAGCCAGAACGATTCTCTAGCTTCCGAAAAAAGAACACTACATTGAATCAATAACAATATAACAACAGCAACTTTCCCGCGGGTATTGCCTTATTTTTCAGTTCCAAGCTGGCTTACACCGAAGTCAAACCAACTCGATTTTATAGTGTTCAAGAAATGATAATTTATGTTGAATGCCTGATTTAAATGCGTGAAATAGTTGCAGTTATCGATCCTATTTGAAATTTCGAACATTGATGTATTCAACGTGAAAATATCTTTGAATTTAAAATCCACAATTTTGAGGAGCAAATTTTTTTTTCAATTGCTCACAATCTTTTTAAAACACAGCTTCAACATTGTTTTCACATTTGAATAATGTATTCAAAGTCTCTAGCACAGCACAAGAAGATTTTTATAGCCGTGCTCTGCAAAAAATATCAAATAATAATAATTAGTTCACTAGCAGTCAAAAAAATCGCATCTCGCTTACCATCCGTACTTAAAGCTTATTTGGTCCAATATGTGCTTCGTTAAAAACTCGTCTATTGATTTCCAAACAATAAATCGATAGTTACCTTGAATATCTACTAATAGTATCTATACCATCTAAAATAATAGCAAAGTTATCTAGCATTTAAAGGTACTAAATTTATAAGTTAATAAAAATAACAGATCATCCTCTGGGTCATACTCAACAAAGTGGGGTAGATTCTCACCTGTTGTGCCTCCACAGCACTTACACATTTGCAAACAAGACAAGGAAGATCGCCTGCATCTACATTTTAGACCGCAGTTCTTCTTGCAGTTGCAAGACAACATCTTCAAGAGTCTCCGCGGAGCTGGAGGAAGATGCATCTTGACGGGGACCAACAACTACTCGTATACGTGGGTGCTCCTGCGTAGCCCACCGTGTTGTTTGTTCACACCTAGAGTACCTTAGCTATTCTCTAGCGAAAACCCGAGGTTAATCCGAGGTCTAGGAGCCGCGATATTGCATGCAGGGCCGGATTAGGTCTTATTTGGGCCCTAGGCTGTAGCATTTTGAGGTCCCCCACCAGCGACAAAGCTACATATTATATTCGATATAATTGCTACTTTATTACCAAATTCTTTTGAAAAAATTGTCATAAGACTGCTGCTACTGATGGAAATCGTGCGTGCGTTTACCGATCTACCGATGAGCCAATGCAATGCTGTCTCCAATTTCCAACTATAGTCTGTCTGATTTCTACATGATTCTAGTGGGCTGCGATTCAGGCCGCGACCAGATACACAGCCTACTCGAATCATGTAGAAATCGGACAGCTTATATCCAATTCCTGAGAATTGTAATCGGGCCGCGTACCTATTCCGTATTATGTAGGTAAATAAACGACTGAAAAAAATAAGTACCATAATTCAATAAGGAGCTTCGGGCCCTAGGCTATAGCCTAATCAGCCTTACGGTTAATCCGGCCCTGATTGCATGGAATGACAGACACACAGACGGACGGACGGACAAATAATGAAATAAAATATTTTTGTCGGTTGTACATCTGGAGTCCCTAAGCTATCATCTAGCAAAAATCCGAGCGAAATCCGAAGTCTAGTAGTTGCGATATTGCCGAAGACTGCAGACGGTAATAACAAGAACAAACTATAAGCGCTACAAGTATAGTAGCGCTGAAAACATGATGCACAAAGAGGAAAATTGAGATACTGTAGTACCTACTCATATCACCAGACCAGACTTAGTGAGTATGATACCATGCATATTCAACGTAGGATCAATTATTACAGATCAAAGTCAAGGAATAATGTTGAAGTGATTTTCTCGATATAATGCGTTGGACGTAACTTCATAGAATCCTTATTGGAATTGCTGGACAATTTACAATGAAGTTAAAAAATACGTCATTTTGAAGCTAAAACCATAGGGAATCTACTGCATATAATAATATCAAGTGATATTTAGTGGTCGATGCAAAAGTAAATTGTTAACTGAAGCATAAGAAAAAAACACGTAAAAAAGTGTCATTATTGAGAATTTAAGTCTGTTTGTGTCAAATTTTCGACAAAAACTATTCCATATCATCCACGTTGATTCATTACCCTATAAACAATGACGTTAAGGGCCAGTAAATTACCAACACCACGTTCCGATCTCTGCAGGCGCTGGCACATTAGTTGCTTGCCGACACGGCCCAGAATCAATCTGTCCTGCTGGCCGTAACGTGGCCGCAAGTCACTAAGCCTGCAAGGTGTTCAACCGTGCCAGTCAAGGGCCACCACTTTCCCAGCGGTTGAAAGTGTTATTGTTCTGATTACTTATGTTGACTGGCCCTCTTCAGTCGGCAGGCAGTCCTCCGGGCGCGGCCCAGACTCTACCAAATCACTTGCCAGCACTTTGCCTCAAGTATTACAATTATTATAATAAATATGGAAACAATAATTTTCATTTCTGCTAGGTACACAAGTACCTATTTATTGTAAGAAATGGTAAATTGTAGAAATATAAGAAAGTTATTAAACATAAACAAGGCAAAATATAAAATAAAACAATACTCTGGTGACGTACGAACTGAAAACTTCATACACTAAGTACTCTCTAGTTTGGTAACATCACAGTCGCTTATTGCAGTGAGGAATCAGGCCGGCACAAAATATCACTTGGGCAAAATCAACAATTCTCTCGGACTCCCTGTCTCGGACAAACTGAAACAAAAATTACAAAAAATCTTGGAGGCAAAAAATCTACAAATAATTCATAGTCATTCCATAGTAATTATAAACTTATTCACCGATTCTGGGAAGTAAAGACGCACGCGCGTCTATGGCTAATTATTGCCTGCACCAACTTGTTGCTCTAAGTCCAACCATAACCAACAAACTCTCTCAGATAAACTAAAACCAGGGCTGGGCTGACGCCTGAAACAGAAATTACAAGAAAACACAATTTCTATTCATTCCACAGTAATTACAAATTTATTTACCGTTTCCGAAGAGCGAAGAATAATTCCATGCACGGACTAGGACGCTAACTGCCTAGCTGCCGCTGCAGTGCTGCACGCTGTACCCAAAGAATCAAAAATCCTGCACCTATGTCCTGCACCTGCACCACCTACACATGCCTACACTAACCGAACCGACGCCACCAGGAAAAATAGACGCCGCCGACTTGACTGCGTTGTGGTTGTGGATGTTCCTGTTCTTTCTGTCAATTATTGTCAAATATCCTAGTACCAACCTTAGAGTCACCAACCCAGAGACAAGCTATCAATAAAATTCACTAGGAATATTACACCATGCAGTGTATGCGACTGCAGCGCTATCTGGCAGTAAAGTCGGGAGTAGAATATTTAGTCTGCAACTCTTCATGCACTCGAATGCCACAACCTAGCCAGCAGCGGTACGGAAGGGTACAATAAAACTCAAAGTCTGCAATATTCTAGGAGACTACCCGCTTGCGGCCCATCACTACTGTGTAGTAACAGGGTAAAGTGGGTATGGCACGCCGCATGAGGCCCCCCTGCTTGGTTTTGGTGGCATTCGATTACTATATTGCTATGGCAGAATTCCTGTGGGCCACTGCTGTTTTCTTAGAGGCAAACGATGCCAGCAAGTCGCCAGCATCACGGATACTGGTCCGCTGCTGGGCCGTACATTCAATGTTTATAGGGTATCTTTCCTTCAAGATCAAAATAAGAGAAATCAATCAAGTGGTTGAGATCTAGGAGCATTTTTAAGCGGAAAGTGCACTTTGAGGTGTCTTCATCTTTGCCTGTCAAAAAAACAGTGACGCACATGGGGGAAAGTTGGGGACTTTTTGTATGTTATATAGCGAAGTCTTGTGAACCCAAAACTGAAGAGATTGACCGTGTTTTAATTTGTTTCATGTTTTGCTGTTTTTTCGACTAAAAAGCCTGGGCTATATGGTCAGGAGTTGACGACGAGTCCAAAAAAGAGACTGGCGTCTTACAGGTGACCTCCTGGGACGTCCTTTCAACAAATCTGTTCTCATTACGAGGTTTAATTCACCCTGCTCTAATGCTAGCCTTACATTGAGCATCAAATGCGGCAGCTTTTTCAGCTGCAGAGTTCTGATTGGACCTGACGCCTGTCATTGCTGTCAATGACCAACATGTGACCAATGAGAAATCAGCAGCTAAAGAAGCTGCAGCATTTGATGCTCAATGTAAGGCCACCATAACACAAACCAAAATCAAACTGAACAAATAAATGATGGAAGTACGAACACGACTCCGCTTTCTGTGTAAAATATTGCATCAAGTCATTCACTGAAGGACATGCAAATTTACCGAGTTCAATGGCAATTCTCGTTCAATAACTGAACTTGAATAAAAATGCTCATGAAAGGTATTCCTCGTAGGTTAAGTCGTAATGAAAGGTATGAAAGGTAATGTTGCATTACTTTCTTTAAAGTGGCCCATACACACGCATGCAAGTGCTAAGACTTACCTGCACAGGTCTAGGCTCGCATACAAGTATCAGTGTGTATGTGTCAAAACTGACGGCGCGTTCAGTTCTAGGCACGGCTCGAAGCGAATCTGTCAACGACTGATTTTTAGAGCAAGTGCGAAGGTGAGTGTGTGTGTGTATGTTCAGATTTCCCTTCGCGCCAAGCCCAGCTGGACATATTCTACATATTTTCGTATCACTCAGCGGCAGGATCCCCAAAAATGGCAAGATGGTCCAGGAAGCAAGAAACCGTCCTGAGGGAGTTGATTGAATTATGTAAATAAAATTATTTTTCGTTCATTTTGACAGCTTTTTAACCTCGTTTTTGACTGAACTGACAAATCTTGACGCACTTGCCTGAATCTCGGCCTGAATAGTGTGTGGTGAAAAACACGTTTCGAACCTGCGCGCGGACTTACCTGAACGTGCTTGCTCGCGTGCTTGCATGCGTAGTGTATGGGCCACTTAACACCCTGTAAAAACTCAAGTTGACATATATCAATCTTTGAATTGATACGATTCTATACCTAGAGAATCAAGCTCTCAAATGCTTCGAACAGAATTGAAATTGTTTAAACCAGTCAGGAGTTTTCTTGTTTTGAAAAAGAGTGAAATTTGGACTACGATAATAATTTCGTTGCGTAGTTTAGTTCAAAATAATAAATCTGAATTCGAATTCATTCTGTCTGAATTCAAATGTCTGAAAGTCCCTCCCAAAATAACGGGTGTTTTTTTTTTAATCTGGCGTCCAAGCATCCTGTGCTCCGGCCGAACCCGAAGGCAGAGGAATGAGACTTTTTTCGGCTGGAGCACAGTCGGAAATATAGGTATCTTCAAGTAGGAGCACAAAAAGTATGATATTCTCTGTACAACTTGTTTAAACTTGTTGCTATCGATTTTTCAAAGTCGTTAATATTGGTTCGAAACAAAGAAAAAGTAAATTTCGGCAACATGTGTCAATTTGAAAGAATATAGCAATCAAGAATATTCAAATTCACCGACGATACTTCGTTTCATCTTGTAGTCTTGTCACGCAAATGATGAAATGGAAAGTAAAACGCTTTACGATGGAAAGCAGACGACTATATGTGACAGTCACGCAGTGTCTTTCTGCGTGTATAAGCGTCCTATTTTTTTTATGATTCTTCAGGTTATTTATAAAGAGTGATTCAAATTGACCTTTGACATGAGGGCAACGTAGGAATAAAAGACTCTATAGATAGAATAGAAATATACAGGGTTGTTTCAAATTTAATCTCCTCCTTTCAGGAAATGATGGTAAACTCCAAAAGAAGTAGACATTCTTGAAAAACTATATTTCAGAAATGAATAATAACGGAGATATAGGCTTCCAAACCGATTTTGTTCAAATTTAAATTAAAGTTTACTGAAAAAGGTCTGTATCAAACAATAATAAATAATAACACGTTTAATAAAAAAATTTCAGGGGCGTGGACAATGGGGGGTTCTCCCGCTTTTCCACATATATTTTTAATCCCCCAGGTAATTTGGTAAATTGCTCATATCTTTGAATTCTACGTTCAATTTGGAAGAAAAAGTTACTCTTGCAAAATTTTGATTAGAGGCTTTTGTTCTCGAGATATTTGAAGTTGAAACTTCGGAAAACATCTCGAAAACGCCACTATCAAAGACCTACAAATTAAAATCCATGATAACTACTGATTCCTTTATTGGAATAGGTTTTCTCAGTGTTTTAAGTTGCTGAACCATGAGTTTTTCTAAGAAGAAGTTTTCCGGAAAAACCTCGGGAAAAACATTTTTTGGCTCTTGAAAGTGGATATTTTGATGTGTTTTCCGAAGTTTAAACCCAAATATCTTGAAAACAAAGCCTCTAATCAAACTTTAGCAAAAAGTATTTTTTTCTTTGAAATTGAACGTAGACTAAAAAAATGTGAGCAATCTACAAAATCATCGTGAAAGGTGAAAAATAAGAACAAACAAGCGAATATGCCTCATGGGCATGGGGCTCAGTAGCGCACTTCCTTTTTGAAGGATTAGTGAACGCAAGATGTTTATTAGGGTTCTACCGTTATTTGGGCAGAAATTTCAATATGGCGGCCAAAATAGCGTCAGAATCATGAAATTTGGCTTAAAAATCAAAATGTTCGTACTATAGACAAAGGGTATAAGTTCCAAAGTTTCATGAAAATCGTTCCACTAATAAGAGATTTCAATATGGCGGCCAAGATGGCGGCAGAATGTTGGAATTTGGCTGGAGAATAAGAATGACCATACGATCAATGATATGATCAAGCTTCATGAAAATCTCGGATGTATTTTGATGAAGTTCACATGGCATGTGAATTGCACTCAAATCGGACCACTTCCAGAGAAATTCAAAATGGCGGACCAAAGATGGCGGCCAAGTGACAAAAATCATTGGTCAACTTAATATGGTGGTCTGGTCACGTACCTACGCATTTCATTGGCGTTTGCATCACATCGATATCTCTTTTCGTTGAGGCATAATTCTCCTAGTTCTATCACTTCGAAACATGTTTAACATGGAGAATACAAGATGGCGGCGGGGCATCAATTGTCGAAAATTGGATAGATCTTGATGTGGTTTACATTGCCTGCAAATTCCATTCCAATCGGATCACTTTTTGTGAAATTCAAAATGGCGGATCAGCGATGGCGGCCAAGTGACAAAATTCATTGGTCAACTTTATATGGTGGTCACGTACGCATGTCATTGGCATTCGCACCACGTCGGTATCTCTTTTCGTTGAGGCATAATAATTCTCCTAGTTCTATCGCTTTGAAACATGCTCAATATGGAGAATACAAGATGGCAGCGGGGCATCAATTGTCGTAAATTGGATGTATCTAATTGAAGTTCACATCGCCTGTGAATTCCACTCAAATCGGACCACTTTCAGAGAAATTCAAAATGGCGGATCAAAGATGGCGGCCAAGTGACAAAAATCATTGGTCAACTTTATTATGGTGGTCACATACGCATTCGTTTGGCGTTTGCACCACATTGATATCTCTTTTCGTTAAGGCATAATTCTCCTAGTTCTATCACTTTGAAACATGTTCAATATGGAGAATACAAGATGGCGGCGGGACATCAGTTGCCGAAAATTAGATAGATCTTGGTGTGGTTTACATTGCCTGCAAATTTCATTTCAATCGGATCACTTTTAGAGAAATTCAAAATGGCGGATCAAAGATGGCGGCAGAATAACAAAAAACTAAAAGTCAACTTGACATCCTGGACATATGTATTATTGATCAGCGTTTACACCACATCGATAGCTTTCTTCCCTGAGGAGTTATCCCGGGTACGGACGGACGGACGGACAAAGTGAAGCTAAAAGCGCCTTTTTCCGTTATTGTCGTTAGATACCGACTCATTTTAGTAAGCTTCGGTTCCAATTTTAACAAAATCCGTTGAGAAGTTATAAATGACGGAAAATCGATTTTCAAAGTTCAACTTTGAACGCCTATATCTCCGCTATTATTCGTTTCTGATATATATTTTCTAGGGAAAGTCTACTTCTTTTGACGTTTCCCATCATTTCCTGAAAGGACGCGATCTAAATCTGAAACACCCTGTATACTAGTCCTTGTGCAGTATGAGCATTTATTGTATTGTTACCAGTGGCGAGACTCTCGTGTATTCGAGAGCACACGCAGCCCTTCAAGACCATTCGTACACGTTACGAGTTGCGAAGCTCTAGTGCATTCGAGAACATACGCGTAAGCTCTGGTCCGTGGAATTTGAAAGCGCTGGAGCTCCTACCAAACCACTTATTAATATCGTTATACCCTCGGCTACACCTGATAAAGAGGAAACGAAATGGCTATATCATAAACCTTAACAGCCTCAGTATCGCCTATGTTGCTACCATTCTTCACTGTTAATAAAAGTTGAAGTCTTCGCCTTCGGCTAGTGCCGAAAAACTGTTTTCATTCGAGTTTTCATTTTATTTTCCCGACCCCCCACCGACATGTAAGAGAACGTATTGTAATCGTTCAGAAGAAAGTTTTGAGATTTCACCACATATATCCATTTTGAGGTCCCTCAAGACGATTAAGGCCATTTTCAGAATGATGTCTGCGCGTCTGTCTGTGATCTTCCACGATAACTGCCGAATCGTTGACCCGATCGACTTGAAATTTGGTATGCGGACATAGTTAGTTTTTGGCTGTCATCTGTCAGAGAGAAGTGTCACTATCAACAAATGTCAGAAGCTATATCTCACGGAACTTAACTTGCAGTATGTCATTTGAAAGATTTGAGGTTTTGAAAATTCAGATTTTCCTGACAAAATTTTCAATTTCCTACAAATTATTTTCAATCTTTTTCTCTAATTCCAACTTTCTACCTGAAAAGACTTTTTGAAGAAAAGGTTCCTGGATACTAGTCGGGAAAGTTTTGGGGTGACACAACCGATTTTTTTCACCTACAAGAACAAGAAAAATTCGCGCGTGCTCATTCCATTTATGCAGTCGAAATTACGATAGTCAAAGACATCTGTCTTGAGTCCCTGCTGAGCTATTCAAAAGTACTAGAAATGACCGATTTTTCGAACTTTTCCGAACTTTCCAACAAAAACCGTTGATTTTTGGCAGATTTGAAGAGCTGTAACTTTAAGACGCTTTGGCCTATGAACCAGATTTTCAGGATACATCAAGAAAAATACGTTCTACAATATTATGATACCGAGTATGATACACTAGTTCTATTGCAGAAAAAAAAAAGCAGGACAGAGAGTACAGAGACTGATACGGAGTGTACTGATTTCGCCCTGGTGTCATCGTGACACAAGGTCAAAGGTACCTAGACTCCATGACAGGCTTTTCCTACTTTTTTTGTCCGCAATGGTATCTGAGTTTATCTACCCCCACCACAAAAAACGGTCGAAAGAAGAAAATGTAGTTTTTCTTGAACGGGGTAAAATTTACCCTCAGAACAAATATTTTGGAAAATGCCGCGTGGGAATATAAAGATTCGAGATTAGAGATTCAAGATTTGATTTCGTTTCAAGCATAACTGCTTTTGTTCAATATTGACGATATAATTCTTAAGGTCCGAACAGAGGTTAGTGGTTAGGGCTCATATGCCTAGGAGATCAAGCTTGCAAATGCAAACAGAATTGGAATTATTTGGATCAGTCGGAAGTTTTTTTGTTTTGAAAAAGGGTGAAATTTTGGAGCTCGACATTGATATTTTGTTGCATAGTTTAGTCCTATGAAAATACCGTCGTGACCCTTAGTAGGCTAGGTCTGGTCAGGCCAAATCGTACAACTTCTCATATAGGCGGCTTCCTTTGCTCGCAGCTTGTGCGCAGGTGTTGGCGTATCGTATCGAAATTCAAAAATATCAGTCGCGTTTTTTGTCATGCGATGTGATGATGGCCGAGTTCATGTAACGTGAACGAAAGGCGCGCCCAATGGTTCGATCGGTTGTTTCAGCGGGAGTGCTTTATCGATCGAGCTCGTTGCATGAACTCGACCGATGACGGCGCCGATAGGGATGATCCTGCGCCCCGAGGACTCCAGGTAAATGAGAATGACTATCGCATTAGACGGCCGACATCGCGTTTATTACAAAAACACTGTCGAATTTTTACCGCTCGAAGGTAAAATCGCTTTTAAAGTTCACCTATCTTTTCCTGATCACGCCTCTTGGTTGACCCTCCGAAGGCCCTAAATGTTTTCAAATCCAAGTCTACACAGATTCCTGATTGACAGGCAGTGTCATGCGTGTTCTGTGGTCATGCGGTTGTCAGATAAGCCGTACATTGAAAGGTCCTTGTCTGTTGCTGTTTTTCTCGCACTTATCGTGCTAAAATCTCATACTGCACAATGTGCCCAGCCTTCCATAAACTCCGATGAATCCGAACACAGCATCCCTAAGCTATTCCTCCAACCGAAACCGGAAACATTACAAAACGACAACGCCTATGACACCTCCAACAGGCTGTCTTTTGAGGAAAACATCGACAAGAAGCGTTCGATAGAAACCACACTGGACTTGGAAGACATCAAAAGCTCCCTGATGAACCTGTTTCAGAAAATCAACAGTTTGGGAAGTGACCAGACACGTAAAAGAGAAATTCCAGCAGGTAAGGAAACTCCTCATATGTAATGTTTATACCACCAAGTTCGCAGAATAGAGCTTTAGCGGACGAATGCAGTTTATTTTACGGATCTTGATTTTTTCATCCTAATAATAACGGATGAGTCTACCAAAGCTTTTTGCGTAGGTAAATAAGTATAGATACCTAACTGAAAGCAGTTTCGCGACTTTTCCTATAAGAGTAAAGCCTCATTCAGATAGGGCATTCCATTTGTATTGTATGCTGCAGCGTATGAGTTTTGCAAGATCGTTCACCTAAAGCCTAAAGTGAGTGTACCTAACATCGTTGTGCTAGAATGATAGTAAGATAACTTGAAATTTCTAATTTTCGGATTAAGATTAATTCAAATTATGCATCTCTGGCGTGTTATCTAGGTACCTGCTAAAATAGTTGGATCACTCAGAATCATCATGTAAGTACATAAAAAAGAAACACCTCACTGTTATAATAATTATTTGTTTTATAAACAGTTCTAGTCTAATACTCGAACATTTTGAAATGTCATTTCTTCTACTAAGAAATGGATCGAATTTGATCTTGCATTAATAATATGAAGACATTTTCATTTTATAATGTTCGGCCGTTCGGTTTTAAAAATGCTCACATTTTAAAAAACAATGAACAACATTTTGAGGGGAGTACAGAACGAATATTGCCTGTGTTATCTGGACGACGTAATCAATTATCATATACCTACAGTGATATTCAATGAATCCGGATCATCAGTGAATGATGACAGAGACAGACTAATCGGGCGACACTTTCTAGATGGAAGATCAACAGGAGAAATTCATTTTCGTTTTCTGCAAACAATTTTTGAGGTCTAAAATGTAGACAGTAGAGGTTTTTTCTTCAAACAAGATGGGGCACCGTCATAACGTCATATTTCTATGGGACTCCGGGAGCACTTGGGCGACCAACATCCTAATTGGTGGATTGGTCGTGGCGGCCCTCCATGCTTGTCCTCCCAGATCTCCGGACCTCACGCTCCTGGATTATTATGTTTGAGGGCGTATGAAAGACGTACCTTGTCTACAGCGTTGAAGCCAATATGAAAAAAGAGTTAATAAGACAGCGGATAGTGGCAGCTTCTGAGGAAATCCGCAATAGGCAGGAAGTTCGAAAAGCCACCAGAAATTTATTGAGGCGATGTAATAAATGCATCGAAACTGGCGGATCCCATTTCGAAAATTTATTGAATCTGAATTGGTTCAAGTTAATTGTGTAAATTTTCAGTTATTGAAGAAATTATACTGCCTTGTTTCCAAATTAATTTCTCCGGCATTTCCATTGATTTTTCTGAAAAGTGATCAACATGATTTTTTTTTCCAAGTCCGGTCCTGAATTTTTTCTTCCACAAAAGCTCTCGCTGGATAGATAGATAAAAAAAACTCTTAGAACGCGTTTTGCTCCACATTAAAGAAATTATTCTCGGCGAAATCAAATTTTTACTTGATTTGTTTTTGTTGGACCGGTCAAAATGTGTCGTGTGACAATAAAATCGCTCACTTCTTTGCTTGACATTCTCCTAAAAATGGTACTATCGCAATTTGCTCTTCATAAATGGAATGAGCTGGATGCGAAAATATGGTAATCGAGATCAA
This sequence comes from Anaspis maculata, assembly GCA_949128115.1. Lineage (NCBI taxonomy): Eukaryota > Metazoa > Arthropoda > Insecta > Coleoptera > Scraptiidae > Anaspis > Anaspis maculata. The sequence continues at coordinate 44,828,027 of OX421963.1, forward strand.
ACGCTCCAATTTTTCTCGTTCTTGTAGGTGAAAAAAATTGAAACATTTTTTCGCACTAGCGGAAGACTTCGCCGACTTTTTCAACAGTGAAGAATGATAGCAACATGGCGACTGATGCTGTTAAGGTTTATGATGAACGGTATTATAACTCTTTATTATGTATAACGATATTAAAAAAATGGTTTGTTATGAGCCCAGCACTTTCAAATTTCAGATCCCCCCCCCCCCAATATGTTGCCCAAAATCACATCTAATAACGAAAATAGAGAAGAGCTAGCTAAGCCCCACCTTTTGACCCCTCATATCTTCAAAAATAACATTCATTTTTTTTTTAATTTGTCATGTTCTTAATGGTACTATTCTGTAAAAAAGATACATCTATGTAAGCGCTGTATCGCTGTAAGATGACACATGTGACAATGCAAAACATTACTTTTGTCATTTTACAGCGATGTAGCGCTTACATCGATGAAGACACTCTGAAATCTCACGAATGCGATGCTTTTGAGACACTCGGTATATTATCCCTTATAAAGTGCTCAACAAAATAAGTGTCGCAACCGAAATTTTCACCCAAATTTGAATCAAAATAACTTTTGATTGTCACAGACGATTTCAATTCGGTTTTCACTGCTCGATTGCCTGATCTTTTGGCTATCTACCATGTTCAAAGATCACCTGAAAAGCTGCACATGAAGTTTCTACAGGGTAGTAAATAAAGCAGATCATAATTGTTAAAATTTAAATGAACCCCCTTTTGAGCTAAATTTTTTTTTGTCAACAACTGATAACAAAATAATGGAGAATGATGACTTACCTCGGAACGGTTTTCGAATTTCCCGGATTAGAAGTGAAATAGCCAAGATACGATTTTTTTGCTGGGAATGATGCTTTTCATTTCTTCTCCTTCATGGAAAATCAACGGATTCTCGATGTAAGAGGATATCTCTCAGCAGGCTTGCTCATTAGACAATTCTAAGCAATTTGTTGTCCAGCGCACCCCCTATTTCGTCTTTTGGAGCTGAAATAGGGCGTACTTTTTTGTGGATTCGCCACCAATTTCACAACCTAGGCTTGTTTGATATCAATTCTTTTGATTAAGGCTCGCTAAACAAGATTATCTTGATAAAAACAGTCTTCTGTCTGTCTGACTGTCCGTCTGTCTGTCTGACTGTCCGTCTGTCTGTCCGTCTGTCTGTCTGTCTGTAACATGTTATTACGATATGCTCCAATTTCACAACCTAGGCTTGTTTGATATCAATTCTTCTAATTAAGGCTTGCTAAACAAAATTATCTTGATAAAAACAGTCTTCTGTCTGTCTGACTGTCTGTCTGTCTGTCTGTCCGTAACATGTTACGATATGATCCAATTTCACAACCCAGGCTTGTTTGATATAATTCTTTTGATTAAGGCTCGCTGAATAAGATTATCTTGATAAGAACAGTCTTCTGTCTGTCTGTCTGTCTGTAACATGTTACGATATGCTCCAATTTCACAACCTAGTGAACCCAGGCTGGTTTGATATCAGTTCTTTTGATCAAGGCTCACTGCACAGGATTATCTTGATAAAAATGATCTTTTGTCTGTCTGTCTGTAATTATGTTACGATAACTTCCGAACCAGTACATCGAATTTAACTGAAATTCAGTATACACATAAAGGTTGAAATTCAAATTGATCCAGAGACCCCACAATATCTTGAAAGGTCTTGAGAGACCGCACCATACCTACTTACTTATCAGTTCCTTTTCTCTTGCTCTCGCAAGATCAATTTTGAATACATGAACATTTCTTCTCATTTCTATCAAATTTAACACTTGGTATTTTTTGTCTCCAATTGTCGATCAAGGTAGGTACATGTGTAGTTGTTCTGGACTTGAAAAAATCAAGTAAAAACAAAAGAAGAGCGGCATTCCCTCTGCTGAAGCCGCAGCATCGTGCTACTAGCCTAAGATGAGCACAAAACCATATTAGCACTGGGAAATAGCAGAGTGGAGTAGGTGCTTGTTTTCAGATGAAAGTAAGTTTGATTTGTTTAGGTCGGATGGACGGGTTCTGGTATGACGACAGAGGAACGAAAGACTTCTGGAAGAACACATAGAGGGAAGGGTGGTTTTTGGAGGTGGAGGAGTGACTGTTTGGGGAGAAATGAGGACTGGAAGAATAAGTGATTTTGTGATACTGAGAGGAGAGAGTATGAATGGTGGAAGATACAGGGATTTGTGTATAAAGGATATTGTGGTCCCCTTTGCTCAAAATTTTGGTGACAATTTCATGTTGGTCGACGACAACGTCCGACCTCATCGGGCTAGAATTGTCAACGCATTTTTAAGGAGATCACAATATTAAAAGAATGGATTGACTACCCTTGTCTCCAGATATGAATCCTATCGAGCATGTATGGAGTAGGATAAAGTTGAAATTGAAAGAAAAGAAGGACAATCGGACAATTTGAATGACTTAGCGATTGCAGTTCAGGAAGAATGGAAGGCTATTCCTCAGAATTTTCTGCGGGCTTTAGGGAGAGCATGTCGAGATAAGTAATGGCTCGATCTGATCCAGGCAAGAAGGGGGCCGACAAAATATTGATCATTTAAGCATTTTAAACTGAAAATCATAAACTGAAAGAAAAATGTTACTCACCTAGTACCTACCTACAAACCTGGTGAATTTGAGGTCCATCTTGCAAATGCTTGAAAAAAAACTGATAGCTAATTACGGGATGGTGCGCCCTCTCTAGTGCACCGACTTGAGCTAAAATCTCATCAACTTACTCAAAAATTCAAATTATGCCAGCATATGTACACTGACTAAGCTTTGAAAACACTTTTGAAAACTGTCAATTTTTGAAGTCAAATTGCACACGTAATACAGGTTTCCTCAAAAGAGAGATGGAGAATCCGCGATTCCGCGCAGCTGTTTTCGGCACGTTCTGGGCACAGTGTGCCATGAGTGATCGCGCCATTTGTATTTACATTGCTCCGCCGTGTTGAAAGTGCGTTTTATTTTTTGAATTCTAAAGCCAACCATGCTGGGAAAGTCGCTAAAAATATAACGAACTTCGCAATGAATATTGCAAATAAATATTTCGCATAGAAGAATTTGCCAGAGAGGCATTTGATGCGCGAATACAACTATTTTTATAATGGATGTATCAACGATATATGGACGTGCCCAGAAAGCACAGGTAAGTGCGTGTTCCAAGTCCCAGTTTGATTACTTTTAATGGTGTAGGTATTATGGCCATCACTCTATAACTTGTGGACTTGCATAGTGGCACACAACATTTATTCACCATAACTACTTGTAAAAACTGTATAAATACCAATAATAACACCATCAAATGATCAAAACACACGTTCGGCTTACGGAATCGGGGCAATGTTGGCACACTATGACTGCGACGATTTACTGTGCAATCGAACGTGACGTCACGGGCCAGAAAGAGACGCTCAATTTAGGAAACCTGTATTGGATGTGATATGACAAAAAAAAGTGTTTTCTTTCACAGTTCAAAAGATGTCTTCTTCAAATTTTGAGCGCATGTCACCTTCTCAAATCCTTTTCATTCAGTCTTAATTTAACCTCCGAAATTGACAAGCTTGACAATAAGTGTTTCCAAACTTTCGATCGACACTGTACCTTCATACTCACCAAATTTCAGTTAAATTCGATGAACCGTTCGGGATTTATAGAAACAGATGACTGACAGACAGACAGAGAGAAGAATGTTCTCACCAAGATAATATTGTTCAGCGAACCTCAATCAAAAGAATTGATACCAAACAAGCCTAGGTTGTGAAATTGGTGGCGAATCCACAAAAAAGTACGCCCTATTTCAGCCCCAAAAGACACAACAGGGGGTGCGCTAGACAACGAATTGCTTAGAATCGTTTATTGAGCAAGCCTGCTAAGAGATATCCTCTCACATCGAGAGTCCGTTGATTTTTCATGAAGGAGAAGAAATGAAAAGCATCATTTCCAGCAAAAAAAATCGTATCTTGGCTATTTCACTTCTAATCCGGGAAATTCGAAAACCGTTCCGAGGTAAGTCATCATTCTCCATAATTTTGTTATCGGTTGTTGAGAAAAAAGTTTTTAGCTCAAACGGGGGTTCATTAAAATTTTAATAATTATGAACTGCTTTACTCACCACCCTGTAGAAACTTTATGTGCAGCTTCTCAGGTGATCTTTGAACATGGTAAATAGCCAAAAGATTAGGCAATCGACCAGTGAAAACCGAATTGAAATCGTCCGTGACAATCAAAAGTTATTTTGATTCAAATTTGGGTGAAAATTTCTGTTGCGACACTTATTTTGTTGAGCACTTTATAATATAATCCATATTATCGCCCTTAATAAAGACCTTTATTATTATTAGGTAGCGAAAATCATCTCCACTGATAGGCTAATGCTGTAGTAGTGGCCACTAAAGAAAATAATGCTCAAGTGCGGCGGTACTAAAGAAAATGAGATGAAAATGCCCAGAATCCACATTTTCTAATGCTTATCACTGAGTAGTGAGTACTACCATTGTATAACTACTACTAGTAGGTCAGCCTCGAATTTGGGATTTTGTCGCTAGATGTCGCCTAGAGCAATTAGCTCGCAAGAAATTATCAGCGCATATGAGAAAAATTATAATTTCTGTACCAAACCATCAACATTTATCAGTAAGTTGGGCGCCACGTTGAAATTTAAAGACAGCGTGATTTATAACTAATTTGAGCGACCAAATGACAAATGCTGAACACGCCACCTGCCCGTGCTTTCCGAAAATTGCACAATTTGAACGGCGGCTGGCCTACTAGGAGTAGTTATACAATGGTACTACCTACTCTAGCTTGTACTAAAACAGCAAGCATGTAAAAGGAAATAAATACGTACAGAAAATGATTGCAGTGCACTCACGCGCGTGTGTTGTCTCGATTCTCTTGCAAACCAGCTGACAAATGTCACATTATAAATAGCACATGTAGACAACTAGATGCCAAGATGTTAGTATCGTACCATTCGTACCAACACAAAACATTTTTTCATAGTTTACTCTAATGAAAAATGCCGTAGAAGTGGACAACAGTGTGATTCAAGAACAAATGACTCAATTTCTTACCTTCTAATTTTCTCTCGCATTAGGTTATAACACTGTTTGGGGCACGTGGTCCGATTGGTCGTCCTGCAGTGTGAGTTGCGGCAAGGGGCGGTTGATACGTTGGAGACCTTGCAGGAGTGCTTGCGAAGGACTAGAGACCGAAATGGAGGAGAAGATTTGCCAACTGCCGGCATGTGGGGGAAAGCTTTTCGGATTAATAAAATTATGATAATAAACTGTAATATCTACAAATAAGACTGATGACATTACCAGAGTTTTCTTTCGAAGTGAGACTTTTTTTATTCGTTTATTCAACGTCGGCCTATTTCCACAACGAGGCGTAACACCGACGCCGGTGAATGCTTTCCCCCACTCTATACCGGAAATTTTCACGAACCCCTGGATTTTCAACGAACCCCTGGATTTTCAACGAACCCCTGGATTTTCAATGACCAACAATGTCGCATGGGGTCGGCACTATCGTTCGTATTTTATGTGCTATGCGGCACACGACGGCATTTAGTAAGCATTCCAACTAAATCAAAGAGCTTGTTTTCGAGACGAGAATCCGAGCGCCCACATTGGGACTCGAACCCACGACCTCTGGTGTGGTAGTCGAACGCGCTGACCACCACACCACAAGCTCCTCGAAGTGAGACTTATTCTTTAGTCGCTGTAGCGCAAATACCTTGGGACCCCGAAGGCTCTTTATTGTTGGGCCCTACGTCGTCGATGACCAGCGTTGTCCCAGACCTTTCTTATAGCTTTCACCCAAGGAACAGCAACAGACTGTCGCCTCAAGACGGACGGAGTCCTCACACACCAACTGTTGGCACGCCATGATTGTATCTGCTATCCATCCAGCCTAGAGAAGGTCACCTTGGGCTGGCTGCGCATTCAACCCTAAAGATTTTCTGCTTGGACTTCACCTGGAGATCCGAATTCTACAGTTCGCTTTAGTTACCGTTGATTTGGGACGCAAACGTTTGTTGTTCTTCGTCCCACGGCAGAAACAAAGTGCACTTTAATATCTTGAAAATTCAGGATTTACTGAAAAATTTCCCTTTGAATTGGTTAGAAACATACATCGGAATCCAAATAAAAAACAAGGGAGTTGATATAAAGACGAAAAATTTAGAAGAACAAGAACAGGAGTTCTATTTCTGGTATATTTCAGGAACTGCTCACAATTTCCCAAAACTGTTGGTTGTCCTTTGATAGGTGAAAAATTGCGAATATATAATATGTGCCTACTCATGTGAATCTATCTGGTTTGGTTGTTGATATACGAATGTTTTACTTTTTTCTTTAGGACATCCTACTATACGACGCCTGCAGTACTTGCAACCTTGTCTACTGATCTTAATCGGTTCAACGTGGTCTTGGCAAAAGGTATGCCAAGTACCATTGCCTGTTATAAAAGCGAAGGGTATTTATTATCACTAACATCCGCACTACAGAGCTCTGGATCTGTCTTGATCCAAGCCTGTCGTAATATATTATTCTATATTATACACGATCATAATATGCAAAAATACTTTAAAAATTGGCTGGTATAAAGATTCGATAACGCTAATAAGTTTGCCGATCACTGTTTTTTTATTAATTTTGTTGAGATTACATAATTTTACAGTACAAATTAATAATACTTCATACATTAGCATATAAAAACAGTTTATTCCTAATAATTATTACGATTCCATTTAGGATTTTTGATGACAATTTCAATTAATCAGCTGTCGTTCTAATCCCATAATTTAACTATATTATTATCCTGAAGCCAATAATATATATTTTGATTCTCCAGACAACTACCTTCATAATAAAAATTGACATCTTCAAAGTAGTAGTATGTACCAAAAATATATACATAACAAAAACTTAATCTCTTAACATTACTGTATAACATTTCGATGTCAAGCAATTTTGACTAGGAATAGTTCGTAGTAGTATTATTAAAATGTCAGACCGCAGAATTTATCTTCAACTAATTTAAATGTATCATAGTCTAGTCTTCTCCAGAAAAAATTCAAATGTCAGTCTTGAAGCGAAGTTTTAGGCCTGAAATGAGAAATGAAACTCAGGTATACTAAACAATATGCAGTTTGTCTTTCAAGTATGTTTATTTATAATAATAATAATCACTATTCAATATATCAGAGTGTGTGAAAATCTAGGGTCGATAGAGAAAGAGAGAAACGGGCATACTAAAATCACAAATCAACTTTGCGCTACTAGTAAATAATGAATTGTAAAGTTTAAAGCATATTAGAACAAGTAGTGTTTCATAAATTAAATATAAAATAGTGAATGCAACCTTATGTATTATAAATTAAATAATAGTAGTAGAAATAAAAATCTATTGATGTGATAATTTTGCCAGTCGAGTTAATTCATATTATCTAAACTTCAGTACAATGATTAGAAAAAAGCGCCTTTTGTTTTTCAACTCTATCACAGGTTAAAGCAATATTTTTATAAAAATGTTTTAGAAATCACGTCACCCTGAAACATTATTACTTACCGATCATGGAAAAAAGTTCTGATAAACTGCATTTTCACAAATATTACTTTTAAAAAAATGTATACCCTGTTGTTCTAATAGTAATTGTTTCCATGACAAAATCATTGAGTGAAAATCACTCATAGGCATATCAAGTGCACAATTTGGTCAACTTCCAAAAATTTATTTTCCAGTTTTACAAACATGTGTTTAGCAGCTCTGTGTCAAATTCTTACTCATTTTGGATTGAAATATTTCACGAAAACACCATGTCAACATTTTAATCATTTGCCACAGAAATTCCATACAAGTTTTTGAAACTGGGCTTTCAAGTTGTAAAAATTAGCAAACTTTATTCCAAAAAATAAAGCACCAAGATGAATGCCTTATTGTCAAAAAACCAGTAATTAGGAATGTTTCCATAATTTGAATGATTGTACATATTACAATTAGAGTAATAAACCAGGTTTGTCAGGATGGTTTAATTTTTTTTTTCATTCACACTCTAGTACAGTTGTTCTGAATTCTTCTCAACTATAAAATTAGCTGCTGTTTTATTTACTGCAAGAAAAGTGACATGTTTCCTTAAAAAACCGCTAAAGGTATGTTCCGATATTCGAATGGGTTAACCAGCCGGTCGACCAATCAGTGGGTGACTTTTGATATCGGAACGACAGTTGACGTTTGGGTTAACCTCCACTGACCGGCCTCCGAAGCTGGTCGTGGTTGACAGCTGGTTAACCTTTTTCAGGAAGTCGGTCGTTCCAATATACAGTTTTTCAGGCGGTTGGTCGACCAGATCGAATATCGGAACGTACCTTAAGTATGACACATGACAGGAGCTACAGTTTAAGACGTCACGTCAACATACCCAAGCAAAATTAGGTTACAACCAAAGATTTACAATGTTAAAATTGTCACAATTTGATCACTTGATGTCAGGTAGCAGTTCAGGCAGTTTGACAGCTCAGTTCGGTTTTTTGACGTATGTCAACGATTAAAAAACCTATCAATATCATTCAAAAAACGCGCAGGGCAGATGGGTTTTAAGACACCAACAATTTTAGTGTTTAACGTTCAGTTCAATACTGGTTCAGTGGGAATTATTAGTCACGCTTCAACAAAAGTTATTGCAATAATAATTCAATAAATTAAATATAATGGAATTTTTTGAAACGCAAGCAGCTCACAAATTACTTTGTCTAACACTGTGGATTCTCCATAAGAACACGAAAAAAAATGAAATCATTAAACCTAAAAGAAATGCGTAATTGAATAAATATACAGACATCAAAAGTTATATCTTTAAAACTAATATAAATAGTCTGATATGTTCTTTATGTATAAAGTTCTTTTTGTTATTTTTTTTTTATTCATTAAGTGTCATGATAGTATAAAAAAATATTTGTCATCATCATCATTTACAAAGGGCTATAATATTTAGTGATACTAAAAACGCGTGTGGGGAACTTCTATGCTATACATTATCATGTTATAAAATTTAAAAAATTGCAACGTAGATCTGGACCATAATTATTATAAATTAGGAGTTCAAGAATGAAAAGTTCCATCGTCTTCATTTCCATTATAATAATTAAAACTAGCAAAAATTATCTCACCCATAGCCAAGTTTTAATCTTTAAAATAAAAATAAGCAATAAGGCCTCCGCCTATGACGAAAGTGCCTGCTACAAGTAATGGTTTGTATAATGACCTCTTCAGTTGTGTCCACTGTTCGTTGATTTGCTGTCGACGTTTCATGTCTTTCACCTTGGCCTCCAGCTTTTCTTTGTGCTCCAGGCGTTTGCGGTGTCTCAGCTCTGACGCTGGTATTCTAAAAATAAGAAAACACAAAAACGTAAGTAACCAGAGCTATTAAAATGAAAAGCCTTCAAAAATTAAACTTGTAAAGCTTTTGATATTGACGGAGATCTGTGTCAGTTGAACTTTTTTCCTTAAGATTACCTATCCATCAAAGCCTAAAGCAAATCAACAAAACCTTAAATAATGGTCTCCACAAACTCCATTTATTCTCGGTGCCTTAAATTTTCAAGCTCTACTTGATGCAAGACTTAGATTTCAGCAACCAATTTTTATAATTTAAAAAAAATACTAACCTGTCATCAGCATGGGTATCTTCCGTAGGCGAGCTGCTATTCGGCCTGAGCTCATCGTCTTCCTCCAGCTCATCTTCACTGCTTTCCGAGATGGGATCGCTTTCCACAGACTAACACAAAAAAAATCAATATCTAAAATAAAGTGTTTATTTAAATTGGGGGTGGTTTTTCTTGAAATTTGCATTGGCTTAGAAGCAAGACAAGTTAACACTGCACTGTAAGCACTGCTTGTAATTTTTTTTATAATTTTGTCGATAATTTTTTTGAGAAATGATGTCTCACATGCTCTGTGCTATTTCAACTAATAAACTTATAAAAAGGTTCAACCAACCTCGTCAATTTTGTCATCAGTGTAATTGAAATCGTTCAAAGATTCACTGGTCGGAATCATCGGCAGAGGCCTATCCATGGGCGAACCATTCTGTTTCTTCAAACTATCTAACCTTGGTGGTGGAACTGGTGGAGGGCCGTCATCTTCTGAGCCATCATCGGAAGACGAACCTTCTTCGACGCCATCTTCAGATGCGTGGTTACTTATGTGAATATTATTTTCCTGATACAAAAAAAAAATCTAGTTAAAAAGCCAAGAAGGGGCTCAGCACCAAGTTATTATGGTGGAGGTAGAGAGGCAGCAGGTTTTCAAGCTCTCCGATTCTGAGAGGGGGAAAATAAAAGCAGTGAAAGGATGGATGGATTACTTTTGTAAATAATAAAAGACAAACCCCTATGTTGGCATTTGGATTGATAAGTTGTTTGGTGCCTTCGATGATCGCTTCGTACGAAAACCGTAGCTGTTCAGGCGTCTGGATCAGTCCCATTCGGTATTTCCGCATCTCATACAGAATCTCTTTGACGTCCACCGAATTAGGACCGGATTTTTCGATCTGGAATTCAATTTATAATGATAATACGAATTAGAGCTCTACGATTGTTAATGTTTCAGCAGCTGAGCTACTGTAATGTCTTTGTAATTGAGGTAGAGTTTCAAGAGGTCGGTATTATGTTGGCGGCGTAAAGTTAGGAAGGCGTAACTAGCCAAATACAGCGGTCTGACTGGTTGATGGAACTTGTTATACGCTGTTACCATGGTGAACCTCACATATGGCGGTCTGAGCCTCAACATGATATTGAGCTGTAAACCCTTTCCCTTTGCATTGAAGTCGTTAGCTTATTGTGCCCTCCTAGCGGTAGCGGATCACCTCATCCTCATAAGTTTGGAGCCTAACACAACTACATAATTCTGGCTCCATTAACGTTACAAAAGTTAAATTTCTAAAAGCTGTGTTACATTATGCAATATCTTGTATTCACACTGAGATTTTAGTGTACTTAAAATAGTAAAAAAATTATCTCTTGCTTGAAGAAAGTAGTTCTCAAATGGTTTTTTGCTATATGGTTAGCTAATCCCCACCTGTTCAACATGTTAAAAGCATACATCCCTGTGACGCGCAATACTTAGTATACAGGGTGAAAATTGAAAAATAAATCTTTGAAATTTTTTATTTCGATGAAACAATCCTCGATAAAAACAGTCTCTCATTATTTAGCGACCTTATAGTTTCCTATTGAACATTTGAAAAATGTACCCCTCCATAGTCGCTGGTATCCTACGTACAGGGTGAAATCTTTTTTTTTTCAATGTTTTTTATCTTCATCAAATCAATCCAGACAAACGCCAATTCCAGCTCTGTTACAAGCCTATAATCTCTTATTCAAGATATAAAAATGTCACATTCTCAAACTCCCTAAACACAACCTACGGGGTGAAACATACTTTATTTGTTTTATTATTTTTCGGAATAAAATTAATCAGGATAATAATCTTATCTGGTTTACTGGAAAGCTCAAGAGTTTTCCGCAAGCCATACAAAAAATTTGCATTTCTAATGTCACTCTGACTTGATATACAGGATGAATTATATGTTGCTTCAACTTTTGTTGTGAAAGGAGTTGCTAAGAAAATTGTCCTTAGCAACTCCTCGCACAACCAAAATCGCAAAAATGCTTGATGCTACAGTAGCCAGTAGTTGCAGTGATTGCATAAATGTAAATTTTTGATATGTTTTGCCAAATACTCTAGACTCTCCTTTGAAGTGGGTAATATTATCATCCGAATTCATGTGACCCAGGAAAAAAACTAAAGAAAAAAAGAGTGTTCCACCCTGTATGTCATGTTTTAGCAGTTTAAGGAATGTAACATTTTTATATCTTGAATGAGGGATTATAGACTTCTAACAGAGCCGGAATTGGTCTTTGTCCGGATTGATTCGATCAAGATAAAATTCATTGAAAAAAAATTGATTTCACCCTGTACGTAGAATATACCAGCAGCTATCGAGGGGTGAGTTTCTCACACGTTCAGTAGAAGACCATAAAGTTGCTGAATAATGAGGGGCTGTTTTTTTCGAGAATTACTTCACCGGAATAAAAAAGTTTGAAGATTTATTTTTCAATTTTCACCCTGTATACTAAGTATTACGCGTCACAGAGATGTATGCTTTCAACATGTTGTATAGGTGGGGATGAGCTAACCATATAGCAAAAAACCGTTTGAGAACTACTTTCTTCAAGCAAAAATTCTAATTCAAATATACTATTTCTATAGGTCTGGTCCAACGCTGAGAACCGTCCACTGAGAAAATAAAAGGCAGGAAAAGTAGGATGGTATTATGGTTCCATGCGATCAACAAAATTCGGAATTGGGGTAGGCTGTGCCCTGACTGAAAGCAGCTTGACATCCTGAAATTTGATCAGGTCATAGCCTACCCCAATCCCGAATTTTGTTGATCGCATGGTATAAAGTTGTGTGTGATGTGTGAAATCTGGAGATGTGAGGTTCAGGCATGAAACCAACTCGACACCACACGTCAATCAGTAATTTTTGTGTTACTCCCATCATCTTGCAACATGTACGCAACAACTTTTCATATTTGAAGCTCATCGGGATCTTTGCTTACCATTAGGAACGTTTGCACGGACAGTTTTGGACCACAGTTTTTACGGTGTTCCCAGCCAGTTTCCATAGCATCAGCCAAACATTACACCCGTTTGGCCAGACCTTTCCCCGAGTCCGCGGTCCAAAACCGTCTACAGCCCATTGTTTTTTAAACCACGATTTTAATTCACGGTGAATGCAAAGGTGTGTGCCATTTGCACCACTATGGATTTAAAAAAAAATGGACTGTTTGTAAACGTTGGTTCAATAGCTCTAAAGTTGAAAATTGTTAAAAATCGAAAAAGTTAATTTTGTCACCCTGTATCTTTCTTAGGAAGCGACTGAGAGGCACGTGTCATATTTTTCTGAATCAGGAGGACGAGAGGAATCTCATCACAAAGTTTGATCGGTTAAAAACAACACGGTAAAACACCCTGTATATACATTGTGGTGATCGAGTCACCTAAAATGTTTAGTTATAAAGAAAGCTGAGCTTTAGCTATTAAAAAGAAGAAGGGAGGATGCGACGCTCGAGAGAGAGCAGGTCAAAAGAGCTCGAGGGGACGGGTGCGAGGGTGCGAAATGGTATGGGTGGTTTCAATGACTTCCAGTGAGGTGTAAAAAGATGAACTGTTATGAGTTCATTCATTGTTATTATTGTTTATAATAACTGATGTGAGCATAGGTCATCCTGAAAGAAAGAACAAGTCAAGTATGTTGATAAGACCCAATTCATTGAAGTGTCAGGTGCAAATCTGATTTGCACGACTTAACTGTGAACAAAATTTACACTTCAAGTGGAGTTATCGTTATTATTTTTGTTTCTTGGTCGTGAACATTACAATCTTCACTGCGCTGCAACTGCAAGTTGAGTGACAGAGTGCAAAAAAAGTCGAATTAAAAAAGCTTCACAGACGATTTCGACATTCATCTAATAGTCCAGTCAAATTAAGCAAAAATCTGGCCAAACCGGAAATAAATTCGGAAGTTGACGAAATTTGGTGGATCGATGCAGAATTCAACGTGGAATAACATACTGAAATTCCCGAAAATTCCAACGCTTGGCCTTTTTTCTAGGACCAATAAAAGAGCGCCATCCTTGTAAATTTTCGATTTTTTCTGAATAACTTGTAAACTATCATATTAAGAACACAAAAACCATCGAAGCAAATGTAGCCCGTTGAATTCTCAAGAGATCAGTATTAAATTCATCACTTTGTGGTTAATAGCCTCTGAGATACAGCGTCTGCTAGAACGCAGTGAAAATGACTCAAAAATTTTTTCCGGATTTTACGTAACAATTTGCATAGTGTCAGTTCAGGGGCTGTAACGTGGACAGAAAATGTGCGGATTTCAACGTGTTTTACATTTTCGGAAAGCCAATTCAACATTCGGTATCACACTTTTGTCTAGAAGTCGCCAACTTCAAAATGGTACTTTTCCTCAACCTTTGAAATCGATACTTGAAGTCCCGAAGAATCCCCAAAGATCGATTATTTTGATACCATGCCATTTGCCTACTTTTTCAAGTAGAGCAAAACCATCCAGGAAATATGTGAAGAATTGGATACCAAAACCAAAGGATGTTCCAGAATGTTTTTCCCAGTGATGGTTCCTGAGTTATATGGGTTGAAAGACTAAAACGACCTATTTGGAGAAAAAGATAGGTAGTCCGGACACTAACTGCTGAATACTGTACGGACCTTGCATTTGATGATACAAAATGCCACTCAGCAGACGTAGTGAATATATTTATGTACTTTCCACGTCTGCCAAGTGGCATCTTACACCTAAAATGCAAGGTCCGTACAGTATTCAGCAATTAGTGTCCGAACTACCAATTTTTTTTCCAAGTAGGTCGTTTTAGTCTTTTAACCCATATACCTCAGGAACCATCACTAGGAAAAAGATTCTGAAACATGTTATTTTTTTGTTATTCAATCCTTCACATATTCTCCAGATGGTTTTTCCATTCTTGGAAAATGAAGCAAATGGTATGGTATGAAAATAATCGATTTTTGGGGATTCTTCGGAACTTCAAGTATAAATTTGAAAGGTCGAGGAAAAGTACCATTTTGAAGTTGGCGACTTCTAGACAAAAGTGTGATACCAAATGTTGAATGGGCTTTTCAAGATTGTAAAACACACTGAAATCCGCACATTTGCTGTCCACGTTACAGCCCTTGAACTGACACTATGCAAATTGTTACGTAAAATCCGGAAAAAAATGTTGAGTCATTTTCACTGCGTTCTAGCAGACGCTGTATCTCGGAGACTATCAACCACAAAGTGATGAATTTGATACGGATCTCTTGATAATTTAACGCGCTACATTTGCTTCGCTGGTTTTTGTGTTCTTAATATGATAGTTTACAAGTTATTCAGAAAAAATCGAAAATTTACAAGGATGGCGCTCTTTTATTGGTCCTAGAAAAAAGCCAAGCATTGGAATTTTCGGGAATTTCAGTATGTTATTCCACGTTAAATTCTGCATCGATCCACCAAATTTCGTCAACTTCCGAATTTCTTTCCGGTTAAAACCTATTTTGACTGGACTATAAGGACTCATGTTTTTTTTCCGAGGCCATATTCTGGAGCACTGTAGAGTGTATATAGAAATTGAACTTTTCTGGCAATAGGGTGATTGCATGTAGAGGGAGTTTATGGCAAAATGTTAATAGTGTCATTGTCATCTGTCAAGTTTCATCCATGCGTTTACAACGTTAGCCGGACTAACCTCACTAAATACTGTTATTTTTACGTGTTTTGTTCACATACTGGTTTTGTTCGGCGTTTACGAGATCGAGATTGTGATTTCTAATCATTCTAACAATGCCTTACACCTGTTATGTGCCCCAATCCTTGTCTATGGCCCCAATGCAATTCCCTAACAAACGTCAAAACATAACTAGATCCTTGCGCTGCCTGCCGGTGATCAGTTGAACGAATTTCATGCAATCACCCTATTACACGACCAATGGTAAAGCTCAAAATGTTCAAACCAATGGTTACCTACCTATTTACTAAAGACTTGTTTCAGGGCATTCTGGTTCAAAATCGGTTGAACGGTTTATAAGTTTAGTGAAAAAAAAAACGATATATTTTCATTTCCATAATTTTGAAAGGCTTGACCTACGTTATTTCGCATCTTGGCAATATGTTTTCTGAATAAAGTCTCAGTCTTTTTTGGTGGTCTATCAACTGTTGCAATCTTGGCCATTAAACACCAGACACTCTGTAGATTAATTAGAGACCAGTGAGTAGATCCTAATGACTAAACCAAACATAATTCAGCACAGGAAGGGTCAAGACAAACATTTCTTCATCACCAATTCAGTTCACTAGCTTGATACTACCGTTATACTACACTACTCATTCAGTAATTAAAGTAATTAATTGGAACATTAAAAAATTAAAGCTCTATGTAGAAACACCCACGTAATTTCAAATTTGGAACCATCACTCTCCGTTTCACCCAGCTCAATAATTTATAACTAGAGAATAGGGAGTTCTCGCAGTCGCTACGTTAAAATAAGGGAACCGCAAAACGCAAATCGTACTCTAAATGTACGGTATGATGTGTATTAAATGAAGTAAGGGCTGGCGGGATCGTGAAGTGCCATTTACATACTTGTCTGTGCTTGTGCCAAGACTGCCAAGAACACAATAAAAGCAGGTTGCAGATTCCGGTTCTGGCGCCGACAACCTGATTTCGTTGTGTTCTCGGCCTCACGCATAAAATTTACAGGTCCAAACTTCTAGACGAACGCTAGCGTTACTGTTACTGTTACGTTACAAAATTACATTTCTGTCAGAGAATAAGAGGTCATGGTTGAAACATAATTCTCCATCACTTTAAAACATGTTCAATATGGAAAATACAAGATGGCAGCAGAGCATCAATTGGCAAAAATTGGATCTATCTTGATGTGGTTTACATTGCCTGCAAATTTGATTCCAATCGGATCACTTTTAGAGAAATTCAAAATGGCGGATCGAAGATCGCGGCAAAGTAACAAAAAACCGAAAGTCAATTTGACATCCTGGACATCTGTACTATTTATCAGTGTTTACACCACATCGAAATGTATCTCTTTTTTCTGATGTTGTTACAGTTTCCAGCGCTTTTAAAAAATTCGTAACTTATGACCCGGGGGTCGTATCGAAGTGGAAATTTTGTCAAAAGTTGTTTTTCTTTTCTAAATATAACTTCGCATATGTGATAATGTATTTCTATAAGAACATGTACATACTTATCCGCATGTCCTAGTTTCTTACATCCTAATGTGAAATTCAGAAATTGATCAGCGACGCCGCCGCACATTCAAATGTTATTGTTAAATAGTACTCGGCAAGCTTTTTCTTGGTTCGTGTATCAAGACAATGAGTTACTCATCTGAGTTGAAATCTTTCTTGTCAAGCATTCCGTCCCATGTTCGGAGAAGAAGATTCCAAGCGCCAGCAAACAACGAATAATCTTTTGCCACCAAGCCGCAGCTTCGGGGTCATTTTCAAAAATTCATAACTACTGACCCGTGGGTCGTAAGGATGTGGAATTTTTTGTTTAAATAAAGTTCAAATTATTCTCTAAATACAACTCCCTATATGTATTATTGCAATTTGATAAGAAAGGGTGCTTGATCACATGTCTCAAGTTTCAAGATCCGGCCGGCTTCTGAAATGCAGCCTTCATCGACGATGCCGCGCTACACTCAATTGTTGTTATTGTAATTGTTTATCATTATTTCGTCGAGATTTTTCTTGGTTCGGAATACAAGATCATTAGTGCAAGCGGTACACACCTAAAAACACATCGATACTGCATTTTGGAGTGCAGTAACGAGATTTGGTATGGGCATACTTCATACCAAGACAAGCGATTTGACCCGCAGCACTCGATATTTTGTCCCTTAGGGGGCCAATGGGGGCCCTCCAAATTTTCAAGATGCAAGAACTTTCACATGACGATCATTGAGTATCGTCATGTATGTCATAAGTAAAGCTTACGGGTCTATTGGAAATATTTTCATCAATTGTCGTTGTGTCCGATTCATTCTTCACACTTGAAAAAAATTTCTTTGGCAGAGGTCAAAAAAACTGTTTTTATTTTTTCTTCTATGCAAGGAGACGATAAATTAATATGTTCTGTTGCGTTCCCAATTAAATCGCATTCCCTAAACCTAATTATAAAGACATTTTTCTTGTAATGGTATTTTTCAAAGAAGTGGTGACCTCTTCAGTACCTCTTTTCCAAGAGCATTTCTTTCTATGTCCCCACTGAATATCACTCGTAATTTTTGCAGGAATGGAGACCTCGAATCTTTTCCTGGTGGTTGCGAAGCAACTTGACTCTAAAACGCCCAAGGGAGCCCAAAAAAAAAAATCTGCTGGGCCGTCCAACTTACGATATTTTGATTTTATAGTAGGAGAGACGCGGACCAGTACTCAATCCAGGCTGCAGGCACAGGCGATTTGGTTTCAAATCGATCACTACAACCAGATCCTTGATCACTACAAACTACAACCAGGGGTCACGACTACAACTCAGGGGGCTTAAAACATCCGAGCTAGCATGTGATTCTAGTCGGCTGTGAGATTTTGTTTCCAAGTTTCCAAATCTGAAATATAGAATATCCCCAAAACTTTGCGGTGGCTGCTTTGGCTTCATTCGGCACAAAAATTCACGAAGAGACACGAAGTCGTTCGGACTTTTGACTGATTTTTCGACTTTTTTTTCTCGTTTATTTAACGTCGGCCTATTTCCGCAACGAGGCCTAGCACCGACGCCGGTGAATGCTTTTCTCCACTATACCGGAAATTTTACCGAACCCCTATGTGTTTCAACACAGGGTAAGGATTTGTAACGACCACCAACATCGCATGGGGTCGGCACCATCGTTCGTATTTTACGTGCTATGCGACACATGGCGCGTCTTGCCTTTAGCAAGCATTCCAACTAAACCAAGAAGTAAAATTGATGAATGGATCCATAGTGCTCAAAATGGAGTTGTATAATAATATAAAGTTGTAGTAAATAAGTCTTCTCCACGTGGTTTTTATATCGTTAAACCAAGAAGCTTGTTTTCGAGGCGAAATTTCGTCCCCGGCGGCGATCGAACCCGCGACCTCTGGAGTGGTAGTCGAAAGCGCTAACCACCACACCACAAGCTCCTCAAATTTTTCGACCTGTTTTCAATTTTCGCCAATGAACAAATAAATCAAAGCAAATTTGACATTTGACAGTTGTCAAAAATATTTTCAAACTTTCGAAGCCAGTTCAACTTTACGATGATTCAAACTAAAAATTATTAGCCCTTCGTCCAAAAAAAGGGAACCCATAGAATCATAAATTCTTCCAACTCTTCCAGTCGAAAAGACACGTCAAGACATGAAGGACTATAGGTAAGACAAGGAACATCCAAGCAGGTATGCAGTTGCAGCAGGATTTACGTGTAAAAAATTTAATAAACCGAATTTCAAAAAAAAAACAGCGCTCAAAGTTGCCTATTGGACCGAAATTCATGTGAGTACCTTCAATTTGCAACTTGCTTTCGTTTTGGAGCTTGGCGGAACGAGTTTTTGTCGGCCTTGAATGCCGTCGTCGAGATGACTTAGATTGAAGGCGGCCCCGTGCGGTTTTGGCGTCTAAATGGCGGTAATACCATTTAGACGCCAAAACCGCCTCTCTAGTCGCATTTCCACGTATGACAAGGTCAGTTTTCCAAGATTTTAATATCAATTTGATAAGAAATAAAACTTTACTTTCAGAGAAGCCAGTTTCACACCAGGTTAGAAGGCGGCAAGCCTACAATGCTAAAGTAGAAAATCTGCCCAGCCAACTAGAGTCACAGTAGAAGTGAACCTACTGCAGAATGAAAATATTTTATAAAGGTTTCTTTCCAGAAAGTCAATAATGGTCATTCTGTATCAATATCAAACCCCTCAAAATTTAAAGGCCATTAAAAAAAATCGTCAATCGTAAATCCGATTTCTGATCGTTCCTAGATGACCAGCGCCTTTTAAAATTTTAAGGGGTGTTTGTATTCAACAGAATTGCCATCAATTTCCTTTAATTCAACAGTCCTTATATCTACACCTACCACATAAATAATCTAGTGGCCATAATAAAGCAATAAATGTCACCGATTGTCACTTTTACTTTTGACACTCTTTGACATACATAAAGAGTGACATACTGCATGACGAATTCATCTAAAGCTTGGTCCGCACGGGTGGCATGGCATATTCGCAGAAATTCGGCGATATACCGCCTTATATCGCCAAATTTCAGCGATATATCGCTCGTGCGGACCTAGTTTATTGGGGTTTTCCACTGAGGAAAAAAGTACACACCAAACTGCCCTGACATTGAGCATAGCCCAATCCCAATAGCAGGAGCTTCTTAGCGAGTTTCCCTAGCGATGAAAAAAAGTGTCCAGTTTTTCTTACAATGGAAAATGCTGTTAAGCTCAGTCCGACCAGGTGATATATCGCTGAAATTTTGCTATATCACTCTTTTTGGGATAGGCTTCGTTTACATTGTGGCTTTGGTCCGCGACCTAAGCACTAAATTCGACCCAAATAAATTTAGTCCACGTGGTGTAAAGGATCACGGACAAAGACCAAGTTGGGACAAAGTAATGAGTTATTGAATAAATTTCTCCTCAAAGTAGGCCTCGCCTCGGCCGTCTTGGTAGCCATGTTTTTCCGCCAGATTTTCAGGAATCATAGGCGACTTGGAGAGAAATTTATTCGATCACTCGTTAGCTTTGGTCAGGTCTCCGGTTAGCCATGGACTCACTTAAATTGAGTTTTCAAATTGATTTAGTTTATAATTTTATTTATTTATTATTTAGTCAGCCGCGTTAGTTTACCAGTGTAAACGCTGGAACAGAAGAATTACTTTAGGTAGAATTTGGGTCGGTGCTTGTGTCAGTCCGGCTTTAGCCCACCAGTGTAATCATAGCCATTGTAATAATGGTAACTGAATTTTAGCGATACATCGTCGAATTTCTGAGATATATCGCCTGTGTGGCCTTGGCTTAATTGTGTTATTTCTCATGACCAACAAAATATTTCAATTTTATTGTTGATACTTACCAGAATTAGGCACGAATCGACTAAGCAGAATGTGCCAGACCGCCCTATGCCAGCCGAGCAATGCACCACAGCCGGTCCCACACTCGATTCCAGCACTCCGGCCGCCCTCACTTTTTTTAGGAACTCCAAAAATGCCGTGGGCGAAGTCGGCACCCCAAAGTCAGGCCAAGTGGTATAATGAAATTGTAAGATATCGCGCGACTTTTTGTTTTCTGTGTCTGTGAGCCTCAAAGTTCTGGTCAGATAATACGAATGGTCTTGTTGCTCAATGTATTCTAATTCTAAGCCGACGTCTTCCATATTAATTTTGTGGTCGGGGCCGATTTTTGCTGGCCAATATTGAAAACACTTCTCCTGCCTCTTTTCGTAAAGCTTATTCAGCATCAGTACGGCTTTGGTCTCTTGCTCCCAGACCATGAGCCAGAAATGGTTAACGGTGTTCACTAAGGGGCCCTGAGTTAGGATGTATTGCCGATTGGCTTTTTCCACTTTGATTAGGTTGGCATTGATGTAGTCTGTCGCGCCTCGTTTCAGCACTATCCGGCTGTGGTCGAAAGGACTCACATCTCGATACCGGTTGAGGGTTTTGTTTTGTGGCTTGAGGGCTTCCGTGCACTGGTTCGAAATTCCAAAGTCCGAGGCAGAACATTCCGTTCGGATTTTCTGAAACGATAGAAAATGAGTGTCTGTTTTGGAAGAAAAGAACGATTTCAAGTGAAAACGACAAGACTCACCTGAAACAGGACTGACCATTCATTTTTGGCGTTCAGTTTCAAATACTCTGCTTCGATTTTGATGTCTGATGGCATATTGGTGCGGTTATGGTCTTAATTAAGTATATTATCTAGAAATAAACCATGTGAATGAGCGCCGCAGAACATATAACATCATGTAAACACTGAAAAAATGCAGAACGAACCCTTGGCAAAACGTCGTGTTGTGGATAGAAAATTTACATCAAACGCTAAAACACGTTTATGGTCACGAACTGAGAGGTAATTTACAACACCATTTTTGAAAATTAGATGGATGGAAAACCATCAACTATGAGGTACCATAAAACTTAAATTTTCTGTACGTACGAGAAAGAGATTGAAAAGAGACAACGACAACCTAAAAGCTGAAGCATAGCAACGACCGATTCATGGCGTTTTCGATTCATTTGAACAGAGTTCTTTGTTGCGTCAAATCAAATGACGTCACGCTTTGCGCTGGCTCTTGGCGGGACACTCAAAATCGTCCTCCATCAAAATACAGTTCTACAATCTGTGTCGGTCCTGTCCTGTAGGTTAGTTAATACAGGTGTCCAAAAATTCTATCTAAAAAAATACATCGAGTTACTATAGGTTCTTGGGATCTAAAATAAGCTTAAAATAAGTCGCTTGGACCCTAGACTGGACCAAACTGTAGCCAGGGCTGGGCGGTAGGTATTTCAAATACATGTACACTGTACAGTGATGTATGGATAATCCGAACACCATGACCCTTGTACCTATTCTGTAATCCGAACTATAGTTCAGTAAAATGAGGCGATTTTTATGCCAAAGTTGGAACTAATTAGGGGCAGGATAAAAAAAATATGGCGATTTAGAGAATGGAAAACTGAATAAGAAAAACCAAAGTTTCATTTATTCCTTTCCAGTCATCCCGGTTAGAATGAAACTTTGGTTTTTTAGATCCAGTTTTTCATTCTCTACATTGTCATAGTTTTATCATCGAGTCTAGGGTTTTTGAAAGTTTTCCAGAGAAGAACAACTTCATTAACAGGATTGTCGCGCAACTTCGAACGTGGTTCACGGCTAAACTAGAAAAGCTAATAATTGGCCTTGAAGATTTTTTAGTGGAGCATTCAATTCTCTACAACTTTGTCGCTCACAATTTTCGGATATCTCTTGTCGTTCTCACAGCATTCAAGAAGGAAAGTCACGCGGACAGTTTTTTCACTTCACTAGACCAGCGCGCAACTTTGACTGCGATAATCGGCTAAATTGAAGAAGTTAGACATATGCCCCCAGGGACTTTTTTGTAGATTATTGAATTCCCTACAACTTCACAGTTCACAGTTTTTACACATCTCTCACCGTTCTCTCACCGCTTCAGAAGAAAGACCGCGGCGAATGTTTTTCCATCTTCTTCATTTTTTTCCCATGTTTCCCGGGATGACTGGAAATGAAACTTTGGTTTTTCTTATTCAGTTTTTCTTTCTCTACATCGCCATATTTTTTTCATCCTGCCCCTAATTTGTTTTACTGGACTACTCTATGACTTGTGCATCTCAAGACGGTAAGGTTCTTAATCTTCTCGTAAGAGTTTCTCGTTATTTTATTAATGTTTGAGATATTCTTCTCTAACTTTGAATGAAGGCCCATTGCACATCAATTTTAGTGTGTAATCGTAACATTATGGTTCACTAAGGCCCATTTCATTATGAATTCTATGAACGTTTTCGTAATCCGAACAGGGTCTGGCAGTTTTCTGTTTGGATTATTATTCAGACATATTACTGTAGGTATGTATTTGATATACGTATTTAAAATACATTTTAGTAGGTATTTTATTTGTATTTAAATACATTTTTGATAGAAAATACACACTTCGCGTCAATTGAAATGGATATTATGAAATTTTTGCAGAAGAAAAATAAGTAACGGTTTTGCAGGTCTATATATTATTTATGGAGCATCCAGTTCCTTGTTGCCATCAAATCTGGACACATTTACCCATATCTTCACATTCAAATTGAAAAAAATGGCTTAGTCTTTCTCATGATTAGAATGATCTCGTATCTTTTTGCTTTCGCTTTTCTTTTCGGTTTTTTCACGTCAATTCTGTTACTTTTGTTATTTTTATATGCTGAAGTATTGGTAAAATCATTATGAAATGCCGTACCAACGTATCACAGCAAATGAATACGCACATATGGTTCGACTCTATCAAAGCGGAAAAAGTCAAAATGAAGTAGCCCTACTTCTCAATGTGTCCCAAAGTGTTGTCGCACAGCAGGGCTTTTAAGAGGTTTCGTGAAACCGGTAATGGAAACAAGACTCATGGGGGTGGAAAGCGAAGAGCTACAACAGCAAGACAAGATCGTTTGGTGGTGACGACCGCAAAACGGAACGGCACTTTGAGCGCTACAAAATTGAAAAACACCACGGGGGTCCGTGTATCATGCTCCACAATTCGAAGAAGACTCCATGAACGTGGATTATGAAAGCCCGAAGACGTGCTCGAGCTCCTCAGCTGAAGAGGCAGCACCGTGTTGCTCGAAGAGCGTGGAGTGAAGAACACTCAGATTGGACTGTTGAAGATTGGAGCAACGTCATGTTCTCAGACGAGTCAAGATTCTGCTTATTTCATTCAAATGGACGTATTCTGACATGGAGAGAACAAGGGCAGCGATACATTGAGCAATGTATGGCAGAAACAGTGGCCTTTGGTGGAGGCTCTTTAACCGTTTGGGGTGGTATCGCTGTGGAATCCCGCACGGAGCTCGTGGTGCTAATTAATCACACCATGAATGCCAAAAGATACAGGGACGACATTATTAACCAATTGTGGTTCCATTCAGGGATGAAATGGTGAAAATTTTGTGTTTATGGACGACAACGCCAGACCGCACCGTGCAGCTATATCGTTACAGAAGCTCTGACAGACCACCGTATCCGTCGTCTGCCATGGCCAGCTCGTTCTCCGGATTGTAATCCAATAGAACATGTGTGGGACAGGCTACAACGACAAATTCATGCTAGGGAACAACAACTTGAAACTCTAGAACAGTTAGAGAACGCTCTACAGGAAGAGTGGATGGCTATGAACCAGGAATTCATAGCGAGCCTAATTTCGAGCATGCCTCGAAGAGGAGGGTAGAAGCCGTCAGAACGGCCAGAGGTGTGCCCACAAAATACTGAGCCAAGAGTTTCGTGTCCCACGAGAATTATTTTACTGTTTATTTTTGAGTCAATTTGAGTTAGTTTTCAGTGTAGTTTATTTTTACTGTGCATGGGTCTATTTAATTTTTTTTCACTTGATTTTGTTGAAAACCATGTTTTATTTCATGTGCTGTTGATAAAAATTTTTTAAAACACAAAATTTATTTCCTGGAAAAATTTCAGAATATCTATTTCAATTGACGGCGCAGTGTATTTATTTTGTATTTTGGAATATGTAGTTCAGGTAGCTGTAGTATTCCATATTTTGTATTCAAAATATTTTTCGGAAAAGTATTTGATCGAATTTCAAAATTGGTACAAAAATACAAAATACATTTATTTAATTCCCACGTTTCGACTGTTTCGAATGCTGCGACTGAATCAATTGAGTGTTTTGATTAAAAGCTTTGCTTTTCACGTTTTTTTGTTTCAATAAAATTGCTGAAATATATCTACCGTGTGTTTTTTGTAAACCGCAGTTTATAACTTTTTTCCTATGGGAATTAAAAGATAGATTTGAAATTTTTATGGGTTATTTGAGACCACTTTTGCTATTTTTCGCGTTGATCATGAAGCAACTTTCACTTCCGGAAGTAACCGGAAGTGCCATCGCAGTAACCGGAAGTGACATCAAATTTTGATTCTCAAATGGAACATCTGTATATTTTTATGATCTTCGGATAGAGATTTTTTTATTGACATAGTGGTAGTCTTAAAAATTCTCTATGATGAAAAATGACGATTTTATAGCAGATTGAATATAACAGAAATTCATCAAATTATTGGTGCCAGAGATGGCTGCGACCACAAAAAAGAATCTGAAGTTGGAAGTTTGTTCATTGCTCATGTTAGGAAGCGTTACCGGGTGAAATTGACATAAACAATAGATAAACTTTCAACTTCAGTAGATTTTTAGCGCATTTTCCATCTTGATGAAAATCGCTATTGCAACCGCTTTGTCCGTCCGTCCGTCCGTCCGTCCGTCCGTCCGTTCCTCGAACTCCTCCCAAACTAGACGACCTAGCTTTCTAATTTTTTCACTGTTACATAGCTGCCACTCCCAAAGGAGGGCTAGGCTATATTGGATGTCTATATTGCGCCGCCAACATAGAGAAAACCGCCCCCGATTAACTTGAAATAACATAATATTGCACTTTCTACCAGACCTGATGCTCTGGTGTTCTCATTTTTTGAATAATACATAGTTGTCACTTATAAACGTAAGCCAAAAAACATTCCGTCTTCAATATGCGCCGCCGACATGGAAAAACTGCTAAAAACCGCCCCCAATCACTTTAAAATGAAAAACATAAACCCGAAGACATAGCGATCTGATTCTTTCGGTATATAAATAGCTGACTAAAAATGGGAAAGGATAGGCTACTTTTGGTTAGTCGCCGCCCCCAGATTCCACCCCCAAACGATAAAAAGTGCAACTTTCGCCGCCCCCAAAGTAAGAGATAAATGAAAAACATGAACCCAAAGACATAGCGATCTAATTTTTTCGCTATATGAATAGCTGACTAAAAATGGAAAAGGATAGGCTACTTTTGATATGGCGCCGCCTCCAGCTTCCGCCCCCAAAAGAAAAAAAGTGCAACTTTCAACAATTTTCACTGATTTAGCTGATAATGTTACCTTGAACATTCAGAAACTCTTGACTCAAACTGTGCAAGAATCTCTTTGCCAAACTCTGCCGCTCCCACACGCCGCCCCCAAAGTGAGAGATAAATGTAAAACATGAACCTGAAGACATAGCGACCTAATTCTTTCACTATATTGATAGCTGACTGAAAGTGGAAAAATATAGGCCACTTTTAATTAGCCGCCGCCTCCAGCTGCCGCCTCCAAAGAAAAAAAATTCAACTTTCACAATTTTCACTGATTGTCATATTTCCCTCTCATTTAGAAACTCCCAACTCAAACTGTGCAACAGTTACTTTGCCGAATGCTGCCGCCCCCACACGCTGCCCTTAAAGTGAGAGATGAATGAAAAACATAAACCTGAAGACATAACGATCTAATTCTTTCGCTATATGGATAGCTAACTTAAAATGGGAAAGAATAGGCTACCTTTGACATGGCGCCGCCTCCAAATTCCACCCCCAAAAGAAAACAAGTGAGTATGCCTTCACGTGCGGTGCGTGAGTCTCAGTAGCGCATTTTCTTAAAGAGGCATGTTATGAATGTGAAGAAATTTGGTTGAAGGAGAAACATCATTCTTTGCCCACTCTCTTCAGTCGAAACTCATTGTGATTTTTTGTAATCAGAATGGGGTACTTGTCAATGAAAAAGATTTCAATAAAAATTCTTTCAATCATCAATATTTTTTTGTTTGGAGGCGGAAGCTGGGAGCATTTTTAGTCGGCTATCCATATATCTAGCGAAAGAATTATATCGTTATGTCTTCGGGTTTATGTTTTTCATTCATCTCTTACTTTGAGGGCAGCGTGTGGGCGGCAGCATTCAGTGAATCAGTGAAAATTATTAAAGTTGTATTTTTTGCTTTGGGGGCGGGAGCTGGAGGCGGCGACTGATCAAAAGTGACCTCTATCTCTTCCCATTTTTAGTCATCTATACATATAGCGAAAGAATTAGATCGTTAATCTTCAGGTTTATGTTTTACATTTATCTCTTACTTTGGGGGCGGCGTGTGGGAGCGGCAGAGTTTGGCAAAGAAATTCTTGATTAGAGCAGCCACTAATCAACAGTAGCCTATTCTTTTCCATTTTTAGTCGGCTATCCATATACCTAGCGAAAGAATTATATCGTTATGTCTTTGGGTTTGTGTTTTTCATTTATCTCTTACTTTGAGGGCAGCGTTTGGGGGCGGCAGCATTCGACAAAGTAACTGTTGTACAGTTTGAGTTGGGAGTTTCTAAATGTTTAAGGAAATATGACAATCAATGAAAATTGTGTTTTTTTTTGTTTGGGGGGCGGCAGCTGGAGGCGGTGGTTAATCAAAAGTGGCCTATTTTTCCCCATTTCCAGTAAGCTATCTATATAGCGAAAGAATTAGATCGCTATGCTCAGGTTTATGTTTCACATTTATCTCTTGCTTTGGGGGCGGCGTGTGGGAGCGGCAGAGTTTGGCAAAGAAATTCTTGCACAGTTTAAGTTGACAGTTTCTGAATGTTTGAGGTTACATCAACATCTGAATCAGTCCAAATTGTTGAAAGTTGCACTTTTTTCTTTTGGGGGCGGAAACTGGAGGCGGCGCCATATCACAAGTAGCCTATCCTTTCCCATTTTCAGTCAGCTATCTATATAGCGAAAGACTTAGATCGTTATGTCTTCGGGTTCATGTTTTTCATTTATCTCTTACTTTGGGGGCGGCGTGTGGGAGCGGCAGCGTTCGGCTAAGTAAATGTTGCACAATTTGAGTTGGCAGTTTCTGAATGTTTGAGAGTACATCTCAAACATCTCAGTAAAATTGTGAAAGTTGCACTATTTGTCGTTTGGGGGCGGAATCTGGGGGCGGCGACTAACCAAAAGTAGCCTATCCTTTTCCATTTTTAGTCACCTGTTCATATACCGAAAGAATTAGATCGCTATGTCTTCGGGTTCATGTTTTTCATTTTAAAGTGATTGGGAGCGGTTTTTAGCAATTTTTTCATATCGGCGGCGCATATTGAAGGCGGAATGTTTCTGGGCTTACGTTTATAAGTGGCAACTATGTATTATTCATAAAATGAGAACACCAGGGCAGTAGGTCTGGGAGAAATTGCAATATCATGTTATTTCAAGTTTATCGGGGGCGGTTTTCTCTATGTTGGCGGCGCAATATAGACATTCAATATAGCCTAGCCCTCCTTTGGGAGTGGCAGCTATGTAACAGCGAAAAAATTAGAAAGCTAGAGCGTCTAGTTTGGGAGGAGTTCGAGGAACGGACGGACGGACGGACGGACGGACGGACGGACAAAGCGGTTGCAATAGCGATTTTCATCAAGATGGAAAATGCGCTAAAAAGTGCAACTTTCAATAATTTCCACTGAATTACATTTTAATGTTACCTCAAACATTCAGAAACTCCCAACTCAAACTGTGGAAGAATTTCTTTGTCAAACGCTGCCGCTCCCACACGCTACCCTTGAAGTAAGAGATAAATGGAAAACATAAACCCGAAGACATAACGATCTAATTCTTTCGCTATATGGATAGCCGACTAAAAATGGGAAAGAATAGACTACTGTTGATCAGTCGCCGCTCCCAGCTCCCGCCCTCAAACAAAAAAATATATGATGAGCATAGACATGATGAGTGAAAGAATTTTCATTCAAATCTATTTCATTGGCAAGTACCCCATTCTGATAACACAATATCACAATGACTCCTTCAACCAAAGGACCCCGCACGATTCTTATGGGAAATGGGTCTCGGTCAAATTCCCTAATTTTTTTATATGTTGTAGCCCAATTTGACACGAGCCAAAAACCATCGTCCGTTGCCCAAAAAAATGGACAGTTTTTTTTCTATAAGGGGTTGAAAATGGGTTATTTCAAGGTAAAAAACCATGTTCCAACGTAAGTGAGAACATTTCAACGTCCTTTTTAACACATAAGGCTCATGACAATTCCCTTTTTCTTTTGTGAAAAAATCAACCCCCTCCCTCACTCCCAACCCCTACTTGTGAGTATCAAATTCGAAATTACGTTTGAAAGTCATGCAGATGGTTCTATTTTGTCGAATTACTAATTTTGGCACAAATTTTTTTTCCAACCCCCAAATAGGGGGTGGGGTTGAAAAAAAAACCATCGGTCAATTCGGCTGAATTTCTGATATTGTGCTTTACCAGTTACGCTAAACAAGATTACCAAGGGAAAACTCATTCGTATGACCAGTTTCCACCCCACAGAGGGTTGAAGTTGACTATAATGACTCATAAAACATTCTTCCATGTCATAAACAAAATGAATGAAAATAGTGGACTTTCATATCATCTTGTTTTATAAAAATGCCTATCCTTCAAAAATAATTTCAACCCCGTCTCTCATCCCCTATCCTTGTTTCTGAACATCATATTCGAAATAAATCTTAAAAATGAAGGAGAAGGTCTGCGGTCGGAATTGTGAATCCCCTCTCAAAATTCACTTTCACTATTATGCTTATGTTAGCACCCTTACAGCAGGGTGGGACATACATTTGATTGAATGATTTTTTGCCTGGATTATTATTAAAAATATTGGTGCTCCTATCAAGTCTCAACTTTACAGCAGGTTAATTATGTTTACCTGTACCTACATAGTTCCTAACTTTTTTCTTTTGTACGGATACACCTCTACTTATAGTTTGGATTAAAGAATTTTATGACATTTGGAGCGAAAGCTGCTCAATCAAAGCAAAATATTATGTCACACTCTTATTCTAGCTACTGCGACTGTTTGAAGGATGAAATAAAAATTGATATAACTTCCAAGATTTGTTTCGAATATGATGTTCAGAAACAGGGATAGGGGATGAAGGACGGGATTGAAAGTATTTTTGGAGAATAGACATTTTTACGAAACAAGATGATATGAAAGTCCACTATTTCCATTCATTTGGTTTATGACATGGAAGAATGTTTTATGCGTCATTATAGTCAACTTCAACCCTCTGTGGGGTGGAAACTGGTTATACGAATGAGTTTTCCCTTGGTAATCTTGTTTAGCGTAACTGGTAAAGCACAATATCAGAAATTCAGCCGAATTGACCGATGGTTTTTTTTTCAACCCCACCCCCTATTTGGGGGTTGGAAAAAAAATTTGTGCCAAAATTAGTAATTCGACAAAATAGAACCATCTGCATGACTTTCAAACGTAATTTCGAATTTGATACTCACAAGTAGGGGTTGGGAGTGAGGGAGGGGGTTGATTTTTTCACAAAAGAAAAAGGGAATTGTCATGAGCCTTATGTGTTAAAAAGGACGTTGAAATGTTCTCACTTACGTTGGAACATGGTTTTTTACCTTGAAATAACCCATTTTCAACCCCTTATAGAAAAAAAACTGTCCATTTTTTTGGGTAACGGACGATGGTTTTTGGCTCGTGTCAAATTGGGCTACAACATATAAAAAAATTAGGGAATTTGACCGAGACCCATTTTCCATAAGAATCGTGCGGGGTCCTTTCTTTACGTTCACAATATGCCTCTTTGAGAAAATGCGCTACTGAGACTCACGCACGTGAAGGCATACTCACTTGTTATTTGTGGCCTCATAGCGGCCACCTCTGGTACCAGTGGTACCTACCAATAATTTGATAAATTTCAGTTATACAGGTGTCCCGAAAATACACCGACAACGTTCTAGGGCAGCTTCCTCTCACCAGAACAAGGAAAAAAGTTCCCATAAATATGGGTCCGGAAACGCTTATTCTTAAGAGAGCTACAGGCCCCTAAAGTTGGGACCCTGGAGGTGGTGTTTATTTAATATTTCCGGAACCGTTCAAGAGAAATCAATTAAACTTGACACATTTGATCACCTTCTCATGCCTAACAAAATTTAAATGCGTAACAAAAATGAAATTGCTTTGAAATAGTTTTTCTTCCGCCTTGAATATCGCAATTGAAATATCAGCATTTTTGACCACGTTTTCATACATTCAAACCGAGATTCAAACTCAAATATCTCGTAAACGTCTATCGAGGTTGAACAGGGGGACCTTTTTTTGGTAGAAAACTCCAATATTCCATAATTTCTGGTTAAATTTGGAAACAATAATGGACATTAAAAAAAGCTAGGGTTATTTTCACCTCCACACCTCAGCCCGACCCACCCCTGGTAAATTATTTTGGAATTAATCGTGCCTCATTTTGTTGAGCATAAAAAGGTTAGTGGATGTGTCAAGTTTGATTGATTTATCTCCAACGATTTCGGAGATATTGAATAAAAATCATCTTCAGGGTCCCACCTTTAGGGGCCTGTAGCTCCCTTAGGAAGCGTTTCCGGACCCATGTTCATAGGAACTTTTCTTCTTGTTTTGATGAGAGGAAGCTGCCCTAGAACGTTGTCGGTATACTCGTCAATCCCTTATAAAAGCGTCATTTTTCATCTTAGAGAATTTTCAAGACCACCACTGTGTCAATAACAAAAAACGCTATTCGAATATCAAACAAGTGAGTATGCCTTCACGTGCGTGAGTCTCAGTAGCGCATTTTCTCAAAGAGGCATATTGTGGACGTAAAGAAATTTGGTTAAAGGAGAAACACCATTCCTTGCCCACTTTCTTCATTCGAAACTCATTGTGATATTTTGTTATCAGAATGGGGTACTTGCCAATGAAATAGATTTGAATGAAAATTCTTTCACTCATCAATATTTTTTTGTTTGAGGGCGGGAGCTGGGAGCGGCGACTAATCAACAGTAGTCTATTCTTTCCCATTTTTAGTCTCCCATTTTTAGTCAGCCATCTATATAGCGGAACAATTAGATCGCTATGTCTTCAGGGTTATGTTTTACATTCATTGTTACTTTGGGGGCGGCGTGGGGGAGCGGCAGTGTTTGGCAAAGAAATTCTTCCACAGTTTGAGTTTGGAGTTTCTGAATGTTTGAGGTAACATTAAAATGTAAATCAGTGGAAATTATTGAAAGTTGCACTTTTTCTTTTGGGGGTGGGAGTTGGAGGCGACGCCATATCAAAAGTAGCCTATTCTTTCCCATTTTTAGTTAGCTATCCATATAGCGAAAGAATCAGATCGTTATGTCTTCGGGATTATTTTTTTCATTCATCTCTCACTTTGAGGGCAGCGTGTGGGGGCGGCAGCATTCGGCAAAGTAACTGTTGCACAGTTTGAGTTGAGAGTTTCTAAATGTAAGGGAAATATGACAATCAGTGAAAACTGTGAAAGTTGCATTTTTTTTGTTTGGAGGCGGCAGCTGGAGGCGGCGGCTAATTTAAAGTGGCCTATCTTTTTACAATTTCAGTCAGCTATCAATATAGTGAAAGAATTAGATCGCTATGTCTTCAGGTTCATGTTTTACATTCATCTCTCACTTTGGGGGCGGCGTGTGGGAGCGGCAGAGTTTGGCAAAGAAATTCTTGCACAGTTTGAGTCAAGAGTTTCTAAATGTTCGAGGTAACATTATCAGCTAAATCGGTGAAAATTGTTGAAAGTTGCACTTTTTTCTTTTGGGGGCGGAAGCTGGAGGCGGCGCCATATCAAAAATAGCCTATCCTTTTCCCTTTTTAGTTAGCTATCCATATAGCGAAAAACTTAGATCGCTATGTCTTCGGGTTCATGTTTTTCATTATCTCTTACTTTGGGGGCGGCGTGTGGGAGCGGCAGCGTTCGGCTGAGCAAATGTTGCATAATTTGAGTTAGCAGTTCCTAATGTTTAAGGGAACATCTCAATCAGTAACTTTGTGAAAGTTGCACTTTTTATCGTTTGGGGGCGGAATCTGGGGGCGGCGACTAACCAAAAGTGTCCTATCCTGTCCCATTTTTAGTCAGCTATTTATATACCGAAAGAATCAGATTGCTATGTCTTCGGGTTTATGTTTTTCATTTTAAAGTGATTGGGGGCGGTTTTTAGCAGTTTTTTCATGTCGGCGGCGCATATTGATGACGGAATGTTTATTGGCTTACGTTAATAAGTGGCAACTATGTATTATTAAAAAAATGAGGACACCAGAGCATCAGGTCTGGTAGAAAGTGCAATATTATGTTATTTCAAGTTTATCGGGGGCGGTTTTCTTTATGTTGGCGGCGCAATGTAGACATCCAATATAGCCTAGCCCTCCTTTGGGAGTGGCAGCTATGTAACAGCGAAAAAATTAGAAAGCTAGGTCGTCTCGTTTGGGAGGAGTTCGAGGAACGGACGGACGGACGGACGGACGGACAAAGCGGTTGCAATAGCGATTTTCATCAAGATGGAAAATGCGCTAAAAATATATCTACAGGTGTTCCATTTGAAAATCAAAAGTTGATGTCATTTCCACTTCCGGAAGTGAGAGCAGCTTATCCATGATCAACGCAAAAAGTAGCAAAAGTAGTTCCTCGAGTAGTTCCAAATACCCCATACAAATTTCGAATCTATACAGGGTGTTTCAGAGATGATAGCAAGAAATTTAACTGTGGGTAGATCTCGTCAAAATATGACGAAAACGTAAATACCATTTTGCAAAGTTCAGCCTAATGACGAAGATACAGTCCTCCAAAGTTAACTTTTTTCGGATTTCAAAAATTTGTACCTAACTCTGGAACGTTTACGGAGGAACGCTCAGGAACGTTTCGACAAATTTAGCTTTAATTTAGCAAAATCTGGTTTGTCATAACTATACCGGGTGATCATTTGAAAACTATCCACCTGCAGTAACTCCCGATTCCTAGTGAAAATGTCTTCGAGCAAAAACAGGTCGATTTTTATATCGAGGGGTACATCTAAAACATACATTAGCGAATTTCTATTTTTAGCCCCCTCGCCCCCACCTAACCCAACTTTGAAATTTCAAATGACACTACCTACTTTGCGATACATCAAATCCAACAGAAATGAATTTTCTTTCTGAAACAATATTTATAAAAATTTTAACCCCACCCCTCTTCCCCCCTAAATTCTCTGTTAAATATTCTTGATCTCTCAATTCTCTTTAATGCAGTCAACGTCATCCTGCACAGCATCGGAAGAGAAAATTTTCTACGGAAAAAGTGCCACTCAAATTCACCCCTTCGCTCCCCCCTCTTCATCTTGAAAATCTAAAATGACGATACCTACTTTGTGATACATCAAATTAACGGGAATTGAATTCTCTCCCTGAACACAATTTTTTCGAAATTTTTAAAACCCCCGTTTTCCTACTAAAAGACTCCAAATGTCCAATTAAATGGGGGAGGGGTTGAAAATTTCAAAAAAATTGTTTTTAGAAAGAGAATTTAATTTCCTTTAATTTGATGTGTCACAAAGTGGGTAGTATTTTGTTGAATTTTCAAGTTGAGGTGGGGGAGAGCATTGGGGTCAATTTGGGTGGCACTTTTTCCACCAAAAATTCTCTTCTTTGATGCTATTCAGGATGATGCTGACTAAACTGAAGAGAATTAAGGGGTCCAGAATATTGAAAGGGACACGCAGAGAATTTTTAGGGAGAAGGGGGGTAAGTTAAAAATCTTTTTCAAAAAGAAAATTTAATTTTCTTCAATTTGATGTATGGCAAGGTAGGTAGTGTAATTTGAAATTTTATTTTTGGGATGGGTGGGGGCGAGGGGGCTGAAGATAGAAATTTGACAATGTATGTTTTAGATGTTCCCCTCGATATAAAAATCGACCTGTTTTTGCTAGAAGGAATATTTACAAGGAATCGGGAGCTATTGCAGGTGGATAGTTTTCAAGTGATCACCCGGTATATCAATAACCTGCCAAATTTGCGAAGAATCCAACCTGTGGTGTAGGAGTTACGAGGGTCAATAATTTAGAAGCATCCGAAGAAAATGTTGACTTAAGGTGACTCCTCATCACTTCTATTCCACTGATTGTATACAGGGTCCCGAAATTAATGCAACACAATTTACAGGGAGGCAGACAATTGAGAAATAAAGGGACTTCCTTGTTGTGTCGTCTCGTCGTCAGTCTGCGCATCACCCCACCATCAGCCATGCGCGCCCCACTAGTCCCACTACGGAGCTGGAGGATAGAGAATAGAGAGCAGTTCCAGCCAGCGTCTGACCAACACCGAGAATTATAATATAACCTGCAGTATAATGTATCATTCTATACTACATTAATAAACCTTGCTATTTGTTACTACACGACTCCATCACTGAAACCTGAGATTCAACATTCCTTAGTAAAAATACTCTCGCAAACGTAATAACGGAGATACAGGCCTTCAAAGTTGCTTTTTTAATACAGTTTTCTTTGCATAACTTTTGAACCGTTGAGCCGATTTCATTCAAATTTGAACCAAAGTTTACTAAAATAGGTCTCTATCGAACAATGATAAGGCATTTTATCAAACATTTTCAGGGGCGGAGATAATAGGGGGTACCTTCCCCCTTTTTCCCCTCTTTTTCATCCCTCTGAATATTTTTGGAAATGGTTGCAATTTTTGAATTCTACGTTTAATTTAGAGAGAAAAATTACCTTTGCAAAATTTTGATTGAAGGCTTTATTTCCGAGATAAATACTTGAGTTTGAAACTTCGAAAAACATCTCGGAAACACCACTTTCAAGGCCTTAAAAATTAAAATTCACGAAAACTCAAGATTACTCAACTGAAATAAGGTTTCTAGGTGTTTCAAGTTGACAAACTACCATTTTTGCTGGAAAAACGTGAAGCTTTTTTGAAAAAAAAATTGGGTCCTGAAAAGTGGCGGTTTTGAGATGTTTTATTCTGAAGTTTCAAACTCAAATATCTCAAAAATGAAGCCTTTAATCAAAATTTTGCAGGAGTAACTTTTTTCCCTAAATTAAACATAGAATTAAAATTAGAAAAATTGCAACCATTTTCAAAAATATTCAGGGGGGTGGAAAAATAGGGGAAAAAGGGGGAAGGTACCTTCTATTATTTTCGCCCCTGAAAATGTTTGATGGAATGCGTTATCATTGTTCAATAGAGATCTATTTTAGTAAACTTTGGTTGAAATTTGAATAAAATCGGCTTGACCGTTCAAAAGTTATGTCAAAAAAACTGTTTTAGAAAACCAACTTTGAAGGCCTGTATCTCCGTTATTGCGTTTGCGAGAGTATTTTTATTAAGGAATTCCCCTTATTTTTCAATTGTCTACCTCCCTGTAAATTTTGTTGCATTAATTTCGGGACACCCTGTACAGGTACAAATGTACTGTACTGTACAAATTAATGCAACAAAATTTACAGGGAGGTAGAAAATTGAAAAATAAGGGTACTTCCTTAATAAAAATATCCTCGCAAACGTTATAGCGGAGATACGGACCTTCAAAGTTGATTTTTTAAATCAGTTTTTTTTGCATAACTTTTGAACCGTTCAACCGATTTCATTCAAATTTGAACCAACGTTCACTAAAATAGGTCTCTATTGAAGAATAATAACGCATTTCATCAAACATTTTTAGGAGCGAAGATAATAGGGGGTACCTTTCCCCTTTTCCCCTATTTTTCACCCCCCTGAATAATTTTAGAAATGGTTCCAGTTTTCGGGTTTTACGTTCAATGGGGTACTTGCACAATTTTTTTTTTATTGGCTCAATGGATAGTATATGGTAAAAAATAATGTACCCGTATTTTTTCTTTTTCCTAAATTCCCAAAACTGCGGCCGTGGTGCGTGTTTTAAAAATATATTTGTGACGTCACAAATATACAAAAATCTAAACAAACAGCATTGTTGGATTGAAAACTCAAAAGACTGTTAGATTGGCATAACCATATTTGAAAAATACAGACATGAAAATCCCACTTAAGTTTCCCAACTGTTACCAACCATTAAAAAAAAATCGATTTTTTTTTTGTAACCAATGGATATTTTTTTCGGAAATTTTCAGGAAATACTCTTTATTACTTTTGTTGATGATTGAAAGTATTTCCAGTTGAATCTATTCCATTGGCAAGTACCCTATTTAGAGAAAAAAGTTACTCTTGCAAAATTTTGACTAGACGCTTCAATTCCGAAATATTTGTGTTTGAAACTTTGGAAAACATCTCAAAATCGCCACTTTTCAGGGCCCAATTTTTTTTTCTGAAAAGCTTCATGTTTTTTAGCAAAAATGGTAGTTTATCAACTTGAAACACCTAGAAACCTTATTTCAGTTGAGGAATCTTGAGTTTTCTTGAATTTTAATTTCTATCATTCACGAAAACTCAAGATTACTCAACTGAAATAAGGTTTCTAGGTGTTTCAAGTTGACAAACTACCATTTTCAGCTATCGATTTGAAAATTGGTATTCTGACATTTTTGGAAGTCCTTGATCGACTGACGTCAATAATTTTTTCCTGCACTTACTAGTTTTTGAGATATGACAGCTAACTTCATTTTTTCTTATGGACACCATATCATTTGTTTACCCCATAAAATTCATCTTTTTTTTCTCTTCACAAAGATATAAAACACTTGCAGCATTTCTGTCAAAATGACCTGTAAAAATTGGAAAAACTATTTCTGGGGCGAAAAAATCGAGTTAGCGCTTCGGTTGTCATGCTCTCGTAGCATATAAACAATGGCATTCGGTTGCCATGGTCTGTTGATTTTGGAGAAAGTTGAGTTACATTCCGTTCTTAAGTATTTTATAATGATAATCAATAACAATAAAACAAATACAAACCAAGTATAACACAAAATAACAGCAATAGCAATAAAAATTTATAACTTACAATTACTCCAAATGGAGTCAGTCCATTTTGCGGGGAACGCTCAAAGATCGAATTTATAATGGTTCATGACAGAATATCTCAAAGGAACCAAGAGCTGGAAGCAAAGAGTTGATGATGCGTTTCAGTCAATTAACCCGCACGATATCAGCGCAAACGTTGAAAATATGGCTGAAAGGACACAACTCTGCATACAGCAGTCCATTTCGAGCAATTGTAAGTTATAAATTTTTATTGCTATTGCTATGTTATTTTGTGTTATACTTGGTTTTGTATTTGTTTTATTGTTATTTATTATCATTATAAAATACTTAAGAACGGAATGTAACTCAACGAACTCAACTTTCTCCAAAATCAACAGACCACGGCAACCGAATGCCATTGTTTATATGCCACGAGCGCATGGCAACCGAAGCGCTAACTCGATTTTTTCGCCCCAGAAATAGTTTTTCCAGTTTTTACAGGTCATTTTGACAGAAATGCTGCAAGTGTTTTATATCTTTGTGAAGAGAAAAAAGAGATGAGTTTTATGGGGTAAACAAATGATATGGTGTCCATAAGAAAAAATGAAGTTAGCTGTCATATCTCAAAAACTAGTAAGTGCAGGAAAAAATTATTCAAGGACTTCCAAAAATGTCAGAATACCAATTTTCGAATCGATAGCTGTCATAATAAAGAAATGATTTGAGATTTTCGGATTCGGCATTTTTCAGTTTTTCTAAGATATTTCAAAAATGATCAAAGATATCTTGGATATCTTGACATATTTGAGATAGACATAAAATAGCGCAACTTTTTTGTAAGTTAACCGACTCTGTATCTCTTACCGTTTCCGAGATACCAATAGTGAGCGTTGAAAATCGGGACCCTGTATAAAAATCGACCTGTTTTTGCTCGAAGCTCGAAGAAATATTCACTAGGAATCGGGAGTTATTGTAGGTGGATAGTTTTCAAATGATCACCCGGTACAGTAGGTATTCACAATAAAAAGTCACATTTTGACTGTTTCGACTGGAATCGCGAAAATTCAAAAACCGTTTCGAGGGAACACATTACTCTTTATAAATTTGGTGTAAATACTCCCGAAAAAGCTTTTTACGAAAATGTGAATGTGAAAGTGAAATGAAAATGAAAATGCGAAAGTGCAAAATTAATGAAAGGTCAACATACCCCCGTTATGTTGACCTTTCATTACTTTTGCACTGCTCTGTTCAGTGGCGGACTAAGGGGGGGGGCGGCGGGGGCGGTCCCCCCCCGGGCCTCAGGGCCTCACTCATCTGATGGGGCCTCCAATTCCTCTTGTTTGTGAAAAATACTGCAAAAAATTGGGATAAGAGCCAAAAATTTCAATTTTTT
This sequence comes from Anaspis maculata, assembly GCA_949128115.1. Classification (NCBI taxonomy): domain Eukaryota; kingdom Metazoa; phylum Arthropoda; class Insecta; order Coleoptera; family Scraptiidae; genus Anaspis; species Anaspis maculata. Next base: position 44,867,318 of record OX421963.1, read on the forward strand.
CCCTTGATGATCTTTTTTTTCGCATATTACTTAGGTGAGAAACATTGTTCTCCTATTTTTTCCATTTTAAAGTTACCTTGGCAGGCCCCATGACAACAGGTTTGGGGGCCTACACACAGGCAATAGAGGTGTGTCTGTATCACGGAGTCTCTGCGAATTATTTCCACTTTAGCGTTTAGGGGCCCCGGCCCCGGATATCACAGTGCCAGGGGCCTCAAGCCTTTTGAAATTTTGTATTATATTATTTCTTTCCAAAAGAGAGGAAAGACAAAACAACAAAATTATCTTGTCTGCGCGCTGCAGGTAGTAGAAATTCATATTATTCCTAATTTTGTATATACGAGTAGGTTTTAGCATTGAGTCAACAGTCCAAATCCAATTCAACATCCAAAGCTGGAACCGAAAACTTCTTGTAGGTACTGGTGGTCAGTGGCATAGCCAAGGGGGGCAAAGTGGGCGAATGAGACCACCTCTCTACCTCCCAAGCGCCCATGGCACTTCATTCCACACTAAACCGATACAGAAAAGAAAAAAATTCTGGCGAAAATTTTCAAGAAGCGCAAATTTTTTCTGAGAAGAAGTTTGATTATCAAGTAATTTTGGTGAAAACGTCGAAAACCGAAATCGCAAAACGCACGAAATATACCGATTATCATCAGCATCATTAATATTATTATGCCCAAAAAATTTCTTCTGCGGTGCTACTTTTCCCTGACTTGCACCCTCACCGTTGCCTGTGCCCTCTCCGCCCTCAAATTCTGACTGCGCTACTGTGTGTTTTATAGTCAAGTTAACAACACATTTTTTGTTTCTTAGGCTTTTGCTCAATTACGGCGGGGCAGGGCGGGCCAAAAAGTCTGCCGGCCCCCCTTCATATTCCCAACTTTCAGTCCTTAGGGGCCCCATCTCACAATTCCGCCCCGGGCCCCAAATTCCCTTAGTCCGCCACTACTGTTCATCACCCTGTAGAAATTTTATGGAAGGCTCTATGCACTTTATATTGACAAGAAAGATGGCCAAAAGATTGGGCTACAGTACTTTGAACAAAATCAGAATCGATTGTGCCAATCAAAAGTACAGCGGTTCAAAATTGGGTGAATTTTTGCCAACTAGGTAAGCAATAACATGGCTGGAATAAAAGAAGCGAATGCCAAGGGGGCGAGATGGTGTTATAGATGTGTCTGCCGGCACTCGGCTTGATACATTATACTCTTAGCTTTTCGCTGAGATTCTCCGATCAGGAGTAGGTTAGGTACCAAAACAAAATTAATATGAGGTATCTAATAGAGGTCTAATAGATATAATATCATCAGAAAACAGTTCCAGCTTGTCATTCCCTATAAAATTTCCGAGAACGGTGTTTGGTAAAATTGAAAAAACTGTTGCTGAACAGGCGGGTAAAAATTATCCACTTCTTAGCGGGCAACATCTTCAAAAATGCTGTTATTGAAATTTTAACGCCATGAATGGGTTCAGTAAGTACAAGTTATTAGAAAACATCCAAAATAAATGTTGCTCCATCGTTTTCTTGTGTAGAAAAACAATTAAATGTGATTTATCTGACCCGCACAAAGAAATCTTTTTTTTCAACAGTAAGACTGGCACAGAGATGATGACAAATGCTTCCAATGTTTGCTTCAGATTTGTACGTTTGCATTGAGGCAAATAAAATGAAAAAGTACGGTGATTTAACAGGTCTTTTTGCACCTTCAAGACATCCTTTACCTTTGGGCAGATGTGGTGGAATGAGCACAACTCGTTTTTGGGCGGAAACTCAGTGGTAGATACCTACTGACCTTACGAAGAGTTTGACACCATAAAAGCTTTTGTCGGAATTTTTTCTATCCAGAATGACCTACCGCCTGACCTATTGAGCCCATTGGCATTTCCAAAAATCCAAAAATCAAAAAAATTATATTTGGGTTTTGGAAATGCCAATGGGCGGGCTCAACCAAAGTACATCCATGTAGCTTTCGAAAGAGACCAAAATGGTAAGAGTCCGTCAAGGAATAAGCCCACAGGGGTTTGATTTCGCAACGCTTATTTTATCTTCAACTCCGTCCTTATAAGTTTTCGTTCAGTCTATCTCCGCACATGTTCTTCAGGGCTTTGAAGGCTCACCAGTTTTTCATTTATTCATCGTCTCACCGGCCGTTGAAGTCACCCATTCTGCTAGGAGTTAAAATAGGCTACTGGACATCAATCGCATTTCAGTATAAAAGTATCATGAACCTGATAAATATCTGAATGACGAATTTGTAGTTGGAAAAGTTTTTCGAAATATGATTTCATTTCGGTAAAAAATCAATTTGAAAAAGGACTTATTCAAATTAGGAATAATATGCTACGTCACAGCTTGAAAGTGAACTAGGAGGTGGGAGGGAGGAAGGAGAGGGGAACGCATTTGACATTCGACGGAAGCATTCGTTCTGGATCTATTACGTAGTGGTGTATTTTCACGTGCGAGCACAACTTTATCACAAGGAACTTATTTTTGATGCCATTGCATGGAGTTATTATGTATTATGAAGCGAAATTGTATTAAAAAAAACTAGATTATTTGACGTGAGCCTGACATATGACATGTGACATTCGCAGTACTGCCACTCATATGACACTAATAACACTGTTGTGACATTAATCCGAAGCCTGCACGAACAAAAATAAGTGAATTTCAAGGAAGAATCGACCAAAATGTGAGGTCAAACCATAGCACTCCAGCATTTCATTATATTTTTTTGGTATAAATCAGTTCAAAACGAGAAGGTGTTCTTCAGTTATTGAATGGCCAACTAGAGTTTCTATTGGCTCTTCAAAATGTTACGTCACGCACTTGCCGCGCCATTCAAACAGACAAATCTTTTTCATGTTTTTTTAATATGTGCAAAAACTTTTTTAAACAAAATCATCGTGCCAATGCAACAATTTTGGGAGGATCTTTCATAAAAAGAAATAAAAAAACCCATGTCCACTAGCCTATTGTTGCACTGTCCTCAGTCCTCAGGAAACAATAAGAAACATTCATAGGACGCACGCAACACCAGCCCAGAATGGCGACTTCAACAATCGATCGAACGACGAACCCGTTTAAATGCTTGGTGCATCGAGATCGACGCATGAAGTCAGGAAGACACAGGAAAATCAAGAGAAAACCAAATAACGTTCCAATATTGTTATCTATGCACGTTGTGTCGTCGTTCGCGTTGTTATCGTTACAGAAAAACTCACCGAAAAAAGCCTCAGTAGCGCATTTTCTAAAAAGCTGTATTTTCTTGTTCAATTTCTTGTACAATCTGTCAATTAAACAATCAAGTTCATTGTTTTTTGACACTATTTTGGCAGATTGTTCAAGAAATTGTGTAGTGTAATGCAGCTTTCACACTACACAATTTCTTGTACAATTAGTAGTGTAATACAGCTATTTAGAGAGGCATATTATATTGTGAATGTAAAGAAATTTGGCTGAGGGAGAAACACCATAATTTTTTGCATCTTTGCCCACTTGCCCACTCATCTTCTTCAATCGTGATAGGTATTTTGTTATCGGAATGGGGTACTTGCCAATGAAATAGATTTGAATGAAAATTCTGCCAATCAACAACAACAAGGTTTATGTTTCACATTTATCTCTCACTTTGGAGGCGGCGTGTGGGAGGGGCAGCGTTTGGCAAAGAAACTCTAGCACAGTCTGAGTTGGGAGTTTCTAAATGTTTGAGGTACTTAACATCAACATCTAAATCAGTGAAAATTGTTAAAAGTTGCACTTTTTTCTTTTGGGGGCAGAAGATGGAGGTGGCGCCATATCAAAAGTAGCCTATCCTTTCCCATTTTTAGCCAGCTATCCATACCTATAGCGAAAGACTTAGATCGCTATGTCTTCGGGCCGTATTCATACCTCGCTTTTAAGCTGAAAGCGCTATTATATAGAGCGATGCGCATTTAGGGGCATTTCTCATATTTCAGTGTTCAAAAATACATTATTGGCGATTGGGAGCGATTGTATGTACTTAATTGGAGTTAATTTGTATTTTTGAACACTGAAATATGAGAAATGCCCCTAAATGCACATCGCTCTAATAGCACTTTTAGCTTCAAAGCGAGATATGAATACGACCCTTCGGGTTTATGTTTTTCATTTATCTCTTACTTTGGGGGCCCCGTGTGGGAGCGGCAGCGTTCGCGGCTAAGCAAATGTTGCACAGTTTGAGTTGGCAGTTTCTAAATGTTTTAGGAAACATCTCAATCAGTAACAATTGTGAAAGTTGCTCTTTTCGTTGTTTGGGGGCAGAATCTGGGGGCGGCGACCAATCAAAAGTAGCCTATCCTTTCCCTTTTTTAGTCGGCTATTCATATAGCGGAAGAATTAGATCGCTATGTCTTCGGGTTTATGTTTTTCAGTTCAAATTGTTTGGCGGCGGTTTTTAGCAATTTTTTCATGTCGGCGGCGCATATTGAAGATTGAATTTTTTTTCCAATAATAATAAATGTTTTTCCCCTTATCGGCTTTTTCTCGCCGTAGGAGTTTGTCCGTTTACTTATCAAGTTCACAAATTCAAAAATTTGTGTGAACAAAGTGCGAATTTCGGACAACACAACACCCAGACTTTTCACCGGGAATCGAACCCGAGACTTCCGCGTCGCAGCCAGCCACTCGACCGCCTGCGCCACGGGGCCGTCAAGATGAAATGTTTCTGATGGGCTCACGTTAATAAATGGTAACTATGTATTATCCACAAAATGAGAACACCAGAGCATTACTAGGTCTGGGAGAAATTGCAATATCATGTTATTTCAAGTCAATCGGGGGCGATTTTTCTTGAGGTTGGCGGCGCAATATAGACATTCAATATAGCCTAGCCCAGCTTTGGGAGTGGCAGCTATGTAACAGCGAAAACATCAGAAAGCTAGGGCGTCTAGTTTGCGAGGAGTTCGAGGAACGGACGGACGGACGGACAAAGCGGCTGTATAGCGATTTTCATCAAGATGGAAAAAGCGCTGAAAACCTATTATTGCGGGCTTTCTTACCACTGTTACACCACTAATACTATGTGAGTGTCGCTTTATACTTTCCAGGTGGTGTTTGCCAGCACTCGGCGTGTTCAGGAGTAGGTACCAAAACAAAAAAATAATATGAGGGCGTTGCAAATTTCGTAAATGATTTTCATCTTCGGAAATATTTGACAGCATATGTTGAAATTTGATACAGTAATATTGTTCATGGAGTCATGGACTAAAGGCTTAGGGAAAAACAACTGAGCTCAGGGGTACAAGTGAAGCAATTCTTATATTTATTTGAAATATTTTTGGAAAATATGGAATTTTCACCCGGCGTATCTAGTGCCACTGAAATTCATGAAAATACATACTAGGCATATACACGGGAAGAAACTTGTAAAACACCTCGAAAAAGATAAAAAAAAAGGCAAATTAACACTTGGCACTTTTTACTCAAAAGTGTGCGACGTAATAAAAAATTGTTATCTTGGAATCGGGACGAATTTCAGTATTCGCCGTCCTCACCCTCATGGACTTGAAAATGTCTGTAGAGGTGAACGTGATGGTGTTTCGTTACCAACAAAATTCTAGAAAAAAATGGAGTCAGCATAACTAGAGCCGACGATTCTTTTTACCCTCCGAATTACAGTAAATCGAAATGAAGTAGGTAGGTACACACCCCGTATAGTGAATTAAAATCTTCCGGAATAACGAAACCAAAAGGGGTCGACCGAGGGATCGAAGGACCACCATTTAACTAATTTCGAGAACAAAAGAGAAAAAATATTTTCATTATTTAAATGCGATATAAATAAGTAAAGATATATACACGTATTTATACTTAGTATATTCCACACTTTATTTAATAACAACAACCAAAAACCTATACAAGGACATTTATAAAATTTTGAAAGAAAATGTATAATGTTTGTCGTGTGTAAGTGCCTAAACAATTTAACGGTTGACTGAATATTTCAAATATGCACAACTGGTAAGTTGACTGACATTGATTTTGGTAAGATATTCGGCAGATGCAAGCAACAGATCAGGGTTCCAACTTTGGCTTTATTTGAGAAAAATGTCCCATTGCAAAGCTGGAATCGAAAGCTGCTTATAAGTCACCTGGCAGTCAGATGCCGAAGGGCAAGGAATCCACACATCTTCATAATAAATAGTCAATCGACGATTTAACGAAAAAAAATTATCCAACAAGCAAACTACACACATCAAAAGAATCTAGGGGACAAGCAAAGTCAGGCAATTTCTAAAATCATCATAACTTTTGATTCCCGTCAGCGATTTCATATCGGTTTTCAGTGTTTGATAGCTCAATCTTTCTTCTTTATGCCTTGATCACGTCAAATACGAATAATGTTTTATAAGGTTGCTATAGGGTGATCAATGGAACAGTGTAAAATTTCCGAAAGTTCAGTACGAGCGCGATTTCCTAAAAAAGAAAATGCATGCATTTTAATAGCACAGTTATGAAGATCAGTGTTTCAGCTTCAGTGACGTTTTTGAATTTTAGAAATCGAAGGTGAATTGCCAAAGATATTGATCATTTTATGCCGCCGTGTTGAACTTCCAAGAATGAAAAAAGTGATCCGATTTTATTGAAACTTGGAACACACTCATGTCTGGTTCAAGTAATTGGAATTTCAAGGTCAAATGTCACATTCGATCACTTTTGAGCCGCTATATTGAACTTTTTACAGAAATGATGCGATTTGAATAAAACTTTGAAACACACTAGAATCGAATCATTTACATAAAACTTCAATGTGGCGGCTTGAAAGTGACCGAAAAAGTCATTTGACCTTGAAATTCCAATTACTTGAACCAGACATGAGTGTGATCCGAGTTTTAATGAAATCAGGTCACTTTCTTGGAAGTTCAACATGGCGGCACAAAATGATCAATATCTTTGGCAATTCACCTTCGATTTCCAAAATTCAAAAACGTTACTGAAGCTGAAACACCAGTCTTTATAACTGTGCTAATGGAATGCATAAATATTTTTTTTGGGGAAATCGCGCTCGTACTGAACTTTTGGCAATTTTACACTGTTCCATAGGGGGTTTGTCCTGAGCAATCATTTCAGGGACATGCGCTAAATTTTAGGCGGGCTTTTTGAAAAAACCGGACAAAAGCCTTTAAATCCTACTTTAATGCACCTGTAATGTAATATAACGTGGTAGATTTCCAAGGCTAGTCTATTTTTGAGATAAAATATGCTATAATATTTCATCTGTGCAGAAATTTTGTTTATGGCAAATCTGCGTAAATGCATTAGTTTGTCCGGTTTTTTTCAATATCCCGCCATCACTTGCATCTCGCACATGTGTAGTATGGCCAGGAAAATGCCCTATTGATTACCCTATAGCAACCTTATAAAACATCATTCGTATTTGACGTGATCAAGGCATGAAGAAGAAAGATTGAGCTATCGAACACTGATAACTGATATGAAATCGCTGACGGGAATCAAAAGTTATGATGATTTTAGAAATCGTCTGAATTTGCTTGTTCCCTAGATTCTTTTGATGTGTGTACTTTTGTTTGTACAAACAATTACTTATGTTAGCACCAGTAACTTATTATCTATGTATTGTCAATAATACATATAATTATGTATAAATGAGCACCTACTTAATATAAAAATGATATATAAAAACAACATTTTTACATTTTCCTTCAGGGATTTAATGCTTTGTTGTTACATACCCCTCTTTATAACAAACGAATTGACAGGCAATGTATTTATTACTTTTGTCAAAACCAAAAGTATTTTATACTTAATCGCACTATTTTTAGTAGATATGTGAATAAATATGAAATTACATTTAAGTATAACATTTTTATATCATTAATTCATGATGACGTTTCAATTGTCACGTTATAAGCACTTTTTTAATCGAAATCACACGTTGAAGAATTTTTTCAAAATCATTCTACTCACTTTCAATTAAGTACCTAGTTCCAGAATACTGAATTAAATTTTATTCACGAATGAACTGTTCGGCACTGCTACAAGCTATTTTCAAAAATTTATGGATGAAATGAAAGTGGCTGATTGGTTTGATTCGAGAACAAAAATTAATCAAGCTGGAGCTGAAGGTGAACTAAATAAATTATTATAAATAATTTACATTAAAAAAAATTAGGAACGTAAACCCTAATTTCTTCCATAATGTGCAGAAAAAAACATTGCCTATTTTGAGTTGAACTAACGCCTCGACTAACGCCCAGTTCTACCAGCAAAGCGACTGAACTCAACTGTTAATTTCTAGTTGACCTTCATTGGGGTAAGTGGAGCCATAAGTAACATAAATACAATTTTTCTTTCGACTAAATGGTATTTAATGAAGTCTAGAATTTTTTTCACTTCGATTGTATTTTTGTATTTATAATTATTAAAACGTGATTCCCAATTGTATGTTAAGTATTGAACTTAGAAAGGTGGTTTCATTTCAAAGATGGAAGCCCTTGAGAGTATTATTGTCTTAGTTCTACTTGGCTTTTTTTAATTATAATGTCGTGCTATCTTTTCTGCAAGTTACGCAGGAAATATTGGAAATCCTTAGATTATAATCATAAGAAAACACTATTTAAGTGAAAGATATTATAAATGTTGAAGATATAGAATGTTCAACTCAAGTGTGATTCGAATGTGCTATGCTTTCCAGAGTTTCTCCTTTCCAAGGGAGTTGCGTCCCAAGACTTCCAGGTAATTCGAATTACACACTCCAGTTCAACGTACTACACCTTCTACATAGGTGTAGGTATATAGGTATAGGTAACAAACGTTATGCTCTTTTGTAACATTACATTTCGATAATGAACACTTGATATTTTTAACAGTTCTTTTTATTTTAAGATGACTGGAACTACAGCTAAAATTACGACTCTATGAGTTTTTGACTACCTACTTAGATCTAAACTTTTATTATTGTCATTTTCCTTGTTAAAAAAATTATAAACAATGATATTCCATATCGATATGTGCCGCTGCTTTTATCTGATATGAAATTATTCTTTTAATTGTATACTTTCCTTTCAGCACAGGAAAGATCGAGAGTACGAGAATTGCCAAACCTTGTGAAAAAATATGGACGTCCTGGAAATTTTTGATTCTGTTCAGAATTGGATGCCCTACACTACATATCCAATATCGCCAAAAATCTCAAACTAGTCAGAGCCAATAAGAAGCGTCCAAATCAGTTTGCAAACTGATTTTCTCGATTCTTATTGGCTCTGACTAGTTTGAAACCTCTATATGAAACAAACCTTTTTTTTCACTAATTATAGCTATTTTCATGTTAAGGTGCATGCTGTAGTGTTCTCATCATTAGGAGACGCCGCGCTATGCCGGTTCATACCTTAAATCAATTTTTTGATTTCGGAAAACAAAATTATACACTTGTATACACTTGATCTTTGTAAAGAATACACTTCAATCTAATGGCCTTCGATATATTTTCAAAGATATTTATTTTTTATTTACAATAAAGAAAACATAAAAATTGTCGAAGAAAAACAAGTTTTTCAAGTTGATTTGTTCAAACTTGTTTTCATCCAAATTTACACACCGGATTCGAATTCAGTCGGAAAAGAGACCAAACTTATGATCGGTTCTATGGCCAGAAAAAAAAGATCCACCTAGTAGCCGAGTTTTGCCCTCCCTTTAACAATGATCGACACTTTTTGTGCCAAAAGGGTATCGACGGGATATTTTTACCCCCCCCCCCCCCCTCAATAATTCAAAACCCTGGGGTGCGATTTTTGGCTATTTTGGAAATGTAGTAAGGGCACCCAATTCTGAATAGGATTGCAAATTTTTAGAACATCCACATTTTTTTCGAGATTAAAACTCATCTTTCTTGTACTATTTCTGTTTCGAATGTGTTAGTCGAATATATTGTCATTTTTTTCAGGCTTCATCTGGCAAAAGTTACTTCAAAAATAGCTAATTTATACATATACATTCATAACAAATTACAGTAAATAGATACTAGTTACAATGTACACAATTATTAGTCTAAATGTAAAATTGATCTATTATTGTCTTGACTTCGACGATTTTTTTTTTAATAAAAGAAAAAATCTAGAAGTTGGAAACATTCTTAATAGGTCCATCTTTTTCTATATAAGGGATGTTCCAATAAGTCCCTATTACCTAAGTACATAGTCGGGGCGCTATTGTTTTTTTTTTCGTACTAAGCAATGTCAGTATCAATATTATTATGTTGCTGTGGTGAACTGATAAAAATCGTTAGCTACCACCACACCCTTATCATACCGTATCTGGTCACTGTATGGACCATGTCAAAAAATTTGAAAATTCATCTCACCATATTATGAACCAAGGCGGAACGGAAGCCCTTACCTTGCGCTTTGTAGGCCGAAAATCCAGCAGTGGGATGTACCGCCACACTATTATTTATTATTATGAACCAAAACAGGTGGAGCTCGAAAAAATTGCACAAACATGCTTGAAAAAAAATCCTTCGTAAAATCCTGAAAACTATACTATAGAATTGTATCAATTTATTATTTGAATATAATTACTCACTGATTGTTCAAGTATCGTTTCTGTGGTATCGTGGTATAGGTACCTACCTTGAAATAAAATCGAATAAAATAATGTTAGAAATCGATTCGATATGAAAATCCGTCCGTCAGTATAACCCTTCAATCATTAAGCATATGCTCATGTTCATTTTGGTATTTTTACGCATTATTTGTTTTGATTTAATTTAATTTTCCTCTAAATTTGTCTTAATCAAACCTCTTGTTATAAAAATTGAATATTTTTCAGAAACAATGAATTAAATTGAATTGAAGCAAATATTCATGCCAATTTTCACAGCTTCACTTGTTTCGTGGTTGATGCGATGCGGCGGTGGCTGAAGAATTTTAATCAGTACTGTCAGTACCTACCCATCAAAAACCACCCTCAAACATATACATGACCTGGGTCCGAAAATACTTTGTTTCGGACACAAAGGGTGTTGAACATAATTTTTTTTAATCTTTTTTTAACGTAGGTAGGTACTTCCTTGAATCATTCAACCAGTTTTGATGAATATAATATGGGGTGCTCACTCTTCCTCCTATTATTTTTAGTCGCCTAGCTATTTTTTGAAAATTGCACTGTCAGGAGCACTGTCCACTGTATTACATAAATAAAAAAAAAATCAACTCCAAAAAATGTGATATAGCTATAAAAGAGCCCTTACGTGGTACATTCACCATGAAGCCAGAAACCAAGCCTTTTATATTCTCTTAGACCATTACTGCAATAAAACAAGACCTTGTCGCTTTTTTTCCAATGACAAAAATTTGGATGTATGCAGTTATTTTGCTCCTGCATGACCGTAGGTAAATACTTTCAAATTTTACGTTCAAATTAGAAAATAAATTCCTCTCGCCAAATCGCGACAGTGGCTTGGTTTTCGAAGTGTCTTGAGTTCCGAAATATTCACGCTCAAATATCCAGAAAGCCAAGCGTCTAATCACAATTTTGGAAATGGAACTTTGGTTACGGCACGACGTTTAAGGGCCACATTTTATACACTTTGTACAACCACGAAACCAACTCTGTTGCCTTCTACTCATGATTATTATTAGTCGCCACTAAGGGGGAAATCACGATCACACTTATAGTTTCTTTGCAGCTGAATTGTTTAGGCCGTACTCGTACTACTTTTCTTTGCGGTGCCCTTAGGCCCACGCGCAACGACGCAACATTTTTTTGGTAAGTCATAGGTAGGCCAGGCGGTATGTCGGTAAAATCACTACAATCTGGAAAAAACTCCGACCAAAGCTTTTATGGTGTCAAATTCTTCGTAAGGTCAGTAGTTATCTACCACTGAGTTTCCGCCCAAAAACGAGTTGTGCTGATTCCTCCACATCTGCGCGAAGGTAAAGGATGCCTCAAAAGTGCAAAAAGACCTGTTAAACCTTCGTACTTTTTCGTTATATTTGCCTAAATGCAAACGTACAACCCTTACGCAAACATTGGGAGCATCTGTCATAATCTCTGTGCCAGTCTTACTGTTGAAAAAAATATTTCTTTGTGCGGGTCAGATAAATTACATTTAATCGTTTTTCCATACAAGAAAACGATGGAGCAACATGTATTTTGTATGTTTTCCAATAACTCGTATCCATTAAACCCATTTATGGCATTAAAATTTCAATAACAGCATTTTTGAAGATGTTGCCAGCAAAAAAGTAAATAATTTTTACCCGCCTGTTCAGCGGTATTGTGCCTGGCTTAACCGCGGCACGCACTTGAAAGTCTAAAAAACTGATTTCTCTTCGAGAGGTCCTGTTTCACCGGCGTGCGGCCGTGCCTACTTGACATAGACCGGACTGATTACACAAGCTTGGAAATGTACTCTTTTCCAGCTTTAAATGCGACCATTATCATTAAGACTTTGTACATTGATTTATGAAGGAATTATATATCATTTTATCATTAATGGTCGTGTTTTAAAGCTGGAAAAGAGTACATTTCCAAGCTTGTGTGACAGTCCGGTCTATGTCAAGTAGGCACGGACGCACACGGGTAAAATAGAACCGCTCAAAAAGAAATCAGTTTTCTAAAATTTCAAAAAGCATGCCGCAATTAAGCCAGATATAATATCATTAGAAAACAGTTCCAGCTTGTCTATCCCTATAAAATTTTCGAGAACGGTGTTTGGTAAAATTGAAAAAACTGCTGCTGAACAGGCGGGTGGAAATTATTTACTTCTTAGCCGGCAACAGCTCCAAAAATGCTGTTATTGAAATCTTAACGCCATGAATGGGTTCAGTAAGTACAAGTTATTAGAAAACATCCAAAATACATGTTGCTCCATCGTTTTCTTGTGTGGAAAAACAATTAAATGTGATTTATCTGACCCGCAGAAAGAAATCTTTTTTTTCAACAGTAAGACTGACACAGAGATGATGGCAAATGCTTCCAATGTTTGCGTTAGAATTGTACGTTTGCATTGAGGCAAATAAAATGTAAAAGTACGGGGGTTTAACAGGTCTTTTTACACCTTCAAGACATCCTTTACCTTTGGGCAGCTGTGGAGGAATCAGCACAACTCGTTTTTGGGCGGAAACTCAGTGGTAGATACCTACTGACCCTACGAAGAGTTTGACACCATAAAAGCTTTGGTCGGAATTTTTTCTATCCAGAATGACCGACCTACCGCTTGGCCTAAGGGTGATATGAATAAAAATTAAGCTTTTACTTCGATTTTAGAGGAGTTGCTAAGCAAGTTTTTCCTAGCAACTCCTCAAAAATCTAAGCAAATGCTTTTGCTAACTTTTTATTCACACACCACCCGACCCATTGAGTCAGTGTAGCGTACCTATACTCTATACACTGATAGAAAGGACCACCAGATTCATCCGCTTGAAAAGTAGTCCCGAGCGTTACCCGCGAAATTTAAAATTCCAGTTAGAAAGAGGTGCTTATTTCCGTTAATCACAGCTAAGTGCTATGGTAATTTTAAATGACACCAGTTCAATACCAATTTTAATGAATGAGAAAATAATATTTTTGAATGAAGCTGATTTTATTACACAACACTCACAACAGCCGAGCCGACTAAAAATAACAAACATCATAGAGAAATGGAGGTTAGAAATCGTACGTAATTGTCAAACTCGCTGAATGTAATCCCATTGGCTTGGCGTAGGAATAATTTGCCCGGGTAAGACTACCAACCGAACAAAACTAATATTAGTTCCAAACGCGCCTATGTTGTTACAGTCTTTGGTGCTTTTGTTTGCTATAGGTTACATCACTGAAATTCAAAAAAGTCCGTTCTATCGGTGTACAGACTATACTCCTATTTTCCACTGAAGTGATGCAGGCAACCAGCAATACAACATCTAGAAACTTTACCTGGTGTCCTTTCAACGCGTTGTTCCTTCGTTATTTTTTTTTGCGAAAATGTCTGGATATTCCGCAAATTTTATTTTAGAATATCATTATACACACCGTTCTGAGTGCAGTGGTTTGCCAATTTTTTTGTTTGGATTTGCGTGTGGCCGTTATGCGTACCGTAACCGGAACTTTTTGTTTTATAAATCAAACGTAGAATTCGAATATATGAATAATTTTTTGAAATAACTAGTAGAGGCTTGCTAGGAGGGCTAAAACTAGGGGGAAAAGTGGGGAGCACTCCCTATTATCTAAGCCTCTGAATATTTTTGATGGAACACATCACTGTTTGCTAAAGACTAATTTAAGTAAAGTTTGGTTCGAATTTGATCAAAGTTGGTTGAACGCTTCAAAAGTTACGTTAAAAAAAAAGATCTCAAGAAGTCAACTTTAACTCTCTGTATCTCTCAAACGAAGCGTTTCCGGACACGAGTCGTATATTTTTTTAGAGATGGTTCTTGATGAGGAGTCTACCCCTGAAGTTTGGAACACCATCACTGAAACACTCTGTATTATGTCGAGTGATCGCGCGGCATACGGGTTCGCCCCATCCGTCGAAAGACACGCCAACATGGTGCAGCTTTACAAGCCTCGTACGTCCACAATTTAAAAGATATTGAGATGCGGTTTTCTGTATTATTGGATCAAAAAGTTTGTCAATGCCAACTGTGTCTTAATTATTTAAGCTTGAATAAAAGCAAATATTCCAAGTGGTAACAAGTTTGAAGCATTACCAATTTAGTTCCACTTGACCCCATCGGGAAAAGCTGATTGTCTCATTGTAGCGTGATGTCTTTTGTATTAAATTTCAAAATTTCAATCAAATACAACGACTGCAGACCACATGATATGATTTATGGTAACAGGTTTTCATTGTTTCACCAAAGTCTGTACCCAAGTCTTTCAAGTGGAACAAGACAGTGTGTGAACAACAAGAGTGTTGGTTTAAAGACAACAAAATGTATCACGAAAAGTCCGTTAACCCATATTTTTTACAATTCATACACTATTAATTTTCATCGAACTCAAAGACACGGTTGGCATCGCCAAACTTCCCTCTATCAAATAAAGATACCGTATGATCAAAAACTTTCCTCCTCTAGGCAGGCTGTGGTCTGGCCATTATTGGTAGGCAAACGAGGCTGATTCTGGCCAGGACACAGCCTACCTAGAGGAGAAAAGTTTTTGATCATACGGTATAAAGATTCTTCTATAGCCATTCTCATTCACCTGAGATACTCGGGGCGCTGGGCAACTCGTATACTCCAGCTTTGCGCTGATGGGTTTATCTGAGAAGTGCTTCGGGTGGATAAACCAATCGAATTGCTTAAAATTCAAATTTGTCGAATTCGATTGGCTGCTGCAGTGGGCGCGCTTTTAATCTTACTCGCATTGCGTCGCACTTGCATCACGTGATCCCTGCCCGCATCACCACATGGCTACAAACGCGAGAATATTTTTCTAACTTGTCTATATGAAGACTTGCGCACAAGCAAGGGAGCCGCCTCTATGAGAAAGTCTATAGATAAAGATTTTTAAATGTGTACGTACGAGGCTTGTAAACAGCACTCTGTTAGCACGTTTTTCGATTGAGATGATTGCTATTATATCGCTCGCTCGCGTCCCGTAATACCTACCGAGTTCAATACCAAAAAAAGGCATTAGCGCTGGAGTGCTTGATACAATAATAGTTGTACAAAGTTCAACATTCCAACTAACCTATAAACAAGTGCAAGGGATATGGAAATGTTTACTACAACCTTGATCCTTGAGTCTAGTTTTCTTGTTATTGGTAAGGGTAATAAATAAGTTTGTGAATATTAGTTGGATGTTGAATAACAATAAATCAACAAACAATTATAAATATACCTATTAGTCAAGATTTTCTTCCTCTTCGTCATCTGTTAGGCTTGTGGGACAGCAAAGGCCTTCGGTTCCGTCAGGACGAATGCAGAATAAAAGGGTTTCCGCTGTGGACACTTCATGGGGTGTGATTCCATGGAATTCTCTCAAATCATTTGCAGGGAACCATGCCTTCTCGTTTCCATCAATTATTACTATTCCAAATAGCCTTGAAAATGAGGACAAAGATAATAATATGCAAGAAGAGCGTAAGATACTTGGGTAAAAGACTTTATCAACTTACCTAGCTATTGCAATGCCTGGTATCCACAAAATAGAAGCCGCTACCACGACAAGTATGAATACAATGGACCAGGTAGGCCATTCATGACGTTCTGTCACTCCCTTCGAAGGGACCCAAGCATCGTAACCGGAACCCTCCATAGCTATTTCCACAAAGCTGGCAACTAATATCGATACCATCGCTATTGGAGACAAATATTTCCAACAAATCATCCAGTACAGTCCTGGGCGCGACCCTGTCATCATCTCGATGTCATCAGCAAATCTGTAATGTATGCTCGTGATTGATCAGACATACCTGGATTGGTAAGACTATCGCTGAAAGTCACTGCGGCAACGTGTGAATGAGGCCAAACAACTACTTTTGGAGAACCAGTAGGTATTGCCTCAGTGACTTTTCAAGCGGGGCTATAGATCATGTTCGCGTGACGTCATACAAGGCCAAAGCATGGGTACCATATCGTCTGATATTAACAGGATCTGTCCTGTATTGTCCGTGTGATATCAGACCGCCATGATCCCTAAATAGGTCATGATTTGGTCTGCGTTTGGCCGCATAATCGTACCTTTTGAGACCGTAGACATAGGCCACAGCAATGCATTCAAAAAACGCGATGATGAGTAGAGGGAAGTTTCCACTGAACATGTCAAACAACACGAAGACGTAGCTCCCAGCACCGTGAGCAAACACCACTGACAAAACACAGCAAGCCAAGCAGATTGCTCCAGTCAAGTACTCTTTCGGTAGATTCGGGAACAGTTTGAGATCGACTATTGACGTCACGACACCTTCCAAGGTGCCGAACTGTGAGTCGATGCCCAAAGTGAAGAGCATCAAGAAAAACAGAACGGACCAAAACTGAGCTCCTGGAAATTGGTTTATTGCCTCCGTGAAGATGATGAAAGCCAAACCTGTTCCGGACGCTGACTGAAATTGAACACCTATTTCATATAAAGCTTCTTAGCAAATATGGTAAAACTTACATTATCAAGCTCTTTTTGTAGATCACATTCTGGCAGCGAAGGCATCACAAAAGCTGTGGTGAATTTGGTAGATAAATTCAACACAGTCCCGGCAACAGGTATGTGATTTGGATTATAGCCAGGACCGAAAATCTCCACCAAAGTACTGTTTCTCAAGCTCAAACATCTGTCGTGCGTCATCGTAGCTTTGAATCCGATAATGGAGAAAACCACAATTCCAGCAAACATTGACGTGAAACAGTTGGTTAGAGATACCAGCACAGCGTCTTTGTAGCAGTTGTTATTGACTGGGTTGTACGAAGAGAATGCAATAAGGCCTCCGAAGGCAAGTCCCAAAGAAAAAAATATCTGCGTCCCCGCTTCCAGCCAAACAACTGGATCCAACAGTTTGTGCCAAGAGGGCGTAAAGAGATGTTTGAGGCCATCACCGGCACCTTTCAAGGTGATTCCCCGAAAGAAAAATATAATCAAGACAATGTAAGGAAAAGTGGACGTCACGTAGACTACTTTTCCCGAGGACGTAATCCCTTTTACCATGCAGAGGTACACCAGTACCCAAGCTGAGCATAAGGTCAGAGCGATTTTCCAGTTGAAGACTTCAGGTTGGCTGATGTCCGCAGAGACCATCAAGGTTGTGCGATACCAGAAGTATTGGGTCGGACTGCTGACTACGCATTCGGGCTCTAGTGCGTACGACCCGTTGGGGAAGTACACTTTAGGGCATTCAGACCACGGCAGTTCCGATTGGAAACTCTGAATGAAATAGAAGAGGCACCAGGCTATGATGGTGTTGTAATACAATGCCACGTTGAACGAAACTACTGCGCTGCTAATTCCAATTCCTACAAACAAGAAAGGTGATTGAAGCGACTATCAAAACAAAGTACCTTCAATATTTTATAGCAGCAACAAACCTTTATAGTCAAGGCCAACAAAAACATTCTCAGTGAAGTAAAAATCAACTCACCAGCCAAGTATGGTGAAACTTGACTCCAAACTCCAATGGCTCCCTTTCTGAGCCTTTGTCCAATTGCCAGCTCCAAATAAAAAATCGGGATCCCTTCGATGGCCAACATGATGAAATATGGAATCAGAAAAGCACCGCCGCCGTTTTTCTGGGCCAAATATGGGAATCGCCATACGTTTCCTAGGCCGACGGCATATCCCACTGTGGCCAACAAGAATGTCAATTTACTATCCCATGATTCCCTTTCGTCATCTCCAGGTTCTGGACGAAATATTGCTTTGCCATCTTGAGATCCTCGTTTGCTGCTGCACGTCGACTTGATGATCTTCGCGGTTGCAGCAGTGTTGGGACTGGTGTCTTCAAACGCAGCATTAGTAGTGCCATAGTTCGTTGTATTATTTCCATTTTCCAAGACCAGACGTCCTCTCATTTCCCTCAGTTCCACACGATCCAGCGATCTTTGGGGATTCAGATCGCGGGAACTTTGTCGTCGCACCAAATGTGCCGTATTTGCCATCTCAACAGCTCTACGCTAACGTAACTTAGGTTCTAAATGTTATTGTCCTTGAGGTTTGGCATGTTCTTCTGAAAAATTAACAGTTTACAAATGCAGACACACGATAAGAATTTTTTTTTTTCAATGAATGACTTCCGCGCTTCTCTATGACGCCATAAACTGTAACGATTTCAATACGCGCGGTCTGAAAATGACTGAAATTGTGAAAACATAAACTGAAAATTATGTGGGTCTTGAAACATTCAAATGAATGCAGTTTGATTTAAAATCAATGTGTCTTTTGTAACGAGTAATGATTTTGGTGTTAACAACTGAAAGAGAATGGATAGCAATTTTGTAGGTCATCGCTCATTTCTCTTTTTTTGATTCTGCGACGGTTGAGTCGTGTTTAAAAGATGTAGTTTTGAAAAGTATCAAATGATAATTTTCCATGTTTCTTTACATACCTATATCAACAGTAAGGACGGTATCAGCATCCCGCTGAAATACGTAAGCACCAAGTCATGCTTTGCACAGAATCGATACCGGCGCCGACGCCTTGCCGCTTCCTCGATATGTAGGTAGATTGAAAAATTGTCAATATTAAAAATGGCTCTGAAGTTCACATTGAATATTTTTGTTTTTCAGGGTTCAGACAAAACATAAGTAGATGATTTAAAGTAAGTATTTAGGTACCTTCCTACGCAAATTCCGGCTGAAGTCTTTGTCTTTATCTTATTGGCTCATCTCTGGACCAGTTGTAATGTAAAATCAATATGTTCCGTCAAACCAAGTGAAGCGGATCACAATTTCACGTTTTTTTTCCTTCAAATTTCGACTTTTAAATGCATTCAGAAATATTAAAAAAAAAATAGTGGAGACCTATTCATAGCTTCTTTTATGCACTTCCGAAAGAGAAAAAGTAGGTACCTACAGCTACATAGAGGAAGGACCTTTTCCAAGGTCCAGGTATTAGTAAAAACAATCGATATAGAGCCTCGAAAAATAGTAGGACTTTTATCAGAAAAAATATTTCAGAAAACGCATTAGGTACAGCAGATGAGATACAAGATGGAGGCCGTCAAAGTTGAATTTTTATCATAACTTCTAACTTCTATACCATTTAACCGATTGTAACAGTTAAAATTTTCAAGAACATTCGCAGACTCACCCTGTATATTTCAACATATTCGATTGAAAATAATTTCTAGTGCTCGCAAAAATGAACGGGTTTTCCTGTGCGTTGGCCGGGACGATAAGTTTTTGTCGTACTATTTGTTGGATTTCTTCCGCGAGCACACTTTGTTTTTGTCTTGGCCGTGATTGAAATTAGCACCTCGCTGTTCGAGCGGATTAATGGTGTACGGCAAAAGATCCGAATTTGAAGTCGAATTATAAAATTTCATTAATTGTCGTCGTTTATATTATCGCCGGGGTAAGAATCAAATAGGTAGTAATTGTTTTCAGCATTTAATGTTTGATATTTTAGTTTGGAAGAATAGCCGCTGCGGATTGCTTTCGTAATTCCATTTCGGAATTGATTGTGAGGGATTGTTTCGTTGTCTGTTGAACAGGAATTCTATCTACATCAGGTAGATATTTTCGAAATAGGCATCATCCTGGAAATTATGGTGTAATATTTCAGGTTGAGGTCCGCCGAGTCGTCGATTGATTGAAAGCGCTACCTACGTGAAATATTTGAACGATAAAAGCCGTTCCGTTTGTCAAATTAAAAACCCTTATTGGATATAAGGTAGTAGGAAAATCTAAATTGTCGTGCGTCCGATTCACCGATTTGTTTTAGGGTTTTTCTTTGTAGGGGAGTATTCCTAGATTGGGTTCAGTCCCGTGGCGTCGTAGTGCCTAAATTTCGTCGAACAGCTGGTGCAGGTCGTTCGTTTATTGCCACCTACTACTACACTAGTCCACCTAAACCACGGATAGGCACCTAACCAGATCAGCGAAACGTCCGGAGACGTTGCCGAAATTTGAGACCTTTTTGGAAGCGGTGAACAGTTTCGTGAATCATCGATAATTGCCACACAAAGTCAGATAAGTCAAAACGTTCGCAAAATAAAGAGTTATTTGTGTTTTATTTCGAATTGTACATTGTTATTCGCGCACTGCACTGTTGGCGCCTCCGTACCGGTGGCATAGAAAGAAGCTTCGAGCAATGCAAAATTGAGCCGCGTATAACCTAGGGCCCTCGGTACCGACAAATAAATTTACAGTGCCCCTTTTGCGAATTAGCGACAACAGTCACGTGTCACTTTAAATTACATTCACTCTTGTACTATTTTTTTCTTGGAGTCACTCTGTTTTGCGTAGTTACTGACCAAATTTCCATCTATTTTCTCACGAAATTGTGTACCAAATTATTGTAAACTTTTCAACCTAACTGGTGTTAGTTTTTCCCCAGTTTTCCTATTATAGTAACTTGAGGGAAAACATATTATCGTAAATTCCGTTGTTCATTGATTTTAAATTATTAATTCACTTCCAATTCAAAATATAACATCTCATGTCATAATTGTTTCCCCTGATTGTTTTATCAAATACACCAACTGAAATTTTGATGTACTTGTATCATTGTCTCCTGTCCAGCAATTCCGAATCGGGGTGGCCACACTGAGCCAACCCACTCCCTGAGAAAGCGGCTAAAATCGTTTAGTCCGTTGCAAAATTGGCACCCAACGCGTGGGCTCAGTCTTTGAAACACTTTGATTCGGGTTTTGGTCTGGTTGGAGAGGGTGATCTTGTATATATTTTTTTTTTGTGTTGGTGGTTTGTTTACAGTCGGGAAAATTTCACGTCGTTGACACTTAGAATATTTAAAGATTTTCGGACTTAGAGTAATTTTGAAGTGGTAGGACTTAGAGAAATTTTCGTTGTCGGTACTTTAAAAATTATTTCGGACTTTGAAATTTGTCTGTCCTTTGAAATTTTTCTGTATTTTGAAAATTTTTCGGACTTTGAATTTTTTGTTTGTTTTGGTTGTTTGTGGGTACCTTGAACTATACCTACTAGGCGGTTACTCTGGTAAATTTTGTAGGTTCGAGCATTGGTTTTTAGTTGGGTGTGGTAAGGCCTGAAGAATTTTATTGGTTTTTGCCTTTGTTTTTTTTTTCTTGTTTTTTTTTTGCTTAACAAGTTGCGGGAACTCGTGAGTTCTTGTTTGTTCCGGAACCTGGCTGTGAGGATTGTCCAGCGAAGGGGGTTTTAGCAAACTGTTAGGAAGTTAGGTAGATACTTGGACTTAGATTTTATTTCGAGTTGTTGGTCAAGGTGTTATACCGTCTACGGGGGTAGGATTATAAATATTTTTTTTTTTTTAGGCAAACCAGTAACGAGTTGAGGTTAGGCTGAACCTAGCAACCGTGTTCGAGAACTTGGTTCGTGTGGAGTTTTTTTTTTTTGTCGTTTTGTTCTTTTTATTGGTTCTTCGGTAGTTTGTAACTGGTTATAGGGCAATGGCTAGCTACGTGCGTCTCTCGGGTGTTTCGGTCAACCGGCTGGACAAAGAGTTGTTGATATACGAGTTG
This sequence comes from Anaspis maculata, assembly GCA_949128115.1. Lineage (NCBI taxonomy): Eukaryota > Metazoa > Arthropoda > Insecta > Coleoptera > Scraptiidae > Anaspis > Anaspis maculata. The sequence continues at coordinate 44,889,394 of OX421963.1, forward strand.
AAGGTTCGAGGTTGTGATCCAGAAGCTGCCACGAATGTGGACGAGCTGAGAGCAGCGTTGAGATCGGCCATGGCCTTGGATGAAGATCCCTCTTTGAGCATGATTGTTCAGAATCCATTTACTTTTGAGGAAGACAAAGCAGGGGTGGATAAATACATCGCAGATGCTACGAAGAGGTTGGACGAGATGACCTTGGACAGAATTTCTAAATGCAGAAACAAGATCGGTCCATTGTTGGCTCACATCCTGGGACGAGTGAAGCGAATGCAGGGAACTACGGCTGAGGAAAAAGCGGCGGTATCAGGTCGTCGATTACAGGTTTTGCAATTGATTGATCGGTTGGAACAGCGGCCAAAAGAATTGACCAAGGCGCAGCAGTCAGCGGCAGCAGCTGGGAGTGTTCCCCAGTCTACGTTGTTGAACACATCGATTCCAGCGATACAGGTGGTTGGAAGGTCGTCATCGGGGTCGTCATCGGAGTCCGAGGAAGACGTGAATGCGTCATGTCATTCGCGCAGTGTTCCAGTACGGCAGTGGGGGGTGAAGTTTTCAGGTGATGGTCGCGGGTTGTCCTTGACTGCTTTCCTGGAACGTGTAGAAGAACTGAGGCTACCGCGCCGAGTGAGTTATATCGACTTGTTCCATTCAGCTTTCGACTTGTTCACGGGACCCGCGTTAGTCTGGTATCGGGCGAATAGGAAATCCTTCTCCGATTGGGCTTCGTTGGTTGTCGGATTGAAACAGAATTTCTTGCCTAGGGGGTATGATCGACGATTACTTGATGAAATTCGGAAGCGTACCCAGGGGGCGAGCGAATTGAGTCACATCTACTTCGCGGCAATGCAGAACTTATTCGATCGACTGGACACACCGGTGACTGAAGCAACGCAGTTGGAGATTCTGACAGAAAATATCGACCCGTATTACCAGCCCTTTTTGACATTTCAGACTTTAGGTAGCGTGGCCGAGTTGCGCAACGCGTGCAAGAAAATTGACGAGAAAAGGGATATCGCGAGGACCTTTGTGAGGCCTCCGAAGAGGAACGCAGCCATGGAGCCAGATCTGGCCTACACAGAGTCGCAGGATGCATGTTCGTCGGTGGCGAGCATCCAGGAAGCGGAACGAGCGGAGACGAGTGGTAGCAGAGGAAATTGTTGGAATTGCAGGAGACCTGGACATATGCAGCGGGATTGCAGAGAGCCTCGGCGATTGAGATGTTTCCGGTGCGGTGAACCGAGTGTTACCAGTAGGAATTGCAACAAGTGTCCAAAAAACGGGCACGGGGGTCGCTAGGGGACCGTAGGCGAACCCCTTTCATACCAAATTCATCGGTCAATTCCGTTCCTGCTGATGTAACGGCACTGCTAGACTTTGTATTCGCGAGCGTACCAGGAGATCAGAGACCGTATTTGTCAGTGGATATTTTGGGTTCGAAGATAGTTGGATTGTTGGATAGTGGAGCGACACAAACGGTGATTGGTGGTCCGGGTTGGAAACTGCTCCAGGAGTTGGGCTTTTCAGAACCAAAGTATTGGCGCCAGGCGAGCATACGGGTGGCCAACGGTCAGAAGGTCGAGTGCCTGGGAACTCTACGTCTTCCACTCGGTTTGGAGGGACGGGTCGTGGTCTTCGAGGTGCTGGTGGTTCCAGAACTTCCGCATACGCTTATACTTGGAGTAGATTTTTGGAGACGGATGCGTATCGTCCCGAACTTACGTACGGGCGGGTGGCAGTTTGGAGACCGAGAGCCAGCAAGAATCGACACCATTCAGGGAGCTCTGAGGGACCGCGAGACCTTGTCGAAGGAGGAAGCACAACGATTGGACGATTTGATAGCGGACGCTTGGGCCAGGATGCCGGATCACTTGGGGCTTACCAAGTTGGAATGCCACCGATTGAAACTAAAGGACCCTTTTCAACAGCCTATCAAGTTGAGACCCTACCCGATTTCGCCACCACTCCAACAGATCATCGATGTCCAACTGGAGGAAATGTTGCGGCTGGGGGTTGTCGAACCTTCCCGAAGCGCGTGGTCGTTTCCTATCGTGTTGGCGAGAAAGGCCGATGGTTCTAGGAGATTTTGCGTCGACTATCGTCAGTTGAACAAGGTGACTACACCGGACGCTTACGCTATTCCGAGAGTGGATTCGATATTGGACAAGTTGCGAGACGCGCGCTACTTGAGTAGTTTGGACGTATGCAGTGCATATTGGCAGATCCCGATGGATGAAGGCTCGAAGCACCTAACAACATTCACAGTTCCGAACCGCGGACTATATCAATTCAGGAGGATGCCTTTCGGCCTGCATAGCGCTCCTGCCACGTGGATGCGGGTTATCGATCAGATCATCACCCCTGATTTGGAACCGTTTGCGTTCTCTTATCTGGATGACATCATTGTAGCCGCTCCAACGTTCGACAAACATCTTGAGATTCTGGGTAAAATCTTTGAACGCTTGCGTGAGGCAGGATTGACCCTGAACCGCGCGAAGTGCAAGTTCTGTAGGTCGGAACTGCGATACCTAGGCTTTATGGTGGGGAAGTCTGGCCTTCACGTGGATCCAGACAAGGTGAAGGCTATCCTGGAAATTCCAACGCCGAGGCGAGTGACAGATGTGCGCTCCTTTTTAGGGACGGCTTCGTTCTACAGACGTTTCATCCCGGATTTCTCGTCGAAGGTTGCACCGTTAACATCATTGTTGAAGAAGGGAGTAAAATTCAAATGGGGTGAGGAGCAGCAAGAAGCCTTCTTAATCATAAAGGAACACCTCGTGACGGCGCCGATTCTCGCAGTACCAGACTTTACTCTTCCATTTGAAGTCCATACAGATGCTAGTGGATACGGCATCGCAGCTGTGCTCTGCCAGAAATTCCCGGATGGTGAACGTCCCATTCGTTACCTAAGCCGCACCTTGAGTAAGGCCGAAAGAAATTATAGCACAGTCGAACGCGAGTGCTTGGCAGTTCTGTGGGCGGTGGAGAGGCTACGACCCTACATCGAGGGATCAAACTTCACCATCGTCACCGACCACCACTCATTGGTGTGGTTAAATAACCTGCGAGAGCCTTCGGGGAGATTAGCGCGTTGGGCAGTACGTCTGCAACAATATGATTATCAGATAGTTCACCGCAAGGGTAAGGAACATTTGGTGCCCGACTTGTTGTCCAGGACTGTTCCAGAGAGCGTCCACATATTGGATGCTGCCGAAGTTCAACCGTTTCAGCTGCCGAACGATCAATGGTATCGAAGCATGGTTCAGCGCGTTGAGGATGATCCTATCAAGTACAACGCCTGGAGAGTCGATAACGGAAGGCTGTTCAAGTTGGTGCATGGCCTGCGTCACGGCCAGGGTTGGTCAACCGCGGATGGACAGGCTTGGAAGACGGTAGTGCCGAAGAGCGAGAGAGCGGAGCTGCTGTGTCGGTTTCATGACGACGCTCGCGCGGGACACTGCGGGATATTCAAGACCTTTATGCGACTGTCTGCGCTTTACTACTGGCCGAAAATGAGGTCAGACGTTGCATCCTACGTGCGCAAGTGTATCGTGTGCGGCCAGAGTAAGCCGAACCAGAGGCCCCGTACTGGATTGATGGTTCCGAACGAAATCGCTACGGCTCCGTGGAAATTGGTCTCTTGCGACCTTGTGGGTCCATTCCCACGTTCAGCGGCGGGTCATCGTTTCATTTTAGTGTTGCTGGATTGCTTCTCGAAGTTCCCGATCATCATTCCGTTGCGTAACTCCGAGGCGAAGACGGTATGCAGGGCAGTCGAGGAATCGTTGCTGTTATTCTTCGGCGTTCCTGATAGGCTGATTGTCGACAATGGCGTCCAGTTCCGCAGCCAGAAGTTTGTTGACCTCGCCAAAGAATACCATTTCACCATTTCCTACACCGCGAACTATCACCCACAGAGTAACCCAACGGAACGTGTCAACAGGACGATCGGCACGATGCTGCGGTGTTACGTGAAATCGAATCACAAGGAGTGGGACAAGAACTTGGCGAAAATTTCCTGCGCGATACGTACACAAGTTCACGAATCTACTGGAGTGACCCCGTATTTGGTTAATTTTGGCCAGGAAATGCCCCTGGGAGGCGAAGCGACGGAACCAGCGCCGATAAAGGATCCCGTCGAGCTGAATGTGCGTATTCGTACCAGACAAGAAGATGCGAAGAAGTTGTTCCGGGAAGTGCGTACTAAATTGTACAAGGCTGCCGAGCGGCAGAAACACTACTATGATCTGCGAAAACGAGCAGCAATGTACGCCGTTGGAGACAAGGTATGGCGGAGGAACATGGTTCTCTCTAGGAAGGAGGATCACTTTATGGCGAAGCTTGCGCCGAAGTTTGTAGGCCCGTTCCTGATTCGCAAGAAACCGTCGCCTTGGACTTACGAATTGGTCGATGAGGCTGGCAAAGCCTCAGGTGTCTGGCATGCCAGAGACTTGAAGTCGTTTTTGGGGTCGGAGGTGGACGAACCGCCTATCGACGAGTAAGTTAGGATGTCGTGGATTTAAAGGTGCTTGCGTGATAGTCGACCGACGAATGGTAAAGATTGATGAATACACGCGTCGACGGAACCCAGGAGTTCATATTGATAGGGTCGGATTTGTTGTTCACATTCACATGAAACCAAAGTTGAGATTGGTTTTTCATTTGGCATGGTGCTTACCTTACCACTTGTGGTTATACACCGGATATGTCACCGTCGCGTCTGGCTCACATGGACAGCGACCTTACCTCACGACAACTTGTTCTTGTTGTGTTGTTGTTGTGTTTTCTTTTTTTTTTTTTTTTTTTTGTTTGTTGTACCTGTGCTGTGGCGACATTGATTTTCCTGCAGGAAAATCTATTTAAGAAAGGGGGGTGTGTAACAGTTAAAATTTTCAAGAACATTCGCAGACTCACCCTGTATATTTCAACATATTCGATTGAAAATAATTTCTAGTGCTCGCAAAAATGAACGGGTTTTCCTGTGCGTTGGCCGGGACGATAAGTTTTTGTCGTACTATTTGTTGGATTTCTTCCGCGAGCACACTTTGTTTTTGTCTTGGCCGTGATTGAAATTAGCACCTCGCTGTTCGAGCGGATTAATGGTGTACGGCAAAAGATCCGAATTTGAAGTCGAATTATAAAATTTCATTAATTGTCGTCGTTTATATTATCGCCGGGGTAAGAATCAAATAGGTAGTAATTGTTTTCAGCATTTAATGTTTGATATTTTAGTTTGGAAGAATAGCCGCTGCGGATTGCTTTCGTAATTCCATTTCGGAATTGATTGTGAGGGATTGTTTCGTTGTCTGTTGAACAGGAATTCTATCTACATCAGGTAGATATTTTCGAAATAGGCATCATCCTGGAAATTATGGTGTAATATTTCAGGTTGAGGTCCGCCGAGTCGTCGATTGATTGAAAGCGCTACCTACGTGAAATATTTGAACGATAAAAGCCGTTCCGTTTGTCAAATTAAAAACCCTTATTGGATATAAGGTAGTAGGAAAATCTAAATTGTCGTGCGTCCGATTCACCGATTTGTTTTAGGGTTTTTCTTTGTAGGGGAGTATTCCTAGATTGGGTTCAGTCCCGTGGCGTCGTAGTGCCTAAATTTCGTCGAACAGCTGGTGCAGGTCGTTCGTTTATTGCCACCTACTACTACACTAGTCCACCTAAACCACGGATAGGCACCTAACCAGATCAGCGAAACGTCCGGAGACGTTGCCGAAATTTGAGACCTTTTTGGAAGCGGTGAACAGTTTCGTGAATCATCGATAATTGCCACACAAAGTCAGATAAGTCAAAACGTTCGCAAAATAAAGAGTTATTTGTGTTTTATTTCGAATTGTACATTGTTATTCGCGCACTGCACTGTTGGCGCCTCCGTACCGGTGGCATAGAAAGAAGCTTCGAGCAATGCAAAATTGAGCCGCGTATAACCTAGGGCCCTCGGTACCGACAAATAAATTTACAGTGCCCCTTTTGCGAATTAGCGACAACAGTCACGTGTCACTTTAAATTACATTCACTCTTGTACTATTTTTTTCTTGGAGTCACTCTGTTTTGCGTAGTTACTGACCAAATTTCCATCTATTTTCTCACGAAATTGTGTACCAAATTATTGTAAACTTTTCAACCTAACTGGTGTTAGTTTTTCCCCAGTTTTCCTATTATAGTAACTTGAGGGAAAACATATTATCGTAAATTCCGTTGTTCATTGATTTTAAATTATTAATTCACTTCCAATTCAAAATATAACATCTCATGTCATAATTGTTTCCCCTGATTGTTTTATCAAATACACCAACTGAAATTTTGATGTACTTGTATCATTGTCTCCTGTCCAGCAATTCCGAATCGGGGTGGCCACACTGAGCCAACCCACTCCCTGAGAAAGCGGCTAAAATCGTTTAGTCCGTTGCACGATTTAGTCCAAATTTTGCGTAGATGGCATTATTCGATTCAATTTGTCGATTCACTGTTTAATTGAAAATCGAATCGATTACCTGCCTGCTTACCCACATTCTCATGATATGGCAATCATGGCATCCTAAATTTCTCAATCGGTATTTACCACAGAGTGTAGGTATTTACCAATAATACCAATTATTAAGGGTGGGTTCAGTCAGCTTATTTAGCCTCAAGTTTTAGTTTTAGTCGCAAGCGCAGCGACGCCCATTGGCTCTTATGAACCAGCCTCCTCAGAACAGCCAATAAGCGATGCAGCGCTCACGGCTAAAATTAAAACTTGCGGCTAAATAAGCTGACTGAACGCACCTTTATCAAACTAGAGTTCCCAAAGAAAAAGTGTCAATTTTTGTCCCACAAGCCTTCCACACTTGAAGCACAGGTTTCAGCAATTATACTTTCTTATTACTACCGAACAAATTTGAATCGATTCTTCAGTTCTGAACATTGAATCGATTCGAATCGAAGCGAATCGATTTTAAGCCATCTGCCGCCCAACGAATTATACACCGGGTTATAACCGGTTTTCCAATAACTATGTCCCAATTTTCAAAATCAACTGCGGCAAAGGGGCTGAGAATATAATTGTCAAACATTGACAGTTACCTTTTGTATATCGTGTTGTGTCAAATCAAAATGGTAAGATATACAGTTTAACAGCGCTCCGAAATCATCGGCATTTACCATCAAAATGCGTGTTCGTGTCAACAACGATTTCTCGGACGCGTTATTTCGAGGAATTCTGACGTCAACTGGCCTCCAAGATCATGCGACCTCACCCCCTTAGACTTCTTTCTTTGGGGGTATGTTAAATCTCAGGTCTACGCAAATAACCCTCAAGCAGTTCCAGAGTTGAAACGCAACATTCGACGGGCCATTGAGGATATCCGACGCGATATGTGCGAAAGAGTAATTCAAAATTGGGTCGCCAGAATGCATTTAACCAGGCAAAGAAGAGGAGGACATTCGAATGACATAGTTTTCAAAACATAATGAAATTGATTTATTGTCTACAAAATAAAATTCAAATTTTGAAAGTTGGGACATACTTATTGGAAAACCCTTTATGATAACTTGTCAAAATTTAATTTAAAAAAATAATTGAAATATCAAAGATTTTATTTTTGGTTTTGGAGGTCGTAATTTTAGGAGAAGTGATAGAGTATTGAAAAGTAAGTAGAATGCACCCACAAAACATATACCAGACACGCAAAATACCGGAGATATAGGCTTCCAAAGTTGAATTCTTGAAAATGTTTTTTTTTGCTATTCGCACCGTGCACGACGCCAGCGTCACCTGGCGTCCGCAACTTTGTAGGCGCAAAACGTCACTCATGTCATAAATTACAGATGGCTGAACTGTCATAAATGACAGATCGCTGGCCTGAACTGTCATTATTTTGTGGTTAAGTGCTTTGTCAACATAGACTTTGTCATTGACAAACTGTCAGTCAACCACGTGGCATCTGTTGTGACAGTTGGTTGTCAATTATTTCAATTATTTCCACTGTCAAATTGACATAAATGACATCAAACATAAAAAAATTGACAGCCCAATCACGCAGCGCCGAGCCATCAATGTTGCTCTTTTTGTCCACATAAAGCGCTGTGATCGGTTTCGTTATCCCCACTCTGTACTTCGCACGGGGCGAATAGCTCCTACGCCAGTTGACCGATTAGGCTCTTACTTGGAAATAGTAGTAGGTATATGAATACATATCTACAGATTCGATGTTACAGATCAGCTACAGGTTTAAAGCTTTATCAAATAAAAATTTTATTTGGTGAAAAAAATTTAAAAAAATAAAAAAATGTGATGCCGTCTATTATTTACATACATATAGGTATGGACAATACATACATACATTCATAAGTAGGTTTCAGTTCAGTGTTATTTTTTTTAATAATTTTTCCTCCAATTTTGTGGTCAAATTGTATAAGAATTCAAAATTTCATAGTTTTTATCAGTTATCGTCCCTTAAAAGAACCCCAAATTATTAATGGGATTTTTTCAATTAATTTTCCATCAATTCTATGGTAAAACTCTATAGTATGAATCTGAATTTTCAGAATTTTTGTTGGTTATCCAGATTTCCATCCCTTAAAGCCGCATCCACATAGGATTAGTGCAGTGGCAACGGTATGGTAAAAAAGCTAAACTATAGGTAAACTAATTTGACAACTTCACAGGGTTACAGAGTTTTAGCCGGAAATTTCCGTTTTCGTCCCACTGTGCAACTCAACGTACCTGTTAACCGTAGTGACTTAAACACTATAAGTAATTTAAAATACATACTAAAGTACCTACACCACAAAGTAAGAGGGAAACCGATTATACATACCGGGTGATCATTCGAAAACTATCCACCTGCAATAACTCCAGATTCCCCAGCCAATATTTCTTCAAGTAAAAATAGGTCGATTTTTATATCGAGGGGACATCTTAAACATACACATTGGCAAATTTCTATCTTCAGCCTTTACCCACCCCAACTTTGAAATTTCAAATGACACCACCTGTTTTGCGATAGGTACATCAAATTGGACAGAATTAATTCTTCTTAATGTTTTTGAAGATATCTTATTTTCTTATTTATCTTTTTATATTTTTGCTTTGACGTTTCTGATGTATATAAGTATATACATATTTTTACAAAGAATAAAAGATACTTATACTTACTTACTAGATGTCGGTAACCGACATAGTTGAAGGGTAGATGTACTTTTCCGAGGCAAATCAGAATCTGCATACGAAATTTCCCCACGTCGTTCGTTTTAGATATACAGGGTGATTTATGCGTGTTCAACCAAAAAAGTCTGATTGGCCATATCTCACGAATAGATCAATAGAATTGATTGAAATTTTGTAGGTATATTCCGAGATATATCCTAACACCACTCAAAGGTCTTTGTAGCGCTCTTTTCATTTATGAAAAGAATACAGGACCTCACTCAATTTTTTTTTTGAGTTTCTGTTGGAATAGTCATCCTGTATGGATTTTTTTCAAAATCTGATGTCATTCGGAAAGTAGGTACATAAAAAATGCTACAAAATGCGATTCTTAAATTGTTTGGCACTATTTTTGACTGATTCGAAAAGAATAAAACTATCAACAGAAATTTTTCAGGAATATTTAATAAAAATTCAATTTGAATCAGTCAAACGTTTTTCCAGATCGCCAAACAGAGTCATCATTTCAATTGTGATGTTCTAACTTACCAAGGATAATTTCAGGAGAATTTTCTGGAACATGAATTTGATACCCCCAGATTCCTACTCAAATTCATGTTATCAGAAAATTGTCCTGAAATTATCCTCAGTTAGTTAAAACATCAAAATTGAAATTGTGATTTTCTTTGACCATCTGGAATAGCGTTCGAGTGACTTGAAATGAAATTTTGCAAAATATTCCTGGAAAATTTCTGGTACATATGATGCTTGATTTTTTTCAAATCAGCTAAATAGTGCCAAACAATTCAAGAATCGAATTTTGTAGCATTTTCTATGCAGTTTCCGAATATGACATCAGATTAAAAAAAAAATCTATACAGGATGACTTTTTCAACAGAAACTCAAAATTTTGAATACGTATCTTTTTCCTTTTCATAAATGAATAGGGCGCTATAAAGGCCCTTGATGTTAGAATATACTTGCCAAATTTCAATCGATTCTATTGATATATTCGTGAGATATGGCCAATCAAATCAAACTTTTTGGTTGAACACATAAATCACTCTGTATAACACTGTGTATATCGGAAACTGAGGACTTCAGGAAAATTTCGAATGCAGATTGTAATTTGCCTTGAAAAAGTACATCTACCCTCAAGCCATGTCGATTACTTCGTGGGACACCCTGTATATACCTACTAAGGTGAAGATTTTGTCATTCAAGGGCGCGCGGGTTAAATTTCACTAAAATTCACACGAAAGCATGCTACTTACGGCTACCTGCCGTTTGGTATTATTTTGGGTCAAAATTTGATGACTTTGGCCTCTATTGAAAGATAAAAGTTGGATCTACTAGTTCGTTCACTCGTCTTGTTTTTCTAATTTCAAAGTAAAAGTTGAGTTTTAGGGGACAAAAGGGCGACCATCATAAACAGCAATTTTAAAAACAAAACACAACCCAGTCCGTAACACGGTGGGCTCGGCCCCGCTTTCAAAGGCGAGGGTGCCGGGTTCAAATCCACACTGGACCAGGTAGACTTTTTCACGCGTCCCTTAGTACTGGGGTATCTACTATCGTGCGGTGATGCCCCGGGAAGAGGGATAAAACGAGAAAGCCATCGAAACAAAACTCTACTGATGAACCCCCACTCATCCAAAGATGTAAATCTTGCAGTACTTCGTTGTTATCGTCATCATTGTTATCGTTACAGAAAAACCACCACAGAAAAAGCCGGCTAATAACCTAGTCTAAGTTGATGCAAGACAAAAAAAAAAAAAAGGAAAACGTCCAGTGGATAAGCAACAAGACGGAGTTTGAAACGATTTTATACAGAAAATCTAGGTTTTTCGGTACACAGTATTAATTTGCAAGAGGAATTTAGGATTTCCGTCGAACGTTAAAAACGCCGTAATTTAGGCAACACAGTATGCGTAAAGCCATGTCTAAACACAACTTGGCTGTGAGCGGGTTCAGCATATTTGCCACCAGGGACGCGATTAGAGCATTTTCCTGGCCATACTGCACATGTGCGAGGTGCAAGTAATGGCGGGAAATTGAAAACAACCGGACACACTAATGCATTTACGCAGATTTGTCATAAACAAAATTTCTGCACAGATGAAATATTATAGCATACTTTGTCTCAAAAATAGACTAGCCTTGGAAATCTACCGCGTTATATTACATTACAGGTGCATTAGAGTAGGATTTAAAGGCTTTTGTCAGGTTTTTTCAAAAAGCCCGCCTAAAATTCAGCGCATGTCCCTGAAATGATTGCTCAGGGTTGCGTTCGAGAACTACACTATTCTGCGATTGTTGCAGAAATGACCGTTCGAGATCTCTTCTGTGCGCACTATCGATAACGCAGTAAACCGTTCGAGAACTTAAAACGTGTCGCGTTGAAGTGATAAAATTCGCAGCACCTCCGAGTGCCGTGAAAGTTACTCGTCATGCGCACTTCAGCACCCCATATATTTCTGTCAGACTTATTTTATTTTTACCATTATCGTTTCGATTGGGTATTTACGTGGTAGGCAGTACCTATAAAAATGGGTACTTTATCAGAAAAGCTTACTTTACTTTTAGTTGCAGTGTGGTACGCTTTTTGATTCTGCATTTTGTGATACTGCAATGAAATTTGGCATATGCAAACAACATAGAATTTCAAGTGATTTGACCCGCAGCACTCAGAAATTTGTCCATTAGGGGGCGACTGGGGGGCCCTCAAAATTTCAAGATGTCAGAATTTTTCCCATGCGCCATTCAGCACCGCCCTATCTACCGTACAGGATCTAAACAACTTTGTTCTTGACCATCTCAACATTTTTCGTCATGTCAATTCCATTCTTCTTATAGAAAAAAAAAATTCTTTGCCTGGTCAACAAATTGGAAAATAATTATTTTTTTTTGACCACTAATAGATTGTCAAGTAGTTTTTGTGTGATCATCGATAAATCCGCATCCCCTTGATTCATTTATGAAAAGGAAACTTTTGCAGTGCTATTTTTCAACAAAGGAGTGACTTCAACTTACCATTATTTTCAACATAACCTTTTTCAATGTTTTACCCCGGTAAGTATGATTATTGTTATACTAATATATAGCTTGAAGTTCTCTTTAACGATGTGGATAATGAAACTGCCCAGATTCCACCTGGAAGCCGTACATAATAATTTTTCTGCAAGGCCGTCAAATTTGGCATTTTTGATTTTCTAGCGGGAGCGGCCAAAATGTCAATACACACCACTCCGCCCAGGAGCACCGGTTGCGGTACTTTCGCACCAACTCTCATTTCAGTATCACAAAATGCAAAATTGTTAGGCGTGAATATCGTTCTCCGCTAGAGCAAACCTATTTCAGTATCACAAAATGCAAAATTGTTAGGCGTGAATATCGTTCTCCGCTAGAGCAAACCTAGCCTAGCGGTTTGCTCTAGCGGAGAACGATATTCACGCCTAACAATTTTGCATTTTGTGATACTGAAATGAGAGTTGGTGCGAAAGTACCGCAACCGGTGCTCTTGGGCGGAGTGGTGTGTAATGACATTTTGGCCGCTCCCGGTAGAAAATAAAAAATGCCAAATTTGACGACCTTGCAGAAAAATTGATATGCACGGCTTCCACGTGGAATCTGAGGCCGTTTCATCATCCACAACGTTAAAGAAAACTTCAAGCTATATATTAGTACAATAATAATCATATTTTTAGAGATGAAACATTGAAATAGGTAATGTTGAAAATAATGGTAAGTTATGAGGTCACCCCTTTGTTGAAGAGAAGAACAGCAAAACTTTTGTTTTCATAAATGAATCAAGGGGATGCGGATTTATCGATGATCACACAAAAATGACTCAACAATCTATTGATGGTCCAAAAAATATATATATTTCAATTTGTTGACCAGGCAAAAAAAAATTTTTTTTCTATATGAAGAATGGAATTGACATGACGAAAAATGTTATGATGGTCAAGAACAAAGTTGTTTAGGTCCTGTACGGTAGATAGGGCGGTACTGAATGGTGCATGGTAAAAACTCTGACATCTTGAAATCTGGGGGGGCCCCAGTCGCCCCCTAATGGACAAATTTTTGAGTGCTGCGGGTCAAATCACTTGTAATTCTACGCAGTTTGCATATTACAAATTTCATTGCAGTATCACAAAATGCAGAATCAGGGTCATTTTGCTAGCGTACCGCTGCAACTATTTGAAACTGAACAGCACTGCGATCATCAATCAGTTGAGATTGACAGTGACATTTCCAGCACAGCAAAAATCGTTCAGAAAGTGGTAGTTACTTTGCCTTACTTGATACCCCTACTCCAAAAATGTAAGAATCGCAGAATAGCAAGGAGTCAGAACATCAAGAAAAATTTGATACTCAATGTCGAGAAAGAACTGAGTTTTATTGTTGATATTTTATGAGAATGTTACATTTTTATTTGTATTATTCACACTACGCCGCAAAATAAAAAGATGTTGATAAATATAAAACAAAATTCGACTGCCACATCTTGTCATCATCAGTGTTGCACCTCTTCTGTTTTCTTTCAATCTTTGTCATCCATTTCAGCCCCTTTTCGTCATCTCCCAACAATTGCCTCAGAGTTCTGCCCTCCTTCAGCGATTCCTGACATGACCTCAAGTGCTCCATCGTCTCACTCCTTTCCACAACACGATATACCCTGGAAGCTTCCAGTAGCTACTCGTCTGTACCCCATCACCACACCCCAACCTTGCAAATCGCTGCTTCCAGCCTTCACGTTTGGATTAAGCGTGCATCTAGGCACTTTGCCTTGTAGGTCTTTGTATTCTTGGTTTGGCATATCTAGAGTCTTGTAGCTTGTTTATCTGCACCTGCTTCTGTTCATCTCTGTTCCTTCTGTTCTGCTTTCCATTTCTGCTACGCTATGCCCTTTTGCTTTTTCTGCTCGAAAAATTTCTTTCTGGGCGGTGACCGCTAGTGGTCTCGGCATCCAAAAGACATGAAAGCTACTGATTCCGCCATTATGAAAATGAGAAATTGGCAAAGGAAAAACACAAACACAAAAACTGACTGATTCTGTCACTACGCTTTTCGCAGTGACAGATTCATGATTCTGTGGGATGGACCTCTGTGACTCGTGGTCGTGTGCCTTCGTGTGGTTCATAACTTACGGGTTGCATACCCAGAACGTGACGTCACACGGCTTCACTTTTTTGAGCTCATGTTCCCTCCTGCTATAATTATAACCTCCTTGCAGAATAGTGTAGTTCTCGAACGCAATCCAGGGCAAGCCCCTGCGCCACCAGTATCGTTGAGGGATTTAAAATTTGACATACATATGTCGAGTTTGCCGCGTCTGTCCGTTCATTATTTTTCATTTTATTCATTTATTTATACTCTACAATAATGACCTCAGCCTAAGATATTTCACAGTATTTGAATGTCGATGACACAGAGACTCTGGCAGCAACATTACATCCGCATCGGGTCGCTGGAAGCCCCGTAACTACTGTATGGCCTGTCTCCAAGCTACTTTTCTACTCCAACTTGAAACTTTATCCCGACTGCCGTTCTGCATCATGTGGCTCGCCGCTCGCCAGCGAGCCCAAAACCTTCGCCCTGTACGAACACTTGGTGCACTCGCATCATTCGATTCGATCGGTCGCAAAGTGTTTCGACAATGTGTGCATGCACTTTATAAATGTTTTTGTATTTTATCTGGAACGGGCACTCGAGGCATAGAAGAAATTGGAGCGGGCTGCTACCACTACCACTTCGAACTTGTCCAAATCGGCTGATCGTCCGAAAGTAGTCGTTTCAAGTAAGCCTTGATTCCTTGCGCATGATCTTAAGGACGGAGTCATATTGGTGAAATAAGCGTTGCGAAATCAATCCGTGTGGGTTTATTCCTTGACGGATTCTTACCATTTTGATCTCTATCGAAAGCTACAAGGATGTACTTTGGTTTGAGCCCATTGGCATTTCCAAAATAAAATAAAAATCAATTTTGACATTTGAAAAAGTTATTTTTGGATTTTGGGAATGCCAATAGGCTTAAACCAAAGTACATCCTTGTAGCTTTCGAAAGAGACCAAAATGGTACAAATCTGTCAAGGAATAAACCCAGACGGATTGATTCCGCAACGCCTCATTTTACCAATTTGACTCCGTCCTTAACGAACACTGTGCATTCGTGCGTTTTGGTTCCGTGCATCATCGAATGGTATTCTGAATACCATTATTTGTGCATCTGATACCTGTCAACATTCCGTGTAAGAAAAAGCTTTTACTTTTATATTGGAACTTAATATTCTACTGATTTACATATCTACATCCCTTTGATACGTTCAACGCCCAGTGGGCAATTAGGCATACTTGTAATATGCAAGCAACGAACAAGGAGGAGAGGTACGAAGTTTCCGGGGGGAAAAACCCAAGCCAAGGCACCTGATAAATAAGGTGACCAGATTTCTCAGTGAAGAAATCGGAACATGGGGGTCCGGGAGACAGAGCCCCCCAAGATGCGCCGCAGGCGGTTTTTTTTCGAAGAAGGGGCGTGGCCAACTTTTATTTGCTGATTTAGAACTTCCAGGCACCTACCTACCATATATTCTTCATTTTTTCGCGTCTGTTCATTGTTAGATACCTACACCGATATTTGGGGGATATTTTCCGAAACTTAGTTTTTTTGTTCATTTTTCTGCAAAAAAACAACACTTAGACTTCCAGGAGGGCAGGTAAGTGCTGTCCCTTATTTGTCCCCTTCTCAACCAACGGTGTTTATGATAATACCAATAATAATGAAATACCTAATGTTGGTAATGAAATAATGCTTTTTTGAAACAACATGTAGGTACCGTAAAAACTTTCTTATTCAAGGAAGGTTGTGGTCCTGGTCATTGACAGGCAAACGAAACTGATTTTGGCCAGGCCACAGCTTTCAGCCTCCCTTGAGTAAGAAAGTTTTTGATCATACACGGTACCTACCTACCTATTTACCTACATTCTGTAGACAGTCGAGATTGCATAGCGTGGGTCGCCAATCGAAATAAAATTCTATCTTGTTAATAAACTACAATCACATAGATCTCAACCAAATTTACCAAAAATATAGAAGTGAAAAAAAACTAAAATGTTATTCGTTGCCCAAATCGGAAATCGGAGCATTTACGGAATAGTTACTCAAATCGGAACATTCACGGAACAGAAAGTTGAATCGGAAAGTGTCTCCCGAAAACGGTACAGTTCCGATCAAATCGGAACGTCTGGTCACCTTACTGATAAAGGTAAATCAATGATGATAATGTGTAACCCACGAGTTATAAAGTGAATGACGAGTTGAAAAACCATTATATAAAATGAGTTGAAACAAATAAACGATCTATCTATCTATCTACACACCTCATGCCCTGTTCGCCAGTTCCGGTACGTTCTGACTTCGTCAGCCTCCCTGACTGCTCAGTCGGTTTTCCTCTGAGGAAGAGTTTCAGCCGGCCCAGAACTAAATGAGACCCGCCCACTGGCTCAAAGGTGCGTTCTGGTCATCAGTAGGTGTAGAATGACTTTTAAAAATCACATCGGTTTTTTGTTGAAATGATATAAGAAATCCGGCGCTGGCCCCCGCGTATATTCACCTCCCAATAAGTTATCAGTATAATCCAAGTAATAGCTGTATGGGAACAGTGAGTAGCGTTTACTTTACTGACCAGTTTAAGGTACCAAGATCTTATTGAGTGCGGTGAATAAGAGCGAAATTGGAAAAGTGTGTTTCCATTTGTGTTGGAAAAGAACCCGTTTGGTAAGCTAAATTGAGTTCAACACCACAAAGGTTATCGTTAATTTGCGAATGTTTAATGATGAGCTACAGTTAGGGCTACAATGTTGAACTCAATTTGATTCATTTCACCAAACCCATTATTTCTAACACAAATGTCAATTTCCATAGCTTATAGCCAGTTCCACTAGCGAATTTAATATTTGCTAGCTAATTGAGAGATTTTCTCTGGTAAATATTGGCTTAGTGACCACTGAAAACACAAGTTTCACGAAAGATTATGGAAAAATGTTTGAACCATAACAGCTTGTATGCATTTTCCATAGTCATTTAACCAGCACTGACCTAAAATCCATCAGAGAAAATGTCTCGATTAACTAACAATGATTAAATTCGCTGGTGGAACTGGATGTTACTCTCATGAAAAAAGCCATGAAACTGATTATTATAATTCAGTATGTTAATTTTTATTCCTCAACACGTACCTTGTGGTAGGTACAAAATTATTTACAGTAATTTTTACGACATTCAATTCATTATAATTCATAACATTCATGCACAAGTGTAAACTTGAAACTCCTCATATTTATTGGATGACTTTTGTTATGCAGACCACTTTAAACATCGAGTTTCAATGTGAGTCTCCATACACCTCACACTGCAGTATCGGGTGCCGCAAGACACACAAGAATAATACCCGAAAAAGCCACAAACCGCACAAAAACGCCTGGGCGGCAACGTCGACTCCTCGGCCGCTATGTCAATGTAATTGACGCGACCGCTGTCTTCGGCTTCCATCCTGTCGTCTTCGACGAGCTGTTGGAAGTTTTTTCGAAACTTTGTCTGGTAGTACTCCGCCGTGCGCTCTTTCTTCTTGGTCCTGGTCGTTCGCTGTTCTAAATTGTCGTCAAATCGCGGTATCTTTTTGCTCATAACGAGGTCCGCATGGGGATCGTCCTGATAGTTGTCCGATTCCAAAAGTTCCATTACACGTCTCAGGCGGCGTTTTCTCGAGGATTCATCGATAATTCTGCGTTTGTCGCCTTCTTTGATGCGGGTAGAGCCCCGCACTGGGGGCTTGTTGACCGCTTTCATTTCGAGTGTTTTTCCAAAAGTTTGGTTATGTCGAGTTTTTGTTTTTACTTTGACGTTTGTTTGTACTTTGTTCTGTCGTCTGTCGCAGGTCGCAGGTCGCTCGCTTGTCAGGCGCGGTTCAAAGCAATGTTGCCAACTTATCGCATGTGTTAAGTATACAGGTGTTTTTTTTTTTAATCTGGCGTCGAACTGTGCTCTGCAGGCTAATTTGGCTAGAGCACAGCACACTTCGACGCCAGATTAAAAAAAACACCTCTTATTTGTACAGGTGATCCAGCAAGATCTATGCCACCAAGGAGAGTCGCAAGCGCAGCGACGCCCATTGGGTGCTTTCCACCTAGACGGTACAATGAATACCACCAGACGGCACATGTTCCATGGTGTGGCACAAAATTTTAGGTGATCCAATGAACGGCGCAGAACCGAGTAGGAACACGTAGATGGAAAGCACCGTTTGGTACCCGCACATGCGTAAATGACAGGTGTACCGAGCTTGGAGCTAGGTGGATTGGCTCTTATGAACCAGCCTCCTCAGAACAGCCAATAAACGATGCAGCGCTCACGGTTAAAATTAAAACTTGCGGCTAAATAAGCTTACTGAACGCACCTTATGTATAGGTGCGTTCAGTCAGCTTATTTAGCCGCAAGTTTTAATTTCAGTCGCAAGCGCAGCGATGCTTATTGGGTGATTTCCACCTAGACGGTACAAATACCACCAGACGGCACATGTTCCATGGTGTGAAAGCACCGTTTGGCACACGCACATGCGTAAATGGCAGGTGTACCGAACTTGGGACCATGTACAGTTGGGAGCGAAATGATTCATACGGCACTGCTAAGAAGTCGGCTGGATTTCAGAAATGTTAGCTGCTTGGATTGTTCTTGAATGCTAGTTTTGATGAGATATTGGTCGTAATCAAAACTGGCACTCAAGAACGATCCTAACAGCTAACATTTCTGAAATCCAGCCGACTTCCTAGCGGTGCCGTATGAATCATTTCGCTCCCAACTGTACCAGAACGCAATGCGTGCTTTCCACCTAGCCCCAAGTTCGGTACACCTGCCATTTACGCATGTGCCGGTGCCAAACGGTGCTTTCCATCTACGTGTTCCTACTCGGTTCTGCGCCGTTCATTGGATCACCTAAAATTTTGTGCCACACCATGGAACATGTGTCGTCTGATGGTATTTGTACCGTCTAGGTGGAAAGCACCCATTGGCTCTTATGAACCGGCCTCCTCAGAACAGCCAATAAGCTATGCAGCGCTTACGGCTAAAACTAAAACTTGCGGCTAAATAAGCTGACTGGACGCACCTTATCTTTGGCAAAGTCTAATTTATTGATGAGGGAACAAAGGTTTACAGAACGTCCGTCGTGGAAAATGTGAAATTTTGTAAAAGCAAGCGAAATGGAAGGTATTTATCGCAAAAGCAGTTACAAAATTACAAAACAAGTTATAATGGGCCACACGAAAGATCCCTGTTGTAAATGCCAGATGAATGCCAGTTGGTATCCAATGGTTTCACCATTTGGATTCGATGGTTTTGATTAGGTGTCATCGTGTTTCATCTGGTTACCTCTAATCCACAACCATGCTTTCATTTGGAACTCCATATGAAGTTATATCGATCGGAAATCCAAATACTTTTTTCATAACTTCCATTGGCTTTCTGATGCTTTTCATCTGGAATTTGCCCGAACTACAAATCACTGGCAATTCCATGTGAAATTTCTTTACTTTGTACTTGGAATTCCAAAGAAAATATCTCAAATGAAAATCCAAATGAAACTATTTCCCGTTCTGATTTGGAATTCCAAAGAAAACATCTCAAATGAAAATCCAAGTGAAAATATTTCCCGTTCTGATTTGGAATTCCAAAAGAATTTGAGATTGACTGATGTGCAAACCAATGCGCATGCGTTAATCGCCTATTCGCATTTGATTGGTCCGTAGCCAGCCTGCTCCCCTGCATATATTATATTAGTCCTATTATTATCACTGGTGATATGTTCAACCACTTCAATCGACTTCCTGGTCTGCTGTGTGAATGTGTGATGCTGTGTGAATAAGTGGTATATTGTGTTGCAAAATGGCAAACTTTGCCTTGGTAAAGTTTCTTTTCGACAATACCACTGCGATGGTGTCGACGAAAACCATCATTAATTTCAATCCGGACAAAGTGGCAAAAAAGAAATTTAAAATCGAGTGGGTGGAGGAGGACGGCACCAAGTCTATTTATAAAGCCATGGTGCTTTTGACCGGTGGTAAGTTTTCGCTTTTATTTATTACTTTACACCTGATAGGGCGAATCGGCGATCCTATACGTAACGTAACACAACTTTCAACGTGAAAGAGTAGAGGAGTTTTGTTATTATGTTTCCCCGAGAGTTCTCTTAGATACCTATAAACCTATAATACCTATACCTATACGTTCCAGGGAAGTATAAACAATCTTTTATAAAAAATAAGTCAATTGTAATGAAAATAATAAATAAGCGTCATTGGAATTCCAAATGATTTGTGAATCAGGTAACAGATCATCATTTGGATTTCCAGTTGAATCTTTGATGATTGCCATTCGGAAAACCACTCATAAATGTGAGTGTAGAGGAGTTTAAATAAAGTTTTCCTCAGTTAACCATCAAGTAGATACACATCATTAACGATACAAGAAAGTAAAATTTCCATTTTACTGTTCTACCTAGCTGAGCTGTTAAAATAAAGCTAAACTCGTTTTGTCCCATTTTTTTATTTCAAATTTCCCGCGTTCTTGAATTAGGGTTTTCGTGCTTGGCTCGCGGGTCGCCCAGTTTATGTTGTGTTGACACGTGGGTCGTGGAGAGTGTTTGTCATAGAATACCGTGTTTGTGTCACTCCGTTTTCCCATGGTTTTCGCTTGTGCTGGACCGCCAATTGGGCTGTGATCCATGCAGATTCCCAAGTGGAAATCCAAATAAATCTTCCATAAAATCAATTTGGAAAACCATTTGGCAGTTCACTTCTCTGTTTGGAATTCCAGTTGAACTGTAAACAATTTACATTCCATGTGGAATTCCAAGTCATCGTCATTTAAACCCATTTGGAAAACCATCATAAATCCCATTGGTTTCGGTGTGGAATTCCGATTTCACATTCCAAATGAATTCCAAATGGATTTTTTTTTTTATCTTTCCATTTGGAATTTTCAACAGGGATACAAACATGATGAACTATAACATGCATCAGTTGCCTTGCCACTTGCCAGCAGGGCCGTGTCGTGGTAGTAAAGCACCTGGAACAAAGAAGTCATTTGGTGCCCTATTTGAAAAGCAAATGCGAGCGAAGCGAACAAAGTAGCGCCGCAGGCAATTTTTTTTTGGGATGATAGAGGCAATGGGAGTCGCTGCGCTTGCGACTAAAATTAAAACTTGCGGCTAAATAAGCTGACTGAACGCACCTTTAATCTTATTGCAGTTATACAGAGTGTTTCAAAAAAGCTTTCACATTTTTATGACACCCTGTATTTGAATATTGGAAATGATGCGGTTTCTTATCCGTGGGTTTCTTATTCTTTCAAGTCTTTCAAGCGAATAATATGATTTGATATTTTGATTATGATCATACCGGGTGTTGCAACACTCTCCTTGGAGCTGTTATCCTCGAACAATTAGGCATTTCCATTGACGTCACCGCAGTGTTACCAACTGTCCAGAATTGCCCGCCAAATTTTAACCAAATAATGTTCGGGGACAACTGAACACCGAACTACAGGGCGCTTATGGAGTTCCAGTATCTGCATTTTTTCCCTCGGCTACCTTTCTGAGTTTGAGTTTGAAACTTTTGTATTAAGTTCAAAGCAATGTCCTTAATGCGCCTGCAAAATAACTTCTCGTGGAAAAGTGTATTTTTTGTGAAAAAGCAAGTCAAACATGTTAGGTTACCTGCACAGGGTAGTGGTGAAAATTCATATTTTCCGACGAAATTGGGCCTGGGGTGGGACTCTGTGTTAGTGTCGCTAGCTACTTATCGCCACGAAGCGATAGTTTCGTACTACGCGCAGTAGTAAGCGACCTCCCACCACACCTCATCATCGCTAAGAAAGTCGCCAGAAAGCGACACCTCGAGACGTGTAGAGAACGGTGTTTACGGTCGCTTGTGGGGTTGTTTTGTTTTGTTGTTGTTGTTTTACATCATCAATTTTGTCATCACAAGGTCGACAAACACCACTACCACTATTTAGCTAGCATTATAATCATTATTATTATAAATATTATATGTATAGGTACCTACTGTTGTAAAAATTAGCCCAGATTAACGTTTAAAAGCTATAAGTATTCTGTTTTTGTGTTGAATGATGGATAATATTCTCAGATTTACATTTATTTATTTGTTTATACGGATTTTCATTTTTGATGCTGTTTTCAATAATAACAAATTTTAATATTTATTATTTTCTCCATTATTTTTATGTAATTAGCTACGCTTATATATTTGACAGTGGTTTTATTATCATCGAGGATCGAGGTATCATTATATTTTAACGATGATACATACTAAATTTTTTCTAGCCAACTTTAAAGCACGCTGAACAATTTTAAAGGATTTATAAACACTTTATGCACCATCTTGGTTGAAAGTTGAAACTCTAAAAATGAGAAAATTTTGAATGTTATGCCCACCGTGCTCACCAAAGCGTCAAAATATGACGTGTCAATCAGAACTGCCAACATTGGGCCAACAACTTCTCTACAAAGTTACTGTGATAAATGCCTACTTTCGCAGAATGGCTAATACAAAGCCGAACTGTTCCGAAGCGTACGCGATAGGTGCACAGAGTGCAAGTTCTAGCGACTATTGCTATCGCCTATGGTTATCGACTATCGCTTCGAAGCGACTGTCGCCGGAACAACACAGAGTCCCACCCCTGGACTTTGCCACCAAACTTCACCTGAATGTTGGGGGTTTACATTCCTGGCATTGCTGGAGCGATATGACTTGTGAGGGACTAGGTAAGTAGGTATGTAAATGTACCTCTTCGGTTCGTGCTTCCCAATCACCCAAATACTTGAGGCCCAGCTTTTACTGCTGGATTAAAGAAACAAACAATAGTTTTAGTCAGTGATGTAAAATACCCGGGTTTTTATATTCAAGGGTAAATACCCAAGGTTAATATACCCGGTATTTACCCTAAATCGGGTCTCTAATAGGGTATCTATTTCCATCAATTGTTATTAACAATTGGAGAAACAACAACAAACAATTATGATTTTTTGTTCACAGCAGCAAAATAATAATAAGTGCTTTGGAGGTTATGTTTATAAAGCCTTGGAACTTGGAAAAAGAAATCATTCAACCTTTAATCGTCAACACTGTCAACCGAGCTGTCAACAGTGTCAACTTTTCTGTCAAACTGGGTAGGGTGGGTAAATGGCTACGTTTTACACCGGTGGACTAAAACTGGACTGACCTAAGCACTGACCCAAATTCCACCTAAATGGATTCTTCTCTTCCAGAGTTTACACAGGTTGACTACCAGGCCGACCTATTTTAAAATATAAACTAAAAGTGAATAAATTTGAAAACCAAATTTAGGTCGGTCCACGGCCAACCGGAGACCTGATCCAAGCTACTTGGTCCTAATTTAGTCCTTGTACGTGATCGTTTACACCACGTAGGCTAAATTTATTTGGGTCGAATTTAGTGCTTAGGTCGCGGACCAAAGCCACGGTGTAAACGTAGCCACTATCGCTCGGAAAAATACCGGGTAAATACCCGATTTATATTTACCTACCTACCCGGTAAATACCCGACTCACATCACTGGTTTTAGTCAATATTTTATATTTTAAAAGTGCAGGAATGTCTTCACTTCGGTTGTAGAATATGGACAGAGGCAAAACATGGAAGTTTAACTCGAACAGCTGTTCAGCCACCGAAGATGTCTTCGGTCACCGGAGCCCTCCTTGACAGAAATTTTAGAGTCCCTATGCAACAGCCCACCGAGAAATCAAACCTACCATTAAAACATCCTACCGAAGAAACAGCCACCGCTCATTTTGCCACGAATTCTGCAACCGTGCAAACATGCTACTGCTAAATCAACACACCGGAAAAAGTGCAACCACGCATTTAGCCACCGAGACCGCTACCGCGCATTCATCCTACTGCTGAAGCAACACACCCGGAATAACAGCCACCGCTCATTTTGCCACGAATTCTGCAACCCCACAGACATGCTACTGCTCAATCAACACACCGGAAAAAGTGCAACCACTCATTTAGCCACCGAGAACGCTTCAACAGTAGGATGAATGCGCGGTAGCGGTCTCGGTGGCTAAATGCGTGGTTGCACTTTTTCCAGTGTGTTGATTTAGCAGTATCATGTTTGCACGGTTGCAGAATTCGTGGCAAAATGAGCGGTGGCTGTTTTTCCGGTAGGATGTTTCAATGGTAGGATGATTCCGCTGTGGGTTGTTTAGTGGGCTCCCAAATTTTACACCTGATTTAACGATGTATAATTTTCAATTACAACTTGATTGTGTCAAGATACATTTCTTGAAAATACAAATATTTATTGTTCTATTGAGGATTCAAGGTTCCAAATTGTGGTCCACGTAGCAATTCTTCAGTCCGTAGATTTTCCCATTTTTAGATTGCCGAAGGCCACAATTTTTGACACACGTACTTCCTGAAACTAGAGAGGCTTAGCAACAGATAATTTTGTGCAAACATCATAACTGTAATACAGCAATTTAGTTACCCATCCTTATCGTTATCCGTACAACCTCCATATATTTTTTCAAGTTTATTCCTTCCTTCCTCTTTTCCATTTCTTGACGCTTTGGGATACTTTCTGTGATACTTCGTACTTCCGCGAGCCCAGCATTTCGAGAAAACCATGAATTTCTCATTTTTTTCCTCAAAAAAAAAGATTCAACTACTCCAACCCAACTTTCACGTCCATTGAGCCCTCTACATCTCTAGCCATGCTTTCTCCATTGCTTTCACAAGCCTGGATGTTTGATTTAACAATAATTTCCTTTTTCTACTTCACTGTAGTTGTAATATTCGCTGTGATATAAGCACATGTGAATCAGATGGGATCGGCTCCGAGCTCGGCTCCGGGTATCTTCCGATGACCAAATTGTACACCGTACACCTTACTTGACAATCTTGAATTTTCAGTTGATGGCTTCATCGCGTCAAGACACATTGCTTAATAAATCCTGAAATTTCTTCTTATAAGCAGGATTTGAGGTAAAATTGTGGTCAACTTAAAAATTCCTTGGTCGCTGGATTTTCCCATTTCGAGATCGCCACAGGTCATAGTTTTTGCCACAGCTATACTTTCTGAAATTAGAAAGGCGCTTAGTAATGCATAATTTGTAAAATCATCTCACATTTATTCTGTATTCCAACAATTTAAAAAACTGGCATATTTTCTCCTTCCCAGATGTCTTTGAGTCGCATTTCTTGGCACTTTGAGATACTTCCTGAGATGCTCTTTCCTTCCAAGAGTCCAGTTTTCCGAAAAAGCCACGGATTTCTTTTTTTTTTCGACAAAAAAGATTTAAGCACTTCACCAAACTTTCTTGTTTATTGAGCTATCTAGGTCAATACACTTCCAACTGTCGGTATTGATCGAAACTCCGAAGTTTTGTGAATAATTATCACGCACAAACTTGCTTCCTAAGTTATCCAAAATCTCAAAAAGTACTTTTTTTCCAATCATAACAATAACGCGGGTTGTTCCCGAACACTTTTTTTGAGGTTATAAATTCAACTAGGTTGGCAACACGGACGAGCTCGTGACCAAGGATGTCTCTCGTGACGTCATGTGGAAATGCCATTAAGAAGAGAAGCACAACAGGATGGCGTTCTCTCCTGATACTAGATGACGCTAGATGATCATCGGCCATGCGCATGCGGTTCCAAAACCGGAAAAGTGATTTAATTCAACTAAATTCAAATAAGTTCGAAATAAGTCGAATTAAATTGAAGTACATTATGTGTTGCCTACCCATCCAGAGGCAGAGAATTTGGAAAGTTTCAGATTCCTGATGGATGTTCCGCCGGGAAATGAGTAGGTACTTATACTCTTGGTGATGTCTTGGTGCCACGATACGCCACAACAAATTTTTTAATTGGCTGCACACGAAATGCACGCACATTTTTTTTTACAATAATTTAGGTAACAGTGGGTAGTGGGATATAATATTTAGAGGCAGGCAGAGGAGGTAGGTCGTATATACTACCTATACTTATACCTACTATAATCAAAAATACGAGAGACTAAGCATAAAAGCAGCATAACTGAATACTAATAAAGTTCATAATATTATTTGCAAGTTCAAGCATAATAAAATAATATTGCCTCATTCTCATGCTCAACATTCTCTGCATTGATTAGCATAGGTACCTGCATTTTTAAATCATTCTTGTACGTACAACCTACCTACCAAATGCTGCTCATTTGCTTACAAGAATCTTCAATTATTAAACGTATGCCGATAATAAGGTGTGCGTACCTCTAGAATCTAGATTAAATAAATCATTATTGCGTGAAAATTCCAGAGTCCCCCAAAACAACGACGCGATGAAGAAATCAATCACCAAACAAAATAAAGAATAATGTGGAGGGAACAACCCACACGCAAGAACGTACGCCACTGGAAGGGCAGATGTGCAAACACTGCAAACGTCAACGTACAAAGTGACGGGTGGCGCACTGGTGGCGCAAACTCATCCCTGCAAATTTGTATCGTATCGTTGATGTTTTTGCACGAACACAGTGTTGATGTTTTTATTGAATTCGTCGAAAAATTTTAGATCCCGTTTATTTTATACTGTAAGTTTTAAATTTGATTGTCACAACACTCCTTTGAAATGAATGCCAACAAGTACAGCCCAGGTAAACTCAGTGATTGTTGTGTTGTTTTTCTCCTAAACAAGTGTCTTATCCAGGTGATAACGATGAACCATATCCAAGTTTATCAGATTACCACGACTATGAGCCTAATCTTGAGTTTGATGATAGTGAACTTCATCAGAGCTCAGGAGTCATCACCCAAACAGGTAGGTGCTGGATAAAATCATCCTCTTGTGGAAGACTAAAAACCCCAATTCCAGTGGAAAATATCCAAGCGGAACCAAACGGGATAAGTTCCCCCATCCCCGATTTTACCGAAGATAACTTTGAAGAAGAACTGGCAGAAGCCTGTGAGGAAAGCTTGGACACATTCATGTATTCCTCATCGTACCCTGCTGTCGATGACTCCGCGACCAATAGATTCTTAGATATAGCCAAGCACAGGATCTTAGATATCAAGGGCGACGATTCGGTTGGCAGAAAAATCATTGTTGTATACGCTTGTAAATTGCCACCGGTGGCTGAAATTGATCATGGATTATTTTTGAGGTAGGTACCTACCACCTAGAGTTGATGAAATGTCTTGCCATCAGGATGGCACTGATGGCAAACATTGACAGGAGAAAGTATTGTATAATTATGCTGGTTTTGGAGAGAGATTCAACCGAAGGGTTCAACAGACCACATTAGATGTGAGGGACTGAGTTCCAGAACTCGTCTTATCCAAAATCAAGTATTGGTACCTACCTATTTTGGAACTGAGTGGTGGAAAAATATTACTCTTTCTGAAATACATATAAAATGGGTTCAATAAGTACCTACTGATTTCAGGCATACATAATAGGGAAAGAGTAATATTTTTGCACCACTTATTTAAAACAGTTTTTCAACGTTTTCCCTAAATAGGTATGTACAGGGTGTTCACGATAAAATTCACCCCCCTTTAGGAGATTCCCCTTTGAGATATTTTGGAGTAACTAAAAACTTTTTCTTCACGATTTTTCCCAGAGACCTTGAATCGATCCTCTAAAAGTTTATAATTGGTACCGTATACAGGGTGTGATATGTAACTTTTTTATTTTAAATGCAACACCCTATATTTTTAAAATATATAAAAATTAAGTGTACCTACTGGGTGCTTCTGAAATTTCAAACTCAAATATCTCCGAAACCACCGATCTGGCGAAAATTTAACGCAAAAGTTTGTTCTAAATTCAATCAGAATATCAAAGATCTGATGATTGTCCTACAAAATCCAGTGGTGTCAAAAATATGACGGTAAGAAGAGGCAACCTCCCCAAAATCTACGCCATTAGACATTTTGTATGGAATTTGCATGAGTTAATCGACGGACACCTATTTAAGGTTCATCTGCACAAGATTTGAGCGGAATTGGTGTAATGGTTTATGAGTTACTTGCAGAGTTCTTTCTTTCAACTTTGACGGGCTATACAGGTGTCCGTTTTTCGAGGCTAAGCATGAGTATCTCGCTTATCTTGAGAGATACAAAGTCGGTTAAATTAGGAAAAAGTTGCGCATTTTCATGACGATCAATGATCCAAAAAGAAATTTGACGTATCGATTTTCGTTTTTGAGATATCGTGAAAAAACAGGATTTTGATTTTTGTTTTTATTTTTTATTCAAAAAACGGTTGAAGGTGGCCTTTTCTAATCTAGACATTGTCAGGGCACTTTTTCAAGAGGAATCCAAAGCTGCCAAAATCTTTATTCTAGCTTCCAAAGCAACCGAGATACGACGTTCAACTTTTTTCTCTAATGGGCGCCATATTGGATTTTGATATTTTTGATTACGGTATTCTTATCTGGTTAGAACGATGTGCCACATGTCATTTACTACGTTTCCATGGAGAATTGAAATCGATTTGAAAACGGTATCGGGATTGAAAACTGCATCTAAATGCTTGCAACATCGTATTCAAATCGATTTGAGTCTCAAGGTCAATTCGGCAAATTCTGGGATCGTATCGGGATCGGATCGAAATAATACTCATGGAAACCCAATGGGAGGCATGGACGATTTTGCTCCCACCAGGAGGCGCTGCAGTTGGTTGGGACCTCTAGGGATTTTATCTCGCCTAGGTTGCATAAACGAGCGCGTTGTGTCAAATCGTCAAATCAATAAACGTCAAATATTTAGAAATGTCACCGTGAACATAAATTGTGATTTTTGAGTCGTATCGTTGAATCGTTCATGAGGATGCCGTAGGCTCTTGCGACGAGGGTCAGGACGCGGCCCCAAACTCCGGGAAAGCTCAGTTTGACTACCGAAGAAAAAAATACATTTTTATTCACTTTTATCGTAGACCCGGGCCCGGTATGGTACTCTGGAGAGGTAAATAGATGCTCTGAATAAGCCCTTCCTGCTCCATTCTACCAGACAGATGGAGACAGGAATCATCGAAGAACATTGACATTGCTGAGCTGCGTGAAGGGATCTAGGTTATGTTGGTTCTATGTTGAAGTTTTGAATTTGTTCAGTTAAGTTATTATGTTCACAGCGTTGTGCGTAGTATACGAAAATTAAACACATGAAATACAGTTTTTGATTCAGCCAGGGCATTTCACTTTATTACAATAATTCAAACCATCACTTTACAGAGAGTTTTCCACACTGCTACAAAATTTTGAAGGAAGGGCGACTCTTGTATTGGTGATACCGAAATGTCCTCCTGTTCTCGTATAGTATAGTCTAATTTCTCTCTCCGTTATCCATGTGCTAGGATGAAGCAGGAGTAGCTTATTCAGAGCATCCCTTTGCCTCTTCAGTAGATACCATATGGAGCCCCTCGGGTCTATAGTAGTAAACAAAAATGAATTTTTGCCTTGGGCAGTCAAACTGAACTTACTTAAAGTTAAACGGAGCCCTGCTTAAACATGATAGCTTGGGACCACTGTGGGTTGCATTTATCGTCTCACCGGCCGGGATTTTGTCTCGCACGAACCGCCAGACGGCCCCGCGCTGCTTCGCTTGCATTTGCCCTGCCTTTCAAACGACAAGCACCTGGTACCGGTGACACTAACACCATGCGAGTCATGCGACGACAATAAACAATAAAGATAGGTTAGGTTACGCTCTGACAAGCAATGACAACTGCAAGCTTGACCTTGGACTTGACGTTGACATGACGTTGACATTTGGTCCCAAGCCTATATCGCGCCCTCTGGAATGCGTTTGCGAGAATGCCTCCCATTGGATTGGATCGAAACATCAACAAACAGAAACTGATACATAGCAATGAGTAAAACCGCTGTTCTGGTCGCATCGAGGGTCGCATTCATACTTGCACCTGTTGTCTGCACTTCTGCCTTCTGCACACTTGCAGTTTGCAGAGTACTTGCACTTTCTTTGATACGTTAAGTTGGGATAGTTTTAGGTTAGGGTTAAACTTACATGACAGATATGTAAACAGAATTCAAATCGATTTGAATACCGAGTTCGAACCACTCATGTGAACACTTCCGTATTCAATCCCGATACCGTTTTCAAATCGATTTCAATTCTCCATGGAAACGTAGTAATTGTTGAATAAATGTTTGACGTTCACATTTTTTTTTTATTGTCGATGTTGATTTTGTTTCCAAAGCACTCTTTGAAAAATTTAATTTTTTTTTTTGTTCTAAAGCATGAATTCAACAGTGGCATGTGACACATCTTTGTAATCAAAAAATGAAATTGTATTCAAAAATGTCAAAATCCAATATGGCGCTCATAAGAGAAAAAAAAGTTGAATGTCATATCTCGGTTGTTTTGAAAGCTAGAATGAAGATTTTGGCAACATTGAATTCCTCTTGAAAAAGTGCCTTCACAATGTCTTAACTAGAAAAGGCTACCTTCAACCATTTTTCAAATAAAAAATAAAAACAAAAATTACAAATTTCTGTTTTTTCTCGATATCTTGAAAACTAAAACTGACAAGTCAAATATCTTCTTGGATCATTGATCGTCATGAAAATTCGCAACTTTTTTCTAATTTAACCGACTCTGTATCTCTAAAGATAAGCGAGATACCAATGCTTAGCCTCGAAAAACGGACACCCTGTATACATACATACAGGTGATTCAAAATTGTCGGACCACCTTGAAGGTGCGTAATATGGTGTCGTAGGGTGCTGAAAATTTGTTGAAAAAATTCTGTTTTTTAATTTTGAAGTTATGGAGGGACATTTTCGTTGTTTCAAAAGATTTTAGTAAACTGTTTCTGGAAAAATAATTAGTAAAAAAATCAACTTCTGTTTTCTATCCAGGGTGAGTCATAAATTACAAAAAATCAGTTTTCCTAGAAAACCAGAGGCAAAAGAATTCTGTCATGAATGAATTGTGATTTATTGTGCTGTACATAGGTTATGGGACCACTGTGACTGTTTGCAGGCAATTTTATAAAAAAATAATTTTCAATATCGATGACTCACCCTGTATACATAACACAAATTCATTACAGATTTAGAGGTTGATTTTTTTGTACTCATTCTTTTTCCATAAACAGTTTTCTAAAATCTTTTGAAAGAAACAACGAAAACAGAAGCGATCAAAGGACCAACTTTTGTCCCTCCATAACTTCAAAATTAAAAGAGATATAATTTTTATAAAAACTTTCCAGCACTCTACTACACCCCCATATTACGCATCTTCAAGATGGTCCGACACTTTTGAATCATCCTGTATATCTCCGTTTGATTTTGGGTTTGTTCTAAATAGTTGGTTTTCTATGCTCTATCGATCACTGGAATTTTTTAGATTATTCTTGGACCACCCTGTGTAAAATTCGGACGATCTTTTGATTTGAATCAAAAAAGTAATTTCAAACAGGAAAAAGCGACTATTCTTCCAATTTTGAAATAATCATGATTTTTCTCCTGGTACCGTTGCGGACTTTTTAAAGTGAACGACAGTTGGCAGATTTCTCAGGATTCTGGCCTGAACGTCGCATGACAGCAAGCCAACTCGTTGACATTGTCGTCCACTTTATTTTGGCCGCAATCGTACTTGCATAACGAGTGTTCGAATAAAAATTTCTCCTCAAGTCGCCTATGATTCCTGAAAATCTGGCCGAAAAACGTGGCTACTAAGGAGACCGAGGCCTATTTTGAGGAGAAATTTATTCGATCACTCTTTAGTTACGTCCGGAACCTTTTGCAAAGTTGGGCTTTTCGAGTGTATTATTACGATATTTCGCGTACGGGTTCGAATATAATTGAGACGATTGTTAAACACACACTGTTTATTTCTGCGTACTACTACAATAAATAACGCCAACAAATATCCACTTGGAATTATATCGCAGGTACTTCGCTTGTTATCGCTCGCTATCCGCTCGCATTCCAATTCAATACTGCCGCGAGCTGCCGGCTGATGCCTTATAGAAGGCCTCCGAATAATGTTCTCGAGCTTTCTGTCTACTTCCAGCAAATTCCATGGTGGTCTGGCATATGCGGTTTCTAGATCATTCCTGAATAATCGTACACTTTACCCGTATAATTCTGCCGGGCTACGAGCGGCGCCTCCGCCAAAATGGACAGATCTTTCTTGATCGAGCATTGAAGTCTACCTTCAGTTTCACATACACGAACGTTCTGGAATGCACCAGATCGCTCCAGACTTCTACACTGCGATCTAATGATGGGAAGATTCAGAAACATCGAGTGTTTACCAATATGTACGAGATCGCCGCTTGTAACACTGCCCCCCCTCTTAAGCCTGTTCGTCCCGAATAGGCTCATCGTTACTCCCGGAGTAACGTGCAAGGCGATCAAGGTGGACAACTTTCATCTTGGCTCTCGGGGCTCGCTGGATTCTGTACAGAGGCAAATTGGCGCCCCCCCCCCCCTTATTTCATGGAGCTGTTTTGCCAATCAAGAAAATGTACCTGATTGAAAGAAAAATTAATTTAAAAAATTAAACAAAAAAGGTAGCAAAAAATACTCTCAAATGCAGGTAAGTAACGCGAACAATAAGTATTCAAAACAAATGTACCTATACTTAGTACTACATGGTACTACTGACAAGTTTAACAACACAAAACATCATTCAACAAACTATGAACATTATGGTAATGCCAAATTATTATTAGACTATAGATTTTTCTCTTAGTTCTTAGTGAATTGTTTTTTTCTAAATTTAGCATCCGAAAACTTTCTTACAATTTCCGTTGAGTCTAGAAAAAAAAATCGTTTTTAATGGCTAGTAAGGCCATAAGGTTGAGTTTATTTTCTGACAATCTCGACTTTAGATTCGACTCTCTTGATTGTTGAAAAAGACCACGCTCAAAGTGTGCAATGCGTGCTCTTATTTCTAAGCAAAAGGTTTTTTTGTGAATTTATTTTTAGATTTGATGTTATCAATGATGTGATGCATAATCAAGCATAACTCCAAAAGATTTTTTCCAATTGGTATAAATATGGAATAGATTTTTTGCTTGGCTGAATTTGACGCCCCTTAAAATTTGGCGCCCTAAGCACTTGCTTCTAGCGCTTCTTGGTTAATCCGTCTCTGATCTGAAGCATTCCCCCAAGCTGCCTTTGACTTCTGGAACGCGAGTTCTGGGACACGCTGAATAAGATGCTTGTAAAATCGCTAGTTCCGTTAGTTCAAAAGATTGTAGTGAATTATTGGTGGCAAAATTAAATTATGAGAAAAAAATATCAACTACTGGGTGTACACTGGATTATCACACAATTTTTCTAAAAAAAAATCCCAAACAAATCCTTGGTAGAAAACTGTGTCCATCTGCTCTAAATGGGGAGTGGGATCGGTTGAGGAACCAACCGAATGGTTTGCATGCATTTCTGAAGGAAACGATTTGTCGAAGTTTCTGACTCACGTTGTAGAGTAAATGAAAATTCAATACACATCCAGTGGTTGATATTTCTTTCTCATGATTTGTTCATCAACCATTTGCTGAAATCTCTTGAAATAACAAAACTCTAAGGGTTCGAAGGACTACCCTTTGACCTTTGACACTTCACAACTTGAAAAATAAAAGTCAAGGATTTGTTTTAGAATTTTGTGCGCTCGAACGATTCCAATAACCGTACTGGTGAGGAAAGTCGCGAATTTTGAAACACCTTGTAACGCACCGTCAAAGTTGGGCACTAATCCTGGGACATTCTGTGGATGCGCTTTCAAGACAATAGTTTGAGAAATTTTCATATCATGTCCAAGCCAGGGATCGGTCCAAGCATCTAATGAAAGTCAGTTGAACTAAACAAAAGATTTTACCCCGCCATCACAGAGAAATCAATTTTATTCATCACCTTGGCTTCTCTCGTCTTGTAGTACAAGAAAGATAGATTTCAACCCCGGAAAAAATATGGACGTCCTGAAAATTTGATATTTCGTTCAGAATTGAGTGCTCTACAACATATCCAAAATCGCCAAAAATCGCACTCGGGGGTTTTGAGTTATTGGAGGGGGAGTAAAAAATTGCTGGTAAAAATGGAGGGGATGGAACCCGTCAACCCATTGGATGCGAATGCATTATAGTTCGACGTATCATATCCCATTGATACCATTTTAGCACAAAAAGTGTCCATCATTGTTGAAGGGGAGTAGTGGGGGGGCGAAGTTTTGCTAGGTGGTCCATTTTGTTTTTATGGCCATGTAGAACCGATCACGACAAGTTTGGTATCTTTTCCGACTGAATTCAATCTCCTGAACTCGTATCCGATGTGCAAATTCGAATGAAAACAAGTTTGAACAAGTTAACTTGAGAAAACTTGTTTTTTCTTTGACAATTTTGACGAATTTTTTTTGTACTGTTGGAAGTGTTCATTTCCAGAAAATTTTCTGGGACCATTGAATTGAAGTGTATTCTCCACAAAAATCATCCATTCGAAGTATAATTTTGTTTATCGAGTTAAAAGAATCGATTTGAACCTGAGCCGGCGCGGCGCGTCGTCTACTACTGACCAGAACACTACAGCATGCACATTTAAATTAAAACACCTCAAACTATTGAAGAAATAAGAACTGATCTTCGAAAATTGGAGGATCTGTAGAGAATCGAATTCCCTATAACATAAACAAAATCGCCATGAATCGCACTGTAGGGTTTTGAGTTATTCAAGGGGGGAGGTAACAGCTCATAGAGTATGAATCCTGTCAAAGTGTTATACTCTTCCTCGAATAACTCAAAATCTTGCATTGCGATTCATGGCGATTTTGTTCATGGTATAGGGAATTCAGTTCTGCACAAATCCTCCAATTTTCGACGATAAGTTGTTATTCCTCCAATAGTTTGAGGTGTTTTCATTCAAAGGTGCATGCTGTAGTGTTCTGGTCAGTAGTAGACGACGCGCCGCGGCGGCTCAAGTTCAAATCGGTTTTTTAAACTCGAGAAACAAAATTATACATCGAGTGAATGATTTTTGTGGGGAATACACTTCAATTTATTGGTCCCTGAGAATTTTCTAAGAATTAACACCTCCAACAGTACAAAAAAAATTCGTCAAAATTGTCAAAGAAAAAACAAGTTTTCTCAAGTCAACTTGTTCAATCTTGTTTTCATCCGAATTTGCACATCGGATACGAGTTCAGGAGATTGAATTTAGTCGGAAAAGATACCAAACTTGTCGTGATCGGTTCTACATGGCCATAAAAACAAAATGGACCACCCAGCAGAACTTCGCCCTCCCACTACTCCCCTTCAACAATGATGGACATTTTTTGTGCCAAAATGGTATCAATGAGATATGATACGTCGAACTATAATGTATTCGCATTCAATGGGTTGACGGGTTCCATCCCCTCCATTTTTACCAGCAATTTTTTACTCCCCCTCCAATAACTCAAAACCCCCGAGTGCGATTTTTGGCGATTTTGGATAAGTTGTAGAGCACTTAATTCTGAACAAAATATCAAATTTTCAGGACGTCCATATTTATTCCGAGGTTTCGCCGATTTCTTTACTATTTTTCCTGTACTATTGTTTTAGATATTTAACGCACACTTTGGACAAATACGTGGAGCAAGACTACAGCCTGGTATATTTCCACTATGGATTGTCCAGCAAAAATAAGCCATCCCTGCGGTGGCTGGTGCAGGCCTACAAGGCGTTCGACAGGAAGTACAAAAAGAACCTCAAAGCATTGTATCTAGTCCATCCAACGAGTTTTTTGAAGATCGTCTCGCAGATATTCAGACCGCTGATTAGCGCCAAGTTTGGCAAGAAGCTCAATTACATAAACACACTGAAAGAGCTGAACGAGCATATATCTTTGGAACAGCTGGACATTCCTGAAGAAGTCAGTCAGTAAGTATCTGGTCCTTTTCTCACTTCCTTCTTTTTTTCGCTTCTTTCAAAATTGAGGACTTTTTTTTTGGCAAGTCTTCTTCCTTATTCCGCGACTATGCACTCTCCTCTCATGCTCTGTCAAACTGCCAGTGAACTTACCGATAGTAGCTCCACTGCTCATGTGAACTACTTCTGATGGCATTGGAAGATTATTCTTATTTACTATTATTGCCACTATTATACTATACTAATTACTACTACTATTACTATTATAAGCCAAGCCACTCGCGCTGCGCTGTGTGGGTTCGAATCCCGCTACATCCATGGATATTTTGTGCTGTCCCCGAGGTTGCATGGTAGAGCAGCTAATAGCTGATTGTCACTTCGTAAAATAAGTCGATGAAATATTACCTATGCATATGAACATGTATCTAAACCGGACTAATGATAGCGTACATTGCCATGGCCCCAAATACTGGTCCGACAAATTCGCCATGGTAGTTAACAAACATTGGTCACTCAGCACAACCAAGGGGCACTAATCAGGCATTAAACGCACTTAATCGTAGAGTAAGGTACAAAAAATTAAGCAAAAGATGCAAAAATGAACAAAAGATTCAGTACTTAGTAGTCTTTTCACTATTCGTAATCCTGTGGCAACCTTTTCGTCTGTCAAGTTTGAGTCGTAAAGTATAATAGGCCTTATTGCCTCATCATTTTCCATATCCATTATATGCCATTTGCCATATTATCCATATTTCATGGTTTTGTTGCTCTTGATGCCTTTTCGACTTCATCAGTAGCATGGACAGGAGAGGGATGTTGCATGGCTAAAACGCTAGATTCATAGGACCAAAAGCAAACTACCTAAATACTTCCCTTCCACGTTCGTGGGTGGCCGGAAAAGGAAAAACAGAAGAGGGCTAAGCACACTTCTCATTTCTTCGCGAATGCTTCAAATTTGTCAAATGTCTTGTCTCTTTTTTGTCATGCTTATGACTTCTTGAACATCCACTACTAGTAGGGTAAAAATTATGCATCACAGTTTATCTGGCAAAGTACTATACAACGAATCAAAATAGATGTATGAACGCTCATTATGTGAAGTACTATACCTCTAATAATGTGATATTTTATGTAATTTTTTTTTCAGACATGATCGAAAATTGGGCGGCGCCGTAACTTCGTCCACAGATGGTAGTTCTTTCCAGCCGCAATCACCGATGCAACAGTTTGGTGTGACATTGCAGTTCATCAAAACCAACTATAATGTGACAATACCTCCTGTGGTGAAGCAGTGCGTCGAATATTTGGATCAGCCCGATGGTATTGTTGGTTTTCTTGTGTTTATTTTTGGCCCGCTCACCTTCATTTTTAGCTCTGGAAACCGAGGGTATATTCCGAAGGTCAGCTAATGCCCTGAAGATCAAACAGTTGAAGGAAGTGGCCAACAAGGGTCAAATTTTAACGTTCAGCGATGCACACGAACCGGCCGTTCTCTTGAAGACGTTTCTGAGGGAACTAAAAGAGCCATTGTTGACGCACGAGCTTTATGATGAAATCATACAGTTCCAAAGTCGGTTTTGCGATTTCATATGTTGGTGTTTTGGTAATTTGTCATCATTTTAGGTTGGAGTAAGGATGAACAGTTGAGGCAAGTATCGATTTTGGTCATGGAGAAATTGCCAGTGGACAACTATCAAATCCTCAAATATATTATTAGCTTTCTGTCAAGGGTAAGCTCCATTTTGATAACTTTCTTTTCTTGGGATTACAAGTTCTATAAATAATAAGAATGTCTGTTTTGGTTGGATATTTATTTGTCATTTTTTTTGCTGAAGTCTTGTTCTGTTCTAGGTAATGGAAAGGTCTGATTTAAACAAGATGAATGCACAAAATCTCGCTGTAGTATTTGGCCCTAACTTGGTGTGGTCTGAAATTGAGTCGATGTCTTTAGTTGCTATAGGGCCCATAAACATGTTTACCCATTTTCTGTTGAAACACCATAACGAAATATTTATGATATAAAAAAGTATCCATCTACAATATAATTATATACCTACATATAGTAAAAAATCTGTGATTAATCTTTAGTTTTAAAATAATACCTCTAATAAATGAATAAAATTTCAAATTTAGCGTTTCAATATGAGTGATTCAAAGGGAACTTTGTTTAAAAACGCCCTACTTAGTTAGATCTTTGATACTGCAGGGACAGGGCAATCCAAATGAATATAAATGTGATCCAAACGTGAACTCATGACATTTGCATGATGGCAAGATGAAGTTCATCTTGATAGTGCAGATCTTGCCTTATTAACTGCACACTTTAGCGTTTTTAATCACTCGTTTTATATAAAAGTAGATATCAAACAGTCTGGAAATCCAAATTTGCATTATGCGCCTGATGGCTCTGATAGCTCAAGGTCACAAGTTCAGTTCTCATTAAAAAGATGGATACACCTACTTACATTCAAGCAGCCTACTTTTTTTTTCGGCTGCACGACAATCCAGAAATAGCCACACCACCATGACTGCGGGTTGTGGTTTGTCACATGAATTCCTGTTTAGGATATCTGAAGAAATGTGTGCTCTACGCATTTAGCAGAGTCAGCCAATTTCCATGGCAAGGCATGTATGAAACCGACCTGCTTATTTGCATCGCGATCGAAATTAGAGATACCGCGGGGTCCACAAAAAGTGAATTATGGATGATTATGGAATAGCTAATTCGAGATCGTCTTGGGTGGATTCTGGCCAACTAGACAAAGTAAATTTCAGTTTCGAATCAAATAATGAACAAAATAACCGGTGTTCCTCGGATTTTACGCATTTTCCGGGGTCAGTCAACTAGCACTGACTGGTCAGAACAAAATCTATAAAACTGAAATTTTTTACCAAAAATAAAATTGGTACATTGGTACCGGTTGATGAGTCCTCATCACTCTCATAGTTGCTCAGCCAATAGCATGGCAAGTTGCTTAGTTACTATGAGCACTACAAAGTTAATTCGCTCGTAAAGCAGGGTTCATGTACGAATAATTCAACTTTTACTTTAGCTTTAAGCTTTACTTTAAGAAGATGGGGACAATGCTTGCAATAGTATGGTTCATGCACATTATTCAGCTATAATTTTACTCTAGAAGCTTTTTACTTTTGCTCTAAGAGATGCTCAACTGCCCAAATTTAAATAATCGTGCATGAACTCGTCTTTCTTTGGTAGAACTGGCTGCCAGTGAGATAACGTGCACAAATTGATGATTAGCTTTCATAACTAGTTTTATTATTGATTCTGTTTCGCCTGGAGCCTCTTATTGGGTCTGGTATCCACACTACGCTAATTGATTAGATGGAGTTGTCCAAAGGAGGTCCCTCAATCGTCTGTCGTTAACCGCGAATGGAGCTTATCCTGAGCGTGATTTCCCCCAATGGCAAGTCTGAGCAGTTCGACTTCGAGCCTTGAGCGGCCTTCAGTCAATCCAGTTTCTATGTATATGTGATCAACAATGGGCCTTTATCTGTACGTTACCGTACCGAACTTCCAAGCCAAAATCCCTCTGTAACTAGGTCTAGGTTAAGGATTTCCGAATGCTTCTACTACGATGTTACATCCCGAACGTCTTTCAACTATAACTTGCCCCTCAACCAGGTCTGCCTCAGCTACAAAATTCCGAAAGACTTCGACATGTTCCACGATTTTCCCTCCAGTTTGAACGCTATTAATTCATTCTAGATTGATGCCATGCACATGCGGATGTTGACCTGTCATGAAACCTGTTATTGGCTACGTTTACACCGGTGGACTAAAACTGGACTGACCCAAATTCCACTTAAAGTAATTCTTCTCTTCCAGCATTTTCACCGGCAGACTAACGCGGCCGACCTATTTCAAAATATGAACTTAAACTAAATAAATCTAAAAACTAAATTTACTTCAATCCACGGCTAACCGGAGACCTAACCCAAGCTACGGGGTCCTAATTTGGTCCTTGTATGCGATCGCTTACACCACGTGGACTAAATTTATTTGGGTTGAATTTAGTGCTTAGGTCGCGGACCAAAGCCACGGTGTAAACGTAGCCATTAGTCTGTTGGTCAACAAAAATCAATGATAATAGTATTTGTAAAGCCTATACTTCACTTTTAGACCACTATTTCTTGTGCTTTGCATTGCTGCAGGGTGGCACCACTCCATTTTTCATTTTATCAGTTCTCTTTTTTATTGCTTACCAATATCGCGTGAATTCATGAAATGCAAAATAAATACACCAGTATCATAATTAAATAGGTATTTATAATAAAGAATTCTAATACGTAAACTATCGAAAAAATTCTATATTTAACAATGAAGACATCATTTTTGGCAGAAGATGCACTTAAAATATCAAAAAAAAACAAACTTCTTAAACAGAAAGTGAGACAAAGCTGTTGTACTGTGTTATGTTCCTCTTCAGTATGTCCGCACATAATCCAAGAACCCGCTCGAATCTGGAAATAAATTATAATCAGTCCAGTGGCATTCAGTATTTACTGCTTAGCTTACTTTACTACTTAGGTAAACTTTGTGGGAAAATGACGCCTTTCAATGGCACCGCAAGCATGTTAACATTATTTAGCTGCGATCAACAGAGTTTCTACAGTCTCTTTTTTTCAAGTCCATTGTGGTGCAAATGGCACACACCTTTGCATTCACCGTCAATGCGAAAAGGTGTCTGTCATTTGCAACACAATGGACCTAAAAACAAAAAATATACTGTAGATCCCTGATACTGTATTTGGAGCTGGCTTTGCTGTCAAAATAAGCAGTCATTCGACCAATCCAGACCTTTCAATAGACCATTCATTAATAATTCGCACTTTCCTCTTCCATGAGTGATTTAATTCTTTGGCGCATGCGCATTGCAGTATATCCGAGACTAGAATGGACCGGCACGAGATATCTGCGCACGAGCACACGAACCATTTCAGCTTGACGTGCTTGACGTTGAGACGTCAGGACTGAAATATTTTTTTGGCCTACGATCAATTTGAGATCAAAAAGACTCTATCTGCACTTGCTTGAGTTGGTATTGATGCTTTTAAAATTTCACTGACTAGAACACTTTTTTACAACCTATTAACCTCAGTTTCAGCACCGAGGCACCTTTCACCTTCCTTTTCCTTATTCCGCGCCTGTGCACCGAACTCGAACCCATGCTTTGTCAAACTGCCAATGACATTTCCAACTGATATTAGCTCTACTGTTCATATGAACTTCTATGATATGAACTACCACCTGGTATGGCAAGATTCTTATTATTCACGATTACAGTCCTTTTTTTTCATTGTGGTGTAAATGGCAAATACCTTCGCATTGACGGTGATTGACGGTGAATGCAAAGGTGTGTGCCCGAGTGTGTGCCATTTGCACCACAATGGACTTTCAACTAGTCCATTTGGACAATCAGCAAAATACGACTCGTGCTTTGAGTTGAATTCGGGTTGAATGTTTACCTACTTTGGTTCAACAATAAACACTTTTAGATACTGAAAGCAGTGTCGAAATAAGGCATATTGTTAAACCGTTTTTTCAACCGATAGGAAGAATTTATTGCTACTAGAAAGTGGGCGAACGTCAGTCGCGAAGTGTTACTTGTCAAACATTTCTATTTTTAGCAGCTAGTATTTCGAATTTTCGAACAATTATTAGAGAATAGTAGATGAAATTGTATATTACACTGTACAACACAGCCGCGGCCGCAACGCAAAAAAAGAGCAACGTTTCTGATTCTGATTGGCTCGCACGGACTCTGCTGCGTTGCGATGGTCTTGCGATTACCCTGCGAGCATAGAGCGGCCATAAAAGACGTTTTGTCACACTCCTCGCAAGCTCATCGTGTCCCAAAATCAGTCGTGTGGAAATTAACGTCTTATTAAACTCCTTTAATATTATACTATTTAAATTCTTACGAAACTTGTACAATAATAGGTATACTCTTTACATATACCTTATTTTAATAATTGGCACTTTCCCGTTCCACCAGTGATTTATAAATTAGGTAAGTAGGTATATTCTTGGGAGTATTCGCACTGCAGTAGTAGTTCCAAGCGTGGATCTGTCAAGCACACGAGTGAGAGGCATGGAGCTTCCATGGAGCTTTAAGGAACAATCATGTGATTGTTTCTCTCCCCGATCTGTGCCTAGGCTTTGAATTTTTGATATGGTCTAATGAAAATTTCGTTTACAAAGCTAGCTCTGAATGTGTTTTTTTTTACGCACGATAATCAAATTATAATATAAAGTTAACTCGGTTTGCAACAAGAAAAAGACTTGAGAGTAAAGAGTATGGTGAAGATTACCTGGCCCTGTCCAATTTAACGCACTTCAACGGTCCAGAAGCCACCACGGTGGCGGCCCGCGGCCGGTCCAAAAGAAGCGCGATCTCTCCAAAGTAATCGCTTGGTCCCAGTCTGCCAACCTCGGTCGGTTCCTCGCCTTCGGCCCTGTTCTGCTTGACGATGGCCGTTCCTTCCACGATAATGTAGAAGTCGTCGCCGGGTTCGCCCTGTTTGACTATGGTTTCGCCGTCTTCGAAGCTGACGGGTTCGAGGGCATCGGCCACCGTCAGCCTTTCCCACTTGTCAAGGTTCTCCAGTATGGAGACACGCGATAAAAATTCCTCGTACATTTTCCTCTTGCGTATCGTCGAGCCCATCAGGATGCGGCGGTACGAATCCCGATCGATGCCCCACAGCTTGACGTCGCTCTTGGCTTTGACGGTGGCCGCTCTGGGAGTGCCGTAGATGAGGGCCAGTTCGCCGAAACTGCCGCCGTCGCCTATTGTCGTCACCAGCTCGTTATTTACATAGATCTGCAAAGGAAGCAATCAATGAACATGACAGTTTCAATTTTTTTTACTGAGTTCCCACTGCACCAATCGCAAGTTATCAATGAGTCGTTGATACCGTATGATCAAAAACTTTCTTACTTAAGGAAGGCTGTGGTCCTGGTCATTGGCAGGCAAACGAGGCTGATTTTGGCCAGGCCACAGCCTCCTTTGAGTAGGAAAATTTTTGATCATACGGTATAAGAAAGCTAGACTACACCTACCCCCAACCCGATACCAAAATGAGCCAAATGTCATTGCAAACAGGAGGCCAAAGTGCAGTTTGTGAAATTATTTTGCCCTATACAGGATGCCCCATTTTGGCACTTCAACTTAATTTTACTTTCCCGACCCCCCCCCCCCCCCCCCACCAACATGGAAGGGGAAGTATTGTAATCGTGCAGAAAAAAGTTTTGAGATTTCACCGGATATATCCGTTTTGAGGTCCCCCAAGACGATTAAGACCATTTTCAGAATGATGTCTGTCTGTGTGTCTGTCTGGGCTGTCATCTGTCAAACGGAAGTGTCACTGTCAACAAATGTCAGAAGATATATCTCACGGAACTTGACTTGCAATAGGTTTGTTCGCGTCGCATTGACTTTTTGCACTTTCTGCACCCTAGCCAATACCGTGGGGTCCCTGGCAGCAGCTGACCAATCACAGCAGTTTGAGTGCAGGAAGTTCATGCGACGCGAACAAACCTAATATGTCCCTGAAAAACTATTCAGAACAGTTAAAGGTACTGCCCTATCTGTCATCTGTCAAATAATTAAAAATGCCAAAGTTCAAAACTTTACCAGTGAATTATTCAAAATCTATCCGATGGATTAAAACCAGATTTGGCAGGAAGCAACACAACAAAAGAGTCAAATTAAGGCCGCAGTTGCAGGTTTCCACCAGTCTCCAGTCGGGCGTAATGAATTTTCAAAATTTCTCCTGGCCGTTGCCACCCGAGAGGGGCTCTCGCCGGTGTTTTGACCAGAACGACTCGCTTTTGTAGCAGGATTCCACTCAAAAATTCATTCCTGCTCGGGGATCGACTTTTTTTGGAAAATTCCAACTGATACCGAAAGAAAAGATTGAGCTAATTTTTTGAGGAGACCAACAGTTGCCGAGTTTTCCTCTCTGGAAAAACTGCAAATTTTCCAATTTTTTATTCCGTGGACCGATTTTAACAATTTTTTTTAAACAAGAGGTAACTGGTTCTTGAACATTTTCCAACGATTTTTTCAAACTTCCCGGGAATTTTCCGATTAAAAATAATTTTCTCCATAATTTCAACTTCCTACCCGAAGGGACGTTTCGAACAAAAA
Source organism: Anaspis maculata (assembly GCA_949128115.1). NCBI lineage: Eukaryota > Metazoa > Arthropoda > Insecta > Coleoptera > Scraptiidae > Anaspis > Anaspis maculata. The sequence goes on from OX421963.1 coordinate 44,933,658, forward strand.
TTACATAGGTTCCTGGATTGGGGTGACACAACCGATTTTTTTTAAATGTCACTACTTGTTAAGGGTGTTTATTTCGGCGTAATAAATTTTTGATCAGCAATAATGTTGGTGTTTGAAAAGATTTTGCCGTCATTTTTTCATCTAAATACTCATTAAAGGTGGATATGCTCGCGAAAAATAAGAATAAAAATAAGCAAGGCAACTGCCCATTTGAGGTGGATTTATGCTTGCGAAAAATAAGAATAAAAATAAAAATAACGATAAGAAGAAAAATAAGGAAAATAAGCACGGGAACTGCCCATTTATACTCCAGAAATAAAAATAAGAATAAGAAATAGTTGAAGCATTGCTCCTAGGTGTCACTCGAAGCATTAAAATGACAGTCGTCAAAATTTTTAGTTACAGTTTTTAGCTTTATGCTGTTGTTATTGTGGTTGTTTTCCTACTTGTTTTGTTTAGTGTTATACAGTATCACTAATCTGTAGATAATACTTGAATAGGTAGGTATACAAATGAATTTTTTACATCGCATTATTTCAAATTAATATCATGTGTAGTATAGGTATCTACTTATCAATGTAAATTATTGCAGTGATAAACAAAACCACTGATAAGAACTTGTGAGGATAAGTGGTAGATGGCGTCACATTTGGACCGCCGTTACAAAGCAACCCGTGGGAATTTCTCGCCTACCCAAAGACAGGCGGTTTGAGGCAACTTTTGCTACATCGGTGTACTGCGGATTGCATAAAAGCAGCCCCCATCGTCATCGATAAAGCTCGACTGTGTTCGTCACTCGTTCGGCTTATCTTCGAGCAGAAGTTGAAAATATTCAACTTGTTATAATATATTATTCGTTTACTTCCTTGTTTATTTTTGTAATTTTGATCTTAAAAGGATTAATTAAAATTAACTGTCAAAAATGTGACCTCTGCTATGTAGGTCAGACAAAACAAAAGCTTAAAGACCGCGTAAGACAGCATCAAAACGACTGCAAAGCTCACAATCTGGCTAAACCCAACAGAACGGCTTTACGAGACTCAACAGACTCTTTTACGCCGCCACTGTTGACACATCTGAACAGTGAATGGAAAGTTGAAGTTCCTTATTCTTATTTCTTATTTTGGAGCATAAACGCTTGAATCTGAAAGCTCATTTTCAACTTTTTTTTTTATTCTTATTTTTCGCGAGCATAAATCCACCTAAGTCTTACCATTCGATCATGCACATGCACAATTGCATAGCTCGAAATAATTTTTTCAAGAGTTATCAAAATTGGTTTTCTATACGGCAATTTCAGTGCGTTTTGTATATAGAATTTTTGCTTAAATTCCCAATTACCAGTCGGCAAGATCTGTATTTCAAATTCCTTAGTTTTCTTTCCTTGGGGGGTATGTGAAGTCTCCGGCTTACCTAAATAAGTCCCGAACTCTCAAGGGTCTTAAGGGCAATACCGCTGCCTGAATTGGTGAGATAGGGCCCGATCCTTGCCAAGAAGTTACCCAAAACTGGACCTTTCGCATCCTGCCACCCAGTGAAGCCGCGAAGGGCATTCGCCCGATTTGATTATCTATGCGAATTGCCATGAACAGTTCTTTCATCCGAAGTAAACACGTATCGTTATCATTGAAACATCTTGTTCAGATTCAGTTCAAAGACCTATCACTCGAAAAGAAAAACACCCTTCATATCTTAACATGTTTGAATTTGCTCCTTTTAGGCTTTATAAAGCAGTTTACTTTCTACAATTCGCTTCAGCCGTTCGGATATTTTTTCTAAAAAAAAAAATGAGTTGGCAGACACTTGTTCTAAAAATCGCAGTGTACTTGGTTTTTGGGATATCAAGTTGAGACTTTTCTTTGTGTATATAAACAACTGCTTTGGGTATTTTTTAACTGCAAGACACATGTTTGCATTGTGGCATAACCTTGCTGTGACACAATAGGTCGCGGGAACAAAAATGGCGACCTAAAGATGGGTATATGATATAATGTTATTTTCACTAGTACCTACTTGTTATTACAATTTTCTTTATTTGTAAAGTTGTAATGAATATATAGATAATTTATAAACAATTATTGTCGCTTTATCAAAAAAATTAATGTGCTAAGCTCAAGATTTGACTGCGTAATGTCAAAAATAAGCGAATCTACAGCGGTACCTTGGCACCCCATCATTCGCAAGCGCGGGCAAGAAGCTGGAAAGAAGCGCTTCCGTTTTGCCGGCAGGAGCTGCTCAGGGTAGAACACTAGACAAAGAAAGTAGATCCAGCTGGGCCGTGACTAGGCGTATGTATCTACTTTCTCTATCTAGTGATCTACCCGGTAATCTACCCGGAGCAGCTCCTGGCGCAAAACAAAAACGGCCAAAGGTGCGTTCAGTCAGCTTATTTAGCCGCAAGTTTTAATTTTAATCACAAGCACAGCGACGCCCATTGGCTCTTATGAGCCAGCCTCCTCAGAACAGCCAATAAGCGATGGCGATGGCCGAGAAGCGCGGAAATGGGCAATACGCTGTTGCCACGTCAGGCATATTTGTAACGTTGCCATAGCGGGTGCCAAAGTGACGTTATGTTTCCGCGACCAATAATTTTGGAGATCTCAGTATTTCAAATGCAAATAGATCTATTTCATTTGTTACAGCAGGATGAGAGATACAATTTTCAATGCTAAGAAAAGAGACAGAATACATAATATGATTGGCAGATTTCGACATCATTTCAGTGCGCGATTGCGCGCATCTGACAACCACACGTCACATTTTGTCATCTGTTCTCGAATCGTAGATATCGCACAATGTCATCCTGTCAACATTAGAGGTTGAATTTCTGCGAAAACTTTCAACTCCAATAGGTAGTTCATGACCTTCGGACCCGATTCAAGATCCAGTCTTGGCGGAATAACGATAAACAATCACAATATAAACAATTTAGTGTAGTGCAGCGTCGCCGATTTCACACGCCGCGCCGGCTGGACTTGGAAAGTTATGATATGCGGACGAGTATCCGTTCTCAAGAAAATATATGGGATACATATGCGAAACTATATTGAGGGAAAAATTTAAACTTCCTTTCATTAAATGTTTCGCATCGATAGCACTCACGGGTGAATAACTACGAATTTTAGAAAATTATCCCAAATCTACGACATACCGACATACCATATTCTTATTAGAAGAGAAGAGTTTGGACTTTCTATCAACAAAAATTCAGCATGGTCTACGAGTCAAAATTTATGATTTTTTTTAAGGCCCTAAAGCTACGGCTTGGCGGCAAATGGTTATTCGTTACCTGCTGGCACTTTAAATTTTCTTCAACGGGACGGAGTTCTAGATGAAATGGTGTAATCAAGCTTTCCCACATCAATAACCAGGGGGGCTCCTGTATAGGTGTTTCTGTTTCCCATTTTCCTCAAATATTTCTCTATTACTACTAATCTTCTCTATCCATGGTGTCTTCATCATGTGCATGCAGCAGGACATTTCAAACCTCTATAACTTTTCCTGCCTGCTTTTCCGCCACATCCCAAATAGCAGAAGTCCGCGACTTTTCTAATATTTCGCTTTTGATTTGTATCTTAGTTTTACCGTGTTTTTTCTTTACTTAGAGTCCCTTACGTGTAAGACTTTATTTAGAAAATTTTAAATACCTCGACTTCTCCTTGATCGATCACGTAGAAATTGTCGCCTTCGTCGCCTTGCTGGATTATTATTTCGCCTGGAAGGAAAGTCACGGGGAACATGGCGTCGAAGATATCGCTACGTTCGTTTTCGTCCAAATGGGAGAACAAGACGTTCTTAGCGATGGCTTTGGACAGCGCCGCCATAGTCTTGTAGTCTTTGGGGACGACCTTCTTCACGTAGCTGGTGGCTTCTTCTTCGGACACCTGCTCGGCTGATATGCCGCCACGTCGTCGGACCGATTGTTGTGCGTGTGCGGGCAGAGGCGAGAGAAGATCGTCCACATCTTCAGGGGATGTTGCTTGCTGTTTGGCATCCAAATGTTGTTCCTGTAACAAGATTGAAATATACTGATTTGCGATCAAATGGGCCTGAGGCGGTAGACTATTTTGAATAGACAAAATTTCGACTAACTAAAGCCTTTTTGGTGTCAGCTCTTCATCAGGTCAGTTGGTTACCTACCACTGCGTGATCGTCCAAATACGAATTGTGCTCATTCCTCCTAAGTTTCATTAGGATCGCTTCACTTACAAAAAAGTTCAATATGGCGGCCGTGCAAAACCAAAATGACGTGAAATCGTGGAATCGAAAACATTGCTATTTCCCAGATCTCAAAAATGCTAATAATTTTTGGACAATCACCAGCGGTGTAGAAGTTAGGGTTAGGGGATGAAAAATGGTGTCGAGCCCCTGATTTGCCAAATTTAAGCAACATTGGTAGAGCGGTTTCAAAGTTGTGATAAAAAAAATCTTTTTTAGAAAGGCTGTTGAAAGTTCAGGGCTTTTCAAATTAAAAAATCCCCGTGGTCCTCTCGCCAGTTGTAAAACTGGTTACCTCTCCCTCCCCGTAAAATTGTTATCGCTTCATTCCCGAATGTGATCGTAACAAAATGAAAGTAAAAAACTACTGAGCTTATTTCATAATTAGTGACATGAAGGCCTGAGGTGAAAGTTCATCCCTTGAACACGAAAAGAGAGGGCGTGTGGCCTACTGTTCAAGCAGACAAAGGAATTTCTCGACTCAGCAAAGCAAAGAAATTTCTGGTAAAGGTGACAAACTGAAAGATTAGGTTTTGTACAAAACGGAGGCCGATAGCCTACCCAAAAGGGGAGAGACGTCACAAGGCGGGGTCGAGCAATTCCCGATGATGAGTTTTGAACTCAGACGCGGGGCTTTTTTAGATCCGGCTCGCCGGCTCACGCGATTCATCGATACATTGAATAAAATTGTGAAGTAGTGTCTCAAGATTGTCCATGCGTCAGCATGTAAGTTGAACTATTTTATGTCTGCGAGTTTAATGTGTCGAGTGTCATGTGTATAACATTTTATAATAATTGATAAACTTAGTACAGCAAGGTATGCGTTCCCATTCACCTCTCCCGATTTTCAGCCGTGCTTAAGCAACAACAATAAAGGGCAAACCCCTAAAGCACGGATAGAGAAAAAGCCAGCCCTTTTCCTATTTGTGACAATATGCTCTGCTGTTGTTCAGAGTTCAGACTTTAGAGATTGTATCAAAATAAGAAGGTCTGTGTGAATCAGAAGAAGCACCAATTGGGTAAATAGTGACCGATTTTTTTTTAAGTTCACTTTTTGATAAGTGACGTTATAATATGAATAGTTAACAGAATTTTTTCGTAAGTTCCTCGGTAAAAAAAAAATTAAAGTTTTCGACCACTTTCAAATTTGGCGCGATGACGTCATAATCTTTTATCGGCGGCAGGGAAGCAGGCTTGACAACACTACAAACTTGCAAAGAAAAGCACTAGCGTCAACTCGTCAACGCACAATGTGTTACGCACAATGTCATAACAGCTGTCAATGGGCGCTTTCCATTTACCGACACAAGTCGACTTGTGTCGACACAAATCGACACAAATGCTTTCCATTTGATTTGTGTTGGTGTGTGTCATCGACAAAAGCTAACACAAGCCGATTCGCACGGAGGTGGGAGTTTGGGCAATTACCAACAAACTTTTTCTTGTATTTTTACCTGGTGCGTTTTTGTCTTGACGGTGACTCAGACTTGACACTAAATGGCTGAGTTTTTTATTCACGTAAATATTATGCGATATGTATTTATATGTAGGTAAACGTGAAATTGGTGAACACTACTAAGGCTTACAAGCGTCTAATTTGATTAATTAATAGGGCCTTGCAATTGAAAAACTCAACGTGAGGTCGCCACTACTGTAGGGGGCGCCTACTTCGATGAAGCGGCCGTAACGACGCGAAAAACAGGGGAGTTTGAGTAGTTTGACCAGTAACTGACAGTGACTGGAGACGTCAAGCAAGAAACAGAGGTTATCCAAATTTCAAATCAAGACATAAAATGACGGACGTCGGTCGCTGAAGCGTCAACGCCGTCAAAATTGTCGAATTTGCCCCCAACGGTTGTGGCGCCCTCGGTGTGTAAAAGTGGCAGTGCAAGGCCCCATTATAGTTATTCAACTTTTGAGTTTTGACAACTGTTTCTGCGCATGATCGGATCAAAAATATGACATTCGTAACACTAGCGTACGAAACGTGTTCCATTTATGTCCCTGGCAAGAGTCGACTTGTGTTGACACAAACCGACACAAAGTGTTTTGAATGGAAAGCGCCCAAAGTGCAATTGATCAGAATGCGTCGAAACGAGTCCATTCTTCCGTTCAGGGTATGGTCGGACGTTAGTGACGTCAAGCATGGGCGGCTCGTCTGCACTCGCAGCCCCAAGATTCCACAGCCGAAGCTCACGCCTTGTGTAATTTTGCCCCTATGCTCCCCACTCCGCATGTTTTAACGCCGTCACTGGCCTAAAGTCACTGCGCCGAATTTTATGACCCAATGTGCTTATCTTAAATGTTACGGACTATAACATAGTGTACTTCCACTTCGTATTTCTCTGCTTCGTGTTGCTTTGCTTAGATATGGTGCGATGAAAAATTAAATTATTTTCGGAAATGTCAACACTCAACAGCTAGGTGACAGTGACACACAGCATTCTCCTACGAAAAGGAGGTGGAGTCTCCCCACTTCTGTCGAAAGATTAAGACGTCACAGCCCGCCTAAAGCTCGGTAGATTTGAAATCGTTAGTAAAAATAGCCACTTTCAAGGTAGATTTTGAGACACTTCACTTCGAATGTTCACGAAAAGTAGTTTTGTAATTAGGGCTCTACATTCCATTAGTATTTTTTGAATATTTTTCGATGGTGGTCACTATGCACGTTTTACGTTGTGCGTAATATCAATGTTCGCAAACTGTCCCATGAGCTGAATGGAATGTCTAGAAAAACAGCAAATGAGTAAAAAATCTACGTATTTGACCTGTTCAAATCGTAAATTCCACCAAATGAATGAATTGTGATGAATGAGCAAAATTACAATAATTTACAAATTTCCTCGCAGAAATGCTTGCCGATACTCGTAACGTTTCCTGCTGTAACCTTATATGAAACAATGCAAATTTTGGCGCTCAAGAGCGGAAGTACCTACGTCAAATTTCGAACGTCTCATGTATAATACATCAAATGAAACAATAGTGGTATTGATATTTTTTATTAATGATTAAAATATCAAATTTTCATGCGTGTTTCCGAGCGTACACATGCACAATCTGGAAATCTCGAACCTAGTAAATTATGTGAAACTATGTCGAAATCTAAGGAAATATTAAAAGAACTTTTCTTTATTGATGGCTATAGCTAAGGCATGCAACCTTATACTTCTGTTAGTAACGAAAAATGTATGAGCTCTAACAGGTTTACTAGGTAGGTATATGAAACTTGCCATATCACAGTATGCTATATTTAACAACGTCACTGCAGTAACTTGTCTGACACAGCCACCGTATACAAAAGGCTTATATTGCATAAGTTGCTATCGATTTTACCTCTTTTACTCCATCAGCCACCCCGACAATTCGATGACAAAACGATGATTTGTGGTATTCAAAGCGCAGATCATAACGAGGCATTCCAAACAGGGACAACGGATAATTTCTGTATAATAGTGATTTGCCAGTTTTTCTTATGTGTTTTGAAGTGAATGCGTGGGCTTTTGAAGGATGTACTTCCATATTTCGTTTGAGAAAAAACCAATCGTACATAATTAAGTTTGTTTTGTATAATTAAAGCTTCCTTTCACTGTTGTGTTACAGTGAAGAAAAAAATGTGTTTGCAGTAAGAATCCGAAATTTTGGAATTTTTCAGCCTTGGTGGTTATTGGCTCGGTTTCCTGAATTCATAATTTATATTTATCATCACCAAAAATTTATAAATAATTTTCGGCAACTATTTCGAGCGAATTTTATTCGAATGATAATTTCGACTAAGCGACTATGATAACAGCGTGAATCCAAGCGCGCTCGCTGAATTCTCTGTACATTTTCAATAATAGCGCTTCTAAATGCATCGAAAATCAAAACAATAATCCTAAACAGGTGAAGAGTTAAGTATTAATAAACATGTTACTCACGCCACGCACGGTTGGAAAAAACTTATTTTTGTCGAGTCAAGTTTTGAAAACTTCGAAATTTCGTTAGGGTTCATACAGGTTTGTGTAGTGGTTTTTATTTACATGAGTAAATGGGAAGTTTGATGATTTTTAGCTGCGGTCCATAGGGAAGCTTCTAGACTTCGGTGGGTAGGTAGGACTTGTAGGTGCAACCAACCAACGGCACACTTCCCGGGTCCCTGTAGCACCGCAACATAAAATATATATATCAAACTTCCGTTTTAGTCATGTCAAAAAAAAAACGAACTTATACACAACACACAAGGCGGAGAGAGTTAAATCAAGCTGAGGAAACCGCAAAAGAGCGGCATCTTTGGCCTACCTGGGGCTTCATGACGTGACTTCAGAGACTACAAGGAGCAGAGAAGAAACCTTACGAAACTCGTCGGATAAATAAAACGTGACACTGCTTCGATCCACCAAAATGGAAAGCAAGCAGAGTTGGAACGGCCTGCAAACACACCAGTCCCGCTCGTCCTACACAAATACGACCCAGAGAGCAAGCCGTCGACTCGGGCGAGAGTATCCAGTCCACTGAAAAGTTGAAATTCAAACTCTGTGGTGTGCCGTGCTAGCCTCTCCTGAAAGAATTAATTTCCTCCAATCTACCCGAGCGCCGCGTTAAACCGTCACGGGGTGGATTTGATGAAGTGTATTATACCCTATACCCTTTCAGAGGTCTCTTTACTGGGTCAATACACGTCAAAAAATAGCTCTTTTTACGTGTGTTTGTGTGTGGTGTGTGGATGTATGTGTTTGAACGCTAAGCACCCGTACCAGAAATCGCTGCTGTGCCTCTGCCAGTGGCAAAGTGGTTGCTGTGTTTGCCCCCCAACCGTGAATGACGGCGGCTAAAATTAAATTTTAAAGAATTCCCTCGAGAACCTCCACACAAAATTGACTCGAAATTAAAATTCCATGTCACACACTCCCTTCGCCACTTTTCGCGCTGATGGTAAACAAGTAAACAACTCAACAAAGCAGAAAATAAAAATAGGCGCGCGTCCTGACCCTCTGGTCCTGCCTGACGTTGTCCGCCTGATTAGAGACCGAAACATGGAAACTAGTCCAACCTTTTTGTATGATAGCAAAGTTTATCAGGAATGATTTTGGATTAAATTATTGCCGACTTATTAAAGAGAAACTATTTTAGTGTTGAAGAACATAATCAACATAGCGTGTAAATTAATTAATTAAACGGTCAATTGGTCAATTACAATAAGTGACCATCACATGATAGTAGAGGAAAATATGAAGCAAAATGTGCTTATTTGAGAAGTTCGTGTGCACGGAAAGGTAAAAAGCTGGGGTGCATTTTTTATGGTGTAGTATGGCTTGGGGATGAAGAATCCACTTGTCGTCAAAAAATCGTCCAGTGTGGGGGGCGGTATGGGGGCGGTTTTGTGAAAAAACAGTTTTTTCAAAAAATGTTCTACAGTTTGTCAGCTTTTGGCTGATATCAGCTTGGAATAAATCCGTCAACTGTAAGTTGTCGTAAATAATTCATAAATAAAAAGGTGATCATTTACTTTGCCATTAGAATACACGTAAAACTTGACTGCCTCGTGCGCAAAGAACGTTGAATATCTCAGTAACGTGTTCAATGACATTTTTCATTCCACTCCCACTCGATTATCTCCGTAACCACTAGTTCAATCAAAAAAGTTCCTTCTGTAAACCATGTTACCTATTCCATTGCGATTCTTGCGGTTTTTTCAGATTTGATTTATCTTGAATAGTAACTGAGCTAGGGACGGAATTGTAATGTACTGCATGCAGCGGACAACTGCAGCGCTGAGGCCCTCGCGTACCCCTGCCATCCGCGCACCCCCGCGAAGGCCATGGTGTATTGAGACGGGAAATCTGCAGACTTATTATTGTGGCTGATGATCGAAACATTGTAAAAGTGTAGTCGGTAAATTTGCAATATAAATAAATATATACCCCTTGAATTACGACGTACGTCTTCACATATTATAATAGTCCAGTCAAAATAGGTTTTAACCGGAAATAAATTCGGAAGTTGACGAAATTTGGTGGATCGATGCAGAATTGAACGTGGAATGACATACTGAAATTCCCAAAAAGCTTGTTTTTTTTAGGACCAATAAAAAAGGGCCATCCTTGAAAATTTTCTTTTTTTCTGAATGGCTTGTGAACTATTATCTCTTCAGAACACAGCACCAGCACCAGCAAAGCAAATGTAGCCCGTTAAATTCCCAAGAGATCGTACAAAACTCATCACTTTTTGGTCAATAGCCTCTGTGATATCGCGTCTACAAAAACGCAGTGAAAATTACTCAAAATATATTTCCGGATTTTATGTAAAAATATGCATGGTGTCAATTCAGGGGCTGTAACCTGGACAGCGAATGTGCGAATTTCAATGTGTTTTACATGCGGGATAAGCTAATTCAACATTCGGTATCACACTTTTGTCTAGAAGTCAAGAAGTCGCCAACTTCAAAATGGTACTTTTCCTCGACCTGTGAAATCGATACTTGCTGTCTCGAAGAATCCCCAAAAATCGATTTTTTTCATACCATACTATTTGCCTCATTTTTCACTTAGGTAGAGCAAAACCATCCAGGGAAAATATGAAGAATTGAATACAGAAAAAATAACATGTTTCGGAATATTTATCCTATAGTGATGGTTTCTGAGTTGTATGGGTTGAAAGACTAAAACGACCTATTCAGAAAAAAAAGGTAGTCCGGACACTAACTGCTGAATATTGTACTTGCATTTGATGATTGTTTTTAAATTCTTCAGATGTCAATATAACATTTGTGATGTTGTCGTGGAAGAACGGACAAAAGAGCTTGATGGAAATGTATGGAATAATAGAGCTAATAATAATGGTACAAGGTGGGTGATAAATAATGAAAGCAGGATGGTTGACTAGATAGAGAAAAGGTTATTTGAATCAAAGGCGTTGTAAAAATGTTTAAAAGGGAAATCTATACAATCATTTAGGCAATTTTGGAAAGAATTATTAATCATAATCATCTAATCATCAAAATCATCTCAGAAAATCATAACTTCGTCCTTGGAACTAATTTTGAAATTTTACATGTTTGTAAAAAAGGACGACTTTTAGATAGTATAGAGGTTCTTGAAATTGTAAAGCAACTAATAATTCTGTCCGAAATTGCCTAAAAGATTGTATAGATTTCTTTTTTAAACATTTTTACAACGCCTTTGATTTAAATAAGCTTCTTTCTTTCTATTCAACCATCCTTTCATTAATTCATCACCCACCTTGTACCATTTTTATTAGCTCTATTATTATTTCATACATTTCCATCAAGTTCTTTTTTCCGTTCTTCCATGACAACATCACAAATGTTATACCTACTGACATCTGAAGAATTTAAAAACAATTCACTTATCATTCACACAAACTTTATCTTCACCATTTATACAATGTCGGTGATTCGGTGTGTTATCGTTCACCTTTTATGTACCTACCTACTTGTTTTATGTATTCTATTTTAGACTCCACACTTTGATGAAGAAGGGCCAGAGACCTGCGAAACCGGTCAGAAATAAAAACAATCAATTTGAAGGAAGACTGCGTGCAGATCATTTTATTTATGAAAGAAATCGATTTTTGCGGATTCTTTGGGACATCAAGTATCGATTTCAAAGGTCGAGAAAAAGTACCATTTTGAAGTTGGTGACTTCTAAACAAAAGTGTGATACCGAATGTAGAAAAAACACATTGAAATTCGCACATTCGCTGTCCACGTTACAGCCTCTGAATGAATTGACACCATGCATATTTTTACATAAAATCCGGAAATATATTTTGAGTAATTTTCACTGCGTTTTTGTAGACGCGATATCACAGAGGCTATTGACCAAAAAGTGATGAGTTTTGTACGATCTCTTGGGAATTTAACGGGCTACATTTGCTTTGCTGGTGCTGGTGCTGTGTTCTGAAGAGATAATAGTTCACAAGCCATTCAGAAAAAAAGAAAATTTTCAAGGATGGCCCTTTTTTATTGGTCCTAAAAAAAACAAGCTTTTTGAGAATTTCAGTATGTTATTCCACGTTCAATTCTGCATCGATCCACCAAATTTCGTCAACTTCCGAATTTATTTCCGGTTAAAACCTATTTTGACTGGACTATTATAATATGTGAAGACGTACGTCGTAATTCAAGGGGTATATATTTATTTATATTGCAAATTTACCGACTACACTTTTACAATGTTTCGATCATCAGCCACAATAATAAGTCTGCAGATTTCCCGTCTCAATACACCATGGCCTTCGCGGGGGTGCGCGGATGGCAGGGGTACGCGAGGGCCTCAGCGCTGCAGTTGTCCGCTGCATGCAGTACATTACAATTCCGTCCCTAGCTCAGTTACTATTCAAGATAAATCAAATCTGAAAAAACCGCAAGAATCGCAATGGAATAGGTAACATGGTTTACAGAAGGAACTTTTTTTATTGAACTAGTGGTTACGGAGATAATTGAGTGGGAGTGGAATGAAAAATGTCATTCAACACGTTACTGAGATATTCAACGTTCTTTGCGCACGAGGCAGTCAAGTTTTACGTGTATTCTAATGGCAAAGTAAATGATCACCTTTTTATTTATGAATTATTTACGACAACTTACAGTTGACGGATTTGTTCCCAGCTGATATCAGCCAAAAGCTGACAAACTGTAGAACATTTTTTGAAAAAACTGTTTTTTCACAAAACCGCCCCCATACCGCCCCCACACTGGACGATTTTTTGACGACAAGTGGATTCTTCATCCCCAAGCCATACTACACCATAAAAAATGCACCCCAGCTTTTTACCTTTCCGTGCACACGAAAGTCACAATAGAGTCTCATTTTTCCTCTACTATGATGCCGAATACAAACAATGTATACCTACGGAGAATAATTTAAAAGCCTTCGGCAATTCCCTAATCAGACCCTCGATGGAAATTTTAATCATCGATTATGTTGAAAGTGTTTAGTACTAGTGTGTGCGCTTCTTGATTTTATTTGTTACCTTGACCCCCGCACTCTGGAGGCCTTATAAGTAATAAACTATCGAGAGCTGGTTTAATTCAAAATTCAAGAAACGAAATTATTTCCAAATCTGCAGTCTGCCGTGAAACTCCTAATCGTGACCTGCTGAGTCTGGGTCTCATTTCTTAGAAGAAATTATAATGCAAAATTTGAAAGAATTTGAGATCCACTCTCGATTTCTCGCATTGCTGGTTTTACAAAAGCAACAGATTGAAACGGAATTATTCTTTATTTCGAATAAAAGTTCGAATTAAATGTTGACCTTTTTTGACCGATTAAAGTTCACATTTTGGACAGGGAACTTTTTTTCTTTTCACCACAAGTACCCACCTTTACCAGTGATGAAAACATAAGAGATCAAACTAGAATGAAGCTTTGATAGCCAAGCCAACAGAATGTTTAAAATTTCGTTGGAGTATACCTACCTTCATTCAGTTGTAAGCGACGGCTTTGATTTTCTGTAACGTTCCATCAAAAGCGTTAGAGAAAAATTCGATATGTGAGAATACCGACGGTGTGTATTTTGGCTAGAAAAATCTAATTTTTATTCATTTATAGATTCGGTTGTCTCTGACCAAATGAAAATACATATAAGCGCACACGTGAATCAACAACCAAAGTTTCAAATGCAAAATATCATTTTTTTAATGGTCGGTCAAAATTGGTTTTGTCATGCAGTTTCAAATAAACTGCTCGTCAAAAGTTAAGCATATAGTCCGGACGTTAAGGTCAAAATTTAGGGGGCACCCTTCACTTTTATAACAAGCAATGCCACTTGGCATACCTGTTGCCAAGACCATGTTTGACCGATTAAGATCAGGAGCCAAATTCATAAGTGATGCAGGCGCCGTATACAGGGTGTCGTATAGAAAAAAAGTCAAGAATTCGTATATCATTAACCGAACTAAATGGATTCATGTGAGTAAGCACATATATCCACAATATATCACCCATCAAGGAAGAGTCAACAGTTTTGGAAAATCTTAAGCGGTTCCTGAAATATTCCGGAGAACTGAATTTTCTTCAAAATATTTTATTTCTCGGTAAATCAGTGAATTTCCAAGATATCGAAGTGCAGCTTGGTAAGTTCACGGCGAGTATTGTCATGAATCAAAAACGCGATCAGGAGCCAAATGCAGGGCCCGCTATTTCCATAAATAAGACAGTCAACTTTTTTTTTCTTCCTGACCGCCATCTTGAATCTCCGTTTCACTCAGCAGTTGGAAAAGTGACAGTCGAATGTGAGAATGTTGGCATCCAGTCACCTTATTACGAAAAAGATGGCTTTGAAGCAAGTTGAGGGTGTCTTCATCGAGAAAACATTGTCACCCAAGGTTTTCATGGTAAAACGCATTTGCAGCGCCTGTGATGGCTAATGAAAGATTTGAAAGAGCAGAGTGAGTATTTTGTCACAATCCTACATTCATTTTGAGCTGAATTATCAAAATTCATGATGATCGGTCCAAAGGTAAACTCTTGATGGCTTGATGAACAAAATAAGTGGCGCTTTTTGGTGATAAATTAAAAAAAAATCGGGCTATCATTATCATGTTATCCCTCACGAAGAGAAGGCTGTTGTAAAAACTCAAACAAATCAACTCTGGAATGTTTTGTGAGATTAAAGCCTATATTCTTGAGGCAATAAATGTTGGACACATGCGTCCGGTTACCAGAGAGAAGACATGGAAGGCTTGCATGCAGAAAAAAATTCAAAATTCTTATTCACATATTTCATTTAGAAACCCACCAAAAGTTGATGACTAACAATATTACATCCATTTTTAGATTTGGTACCAAAATTCATCATCATCGATCCAGAGACAACATTTTGGTAGCTTTCTGAAAATAATACGTGGCTCAGAACTTGGAAAAATCTTTCTGCATGCAAGTCTCTCATGTCTTCTCTCTAACAAAGGGACGCATGTGTCCAACATTTTATGGCTCAAGATTATAGGGTTGACTCTCTCGAAACATTTCAGCGTTGATTAGTTTCAGTTTTTGCAATAGCCTTCTCTTAGTGAGGGATGACATGATGATGATTGCTCGATTTTTTTGCACTTTACACCAAAAAGCGCCGCATATTTGGTTCAACAAGCCACCAAAAATTTACCTTTGGACCGATCATCATGAATTTTGGTAATTCAGCTTATAATGAATGTAGGATTGTGACAAAGAGCTCAATCTGCTTTTTCAAATCTCTGATTAGCCATCACAGACGCTGCAAATGCGTATTACCATGAAAATCTTGGGTAACACTGTTTTCTCGATGAAGAGACCCTTACCTTGCTTCAAGGCTGTCTTTTTCATAATGGGGTGACTGGATGTCAACAATCTCACATTCTGTTGTCACTTTTTTAACTGCTGAGTGAAACGGAGATTCAAGATGGCGGTCAGGAAGAAAAAAAAAGTTGACTGTCTTATTTATGGGAATAGCGGGCCCTGCATTTGGCTCCTGATCGTTTTTGATTCATGACAATACTCGCCATAGAACTACCAAATTGCATTTCGATATCTTGAAAATTCAGTGATTTACCGATAGATAAAATTTCGAAAGAAAATTCAGTTTTTCCTTAATATTTCAGGAACCGCTCAAGATTTTTCAAAATCGTTGACTCTTCCTTGATAGGTAGTATATTGGGGATATATGTGCCTATTCACGTGAATCCATCTGGTTTGGTTAATGATATACGGATTTTTTACTTTTTTCTATACGACACCCTGTATACGACGCCTGCATTGCTTGCGACTTTGGCTCCTGATCTTAATCGGTCAAGCCAAACATGATCTTGGCAACAGGTATGCCAAGTGGCATTGCTTGTTATAAAAGTGAAGGGTATTATACCTTAACATCCGGACTAATAGACCAAAATTTGCTCCAATTTCAAGTAAGGATTTCTTCGGGAAAAGACATCAGATTTGAAAAAAATGTATGATGCTTGGTAGAGCTTTTCTTCAGCTATAAGACGCTATGTCGATTTACGTCACCATTGACTTTGTCCATGATATACAGGATGCCAAAGGAAGGAGTTTCAAAAGTGTAAATTTTTGAAGTCGTGGAACTTTTTTAGGAAAAATTCCGGATTTTCTTTCTCTTGAGTTTTAGATCGTATTTTGTTTCTTCAAATAGTTCTTGATTTTTTTGTGAAATTTAGATTTTTTGATGCAGAATTTGCTAGAGCAGTTGCTTTTTTTTGAAAATTCACAGAAACGTACACAGTTGCTGGATGAATTATACCATGAGATAATTGACCTCATGGACCTCCAGCAGAGGTCATTCTCTGGACCTCTTCAGGGGAGATGTCCAATGAAGCATGCTGCGACATCACTTTGACACTTATTGACCCAGCATGGATAAAATTGCAAGACTTGTAACCATACGTTGCATCAAAATTACCATGGTTACCAATTAGTCCCATCATGGGTGATTTTGTAACTGCCCAAGTCACTGGAAATTTTCAGAAGTGATATCTCCTAGACGAGTAGAGATAGAGCCATAATTCTTTTTTTGATTTCAATGTTGTGCAAACGCTGCTGAACTGAGCACTTGAATTGGCTGGTTTCATCTGGAATTGTTGCTTCTAGATGACAATACGAAAAAATGGACTTTATCAATGGCTTCGGCAGATACGAATTAGTGGATAATGATATGCGAAAGATGAATTTATTCCTCTTTACATGAGAAAAATTATAGAAACCCGATTTTTTTTTGACATTCCAAAGAATTTTTTTTTTCACTATGAAGAACAGTGCGTACATGGTGACAACTGGTGTGTCTCTTGTTGAGATTTAACGTAGAGTCGAATGATTACTTTTTGAGATGCGTGACAATTATTTTAATGGTGGTTTGCATGAGTTTCTGTAACTTCAATTTTCAGGGGGGTCCCTAAGCCCCCCCTAACCAAAATATGGCGAGACGCCATGTCTACATTTAAAAAGGAGACCATGAAGACCACTCATACCAAATTTCATGCCTTTATCACAAAAAGAACAGATTTTATTAAATTTGGTCACTAATTCCCGAACTACACTTGATTACCACTTGTAATTGCAGATTAAAGCGAGTTGCGTGTTTTCTTTTGCGGGAAATAGGATTTCAGCGGTTCAGATGACGTTCTGGTCATGTCCTGGAGTATATACCAACAGCTCTGAACTAACAATATAGCTCTTATGTGACAAAAGCGAGGATACAATTTTCGGACTTGTTGCAGCAAACATGATATACTTCGACAGCGCCACAAGAAAAATGCTCAAATGGGATTTTCGGGGATTTTAAGTACATGGTAGAGGATGAAATTCTGAATCGATAACAGCTTTAAAATTTCATGAATTAATTTTTTCAACCCCAAAACCTATCTTTAATGCACTATTTTTTTTGTTTGGGGGCGGGAGCTGGAGGTGGCGACTAATCAGAAATGGCATATCTGTTCTCATTTTTAGTCAGCTATCTATATAGCGGAACAATTAGATCGCTATGTCTTCAGGGTTATGTTTTACATTCATCTCTTACTTTGGGGGCGGCGTGTGGGAGCGGCAGAGTTTGGCAAAGGAATTCTCCCACAGTTTGAGTTGTAAGTTTCTGAATGTTTAAGGTAACATTAAAATGTAAATCAGTGGAAATTATTGAAAGTTGCACTTTTTTTCTTCTGGGGGTGGAAGTTGGAGGCGGCGCCATATCAGAAGTAGCCTATTCTTTCCCAGTTAGCTATCCATATAGCGAAAGAATTAGATCGTTATGTTTTCGGGTTTATGTTTTTCATTCATCTCTCACTTTGAGGGCAGCTTGTGGGGGCGGCAGCATTCGGCAAAGTAACTGTTGCACAGTTTGAGTTGGGAGTTTCTAATTTCTAAATGTAAGGGAAATATGACAATCAGTGAAAATTGTGGAAGTTGCATTTTTTTCGTTTGGAGGCGGCAGCTGGAGACGGCGGCTAATTAAAAGTGGCCTATCTTTTTCCAATTTCAGTCAGCTATCAATATAGTGGAAGAATTATATCGCTATGTCTTCAGGTTCATGTTTTTCATTTATTTCTCACTTTGGGGGCGGCGTGTGGGAGCGGCGGAGTTTGGCAAAGAAATTCTTGCACAAGTTGAGTCAAGAGTTTCTAAATGTTCGAGGTAACATCATTATCAACTGAATCAGTAAAAATTGTTGAAAGTTGCACTTTTTTTCTTTTGGGGGCGCCATCTCAAAAGTAGCCTATCCTTTCCCATTTTTAGTCAGCTATTTATATACCGAAAGAATCAGATCGCTATGTCTTCGGGTTTATGTTTTTCATTTTAAAGTGATTGGGGGCGGTTTTTAGCAGTTTTTCATGTCGGCGGCGCATATTGAAGACGGAATGTTTCTTGGCTTACGTTTATGAGTGGCAGCTATGTATTATTCAAAAAATGAGAACACCAGAGCATCAGGTCTGGTAGAAAGTGCAATATTACGTTATTTCAAGTTTATCGGGGGCGGTTTTCTCTATGTTGGCGGCGCAATATAGACATCCAATATAGCCTAGCCCTCCTTTGGGAGTGGCAGCTATGTAACAGCGAAAAAATTAGAAAGCTAGGTCGTCTATTTTGGGAGGAGTTCGAGGAACGGACGGACGGACGGACGGACGGACAAAGCGGTTGCAATAGCGATTTTCATCAAGATGGAAAATGCGCTAAAAACCAAAAGTCAACTTGACATCCTGGTCATTATGTACCTACTATTGATCAGCGTTTACACCACATCGATATCTTTCTTCCCTGAGGAGTTATCCCGGGTACGGACGGACGGACGGACGGACGGACGAAGTGAAGCTAAAAGCGCCTTTTTCCCATTTTTTGGGAAAGTGCGCTGAAAAGGCATACCGTTTGCGCATGTCTAAGTACACTTTATATTTAAATGATGGGAAATTATTCAATAAGTGTGCAGAATATTTTCAATATAAAGTGTACTTGGACATGCGCAAACGGTATGCCTTTTTAGCGCACTTTCCCAAAAAATGGGAAAAAAGCTAGGAGGATATAAGAATAGGGAGGGAAGGTTCGTCATAAGAAGTGAAGCCATGGAAATGTCATATTCGCCATCTTTGTACGCCCAAAATTTTTATCACTTTACCATTGGAACTGAATATTACCACGTCAAGTTCTGCGAGCTGTCGCTCTTGTCAGTGTCAGTCTATAACGCTTTGTGCTGCACCAGATCCAGCCACATCCTTCCTAAATATGATCGTTGGATTACAAAAAGTAATTTCATCACAGGTTTCACTTACATCTACTTATTAGCATTTTCGTCACTAACTTCGTGGTAGGTGATAGTCCGTAGCAGTAGGAATTCCACCAAGATAGGTACATTTCATTTTATTTTTGCCATGGACCTTGAAGTCTACACAGGCCTCAAGATTGGCTGATGATGAGGTTTCCAGAGTACCTCTATCACTGTTCAGTGTAGATCACAGAGTGTAGATCATCATTAGGTGTATTAACAGTGCTGACCTCACAAATACGTGGTAGAATCTAGGAGGAAAGAATCGAACTGCTCATTTTCTGCTCATTATTTTTGGAATTTGCTGGTCATTCTCATCCTTGCCTTACATTCTACTGAAACATCGGGCGACCCCATACTACAAACAGGTAGGCATCTTCCCTTCGGCAGCTTCGGCTCGCATTGATGGGAATATTCTTCACACATGATATTGTATCCAGCGCACGTAACCTCTGTCTTTCCCACACCTGCGAAAGCTTATCTATTCAGCTCTTATAGATGAAGCACCATACAAACAAGATCCAGGCACAAAGATAAAAGATATCAGGCAGGACTCATTTTATGTCAACCAAAAAAATCTCACTAACCTCAAATAGTTTCAAATTATTTCAATAACGTCAATTAAAATCACAAAAGTCAAAAGACTCTGGACACTAGATGCAATATTTGGGCGTAGTTGCTACCTCACACCCCTTACGTCTCCCGGCTTCATTTCCCCCCGCCCACAAGCTGGGTTATACTCCCTCCCTATTCTTATATCCTCCTAGGAAAAAAGCGTTTTTAGCTTCACTTTGTCCGTCCGTCCGTCCGTCGGTACCCGGGATAACTTCTCAGGGAAGAAAGATATCGATGTGATGTAAACGCTGATCAATAGTACATATGTCCAGGATGTCAAGATGACTTTTGGTTTTTTGTTATTTTGCCGCCATCTTTGATCCGCCATTTTGAATTTCTCTAAAAGTGATCCGATTGAAACGAAATTTGCAGGCAATGTAAACCATATCAAGATCTATCCAATTTTTGACAATTGATGCCCCGCCGCCATCTTATATTCTCACTATTGAACATGTTTCGAAGTGATAGAACTAGGAGAATTATGCCTCAACGAAATGAGATATCAATGTGGTGCAAATGCCAATCGAATACGTACGTGACCCCCATGTAAAGTTGACCAATAATTTTTGTCACTTGGCCGCTATATTTGATCCGCCATTTTGAATTTCTTTGAAAGTGGTCCGATTCGAGTGAAATTTGCAGGCGATGTGAACTTCAATTAGATACATCCAATTTCCAACAACTGATGCCCCGCCGCCATATTTAAATTTCTTATCGCTCAACGATTTTCGTGGAGCTTGGGACTTACCTTTGTTTCGTATGATCATTGATCATTCTTATTCTCCAGCCAAATTCCAACATTCTGCCACCATCTTGGCCGCCATATTGGAATCTCTTATTAGTGGAACGATTTTCATGAAACTTAGAACTTACCCTTGTCTATAGTACGATCATTTTGATTTTTGAGCTAAATTTCATGTTTCTGACGCTGTTTTGGCCGCCATATTGAAATTTCTGCCCAAATAACGGTAGAACCCTAATTAACATCTTGCGTTCACTAACTCTTGAAAAAGGAAGTGCGCTACTGAGCCTCATGCCCATGAGGCATATTCGCTTGTTTTATTTTAGCCGTTGCATAGTATAAACATTGTACAGGGTGATTCATGAGTGACCTTACATAGGCTAATGGGAGATAGAGGACTTCGAGGCGAGTCAGGGTCCACTGAAGAAATTTTATTTTCTCCAATGGTTACGAAGATACAGGTTGTTTTGTGTGTTTCGTATGAAACTTTGATAAGCGATATTTCTGAAACGGCCAGAGGTATTTTGTTGCAATTCACCGGTAATATTTCTCTGTTGAAACTCATCCCGAAGCCATACCGGCTAAGTCAAAATCCAGGACCGGGCTAGAAAAAAGGCGCCCCTTTTTTGTTTCATCAAAGAGTACATTTTCTGACCGCTTTTCTAAAAAACTGCTATCGGATTAAAAAATCTAAGGAAAAATGCTCAGAGAATCACTCTTCATTTTAGATGGCACACCTAAACCGTTTCGACAATAAAATTAAAAGTAAAATTTGTGGGTGAGTTCCCATTTTCGACCGGACGTAATCGACTCATTGTTTGATTGAATTCATCAAAATTCATTTTTTGGCTTGTCTCTGTTGAATAGAAGAGCTTGGTTAAGAGAAAAATTCCAGAGCCGATCATTTTTCTTTTATGGCAAAATCGAGAGTGAAACCAAAATTAGACTCGATTTGGTCGTCAAAAAAAAATCTTCAGCTATGGAATTTTTCTTCCTACCAAGCATTTCTATTCCACAGAGACAAGCTAAAAAATGAATTTGAATGAATTCAATCAAACAATGAGTCGATTATGTCCGGTAAAAAATGGAAACTTATGGATAAAACTAAACTTCTTCAGTGGATCCTGACTCGCCTCGAAGACCTCTATCTCCCATTAGCCTATGTAAGGTCACTCATGAGTCACCCTGTATAAAGATTAATAACTCTCAATGGCAGCCTGTTCAGAATCGCGGAAAAATCAATTTTTTAAATGCAAATTCACCTGTTTATGCCAACCTGTTGGACTCACGCAAACGGTATGCCTATCATTTTGCAGGTAGCTTTTTGGTTGAATTTTATTTTAGTACGCATGGCAGCGTGAGTAAAATCACATCAAACTGCTCATTTTGCGAAAGAATGTCAACTAATTTTAATACATGAAAGGCCCAGGATGACTCTTTGATTTATCCTTCATTATTATCGGAATACGCATTTTATGATATCTACCCTCCAAAAGGCATACTGCCTAAAATCACGTCCGAAAATCTGTCGCTATCTCCCGGTCTAACATGCTGTTTTCGAGAGACTAGAACCGAACCAGTTGAGCTCTAAAATCAGGGGATCCGATTGGTTCCCTAAAATCCCTGGCCAATCAGTGATAGCGATTTTGGAGCTGAACTATCTTGGTTCTAGTGACTCGAAAACGCGCATAGTTTCACCCACTGGGTTTTGGCTGTCATCTGTCAAACGGAAATGTCACTCTCAAAAAATGACCCAATCAACAATCAAAATGGCTTAAAAGTTATTCCAAAGAAAAAAACAAATATTTTTGCTCAACTTTGAAGGCTTATACCTAGCTCCGTTATTATGCGCTTCAGATACATAGTTTTCAGGACGGGTCCTCTTCTTTTTTAATTTTCTATGGACCCTGAAAATTTTTCTACTAAAACCTGGACCATATTGGTATAATAAGCGTTTAGTAGAGGAAAATATGAAGCAAAATGTGCTTATTTGAGAAGTTCGTGTGCACGGAAAGGTAAAAAGCTGGGGTGCATTTTTTATGGTGTAGTATGGCTTGGGGATGAAGAATCCACTTGTCGTCAAAAAATCGTCCAGTGTGGGGGGCGGTATGGGGGCGGTTTTGTGAAAAAACAGTTTTTTCAAAAAATGTTCTACAGTTTGTCAGCTTTTGGCTGATATCAGCTTGGAATAAATCCGTCAACTGTAAGTTGTCGTAAATAATTCATAAATAAAAAGGTGATCATTTACTTTGCCATTAGAATACACGTAAAACTTGACTGCCTCGTGCGCAAAGAACGTTGAATATCTCAGTAACGTGTTCAATGACATTTTTCATTCCACTCCCACTCGATTATCTCCGTAACCACTAGTTCAATCAAAAAAGTTCCTTCTGTAAACCATGTTACCTATTCCATTGCGATTCTTGCGGTTTTTTCAGATTTGATTTATCTTGAATAGTAACTGAGCTAGGGACGGAATTGTAATGTACTGCATGCAGCGGACAACTGCAGCGCTGAGGCCCTCGCGTACCCCTGCCATCCGCGCACCCCCGCGAAGGCCATGGTGTATTGAGACGGGAAATCTGCAGACTTATTATTGTGGCTGATGATCGAAACATTGTAAAAGTGTAGTCGGTAAATTTGCAATATAAATAAATATATACCCCTTGAATTACGACGTACGTCTTCACATATTATAATAGTCCAGTCAAAATAGGTTTTAACCGGAAATAAATTCGGAAGTTGACGAAATTTGGTGGATCGATGCAGAATTGAACGTGGAATGACATACTGAAATTCCCAAAAAGCTTGTTTTTTTTAGGACCAATAAAAAAGGGCCATCCTTGAAAATTTTCTTTTTTTCTGAATGGCTTGTGAACTATTATCTCTTCAGAACACAGCACCAGCACCAGCAAAGCAAATGTAGCCCGTTAAATTCCCAAGAGATCGTACAAAACTCATCACTTTTTGGTCAATAGCCTCTGTGATATCGCGTCTACAAAAACGCAGTGAAAATTACTCAAAATATATTTCCGGATTTTATGTAAAAATATGCATGGTGTCAATTCAGGGGCTGTAACCTGGACAGCGAATGTGCGAATTTCAATGTGTTTTACATGCGGGATAAGCTAATTCAACATTCGGTATCACACTTTTGTCTAGAAGTCAAGAAGTCGCCAACTTCAAAATGGTACTTTTCCTCGACCTGTGAAATCGATACTTGCTGTCTCGAAGAATCCCCAAAAATCGATTTTTTTCATACCATACTATTTGCCTCATTTTTCACTTAGGTAGAGCAAAACCATCCAGGGAAAATATGAAGAATTGAATACAGAAAAAATAACATGTTTCGGAATATTTATCCTATAGTGATGGTTTCTGAGTTGTATGGGTTGAAAGACTAAAACGACCTATTCAGAAAAAAAAGGTAGTCCGGACACTAACTGCTGAATATTGTACTTGCATTTGATGATTGTTTTTAAATTCTTCAGATGTCAATATAACATTTGTGATGTTGTCGTGGAAGAACGGACAAAAGAGCTTGATGGAAATGTATGGAATAATAGAGCTAATAATAATGGTACAAGGTGGGTGATAAATAATGAAAGCAGGATGGTTGACTAGATAGAGAAAAGGTTATTTGAATCAAAGGCGTTGTAAAAATGTTTAAAAGGGAAATCTATACAATCATTTAGGCAATTTTGGAAAGAATTATTAATCATAATCATCTAATCATCAAAATCATCTCAGAAAATCATAACTTCGTCCTTGGAACTAATTTTGAAATTTTACATGTTTGTAAAAAAGGACGACTTTTAGATAGTATAGAGGTTCTTGAAATTGTAAAGCAACTAATAATTCTGTCCGAAATTGCCTAAAAGATTGTATAGATTTCTTTTTTAAACATTTTTACAACGCCTTTGATTTAAATAAGCTTCTTTCTTTCTATTCAACCATCCTTTCATTAATTCATCACCCACCTTGTACCATTTTTATTAGCTCTATTATTATTTCATACATTTCCATCAAGTTCTTTTTTCCGTTCTTCCATGACAACATCACAAATGTTATACCTACTGACATCTGAAGAATTTAAAAACAATTCACTTATCATTCACACAAACTTTATCTTCACCATTTATACAATGTCGGTGATTCGGTGTGTTATCGTTCACCTTTTATGTACCTACCTACTTGTTTTATGTATTCTATTTTAGACTCCACACTTTGATGAAGAAGGGCCAGAGACCTGCGAAACCGGTCAGAAATAAAAACAATCAATTTGAAGGAAGACTGCGTGCAGATCATTTTATTTATGAAAGAAATCGATTTTTGCGGATTCTTTGGGACATCAAGTATCGATTTCAAAGGTCGAGAAAAAGTACCATTTTGAAGTTGGTGACTTCTAAACAAAAGTGTGATACCGAATGTAGAAAAAACACATTGAAATTCGCACATTCGCTGTCCACGTTACAGCCTCTGAATGAATTGACACCATGCATATTTTTACATAAAATCCGGAAATATATTTTGAGTAATTTTCACTGCGTTTTTGTAGACGCGATATCACAGAGGCTATTGACCAAAAAGTGATGAGTTTTGTACGATCTCTTGGGAATTTAACGGGCTACATTTGCTTTGCTGGTGCTGGTGCTGTGTTCTGAAGAGATAATAGTTCACAAGCCATTCAGAAAAAAAGAAAATTTTCAAGGATGGCCCTTTTTTATTGGTCCTAAAAAAAACAAGCTTTTTGAGAATTTCAGTATGTTATTCCACGTTCAATTCTGCATCGATCCACCAAATTTCGTCAACTTCCGAATTTATTTCCGGTTAAAACCTATTTTGACTGGACTATTATAATATGTGAAGACGTACGTCGTAATTCAAGGGGTATATATTTATTTATATTGCAAATTTACCGACTACACTTTTACAATGTTTCGATCATCAGCCACAATAATAAGTCTGCAGATTTCCCGTCTCAATACACCATGGCCTTCGCGGGGGTGCGCGGATGGCAGGGGTACGCGAGGGCCTCAGCGCTGCAGTTGTCCGCTGCATGCAGTACATTACAATTCCGTCCCTAGCTCAGTTACTATTCAAGATAAATCAAATCTGAAAAAACCGCAAGAATCGCAATGGAATAGGTAACATGGTTTACAGAAGGAACTTTTTTTATTGAACTAGTGGTTACGGAGATAATTGAGTGGGAGTGGAATGAAAAATGTCATTCAACACGTTACTGAGATATTCAACGTTCTTTGCGCACGAGGCAGTCAAGTTTTACGTGTATTCTAATGGCAAAGTAAATGATCACCTTTTTATTTATGAATTATTTACGACAACTTACAGTTGACGGATTTGTTCCCAGCTGATATCAGCCAAAAGCTGACAAACTGTAGAACATTTTTTGAAAAAACTGTTTTTTCACAAAACCGCCCCCATACCGCCCCCACACTGGACGATTTTTTGACGACAAGTGGATTCTTCATCCCCAAGCCATACTACACCATAAAAAATGCACCCCAGCTTTTTACCTTTCCGTGCACACGAAAGTCACAATAGAGTCTCATTTTTCCTCTACTAGTTGCGGAATCTATCCCTGAGGGTTTATTCCTTGACAGAATCTTACCATTTAGGTCTCTTTCGAAAGCTACAAGGATGCGACTTTGGTTTGAGCCCATTGACATTTCCAAAATCGAAAAATAATTTTTTTGATTTTTACCCATTGGCATTTTCAAAATCCAATTTTTTTTCTTCAATTTTTGGATTTTGAAAATGCCAATGGGCTCAAACCGCTTATTTTACCAATTCAACTCTGGCCTCAAGCGGGTTCGTCGTTCGATCGACCGTTGAAGTCGCCATTCTGGGAAGGTGTTGCGTGCGTTCTATAAATGTTTCTTGTTTCCCAAGGACAGTGCAATAATTTTAATTCCTGGCAGAAATGGTGACTTCAACGGCCGGCGAGACGATGAACAAATTAAAAACTGGTGGATGCGCTAGTCAAAGCCCTGAAGAATATGGTGCGGGGATACACTGAACGAAAACTTGAACGTGAGGTAAACGACGAACCTCTATTACCTCATAATAATTTTGTTTTGGTATATCTACCCCTGATCGAAGGATTTCAGCGACAATTCACCTCACTCCTTAAAATAGTAGGCCGTTCAAGTGTATTACCACCAAGGTCATTGGTGAAAACACCCCTCCAGAATGACCAACCTCAAACATTCAAATAGTTTTCACTTTTTTATGAAGATTTTCAGTGTTGTTCGGTTAATTGTCTTAACAAATACACCTCTAGGTTCGATATATTATCGCTTACATCTCGATTTACACTCGGATCCCCTCGTGAAAATTCTCGATGTAGCGATAATACACCTCACCTATCGGTGTATTACATATGAAAAGCTACTAGTATACTGTATCAAGCCGAGCGCCGGCAGACACATCTGGAGAGTATAACACCATGTCGCCCGCTTGGCATTCGCTTTATTTATTTCAGCAAGTTGCCTATAGTGGGGGGGGGGGTTAACGGCCAAGAATGGAATGATCTGTGCA
The DNA here is from genome assembly GCA_949128115.1 of Anaspis maculata. Classification (NCBI taxonomy): domain Eukaryota; kingdom Metazoa; phylum Arthropoda; class Insecta; order Coleoptera; family Scraptiidae; genus Anaspis; species Anaspis maculata. Next base: position 44,961,025 of record OX421963.1, read on the forward strand.
TTCTGTGATTAAAGCATGAAATTCGGCATACTTGCTCAGAAGACACCCCCCTTCGCAATTCCAGATGTGGCGCCACGCAAGATTTCGCCCCCAGAGGCATTGTATAGCGGTTAATATACCTGCTAGGGGTAAATTCTGCAAAAATGGTCTGTCCGGTCTCTAGTACCGCAGTAGGTATTTTTTTAGTTCTGTTTAGTTAAAAATACATACAGCGTGTCCCAGTGAAGTGGAATCACCTCCATATTTTCTTCCCTGGCACTTTTTCAGAAAATTCCATCAAGGGGTATAACAACGACTTTGACCAATGCGGATGTGTTGGTGACATTAGTTTTTTATTGCCAATTAAATTTTTTGACGGATGACAATTTTTTTGATTTTTTTTGACAACTTTTTTTTTATTTTGCAGCAATAAAAACTAGATATTTTTCTCCGCATGGTAACATTTTTTATTTATGACATTATCCTGTCACTAAAAAAGTAAAAAATGACAGTCGATTTATCCGGAAAAAACTAAATGATAGGGTTTCACGAGACCAAGACCAAGACCAAGACCCGCTTGGTCTTGGTCTCGAAAATGTCTGAAAATCTGGTCTTAGTCTTGGTCTTGGTCTTGGTCTTGACAGCAAGAGTCTTGGTCTTGACGTGGAGGTCTTGGTCTTGGTCTCGAGTCTCGATTCCCCAATCCCCAAGTCCAAAATAAAAATACAACAACAAGAACAATAATTTAAAAAACTATTGCCTCGACTATTACGAACCCTATCAAACTAAATTATTATTTTTTATCAACAATTTCCAAAGCTACAATGCCTTGAACGAATTTCAACTAGAACTCCAAGCGTCTCCAAGCGAAGATTAAGATGGAATTAAAACATTTTTGTTTGTTCTTTAAATAAAACACAATACATAAACTTTGGATTCTTTGTATTTTTAAGAAACACCCTCAAACAAAGTAGTTTTGAAAACCCCCGCAAGTACCTACTATATGGGAAACAGAGAAAAGCAAAGAGGCTATGCCGAGTTGTAATTGTGGGTAGGTATACATATAGAAAACGATGTATTTTTATTTGGGCTGGTTATTCAATACGTCCTACTAATTTGTTAGATTTTACTTTTATGACTTCACTTCAGGGCCTGGGGTAGGTTGTGTTGCCTGCCAAATGGAATAGTATCCCGTATTAGTAGGTACCATAAATCAAGCACTTTGTCACAACTATACACTATTTACGAGTTGAACCATAAAAACTGTTGAACTTAGCCACGGCACCTCGCGGCACCTCGCACATCCACAATAAATTACCTTCATGCAATAACTAATAATAAAAGTAAAAGTTCTAATCGAGGCAGTGTTCTTAAGTCAATCACATAATATTTAACATTCTTAAAAATGAACCTGACCACAGACTTGCATAATATGGTATATACTGTTGCTCGCATCTAGCTAGATTTTTTTTCTTTGAATTAGTCAAAATACGGAAAAAAAGTCGAGACTCGAGACCAAGACTTGAAAAGTCTTGGTCTTGGTCTTGGTCTTGGGGGCCAAGTCTTGGTCTTGGTCTCGACAATAAAATGATGGTCTTGGTCTTGGTCTTGAATTCGAGACCAAGACCAAGACCAAGACCAAGACCAAGGCCGGTCTCGTGAAACCCTACTAAATGAATACTACTATTCGTTGAATTTAACGTCCGCGGAAGATCCTAAAAAGGAATTTGTGATATCTTAACAACATGCATCCCAACAAGAGCCCGGTATGTCAAAACTCGAGGCCTTGTAAGCAAAATCCGCTTCTCGTGGAAAGTGAAATCACCTCCATATTTTTCCTTGGCACTTTAAATGAATTCCTTCGACTTTGACCATTGCGGTATTGCGGATCTGTTGGTGATCTTAGTTTTTTATAATTATCATTATTTTTTGACGGATGTCAAGTTTTTTGGCATTTTTTTGAATTTTTTTCTTCAGTTCACAGTAATAAAAACTAGTGGACGTGGTAGGAAAAAACAAGTTGCAAATGATGATAAAGGCAAACCACTTTGCAGGATCGTAACTAAGACTTGAATAAACGATTTGAGCCGCAGTGCTTTTTTTTCCGTCCCTTAGGATTTGAATGGCGCCCCTTTTTCAAAATGGCGGATTTTATCTAGGGGCAGAAGGTTTCGATTAGCCTGCTGATGTCCAGCTTTGTTAAAATATAAATATATGGAGCTATGTCTCGATCGGTTTCTGGGACATCAAACACTATTTAAAAAAATGGTGGAACATTGACATCTGTCGCAGGCAAATTTGGTGGAGGCGCCAAAATGAATTTAGTACGGTCATAAGAAAATCGCTGTAACATTTTTATTTTCCAACTGATTGTAACACAAGACATCTAATTTTGTAGAAAAGTGAATTCTTCTTGTTATCTCTTACAAGACCTCCTCCCATAAAAAAGACATTGAAAAATGTTGAAAAAAAAAATTGAAAAATAATTTGAAAAAAAGATTTTTTATTTTTTTATTTTAATGAAAATTGCCTCATTTGTAGATTTCGATGTGCCCTTTCTAAATTTGCATTTCTCCGATTTATATCTTTGCAGTGCGCACCGCCATCTTAAAAAAATGATATCTGAAAAGAAGTTTTTGACAATATCTAAATTTTAGTCCATGCAAAATTAAAATGTTTATATACGTATGAAAGTACATTCAATTCTCCACGATTTGACACCTGAACCATCTTTGTGCGACTCGGGGCTCTTGAGCTAGAGCTTCCGGAAGTATCAATTTTCGGTGTTGAATAGTGACCGCGCCTACCGGTTTTCACCACTGGATCTCCATCATGTCTAAATCAAGTTACCCATCAATAACGCGTCGTCATTTATCACAAATCATGAACATTTGTGGACCTGGCACAGCCCCAAGAGGTGATTTTCAATTCTTTTGGAACCGAAAATTGATACTTCCAGAAGGTTTAGCTCAAGAACCACGGGTCGCACAGAGCTGGTTCAGATGTCAAACTGTGGAAGATTGAATGTGCTTTCATATGTATATAAACATTTCAATGTCATAAAGGTCAAAGTTCAGATATTGTCAAAAACTTCTTTTCAGACATCATTTTTTCAATATGGCGGCGCGTGCTGCAAAGATAGAAATCGGAAAAGTACAAATTTAGAAAGGGCACATCAAAGTCTACAAATAAGGCAATATTCATGGAAATCAAAAAATTAAAAAAATCCTTTTTTTTTTTTCAAATTATGTTTTAATTTTTTCTTCAACATTCCTCAATGTCTTTTTTTATGGAAGATATAAGGTAACAAGAAGAATTTACTTTTCTACAAAATGAGATGTCTTGTGTCAAAATCGGTTGAAAAATAAAAATGTTACGGCAATTTTCTTATGACAGTACTAAATTCCTTTTGGCGCCTCCACCAAATTTGCCTGCGGTAGATGGCAATGTTCCACCATTTTTTTAAATAGTGTTTGATGTCCCAGAAACCGACTGAGACATAGCCCTATATATTTCTACTAAGCTGGACATCACTAGGCTATTCGATACCTTCTGCCCCTAGATAATATCCGCCATTTTGAAAAAGGGGCGCTATTCAAATCCTAAGGGACGAAAAGAAAAGCACTGCGGGTCAAATCGTTTATTTAGGTCTCAGTTGTAACCCTGCAAAGTGGTTTGCCTTTATCATTATTTGCAACTTATATTCCGTATTTCGGTTGTACCACATCCACTAAACTATGCATTTTTCTCCGTATGGTAACATAATTGCTTCCCCTTTCATTCAGGAAAAACGGCAGAGAAAAAATATGGAGGTGATTCCATTTCCCTGAGACACGTTGATTTGGCTTACAAGGCTTTGAGTTCTGACATACCGGGCTCTTGTTTGGATGCATGCGTAATGAGATACCACAAATTTTTCTTTGGGATCTTCTGCGGTCGTCAAATTCAACCAACAGTAGTATTTTATTTCGTTTTTTCCCAGACAAATCAACTCTCATTCTTCAGTGACAGGATAATGACAGAAGCAAAAAAAATATGTTACCATACGAAAAAGAATATCTAGTTTTTATTACTGCGAGTTAAAAGAGAAGTTGTCAAAAAGTATAAAATTGACAATAAAAAACTCACGTCACCAACACATCCGCAATGGTCAAAGTCGTTATACCCCTTGAAGGAATTTTCTGAAAAAGTGCCAGGAAAGAAAATATGGGGGTGATTCCACTTCACTGAGTGATCAGTACATTTTCACATGCAAAGTTTCAAATGCTGCCTCTACCCAGTCAACACACATGTATCTAAAACATCTTCATCGGGGATCCGCTTGTAGTCCGGATGTTAGGGGCCAACCACCTTGCATTTAACGATTAAGTAGTGCCGTTTGGTATGAATGTTGTACATACCCATGCCTCAATTTCAAGATATGTTGCCAAGATGTCGGTCCGTGCAGACACCGTATACAGGGTGATCAAAAATGCAAAAATTCTAACTCGTGACAAAAAAAAATTGAGTCATTGAAATCAGCATGTGTTGAAATATTTTCAGCCGTTTCTGAAATATTTTGAATTTCGTGGTCGGTTTAATGGAAATGGACATTTTCCAATAATTCAGTGGTTTTCAAAGATATTTGGATAAATCTTACCATTTCCGCAAAGAATTACTTCACGAATGAAATGTGATGTGTTGCCACCGTCGCGGCCTACTATTTTTGAAAATATGACAGTCGACTGCTTTTTTTTCTTATGGCCGCCATTTTGAATTCGCTTATTATGAAATAAGTGAGAAATCAATTGGAACTAGTAGTATGTAGGTATGTACAACATTCACACCAAACGGCACCTCTTAATCATTAAATGCAAGGTGGTGGTGTATTATGGCTCTTAACATCCGGACTATTGGGCACTCTCATCCAAGTGGAAGTCACGTGAACGCATTTCGTCTCCTTGGCTTTTATATGTCATTTTTGAAGTGAAACTTCTATTCTCGCGCGTAGATCACAACACACAACTAACGCAGAACCACACATGGGAGTGAATTCGCGGTACATGTAACGAGGGTGTGTAACGCGGAGGTGTAACGTTATAGTGTCAGGCCCTTGGGGTGACCAGTGTCTCGTCCGAGAAAATGGGAGTAAGCTGTTGCCGCGTTCGATTCTATTCTTTACAGTTAGTATTCTTTTACCGCTTGCATTGTGTTTTAAGGACAACAGCTTCCATCATAAACTAAAATTTAATTTTATCGATGAATTCCAACTCAACGGAAGTGTCAATTACAACCGAAAATGATTAATTTATTTTCGTAATGCGTATCGCCAACCTGTCGCCGACACTGGACTCCTCTACGTGTTGCGCAGGGGTGTTGTGCTGGTGACCCGACAGGAATGGTTCTCGACTTGGCTAAAAGTTATCATTGTGACCATTGCGTCGCGCTCTCATTCGCCGTCATTTTTCTTTTCCGTCATTTGTCTGCTTCATGACAATTCATGTTCACATGTGCAGACGATTACCGTTACATTTTCGAATCGAATCAAAGTTCCGAGCTGTTTTCTTGTTAATTTTTGCGCTTTGTTGATTTGTTTATGTTATTTTTGTTTTGTTTTTGTTAAATTATTGTGGTTTTGTTTTTGTTATTTCAATTAAAATTAATACCAGATCAAGTTTTCCGAACGACATTCTTATACTTTGTGGAGATTATTAGATTTCCATGCTGTGCCTGCCAGAGCACAGTTTTCACCGTGCTGTAATATAACGGGGAAAATCGTACAGTAAGAAAATTCGTCACGATGATCGCATCGTGCATAATCGATCGATCCGTCGATCCGTCGCATAATTATTTGTGGAGAATATTATTGATGAAAATAGATATTTATTGTATTAGGGGTATGAGTGAGACTTCTAGTGAAAGCGGTACACACCTAAAAACACATCGATACTGCATTTTGGAGTGCAGTAACAAGATTTTGCATGGGCATACTTTATACCGAGACAAGCGATTTGACCCGCAGCACTCGATATTTTGTCCCTTAGGCAGGGGGCCAATGGGGGCCCTCCAAATTTTCAAGAGGCAAGAACTTTCGCATGGCGATCATTGAGTATATCGTCATGTATGTCATAACTGGAGCTTACGGGAGTATTGAAAATGTTTTCATCAATAGACCTATTCGGTGAAAACGAGAAAGACAGACTTATACAGAAATCTGTGTGAGAAAAGAGACACAAAGTGAGTTGCGCGCGCATCTGAACGACCATCTAGGGAAATTCAGCAGGAGGTTTGCGCTCCTTATATTCCCTGTATGTTTCAATTTTGACGGAGCATGTGGATGAAGGCTTCAACTGCCGTCCGTCATTTTGACGTTTACGCTAGTGAGAATTCACTGCTGAATGATGGGGTGACCTCCACTCAACATGGAACAAGATGTGTGCCAGGGCTACCCCTCTAAAGGAAGGAGAGGCAGAGACCGTGTAACCGCAAAACATACAGGTCAGCAGCATTCCCACCTATTACAGAACATGTATTCCGGGTCAACCTCATGGAAGAAGCTTTGCATCCTTTGTCACTGACAGCAACTCTTCGAGGACCTAGAGCACTACGACTATGACCTATGAATGCTCCCAGAAGGTGACAGTAGCCGAAGTCAGGCCGACCTGTAAGAATTTGTCACACTATCGCGGACAGAAACACTCAGAGGAACTGGGGGTCTGGGAGCTACTAGCTATACTGTCCGTGTTTTCCGCGATCGGGGACTTCCAACCACATCTTGTTGCTTTTAACCACTCTTCTTTCAAGGTGCATGATGTTTGCAGGGAGCATACATGGTATGTACCAGGGATCACGCGTATTTATGTACCGTACACTCATCCCTTCAACTGTTTGACACTTTGACTTTGATTTTTCCAAGGATGTCATTTTTCACCATTTCACCTGCACCGTTATCATGGCACCGAGTCGTGCAGATGCGCGCGCAGACCAGGTAAAACTGAATGGGTGTATTGTCGTCGTGTCCGAATCATTCGTTAAATTTTGACTATGACGAGTTGATTCAAGCCACCTCTGACTCGATTCGGCTGATATTCGGGCCATTAAGGCCTTATTTCCAAAATGGCAGCCAAACCTCGAAAATCGACATGTGGTCGTATAGGGGCACACAAGGTATCCATTCCTGGACATTTCGACCATTGCGAGTCGATTAATACCCTTCCCGACTCGACTTGACTCAAATTTTGGCCTCAATCCCCATTTATAGTCCTGTCCTCCTGTCAGTGAAGATCTCGTGGCATCAAAACCGTGAGAAATTTCGAAGTGCAAGTTGTTTGAATATGTACGGAAAGAGATCAAGATAAGCGGTTTTTGCAGATTTATACGTCTATAAGAGTTGTACTTGAAGAGAATTGAGCAGAAGACAATCACAATGTATCTCTTATTGAATCATAGGTAGTACTGTTTATAAAAATGTCTGCAAATTTCTAGTGTGTCCAAGGCACAAAGATCTCTCCTATGGGTCTTAGCTTGTCCCATGTGACACATTTTTGACTAAAAAATGTAGGTACAGTGTTAGATTTTTTGCACTCATAGCCGTTAAGTCCCTCATTATTAAAACCTGTTCCTAAATCGCAATCGGATTTCTAGTATCTTATGGTAGGAAGACATATAGAAATTGGATCACCTATACAGGAATTGGAATTGAAAAGGGATTCAGGATAGGTGCGAGTTCTGTTCTTCACCAATGTAATAGATAAAGAAAACAGTGAAGAAGAATGTAGAATTGTAGGTGAGTGTCTCGCACAATCGCAAACGTGTAAATTAATTTTCAAATAAGTTGCATCCCATATCGGCGCACAGTCGACTCAGATGCTCTACATCAGTGGGACGCTCTCTCATGCAGAAAATCAAACCTTGCAAGAATTTATTCCTAATCAACATGCAACATTTCTTCTACACTGATGAAAAGTAACCGAAGTCTGAGGTCTGAGAGGCAGAGAGAAGTCTAACCTTCAAACACCACTGAGAAACCAGCAAATACACACGATAGAGCGCAGATTCCTCAATCACTGTTATTTCTGGTAACGTAATATGTAACCTGACTTATCTTTTAGCACAAATACAAATTCGGAAACAACTTAGTGGTTTTCCACAATTCTTCTAAAAATTGAAGAATAAATTTCAGTATCAGCAGTATATTTGGGTATTGAGGCCAAAATTTAGGTTGGATGGATTCGGAGTAGGCTTTAATCGACTTGTCATGGTCGAAATGTCAAGAATTGATACCTTGCAGGCCACTATACGACCAAATGCCAATTTTCAAAGTTTGGCTGCTATTTTGGAAAAAAGGCCCAAATGGCCAAAATATTAGACGGATCAAGTCGGGGGTGGCTTGAATCAACTGATCATGGTCAAAATGTTAGGAATTGATACTTTGCGCGCCACTGTACGACCAATCGCCAATTTTCAAAATGAGGTCGCCATTTTGGATACCAATATAACGGATTCTGTCGAATTTTTTTTGGGAACATCGGACGAAATTTCTTCCTATGGCCCCTAGAAACTATGTGCCAAGTTTCATAACTCTACTCAAAAGTGCAGTATCCAAAAGCGTACCGACCCCACTATTTAGAAAATTATACTGCGAAAAAATTGTCTTCATATTTGGGCTTACGGAACGCGATTTAGGGAACGCAACAAAACATATGAATTTATCGTTTCCTTGCACAGCAGAAAAAATAAAAACAGTTTTTTTGACCTCTGCGAAAGAATTTTTTTTTCAAATGTGAAGAATGAATTGGACACGACGACATTTGATGAAAACATTTTCAATAGACCCGTAAGCTTCACTTATACATGACGATACTCAATGATCATTTTGTGAAAGTTCTTGTATCTTGAAAATTTGGAGGGCCCCCATTGGCCCCCTAAGGGACAAAATATCGAGTGCTGCGGGTCAAATCGCTTGTTTCGGTATAAAGTACGCCCATGCAAAATCTCGTTACTGCACTCCAAAATGCGGTATGCTTTTGCGTACCGCTCCCACTATTCATGTGACGGAGAATGAGAGTTCAGGCGCCGAGCGCAGCGAGAAAAGAAACAAAGGAAGTCTAATCGTGAAAAAAATCATGTCGAAAGTATTCTGCCCTTTGAGTGACTCATAATAATAAGATAATTAATAATAAGATTGATAATAAGAAAAACAAGATGATACAAACCGTTAGGGAGCGGGTATACGAAAAGAACACCTCTTCATATTCATATCTATAGAAGTTTCACTTCTTCCGAGGGTGACTATGGTCACGCACCCACGTTTTTTTTTTAGCCACAGCGAAGTACCTCTGGTTCCACCAAACTCTTTTATCAACGAATTAAGGTCGGAGTTGAATTGGTACAATAAGCATTGGGGAATCAATCCCTGTGGGTTTATTCCTTATTGACAGAATCTCATCATTTAGGTCTCTTTCGAAAGCTACAAGGATGTATTTTGGTTTGAGCCCAATGGCATTTGCAAAATCCAAAAAACAAAAAAATTATTAGAAATCGAGTGAGGTATAGTTCCATATATCTTCACGAAGTTGCACACGGCCAAGCCTTTTTTAACCCTATGCCCCCAGACTAACGGTGCTGTTACTCCCCAAGCCGGGGTGACAACCCTTCCGAAAATTTCTAATTGAAATAGAAGGCAATTGGCAAACGACCTGTAGGTATTGGTGTGCATCTACCTACTTAATAGCAGGAGCAGGAACACCTAAAGCAAAAGAGAATCGGAAAAGAAAAATCCTGCATGCGACGGAAGTGGCGCAATATGCAAAGATCCACGGGAGGATTGGCACATCAGCAGCATCAGCTGAGCGCGAAGAGGTCTCTAGTCTGCCTTCGCCTCCGTTCCTCTTTGCCTTCCCGCTTTCAACAACGGTTATAAATTTTATTGGATTACGGGTTTTCTACTCTCTTCTGCAAAGCGCGAAGGTATGAGCGAGAACGTGACAACGACGAGGAAGGAGACGACGATGTCGTAATAATGCCCAATAATCTGCGTTTTTGTGCACGTTGGTGCCATCTGGCAGCGACTACTGGCGTTATCAAAATCATCTGTTCAGCCTGTTCAGAGCGCACGCTTCCCAGTCAGTTCAGTTCCCGTCAGTCGTCGAGCGCCTAATTAACATGGCTACACCGTCAGCTGCTCTGCTAGACCGTCTCGAAAAACAAGGCATTCCCAAGTCGAAACGAAAACTACAAAAACACCTCAGGAGTGCAGGACTGGCCTACATATCCAGGACAGGGAAACTGATACCAGCAAAGAAGGTGGCAGGTACGTGAAAGCCTCGAAAACGGGCGCTGTTTATACAGCCGTATAGCATTCTGACAGATATAAACCACATCACATAAGGTCCGTATTTTTGTGATACGTCATATCGCGATGGTTGAGTCACTCCATCCGTATCCCGTTTTCCTGTCGCTACATCCTCCGTGTACGTACGGACCTTCCTGCGATTCTTCGTTGTTCCCAAGGTGTGTGTGAGAAATCCGAAAAGAAAAAACTTTGGTGGGCACCTTTGCGACCTTCTGTATGTAGGTCATTTGATTTATGGAAAGAAACATTGGCCTTGTCGTTACGGCACGTGCCAGTGTAACAGGTTCGACGGAATCGCATATTATTGCTCATACTGCTCGCACTATAAGCACTTTCGGACAATCCTCAACGTGTATAATACCTACCGTAGGTATATTTTTCTAGGACGGCGCTTAGGTCATTATTTTTAATTATTCATCCATCAGGTGCGTAAGAGGCACTCGTTCGCGGATACGAGAGGCGCAAATTGCTTTGTCCTTAACAAAATTTTCCTTAGAAGCAGCAATAGCGATTATTCGATCTTTTGGCGCACATATAATATTATTATTATTACACGCTACAGCTACACGGCAAAGAAGAATGTTTGGTTTTTATCTATTCCCCCTTCGTACTTTGTTTGATATCGACACTATTTTATTACGCCATCAAAACACATACTAACCAAACCGCGATAAGCCATACATTGGGTTTTTGTACCTATTCCCATAACTTGAATGTGTTTTTTTTTTGTTAAAAATACGCAACTGTTGAAGGTAATGAAGAAAAAAAGGCAAACTGCGTCTAATTCAATTCGATTACATCATTATTGATATGTGGCGCAATCTATGACGTATACACGTGTGGATTATTGGGAATTACACGAATTGGCGGGAAACATCCTGGGGACCCCGTGCGGGAACTCGACACACTCCCTTCATGCTGACGCTCGCTGGTTCATTTAAAATTCTACCACCTGTTTCCTTTATAAGCTAGTCCTACGATTGTTCTATTAATACAAAGCATATTAAGTCAAGCCACAATCGAAACCAAACGGGCATTATTATTGTCAAGGCTAGATAAATCAACAGGTGACCGATAAAACAAGGAAACGAAACAGTGCATTAAGTTTGTGAAAAACGCGACTCAACCGTGGCTTTAAGGTTGCTTGGTAGATATACTCCGATAATGCCAAATCGACACCAATTTTATTCGTCATCAGTTTTCAGCTCCTCAGAATCATAATTGTATGTGGATTCTGTTAATGTGTATTTAAATCTAGGTTATTAATTTTGTTCGCGTTACGAAACTTTTCAGGTTTTTCTCTATACACATTTATGCTGCAACTACAATATCTCGAAATTTACGGAAAATTCCATTTGGAAGCCAACTTAATTTTTTCATAGTAAAGTCACGGCCAAAAGATTTGACTTGATTAACAACGCTGTCAAACTTCGGACTTGTCGACCAGTAAAAGAAGAACTTGGGTGTTGTAATAGTTATTTTCACGAAACACCCTTTTTTAATACCCCGCGATCAACAAAAAAACATTCAGGATTCAGGGCAGGCTTTGGTGTCGGAAACTTCGGTCATTCAGCCAATCCAGCCGCTCCAATCGATGGATGTTTTTTTGTTAGTCGCATGCCAAATTAAACCATCGAAAATAATTATCAGAGTAAATTTGATGAAGGGATCCATAATAGCTGTATTACACTACACAATTTCTTGTACAATCTGCCAAAATGGTGTCAAAAACCAATGAACTTGATTGTTTAACTGACAGATTGTATAAGAAGTTTTACAATAAATTGTGTAGTGTAATACAGCTATTAGACACTTGTAGAGGAGATGTATACCGGATTATCCAAAACTTGTGACTTTCCTGTCAAGGGTAGATTCCTTGACCCTTTTATAGGTGAGCTGGGAGTAAAAATTAGTTTTTGGCACTAAAAACAAAATACATGTCAAGACAAATTCGAGTCTTTGAGTACATACCTGAATACCCCATACCCATACGCATTGTGCCGTTTTTTTCTGTTATCGATAGGAAAAACATAGCCTCGAAAAAACATTGAAAAAATGTCTTGAACAGTTATTGTTATTCAATTATTCTTGTCTTAAAATGAGCTAAGGAATGTACCCTCGACAAGAAAGTCATGAGATTCTCCAGTTTTTTAAAAGATACGGCTTCATAAGTAGTTATAGATATTAGAAAAACCATTTTCAAAAATATCGCAATTAACAGGTGGAAACAATAGAACAATTATTACAATTCCCTATTTATTTGATTAATTCAGGTATATCCTGTTCGTTTTATTTTCAGTAGAATGACTTTTTGGAGCAAAAATAAAGTGACAAGCCGGAGTGCTGGGAGAATACAGCTAATGACCGCAGATAGTTTCGCTTCTAAAACTTTGAAGGTGCCGTAGCCGTAGTCCCCCAGCTTTTCACTATATTTTTGCTCCAAAAAGTCATTCTACTGAAAATAAAAAGTGAACAGGATGTATGTATATCCCATACACTTTCTATTTTCAGTAGAATGACTTTTTGAAGCAAAAATAAAGTGACAAGCTGGGAGGCTACGACAACGGCTGATGGCACCTGCAATGCAAAGTTTGGGAGCGAAACTATCAGCGGCCATCGACCGTATTATCATGTTAATAATGTTCTCGAATGGAATTTGACCATAACAAATTTTTAAAATTTAATACACTTTTTTTGATTTCTAAAATTTCTGAATACATATTCGATTTTTGATTTTGAAGCTTTTGGATGGGGTTTTATATCTGTATAAAGTATGAACTTGAAGTGAAGGCACTTTCGAAGCTGATATTCAAATCAAGTAGTTTTAGAAGACCAATAAAATACCTTAAAAAAACAGTGGAGAAGATTACTTTTGTCTACGTTGTAATAGAAAGATTAAAAATGTACTTTATTCACAATGAGTTAGAATCGAAAGTGACGTATGGGGAGAGGTGATCTGATCTGAACAGCTGTCGCAGAGCGCGGAGTGTTGATGGATGCGTTGTTTGAAAAGGTTGCCTATATGCCTAACTGATAGAACCGTTTCACGCGAAAAACTTCAAATGAAGCCAATTATTTGCATTACTGGATCATTGTGAATAAAGTCCTATACATACCACGGAGTAAAGCGTCCTTAGAGCCTACGGGATTCTATTTCACCTCGGCGCGCCTCGGTAATATATTGATCCCTTGGCTGTAATGAGACGCTTTCCACCTTGGTATGTAATATACTATTTCCATTTCCGCACTCATTTACTTTCCACGCGCTAGTATAAAAAGATTAAAAAGTCCAGTTCCAACTGTCAATCGATTTCGAAAGCTATTTGAGACCGCGAGAAAAAAACCGGTGTGAGTTTGACAACTGGCAAGTTTCAAAACAGGCCGTTCGGACGCAAACTTGAGAATGTCATCAGATGAACCATCGACATCAAGCGTTAGGCATTGGGATATAATCTGGTAATGCAAGAGTCATTAGAAATAATCTTTGACTTTACAGTGACGTAAAATGTCGAGCGCCAAATGACCCTCAATTCCATGAGGCAACCGTAGAGAATTTCAAAATCGGCTTTATGGCCCTGCAATAATACCAATTCTACCATAAAAGGTCCCATGCATGTTTATGTTGCGGTGGGAAAAGTCAAGTGGAGGTACACGGTCTGTGTACCTATTGCTATTGTGAATAGCCAGCCAGCCCCCCGCGGGTTTTCAACTATTTCCGCTGTAGGTACGGCAAACCGACAAGGCCTTACGAGTATTTATAATGCCCACGACTGACTGAAGTTGTTTATAACGCCAGAGAAACGGAACTACAAAAATTTGAATTCAACAGAGCAATAATAATTAGACAACATGCGATTTTGGTCGTCGCTTTCGTATTTTTAATTCATCTTTCGGCTTTCGCAGAAAAAAGTTCATAAGTTCGGTTAATTTTTAGATGCATCGTTGTAATAACGAACTAACGACTGGGTAGGACAACTAGATACCGACAGAAAAAAAAATTGCGAATGCGCTCGATTAAGCATGAAATTTTGGTGAATGCGGCTAATAAATTATATTTGGCGCGCTTCAAGCAGGTGCTGGTGAAATATTGAACTACAACCTACAAGGCTAAGGCTTTTAATAATCTAGTGGCTTTGAAAATTGAAAAAATATTTCCCCAACCGGTAAAAGACGACTAGTTGTTTCACAGAGACCACATTATTTTCGAAAGGTGAATTAATGAATTCTAAATCGTCAGATTTTCAAAACAAATCAAACCCCGACAAGAGACACTAATCCGACCAAATCTGATTCATTACATCCCTGGATTTCAAGACTTTTTTTCGTATTTCGTCACCAATTCAGTAAAGATTATAGGCTTGAGCAACGCGTTAGCAGGTAACCCCCCAGTGATGCGAATTGCGAATTGCAATTCTTGGTGAGGTTGCGAATCAGTCAACGGGTTGAATTTTCCGACACTACCCGGTTTAAACCGTATTCCGTTTCCGTAAGAATTACTACTGGTTTCCTTCTAATCATCCTGAATCGCACTTTGCAATGCAATTAGTACTGCTAGTGAATTGAAACGAGACCATCAAATTCTACAAGGGCCGCTTCAAGTCTCACACAGCAATAATAATGATAGAATAATTTTACAACTCTCCCTAAATCTGAAAGCCACGGACCTTCACACTTTACACTGATATGAACAAAGGTCCCGGATTACACACATAAGCTTTTATACAATGTGTTCTCATAACAAATTAACTAAAATCGAAGACATCATCCCTTGTTGGGTATTGTCATCCACTCATCCCTCAATGAGCAGTCGTAAACTTGTTAAGGCGTTCATAATGGACCGTCGTTATTGTATGAATGGCGGCATAATGTTTGTACTAGATAATGCTCGCACGACATAATACACAATGCGATTTACTACTGTAGGTGTATTTGTGTATAAACACAGGCGTAAAAGGTGTCTTATTGGCTTACAATTTGAACGCAGTTCGGACCGCCCCACACAAAAATAAATACTACATTTTCGATGGCAAGAGGGTTGCATAATCAATACGCTTGTGTTGAGCGATGGATGTCGTAGTTCAATTTTAGATATTTTTATTAACTGTAACGTCGGCGGCTGGATGAATGGCTAATGTTTATTTTCTTGTTGCAGATGAGTTATGCCAATGTCCCCAAAAATGTGATGAACGAGTGCCTACAGAAGCGCGCGAGCGCCTCTTCACCCACTTTTACGGTCTCGGCGAGGCCGATCTACAAAATCAGTTCCTACGACAAAATATGGACCTCAGGGCACGCCTCAACATACCAGAATCCACAGGGTCCGGCAGGCCGCCCCGCAGGATAACTTGCAAGTACCTGGTGCCGCTGATACCCAGCTCAGATACGGTTGAGGTGTGCCAGAAGGCCTTCGTCAGCGCCTTCGTGATCACCACCAAGCGGGTGAGGCTGCAGCGCGAAAAACTCATATCCAGCCTGGGCCTGAACAGTTACAGCAGCCACAACAGGGGCACAGCGAAGCCTTCGCCGCCGTTGCACGGCGATCTGAATCAAAATTCAAAAGAGTCACCGCTAGTACCTTTCTCGCTGAAGCTACCGTCGTCGTGCGAAGTCATGGACGCACGCAACTGCAACGTTACCACATCGTCCGGCACCGGTTCCAGACCAAATTCACCAGAAATGCCTCATCATCACGGTTCAGACGGCAAAAGAAACGGCAAGTCGTCGGGCGGCCGAAGGTTGGTGGATAACCCCCTGATACCGCTCGGGCTGCTGGTGCCCGACGGCGTCACCATAGCGCCGGTAACGGCGACGCCCGACCACGACAGGGACATTGCTATCGTCAATAACTTCTTTTCAAATCAGCTGTGGAAGCCGGAATACATTGGTACTTATTCATGAGGTAGGAGGATGTTATTGACGATATCACATGGAGAATAATGAAACGATCCCAAACTACCACCACCACGCACCGTACTTAGTTTATTTCTAAAATATTGATCAATTTTTACCTACCTATTTGAGAAAAATACCTATACGTATTGTTATTTATATTTATACTGCATAGTTTATTATAAAAATATTATATTAATTGTTTCAATAAAAAGTGTTTTATGTAGAATGGTAATATTTTTATGATCCGTACCTTTGTACTAAAAGGAGTAAAAAGTAGTCAATCTACATTTATCTTCTGTTATGCTGAAGCTGAAGTAATTTCTTGAAAGCCTGATTTACAATTCTACACCTTGCACATGGCGAAATTAATAGGAAGACGCCCCTTTTCACATAATACAAGATCCACTGATCTCTTCATTTTTCTTACAAATTTAATAATATAGTAATAATAATATAAATTGAAAGCGGCAGGAGTTGTGACATAGAAGTGCAGAAAATCTACGCGGTTATCGTCAAACTCGGCGATGTTATGTTTGATTGAAATGGATCGGAAAAATTGCTCACCTTTCCATTTTTTCTTCACTGTCGAGTGTCGATTGGTCTTGATCTTGGCGCATTTAATGCTGAAACCTTAATACTCTACATTCGTTGCTGTATGATTGAAGGGTAAACTTGACTAACTTATTTTGTCAAACAGAAAAAAAAAAACAAGCTTTGTTGTGAAACCGATTACTGTACATAATAAAACAATGCATTTTTTTAAGGAAGATCTGGCAGCCTAGGAGGGTCTGGCGTAGCACCAGCGTAGTAGCATTAAGACCTCAGAGGCTCAGAGGCGATTAACGATTGACACTGATTCAATTTGAGGGCGTACAAGGATGACGAATATTTATTTATTTAGTAAACATTATTCATCATTATTCAACAGGACATTGCCTATTTATAGAATGTGGAATGTGTTGATGTGGAAAACATAATACCTACAAGTAGGGATTACAGTGAAGAGGACAGAACAAGCCCGAAGCAATCATGATAAAGAGCCGAAAACCTCCTTGATGGCCGAAACATCCGGTGAAGAGGAGAAAAAGCCAGCCCATGAGTTCTGGGGCCTTATTTCTAGAGGGGAGCGATCACCAGGCGATCGCGATGCAATCCGATCGCATCCTCGGCAATGAAAAGTGGTATTTCTAGGCGCAGTGAGTGCTGGCCAATCACAGGAAGCACAGAACGTTGAATGTGCCAAACTGTCCAATGTCGTGCCATACGACCGTGCAACCCAAAGCAAAGGATGCGATCTCGTTCGCATGGTCCAAACCGTTAGAACGATGCGCCCTCGTAATCTGCGCAAATTTTCAGGGAGGCGATCTATCACATCCTTCCTAGAAATAGAGCCCCTGGCGTAGGGCAAGTGGAACAATAGCTGCGTTCCTTTTATCATCTGAACTGAGAATTCTCACTTCAGTTGCTAGTTGTGCTCTTTCCCTCTCATGCAATTCTCGCTTTTTCTCTCTCTAACTGAGGTGAGATTATCTGAGATTTCGTGTAAAAGGAATGCAGCTAATAGGGTGATTGCATGTGAGGGAGTTTATGGCAAAATGTCAATAGTGTCATTGTCATCTGTCAAGTTTCATCCATGTCGGAATCAAGGGGTGCGTTTTATTGCTTCTACTTTTGCTACTGGGGAAAGAAATGCGCCGTTTTATTGCGTTCTTCATTCTCGCCGGCAGCTCCTTATTCTACCGTCTCTCGAGACCGGAGGAAAAGTAGAGAGATGGGTGGGGGTATGGCACATGCTTTGTAAATGACAATTAGCTGTCAATTGGTAAATGCCCAAATGCCAAACTAACTTTTGAACCAAGCCAACCATTCAAAATTGAGCAAAAAGTTTGAAGAACTTCAACAACTACCCATTGGGAGATTTCATGCATTACAACACAATTCTGAAATAAATGGTCGGGACTGAATAAAAGTTCCCTGTCGGCATCCTCGATTAAATTTAGATGAACTATTAGGGCAGGGTACAGAGCAGCAGGACACATGTTCGAACGTTGAACATTTATTTGAGGTTGTGTTTATGTGTTTGATTTTACAAATTCCACTGCTGACTGCAAATTGACAATTCTTACTTCTAGTCGTTTTATAGCTATGTATATGCCATTCTTCTACTACTTTCCCTTCCTCCAGTAGAGCGCAATGAAACACACCCAACGTCAACCGGACTAACCTCACTAAATACTGTCATTTTTACGTGTTTTCTTCACATACTGTTTTGTTCGGCGTTTACGAGATCGATATTGTGATTTCTGATCATTCTAACTTCTAACAATGCCTTTACACCTGTTATGTGCTCCAATGCAATTCCCTAACAAACGTCAAAACATAACTCGATCCTTGCACTGCCTGCCGGTGATCAGGTGAACGAATTTCATGCAATCGCCCTATTGAGTACTGCGCGAGTTTGGTCTGGGGACCTGCAAACCTATTTGGCATAGCATAGCAGAATATGACATTCTGCTATGCCATATTCGTGACTTCCACTTCTTACAGAGGACCTCCCCCCCCCCATTCTTCCATCCTCTTAGCAAAGTATGATAGCGTTTTCGAGTTACTAGAACCGAACCGGTTCAGCTCTTAACTCAGGGGATTTGATTGGTTTTCGAAAATCCCTAGCCAATCAGTGACAGCTATTTTCGAGCTGAACTAAACTGCTCAACATTTGAAATGTCGGTATCTGAAATTTTGCCCTTTTTCAAAACGGTATAACTTTGGATTGTCTCAACCGATTCCAATTTTGTTTCTACAGTTGTTTAGATACATCCTCCAGCAATCTACTCGGTTGGCGAGATTTCTTGATTTAATTCAATTACACTCGTTACAGGGTGGAATGTGAAGCATTGCAAAATTGTGCTTAGTTCAATAGATCCCCATTTTTGTGAACAATTTTTTTTTTTTCAAATTATAACGATATAATCATGAAGTCTGATGTCCTATCTCGAAACGGTTTTTGAATTTTCCAGATCAGAAGTCCAACAATGATGACATGATTTTTTTTTCGTATAAGTTGCATTTTAGTCATTTCGGTTGGCAATAAAATCGCATGCATCTTTGAAGATAAGAACCTGTAATTTTGCATGCTTGTTGTTTGAACTGTTAAAAACTGCTGCGCCCGCAGAAACCTCCGTTTTCTTTTCCCGATTCGCGTTCTCGAATGAAAAAAAGTCGGTCTGTCTGCCTGTGTGTCTAACTCTGTGTAATTGTCCATGATAACTCTCAAACGGTTCATCCAGTTGAGCTGAAATTTGGTATGCAGCCATGGTTTAGGCGTCCAATGAACTTATGTGATTTTGATTAAAATCCGCCACTAGAGGGCACACTTCTTGCATCGTATCAATATCGGAATTTTTGACTTACGAACCTCAAATTGAATATGTAGATGTTTTGTTGGTTCAGAAGCACACTCTAAAATTTTAGTTTGAATATGTTTCAAGAATATAGTCTCAAATTCCAAATTTTTAAAGATGTCTGAAAATGCAACTTTCACAAAAGAATCATATCATCATTGTGTTACTTCTGATCTGGAAAATTCAAAAACCGTTTCGAGACAAGACATCAGGCATAATGATTACATAGTGAGAATTTGAAAAAAAAAATTGTTCACAAAAACGGGGATGTATTGAACTAAGCACAATTTTGCAATGCTCTACATTCCACCCTGTAACGAATGTAATTGGAATAAAATGAAAATTCTCGCCATTTTAGTAGATTACTAAAAGATGTATCTAAACAACCGTGAAAATTCGATCGAAATCAGTTGAGACAATCCAAAGTTATACCATTTTGAAAAAGGGCAAAATTTTCGATACCGACATTTCAAATGTTGAGCAGTTTACCTCGGTTCTAGTGACTAGAAAAAATGCTATGACCCAACTGTCGAAATCTATGCTTTATCAACTTTGTGTCACCGAGGTTACCGACTCTACAGAACGTCTGCGTCAAACAAAGGCGTCAAAACAATTTACAAATTTGAAAGGACCCCGCACGATTCTTATGCAAAATGGCTCCCGGTTAAATTCTCTGAATTTTTGATATGTTGTAGCTCATGAGATACTAATCAAATACCGTGAACCCCAAACTCAAATAATGGACAGTTTTTTACCCACAGGGGGTTGAAGTTGGAGGTTTTGACGGCTTCAATATGATATTATGACGTTAGTAAAAGCTTTTTATTTGGTTTCTCTTCAAGTTGTGTTTCATGTTAAATGTTTTTTTTTTGACAGAAAAATATCAACCCCCTCCTCCACGCCCAACCCCTGTCTACCATAATAAAATTCGAGATTACTCCCAAAAGCCATGCGGATCGCTTACTGTGATTTAAATTATGAATTTTGATATAAAAATCATTTTCCACCCCTAATGTTGGGGTGCCGATTTTCCAATTTTCCTCGGTTAATTTGGCTGAATTCTTGGTATTGTGTACTTCTAATTCTGCCGAACAAAAAGTTCTCATATCAAAACTTATTTCTATGAACAGTTTTTGGCAGTTCTGCAGGGAACTGAAGTTCAATATTTATGCTCTCAAATCTTCAACTTCAGTCCCCTGTAGAACAAAAACTGTCCATAGGAATAAGTTTCGGCATGAGAACTTTTTGTTCAGCAGAATTAGAAGTACACAATACCAAAAATTCAGCCAAATTAACCAAGGAAAATTGGAAAATCGGCACCCCAGCATTAGGCGTGGAAAATAATTTTCAAGTCAAAATTCATAATTTAAATCACAGAAGCCATCTGCATGGCTTTTGAGAGTAATCTTGAATTTTGTGATGGTAGATAGGGGATGGGGGTGGAGGAGGGGGTTGATATTTGTCTGTCAAATAAATTAGTCCAGGAATTTTAGCTGTTTAAATCGCAAATAGCGAACAAAAATGATAACTAGCCGGATTTTTGTATATAAGCTCAGTTAAGCATGTAGTTCAACATAGTAAAAGTCCTCAAGAATCCGGTGTGAGCTTCGGCCGTTGTGGCCTCGAGAAGAACTTGTGGGTCAGTTTTTCGCGTATATCTCATGAACAATAGCACTTGGGAAAAAAGTTCCTGGAAAGAAATTGTTGGAAATTTTATTGTCTACAAGAAAGGTCCTTACACATTTCATCGTCAGTCATCTCCTTCTTCGTCAAAACACAAGAAAATAAAAATAGTCCAGATGCTCGATGCTGAAGACTGGTATGGACCTTGAGTTGTATGATGGCAGAGTGCCACTTTGTAGAGGTGTTGTTTGATCCACTCTCTTTTGGTTGAAACTTGAAGCCATCAAGACGAACTATGCCGGCGGCATATACAGGGTGAAATAAAAATAAAAAGTTGAACATTTGTATTACCTCGAGAACCAAAATAGGTGAAGACATGAATATCGCCAAAAATAATTCTGATTTCATGGTCATGAAGTCGTCGTAAACTTGAATTGAATATCTTGAGCCGTTCTTGAAATATCTTCAAAAGACTGAAGTTGTTACCAAAAAAAAATTATTTTCGTCTACTTATTAGAAAAAAAGTTGACTGTGTTTTTTCTAAAATTAGTTGGCCTAGAGAGGGCGTGTCACTGTAATTTCATTTTAAATGTAATTTATCATTGTTTCGATTCAAAACACCAAGTTTCGATTCAAGATCTGAAGAATTACTGATATACGGAAAACTATTTTTTTTTCGTAACGACTTCAGTCTTCTGAAGATATTTCAGAAACGGCTCAACATATTTGATTCAAGTTCACAACGACTTCATGACCATGAAATGAGAAATATTTTTGGCGATTTACATGTCTTCACCTATTTTGGTTCTTGAGGTACATTTGTTCAACTTTTTATTTTAATGTCACCCTGTATATGCCGCCGGCATAGTTGGTATTAATGGCATAAAGTTTCAATCAAAAGAGAATGGATCGAACAACACCTCTACCAAGTGGCACCCTGCCATCATAAAACTCAAGGTCCGTACAGTCTTCGGCATCGAGCATCTGGACTATTTAGCTTTTCTTGTGTTTTGACGAAGAAGGAGATGACTGACGATGAAATGTGTAAGGACCTTTCTTGTAGACAACACAGTTTTTGACAATTTTGCTTCAAGTGTTTTTCCTCCAAGTGCTATCGTTTACGAGATAAACACGAAAAACTGATCCTCAAGTTCTTCTCGAGGCCACAACGGCCGAAGCTCACACCGGATTCTTGAGGACTTTTACTATGTTGAACTACATGCTTAACTGAGCTTATATAGAAAAATCCGGCTAGTTATCATTTTTGTTCGCTATTTTTTCTATAATTCCTGGACTAAATACATTTAGCATGAAACACAACTTGAAGAGAAACCAAATAGAAAGCTTTTATTTACGCCTGAATATCATTTTGAAGCCGTCAAAACCTCTACCTTCAACCCCCTGTGGGTAAAAAACTGTCCATTATTTGAGTTTGGGATTCAGGGTATTTGATTAGTATCTCATGAGCTACAACATATCAAAAATTCAGAGAATTTGACCGGGAGCCATTTTCCATAAGAATCGTGCGGGGTCCTTTGTATCAGTAGTGTCAATTGTCAATTGGATAAATATCTCAGTTGACAAAAGCTTTGTCAAAGTTTCACGGACTGAATTTTAGCGAGTGAAAACTAACTAAAAGATACCTCTAACTGACAGCTCACGTTGCCAATCTTTTTTCCGCATCTACACCCTTTAGTCCAGGAGCCAGGAGGCAGTGATTTTTTTTTTGATTTTCCCCTTCGTTGAATGAATGTTGATAGGATTGTTCAATTAGTGATACCTACTAACCATATAGGGTGTCTCAAAAGTATCGCATTCCGAGTTCATTGTGAGTTCGAGTGGTTTCGTTGTACTTGATTACATATTATACAGGGTGATTCAAAAGTGTCGAAGTGTCGGACCATCTTGGAGGTGCGTACTATGGAGGAGTAGTGGAGTGCTGGAAAGTTATTGAAAAAATTCTGTGCTTTTTAGATTTCAAGTTATGGAGGGACAAAAGTTCGTCCTTCGATTGCTTCTATTTTCGTTGTTTCCGAAGATTTTAGTAAACTGTTCATGGAAAAATAACGAGTGCAAAAAATCAATAGACCCAGTCGGTAGCACGGTGAGCTCGGCTCGGCAGTGAAAATGTCCCGGGTTCAAATCCGCACTGGGCCAGATGGACTTTTTCACGCGTCTCTTTCTCTAATAGGCCATCCACAATGATGTTGATGTTAACGTAATGTGATCGGCAATGGGAATGTTAGCATTCAAAGCAACGAGTTTCAAATGGTGACGTTCACAATCATGTTAATGGCAATGGTAATCATTACCATTGAAACTCGTTGCTTTGAATGCTAACATTACCATTGCCGATAACATTACGTTAACATTAACATCATTGTGGATGGTCTATTAGTACTGGGGCATCTACTATCGTGCGGTGATGCCCCGGGAAAAAGGATGAAACGAGAAGCCATCGAAACAAAACCCCACTGATAAATCCCCCACTGATCCAAAGATGTAAATCTTACAGTACCTACTTCGTTGTTATCGTCATCATTGTTATCGTTACAGAAAAACCCCGACGGAAAAAACCTGCTGCTAATAACCTAGCTGTTAATGCAGAGCAAAACAAAAATAAACTTCTGAATCTGCAACGAACTTCTGTTTTGTATACAGGGTGGGTTATGAATCCTAAAAATCATTTTGTTTTCCAAGTGCCTGCAAACAGTGACAGTGGTCCCATAACCTATGTACAGCACAATAAAACACAATTCATTTCAATAGAATTCTCTTGTTTCTGTTTTTTTTTTTTAAGGAAAACTAATGGCGTTTTCGGATGGCCCGAACGGAGCCAGTTCAGCTCGAAAATCGCTATGACTGATTGGGCAAGGATTTTCGAGAGCCAATCGATATCCCTGATTGGTTCGGCTGTAGTGACTCGCAAACGCTATAAATGTTTGTAGTTTATGACTCACCCTGGATAGAAAACAGAAATTCAGTTCAGATTCAGAGATTGATTTTTTTGTACTCATTATTTTTCTATGAACAGTTTACTAAAATCTTTTGAAGCAACGAAAATAGAAGCGATCGAAGGACCAACTTTTGTCCCTCCAGAACTTCAAAATTAAAAGAGAATTTTTCCAACAGCTCTTAAGCATTTTGCTACACCTCCATATTACACACCCTCAAGGTGGATCTGACAGTTTTTAATCACCCTGTATACAGGGTGTTTGCAAACTTGGGGTAGAAAATTGAACCGCCTTTTATTTTTGAAAATATGGAGGGTCACAACCTCCTCTATTATCCTTATTTTGAAAGATTTTAGTAAACTCTTTTCAACACACCAAAAAGGAATGTTTTCGAACCTTTGAATGTGTTTTGTGATTTTATTTACTAAACAGGGTGAATCGCAAATCCTGAAAATCCAGTTATCTTCAAAAATGCATGCAGAAAATTTCATATGGGAACTATTTGTGCTTTGTTGCTCTACATCAGTTTTATAACCTCTAGAACTTTTCACGAGCATTTTCGAGGAAAAATAGATTCAAGGATTTATGACTCACCCTGTACACTAAACAAAATTACAAAACACATTCAAAGGTTGAAAAAATTTGCTTTTTGGTCTGATGAAAAGAGTTTACTAAATTCTTTCAAAATAACAAAAATTGAGATTGAATCCAGTTTTTCAAAGATAAAAATCATAAATTTTTTCAACATTTTTCTGTACGAAATAAGTCGACTTCGGTTCGGCCCTGATTGACGAGCTAACCTGAACCGCACCTGCATAGTTGTCTGCCCGAAAACACATTCATAGCCTTTCAAGCATTACGTCAATAAATTGTCTTTGATGTGAATGGTTCCGCCTACTGTAATAATTAATTTAGAAGAAACCAAAGGACGAGATAATGACAAAGACGAGAGAAATTGTGTTACAATAGCAATTAGTGTTAAGTGCATTATCAAACAAACCTGAAACTACCTAATGGATTGTTGATAAAAGCATGATGGCGAAATACTATATTTCAAAATTATTTGGCGCGGAATACTGAGCCTATCGATCGGAGCAGATCATTGCGGGAGTTCAACAAGAGCAAACGATTGCAGTGGTTTCCGGATTACAGCTCATTTCACCGTTCAACGTGACAGATGAATCTAAATCAAATAATTCCAACGATTCATTTCGATTGACGTTTGTCCAATCGCTTCTTTATGCTGGTAGCTGACAGCACTTGGTTAATTTAGGGGTTATGCGCAGTCGGTTTTCCAGACTTACACCAAGTATAAAATACTTCCGAAAAAACAAAAATAACTGCTATTTTTTGTTAATTGGTACCGCCGAAGCCCGAATGACACTGTCAAATCGTAAAACTCATTCAACGCAATAACCAAAGCGATGCGATTCGATTGAATAAGTCGCGGGAACATAGCCGTCACCTTGCCACCCGCTATGGCAACGTTGCAAGTAGGCCTGACGTGGCAACAGCGCATTGCGCATTTCCGCGCTAGCTCATTGCCCACGCTTGCGCATGATGGGGTGCCGAAGTACCGCTGTACCGATTAGCTTGTTTTTGACATTACTCAGTCAAATCTTGAGTTTAGCACATTAACTTTTTTGATAAAGCGACAATTGTTCAATAAATTATCTATATATTTATTACAACTTATTTCACACAACTTTATCACAACTAAAGAAAAGTGGATCAACAAGTAGGTACTAGTAAAAATAACATTATGCCATATACCCATCTTTATGACGCCATTTTTGTTCCCGCGACCTATTGACTTGCGATTAATCGATTGCTCCCGCTGAACGTCCCTGACTAAGAAATTATTTGACAGCTGACACATATTTAATAGACTACTGGACACTGGTGCCATTTTGAGATTTAACCATGATTGGGCATCAAACACACGTCAGTTAACCCATTTTGAGAAGAAAAATTCAACTTTTGTCACGCGTCTATTTGTTACAACGATTTTAAAAATTCGCGTGACGTCATAAGCTCTTCCATAAGTGCTGCGCGTGGAACGAACAGGGCATGCTAGTGTTGCGGTGAGAGGAAGGCACTCAGAATTGAGATATCGCGCTGCGGTTTTCACCATAAATCATATAAAAAATTGCAGTACATATTGTAAAAAATAATTGAGTCCAGTAGCCTATAAATATTCACTTTTCAAGAAAGCATAGTAATCAAAAGATTCCTTGACTTGAAATGAACGTAACCAGTAACCACTTCTATTTCGAAGCTCGAGTCGAATGTCGGAGTTGCTAAACTTGGTGTTTCGATAAGATGCGATCGAAAAAATTCAATTTAGGGTTGGCTTTAGAAGCAAACATCTATTACTTTGATTCCCTGTGAATTAATGTTCCACATTCAAAAACCGTATACTTGATTTATGATTGAAACTACTTTTTTTACAAATTTCGAGCAGAAGGTGTAGCTGGCTTATAGCGTTTTCGAGTCGCTAGAGCCGAGCCGGTTCGGCTCTAAAATCAGGGGATTTTATTGGTTCTCGAAAATCCCTGGCCAATCAGTTATAGCGATTTTAGAGCCGAGCTGGCTCGGTTCTGGCGACCCGAAAACGCTATTAATGTTTTTCATTCAGTGCTAAAACAAAAAAATAATTTGGATTATCAGATTTTTTTGCTGTGTAATTAATGTAAGGGTTTCTTTCATTAGAGTAAGCTATGGAAAAATGTATACTATGCTAACTTGATGCTAACGTCTTGACAGATATGACAGTTGTCATCGTGACATCGCGACGTAAAGTACGCGGAAGTGAAAATGTTCGAGATAACGTAGCGAAAATCGTCTCTACTGGTTGATGGCTCTTCGGTAACGCTGTTAGGTAGTGGTAGTCACTGAAAAAAATTATGCGCAAGGGCGGTGGTACTGAATAAAATGAAATGAAAATGCCCACTGGCCATGCCCACGCGCCTGGGCACCACTTTCCACTGAAATATTGGCCGCCTGACTGTTCTTGAAATTTTCCACAAGCGGCAAACTACCTCATTTTGTAGAAATATATGGGGGATTATATTATTTAGAGTAAGAACACTTTGAAATTTCTTTTTGAAGAAGCAGTATATAACTCGATGTGACCTACAAAAAAACAAACAAGTTACAAACACGGCACCAAAACTATCGTATTTCTAGTAAGTTACAGACACGGGAGAAAGACCATCGTATTCCGGTAGTTAATTTCTCAAAAATAAATGTTTTTTGAGCCGTCACCGTATGCCATCTCTTAAAAAAAAATGGAAACCTAAACAAGTTACAGATACGGGACAAAAACCATCGTGTTCCTATCTCCTAATGCCGTCACCGTACTCCCCCCCCCAAAATCTCGGAAACTAAGACCAAGACATTAACAGAAATAACAAGCGGGTTTATTATACCCATAATACAGCATGTATCATGATACTTATCTAACGCCAAGCACGGCGCATCTACCCCACGATCTTTGGCGTTAGATATGGTGAGTGCTATAACCTGTAGTTTCAACAAGAGCACTCGAAACAAACCACGCATTACGTTTCAACAACAGTTTTTTGTTTTTCAACGAAAGAGGAAGAGAGCCACAGTACTGTAGAGTTTCCTTCCAAATGCATCTCGTATTGCATACATAATTTTAGATAAATTTAAACGTTTAATCTGTCCATACACAGAAAAAGGCACTGTGCACCTAACGAGCTCGAATCATGCAGACTTTCGGCTGACAGCTCAAATGACCTTGACCTCTCTTGGCTCGTACTGCCCTAGAAATCAGGGAGGTGTATTTTCATTCTTGCTTGGTTTTTGAAAGACCGCATTACTTGACTTGGGCAAATTTCCGACACAAACAACATCAATTATGTCCATTTCAATTAGAACCTACATGATCATCAGCAAATCAAACAGAATACCTAGATGTAAGAGCTACGAAATACTGATTTCGTTTCCGCTCAATCAACAATAACGACAAGCCCTTTTCGCTTTTCTGAGTATACATTCAAAGAAGTTGAACCGCAAAATCGATATTTTGCATCCCTGGAGAACTTCCGATGCTAAGAAGGAGGAGAGAAAACATCTGTATAATACAATATCATGATGGATGACCCAGGGAATGTTGATAGACGGCCAATTTCGTATTTTGAATCAACAATGCGGCTCTAAGCAAGCATTTTGCAACTACCGCAAATACTCAACTCACCAGCGACAGCGTCAACATTCCAGCGAAAGCAAAGGGGGGATGATGACGGGATGATGACCGTGTCCGTGTCAGCAGCAGCGTGATGATGTGCAAGCGACCTTGGTCACACAAGATCACAATTCACAACACTTCAGCAACTCAGGAGTTTTCAGTAGGCAGCGGCGGGCGCCCCGATTGTGCCCGAATGCAGGTCGCTAGGAGACGCGTGTGCTCCGTCGTCGGCGTCGCCAGAATCCCCCGCGCGCTGGATGACGTCATCCGCAGGATCAGGACATTTCACAGGGGTGAGGTGGTGAATGGTGGTGCAAATGCTCCTGCTCCTGCTTCTGGGTGAAAGTCGGTAATCGGTGGATAATGAAGATGAACGAACGTACGCCAATTGATCAATTATGCACGGTTGAAGCGATAAAAGCTTCCGGACAACCTCCGTCGAAATCACGGAAAAGACGCAATTTGTAATTTAACAGGATCGAACCTAGTTTTCGAAATCTCATAAATCAATTAGGTTTCGCTGAATGTAAGCATGATCTGGGGATCACCCAAAAATTTTCTTTCGGCTGAAAATAGGTATATACGGGGTGTTTATAAGAAACTGTGATCGCGGCAGGCATGGGTCAGGCCGAAAAACGCAGTAACAGGCGTAATAGGGTCCTTGCACAAATTTTCAAAATCGGAAATTTCTATGTAGGAACATGCGCTATACTGTACATAGTCATATTGTTCAAGGAAAAAACTGAAAAAATTTTTCGAAGCTTTTTATTAAAAAAGTAAAGTTTCCAATAATTTGAATTTATTTTCGCGCCTAAAAACAGCCATGACGTCAGACATGCTGGGGATATTCTGGGGATATTTAGAACGACAGCTGTGTTGTTTCTGCACCAGACTGACTTGGCATTTCTATGCTTGGCACTTTTTTTTGTCACTGTCAGCTGGAAGTGATTGTCACTTTTGAGCTCTTTCGCGCAGCTATATTTCCAGCATGCCTTCCAGAGTTGTTGACCTCAATGAGTGTTGCTTGATGAGTTGGTGGCCAAACGATTCAACTTCGATTCAACCACACCTGATAAGGGTTTAATTCAAATGCCCTATGATTCACCACGAAGACAACGTTGGCTCAAAGTGCTAAAACGCCAAGATCTGTCGCCTTATACCACTTTTGCCTCGACTTTTGCCTTTGTGAGGATCATCAAAATCAAGCTGTAGGTACATATCCAACGGCGGAGTTCGCATAGTTGTCTCTACCAGCTCTAGAAATACAAAAAATGACAGAATAGATCTAAATCGTTTTCACTTAGGCGCCTTCCAGGCAACTGATTTCACAACTACTAATCATGACTCAGTTGAGGTCACCCGATCAAATCTTGTTTGGGGTATCTCATTCTGCTCATCTGAAAAGCGGCTGATGATATCAAAGAAATCGAACATCTACCTGTGAGCTTCGCTGTGAGCTTTGACTCTTCTTCTGCTGCTTTAAATTTTTGGTTTTTCGCGAAGACACATCCATCACTCCATCACAAAGTTAACCATCGGCAAATGGTCTGATTCCGCTTGAACAAAATCTTTCTCCATCGTCCTCCCATTTTACACAAAACACAACACAGCGATTACGGCTTTCAAATTTTGCGGCTTGACGTTTCGTTTGGCGGCTGCTGTCATGCTGCGCATTTAGGTTGAAGAGGTGTGCGTTTCACTTAATTTCAGGTCGTATCAATGAATTTAAAGGATCTTCAGAACAAATAGTCAAACCCTGTTCTATTATTATATTTTCATATTGAGGTAAAATGGCATTTTCACACATTTTACACATTGAGAATTGTGAAGTAAATTAAAGCTTCTAAACTTCTTTAAACCGGTGTAGAGGAGGGCGTAAACTAATGCATTTGTAAAAAATGTAAGGATGTTGCCTACACTCAATTTTTTCAAACTTTAATTGAAAATTTAAACAAAAATACAAAGGTATATCACAATTAAGATAGAACATATTATTAAGTGACTCGAGGGCATTCTATTGGAGTCGGAAAAAAATTTCATGCAAGGACCCTATTGTAGTGATCGAAAGCGGATTCCAAAGGCGATGCGATCACAAACGTTTATAAACACCCGGTACAAGCGAATATGCCTCATGGGCATGAGGCTCAGTAACGCACTTCCTTCTTGAAGGATTAGTGAACGCAAGATGTTAATTCGGGTTCTACCGTTATTCAAGCAAAATAATTTAATATGGCGGTCAAAATATTGGCAGAATCACGAAATTTGGCTTGAAAATCGGAGTGATCGTACTGGACAAGGGTAAGCTCCAAGTTTCATGAAAATCGTTCCACTAATAAGAGATTTCAATATGGCGGCAGAATGACGCAACTCAGCTTGAAAATAACAAGTGAATATGCCCTCACGTGCGTGAGTCTCAATAGCGCATTTTCCTAGTGCCAGGTCTGTCATTGATGGAAATGAAGTCCAGCTTGAAAATTAAATGTTCATACGAGACAAGATGTTTCACGTTTCACGACAATCGTTCCACTAATGAGAAATTTCAATATGACGGCCAAGATAGGGGCCTAATCATAAAATTCAGGTTGAAAATAGAAATGTTTATACAAGACAAGAGTTAAGTTCCAAGTTTCATGACAATCCCTCCATTGATAACAGATTTCAATATGGCGGCCAAGATGACGGCGCAACCATTGAATCCAATCTGCCCACTGGCCACCCACCAGGACCTGAGCTATCCATTGGAGAAAGTTCCAGGGTTCTAGTTTCATTCCCCGAGGAGGAATTCAACTTCTTAGAAGTGCACAGGAAATCTTTGTTTTGTGATAATAATAATAATGATAACTATGAATGTATAAAAAAAATAATGGCCATTGGCCACCCTTGGGGACATCAGCTATCCATCGGAAGAAGTTCCAAGGCTCTAGCTTGATTCCCCGAGGAGGAGTTCAACTTCTTAGAAGTGCACAGTAAATATCTGTTTTTTGATAATAGTAATGATAACTATGCATGGATAAAAAAAAATGCCCATTGGCCACCCTTGGGGACATCAGCTATCTATCAAAAAAAGTTCTAAGGCTCTAGCGTTATTCCTCGAGGAGAAGTACAACTTCTTAATTTCTACACGGACAGACAGACAGACAGACAGACAGACGTACGGACGGACAGACAGACCGGCCATATAAGCGTCATTTTCTTACGAAAATGCGCTAAAAATGATCATACGACACAAGGATAAGTTTCAAGTTGCATGAAAATTTTTCCACTGATTAGATAATTCAATATGGCGGCCAAGATGGTGGCGGAATCATGAAATTTAGCTTGAAAATAAAAATGATCAAACGAGACAGAGGTAAGTTCCAAGTTTTATGAAAATCGTTACACTAATAAGAAATTCCAATATGGCAGCCAAGATGGCGGCAGAATCATTAAATTCGGCTTGAAAATAAGAATGATCGTACTAGATAAGGATAAGTTTCAAGTTTCATGACAATCGTTCCACTAATAAGAGATTTCAATATGGCAGCCAAGATGGCGGCGGAATTATGAAAGCCATTCTGTCTATTTGGTCCTTGAGGGCCTAAGATATCCATCGGATAAAGCTCAAGGGCTGAAGCTTAATTTCCCGAGGAGAAGTTCAATTTCTTTGAAGTGCACAGGAGATCTTTGTTTTTTGATAATAATGATAACTATGTATGGATAACAAAAATAGTGCTCATTGGCCACCCTTGGGGACATCAGCTATCCATCGGAAAAAGTTCTAAGGCTCTTGCCTCAATATCCGAGAAGGAGTACAACTTCTTAATTTCTACACGGACGGACAGACAGACAGACAGACAGACAGACAGACAGACAGATAAACCGGCCACATAGGCGTCATTTTCTTACTTATAAAAAAACGTTTTCTAGCTAATGGACCTTTTCAGAAAAGAGAGACAGATGCGTGCGCGTTCGTACCGCGCAGTTGGTGGTGTCTAGCTATAACGGCGCCTATAGTCCAGTCAAATTAGGCAAAAATCGGGCCAAGCCGGAAATAAGTCCGGAAGTTGACAAAATTTGGTGGATCGATGCAGAATTCAACGTAGCATACTGAAATTCCCGAAAATTCTTAAGGCTTGGATTTTTTTTAGGACCAATAAAAAAGCGCCATCCTTGAAAGTTTTCGATTTTTTCTGAATAACTTGTAAGCTATTACCTTTAGAACACCAATTCCCGTGAAGCAAATGTAGGCCGTTAAATTCCCAAGAGATCAGTACTAAACTCGTTACTTTCTGGTCAATAGTCTTTGAGATGCAGCGTCTGCCAGAGCGCAGTGAAAATCACTCAAAATTTATTTCCGGATTTTACGTAACAATTTGCATAGTGTCAGTTCACGGGTTGTAACGTGGACAGCAAATGTGCGGATTTCAATGTGTTTTACATGTTTGGAAAGCTAATTCAACAGTCAGTATCACAATTTTGTCTAGAAGTCGCCAACTTCAGAATGGTACTTTTCCTCGACCTTTGAAATCGATACTTGATATCCCGAAGAATCCCCAAAAATCAAAGAATTGAATACAAAAAAAATTAACATGTTTCGGGGTCATTTTCCTAGTGAACATCGGCGACACATCAATGGAAAGCCCAAAGAGGATTTTTTTTCATCTGAAGTATTTTGTTTTGTTGGTCATGAATTTTCGAATTCTTGTGACTCATCCGATTAAACTGCATTTTCTGGAAACTAGAGCACCTACAAGCATCGGCGCCTCCAAAGCTGAAAAGCGTAAAGCCCCCCTTGGGCGTTATACTTTTTGAGCTTGTGCTATGCCTGAGTTTTGCAAATCTGCAACATCCAACATAAAAATTTATATCTCCAATGTTAGAGTTCCCATCTGGATAAATCCAAATCCGTTTCGAGATAAGACACCACATTTCATGATTTTTGTATTGGAATATTTAAAAAATATATTTTTTTTTAAAATGGGGGTACGATGAAGTCGTTGCAATGGGGCCGTATACAAGAATCACAAAATACGATTTTATTGGTATAGGTAGTATCGACGTGACGTCATGTTCCTGAAAATCGGCCATTTTGTAGAAGCTAATCAAACTGACTTTTGCCACATCAACTAAAATGTCGCAGAGTTCGTGTCGTCAAAAACAAACTAACATGGTTGTTTGCGCAATGTATGGCTGTTCGTCCAGCTACTCTCGCATGGGAGCATGGGTTTCACTGTTCTGGCTACCCTGGAGTGATGCGATCCCGTGGAGATCGAGCACAAGAGTTATCTGAGTAATGAAAATCGTCATGGCTTTCCCGGACAAATCTAAGAAATTTGCTCAACAGAAAGCTTACCAGCGACTTAAAATTTTGCAACGAACACTTCCTGCTTGAGGTAGGTTATGGGCTTCTAATGCTTTATGAGCTTAAACTGGCTTGGGCGAGAACGTTTCTGTCCCCAACACCAAGTAGTCTCCGTGCTGTGTTTTGGCACCATATCGAAATTGTGGTCGAGCTTTTGAATCACCAGCTCAAGTAGGTCACAGCACCGCACATTCTGCTCATATTCTGCTCACACTTTAGCAAATCATCGCCGGCAAGCGTCTTACTGTGATATTGCTTAATAAATTTGACATGTCACTCTGATGTATGTGACATGTCGATCAGCTGTTTGTGATTAGCTTCTACAAAATGACCGCCTCGTCGATACAACCTATTGGCGAAAATCAGCGGCCACCAGAATGCGCTGAACGCAGTCAAACATGGTGGCCCAAGGGGCCTTGACAAATAGGTACCCAGCGCACAGCCCAGCGCCGTAGCGCAGTAGCACTCGACAGTTGACAGTACCTACTCCAAATCATAAAAATATTGACAGTTTTGACAGTTGAAAAATAATTAAAATTTTTTGTCTTCCTTGTTTTCTACATCGTCGTGAATATGAGCGAGTGAGTGTTGTAGTTTGACTTGAATTACTGCGTTAGTATACGCCGATGGACATAATGCACAATGCAGCAGCAAAAAACGATACGTAAGTTGGTGAAATGCTGGCCGAAAAATGCAATCTCTGAATGCTTATTTTACATTATAGGTGTCGAGTTGTGTGAGCCCCTTGCACACAAGGTGGAAATACTAAGCCCCCACAAGACAAGGCATAGGTACAACAGGACGCATCACGAAAATGTGCCAACAATTACCGTTTAGGCCAGAAAGATGAACATTCTTTTGGAGTAATCGTACGACTCATACAATGACTGTAAAGTGAAATTTCAGTAGCTAATAAGCATTTACCGCTGTCTAGAATAATAAAAATCATAGTTTATCAATAATAATTGAGTATTCTTCAATCATAAGTTTAATCATAGCTCATCGGTTGATGTTAGTGTTTCTACAATGGAAAATATTTTCATAACGATTAAGTTGTTCTAAATCTGAACTGATAAGGCGAGTGACGGATTCTGATTTGCAGGCCAGGTATCTTCTCTCAATACCGCTGGTGTTGATCTCCAGGCTCTCCGTCTGCTCTCACTGGCTTATCGGAGATGGCTTCACGAGTTCACAACACTGTTCTAACAACTGGTCCACAGAACCCAACCTCCAAATGGTTTTCAATTATCCATTTATGAGACATAACAAAGCACAAGAGTCTCAGTCACAGTGAGCCCCAGTCACCCCACACACGATTAAATGACCTGCCTCAATCACTTCTTTGCACTTTGTCGAGAGGGGGCTGATTTGGTCACCAACATGACCATAAATATTGGGCAAATGAATCTGTATTATCGGCATTTTCTAAAACAAAAATAAGTTAGAGATACTGCAACGAAATTCCATTCCCAACGAACCCCCAGTTCTTGGCCCACTGTTACGAGTTCGTGACTGTTACGCTTTCACTGACAGCTATCACTGTTGACAGCTGTTGTGATGTAAATATTGTAAATGCGCACTGCGTTTACTACCTATTTGTCAAGGCCTCTTGGGCCACCATGTTTTATTGCGTACAGCACCACCACGCGGAAAAGATTTTCGCCAATTGACCTTTGCTTAAATAGATAAAATCAGCAACTGTGCAGCTAAGGCAGCAGTCACACTGAGCCACCCACCACCACCCACTACCATCAACCAAAAATCAAACGCACGCAATGTAATGATGGTGGTCACACTGCAGCTACCTCTTACCACCGCCCAGTGACCACCGGTGGCCATGTGTTTGAAATTTCCAAAGTGGTGGTCAGTGGTCGGTGGTTAACAATACGCATCTTGATGCGCATGCAGAACAAACATTTTGTGCATACATACAACATACAATGTGTATGTCCCGAAGTGAACAAAGGTTTCACTTTTGTCACTAACAAATTGTAACATTTCTTGTTCATACGGTAATAACTGTAAAATTGTTCTTCATCATCAACAAGCTGCGGCACTAATTGATGAAATTCTCCTAGTTGTTCTCTATCGAGAAACATTTGACGCACCCACATGTTCCGGCGTTTTTTACGGATTTTTTTCGAGATGTGGTATAAAGCTACAACTTCGTCGGTATCTGAGTCATCAGACGAAATCATGCAATCAGAGAACTTGTCAATCTTGTCATGAGCTGGGCCGCTATTCTTGAATCGTGTGAGAAAAGTCCCTGGGAGTATGAAATACATTCCGCAGTACACTGATGTAGCGAATGTTGCCTAAAATCGTGGTTTTTAGGCAACTTTCGCTACAGAATTGTAGTACGGATTATATAAAACAGGATTATGTCAAATTCAGGAGGGGGACACGGTGGTTGACGGTGGGCGATGGACGGTGGCTCAGTGAGACCAGGGCGGATTATTTTGCTTGGTGGTAGTGGGTGGTGGTGGGTGGTAGTGGGTGGTGATGGCTCCAGTGTGACTGCTGCCTAAAATACAAATGGAAAAATTTTCGGTCGAGAAAAAAGTAATTGGAGTTTCGGTTCGTCTAGTCTATCGGTTTGAATCAAGTGAAATCGCGCGCAGCGTAAGCACGAATGAAAACAAAGCATGGACGAGGCCGACATGAGAGCAGCCTATCGGCAGCAACAACTGCATCGTTGTCATAGCAACACGCAACGTCTAGCTACGTCACTAGACGTTGAAATCAAACCGCTCTGCTTCGCGCCCCGATTTTCAACTTTTTTTTTTTGAAGAAAAGTAGTTGCTTTTGAGACACGATGTTGCTTTGTCTGTGGTTATCTCACGCTGTACTTTAGTTTACGGGAATAAAAAAATCATGGTATAAGACTCCATTTTGCACTATTTTACGTATCACCCTGTAGAAAATTTACATGAAGTTTCTCAACATTCACTATTATAGGATGAGTTACGGAAAGATTAAGCTAGTTAACGCAACAAACAAAATAGAAATCCCAATCGGCAATCGGAAGATATTGGCCTCCAAAGTCGAACCATTTTCCCGATACCGACAACTTCGTTGTCCAGCAGTTTATCTCGTTTTTCAACTTACATAAACTTCGCTTGTTCGGGCTATTTTCGTCCGAATCCATTCCGAATAATTCTGCCAAGAAGTGTCCACTTGGTTCATAGAAGATTGATCTCGAAAAATGGGTGGCCGATCTCACGGAGCCAGATTCCTTCTGTGGGGTTTCTTGAAAGCCAAAGTTTATGCTAACAAACCCTGCACACTGGAAGACCTCAAAACCCAGTATTCGAGCAGAAATTACAGCGAATAGTGCTGGCCATTTTGCAGCGGAATTTTCACTTGATAATGCAACGATGCATTATTTCCCACGATGCGCAATTGACCGATGTTATTCTTCAGAGTTAAATACATCATTAGAAATGGCTCTCCTCTGCTTTTTGATCCATCTCTCTACCTCAATTCATAAGCCAGTATTGGTCTTGCGAAAAGTGGGAATACTGACTGGTCACCCTGTACAAGAAATTGTGTAATGTAATACGGCTTTCCCTGGGTAAAAAATGTTGGTGCTGCGGGCCAAATCACTTGCTTGGTACAAGCTACTTCCGTGCCAAGTTTTACCGCAGTACGACAGAATACAGAGTCGTTGGGCGTAAATAGATTTGCCGCTAGAATGAAACCGCCGGCGCGGCCTCCCCCTAGGGGAGAAGTGTACAAAAATTCAATCTTTGTGGTCGGTGTTGCCCTACCATAAAATCAGCATGCCAAAAATTTGACGGCCAAGCAAAAAAAAAATTTTAGGGCTCCCTTACGCGTTTTAAAGCCTTGTTGCATCCAAATTACTAAGAAAACAGTTCAAGTTTCTCATACCTGCAAAAATTAACACTGCTATCCAG
The DNA here is from genome assembly GCA_949128115.1 of Anaspis maculata. NCBI lineage: Eukaryota > Metazoa > Arthropoda > Insecta > Coleoptera > Scraptiidae > Anaspis > Anaspis maculata. The sequence goes on from OX421963.1 coordinate 44,998,681, forward strand.
TGAGAGCATTGAAAAAAATGCTGTTGAAAAAAAAATTCGAAAAATTCAAAAAAATTCAAATTCCACAAAAAAAACAAGAACTCTTTGAAGAAACAAAATTCGATCAAAAGTCAAAAACCGTTTCGAGATATTGATATCCGCTTTCTAAAACTGAAGAGAAAAAATCCGAAATTTTTCCTAAAAAAGTTCCACGACTTCAAAGATTATCACTTTTGACACTCTTTCCTTTGGCATCCTGCAGTGCCGTAACTAGGGCGTGGCGAAGGTGGCATTTGCCACAGGCGCAAAAATTCCAAGGGCGCAAAATTCAGCTGGGATAATTCCTATTACATACTTAGTTTTTTCACTTTTTATTTTAAATTTTTACCTGAACCTGTACTTCTACCTCTAACTTCACTAACTTAACAATTAAAAAAAAAAGCGGCTTATTCTACCACTTTCCATGACATGATTCAAAACAGACATAAAAAGGATAAAATTGAAGAATACGGCGCTGCAAGAAGTAGCATGCTGAGAATGAGGCAGCGCTCGCGCTCGGCGCCGGCGCCCTCCGCGACGCCGGTCGGCCTAGGTACTTTTCGAGTTCCAGCCTGACTTTCACCGCATGTATTTACTTGCATTTTGCACCAAATAAATCCAAGAGCGCCGAATCAGTCTGATATGGGGCCTCTCTATATCCTGCAAAATTTGTTTCATCTCTCGTTCAGTAAACTGAAGCTTCTTAAGTCGTATTTGCGCTCTTCTGTCGGCCAAGAAAGATTAACAAAGATACTTTGTTATCTGTTTGTTATGATACTTTCAATCGATAAAACAGCTACATTAAGTAGAAGCTTGAATTATGTGAAATTATAGACATATTTTTCGAATCTGAATCTAGAAAAGTTCGGGTTGATGGTTGAAGTTCCAAGATTTTCTGCATTTTTCATTTTTTTTTTTTGCCATAAAATTTATTTTTAGTTAGTCAGGTATTTGAAATGGGGTAGCAACGTGCATCTTTTTCCATTTTTATTCTAGATATTTTGTCAATAACTTGACAAGTTTTGTTCTGTTGTTCAATTTTTATCTTTGTCATCCTACAGGTACTACTAGTATTTTGTTACTTCTTGTTGGAGACTTTTTTGTGTGGAAACATCATCAATTTGTCTAGATGTTTTTGTTTCTGGGTTGGGAAGCTCGACTGCAGAGCGATGGACGGCTGGGAGTGAAAAATTTTTTTTTCAGAAACCGAATGAGTTTATAATTGATTTCACCTATTTTCTTGTTAAAAATTTTAAAAATATGATGATCATCTTATTGGTCATTTTGAATTTTTTTATAGATAATAATTGTGTTCCCATTGCGACCAAAAATCCGGAGGGAAAGGAAATGGAAGCTTCTAGCGTAAATTTGAGATTATCATTAGCATTATCAGTATTATTTGGGAAATTTTTGCCTGCGGCGCTCTAACGGTGCCGGCCCCCTTGTGATATTCACTTCCTTGGAGCGCACAATTGCTACATTGCCACAGGCGCCAACAAGCCTAGTTACGGCACTGGCATCCTATATATCGTGGACAAAGTCGATGGTAACGTAAGTCGACACAGCGTCTTGTAGCTGAAGAAAAGTTATACCAGGCACCATAATTTTTTTTAAATCGGAAATCTTTTTCCGAAGAAATCCTAGCTTGAAATTGGAGCAAATTTTGGTCTATGCTTAACTTTTGACGAGCAGTTTATTTCACTTTTACCAAACACCACTGCACAGTGGGACGAATAGCTACATTGAGTGGGCAAGAGTATAGTGTGATTGCATGAAATTCGTTCACCTGATCACCGGCAGGCAGCGCAAGGATCGAGTTATGTTTTGACGTTTGTTATGGAATTGCATTGGGGCACATGACAATATTCTGACAACGAAGTATTCTGTCATCAATTTTACTCATTTATGAACCTTTTTATCACATTTTATACACTATCAAATATTGAAAATGGCCATTACGCATTAAGAGAGCCGGCTAAAACTCGAGAAACACAATCTATAAACCTTCGTGGAGAAAAAAGAACTTTTACTGGATTGAGATCAAAAAAGTGTCATGTCAGATTTGGATTCAACCGATGAAGATTATTTGCCAGAAAAATACCCATCGAGTGGAGATTTCAACAAGCGCATAGCAGCATGGACATTTGTGAGTCAGGATGAACGAGAAGCGGGACCGTCCACCTCAGAACACGGAGCTCACGCCGAGATCGCTTTGGACAGTAACAGCCTGGTCCCCTGTAAAAGATGCGGCTTATCTTTTCGTTCCCGTGGAATGGAACGACACATCATGGCGTGTCATCTTAGTGCGTCTGGAACGGCTCACCCAAGTGCCGGAGATGAAAGAAGACATGAACAAATATACACCTGCTGTCAGTGTAATCAGACATTCAAATCTAATAGGGCGCTAAAGATACATTCTACAAAAATGCACAAAGGTGATAAGCGGAAAAGTGTACCATGCACTGAAAAATTACAATCGTCAATTTTCACTTCGGTTCTCACTGAAAATCAATGCAAACATTGCTCACAAATCTTCAAAAATAAAAAAGGTGTCAATTGTCATATAAGAAAAGGCCATCCTGAAATCTATAGAAACGAACTAGTGAATTTCCCACCTAGAGAGAATACAACACCAACAATGGAAGCGATAGACCAAACACCCGTCACAGAAGAAAACAATGCCTTATCAAAATTCAAACAAAAGGCTGTAGAATGGTGCCAAAAATTGAAGAACACAGATTACACGTCGGCTTTCGAAGCTTTCAACAAAGACGTAGAAGATTTTGGGAAGTTTCTGGTGGAATCGATTGACATTCTTCCTGGACCAAAACATCCCGCTACTAAATACTACAAAGCAAGAAAACTGAAAGGTTTTAGCTCTAAGAATACAAGTTACAAGAAATCGACAAACCCTGAGAGGACTTCAAAAAGGAAAAAAGAACAACGGAAAGCCGAATATGAGTACCAGCTGACACAATATTATTATTATAACCAGCGTAGAAAAGCGATACGGAAAGTATTTAATAACGGCAAAAATGAGCAATATCAAGACGTCGATGAGGCCTACAGTTATTTCAAAACGAAATTCGGAGAGGAAAACAACAGCTGCAGAGAAAAATACTTGAAAATGGGGAATTTAGAAGAAATGGATCGCGAATACGAAGGAAAAATAAGCGACGAAGAAATCCAGTTTGCAGTAAAGTCAATCAAAGTAGACACTTCACCTGGACCGGATGGTGTAATAATGAGAAGCATTAAGAACAACAAACATATAATTTCAGCAATAGCTGCGATAGGTACTATTATGCTCGAAACTTCTTTTATTCCTAAACCATTTCAAATAGCAAAAACTATATTAATTTATAAAAAAGGTGAAAAGTCTGATTTGAACAACTGGAGGCCTATATCCATATGTTCCCTTCTTCGTAGAATAATTGAAAAAACTTTAGACAGACACTTAAGAAATTTTATAACGATCAATAAAAACCAAAGGGGCTTCATGCACGTCGCGGGCTGCCATATAAATAATAAAATAGTTGAAGAAATTCTGAAGAAATCGAAAAATACAAAAATTGATGCAAGCCTGATTTTTCTTGACTTGGAAAAGGCATATGACTCAGTTGGACATGATCATCTAATAAAGGTTATACAATCATCTGGCATACCATCAAAATTACAAAACGTACTTATTAATTTGCAAATTAATAATAATTCTTACATTGATCTGGGTATTAAGAAAAGTAAAACCTTTTCCATCAAAAAAGGCGTTTTCCAAGGCGCTTCTTTGTCACCAATTTTGTTTAATCTCTGCATCAATTTTATTTTCAATGAGCTTTCAGAAAACGATATAGCCATTAATTTAGGTTTCGACCTAAAAGATTTCAGTCTGACTAATATACCACCTGCAACAATTATAGGATACGCCGATGATACTGTGTTAGTGGGTAAAGACCTTAAATCTGCAAACATACTTCTATCAATGGCAGAACAGAAGTTCAATGAAATAGGTCTAAATATAAATGCTACAAAATCGAACAGCATCATAATACAAAAAGGCTCTCTATGTAATGAACAAACTATATCAAGTAGTGGTATGACAATAACTAACATAAAAAATGACGAGAAAATCAAGTATCTTGGGGTGTCCTACAGTAACACACTAATTATTGACACAGCAGAAATCACCAAAAAGTTTGCTTACAAGTTGGAAATATTAACAAAAACAAATCTTTTAGATCCACATCAAAAACTGACTGTTATGAATCAGTACATTTCTCCCACAATAACATACTCGTTTCAAACTGCCCCATACGAGAAACTATGTAAATCATTTCTAGAAAAAATTAATTTGTTGATCAAAAGTTCTGTTAGAGAAATTCTACAAATTCCTGGTGACACTCCCAACAGTTTCTTATACGCTCCTAAAAATGTCAAAGGTCTTGAATTGTTCAACGCGTACTGGGAGGCTTATGTTCAGCAAATTAATAAATACTTTATTCTTGAAAACTCAAATTGTGTGTTCTTAAAAGATTCTTATAACCAGGAGAGAGACTTTTGTTTCAAAAAATTGAATATTAGTCAAACTGAAATTTCACAGATACCAAAAACAAAGAAATCTAGCAGTTGCATTAGGAAAATATTGAGAGACAGAGAATACCAACATTGGTGCAATCTTCCACAAAAAGGAAAAGGGGTAATTCTGTACAGTGATGTTAAATCATCCAACAACTGGATCTATAATAAACGAGGCCTGAGTAACTCTGAATGGATCGATTGCATCAAGATGACATGTAATGTCTCAGCGGTTCGAGCATTGCCCGGTCGCGGTTCCCACACATCCCGTTGCAGACACTGCAATGAGTATGAATCACTTGCTCACGTGTTGGGATACTGCGACTATGGTCAAACTGCTCGAATCAAGAGACATAACGATATCAGGACCATTCTAGCAAATCATTTGCGCGACGAAGACTTCGAGACTCATGAAGAAGTTATCGGAGTTTCACAGCAAGACAGCTTGCGAAGAATTGATATTATTGGCCTTATCGGAAAGTAAAACACCTCGTAGTGGCCAAAAAGCGAACCAAGGAGGTGTGACCCCACTGTAGAAATTCCTGTCCTATCGACCTAACAGACCACGTCAAAATTTCGAATGCCGTCAAAATAATTTCGATACAAAAGTCAAATTCAAGAAGAAAGCTTTTATTGCACAAACGTTTATAATCAAAAATCGTAAGTAGGAACCCGTGGGTACCTTGCCTATTATCAATGGCACTGCTGCGGAAAGAGAAAAGGGTGTAAGGCACCCGATTTTGTGTCTGGATGCAACACTGACACCGGTGACCACAGCACGCACAGCAGGGCATGAATATGAAGAGATCTGCCTCGATCTCCAGCCTCCAGCACGACACTGACAATCACATTAATACCAATTTTGTATTTCACTTTGAGGGACTCGTTCTGGTAGCTTCCACGTTCCACGGTTCCTTCCACATTCACAACAACTTTTCTAGATACAGTAAAATAACAGGTACGCACGGTTGAAAATGTCCCACTTCTAAACACAATGTAGCCTTAAGGGTATGGCTTGTAACTGGCACAACAGGAGTCGATGTTTTCTGCTCAAATTCAGCTCGTGAAACTTTGACGAAGCTTTTGTCAACTTGACACATACAAATTTTGAAATTGTTTTGACGTTGATAAGTTGGTAACCTCGGTAACACAAGGTTGGCAAAACAGGGATTTCTAGAGTTGGCGGTCATACTTTGCGACTTTCCGATAAGGTCAATTGCCATAGATAGGAAAAAAAATGCAGCATTTATTATAGACCCAACCATTCGCTTTGAAGGTACTTTAGATCAACCAAATTTTGTCAATGATGAGAAAAATCAAATTTATAAACCTACCGTCCCTTATTATATGTCAAAAATATTTCCATAATTGGTTTACTTTTTGGTTCTCGCGGTACTTTAAGAAAAAATTACATAGAATTTCGAAAAACATTTAAATTGCCAAAAACTTTAGATCATGAAATCGTTTTGAAAATTCTCAAATCGTCAACATATATTTTACGTAATCATTTATTTGGTCCTCCAAAAAATTAAAAAAAAACCTTGTTATTTGATAATTTTACCTTAGTTATTAGTTTTTAACATGTATATGTATAATGATTGTTTTACTTAAATTTCTTTTCAATTTTATGTTAATTTTAGACTGTGTCTCTCAATGGCAAACTGTTTTTTCAGGACAGTCAGTTATGTATTCTTTAAATAAAGTACATTTTTATTTTAGAGGCATTCATTGTTTTGTTAGAATGATTAGAATCACAATACCGTATTTCGATTTTGACACACCCATCATAGTCCGGATGTTAGGCGCCAACCACCTTGCATTTAATGATTAAGCAGTGCCGTTTGGTACGAATGTTGTACATACCCATGCCTTAATTTTGAGAGGTGTTGCCAAGATGTTGGTCTGTACAGACGCCGTATACAGGGTGATCAACAATGCAAAAATTCCAACTCACGAGCCAAAAAAATTGGAGTCATGAAAATCACCATGTAGATTCACAATCCACGTTTCCCGAAAGGCTTCTGCGCATACCTGTGAAAGTAGGACGTTGCCATATCTATATCACGACAACAAGTTGACAACACTGTAATACGGTGTGCGTGTGTAATGTCACGCAAATTTCAGCTGACAGCGCTTGACGTCGATTTGACGTTTCGACAGATCTAACCAAATAACGCTCTTGTTTCGTTGATCGCCTTGCAGTTCGTTGTGTTTCGTTAGTTTCGTATCACCTGAATCTTTTCTGCGTCTTTCTGCCATACGGCACGTAACATTTCATTCCTGAACAATATTAAATGTTGAATGGTTAGGAGGTTATGTTTGTTGTTTGTTTACATTTCGATTATTGATTGACAGTTGCCATTGACAGTGACACTTCGTGCGTCAAAATTGAAATTACCGCGCTCTGCAGGTATGCGTTCTCATGTGTGCGCTGAAGTGATGTACGTGATGGTAAACGTGGATTCAATGCTCATCAAGTTAAAACAAGCCGTGTTTAAATATTTTCAGCTGTTTCTGAAATATTTTGAATTTAGTGGTCGCTTTCATGGAATGGACATTTTCCAATAATTCAGTGATTTCCCAAGATATTTGGATAAATCTTTGTATTTCCACAAAGAATGACCTCATGAATGAAATGTGGTGTGTTGCCACCGTCCCTGCCTACTATTTTTGAAAATATGACAGTCGGCTGCTTTTTTTCTTATGGCCGCCATTTTGGCCCATTATGGAATAAGTGAGAAATCAATTGAAACTAGAAGTAATGGTCATAATCAATAATTTAAATGCAAAAATAACCGTTCTCAGTGAATAACTCTTTGTAATTGACCATAAGGCAATGTTAACCCATTTTTACGAGTTTTACAGCCCTTCAGCGCTCACCACGACCTCAATGACCACTATGAAGATGACTATGAGGTATTGAAACAATCCAATATCTTGTTCAAGATGAATACACGTTTTCAAAAAAGCAGTTGTCCCTTTCTTGCAATGACGTCACGATTACGATGCGCAGCAGCTCTACGGTCATTTGGGCACTTACGTCAATCAGTAATGTCAGTTGTCAGTTATGTGTCAGTCGTTTAGTTAGGTTTGTTTGGTATCCTGCACTAGTGCAACCTAGACCACACTTTTCTGCCATAAACCGTTTGTTATCGACTGAGTGTAGTTCGTGCAGGCTGTGCAGGCAGGCAGGACGCGCGCCAGGGCGGAGAGGTTTGTCACCAACGCACCAGCGGGTTGGACAGGAGGATGGCCTAGAGAGTGTGGAAGTTTCTCGGAAGGTTTGGATCAGCTCGTTCGTCTTCTAGCTATGTTCTTTGCGGAGAGCCCCATTGAGGAAAGCCTGCATGAGTCTCCTGCCTGGTCATCGTTTGTGACCCTTCTTGTGAACCTCTTGCCTTTATAGGCAAGACGGAATAGGTTCAGGAGTCTTTCACCGCCACTGGCGTCACTTGGTCTACGCTGATAGACGCGGCACTAGCTGTATGCGACAGGACCGCGTTGCACAATAGAATAAATTGAAAAAGTCCATCCTCTGCGAGTGGTGTTGAGGTTATTGATTTTTATTTGGTTTCTCGAATTACAATCCACGTTTACCATCACGTACGGTTGCGGCCTCATAAAAGTTTACACCGATGACAATCGTGTGGCCATGCCCATTCAAAATTACGTCAAAACTGAATTAGCATGGCCACTCGATCGCCGTCGGTGTAAACTTTTATGAGGCCGCAACCTTACATCCCTTCAGCGCACACATGAGAACGCATACCTGCAGAGCGCGGTAATTTCAATTTTGACGCACGAAGTGTCACTGTCAATGGCAACTGTCAATCAATAATCGAAATATAAACAAACAACCAGCATAACCTCCCAACCATTCAACATTTAATATTGTTCAGAATGAAATGTTACGTGCCGTATGGCAGAAAGACGCAGAAAAGATTCAGGTGATACGAAACACGAGCTGCAAGGCGATCGACGAAACAAGAGCGTTGTTTGGTTAGATCTGTCGAAACGTCAAATCGACATCAAGCGCTGTCAGCTGAAATTTGCGTGACATTACACACGCACGCCGTATTACAGTGTTGTCAACTTGTTGTCGTGATATAGATATGGCAACGTCCTACTTTCACAGGTATGCGCAGAAGCCTTTCGGGAAACGTGGTCTTTTCTCTGTTGTGATCACCATTCACCAGTAAGCGCTTTGGCCGATTGCTTGGGATATGAAAAATGACATGGGCACATGGCATGTGTCAGAGGAAGTCACGCTTGACAATGGTAAAGCTACACTACCGTGCACTGGCGCGTTTGGTAAACAGTGCGATTTTATCCCTACACCGGCTGACCTCCTTGCACTGCACTGCCTGCACTAAACTCAAAGATACTACACTACACTACACGAGATTGCCAAACACACCTTTGGGCTTTTGCAAATGCAAACGTGACACATGACAGTTATGCAAATAACCTGTAATTTCACAGCACGACAGGGTCCGACAGCCGATTTGAGCTGTCGATTTTAAAGTTGCCGCCATGAATGACAGAAGTTCCCATATGACCGCGCAGGATTTTCTGCTTCACTTCATTGATAACGTGTATTACGGAACCATTTTGATTCTTTATGGTCATTGGTCATCCCCAAAATATTCTGAAAATATCCTGAAAAAATGGGGCAAGTTTTGGAAATACATTTATTTGATGAATTTCTCGTTTTTGACTCGCTTTTTTTTTGTCGGTGGGTCATTTTTTGTGTTACAAATTTTTTTCGGGTATGCACAATTGCCAGACAGACCAAACAAGATGATGGATTGGTTCACAACGAGGTTCACAACCCCATTTCCATTTTTGGTCATGGCGCCGAAGTGCTATAAAACTCATAAAAATGGGTTCAACATTGTCAAGTGGCCAATTACAAAAAGTTACTCACCAAGAACGGTTACTTTTGCATTTATATTATTGAGTATGACCATTACTGCTAGTACCAATTGATTTTCCACGAGATTTTCCACTTATTCCATAATGGGCGAATTCAAGATAGCGGCCATAAGAGAAAAAGGAGTCGACTGTCATATTTTAGAAAGTAGTAGGCGGGGACGATGGCAACACACCACATTCAATTCATGAGGTCATTCTTTGTCGACATGCAAAGTTTTATCGAATTATCTCGGAAAATCACTGATTTTTTGTAAAATGTCCAGTCCCATGAAATCAACCAATAAACTAAAAATATTTCGGAAACGGCTGGAAATATTCAGATGTGGTTTTTTTCAGCTTAATAAGCATTGAATTGTGGATCTATATGCTGATTTTCATGACTCCAACTCTCGCTCCAACTTTTTTGGTTCATGAGTTGGAATTTTTGCATTTTTGATCACCCTGTATACGGCGTCTGCACGGAACAACACCTTGGCAACACCTCTTGAAATTAAGGCATGGGTATGTACAACATTCGTACCAAACAGCACTGCTTAATTATTAAATGCAAGGTGATGGTGGTATTATGGCTCTTAACATCCGGATTATCAGAAAGAAAAGATTATTTGCCAATGGAGAGCTTTCGAGAAAAAGCTGTTCATACTATTTCATTCACGAATTGTTGTAGTGTCTCTTAAGGCTGTATCCAGCAGGGTAAAAGTATCTTTAATATTTCTCCCTCAAAAATGAAAATAGAAACTCAATTTTTCTTGATACGGTGTACTAATGCCCGATTGCACAAAGGTGGTATCAAATCTTAGTTTGGTACCTAACACGGGATCAAATTTTTGAAGTGGAATAAAATGCAAACCCAGTTACTTCAAGGGAAATTATAACGTATGAACATACACCGCGTGGTTCCGCAAGTTCACAATTTTTTTTTCTTGAAAACTAGTGGATCACCCACAAATTTTCTTTCACAGAACCTTCTTACACACTGTTCCTAGTTCAATCCTACTTTTGGAATTTTTCAAATTGAGTCGACCGCCGAAAATACACTGAGTGGATTCTGAAACACCAATTTTTTTTTTCAAGCAGTGCATAACTCGAGAGATAACCCGTGAATTTTATTTCACAAAACCTTCTTGGGTACTGTTTTTAAACTATTTTTTCTACTTTTGAAGATTTTCCAAATCAAGTGTCAACCTTTACTTATCCCATTGGACTCTATTATAGCTGAATGCCTCAGTGAATGCCTGATGTATCAGTGATATCTTCTCAGATATCTAGGTAATTTTATTTTTGAAATATTATTGTCCCTGCTGTGTTGAAAATAAAAGCTGAACGTATAATAGAGAATACTATCCTATACTATGATACAGCTGAAAAATCTGTAACAAAGGATAAATTAACCTCTGTGACCCATCAAGTTGAAATGTTAATCAAGGTAATGTCAGATGATGGAATAGATTTGGGAATGATCAAGATGAATCTCTCATTGCTCTTAACGTCAAACGAAACTTTTTGGATTCTCTCGTGTTTTTTTCTGAAACCTAACAAGCAGGTTTATTTTCTGCTGATTGAGCCTTGCACCAAGCAGCAGCATCCCACAGAGCGATTCTTATTTTTGGAACAAGAACAAACATACACTGCCACTGTACACAACATGGCAAAAAAAGCTAGGGTACTCACCCTTTCCAATTTTTGGAAGTGCTCCCGCAGAAATGATATAGGGTTGGTCGGACGGTTTACACACAATTGAACGATACAGTCCTTCAGGATTTGCTGTATATTGTGGTTCTGAACGTAAGCTTCACATTCACGTAACGATCGCTCCTCGTCCGTATTTGTTGCCATTTTTTCACCGCAGATGCTGACCGACTCTTCGCAAACTGAGTTTCAGCTGAAGCCGTCGAATGCAACGATAGACTTTTGCAAATTTCGGCACAGCAGAGGCAGACGAAACAACACAACCTAATTTGACATTTGGGACCTTTTCGGTTTTTCTTGCAGCAGGAGTGACAGCTGAGCCGAAGGAGTATCGTGAAATAATGCCTGTCAAAAGTGTCAAACTTTCGTGAACAGGTGTGGCGCGTGGCGACATCTAATGACGCTAGAAAAAAAGAGCAAGCTATGGAGCAACCGTCGACAGAAGTAAACAAAAATGGACATCCGGCGGACCAAAAAAATCAATCGAAATGACAATTGAGCTCAATTTCGACAAGATATTGAATCACTAATAACGTAGCTCAATGCAAGTAACATTTATTCGACAAGTTGAGCGCTAAAACACTAATACGGCGTATACAAATTAATTGAATTCTATGAAATAATCACGTCTATAGTTGAAGAAACGTCAGTGCTGTCATTTTGACATTGACAGCGATCGATCTCTAACCTAACCTCTCTTCTGTTCTAACCTAAAGAGCGGAAAGCTTGAAAAGATCGAAGGAAAGCACGTTTCGGTAAATTTTTGAAAATGGTCTTCAAATGCCAAGAAGACAGCTTCTTGAAGGAGGTAATTTGAATACATTTACCTGTCAAGCCAAGTAACTAATTTATTCATTATTGTTGAAGTTCACCTCGAAAGTGGTGGCCTGTGAAAAAGCGAAACGTTCAATCACCATTAATGGCAAAAAAGAAGCCGTTGATGGCTATGAAGTAATACTAGAAGACACAGTGATGTTTCCGGAAGGAGGCGGTCAGGTATAGCATTAGCATAGCCTCCATTTCTTTTTTCTTGGCAAATTCCAATTTTCTCTGGAATTATCCTCTTAGCCTTGTGACTACGGAACTTTGAATGACAAACAAGTGCTCAGCGTGACTAGAAGCTATGACAAAGCTCTACATTTTGTCCAAGAGCCTTTCAACATTGGAGAAGATGTAAAACAAAAAGTCAATTGGAATAGAAGATTCGATCACATGCAGCAACATTCTGGCCAGCACTTACTTTCGGCAGTTCTCGAAAGAGACTTAATGTATGTCACAGCTTCATGGTACTTGGGAGAAGAAGAAGGCTACATTGAATTATGTATTCTTCAATCATAGATTCTGTTACTCCTTTTACAATATTCCTGTTTACAGCTACGCCTTCAGTGAGTGAAGAAGAAATAAGAAAGGTCGAAAACATCTGCAATGAGTACATCAGAGAAGCTAGACCTGTGACAGTGGAGGTTCTCAATGAAAGTACCCCCCCAGAAGACTATGAACTGGTGATTATAATTGTTATCCTTAACTTTGTAACTAATGCTCTGTGCTCTGTTCCACCAAGTTTAATTAACCCATTAGTGCATAGTCTGTTTAATAGTTTTGATGCGATATCATTGCATCAGACTCACTGAACAGGGCCACAGGTCAGTAACTAGATAGAACCTCGGCTTACTGGATTGCAATGATCACGGACTCCATGCATTATAGCTGTATAACACTACACAATTTCTTGTACAATCTGTCAGTTGAACAATCAAGCTCATTGTTTTTTGACACTTTTTTGGCAGATTGCGGCAGCATCAGTGTCAGATGCTAACAACAATTTGTCAAGAATTAATAATTTGTCATTTTATTGAGAGTAGATGACAATTCAACAAACGTAAACATTGTTGTTAGCATCAGTGCTAAGCCTCGCGTAAACAAGGCCAGTGAGAACGATGGCATACCGTGGTTTATTTGTCTCGGATGAAAATTTTTGTTCCAAACGTCCCTTGGGCTGGGAAATTGGCATTTTAGAGTATGATTCAAAGAAATTTGGAACATCTTCATTATGATAATTGAACAAAACATTGAAGCATTCTCCAGGGAAATCTGAATTATCCAGAATCCGGTCTCGATAAGCTAGACCGATTTTGCATTTTCAGCTGAAAACTCTTGGAAACTTTCTGAAACTGACAGGGAGAATACCTAATGTGTGTGATTTCAAAATCTATTCGTATTGAACGTAACATTGAAGTTAATTTTTGGTTGAAATATTTCCTAGTGTTGAAATATTTCCATACATATGGGCTATATGTGCGGGACACGTAGCGCCGCGTAGAGCACGAGCGTAAAGTGAAGCTTTCGTGGTATTCAGGGCTGGGCAAAATACTTTTCAAAATGTATTCAAATACAAAATATTCGATCCAACATAGTCCAAATCCAAAATACAAACTACATCTTGAAATGTCTTAAAGATACAAAATATTCAAAAAATGTCAAAGTTCAAAGCTTTGTTATTTAATTGTTCAAAATTTATCTGATGGATTAGAACTAAATTCGTCAGGAAGCAACACAACAACAGAATCAAATCACATCCGCAGTTTGGCGTTCCACCTTTTCCCAGTCTGGAGCTACGGATTGTCATTTATTTTTTCTGTTTCACCCCGTATATATCCCCTGTAAGAAATTCAAGCAAAACACCCGGTGAAGTGTGATTGCTGGCCATCTAAGGAATATATTTCACATAGTCGCTATGCTCCTTCATTCAAAATCCCACGGGATTACATAAGCTCCTGGACTATATCATGTGTCCCTCTCGAATATAAAATCGACCTGTCTCGGGATTTCCTTTAGAAAAAATTTTCAGATGAGAAATCGGAGGTGCATTAAAAGTTCTCAGCTCAACACCCGCATACCATCCTATAGAAATTTTTATTCCGCTTCACAGATATTGCATGATTATGATGGATAGCCAAAGGATTTGGTAATCATTCAGTGAGAACAGAACTGAAATCGTTATTAGCCGTCATATTGCTTTGAATTTAGGGGAAATTTTCTCGTGCGACACTTATTTGTTGAACTCTTTAGTTGGCTGGGAGTCTCGCCACGCGATGCCCTTGGAAAGGAGAAATTCGATAAATCATAGCTCACTAGAACCACACTAGGGTTGAACGTACTATAGGATTGTATTTTTAAATTCGCCTAAAAAATGTTCGCTGCAGTCCCGTTCCGCCTTGGTAAAAAAAAATAACTTTAACAGAAAATTACGCAATTTTGTACAGAAAAAAGTAATTTTCCAAAATTGTCATGAATTTCTTGAAGCTTCAATGTGTTTTCTAACAATGAAAAAATGTAGGATTCTTGAAATTCTTCGGAAAGTGGAATGAAGCACTCCGTAAGAATTCCTTCGGAATGAAGACACAAGTTTTTACTTCCATGGCTTACTGCAATCACAATTTAAAAAAAAAAACGTCCGGTGAGTACTTATATCCCATACACTTTCTTTTTCAGTAGAATGATTTTTTGGAGCAAAAATAAAGTGACAAGCTGGGGGGCTACAGCTACGGCTGATGGCACCTGCAAAGTTTTGGAGCGAAACTATTAGCGGCCATCGGCCGTATTCTCTCAGCGCCCCAGCTTGTCACCTTATTTTTGCTCCAAAAAGTCGTTCTACTGAAAATAGAAAGTGTATGGGATATATGTTAGGATTTAAGGAGTAAATGGCAAACAGGTAGGTTTTAACACGGGAAATGCATCACCCACATCACCTAGCCAACCGTTGCACCAGAAACATACATTCCAACCAATCACGGCTGGACGTGATGTGAAGTGGAGCGTTAGTGGTCCCCATTTCGAAAATAGGGCTCCAGAAAACTAGGTGGATGGAGAGTCCCACGTTGGATCAGGCGGCAAAGCCGCCATGGGCGCCCGCAGGATTTTTGTCAGGGGGGGGCAAATAGCTTTAGTTAGAGAACGTCACATACCTACCTGGCCTAATTTGCAAAGTCCTTTATTGGATTAGCACCGCAGACGAAAATTTTTTCGAATAATAATAATAATGGTGATAATAATTATTGTGCGAAAAATAAGGAAATATATTTGAAAATTAAACTTAACTTTAGAGAAATTTATCAAAATTTGTAATTTTGTACAAAATGTATAAAAATTTACTTCAAAATAGCCAGGTCAATAGTTACACTCGTTCATTATCTTGAAAAAAACTGATAAACTGCTTTTAATCCAAAGCTCTTTACAGTGTTTATACCACGGGTAGCTATCTAATCAAGGTAGAAGCCTAATGAAATTTCAAATTGCTCTAACAATAATTCAAGAAAATGTAAATTACCTTCTCAAAGTTTATTCTTTCGAAAATGAATTTTTTTTTCCTTTCTCGAAAAATTTTTTTTCTCGTAAGGAAGAATTTATTCAGCTGCTCCGGAGCCAGGGGGGGGGCAAGTGCCCCCCCTTGCCCCCCCCCCCTCCGGGCGCCCATGAAAGCCGCACTTTCCGCGGATGCCCGCGCTTTCTGCGGATGCGCCGCGAAAACGACACATCTAGCAAATCTGTACCTTACAGGAAAATGTATCAGTCATTTTAATTGAAAATTATCATTGCCACGGTAATTAAGGGGTTTCTGATGCGACTAAAAAAGTTGTTGACGGGAATCGGTTTTATTTTTTTTTTTTTTGTCAAGTAGAAACTCTTTCAAAAAGAAAATGCACAGGCATTGCTATTAAATTTTGAAAATTTCCAAAAAATTTTAAAATTTTTCATTTTGATTTTTGAAAACTCAAAAACCAGATAGCATCGACAATGTATCTTTTTATTACAAGGAAGCCGCATGCCAAATTTGAACTTTTTATTTTCAAAAAAAAGGTACCAAAAATGATTTCTACCAATTCACTTTTTCATGTCTACGAGAAATCATTTTTGGTACCTTTTTTTGAAAATAAAAAGTTCAAATTTGGCATGCGACTTCCTCGAGGAAAGATGCATTGTCGATGCTATCTGGTTTTTGAATTTTCAAAATTTGATAGCAATGCCCGTACATTTTCTTTTTGGAAGAGTTTCTACTTGAAAAAAAAAACGATTCTCGTCAACAACTTTTTTAGTCGCATCAGAAACCCCTTAAGGACGGCATTTCCTAGTGTTTTTTTCTTTGAACGTGAGTTTCATGAAAACTAGTGAAGTAGGAGACTTGAAAAAAAAGAATGGTTACCTAAAATCAAGTATAAAAATTGATAAATATTTCAAAATTTTAAAATTCGGAGAACTCGAACTTTTTTTAAAAAAAATTTTTCAATTTTTTTCGAAACCCTATTCAAACACCAAACAACCAACAAAACCAAACACCCTCATTCTCTTGCCAGCCCAGATTTGAATAACTCATTTTTTTGTTACATTTTCAGCTGCACAGATTTGGCAGAAACTCACGCCACAAGAATCTATCGGTTTCTTGTGACGGTTATACATGGTTATACCTTTGGTTATTAGCCTTTGGCGGGAAAAAAGAGAATGATAGCTTCAAATAGTTACGTACTTGTACTTGTCTCTGTTACATACCGTGTACTTAAACCATTCGTAATCTAGGATAGCTTTGAAGGTGAAAAATTCAGTCATTCAGCCAATCCAGTCACTTGAATCGATGAACATCTCGTTTCCGAAGTCACCCGGGTGGGCCCCAATCAGGGCCCTGATTACGAATTTTGTGGATCACACGTGTATCGTGATCACATCACACATACAATTTCTATGAAATCCTGTTTGTTTTCTTGTTCATGGTGTAATACCGAAGGAACAATAAATAGTTATATTGAATTGAATTGAAAATCAACTATTCATATTTCTACTATATAAATAGGAGGTATGACAAGTACTTTCAGGATTAAACCACCATCAGGCGGCCATCGGACATCTGGATTACCCGATGTTCTTGTGGGTCAATCGCAGATGAGTCCACCGTCTTCAATTCTTCTCGTCGCCAAGTCAAGTTGTCAAATTTTTGAGGTTAGGTTAGGCACGTTTCACGTTTGGAAATTCTGGACCGCTGCTTGTTTCAAATTCAAATCTGTTGCCGCCATAATTTGTTCCCCCACCATAACAATAACCAGCCTCATGACCAGGTTATGAAATGTATAACCGGTGATGATATCAAAATGGCGGCACTTCCTTTACCGCTTATAACCAATCCTCGCTCAAACCATAACCATAACCAAACCAATTCTATAACCAAGTGTAACCTGTCATGAACGGTTACTCGCTCGAAAAAGACTTGTGATTCTCGCTTAGACCATGCAAGCTCAGCGCGGCTCGCGCTTATGGACAAATAATTGACCATATTAATTATTCAAAGCGCAGTCGCAGATCGGGGAGAGAGACAACCACATGTGCTGGGTTGAAACTCCCATAAGAGTATGCATGTTGGATGACTTTGTAAAATGATCAATTCAAGGTGCAAATTGACAATTTCAACGAATGTATAACATAACAAGTGTGTAAAAAGAAATACCTGATCTACTTTTCACTCTAATGAAATGAAAAATCTTGCTGTGAAGTTGATGCGAAGCATTTTAAAATGGGGGTTTTTGAATCCAAAACAATTTCGAATTACCCGCCATATTTTATTGCACAACTTCCGCTAACGAGAATTTTGACAGCGCTTGGAAGCGAACCGAGCGTCAGCCGTCACGTTAAAGTATGGTTAAAAAGGTTAAAACGTCCCAAGAATAAAGAAAACATCTTGAAATCGTAAATTCTGACAGCGACAGCAAAGTTCCGTTTTCTATGCATACCATGGAGGTTAGAGAGAAGGAGACTGAACGACATTGGTTTCTGTCATAAAAAATGGCACCATAATAGCCGCTTTCTTTCGGTCAGGATCACGGATCATGATCCGGAAATCCGCTCACGGGGTTGGTTGGCTGTGTCACGTGCAACCAATCCAACCAATCCAGTCAGCGGATTTCCGAATCATGATCCGTGATCCTGACCGAAAGAAAGCGGCTAATATGTCGCAAAAATGCAGTTCAAAAATTATACACTGTGTCGCTGGAATCTGGGGACGGCTTACAGGAAACTGTAATTTTGCTCAAAAGATAGAACTCTGTAATTATTCATGGTTTAGATCTGAGGCCCGTCTCATAAAACGGACCACTTTTGAGCAGGCCGTGTAGTCTCCTTATCTCTACCCTCCATGCATAAAACTACAAACGGCATGACACATTACATACAAATGACAAATTACAAATGTATAACCTTGACGACAAATTGTTGCAACAATGGGTTACCAAGACTACACACTTGTAAATTGTCGTTTGAACTTTTATGAAACGGGCCCCTGATGATGCTTTTATGCCATGCTTTCTGCATGGACTTTTATGTGAACGAGGTGTAACGGAAACGATCATATATTTGTATGAGATATATGCGCGCGAGATCTTCTACTGCAGTGCGCATGGTCACAGGCACATACCTAACTTACAAATGACTGGTGGAAGGGGAAAGTGAGAATAATTAATATGGTCTATTATTAGTCCGGTGGATTAGCGCCAAAAAATGCCTAAACTATGCATTTTGTGATAAAGCAAGGGGCTTCTGGATTTACGTCCTTGAGATTCAACTTGACAATTCCAGAATTGGCGCCAACGAGTTTAGTGTGGCAGGCGACCTCAGGAGCCATCCGTAAGTATGGAAGAACAAAAATTTCGTTGCTGTTATTTAAAAGCTCGAAAACGATCACAAATAATTGATTTGTATCGTGTTGCAGCCTTTCTTGTTGGAAGCAGTCCTATTTGTGTTGCTTGTGGAGTTAGTATGGAAATCAAGCATGTTGATGGCGTCTTCTTGAGGAAGAATTGATTTTTCTTTTGGTTTGATGAAGCAGTGAGCATTTTATACATTTCGCGACACTTTTATTTTGATTTCTGTTCTTGTTCATTAGCAATCATTAATTCCATAATATACAGGTGTTCCGCGCCATTACAACCCTTTTCTTGGGGCCTTTCTCTTTGCAATGATCTCAAAAAAAAACTTTTCATAGTCAGTTTTCATGAAGATTCCAAAATATTAGTTAGCTATCTATAATGTTTTGCCTCTTTTCATGTACAGGGTGTTACAGATTGTTTACAGCCTGTAGGTAACAGGGTGTTACAGATTGTTCACAGCCTCCAGGTAGGCTATTACATATACCTGATACCTTGGGGGTGCTATTTGATGTTGATGTGATGATGACTCATGTGCACTATGAGGATGTGCTCAACGTATCCATGTGCACCATGGGGATGTGACTATGGTTGGTTGGGCAGATCTTCCTGTATTTTGAGCATATCCTCATGACGCACATGGGAACGTTGAGCACATCTGAATGATGCACATCATGGGAACGTTGAGCACATCTTCATGGTGCACATGGCTACGTTGGGCACATCCTCATGGTAAGCAATGCCATGGGACACATATGTGTTCCAAAATGTGCCCATGGGCACTTTTCTACCAGGGTTCCCCAGGCTAGCCAGGTTCTTTCATCTTCAAAGTTTGAAGGGCCCCCATTCGCCTCCTTATTGACGAAATTTCAGGTGCTGCGGGTCAAATCATGTTTATTGGTATAAGGTTCGCACATGAAAAAATTCGTTGCCCTAACCCAAAATGCAGTATCGATGTACCCTTGGATCGCATCACTCGGTATCTCGATTCGGAAAAAAAATTAGGGAAAATATCAAAGTTTTCACTGCAGGTTTATTAATTTTCGAAGACATCTGGAATCGAAATAGTTGAATATTGTATTAGTCACAGGTCTCTTAATGATGGAAAACATACACTGGATATGTCTTTTGTTTTTACGAGATGATTAGAAGTATTTGTTCCGAAAGTTATTTTATGTCAACTTTGAACACTGTAATTGACGCACTTTCACACAAAAAGTCATATTGTGCATGCGATACAGCTTCGATATCATGTTTGTTGCTTTTACAAGGAGGAACAATTCTTCTTCTGCAAGACAAAGTTGAAAACCGTACAATAGAGCCTCTATTTATGTCGCAACACGTTTTTAAAGTGAAGCATGCGTCACTCATCAGGTGCCGTGTTGACGCAAAACTGCCCTCGCGACCAGACACTCCTATGAGCTTGTGAAGATGAGAAGCATATCTAATGCATCTTTCTCAATCGAAGAAAAGTTGAAAGTAACTGAATATGCAAGAATAAATGGAATGCCTGCGGCGAGGAGTGAAAACCATGAGGTTAAAGTTGAATATCAAAAAAGCGTGTTTTTTCACATAAACTTGTTCAAACATGTTTTTAACGTAATTTGAACACTTTATTCGAACTCAAAACGTCGATTTTAGTCGAAAATGATACCAAACTTCTTCATATTCATTCAGGATTGATGAAAACCATAAATCGCCTTCAAAGACGAAAATGCCTTCTCCTCAGCCCCCTTACGTGATTAGCATCGACATATTTTGTCAATTCCTCCCCATAGGGTATCAGCGCATCGAAGTATCACGTATTTGAGTGCCTTCGAGGAACATGGAAGATTTTGGTTCTTTCACAGCTCTGGATGGCTCCTGAGGTCACCTGCCACACCAAACTCGTTGGCGCCATTTCTGGAATTGTCAAGTTCAGCCTCAAGAATGTAAATCCAGAAGCCCTTTGCTTTATCACAAAATGCATAGTTTAGGCGCTAATCCACCGGACTATACAGGGTGGTCCGACTTTTATGTCATTAAATTTAAGGATCGATAGAGAATGAAAAATGAAGGGGACTTACTCCAGAAAACATATTTGAGAAATGCCTAATAACAGAGATACAGCCCTTCAAAGTTGGAAATAAATAATCGTTTTTTTCGCATAACTTTTGAACCGTTCAACCGATTTGATTATAAATAGAACCAAAGGTCCACTGAAATTATCCTCTATCAAACAATCATAACATGTTCCGTAAAAAAGTTTCAGGGGCTTAGACATTGGGGGGTGACCCTACTTTTCCCTCCTTATTTTTCACCCCCCTAGTTATTTTTGGAAACTGTTTATAATTTTGACTTCTACGTTCAATTTTGAAGAAAAAATCACTGTTGCAAAATTTTGATTAGAGGCTTCGTTTAGGAGATATTTGGGTTTGAAACTTTGAGAAACATCCCGAAATCGCCACTTTCAAAGGTCTAAAAATTAAAATCCAAAGAAACTCATGATTTCTCAGCTGAAATAGGTTTTCTAGAATTTCTAAGTTAATGAACCACCATTTTTTCCAAAACACGGGAAATTTTCAGGAAAAAAACAATTTGGGTTCTGGAAAGTGGCGATTTCGGGATGTTTTCCAAAGTTTCAAACTCGAATATCTTCTAAACGAAGCCTCTAATCAAAATTTTGTAACAGTGATTTTTTCTTAAAAATTGAACGTAAAATTCAAAATTATGAACAGTTTCCAAAAATAACCGGGGGGGTGAAAAATAAAGGGGAAAGTAGGGTCACCCCCTAATGTCTAAGCCCCTGAAACTTTTTTATGGAACATGTTATGATTGTTCGACAAAGAATAATTTCAGTGAACCTTTGGTTCTATTTATAATCAAATCGGTTGAACGGTTCAAAAGTTATGCGGAAAAAACGATTATTTATTCCCAACTTTGGAGGGCTGTATCTCTGTTATTAGACATTTCTCAAATATGTTTTCTTGAGAAAGTCCCCTTCATTTTTCATTTTCTATTGATCCTTAAATTTAATGACATAAAACGAGGACCACCCTGTATACCATGCCGAAAAACGCACGGGAACCTAAAGGAGAAAAGATATCTCCCTCTTCGTCAGTGGAGGAAGTTGAGATTACGTAAGCTAGTGAGAGGCGCCTCGATTTGCCAGCTCGGGGTGGATCGCTAGACAAAGAAAGTAGATCCAGCTGGGCCGTGATTGATGTATGTACCTATCTGCTTTCTCTGTCTAGTGATCTACCCGAAGCAGCTCCTGGCGCAAAACGAAAACGGCCATTTCCAGCCTCTCCTTGCGAAAATCCTCATTGATCATGACGAACTAGATTTCCTCCACTTAAGTCATGAAACGGTATAATATCCACACAGCTGAGAAGACACACAAATTATTCATAATACAGGTTTCCTAAATTGAGCGTCTCTTTCTGGCCCGTGACGTCACGTTCGATTGCGCAGTAAATCGTCGGAGTCATAGTGTGCCAACATTGCCCCGATTCCATAAGCCCAACGTGTGTTTTGATGGTGTTATTATACAGTTTTCACAAGTAGTCCTGGTAAATAAATGTTGTGTGCCACTATGCAAGTCCACAAGTTATACAGTGATGGCCATAATACACCATAAAAAGTATTAAAACTGGGACTTACCCGCATTTACCTGTGCTCTGTGCTTTCTGGGCACGTCCATATATCGTTGATATATCCATTACAAAAATAGTTGTATCCGCGCATCAAATGCCTCTCTGGCAAATTCTTCTATGCGAAATATTCATTTTCAATATTCATTGAGAAGTTCGTTATATTTTTTAACGACTTTCCCAGCATGGTTGGCTTTAGAATTCAAAAAATAAAACGCACTTTCAACACGGCGGAGCAATGTAAATACAAATACGCGATCACTCATGGCACACTGTGCCCAGAACGTGCCGAAAACAGCTGCGCGAAATCGCGGATTCTCCATCTCTCTTTTGAGGAAACCTGTATTTTGGCTATATACTAAAAACTCATAAAGCATTTTTATTCAAAGTTGTTGATGAAATTTCCTTCAAACAGTTGTTCAGTAGGTAAGGAAATTCAGGTACTACGGCAACGCCGTCTCGCTCTCGCTGCCGTGCCGTGACATGCGCGAATAGAGTTTCCGCCACTGGTAGAGTGAAATTATATTGCTCTCTTATTTTAACGTTGGTGTTTTTCGCACATTGGGAGCATAGGGATGTACTTGTCCATAAGCGCGAGCCGCGCTGAGCTTGCATGGTCCAAGGATTCTCGTCTCAGTTGATAGTGGTGTCTCGCTTGTTCCTTAGCAATTCGTCGCTTTTTCTCTCTCCTGAGATGATAGGCTAAATAAGATTGCGGTAAAAGGAAAGCACGTGATGACTTCAGCCAGGAAGGGGCTGATGCTGCCTTCTTTCTGACCTATAAAGCCACGGAAGGCCTTATTGGCGAGTAACATTACCGATGGTGGCGCTGCTGATGCGCTTCGCATGTAAACAAACATGTCGGATAGGGCACGGATTGTTGCCCGCGCGTTCAAAAATCTCATATCAGTAGTAAGCGGTTTTTAATGTCCTCCAGACGTGAAACGTGGTTAATTAGTACCTATTGCGGTGGAACTCGAAAATGGCAGAAGCGAATTGAGTGTTATGAAGGTTTTCAATCACTGGATGGCCTCAAGCCTCAACGGATAGGAAATTCTGAAGTCACAATGTCTTGTGTTGTGTGGTTGAAAGCGAACCGAATCAAGCTTCAGTTCAAACATAGACATATTTGGATTGTGTTTACAAACAAGCGCATTCTATGAATCTCCTCACGAGGCAACTGAGATTGTAATTAAAAGAAATAGTAGTAGCAGTTCTCGCGAGAATTCCTGTGAAATTGGAACGTTTAAATGCACTTGCAAAGCAGGCCACTCCGGGACATGCAAACATATCGCAGCTGTGCCTCTTCGATGCAGCCATTTAAAGTTCCTATTTTCAGCGACACTTCCCAAGCTTTTCTCGTAGTCATATTTTCCACAGTGCCGAGTTTGTTTGTCATCTTGACTACCCAACTTGCGTTTTTCGCTTTCGACGGGAAACGGTGAAAATGTAACTCTTCCTTTTTCCGGTTTCCACAGCGCGACTCGCACTCGGGAACGCAACAAATTCTCCGCCACTTTTTGTCACTATGACAAAATCACAAATCTTACCACCTTCCATTCTGATGCCACTTTTGCTTGCCAGTCATCGTACACGTGCCACTCTTATTTAAAAATGCAATGCTTTTGCAACCGACGACACCTAGTATATTCAAGATAATGAAACGTGCGTGGCTCACGTACTTTGTTGGAAAAAATCAACGCCGCGTTAAGTCAGATGGAATCAATTAAAGTCACCAAACACCGCAACGCTCATAAGAGCCCACACAAATCTGCGGTTGATCCGTGCACAAACGTCGTTTACACGTTGGCCGTCAGATGGCGTATTCGATCTTGAAACTCGCCAATTCTCTTTAAGTTTCGGGTTTGTCCCAGTCGACCAGCTTATTGTCCTCTCGTCCGTCGGCGCACTCCATCGTTACGCTCAGCTTTTGGTTTGTATACCAGATTATATCAAATATGGGCAAGTTAGAGCATCACAGTGACTGTGACAGGTCGTTCCGTTTTCCTTGTCTTTCATATTTCTGATATTTGTATCAGAAGTGTTAGAACTTCCTCCGAGTGCCAAGTAGAAATCGTACAATAATGGATTAGGTACCTACTTCAACTTTACATACAATTTTGAGTTATTCACTGCCGATTTAAAAAGCTTATTTAGCCGCAAGATTCAATTTTAGCCGTAAGCGCTGCATCGCTTTATTATTGAAATAACTATCTCTGATTGCCCTCTTTTTTAATAATCATGGTTCTTATGGTGGAACTACAGCAGTCTTATTGATTTTAGTATCGAAGTACTCGTGGATTGCCAGCTGATCACAAAGGCGACATTCGAATAATAAAAATTGAAGGTGTCGACATGAACATGTGCTGTGGAACTCACGTCGCAAATCTAAGCCAGCTTCAAGTTGTCAAACTGTTGGATTGTGAGAGAAGTAAAAGGAAGGATCATTGCCTTCTTCATTTCATAATAGGCAACAGAGTCATCAACAGATTACAGAAGTCTCTTGAACGAGAGCAGAAGCTGAATGGGTTATTGAAGTACCTATTCTATTTTTAATTTCAAATGCCATTCATGATGTATTTTCATTGAAATAAGTGGTTTTTGCCATCATTTGCTTAAATCACCGTCATGTTCAGGCTGCTAATGTCCATTTGAAAGAAATAAACGCTAGGGTCTATTCTGTTGTGACGTTTCAACGGGCCAGTAAAATTTTAAAAGGCGCTGGTCAGTGGTCTCCTAGGGATCAGAAATCGGCTTTACGATTGGCTGCATTTTTTTCAACGACCTTTAAATTTCAACGGATTTGATACAGAATCGCCACTAATTGTATGTCCCTAACAACGAGCGGTTAGCTGAAATTGACGTCGAGTCGCCTGTGATTCTTGAAAATCTGCTGAGAAAACATTAGTCCAGTCACTATGTTCAAAAAATAGTATCAACTTCGGAAAAATTAGTAGAGGGTTGAAATTTTGTACTCATAATCCTTTGATGGTCTTAAATGACCTATAAAAAGTCCCCTAAAATCCGAGCTTAGGAACTTTGGATAATCGCCATCGAGTGTTAAAAAGGCGTTTTTTCGGCGAGAAAAAACATTTCTTTATTGCAAGATGGTCCTTTTTGTAATTAAATGATTGCGTATTACCATCTTGGCAATCGCCATACACTATTTCTACTTTTGCGTAGGTGGCGGATCCAAGATGGCGGCCAAGAAGTAAAAACAGTTGACTGTCTTATTTCCAATAGTAGCAGACTTGAAAAATGTCGGATGATCGCATTTTATTTTCGACATAATTCATTATGAAAATACCAAGTTATACTTCAATATCTAAAGAAATCACTGATTTATTGAAAAAAGTTGAATTGTGAAAAATTTTCAAATTTTTCAAAATATTTCAAAAACGGTCGAAGATATTTTGGAACCGTCCACAAAATCTTCGTAAGCATAAAATTACGAATATATAGGGTGATTTAAATGTCTCCAGCTGTTTCGGTTCCTGAGGTTTTTTTTTATATTTCACTTCCCTCAACCTGAATATGGCGTTTGCATGGGTATAGCTGAGTTGCAGAGGGTGCAACTACATTTACAATTAATCAAAAACTAGTGAAAACATTATGTGCAAATAATTTTTGCATTGTGGTAATTTCTTCAGACTAAATAACGGTAATACCAAACGCGTCGAGAAAAGAAATGAAGAAAAAAATCTTCCAGAACAAAAATAGCTGATGACATAAAAATCACCCTATATATGCGTTAATTCATGCTCACGAAGATATTGTGAACGGTTTCGAAATATCTTCGACCGTTTTTGAAATATTCTGAAAAAACTGAAAATTTCTCATGTCAACTTTTTTCAATAAATCAGCGATTTTCCGAGATATCGAAGTAAAACTTGGCATTTCCATGATAAAAATGCGATCCAAAAATAAAATGCGATCATCAGACATTTTTTAGGTCTTCTACTAACGGAAATAAGACAGTCAACTGTTTTTCGTTCTTGGCCGCCATCTTGGATCCGTCATCTACGCAAAAGTAGAAATAGTGTATGGCGATTGTCAAGATGGTAATACGCAATCATTCAATTACAAGAAGGATCTTGCAATAAAGAAATTACTTCTTCGCTGAAAAAACGACTTTTCAATACTTGATGGCGATTATCCAAAGTTCCTAAGCTCGGATTTTAGGGGACTTTTTACAGGCCGTACATGACAATCTAAGGAATGCGTGTACAAAATTTCAACCCTCTACTAATTTTTCCGAAGAAGAAAGACATAGTGACTGGACTACATGGCCAACGACCAGACCATAGCTCATTATGACGTCAAATCCAACTGAATGCTCTACAAACCACGTGACGGCCGGTTTGCTCTATTCAGGCGATATTCCGTCACCGCGGCCAAAGAAGTTTCACCTGAAAAATATTTTACATCATGAATGGCTGTGATGTATAAAAAAAATTCTTTAAGGATTGATTGTTTTAGGACGAATACAACACAGCACGTAGAATTTGTAGATAAACTAATCCAAAACCAAAAGCTCGCCAGTAAAAACCTGCAAGTAGTACTGAAAGAGCTGGCCGTGTTTGAAGCAAACAAACTGAAAGTTAGCAATGAAAAGTATTTCATCATGCACAAAAAAGAAGCAGATGAAACTTTTATGAATGTCTTGATCAAAGAACTGGGACGGACCGATATTTTATTGTTTCTTTCTATTGGCGATCCAAAAGGCTGTGGAAGCATTATACTTTATGGTGATGAGAAAGCAGTTTCTGATTTGGGACCTCAGTAAGTCCTGTCCATTGTAGTACAATTAATTAGAATATTCATGTTGTATTTTTCTAGAATATGCACATTGCTGGAAGGTAAAGGTGCTGGCAAAGGAAACAGATTCCAAGCAAAAGTCAACAAATTATCTCAACATAAAGAAGCTGAGAAATTGGTCAAGAATTACTTCATATGATTTAATGGCTGGATTATTTAGTACTCAATCAGCGAGGTCTTGACTTGGTTTGTAAGTAATAAACTTGAACAAAATGGAAGACATTTATTATTTGATATTTACATGTTTTTCATAGGGGCGATCATGTAACAGGTAGGTCAAATATAACATGGGGGAATTGGTGTTTTCAATTAATAAATATAACAACACATAGAATTCACAGAATCATTAGGTTCTAAGTACCTAGGTACCATTTTTGTTCACTCGTGCAAGTCTTAACAAAGGCCTGTTGAGAAAACAGTAGTAAAATACATACCTGCATTTTACATGAGAATTCTTGACGTCATGTAAGTACAGTTGAAATAAACCCTATCTAGTTAAAGAGTAAGTCTGATGAAATTATTATTACCTACAGCTTGCTAGTAAAAACATTGCCAAGCTAAAGGAGACTGGAGAGACTAAAATTAATGACAAGGGTTCTGCATCTTAAACTGGTCATCTCGATATTTTCCATTTTAATCTTTAGTTGAGTGAGTGATTTTATTTGAAATAGAAGAAAATGCCAAGATTCATTTTCACTTCTACGAACCTAACTATCCTATGGAACACTTTGTTTGGTTTCTCATCATAAATTAAAAAATAACAAATCTTTTTGGAATAACAAATCAAAAACAAAAATCAGATCATCACTTAGACAATAATTACTTTTTGTGTGCTTAAATGTAACGGTCCCCTGCATCAGGAAGTACTTGAAGGAAGTTCCAAAAAACGTCAAGGAGCAAGAAGGCCAAAGCTACCCCATTGTATTGTCGCAGGATGACCACAGGATACAGTTTCCCACTCCGCTATAGCAGATGAGGAACACGGTGGCCAGAAACACCAGGCTGCATATCGTGCAGGGCTTTCTCTCGAGGAAGAATCCAATTAAATACAGCACCATGAACATTACATGGGTTTGGACGAGTGCTGGGTTCGATGGTTTAGGCATCAGCAACACGGGAATAAGCCACTGAAGGCAGTACATAATTTCCTTTTGAGCACTACCATTCACATTTTTCGAAAGTCTTTAGTCACTTTAACGACGATAGTTTTCATTGTAACATCTCGAATCTCCGCCTTTCATCTTTCTAATTCTATCCAATCTATTACGCTGCGCCGTTGCTGCGCTGACTAATCTAATGTAATGGCATAAAGAAAAAATTCAGAAATGACAAACGAACGTCAACAACTGTCAATCTGACATCTGACGTATCCATGAGAGGTATCCACTTTTGCCATCAGTAGAGATTTAAAAGCACTAATTTGATTTTTACGCAATCCATCCTTGTCCTCCGCCTCACCTGTTTTCCTACGATTTCTTATGCCTGCGATCTATCCTTATCCTTCTTTTCTTCTGAACTCTTCTACTCTTCTAACCTCGAATAGTCATAACTTGACAACACTCAGAGTTAGCCTGAAAAAGGCATGTGAAATATTGTGAAACCTTTTTTTCATTCGTTGAAAGGTGCAAAATGTACAATGTCAAGGGTCCCAGCAAAATTGTGGCTAAAACCGCAAGACGAGGTTTTACTTGACATTCATTATTTATTTTATTCATTCCTGAGTTAATAATTTTTAAGGTATCCCGCAAAATATAGACAACATGCGAGAGTATGCCAAGAACAACAACAACAATTCAGTTGATGATAAAGAAAACGAAAACATGAGGTAAAGTGCCTGTAGCAGTTTCAGTTGGATATTTTATTTACCAGAGTTTTCAGCATCCCTAAACCAGTGTTTCACAAAAAGGCAGCTCCAAATCAGCACAGACAGGAAGCTATAACACCACAGCAAGAAGAAATAATAAGTTTCATCAATGACTGTGTGTAAGTCATCTACTGAATGAGTATCAAATTGAAATCGTATAATTCCAGCTTGGTGTGCTCTGTGCACAGAAAATGGCCATGTCAGTGGATGTGAAGGAGAAGTTCCAGAAAGTAAAGTATTGGAAATGTTGTTGAAATAATAATAATCGATGTTCAAACTTGTAGATCAACCAGTGTATTATGAGGAAGAGCCCAATACTAATTTACGCAATTTCAAAGCATTCGATCTTGAATCATGGTGGGGGAAGCGGCTTTATGCACATCTTACGGAATCTACAAATGGAAAAAATTAATTTCACTTGGTAATTTAGTTAGTCAACTTATCCTTTCGAATTTGCATTGTAATATTTCATCATTTGAACAATGTAAATGAAAAACCCATTGTTGTTTTAATCGGAAATTTAAATTGCGCGCGGACTGAGTGGCGCCATCTAGACAAGAGTGAAAGACAGTTGACAGTGTTGACACCTGTCAAGTGACAATCAAATTCCTTTTTGTTTACCAAGTGTAACATTTGTGGAATTTTTGTAATTTGTGCTGTGGAATGGAATGATTGGCCGCATTTGTAAGGAGCATATTGGATTGGAATGGGTAAATAAACAGTGAGTGATTGAAAAAAAAATGCAACAGTACTGGGTGACGAAAAAAAGCGTGTTGCGCAAACTAGGGGGCAAGGAAGACGACTGTATAGTAGCTTCCGACGCTGAACTAGATGCAAAGCTCGAACTTTTCAAATGGATAAACGAAAGCTGTATAAATCTGCAGAGAATGATCGACTTGTACCAGGAACGCCTGTGCTACTTGGCTCAAGAGGAGAACGCTCTGGGCAGGTACTTGAAAGAATGCGGAAAAATCGAGAAAAATGCCTGTGCTGGTCAAATAATGACAACAGCTGGAAAAGCTATTGCCTACGTGGGCCACCAAAGACTCACCATGCGACCACCTCTGATTCGATTGCACAATGAAGTGGAGTCTTTTCGCAATCAAGGTGTGACCGATACCAAAGTCACGGTATTAGAGATGGAAAAGGCGAGGACGGAGTACCGCGCCGCCCTCAGTTGGATGAAGTCGGCTTCGTCTCAGTTGGATCCTGACACCGGGTATGGCTTGGATCGATTCAGGAAAGCTCAGGCATATGTAAAGAACACAAAAGCAAAGTTTGACAGGTTCACGCTGGCTTGCCTGCAGAAGATCGACCTGCTGGCTGCGGCGAGGTGCAACATGTTTTCCCATGCGCTGGTTCCGTACCACAGCTCAATCATAACTTTTTCCACAAGAAGTGCGGAGACGCTGACTTTGGCCAATAGTAAACTTGAAATGCAACCATATGAATTCAGCGTTGTACCAGGACTGGCAGCCTCGATGCACGACAAAGATAGGTCTACGTTTTTCACAGCCGATTATGTTGATGATGAGCCCAAAAAAGCTGAACCAACCAAAGACAGGTACTAAATGTTTTTGTTTTCTTGCCAACTACTAACAGTGAAGTACATCATTATCAACCTGATCCTTAATATATAGTTGTAATAGCAATAACCTAGTAGTTACTTGAAAAATTGAGAAAAAGTAGTATACAGGTGTCTCAAAAGTATCGCATTCGGAGTCCAGAGCGATAAATGGAATCTACTCAAGAACACGAAAAAAATATTCAAAAAAATTTGTGACGTTCATTTTTGAAGATATGGGCATCAAAGGGTGGGAATTTGCTTCCCTCTATTTCTATTATTTGAAGTGATTTTGATGAACTGTTTACGATAGACTGAGCAGTCCAAATTATCAACTACTGGGTGTGCACTGAATTCCTGTTTGAGATACAGGGTGAGTCATAAATCACAAAAATCCAGTTTTCTTCAATTATATCCGTAAATTATTCCATTGGATCTTGAAATAATCAAGAACAAGATATGACTCTTCTCGTTTCCATAAAAAAAATTTTAGTGACGTTGCGTTTTTGAAGGAAATCGATTTTTTTAAATTCATGATTAAAAATTCAAATGATTTGAAATTCATGATTAAATTCATAAATTCACCCTGTATTAAATCAAAGTTAAGTGCACACGCAGTGGTTGATAGTTTTTACTGATTGGTCTATTACAAATTGTTCCCTAAATTCACTCAAACCCAAAAAAATAGAGAGGGGCGAAGTCCCACCCTTTGATATCTTCAAAAAAAAAACGTCACAAATTTTTTAAAGATTCTTTTAGTCTTTAGTAGATTACATTTCTCGCTCTGGACTCGGAATGCGATACGTTTGAGACATCCTGTATACCTATTTCAGAATTATCGCATTCCGAGTCCAGAGCGATAATTTGGAAACAACTCTGGAACATAAAAAAAGTTGTCATGTCAGTCGCGGGACAGTATCGTCTCTGTAACGTCCTTGAGATAATCTTAGTTTATGTGAAATTACTGAAATTGCCTTGATATTGACGGAGAAATAAGCTATTACCCTTGACAGACTGGAAAACTTGATGATCATTAAGCGTAAATTACGATATAAATGACCAGTGTGTCACGTCGTAATTTACTTAATCATCATTTAGGACTTTAATGGTCATTAACTAGGAGTAACCATAATCGCCGAATAATCGCCGGTGGTCGTGCATCATCGCCGTGATTTTTGAATACCATTGGCCAGATTTTCTGCAATAAATCGCGATATCTGTCATTTGTCATCAAGTCCGTCATTTCAGTACGCCATTCAGACACGTATTTCTGGAATGGAGGAACTGGATTTTGTGTCTTGCTTCTTGCAACAACATCTCTTGTAGCAAATTATGAGATAATGCTCGTAGTGTGCACGTATAAGCACGTACGAAAAAATAAAATTTCCAAAAACATAACAAATGACCACCTATTCGCGGAATTTGGATGATACGAACATTGCAAACAAGCAGCAGGATGTAGATTGGCGGCACTTTATTTTTGGGCAAAGTCGAATTTATTGATGAGGAGATGGGTTTCCGTAAGTATCCGTGAGACAGGTAGGTATATAATTCCCGTAGCGTGCACGTATAAGCACGTACGAAAAATTGAAAAATCTCCTCACTTTACATAAGAAATGACCGCTTGCACCTGTTCGCAAAAGTTGGATGATATGAACATTGCGAACTTGCAGCACAGTATCGGTTGGTGGTACTCTATCTTTGGCAAAGTCGAATTTATTTATGAGGGAATAGAGGTTTCCAGAACGTCCGTCAAAAAGTTGTAATGAAACCACACGATAGATACAAACATAATGAACTATAACATGCATCTGTCAGTTGCCTTGCCACTTGCCAGCCGCGCACATTAATCAGGGCAGCGCTTAAAATTTGGTTAGACTATGGGGCTATGCGATTTTGATCAGGTCATTGACTAAATCATCAGTCTCTTATTCTTCTTTTCCTCCATTTCTCTCGACTCAATACAAATTCAACATACAGCGTGTTCAACAATGTTTGTCGTTGCCGCCTTTTCGAAATTTGGTCCGCATTAGACATGCGCCGCTTCAATGAAATCATTTTGGAATACCGTAGTAACGAAATTGATAGACGTCACGTCACACTGACTGATAAAAAAATCTGAGGTCAACAGTGACGGCATTGACGGCTGATTCATTCCCGTTCCGTCAGGTTGCTTGTTCACTATTTACCAGCAGTCAGAGCCGTCACTGTTAGCCTCAAATTTGATATCAGTCAGTGTGACGTGACGTCTATCAACTTCGTTACTACGGTATTCCAAAATGATTTCATTGAATGCGGCGCATGTCTAAAGCTCAGTCCGCACGGGCGATATATCGCTGAAATTTGGCGATATGCCGCTGTTTTTGACATAACAACAATGACAACAATTGCATTTCAGCGGTATATCGCCGAAATTTTGCGAATCTGCCGCCCGTGCGGACCGGGTTTAATGCGGGCCAAATTCCGAAAAGGCGGCAAGGACAATCATTGTTGAACACGCTGTATATTTTGGCAACAAATAAATGAAAACAAAATTCGATTGTATGATGGCAACAAATAAAGATTGTATGATGTGGTGTGAACATTGCAAACAACAATTACTTTGTTATTGCTTGCAATGTTCACACCACGCTTTCTTGATTGAATGGAATCTAAGCTATATACCACCTCACACCTCACCGAAAATATGAAATTAATATTATAATTATAGATAATAAGAGCAATAATAGCCCAATACGGATCCGGACCATTCGACCATTTGACATTGACATTTTAGGGGAAAATTGATCGCCACGTTTATTCATGCGCTACGGCGCAAGCTCATAGGCTTATTACGATTTGCAGTGTGTCACCCCCAAATTCGCAATCGTCATTCAACTTTAATGATCATCACACTTGATGATCATTAATGTGCAGTCTGTCAAGGGTATAAGGCACATGGACTCAATACTCATTAGGGATAGATGAACGTAGTAATGGTGAAGTGAGAACTGTGGCTTTATCCTGAAGAATTTTCAAGAAATAAAAAACAAACAAACCCCATAACAAAGTCCTTCCAGTATTCAACTATTTATATTAGAAACCGAACCGCTGACGCTGCAAAGCAAAGCTGATTTCAGAAGTTGCTTTTGCTTGTAGCGTGGCGTCATCTACCGGCCTACGACAAGAAGTTGCCATGGCGTCTCTTTGATCTTTGTATATTTCCACTCAACTTAGTCATCTGACATTGATTCAGAATTCACCAGAGAAAATCCCCAATTAGCTATTTCATGATTAACTCCTTGGTGCAACCAGGGGTAATGTCATTAGCTTGACGTTTAATACTGATCAGCATACAAATTTTCAGTCTCAGCAAAGAAGAGTCCACGCTGCTGAACATTTCCGATTCGATCTCCGACATCCTCGGCGACCTCGGCCAGCCCGAAGATGACACCTCGGGATCTCCAAGCAAGACCAAAACCAACACTGAAGAGCTCCTCGAATTGAGCTGGTTGTCAGGACTTCCGTCGAATTTCTTGGAAAGCGATCTCATGCCTTCGAAATTCCTACAAGAAGGGGGAACCTCTCTTCTGGATCAGCTCGAAAACGGAAGCGGCGATGACAAAAACAAAGATGCGAAAAATGCAAACGAAAAAATTAAGAAAAAAAATGACAAGACAGAGGCGCAAGTTTCGTGGCTCAGTTTGTTTGCTGAATTGGATCCGCTTGCTAATCCGGCTCCTCAGCAGAGTACCTCTGGTGATGTAGCGTAATGCATTATGATGAATACCTATCACAAAATAAATAACGAATATGTAAGCATAACTAGTTTGAGCTAGTTATCTATTTTCCAGAATATAGCTATAAGGAGCACTACCCATATAAAAATGTTTGTGGTCATAATTAATCGGCGCTAATTTGTTCCAGTAATTGTTATAAAGTACAGGTGTCCCTTGTCCCAAGTTGCTTGATTTTGACTGTTTCTTCTACTTCTAGACCAGATAGAGAAAAACTGACCTGGGTGTTCTGATCTCGATTTTTGCGAAACGTCGCTAACTGGAAACTGCACTACGTTATCTCTAATCATTTTTTTTATACCTTAAAATGCAGTAGACTTAGAATTTTTTCAAGAATATATCTTATTCTGCGTCAATAAGTACCTGCGTCAAAAACAATGAACTTAATTGACAAATTGTTCCAAAAATTGTGCAAGAAACATAAGTTATGACACTTTTTCTAAACCTGGCAAAATGTCAGTGTTCACCAATAACTCGGAAACGGTGAGTGCAGTTTTCTATCGACGTTTCACAAAAATTGAGGTCAGAACACCCAGGCCAGTTCTTCTCTAACTAGCCTAGAAGGAGGAGTAACAGCCAAAATCAAGTAATTTGGGAAACCTGTATATGGGAGAATGATTGAATCACTATATATTTGATAAAAAAGTGATTCGCGAAGTCGTTTTGTTGAAATTGCAAATGTTTGAAGATCGAGTAGATTGGTTTTGTTAGAAGTGTTGGAGGCTGCTTGGCTTTTGTCTACGTGAT
The DNA here is from genome assembly GCA_949128115.1 of Anaspis maculata. Taxonomy (NCBI): domain Eukaryota; kingdom Metazoa; phylum Arthropoda; class Insecta; order Coleoptera; family Scraptiidae; genus Anaspis; species Anaspis maculata. The sequence goes on from OX421963.1 coordinate 45,033,978, forward strand.
CATGTTATCACGTAGCTCTCGGCCTGCTACATGAAAGTAGCCAGAAGCGCGTAGTTTCGAGTGATCTGTAGGCAGTTTGATCTATTTTCCAATCAGTTTGAACCAAAGGTTCAATGTAATTTTCTATTGCTACTCAATTGATAGTTCGACCAGGTCATCCGGTATTAGGACCAATCGGGTGAAGCATAAAATAATTGATTAGCAATCGAATTTTTCTGCTGTATTTGGCCAATGAATGGATGAGTTACTAAGATGTTTTCAATACTGGCATTATGGGTGGATTCACTGCTTCATCGCTTGAGCTGAGTTATCAAGATTGTGAAATTTTGCGATTTTGCTTTGAGTCTACGTTTGTGGGCCCTGTTAGAGAGACTCTGTGAAAATCAAAAGAAAGTTTTAAGACAAAATATCCCAGGTCACTCGAAATAACGACAAAAGTAATCTACAGATTATGTGCTGTACACGGTGATTCACGAACAATGCGACACCGCTTAATGCCAAATAGCGGACTTCAAGGTGGGTCTAGATCAGCAAAGATTTTTTTTGGGATTGGTTACGAAGATACAGGTGTTTTCTATGTTTGGGTTTACATTTTAAAATGTAATATTATTGCAACGGTTTGATAGAGTCCAGTGAAATTCAGCAGTAATACTCCTCTATTGGAACTACTCAAGATGACAAAATTACGAAAAAAATCCACGACCGTACCTACTTGAAAAAAATAAAAAGCACTTTTTACAGGAAAGTACATTTCCGGATCGACTTTCACAAAAATCGACAAAGAATTCAATTGCTATTTACATTTTAAAATTGAGACCCAAACATAAAAAGCTTGGTATCTTCTTGACCACTCAAAAAAGCTGATCTAGACCACATAATCTAGACTCGCCTTGATGTCCTCTATCTGGCATTAAGGGGTGTCGCATTGTTCGTTAATCACCCTGTATAATATGAAGAAATTGAGGAATCCATTCCAGAATAGTTTGCCTCAGTTTTCGTTCAATTATTGTTTAGTTTTAGTTTTCTAGTCATGACCTTGCAAAACCAAAGAAGTCATTACCAAAGAATTGTGTCCACACCTCCAAAGGCAAAGGAAGTCGATCCACCTGGAGAATTCGGAACTCAGCGGCAAACGTGACAAAACGGACGCACAAGCGAACATGCAAGAGAGACACATAAGTGAACTATCAATTTACAAGATTTACTGGTCCAATCTGGCAATAACAGTACCAAATCCATTCAAACAATGTGAGAATGCAGCGACTCACAAGCAAAAGAATTGGCAGGGACACGCGAAAGTGATCTCAGCGACGCAGACGCGAAGAGACTCGAGGCTGAGTTATTAAAAAAAACTTGACCTGACGAGGTCTATGTGTACACAGGACAAGAGAGATAGAGAGGATTGCCTGCAGACAAAGAAACATTGGGAAAAGAAACTGCCAAAGACTGATTGACAACACTTGCTTGTACGTTCCTGTCAACACCTTTGCTTGTGAGGCGCTGCTCGCACATTGTTTGCACGGATGTGGCACTGTTGCCAGGTCCCAGGTCGGACCGGTAAACCATAAAAACTGAGGTTTCACTTGTGTGCCGCTCCCAACATATTCGCTTGAGCGACCTTAAACCACTTCCGTTTCTTAGTCCTTTTGCTTGTTAGTTGCTACACCACTTGTCCAGTCCATTTGGGATAATGGGATGTTATGCTGTATCCTGAAAAAAATATATTGATTTTAAATGATTTTTCCTATAGTTTCTGATCTAATTATTCATGTTGTGGAACAAACGCGTTCATTTTACCGCTGGTTTTCTAAAAAAAAAACTTTCAATCCTGTTACGTCACTCGGTCAACCCCAGGCGCAAACCAAAAGTGACTTGCTTTACAGGATTTTCATGCGTTAATTTTCAAATCACTTTTGAAGTGTAGTTTGAGACTTCAAATATCTTGAAAGCTATCGTTGTCGTTTAAACCGTTGTTCCGGAATTGGCACGACGTTCAGCCAAAGAAACTACAACAAAATTCTATTTTTTCACGTGGCGGCATCTGTCGTGCATTTGGGGCTCAATATTACTACGTCACGCAAAATTCTCTTTTTTTTTTCAAGACCTAATTGAACGAAAAAATTCGAATAAAAAACGTATGAGTTCCACGATGGCTCTAGTATTTGAATTCATTTTCCCCAAAACCCATGGAACACCCCATTCTCAGAGAGCTAAAAAGTAGAATGGACGGCTTCACCAACAGAACCTCGCATCATTGAAAAAGAAAATTCTTTTAGAGCAATATCGGTATGAGGCAGAATGACAGGACACACTCAAGAGGAACTTGTAGAAACACAACGAAAGTAGCAAGCAGTCATCAAATCAACCAGTTTTTCAAGTGGATCGATTTTTTTTTTGTCAAGTATTATAAAAAATGTGTTTACTGCTGTGCTCGAAATGCTTTTATTTTTAATGAGCGTACTTGAGTTATCAAAGTACCTATTAAAGTACTTATTATTGTAATTTTTATTAAATTCCTGAAGTATTATTGTTTGGTTGAATTGTTTTTCTTTTCAATAATATGTAGGTACCTACTACCTAGGTGTAAAGTTATGGTGCATTTGCACGTATCTAAGCACTGTAAATTCTACATAGTACAGTCATGGTTTTAGTTCAGCTGGACTAAAATTGCCTTGACCCTGATAACGTAAATTTAAAGCTCTCGTAAGGCGCAGTATTTCGATTTCTGGTTGAATTTAGCACAGCGCAGCGTTTATCTGCCGAATAGAGTTATACGGAACAAATCCGGAGATGGAAATACCGGACCTAAGCAAAGTAACAATTAGGGCTAACCTGCGATGGAAGTACTGAACTTTAAATGGATTTGGTATTTCGCTGGCAACCATCTCACCGACAGGACATTTCACCAAGTGGATATATTTTACCGACAGGACAATCCCCCCCCCTCACTACAATAATAACAAAACAAAAAAGATTATAAATTATTCAAGGGGGGCGGTTGGGGCCGGCAAGCTCTTTAAATGTAGACTCACGGCGCGTGATCCCTGCTCACGGCGCAGAGTCACTACGCCACTGCTAATTCGGTTTTAAGGAAGGAGTCGAATTGGTAAAATGAGGCGTTGCGGAATCAATCCGTCTGAGTTTATTCCTTGACAGAAATCTATCCGAGCCTATAGATATTTTCAAAATCCAAAAAATTCGAGTTTTGAAAAAATAATTTTTGGATTTCGAAAATGTCTATAGGCTCAAACCAAAGTACATCCCTGTAGCTTTCCAAAAAGACCTAGATGATAGATTTCTGTCGAGGACTAAACTCAGACGGATTGATTCCGCAACGCCGTATTTCACCAATATGACTCGGTCCTTAAGGTAGATTCAGGGTCATCGCGTGGTGATGTAACTGTAAACCTTGCAAACCGAAAACATTCACGGCATGACGTCAGTACGACCAGTACAACGGTAACCGTGTTTTTAGCTCGAAAAAATTAATTTTAAACTTTGATCTTCATTCAAAGTTTTTTTTTCCATTCAATTAATTTCATTTATTTATAGTGCCATCGAGAGATTTTGTAGAATATTATTGTAAAAAACTTTTTAATGATATTATGAAGTAATGTTCTGAAAATAAAGTTCTGCAAGGACCCTATTGGAGTCTAAAATGTTCAGATAATCAAGTTCAAGCGAAGTCACACAGGCATAGGGAACCTAATTATCACGCGACCGGTCGGCCGGCGTAAGGGTACCGCATTCTGGCCGAGCGTTTGTTTACCGATCGGCCTCACGGAGTTAGGGACTGACGTCTGTCGGCATCACGGAAGGCCATAGGCGTCCGTCTCAACGGGCTCTAGCTGTCAAGAGCGTGTTTATTTTGGATTTAGGTGTACAAATTCGTGTGAGGGGTGGATATGACTTGCCCGATGAGTTTCAAAACACGTCTTTTATGCCGCTATATGGATGAAATTTTCATGTATGTTCGGTTGCGGACATCAAGCAACAGCACCGGACCCCGCAAATTTCCTTTTTTCTCCGCTCATGATAAATTTTGACACATAGCTGAATTTTAGCCCCTCCCATCGGCCCTTAGCAACGGATGATTGCGTAACCCTTGTACAGCCAAAGCTGTCGATAATCTAGCAACCCTACACAGGCAAGTGCGAGCGCGCCATCTGTTAATTAATAAATTAATAATAGTCATCCACTCTTGTAAAACTAGTATCAGGCCGCAACATCTGAATTACATGACGACCATTCAATGATAGAAGCTGTCTTTAAGATGAGTAAGGGCACCTTTAAAAGTTGTTTTTACTCATTATTATTAGTCGCCACAGAGGGGAAAATCACGATCACACTTATAGTTTCTTTGCAGTTAAATTGTGTAAACCGTACTACTTTTCTTTGCGGTGACTTTCTTAGGCCCACGCGCAACATTGTTTTGTTGGTAAGTTATAGTCAGTGTAGCGTACCTACTCTTATTTTCCACCGAAGTGATGTAGGCAACCAACAATACAACAACGATCTAGAAACTAACTGGTGTTCTTTCAACGCGTTGTTTCTTCATTTTTTTGCAAAAATTTCTGGATAATCCGCAACATTTGTTTCCAAATGTCATTATACACACCGTTCTGAGTGGTTTGACAATTTTTTTGTCAAGATTTGCGTGCGGCCGTTATCCGTACCGTAACTTTTTTTATGATCTCAAGGCGGGTACCTAGGTTCGTACTAAAAAATATCAGTCACAAATAAAATACCTCATTTATTTTTATAACGACATGATACAAAACAACAATGGTCGATAATATTGCCCTATTACCTGACATCTGCATAATGTGTTAGTAAACAGGAAGAAAGTTTAGTTTTAGAAGGTAAATACCACCAGTTTTTAGGGCAAGAGTTTTTTGAGTGCAAAATACAGAGGATTATAAAAGAAATTTGATTTGTTGATAAAATGAAAGTGACAATGCAGTTAGGTTCCTCTACTTTCGTAACCAAAGCCACAAGCAATTAAATTTAAACTGTGTAACATGTTAAAAAAGATTCCAAAGTCCATCACCCACCAAAGCCATCCTATGAAGTTTTGGCAGCCTATAAAAGAGAAAGTATTAATTGAAGGAACCAGTTTCTGCCCTCGTAGTTAGATGGGTAGGTACTAGGTTGTAGAGGACTTATAATAATAAAAAATAACAAATTTATGGCAATTGAACAGTATGAAAGTTTCAGTTTCACACAACTTGTACCTGACTGAGATTTATTTCTTGACTGTCCCTCATTTTGAATAGTCGATTTGGCCCCACAGTTTTCAAAAGACTGAAACAAAATTTGTAAATGCTTCAACAGAACTTTTTGCGAGACTTACATTTTGTAAATCGTTGGAAAATAGGCAGCCATGTAAATAAACAGCATGCTTGGGAAAAGTCCCATCCAAGATTCATCAAGTCTATTGGCCAACGCTACAGCACATAGTTGGCCGCATCTTTCTCCACTCATTCTGTGATCTGTGGGTTTAGCTGAGATTCCATACCTCTAAAAAAACGTAAATAATTCTGAATCGCAAGAGTTCTTAGACTAAACAAGAAGAGAAGCAGTCTATTTTTACAGGACATGATTACTATGAAAGCCGCACACTTTATCAGAATAGGCAACGACAACTGTTTATCTAATAATACAGTACACGACGTGTTTTCCTTTTGACGGCTCGATACCAAGTTGGGGCTGAGACGGCCGTAAGTGCGGTTACTATAGCAACGGCCAATCAGACCGCTCTATTTGGCAAGTTAACGCCGTCCTAACTTTTGTGCCTGCAACATGGTATCGAGCCCTGTGATCATTATTTTTAAAAATCAAAAAATAATCCTTGATAATTGCTCATGTAGTTTTCCAATATTTTCATCAATTACATGATGAAATTATGGAGATACAGAAGAGGTGTTAAAAAAAATAGCTGACTTCGACACTTATTGCCCTTGGTAGTTCCAGTGAACCATTTCAGCGCAGTAGGCATTTATGTAATAATCAGCAAAATATAACTCGTGCTTTCAGGTGTTTTTGGGTCAAAATCATATAACTAGAAAAACACTAAGCACTTGTTATATTACTGTTGAAAAAATACTTAGCACTTATATTACTGTTATTGAAAAATATGATTCAAGTGCATAAGGCTTTATGAAACTGAAATAAGTACCTGTCCATCTTTTTCAGTGAAACTCTGTGACAGAAAATTCGTGTAAGTGGGTCCAGGGCATAAGAGAGTCACTGCAACTGCCGTGTTAGTTTTCTCAGTTCTGAGCGCATCAAAATAGCCCTAAAACATATTTTTGAAGAAAAAAATCCAAGAGACTGAAAGGCGTTACATGAATAGCATGTTTAGTAGCTGTGTAAGTAGCAGAATATGGAACACCAAACACTCCAGCTAAGCTGGAAACGACGGCAACGTGTCCCGATCCTCTTCCATTGAAATACCGAACAGCAATTCTAGACAGGTTCACCACAGCAAAGACGTTAAGATCAAACATTTGTTTGTCCACAGACATCTCGATATTTTCCCACAGAGCTCTCTGGGAACGACCTGCGTTGTTAACCAAAACATCAACCGAGCCAAAATATTCAAGTGCAGTCTCAAAGATTTTTTCATGGCTAGACAAGTCTGTTATATCCACGGGTATGACCAGAATATCATTTGCGGTCAACTGGCCTTTTGATGAACCTGCAATTTTTCTCTAGCTTAAAAAAACGAAGCTGGGAGAGATCTGGGAAACCTTACCAATGCATTCATTTTTCACACGGTCCAGTTCTTCTTTCCTTCTAGCTGTGATAACCAACTTCACACCATGTTTGGCAAGGGCTTTTGCTGTGTGCTCCCCGATTCCACTGGAAGCTCCGGTAATGAACACGACTTTTCCTTTGAGCTTGGCTGCAAAATAATTTCAAATTTCCCATGGTTTGCCTTATCGAGTGCACTTACCAGGAGATCTTCCAAATGTTTCGTAAAAGGCTAATTGTAGGTCACAATCCAGCAGGCATATTATCCCCAAATAAAAAACACCGTAAATAAATACTCCGATGCCTATTGCAATGAAAAAAACCATCTTCTTCAGTTGTTAGTGCCTCGAACGACGTTTTCCAAAAAAAACTTCTTCAGACTTTGCTCTCATATTTATCTCAAAGAATGTTGAATGTTCATTTATTTTCAAGGTTAAAAGACAATGTTGCCAATCGTCTATCTTAGATAAGATAAAACCAGTGATGGGAGCCTTTGAATCTTTGAAACTGAAGGTGCCTATACAGCATAGATAAGGCCCATAGATATAAGGATAAAGCCTGAGTTTGGAAAATGAAGGTTGGAAAATGTCCAAGAACCTGTTACCTCTTGTTTTAAAAAAATGGTGAAAATCTGTTCACGGGATAAAAAGTTGGAAAATTTGCAGTTTTTCCAGAGAGCAAAACTCAAGATTCTAGTTGGCTGTGAGATTTTGTTTTTAAGTTTCCAAATCTGCTGAAATATAGAAAATCCCCAAAACAGTGCGGTTGGCTACTCTGGCTTCATTTGGCACAAGATTTGGCACAAGGACGTCTATTTGGCACAATAATTCACGAAGAGACACGAAGTCGTTCGGACCACTTTTGGTTTTGGAACACATTTTTCACGCATTTTTTCTGCAGATAGACGGAACATTTTTGCGGGACGTGATGCCTGGCGCTTAACTCGTGAACAGATTTTCACAATTTTTCACAATAATTTTTTTTAAACAAGAGTAGGTTAAAAGGTTAAACTGGTTCTTGGTGGACATTTTCCAACAATTTTTTTTCTGATTTCCCGGAAATTCTCCTGTTGAAAATGTGAAACCTGCCTGGGTTATCAAAACCGGACTTGAACGATGGAGCTTTAAAAGTAAAGCCTTAATAACTGACGATTTTCACCATAAGATGATTTGAAGAAAAATGTTGAGGTTTTACCGGAAAATTCAAACTTTCCTGACAGAATTTTCTTTTTTCTTATCACAATCATTACTGATCGACGTCCCTGGATACTGCCGGGCAGTGGCAGACTAAGGGACGGAGGGGGGGCGGGGGGCGGTCCGCCCCGGGCCTCGGGGCCTCAATCATCTGATGGGGCCTCAATCATCTGATGGGGCCCCCAATTCCTCTTGTTTGTGAAAAATACTGCACAAAATTGGGATAAAATCCAAAATTTCAAATTTTTTCTCTTGATGATCTTTTTTTTTCGCATATTACTTCGGTGAGAAACATTGTTTTCCTATTTTTTCCATTTTAAAGTTAACTTGGCAGGCCCCATGACAACAGGTTTGGGGGCCTACACACAAGCAATGGAGGTGTGTCTGTATCACGCAGTCTCTGCGAATTATTTTCACTTTGGGCTTTAGGGGCCCCGGCCCTGGATATCACAGTGCCAGGGGCCTCAAGCCTTTTGAAGTTTTGTATTTTATTATTTCTTTTCAAAAGAGGAGAAAGACAAAACAACAAAATTATCTAATCTGCGCGCTGCAGGTAGTAGAAATTCATATTATTCCTAATTTTGTACATACGAGTAGTAAGTTTTAGCTTTGAGTCAACAGTCCAAATCCAATTCAACATCCAAAGCTGGAACCGAAAACTTCTTGTAGGTACTGGTGGTCAGTGGCATGGCATAGCCAAGGGGGGCGAAAGTAGACAAATGAGACCACCCCTCTACCTCCCAAGCGCCCATGGCACTTCATTCCACACTAAACCGATACAGAAAAAAATTCTGGCGAAAATTTTCAAGAAACGCAAAAATTTTCTGAAAAGAATTTTGATTATCAAGTAATTTTGGTGAAAATGTCGGAAACCGAAATCGCAAAACGCACAAAATATACCGATTATCATCAGCATCATTATTATTATTATGCCCAAAAAATTTCACCTGCGGCGCTTCTTTTCCCTGACTTGGACCCTCACCGTTGCTTTTGCCCTCCCCGCCCTCAAATTCTGACTGCGCTACTGTGTGTTTTATAGTCAAGTTGACAACACATTTTTTGTTTCTTAGGCTTTTGCTCAATTACGGCGGGGCACGGCGGGCCAAAAAGTCTGCCGGCCCCCCTTCATATTCTCAACTTTCACTTCTTAGGGGCCCCATCTCACAATTCCGCCCCGGGCCCTCAATTCCCTTAGTCCGCCACTGCTGCCGGGAAAGTTTTGTGTCGCCCACAACAGATTTTTTTCATTGATACTACCATGGAACCTGAATACTACCTATGGTTGATGAGCCATGCATGCTGAATTTGAGCTAATTTTGCAAAATGGTACCTATATACAGGTGTTTGCAAACTTCGGGTAGGAAATTGAACCGCACTTATGGAAATGCTTCAAAAGTATTGGAGAAATGTTGGAAAAAGTTTCGGGCTTTTATTTTTGAAAATTTGGAGAGCCAAAAGGTGGTCCTTCGACGCCCTCTCTATATTTTCGTTATTTTGAAAGATTTTAGTAAACTCTTCAACAGACCAAAAAGCAATTTTTTTGAACCTTTGAATGTGTTTTGTAATTTTGCAAACTATACACGGTGAATCGTGAATTCTGAAAACCCAGTTTTCTTCAAAAATGCATGCAGAAAATATCGTGTGGGAACTGTTTGTGTTATTTGTTGCTCTACATAAGTTTTATAACCTCTAGAACTTTTCACGAGCACTTTCGAGGTAAAATAGATTTTTAGGATGTATGACTGCGAACTGCGACCCGGACACTAAAAAAAATTACAAAACTCATCCAAAGGTTCAAAAAAGTTGCTTCTTGGTCTGATGAAAAGAAGTTGGATGCTTTTAGAGCATTTTTCTACCTGCTGTTCAATTTTCCACCCAAAGTTTGCAAACACCCTGTATATAGGTTTTTGGTCGTATCTTGACGAGATCTGCTCACAGTTAAATTTTTTGCTATAACACCCTGTATAGGGCCCTTGCTTAATAATCGACAGTAAACAACACGCAATCTTTTCAGTAGTAATATAACAAGGGCTAGACAAACTTACCGATAATAATTTTACCCACGCGTAGGGTCGAGGGCTTGTTGCAATGAAAACTGCCCGAGGGCTTGCCCGAGGGCTTGCCCGAGGGCAGTTTTCTAAGGGCAACAAGCACGATGACTCTACGCACGGGTAAAATTAGAGGTAAGTTTGTCGCCCGCGTTTATATTTTGAAGATAATTACATAAAACAAGACGAAATTCATCAAATGAACTCTGAAAAAATAAGTGGCCTTGTTGCATTTCCATGGCAGCAAAACAACATCGCAAAAATAAGAGAAAAATTTGTCACGTTTCTGCGAAAATATTGATTGAAATATGAATCACTCGCGTTTTGGTGAGGCTACTGGAGGTGAAATTGACGAGGCCATTGATGAAGGTACGCCAGTGAATACGAAGAGGTCCAATGCTTATGTGTGGAAACAGTTCATGGAATTCTGCCGCGAGCGGGGCTATGAACCGGAGAAAACAACGCCTGTCGAGAGACGAAAATGCAGCTCGGCGGTCCTCACTGATGACAAGTATAAGAAAATGGTTTCCGTGTTTGATGAAGAAACACCGGAAGGACTCCAGAAGAAATTGTATTGCATTGCAAGCTATGAACTGGCCTGGCGAGGAGGGGAAGCTGCAGCTGCGGAGTTGGATTATTTTCGTGAGGAAGTCAATAATTGCGGGATGTGGTCTGGAAGGATAGAATACAACACCGTGTTCAGCAAAACAACACAAGGTGGAAACCAAAAATTAGCAGACACCAAATGGCTTGTAGCTAATGTGGAAAAACCTGAACATTGTCCCGTGAGGTAGGTACCAGTGATTAAAAAACCAAATACGTATGACTTGACTAATTTTAACGGGATTTTCCAGGTTATTCAAGAAGTTGATGAGCAAGAGGGGATCGCGAATTACCACAAGAAGGTTTTTCTTGACACCTAATCTACTCTGGAAAGATTCTTCCTCAGTTGGCTGGTATAAAAATTGTCCAGTTGGCACAAATACAATATTATGCCAGTGGACTAATGGTGCTATTCTGTAAAAAATAACATTCCATAAACGCTCTGTTATGTAAAAATCCCTGTCAGCCATTGGCTGTTGCCTAGGTAATAACAACGTAACAGAGCCTTTATGGAATGTAATTTTTTAGAGAATCTCACCATAAATCTGCAGCTGAACAAGTTGGAATTGATACTAAAACGGCCAAAATAACGAATCACTCAATGCGGTTCACAGCTGTTTCGCATCTAGCAAGGGAAGGCGTCGGTGAAGAGCAACTGATCAAAATCACTGGACATTCTAGAAAAACTTCCATCAAGCCCTATTTGCAGCTGGATGAAGGTCATCATGCCAAAATGGTAGGCAAAATGAGACAACAAGACCCGTCCACTCCATCCACTTCTTCCTCGACTTCTACAATTTCAAACATACAGAATACGTTGGTGGTTCCTGACGAAGATTGTGTTGACAATGGTGTAAATAAATCAAAAATTATAAGTTTCAATAATTGTACATTTTATAACAATAGGTTTTGATTTTTTATGATATTAGGCCATTATGCTACATTCATACCTGACCTGTAATTTGTTCTTCAATAAACTTTCAATTACAATTCTCATTATTACACGTTGCTATACCTTTTACTACTTTTTATGGGAATCACGGGACGATTTACTCGTCGAATAAGTACCATACATGAAGTTTTGATTGATAATCATCCCTAGGGCGCTTATCGCTTTGAAAAGCGCCCTAGAGCGCTTATCACGTAAGCAGATCAGGATTGGCTGATTTTAATAAAATTGAGCTTTGTCATTGGATAATACCAGTCACGTGACAGTTGAATGTAATTATCGCTGAAACACCCTGATGTGTAGGGCCCTTGATTATTAATCGACAGTAAGGCAGCAGTCACACTGGAGCCACCACCACCCACTACCAAGAAATTTCAAACACATGGTCACCGGTGGTCACCGGGCGGTGGTAAAGAGATGGTTGCAGTGGGACCAGTCCAGTGATGTAAAATACCCGGGTTTTTATATTTAAGGGTAAATACCAAATACCCGGTATTTACCCAAAATCGGGTCTCTAATAGGGTATCTATTTTCATTAATTGTTATTAACAATTGGAGAAACAACAACAAACAATTATGATTTTTTGCTCACAGCAGCAAAATAATAATAAGTGCTTTGGAGGTTATGTTTATAAAGCCTTGGAATTTGGAAAAAGAAAGCATTTAACCTTTAACCGTCAACACTGTCAACCGAGCTGTCAACAGTGTTAACTTTTCTGTCAAACTGGGTAGGGTGGGTAAATATCGCTCGGGAAAATAACGGGTAAATACCCGATTTATATTTACCTACCTACCCGGTAAATACCCGACTCACATCACTGGACCAGTCCCATATTACATATTGCGTGCGTTTGATTTTTGGTTGATGGTAGTATTGGTAGTGGGTGGTGGTGGGTGATGGTAGTGGGTGGCTCCAGTGTGACTGCTGCCTAAACAACACGCAATCTGTGTTGGTGCCTATACTTGCGTATAATTCTGCCGTGCTCTAGAGCCGACGCCTCCGCCAAAATGAACAGATGTGTCTTGATCGAGCGTTGAAAGTTCCATGTATTTCATGCAGTTACCAAGCCATCACGTATATGTTCTGGAATGCACTAGAACGCTCCGCACTTGTACACTGCGACGCAATGAAAGAGTCTATAGAAAGATCGCGTGTCTGCCAGAATGCACGGGAATCGCCGCTCGTAACATTATATTTTAGTTTTTGAAATATGGCTTCCCAAAATTTAATTTCGGTCGTCCGAATTGGTTTTGAAACGAGATGTTGGAAATGACCCAGACCGAGGACAAAATATAGGCACATTTTGATGGGCACAATGGCCATTTTGCCCTCGGTTTTGCCCCGAAGCGAAGAGGTTTAAGATAGAAATTATCGCCAATAAACAGGGTGTTTCACTTTTTTTGTCAATATTTAAAAGAAAAACGAAAAAAAAAATTGAAAATGTGACACAAAGTCAATATACAGGGTGGTGAAAATTTCGATGCTCACCATTGGTATCTTGGAAACGGTAAAAGATACGAGGTCGGTTAAATTAGAAAAAAGTTGCGCATTTTTGTGGGGATTGAGAATCTGGAAAGAAACTTGAAATATTTTGATTGATTTACGATTTATCACGAAAAAACTGAAAATTTTGATTTCAGAAATTATTTTTTATCTTTCCAACCATTCAAGCTATTTCAATCAAACTTGGTAGTTTTATGTTTTTGATCACTCCGAGTCGATCAACGTTGACAGAAATTTTCCAGGTCTTCTAGATGTCAAATTATGATAGTCAACTTTTGTTTTTCTTATGGCCGCTATATTGGATTTTTGCACAAATAGATAAAGAAAAAAATTAGCTTTCCGAATTAGTAACCAACATGTTCTTTTAATGACATTTTAAGCGTCAAATTTTGAAATTTTCGTAAATTATTGACAAAATCGGGAATGCTTTGAAAAACAATTGAAATATTATCAATAGCAACAACAAAAAAGTGACAGATGGTGTGCAATTGACGTATCTAACTTCTTAATCGTGTTTTGCGCTTGTTTGTACCGGTAGTTCATAAATTGAATGGGTCAAGGGTGCCTGTGAGTTCAAAAACGTCTGTCGGAACTAGCATATCGTTCTTGTTAAAGTTGAAAGAATTTATTAGAAAAGGAGTAAGGATTACCCTAGTTTCGACAGACGTTTTTGAATTCACAGGCACCCTTGACTCATTTAATTTATGAGCTCTCGGTGCAAACAAGCACAAAACACGATTAAGAAGTTACGACTCGATACCAAGTTGGGGCTGAGACCGCCGTAAGTGCCGTTACCATAGCAACGGCGGATACCAACCAATCAGACCGTGCTGTATTTGGCGAGTTACGCCGTCCCACACTTCGCGCCTGCAACTTGGTATCGAGCCCATAGATACGTCAATTGAACACAATCTGTCTTTTTTCTGTTGTTGCTATTGATAATATTTCAATTGTTTTTCAAAGCATTCCCGATTTTGTCAATAATTTACGGAAATGTCAAAATTTGACGCTAAAAATGTCATAGAAAGAACATGTTGGTTACTAATTCGAAAAGCTAATTTTTTCCTCTATTCATTAGTGCAAAAATCCAATATGGCGGCCATAAGAAAAACAAAAGTTGACTATCATAATTTGACATCTAGAAGGCCTGGAAAATTTCTGCTAACGTTGATCGACTCGGAGTGATCAAAAACATAAAACTACCAAGTTTGATTAAAGTAGCTTGAATGGTTGGGAAGATGAAAAATAATTTCTGAAATCAAAATTTTCAGTTTTTTTGTGATCAATCGTAAACCAATCAAAATATTTAAAGTTTCTTTTCAGATTCTTAATCGCCACAAGAATGCGCAACTTTTTTCTAATTTAACCGACCTCGTATCTCTTACCGTTTCCAAGATACCAATGGTGAGCATCGAAATTTTCACCACCCTGTATACCGTCCGTTTTTTATTTTAGGCCCCAGCCCGTAGCATCTTTATTATGGGTTTCACACCCAACATTCTATATATTTTTGAAATCTCAAAAACAAGATCTTTCGACTGATGATATGTCAAATTATTTTTGACAGATGTCATTCTTTGACAATTGACAGAATAGTACTTGTGATACATCATTTTGAAGCCCATGAAATTCTGAGGAGAACTGTGTTTCTATTATTGTAATAGGGTGTATGTTATAGCTTCTAGGGGTCTTTCAATAGGAAAAAAATGTTGAATTTCAAAAATACATAATAAGTGAATAGGTAAAGCAGGTACCTATTTTCAATGTAAACTAATGATAATAATGATCAATTAATCACAATAAAACAAAAAATGTCCTAAGGAAGTTGCTCGAATGACCGCCTCCTTGTTCCTTGAATAAAAGATTCGACGATCAGTGAATTGGAACTACCACCGGCCCATCACCGGCCCAACGCGATGACATCCGAGCTTGCCAGAAATGACTCCCCTCGAGTTTTTATGAGCCTACCCAAAAGATAAGGTGTTTATAAAGTTTCCCAATAATTTGGACAATTTAAAAATCAGATCATCACCATTAGTTAATTTTAAAAATACCTATTACTTATTGAGTGGCTATTTCTGAAATTGACATTTTTTCCTATTGAAAGACCCCCAGAAGCTGTTGAAGACACCGTATTTTAAAAATAAAAACACAGTTCTCCTCAGAATTTAATAGGCTTTAAAATGATGTGTCACAAGTACTATTCTGTCATTTGTCAAAAAATGACATCTGTCAAAAATAATTTGATCATCACTGGAAAGATCTTGTTCTTCTGATTTCAAAAATATATAATATATCGGGTGTGAAATTCATAATAAAGATGCTACGGGCTGGGGCCTAAAATAAAAAACGGACAGTATGATCAGCTTATAGATATGCATCAACTCACTTTGTGTCCCAAATTTGTTCAAAATCCAGTGATTAAATTTAGAGTTATAACAAAAAAAAAATCAAAACTAAACTTTGGAAGCCTTTATCTCCGTTATAATCTTAGAGTTATAATGCATTTCCAATGTACATTTTTTCGAAAAAGTCCACTTATTATTTTTTGATGCTCTACCATCTTGTAAAATATTTTCAAAAAAAAAGTAGCACCCTGTATGTTCTCCCTCGATATGAAAATCGGCCTGTTTTTGCTCGATGAAATGTTCACTAGGAATCGGGCAATCGGGAGTTACCTATACGGGTGGATAGTTTTCAAATGATCACCCAGAATAGAGGTTCTCTAATGGGTGAATTCTATTCATGCCGCCCTGCCGGTACCCGAACGATCCTAGGGATGCTCTCTTTCGAAGATATCTTCACTCGATCCGTACGCCATACACGTACACGAAGGATTCAGTATAGTACGAAGACTACGAAGTTTAGTATCATGGACCGAATAATTTTTAATAATTGAAAATCACTAGATATTTAGATAAGTAATTATATTAAAGATGGAAACAAGCGGAAACGATTTTAGATGAATATCTTCAAATTTTAGTTTCAATTTCGGTCGGTTTGGTTCGAGTTTGGGCAAATTTGAAGGAAAAAAGTTGAAAAAAAACTGCTCTAGGTGAGGCTCGAACTCACAACCCCGGCATGGCTCACGACTACTGTCTTATAAGTACCGTGCGCTAACCAATTGCGCCACTAGAGCTATGCGAGAGCAGATCGGCTGTAACGCATATACAGTACACGACCTTTTTGCGATAAAATCCGAAGAATAATAGTCCTTCTTTTTGAATTATTTTGATATTTTATTGAGTTTACCGCTTGGGCGTGTGAACAATTCAACTTATCATCGATTTTGAGTATTTTCTCACAAGTTAAAGTGAGCTTGAGATATGTTTATCAAAATTGAGATCCAAAAAATGTCTGGCGCGTAGAGGTAGATATTATAGTCTGTGGTCAGGACTGGGTGGTATTTAAATTACAAGTACATATTTGAAATACGTATTTAAAATACAATTGAGTATTTTGTATTTAAATACATTCCATTGAGAAGTGTATTTGTATTTTGTATTTTGGAATAGTTCAGGCAGCTAGTATTTTGTAGATATTAAAAATACATTTTTCGGAAAAGTATTTTGATTTTCATATTTTCAAAATACAAAATACGTTTGTTTCCCACACACTATCTGGGATCGGGATCGGGGATCGATAATAATGTTACGAACGGCGATTCTGGAGAACCCGCGATCTTTCTATAGACTCTTCCCATTATAGTCCGGATGTTAAGGTATAATACCCTTCACTTTTATAACAAGCAATGCCACTTGGCATACCTGTTGCCGAGACCATGTTTGACCGATTAAGATCAGGAGTCAAAGTCGCAAGCAATGCAGGCGTCGTATACAGGGTGTCGTATAGAAAAAAAGTCAAAAATTCGTATATCAATTACCAAACTAGATGGATTCACGTGAATACGCACATACATTCACAATATATTACTCATCAAGAAAGAGTCGACGGTTTTGAAAAATCTTGAGCGGTTTCTGAAAAATTCAGGAGAAACTGAATTTTCTTCAGAATTTTTTTTTCTCGGTAAATCAGTGAATTTTCAAGATATCGAAGTGTAACTTGGTAGGTTTACGGCGAGTATTGTCATCAATCAAAAACGATCAGGAGCCAAATGCAAGGCCTGCTATTTCCACAAATAAGACAGTCAACTTTTTTTCTTCGCGACCGCCATTTTGAATCTCCGTTTCACTCAACAGTTGAAAAAGTGACCGCCGAATGTAAGATAGTTGGCATCCAGTCACCCCATTATAAAAAGGATAGCCTTGAAGCAAGATAAGGGTCTCTTCGTCAAGAAAACAGTGTTACCCAAGGTTTTCATGGTAATATCGCATTTGCAGCGCCTGTGATGGCTGATCAGAGATCTGAAAGAGCAGAGTGAGTTCTTTGTTACAATTTTACATTCATTTTGAGGATAATTATCAAAATTCATGATGATCGGTCCAAAGGTTAACTTTTGATGGCTTGCTGAACAAAATAAATGGCGCTTTTTGTTGAGAAATGCAAAAAAAAATCGAGCAACCATTATCGTGTGTCCCTCACTAAGAGAAGGCTATTGGTAAAACTGGAACTAATCAACGCTGAAATGTTTTGGGAGAGTCAACCCTATATTCTTGAGCCATAAAATGTTAGACACATGCGTCCAGTTGTTAGAGAGAAGACATAAAAGACTTGCATGCAGAAAGTTTTTTCCAAGTTTCGAGCCACGTATTATTTTCAGAAAGCTACCAAAATTTTGTCTCTGGACCGATGATGACGAATTTTGGTACTAAATTCCAAAATGGATGTAATATTGTTATTCATCAACTTTTGGTGGGTTTCTGAATAAAATATGTGAATAAGAACTTTGAATTTTTTTCAGCATGCACGCCATCCATGTCTTCTCTCTGGCAACCGGACGCATCTGTCTAACATTTATTGGCTCAAGAATATAGGTTTCAATCTTACAAAACATTTCAGCGTTGATTGGTTCCAGTTTTTGCGATAGCCTTCTCTTAGTGAGGGATAACATGTAATTGATTGCCCGATTTTTTTTGCATTTTCCACCAAAAAGCACCACATATTTGGTTCAGCAAACCACCAAAAGTTTACCTTTGAACCGATGTTGATGAATTTTGTTATTCCGTTCCAAAATGAATGTAGTATTGTGACAAAGTACTCACTTTGCTCTTTCAAATTTCTCACTAGCCATATCACAGGCGCTGCAAATGCGTATTACCATGAAAACCTTGGGTGACAATGTTTTCTCGACGAGGACACCCTTACCTTGCTTCCAGGCTATCTTTTTTGTGATAGGGTGACTGGATGCCAACTTTCTCACATTCGACTGTCACTTTTCCAACTGTTGAGTGAAACGGAGAACCAAGATGGCGGTCGCGAAGAAAAAAAAAAGTTGACTGTCTTACTTCTGGAAATAGCAGGCCTTGCATTTGGCTCCTGATCGTTTTTGATTGATGACAATACTCGCCGTAAACCTACCAAGTTACACTTCGATATCTTGAAAATTCACTGATTTACCGAGAAATAAAATATTCCGAAGAAAATTCAGTTTTTTCGGAATATTCCAGGAACCACTCAAGATTTTTCAGAACTGTTGACTCTTTCTTGAAGGGTAATATATTGTGGATATATGTGCCTATTCACGTGAATCCACCTGGTTTGGTTAATGATATACGAATGTTTCACTTTTTTTCTATACGACACCCTGTATACGGCGCCTGCATCACTAACAACTTTGGCTCCTGATCTTAATCGGTCAAACATGGTCCCGGCAACAGGTATGTCAAGTGGCATTGCTTGTTATAAAAGTGAAGAGTGCCCCCTAAATTTTGACCTTAGCGTCCGGACTATTAAATGGGGAGATTTCAACGATCGATCAGAAAACATCAGCCGAATTGGCGGAGGTGCCGTAATTCCAGAACACACGGGAAGAACGCGAAAGGTGTGTGATTATTTGGAAATCGTCTAGAAACCCGAGTAGAAACCATATGCCGGGTCACTGTGGAATTTGCTGGAGGATGATAGAAAGTTCGGGAACACTAATCGGAGGCATATATAAGCACCGACCTCAGCCTATAGGTCGCGGGAACAAAAATGGCGTGCTAAAGATGGGTATATGGTATGATGTTATTTTCACTAGTACCTACTTGTTGATGCAATCTTCTTCAGTTGTAAAGTTGTAATAAATATATAGATAATTTTTTGAACAATTCTCGCTTTATCATAAAAATTAATGTGCCAAACTCAAGATTTAACTGAGTAATGTCAAAAACAAGCGAATCTCTACAGCGGTACTTTGGCACCCTATCAGGCGCAAGCGCGGGCAAGAAGCTGGCAAGAGGCGCTTCGTTGTGCCGGCGTGCCTGCAAACGTTGCCATAGCGGGTGCCAAGGTGACGGTTATGTTCTTGCAACCTATACGCAGTCAGTATTAAATTGGAAGCGATAAAGTGCGGATAGAAGCGAAGTACCTGCGATATTCCCCAAGCGTTAATAATTATTGGCGTGTATTTATTGTAGTACGTAGTAATAAACAGTGTGTGTTTTTAAACCCACGTTTCCCGAAAGGCTTCTGCGCATACCTGTGAAAGTAGGACGTTGCCATCTCATATCACAAGTTGACAACACTCTGTAATACCATTGTATGTAATACGGTGTTCTTGTGTAATGTCACGCAAATGGCAGCTGACAGCGCTTGACGTCGATTTGACGTTTCGACAGACCTAACCTAATAACGCTCTTGTTTTGGTGATCGCCTTGCAGCTCTTTGTGTTTCGTATTACCTGAATCTTTTTTGCGTCTTTTTGCCATACGTAAAAAAATTATAAAAAAAATAATTAAATATTGAATGGTTAGGATCGAGGTTAGGATGTTCTGTTTATTGTTCACATTTCGATTATTGATTGACAGTTGCTATTGACAGTGACACTTCGTGCGTCAAAATTGAAATTACCGCGCTCTGCAGGTATGCGTGGGTTCGATTGCATCTTTTACGTCACACTGGTCGCATCCTGTTAGCCAAAAGAGGTTCCATGTCGGATGTCGGACAATATTTTTGAAAATCTGGTTGTCCTCAAAGGAAATCAACATACAATGCACTTATGAATAGGTTTGAATACGTTTGAATATAAAGTTTACGTTAACTATCGCGCCTTTAGCAGGGATGGCACGGAATAAAACCCACTTGAAAAACCCACCGGGTTTTTGACACAAAAGCCCACCTTGGATTTTGATCAAAGACCCACGCAAAAACCCACACAAAAACTCTTATGAAATGTAAAACAACTAGAACAGTGTAACACAAACGTTTAGAAATTAAAGAACATTTGAACAGAAGGCTGGACAACAAAATTCATATCATGATTGTAGGTAAGTACCTGCCTTATGATGATACCTAGTTCGAACTGTCAGTAGTTTTCGAATTCGAAGAATACAGGTGAGCCGTGAAAGTGGCTGTCGTACGTGGTCGTACAAACCATAGACAGTACAAACTGGCTTCCGATTTACAGAGGCTTGTCGTTCATCGGTTGCAACTGTGCATTGGTTTGACAGATAGGCAATTTTTACAAGGAGATATAGATGGCACCACACAAAAACTTATAAATAACCCAAAAACCCACCAAAAACACAAAAACCCAAAAATCCATCCTCTTTTTCTGAATAAAAGGGTTTTTGCCAACCCTGGCCTTTAGCCATGCAGGCAGCATCGTTAGAATGACAGGTGTCGTGTGTGCGTCAGACAGAAATGTCATGCCATGTAAAAGCGATCGGCCGAATAAAATTCCTGTCTCAACAGATCGATTTTCCATAAACATCCACACCGTGTCTTCCAGGGACATAACAGTTTACTTTACTTTATGTTTGTTTTCTTCATGGCTCGTTTTCATTGAAACATCCTGTATGTATGATTACGTCCAACGCCCTCTGGTGGCTCATGATTTTCGTCAATTGTTTATTATTGCTCTGGCTTGACAAGTGACAAGTAGCCGTCAGTGGAAGGCGTGTTAACCTCAAAACGTGAACTTTTTCTCAAAACGTACATGCACTGGATTTATGCAGAATTTGTGCAATAAAAGTCGATAGTCTGAGGTAGCCAAAATACTTTCATGACTTAAAAATGCCAGAAGTGGTGGAGCTGCTATTTTTCGACACATTCGCGCACGACAACACCGAGGTATCACATCACACATTTCTACCATACCTGATCTAATTCCTGGGTATTTTTAGGAAATAAATTTAGACCTCGTTCAATTCCCCAAACCAGTCTACATAACAGAGGTCAGAATCATCCCTTTGGGCGCCAGAGTCCAAGCTGACTTCCCAGGTGGCGTCCGGTTGGGAGCCACCAATCCCAGCCTATTCAAAATCGAATTCTTTGTCAACGATTTAGGCAAACCCGGCGCCAGCACTTTCGAAAGCCTTGGCGACTTTGAGTACAACCAGAATGGGTGCATCAATCTCGAATGCTTGCACGAGCAAGATTCGGTCAGAAGAATTCCCACTGACGGCTTGGTGCTGAGAGGTAGGCTCAGCTGTTTGCGCCTAGTGAAAAATCAAAATAACCGTTTTTTTTTGTCTTCTCAAGGCTGGTATACCACCATTACACTGGCAGTATATGGAACTCTCACCAATAATATTACCGAGCAAATTGTGCAGCCGGTTATTGTAAACCCAGTAGTACTTCCGGCTCAACCGAGTACCATCCCAGATGCTCAAAAGATCGTCTCAGTCGGTGGAGCGGTTGAGCCTGAGTGGAGTCAGGAGAATGTGGCTCCTGTGGTGGTGGCTCCGGAGTACGCACAGAACAACGTTCCATACCAGGCACCTCCCCCTTATGTTCCACCAGAAACAACTTACAGCAGTACTCAGGAGTACAGTACAGAGTACTATAGTGATGTACCAAAGGATCCAAGGAGCTATCATCATACTCCTGAAACTGAGTGGGATACAAAAAGAAGTCGCATAAGTGATATCGATCGGGATAAAGAAAGGGACAGGGATAGAGATAGGGAGCGGAGCAGAGATGTTGTATTTCAGGTGAGTTCAAGACAATTTGTCTTTGCGGTAGCTCTCCTTTTGAGTGAAAAATCAGAACACAAAAAAAAGTTTCAATTATCGATGAGGAAATATCTACAGGGTGAATCAGTTTTAACCCATCAAAATTCGGGATAAGATTCTCTTCATCCTCCTGATTCAGAAAAATGTAACATACGTGCTTCTCACTTGTTGCCCCAAAAAGATACAGTGTGTCTAAGTTCACCTTTTTCGATTTTCAAAAATTTGTAACTTGCGAACAATCAAATCAAATCAGCTTAAATTTAGCATAGCCTGTTTCGTCAGAAACATCTACCTACTTGCAAAATTTCGAAAGAATCTAATCAGTTGCGTAGGAGTTATGAGAGGTAATTAATTTGGAAGCATCTGAAGAACCTTCTAAATAAATGTTCCCTCCAGAACTCCTACTCCACTGATTGGATTCCTTTGAAATTTGGCGAGTAGGTAGATAATTTCGACAAACCCTTGTGCTGAATTTAAGCAAATTTGGTTCGCAAGTTAAAATTTTGAAAAAACGAAAAAAGTGTATTTTGACGCCCTGTGTTTTTCTTATGAAGCAAGTGAGAGGCACGTATAATATGTTTTTCTGAATCAGAAGGATGAGAAGAATCGTATCCCGAAGTTTGATCGGTTGAAACTGATTCACCCTGTACAAAACAATAATTCAAATCAAATGACATCTTGGACGGCTGTGAAAATGACATTTGCGCTAGAAATAATGCATTTTTCAAGTCAAAATCGAGTTCATGATTGAAGCTTGATGTCAATTTGTGAACGTTTTATCTACCACCTAAAAACTTACCCCCAGCTCATATCAAATTTCACAGCCGCCCGAGATGTCATTTCATTTTAATTTAAGGTGCTGTACTTTTAATTTTGAAGTAAGCACAGCTTTGTGCGGGCATCTAGAACACGTTCAACATCGAATGATATGCAGGATAGGTGTTTGAGAGTACACTCACCTGCATAAAATTCGAGAAAGCAGCTGGTAGATACGCTCAAAGCGGAAATCGTCTCTGTTGATTGGTGGCTCTTTGCTAATGCTGTTAGGTAGCAGTATGGTGGCCGTTCGCTAATGCTGTTAGGTAGCAGTATGGGGGCCGTTCGCTAATGCTGTTAGGTAGCAGTATGGGGGTCCTTCGCTAATGCTGTTAGGTAGCAGTATGGTGGCCCTTCGCTAATGCTGTTAGGTAGCAGTATGGTGGCCCTTTGCTAATGCTGTTAGGTAGTAGTATGAGTATGGTGGCCACTAAAGAAAATGATGCCCAAGCGCTACGGTATTAAAGAAAAATAAATGAAAATGCCCACTGAGATACAGCGTGATCCAAAAGTGTCGGACCATCTTGAAGGTGCGTAATATGGACGTGTAGTGGAGTGCTGGAAAGTAATTAAAAAAATTCTATGTCTTCAAATTTTGAAGTTGTGAATGGGCAAGAGCTGGTCCTTCGATCGCCTCTATTTCTGTTGGTTCAGAAGATTTTAGTAAACTTAATATGGAAAAACAATGAGTACAAAAATCAACCACTGAATCTGCAAAGAATTTCTGTTTTGTATACAGGGTGAGTCGTGAATCCTGAAAATTAATTTTATCTTAAAGTGCCTGCAAACAGTCTCATTGGTCCCATAATCTGTGTACAGCACAATAAAACAATTTATCTCAATAGAATTCTTTTGCTTCTGTTTTTTTAGGAAAACTAAATTTTTGTAGTTTATGACTCACCCTGGATAGAAAACAGAAATTCAATACAGATTCAGAGGTTGATTTTTTGTGCTCATAATTTTTTCATAATCAGTTTACTAAAATCTTTTGAAACAACGGAAAAAGTTCAACATGGCGGGTCAAGTTGGCGGCGAATCGTGAAATCGACATTGGAATCAATTATAATAATGAAAAACAAGTGCGATCCGAATTTTACCGAAATCGGTTCACATTTGAAAAAGTTCAATATGGCGGGCCAAGATGACGGCGAATCGTGAAAGCGACATTGGAATAATAATTAATAATGCAAAACACAAGTGCGATCCGAATTTGACCGAAATCGGTTTACATTCAAAAAAGTTTAATATGGCGGGCCAAGATGACGGCAAATCGTGAAACCATTTTATGCGAAACCTACATTGGAATCATTGATAATAATGCAAAACACAAGTGCGATTCAAATTGATGGCGACAGATGGCGCTACGTGAAAAAATAGAATGTTGTTGTCGAGTTTCTTTGGCCAAACGTCGTGCGGACTCCGGAACAATCGTTTTGAACAACAAGAAACGCCAGCTTTCAAGACATTTCAAGTCTCAAATTACATTTGAAAAGTGATTTGAAATTGAAGGCATGAAAAATCCTGTATGTAAAGCAGGTCATTTCTGGCTTGCGCCTGAGGTTCACCGAGTGACGTCATAGGATTAAAAGATTTTTTTTTGAAAACCAGTAGAAAAGTGGAAGCGCTTGTTTTACGATATGAACAATGGGGTACTTGCCTAATTTTTTTTTATTGGCTTAATCGATAGTATGGTTAAAAATAATGTACCCGTATTTTTTCTTTTTCCTAAATTCCCAAAATTGCGGCCGCAATGCGTGTTTTAAAAATATATTTGTGACGTCACAAATATATTAGATATAGAACATAGAAGGACTCTTTTTCCTCGTTGGGTTGGCAATGATATAACGTCGCCAAGGTGCCGTTTTCAAATAACAAGATCTGAGTCTGACTGACAACGTCAAACCGCCGACCGTAATTTCTTCCTGTGCCCTTTTTTTTGCCTTTGACTACTTTGATCGAGGCTTTGATCTACGCGGTAAGTACCTACTCGTTTTGTTCATTTCTTGTTCAACCTAACTAGTCTCTTTCTTTAGTCTTCAGTGCTGTCCACCTAAAAGCCTTTCGCATGTTTGTCACCCGTGCTCTGACCTGGCTGACCCTCGGCTTCATTTCGGACATCAGTGTTCCTGCTCCCCACATTTTATTTGGAGATCCATCGCGTCCTCCCCACATGGATCTCTTGTAGCTCTAAAGTATTACCTATCCGGAATTGTATGCTAATGATGAACCTATAAAAGCTCACTGTTCATTTTCAGCCTCTTATTTCTGTGCTATTGGTGATCCTCCAGATTTTCCCCTGGAAATAAATTATCTCGACTGAGACAGTGTTATAAGAGGTTTCTGGAGTCAGTTTCTTCGAAACCTTGTTCGACTTTATTGTCTAAATGCTCATGGTAAGAGAATTCGATAGGAAACCGGTTTTGTGATAGCATGTTCAAAATGACAGTGTCACAGTGACATCCCTGACATTCTTGATTATTCCATTGTCACACAGTCAGACCAACCCCACTCAAAATCCCTGTCCTGGCGCGAAGCTTTTAGGAAGATTTTTCAAATTCGTTTTTTTCTGTAGAAAACGACGGGATTTTTGTGAAATTCTCAGTAGAGTCCCCTTATCACTTATACTAGCAATCAAAAGTATTTCCAGCTGAATCTATTCCATTGGCAAGTACCCCATTAGATTAGAAACTAATTATTTAAAATCTTTTTTTTCAGTATAACACCTTTTTCGAAAACAAAAATGCTCAATGTCCACCCTTCCGAGTTTAAGCTATTCATCAAAAAAAGCTGCAAGGCTTTAACTTCATTCCTCGAGGAGAAGTTCAGTTGCAAAAATTTGTACACAAACGGACGGACAGACAGACAGACATACAGACGAACAGACAGACAGACAGACAGACAGACAGACAGACAGACAAGGTTCGGCATAGTAAAGCACTTCCTTCATAAATGCCCTAAAAATTTAGCACCAAAACATTATATTTGTATTACTCGTAGTGACTCGTAGACTTGGGCAATATTCATATGTGATTTAGGTATAGTGCATATCGAGATATTCTGGAGTCGTAAAAAAGGTCATAAATAAATTCTACCATAAAACTAATAAGTATTTTATTACTAAACAATGAAGGCCCTTTATGAATTCTTGGAATTGCTACCTGAGTGCACCCTGAACGTTATCTCTACACAACTGGACTCAAAGTGGCCGCATAGTAATGTAGCCCAGTCAATGAATGCATAATTTAGGAGAATAGCGAAAATAAATAGTGTAGTTCTGAAAATTGGTAGAGATGTTCTCGAAAGGTTGCTGATTACTGTGTAGAAAGTCCCCATCGATAGAGGGTGTGGAATCGCCGCCATCTTGGATTATTGGTACATTTGAAGTATTTTTTGCAATTATCTCGTTAAAGGCGATCCCGTCAAAAAACGGCTTAGTTCAAATGAAAGGCCATCAAATTGTCTACAAAAAAGTTGGGTATCACTTTCACGTATCTGTCATAACTTTGGAGAAATTGGCCTGTGAGCGTCAGGTGTGACTCGTGGAGGAGATAATTTATTTCTCACGGTGTTTTTGAAGAATCACGAAAAACTAGAATGCAGTGCTGCTTAATGAATCTTAGTTAATAAATGATAGAATGAAAAAAACCATTTTGGCCTTCACTTGAAAAAATATGGGGGGGGGTCAAGGGGAAAAAATTGAACATCTAATATTTCGGTTATTTACGAAAATGTTGAAAACATTTTTCGGAGGAATTATGAGTGATCCATTTATGATACAAGGTGAAAAAGACAGACCAATCATTGTACAGGGTGAGTCTGTACCCCGGATTTTTTCAGACCGCGCGTAAATCTGCAAAGCCGCATCCAAACATCTGAAAATAATCGTAACCAACACTACCAAAATCAGAACAATGAGTGACAGACAAACCAGTTTAGGTTAGCCATTGTTCTGATTCTCGTAGTGTTGGTTACGGACATTTTCAGGTGTTTAGATGGGGCTTTGCAGATTTACGCGCGGTCTGAAAAAATCCGGGTTACAGACTGACCCTGTGCTTGGTCCGTCTTTTGCACCTTGTATCATAAATGGATCACTCATAGTTCCTTCAAAAAATGTTTTCAAAATTTTCTTAAATAACCGAAATATTAGAGGTTTAATTTTTTTTTCTTTGACCCCCCCCCCATATTTTTTGAAGAGAAGGCCAAAAATTTCTTTTTCCATTTTATTATTCATTAACGAAGATTAATCAGGCAGGACTGCATTGTAGTTTTTCGTGATTCTTCAAAAACACCGTGAGAATTGAAATATCGCCTCCACGACTCACACCCGACGCTCACAGGCCAATTTCTCCAAAGTTATGACAGATACGTGAAAGTGATACGCAACTTTTTTGCAGGAAATTTGATGGCCTTTCATTTGAACCGAGCGGTTTTTTGATGGGATCGCAATCTATCGAGATAGCTGAAAAAAAAACTTCAAATGTACCAATAATCCAAGATGGCGGCGATTCCACACCACCTATCGATAGGGACTTTTTATACAGTAATAAGCAAGCTTTCACGAACATCTCTACCAATTTTCAAAACTGCACTATTTATTTTCGCAATTTTTTCTTCGTTGACTGGGCTAATGGTGATAGCATAATATGTGATAGTAAAGGTGCCGGTACCCATGTACCCATATAACTATAATGGCTTTGCGGCTACTTTACAGCAGGTCAGCAGGTGTTTATGGCCCTTTTTACGACTTCAGAATACCTCCATATGTACTATACTTATTTAGCCTATTCACAAAACGATACCAAATTCGTCAAAATCGGTCGAGAAACAAAAATTCGGCGAGGAAAATGCAACTTTATTGGAAGGATTGGCGGAAGACTAGCTTCGGCTGAGCTATATCCAATTTTTTTTTGTCCTGCATCAACAGCTAGGTTATTAGCAGGCTTTTTCCGTCGGGGTTTTTCTGTAACGATAACAACGAAGTACTGTAAGATCTACCTACATCTTTGGATCAGTGGAGGATTTATCAGTGGGGTTTTGTTTCGATGGCTTTCTCGTTTCATCCCTCTTCCCAGGGCATCACTGCACGATAGTAGATGCCTCAGTACTAAGGGACGCGTGAAAAAGTCCATCTGGCCCAGTGCGGATTTGAACCCGGGACCTTCGCCTTTGAAAGCGGGGCCGAGCTCACCGTCCTACCGACTGGGTTGATCCAAAATTTGAATGTGAGAAATTGTATCATTTGAATTTGAATAAACAAATAAACAAACAAAAATATAATAGAACAGTTTTTTTATAGCACTTCTGAGTTGTAATAAAAAAATATGTTAAACCTTTCTTTGCCTTTGTTATTGAAAATCAAAATCTATTATCGTTTCTAGAAATCGAGCACCAACGAAAAGGACCACGGCCGCAGTGGCGAAAGCGACCGCCGCGACAGAGACCGCACCTATGCGAGCTCTTCGTCGCATGGTCGCGACAGAGATAGATCCTCGCGGGAATACCGCGAAGTCAGCCGCGAACACGATTGGGAACACGAACGTGCCGACTACTGCCGAACGGGCACCGCCGATTGGGACCGCGAACGCGAACGTTCGCACGGCCGGGACCGCGACCGCGGCGACAGAGACCGCGACCGGGACCGCGTTGATCGCGACCGTGACCGCGGCGATCGCGACCGCGACCGTTTCTACAAACATGGCGACGAAAACTACCGTCGATCGTCGTATAACCGCGACGACCGCGACAGCGAACGCAAGCGACCCCGCACGCCGCCCATCCAATCGCCAAAACGACCTCACACGCCGCACAGCGAACGCAAGGAAGCGTCCCCGCCGGAAATCGACAGCTTTTCCGAAGAAGAACTGGTGGATACGAAGAAGGTTGTCAAGGAAGAGGAGGTACCAAAAAGTCCTTGCAAAGAAGCAAAAGAACCCACTCCTCCTGTTGAAGAGCCCGTACCAATGATCGTGGAGGAATTCGAACCGATTTTGAGCGACGAAGACATCTTGGATGAAGACGTGGACTACGACTACAACACTTACACAAACAACGACGATTTGATCAAGCTTTTCGTGCCGGGAGCCGCGCAGCTGCGTAAATTTGAAAGTGAAACTTTCAAAATCACCAATGACGGTGTTACGATTGATGAGAATTTGAAGACACAAATCGGAATCGTCGATGATTACTTCAAATCGAGCATCACCAAGTACACACTGAAAGATTTCACTAAGCTCACTGTTGAAATCAAAGAAGAATTCATACATCTTTGTGAGAAATTGATCAACATTTTTAGTTCTGAAGACAACTTCATTCAAATTGTTAAGCTGTATACTTTAGCCAAGGGTGTCAATTCTGCGCAGTTCAGTGCCGAAGACAAGGAACTGTTGGAACAAATCAACTGTGGCGTTGAATCGGCCGTGGATTGGTTGATTATTGCGCTCAATTACGAAATGGCGAACATTCAAGACCAACCGGCGTACAAAATCAGACACATCAAATGCGGCGTCAGACTAGCGGAATGGTGTTGCAGCAGTGAAGAATTCGTACGCGTGCTTTGGGATTTTAAGTTCAACGTGCACGAAGTCCTGTTGGATCTGTACGATCAAGAGTACATGGCGATGTCCATCAAACTGATGATTGTCAAAGCTCTGGACACTTACTTATCGCACAAATTTGCGATCGAGAAATTTTTAATACGAAACGAAAACTGCAAAGAGAACGGCTTTCACGGCTCTTACCACCTGACGCCTCGCATAAACGGGTACAAAGCCATCGTCGAGAAAATACGAAAAAATTCGTCAGTGCGCTTAAAATTCGCGCTGCATTCCGTCCTAATCAAACTAAATCTGTACGAAGTGTTCAACAAAATGTCTGGAGTTTTGACGAAGCTGCGTAACTGTGACTTATCCAGAGAAGACTTAGCATTGCTTGCGAAATCGCTGGAACAAATCCAAAATGCTTTCCAAAGCGGACAGTTCGTGTACTCGCAGCCGAAACGTTTCCTTCCCGTTTCGGCTCAATTCGAAATCAACCAACAAGTGAAGAACGTCTTAGTCAACTTTTTCGAAATGTTTGATGTCATCCAGAGTTTCTTTTTACTCTTGAGCAGCAAAGTAACCATGAATCTAGAAACGGTCAAGAATCCCGTATTGGAAATCTTGTGCGAACTGTCGAGAAGCAAAGATGGCTTGGATTACCTTTCGCGGAACTGCGACACTTTGAACTCGCTTTTGAAATGTTTGTTACAAACCGATGAAGAGTTGCAGTACTCTCTGGAAGATTGCCTTAGATCGCAAAACGTCGCAATCGAAGTCGCTTACAAAATCGAGACTTTGTACTACATCGAGAGCTTGAACAAAATCGGACACGATTACGACGATCCGGAAGTCGTGAATCAGCTCCACGGTCTTTTCTGTTTGACTTTCACACATGCCGGACGGCTGGCATGCGCCGAAGTTCTGTCCATGGAAGACAACATCAAATGTTTGTTCCAGTTCTTGAGTGATCTTTACTTGAAAGACAAGTCCGACTCTGTAGCGAATAAAATAAAAAAATCACCTGGCATGGCTTACGTCATAGATTTGATCGCGGCTACCGTAGTGAATACGTCAAACATATCGTTCTTAGAAACATACTATAAACATTTGAACCAGTTGGTTGAGTATCAGTACTTATTCGAGGATTCCGCGAAGTTCAACGAAATACAATCGTATATCGCACCTTTGGAGAACATAGTTTTACACTATGATAACATCTCCCATTTCGTGGATATCGTCAGTAAAGAAGTTGAAAATGCTACGGCATTCTCTGGCGAGTTGATTACTAGTTTGAGAGTTGTGCAGTTCTTGGGCGTTTCGCACCATCCGCTCAACACTCTCTGCGATAAAATGCTGAGAAACTACGTTGAGCTCAAGTACAAACATGTTATCCTGCAACTTTTCTCGCTAGATGGCGTATCTATTTTGACAAAAGTTTTACAGAAGATTTGCGATCATTACAAACAGCCTACTTTGTACACGTCAATTTTCGTCTCGAACAGAGGTCTGCAAATCATCAACGTTATGGGGCCTTGTATAGAACTGTTGAAGCACATGCTTAGCTACGTCATACAGTGTCAAAATACCAACTTCAAGGATTTGACTGCGATTCCCATACTGTTACAATCGTACACATTGCTCAGCTCATTTCCTAGCACTACTTTCGCGCACATGGAAGCTCAAAGCATATGTTCCAGTATCATTGACACTCTTCTGGTGTATACTCAACCGATTTCAGATGAAATCCACGAGAAAGACTCCCTGAATAAAACTTTATGGAGCTTGATGTGTGGCGAAGCCATCAAGTACGTAACTCAGTCACCTTGTACGTACATGTCCGGGCTTTTGATTTTATCAGAAATTTTACCGCTGCCTCTGCCGATCGAAGCCAAAGACGATTTGAGTCAGGACGAAATCTTGTGGGCGGTGAATTTGAGACGGTTATGGTCAGCCCATTTACATCCGCACGGTGGCAACATCCAAGAACTTATCAGTAAGCTGTGCACCACGTCCCATCATCAACTGTTGAACTTACTGCGAAGAGTTTGCGTTCAACTGGCAGATTTGGCTGCGAATTCGGCGTTGATGATTACCAGAGGTATTTTGGACGTGATTCACAAAGCTTTGGTCAAAGATGACGCCAAAGTCGAACCGTGCTCGAGCCACACTGCCAGGCTTCTGAATTTCTTGGCATGTCTGGTCACGCACAGCACCATCAAATGCTCAATTCTTTACTTATTACACAGCTCTTCTGCAAAGGGCGATGAAAAGTACCCGACACTGGTACAAGTGTTCATGCAAATTCTGAAGCTGTCCAACTCCAGCACTTCCCACATCCAAGCGCAGGAGTGCATCTTGAGCATCATTCAGAGTTTCTGCGATGTGGAGATCACTTTGCTCCAGAACCCCCCGAAAATCACGTCGGACATATACCTGTCCAACGCCTTGCCAATGAAGGAACAGTTGTTGATATTTATTTCTACCATGGTTGAGCACCTGCAAATGGACAATTCGCTCGTGACTCACTTGCAAGTGTTGCGGACGTTGATTTTATTGACGGAACACGATTACGGTTTTTATCACTTGGCCGAACAGTTGAATAGAAAGGGAAACGTTTTCGGTGTGCTGTTGAACAAACTAGTGGGTACGTTTTCGAAAGAAAACGCGGAATGTCTTTCGACCATCAACACTCTGGTGGAGTTCCTGCAGATATGTTCGGCGACCGAAGAAGTCGAGGCGCCATTGCTGTACACGCCGAGGAAGATGAAGATGTCCACCGGTGAAGTTGCGGAGTTGATTGGCTGGAAGAAGCCGGGAGCTGAGAGCGAAGATACCCATCCGCTGTCGCTGTTGCAAGACAATTTAAAAGTAAGCCCCTTTTCATTTTGTTTCTTCACATCTGCTTTATCTGTATAGGGCCCTTTCATGAATTATTTATCGTATGGCACACATCAAGTTTACAATACTGTTTTCATGATATGTATTGACTAGGAGATCCACATTCCGCGGATTATCTAGCTGCCAAGTTTGTTAGTCCATTTATTCTAAATCCATAGTCCACCGCCGAAGGCGGACTGGAGATAGGTTCTTACGGACTAAATTTTAATTTAGGCAGGGTCCTCGGGCTGTGCATTTCTGGATTTGTTAATTTGATAGTTTTATCATTGACTTGGATCGCTAGCCTTGTGCAGTGCAAGCGAGCTGTGGTGCCGTCACGAGGTCCGATGACGTAGGAAGCCGTTTCAACCTCCCACCTCTTGCGCTTGGCACGTAAAATCCCGAAAATCCCCTAATCCAGGATCATCCAGGGGTTGAAGTCAGCTTCTAGTCATTTTCCAGCCCAATTAAATATTCCAGAAGGTAAACCATAGGAAATGAAACATCACGAAATATTTAGATCCAACTAGAAAATCGTTCTTACACACCAGGTTATCATTTCCGGAAATCATCAGATGTGGTGATTTTTGCTTCTACGATGATGGACGCAGGCCTTTTAAAAACACCATACAGTAACCTACGGCTTTTCGGTTACTGCTCATCGTAACTGTTGGCTATTATTGCTTCCAGAAAATCCGCGATGAAGACATAACTTTCGAGGCTCTGCATGATGGAATAACGGCG
This sequence comes from Anaspis maculata, assembly GCA_949128115.1. NCBI lineage: Eukaryota > Metazoa > Arthropoda > Insecta > Coleoptera > Scraptiidae > Anaspis > Anaspis maculata. The sequence goes on from OX421963.1 coordinate 45,067,060, forward strand.
GTGAAGAATTTGCTGCAGCTCGAACAGACGGACGTCAAGGAAACGCCGCTCGTCGAACCGATCTTGCCGGAGCCTGAGCCTTTGCTGAGCCAGTTTGCCGCACGTTCAGTATTCATCCGCAGCACGGACGCTCTGGATGAACGCCTGACCATCCGCTACTGGCTCTCCGCCGCGAGTGACGAAATTGAAAACGAAAACGTCACGTGCGATCTCACCGAAATCACGCGCCAATTCCTACCGCAAGAATTCAATTTGATTCGCGAAATCGAAAAACTGTGCAGGATATGCCCGTTGGAAAACATCAACGAAAAAGAACGACACGACGACCACAAAACGAAGATGAAGAAAACTTTTGGTGAGTTGTTGTAAATCAATTGTCTAGTCTAATATAAATTTTGCCATTCCAAGGTATCTGCAATGTGCCTTCGCTAAAAAAGTGGGAGGAGTAGACATTAACGTTCGGGGTGGCTATTTATGAAAGTGAATCCTTATCCATTTGTTTTGCTTTTGGTCACCAGATGCCTCCACTCGACTAAATGCACATAGCGGATCCGGATAGTAGGATCCAATTCGAACTCCTCAATTTGGCGTACAACTGTCTTTATGGTCGTGGCTATTATAATAAGGTGACGAATTATTGGCAAAGAGCTTTCAAGCAGTTTTCTGGCTCAACTGGAAGAAACACTTGGGCGCTGTTAGTGAATCTAGTGTATAGCGGACGAATTTTGATTCTTGCGCGGACAAATTTTCAAACTTGCCATATAGTCTAGTCAAATTAGGTTTTAACCGAAAATAAATTTGGAAGTTGACAAAATTTGGTGGATTGATGCAAAATTTAACGTAGAATAACATACTGAAATTCCAGAAAATTCCAAGGCTTGGCTTTTTTTTTAGAACCAATAAAAGAGCACCATCCTTGAAATTTTTTGTTCTTTTTTCTAAATAACTTGTAAACTATCACCTTTAGTACACAAACACGAGCAAGGCAAATGTAGCCCGTTAAATTCCCAAGAGATCAGTACAAAACTCATCACTTTGTGGTCAATAGCCTCTGAGATACAGTGTCTGCAAAAACGCAGTGAAAATTACTCAAAACTTATTTCCGGATTTTACATAACAATTTGCATAGGGTCAGTTCAGGGGCTGTAACTTGGACAGCAAATGTGCGGATTTCAATGTGTCTCACATGTGTGGAAAGCTAATTCAACATTCGATATCACACTTTTGCCTAGAAGTCGCCAACTTCAAAATGCTACTTTTCCTCGACCTTTGAAATCGATACTTGATGTCCCGAAGAATGCCCAAAAATCGATTTCTTCCATACCATGCCATTTGCTTAATTTTTTATTTAGGGCAAAACCATCCAGGAAATATATAGGTCGCGAGAACAAAAATGGCTGCCTGAAGATGGATATATGATATGATGTTATCTTCACTAGTACTTGGTAATATAATTTTCTTTGGTTGTAATAAATAAACTGCTGGACAACGAAGTTGTCGGTATCGGAATTATGGTCCGACTTTGGAGGTCAATATCTCTCGATTGCCGATTGCTATTCCCATTTTGTTTGTTACGTTAGCTAGCTTAATCTTTCCGTAACCCATCCTATGATAGCGAATGTTGAGAAACTTCATGTGAATTTTCTACAGGGTGATACGTAAAATGGTGCAAAATTGCAACGACTTCATCGTACCCCCATTTTTCAAAAATATATTTTTTCAATTTTCTAATACAAAAATTATGAAGTATGGGGTCTTATCTCGAAACGGTTTTGGAATTTCCCGGATTGGAAGTCTAACAATCAAGATAAATTATATCCCAATTTTCCTCCGGATTTAGCTTACATCGCTTATTATACAGGGTGATTCATGAGTGACCTTACATAGGCTAATGGAAGATAGAGGACTTCGAGGCTAGTCAGGATCCACTGAAGAAATTGTGTTTTCTCCATTGGTTACGAAGATACAGGGTGTTTTGTGTGTCTCGTATGAAACTTTGATAAGCGATATTTCTGAAACGGCTAGAGATATTTTCTTGAAATTCACCAGTGATATTTCTCTATTGGAACTTACCCTGAAGCCATACTGGGTAAGTCAAAATCCAGGGCCGGGATTGGAAAAATGTGCCCCTTTTTTATTTGATCAAAAAGTATGTTTTCTGAACGCTTTTCTAAAAAACTGCTATCAGCTCTCTGCTCTCAGGGCAGTTCAACTGATCACAACGTTCAAGCGCGAGTTAAGGGAACTGCTTGTTGACAGGCCTCTATACAGTGTGAATGAGTTTATCGAACATAGTTGACGGCACCTACCTAATCTTGTAGTTGAAAAAGTGCCAATGGTGATATTTATTGTGTTTGTTTATCCGTTATGTGATGTCAATATGTTATACATGCAAGACATGCCATGTTTGTTGTAAAGCAACTTTATGATGGCCAATAAATTGTTTGAGTTTGAGTTTGAGTATCGGATTTGAAGAGCTAAGAAAAAATGCTTCAAGAATCACTCTTCAATTTAGATGGCACACCTAAACCGTTTCGACATAAAAATTGAAAGTGGAATTTATGGGTAAGTTTCCATTTTTGACCGGACATAATCGACTTATTGTTTGATTGAATTCATTCAAATTCATTTTTTAGCTTGTCTCTGTGGAATAGAAAGGCTTGGTAGGAAGAAAAATTCCATAGCCGAAGATTTTTTTTGACGACCAAATCGAGTCTAATTTTGGTTTCACACTCGATTTTGTCCTAAAAATAAATGGTTGGCTCTGAAATTTTTCTTTAACCACGCCCTTCTATTCAACGGAGACAAGCCAAAAAATGAATTTCGATGAATTCAATCAAATAATGAGTCGATTATGTCCGGTAGAAAATGAGAACTCACCCACAAATTTTACTTTCAATTTTATTGTCGAAACGGTTCAGGTGTGCCATCTAAATTGAAGAGTGATTCTTAAAGCATTTTTCCTTAGCTTTTTGAATCCTATAGCAGTTTTTTAGAAAAGCGGTCAGAAAATATACTTTTTGATTAAACAAAAAAGGGGCACCTTTTTTCTAGCCCGGCCCTGGATTTTGACTTACCCGGTATGGCTTCGGGATGAGTTCCAACAGAGAAATATTACTGGTGAATTTCAACAAAATACCTCTGGCCGTTTCAGAAATATCGCTTATCAAAGTTTCATACGAAAGTCACAAAACACCCTGTATCTTCGTAACCATTGGAGAAAATAAAATTTCATCAGTGGATCCTGACTCGCCTCGAAGTCCTCTATCTCCCATTAGCCTATGTAAGGTCACTCATGAATCACCCTGTATATTATGCTTAGCTTAGCTTTTTTAACATTATATAGACTCCAGCGCCCTAAGCGCGCGCCAGTTACGGCATAGCACGCTTAGAGCTCGCATGCATTTATCATTGTATTTTTTTGAATAAAAACATTTTTTTTTGAAGATTCCCGTGAACGAACATTTCATTGATATAAATTTTTATGTTGAATGTTGCAGATTTACGAAACTCAGGCATAGCACAAGCACAAAAAGTATAACTTCCAGGGGGGCTTTACTTCTCTCGGACACTGAAGTTTCACATCGTTACCATGTTCAGGGGCTTTAATCTGCAAATAAAACATGTTCCACATCTAAAATTATGATGAAATTCTGACGAAATCCAACGTACGAAAAACAGGCAGGGACAACCACTTAAAAAAGTGCCCCCTGCTTAGCCCCATACCAAATATTCGGGTTGCGTTGGAAGTAAAATTGTCCTGGACTGTTGTACGAACCATCTGGCTAACTGTCAACATCCATTCATCAAAAGTGACTTGATCTCGCCTGCCAACAAGGCAAATCTGTAACATTCAAAATAAAAATTTATATTTTCGACGTTAGACTTCCAATCCGGGTAATTCCAAATCCGTTTCGAGGTAAGACACCACACTTCATGATTTTTGTATTAAAATACATAAAAAATAGACAAATGGGGGTACGATGGAGTCGGTACAATTTTGCAGCATTTTACGTATCACCCTGTAGAAATTTTACATGACGTTTCTCAACATTCACTTTCACAGGATAGCTCACGGAAGCATTAGGCTAATCAACACAATAAACAAAACGGAAGTCGCATCCGGCAATCGAAAGTTGTTGGTCTTCAAAGTCGAACCATTTTTCCGATACCGACAACTTCGTTGTCCAGCAGTTTACAAGGATAAATTATCGAAGAATTGTCGCTGTATTAAAAAAATTAATGCGCTGAACTCAAGATTTGGCTGAGTAATGAGTGAAGACAAGCGAATCTCTACTGCGCTACCTTGGCACCCCCCAATGCGCAAACGCGGGCAAGAAGCTGGCAAGAGGCGCTCCGTTCTCGGCTTCGTTGTGCCGGCGTGCCTGCAACGTTGCCGTAGCGGGTGTCAGGGTGACGGTTATGTTCCCGCGACCTATTGTAACGATCGACCCCCTATTTACCCCCCCCCCACGTTGTGTTTTTTAACTCTTTTGTTTCCCGTTTATTTGTTTACCCCCTTCTTTCGTTTCGAATCGACGTTTACCATCACGTACATCACTTCAGCGCATACATGAAAACGCATACCTGCAGAGCGCGGTAATTTCAATTTTGACGCACGAAGTGTCACTGTCAATGGCAACTGTCAATCAATAATCGAAATGTAAACAAACAACAAACATAACCTCCTAAGCATTCAACATTTAATATTGTTCAGAATGAAATGTTACGTGCCGTATGGCAGAAAGACGCGGAAAAGATTCAGGTGATACGAAACACAACGAGCTGCAAGGCGATCGACGAAACAAGAGCGTTGTTTGGTTAGATCTGTCGAAACGTCAAATCGACGTCAAGCGCTGTCAGCTGAAATTTGCGTGACATTACACACGCACACCGTATTAAAGTGTTGTCAACTTGTTGTCGTGATATAGACATGGCAACGTCCTACTTTCACAGGTATGCGCAGAAACCTTTCGGGAAACGTGGATTGCCATTTGCTTACCTTCCAGGGGCAAATACTGAAGTCGGTTATCGAGCTGATTTAAAAGTAACGTCAATCAATACAGTAGACCTTCACAGTATAACTTCACCAAAACAGATGTCAATATTACAAAAAGAGGGGAAATGGAAGGGGCTAGTTGTAGCCGTGGTACAGATTTTTTGATTTGTTTATTTCGGACCAAATTGACAAGTTTGGTCTCGTTTCCGATTAAATTACATCTTCTGATTTCAAATTGAATGTTGTGATTGCAGTTTGAAAAAAAAGGATTTTGTTTTGTTGAAAACAAAATATATTTCAGAAAAAATCTTAGGCTTTTTTCATCTTGACTTTTATCCTAAATCAAGGTATTCGAAGTGGAAATCCTTATTTGGTTCACTTCTTCAAAGCTTCCTGCTCATGAAAACCATGTACGAGACCTGATTTTTACTTTGACACGATGGTGAGCCTCATTTGTTCCTAAAGTCGTAAAAGTAATAGGTATCCTATAATTTTATTAATTTTCATGCACGAATGGAGGTGTGCGTGCAAAGCCTTGCAGTTTGTGATAAAAGCCTGAAACTTGGCACACATGGTCTATAGACTGTCCTTTACGATATAAGAGGTGCACCCATGACGGAACCGCCGTGCAGCTGTCAGAATCGCCGCGATAGGCCCCGAAAAAAAATAATTAAGTCTCGCGTGACGTCACGCATCCTGAGACCAAGGTACATTAACAGATGGCGCCAGGTAAAGCTGGATTCCCGGATGCGAATATTCGGACAGAAAATGCGATTTTGTATGTCAAATTTTGAATTCGAGAGCTCTGATTGGCCAGTATGAGGACTTTCACATAAAATTTCGCATTTTCTGCCCGAATATTCGCATCTGGGAATCCAGCTTTACCTGGCGCCATCTGTTAACGTACCTTGGCCTCAGGATGCGTGACGTCACGCGAAAATTTCCTTTTTTTTTTCGGGGCCTAAATGAACGCAAAAAAAACAAAAAAAATATGTGAGCTCTACGAAGGCTTCATTTTTTCCCAAAACCCGTGGAACACCCGATTGTTACGTAGAATCCGGAAATAAATTTTGAGTAATTTTCACTGCGTTTTTGCAGACGTTGTATTTCAGAGGCTATTGACCACAAAGTACCTAAAGGCCGCTCTATGAAATTACGCGATGCAACCGCAACGCAGAGCGCAACTTTCCTGATTGGCTCGCAAGCCTTTCGCGCCGTTGCGATGGCTCTGCGAATACCTTGCGAGCCAATCAGAAACGTTGCGCGCTGCGTTGCGGGTTGCGGTTGCGTTGCGAATTTTCATAGAGCGGGCATAATGAGTTTAGTACTAATCTCTTGAAAATTTAACGGGCTACATTCATTTCGTTGGTGCTTCTTTTCTAAAGGTAACAGTTTACAAGATATTCCGAAAAAACTTAACTTCCGAATTTATTTCCGGTTTGGTCCAATTTTTGCTTAATTTGACTGGAGTAATACAGTTCCTGTAAGGGTGTCGGCCGATATTTATACGATGTAACTAACTACTATTACGCACACTAGAAGTTTTTACTTTTAGCGGCTGGTGAGTGAGACAATAGAGTATTATACTAAATTTTTTTTTGACTGATATGGAAACTTTATTGAAAAATAATTGACCCGTGTTTTTTATTCAGTCAAAAATCGTATCGTTTGGGCGCAATAAATAAATAACATCAACTATTTCTGACGTCACGAGTCACCGCCTATACTGCCTGTGTAAATGACATCAGAAATAGGCAGAATATAGGAATTTCATTTATTTATTGCGGCCAAACAATACGATTTTTGGCTAAATAAAAAAATACGGGTTAGTTATTTTTCAATATAGTTTCCGATTCCATCGAAAAAAGAGAATGTTTTCAAAAGTATAATACTCTATTGGCATTTGGTTTCTTCCAGCCTCTTCAAGTGATTTGAATTAATTTTCAAACAAGGTGCAATTTGAGGGCGGCGTATCTAAGTACTCAGCTACCCTTGAAGTCAAGAGGGTTAAAGTTCCTACTTAAAGTTGAGACACCTGTAGATTACATATACCTACGATACGCAGTATAAATGGACGTTCGAATTTGATCATTAATTCCCTATTTAATTTTGTTCCCTAAATAATTAATGAATATTCATGTTTCAGTTACGCCAATGAGATCCAGAGGATTCCCAAGGACGGTCCAGCAGCGTTCGGATCTGTTCAGATCGCGACCGCCGAACACGTCGAGGCCCCCCTCGTTGCATGTTGATGATTTCGTCGCACTCGAAACTTGTGGCGCTCAACCAACCGGACCGACGGGGTACAATAAGTTCAGCCGGGATCTGTTGGCGTCGTCAAGAATCGGGCGAGGAAGTAGGGGAAGGACGTTTGTGATGTCGGAAAGATCTGTTCATTGTAGACAAATGTAAGTGTCGACAGGTAACGGAACAGTGAATTTGGTCAAGAGCTGTGTGGTTAAGAGACATACACATCTTAATTTCTGCCAGTAGTACCTAATACCAGGTGTTGATAAGGTACCGGTTTAAAAGAGCGCAGGTCAAAAGCGCGCAGATAAAACAGCGCATAAAAAAGAGCTCAGGTCAAAAGGGCTAGGGGGTCTGGATTATCATAATGGAAAATTAGGGGTGGGTGCAGTACAGGTAACGGCTACATTTCAACACTTTACAACCACGAAACCAACTCTGTTGCCTTCTACTTATTAATATCATTATACAAACCGTTCTGAGTGTTTGCCAATTTTTTTGTTTGGATTTGCGTGTGACCGTTATCCGTATCGTTCCCAAAATTAGCTTTCAGTGATTTGAAAATTGTAACAAAAAAAATAGCGATATAATTCTCACAATAGTATGGGGGCATAGGTCGTGCCGTGTGCAGCTTCGTGAAGATATATAGAGTTATGTTTTAATTCCTGGGGATCAAGGACCATGAAAAATTATGGTGGAATATTCGTAGCTACTGCAGGCAAATATGGTGGAGTGGAAATATGGCCATCTTTCCAATATGGCGGCCAAAACGGCAAATATACGAAGTGGAAAAGTGGAAATTCCGAAAGGGCACCTCAAGATCTATTATACTGATACTGCCAAGTTTCAAAAATATCAGATGACCTTGAAAAAAGGCCGGAATTTAGCATATCTTATGAAGACAATTTTGACAGTTTCCCGAAATGACGTTTGTAAATTTAGGCATGAAATAAGAAGAGATTTTTTTTGTTTACCAAATGATGTTCCAGATGTTGAAATCCGTTGAAAAACAAACGAGCTACAGCCAGTTTCTTATCATCAGATGAAACCCATATTGGCGCCTCCACCATATTTGCCTGCAACAGATTTCAATATTCCACCATAATTTTTCATGGTCCTTGATCGCCCAGGAATCGATTAGGACATATCTCTATATATCTTCACGAAGCTGCACACGGCCAAGCCTTTTTTGACCCTATGCCCCCAGACTACAATGGATATCAAACAAAACAGCGCGGGACGAAACAGCGCAGTTGAAACACCGCAGCGACCTTCTTTTAGGTTTCCTTCTTCTTTTTGTACCCCTTCCAGATGAGGATTATTTTTGAGTCAAGTTTCCTGCTTTTCAGACCCACCAGTTGAGGAGTTGGTTTTTGACTCACATCTCTTTCTTTTCAGACCCTCCAGAAAAGAATTTTGTTTACATTGAAGTTTCTTCCGTTAGTGATATTGACCTATTATAGTTGTAGCGGTACGCTAGCGAAATGACCCTGATTCTGCAATGAAATTTGGCATATGCAAACTACGTAGAATTTCAAGTGATTTGACCCGCAGCACTCAAAAATTTGTCCATTAGGGGGCAACTGGGGGCCACTCAAAATTTCAAGATGTCAGAACTTTTACCATGCACCATTCAGTACCGCCCTATCTACCGTACAGAACCGAAAGAACTTTGTTCTTGACCATCATAACATTTTTCGTCTTGTCAATTCCATTATTTTTATAGAAAAAAAATTTCTTTGCCTGGTCAACCAATTGAAAATTAATTTTTTTTTCGACCAAAAATAGATCGTTAACTTATTTTTGTGTGATCATCGATAAATCCGCATCCCCTTGATTCATTCATGAAAAGAAAACTTTTGCAGTGCTATTTTTCAACAAAGGAGTGACCTCAACTTACCATTATTTTCAATATTACCTTTTCCAATGTTTTATCCTGGTAAGTATGATTATTTTATACTAATATATAGCTTGAAGTTTTCTTCAACGATGTAGATGATGAAACGGCCTCAGACTCCACCTGGAAGCCGTACATAATAATTTTTCTGCAAGGCCGTCAAATTTGGTATTTTTGATTTTCTAGCGGGAGCGGCCAAAATGCCAATACATATCACTCCGCCCAAGAGCACCGGCTTCGGTACTTTCGCACCAACTTTCATTTCGGTATCACAAAATGCAAAATTGTTAGGCGTGAGTATCGTTTCCCGCTAGAGCAAACCGGTGCTCTCGGGCGGAGTGATATATGTATTGTATTGGCATTTTGGCCGCTCCCGCTAAGAAATCAAAAATGTCAAATTTGACGGCCTTGCAGAAAAATTATTATGTACGGCTTCCAGGTGGAGTCTGAGGCCGTTTCATCATCTACATCGTTGTAGAAAACTTCAAGCTATACCGGGTGATCATTTGAAAACTATCCACCTGCAATAACTCCCGATTCCTAGTGAAAATGTCTTTGAGCAAAAACAGGTCGATTTTTATATCGAGGGGGACATCTAAAACATACATTAGCGACTTTCTATCTTAAGCCCCCTCGCCCCCACCTACCCCAACTTGGAAATTTCAAATGACACTACCTATTTTGCGATACTAGCCCAGGCGCCAGGGAAAACAATAAGGAAATAATTGTTTCCTGGCTGGACACTAGCTTAAAACGATCTGTGTAGCTTAGGTTTTTACATACTAGTTTCCCCCCTTTCGGAAATGTCGGCGTCATGTCGTCATCATCAACAAGAAGTGCACCAGCGTGGTTTTTGCTGAATATCTTAATTTTGGGTCATCTGACAGCAAAAGATGTAAGGAGTCATTTTGAAGCCTACGAAATTTCCTACAGTTTGGTTTTTTAATCAATTTCTTGCGACCTATGGTCTTTGAGATAGAGCTTCTGGAAGCGAGAGTCATTGTCGTGAAAGCTCCATGGCCACTTGACTCGAAAAACTAAAATGTCGATGTGACAAAAAAAAAATTGAAATGAGATTACTCGTAAACTCTTCATGCTATAGTTATGGTGATAGTCCTAAACTCTTCCTCTTGAACCGTAGATTACAAATATTGAAAAGTCAAAAACGTCACATTGTACATATACAGGGTGTACTACGGGAATCAAATCAGAACAGAGAAATTTGACATATTTCTTCGATTTAGCCTATGCGAAACTCTAAGCACTTATCACGAGTCCAATATCAATATGTATTGCTCTGTGAGCTTCACTTGATACACTTAAGAAGTGGTCAGCTCACAGCCTTCCTGTAAAAATGTTTTGAAGGCCCTCTGAAATCATCAAAATTTACAGTAGCAAGAAATGCATGTAACAGTATATTATATACCAAGGAACCAAAGTGAATTTTTGATCCTTTGGGTGAAGTTTGTTGCTCGAGCGCCCTTTGGGTCCAAATCCCCAAATTAAAAATTCACTTTGGTCCCTTGGTATATAGTATACTGTTATACATATACATTCCTTGGTACTGTAAATTTTTAATATTTTGATGATTTCAGAGGGTCTTCAAAACATTCTACTGTGAAGCTGTGAGCTGACCACTTCTTTCGAGTATTAAGTGAAGCTTATAGAGCAAATCCATATTGATATTGGACTCGTGTTAGGTGCTTATAATCCATTCCAAGCTTAAAAAAACCACAGCTGGCTATGAAAAATTCAAGTTTTGTTGGTTTCCCTGATTTTTGATGTTTATTGTCATCTTGATACAAGAGAGGTTACGTTAAAATTTGTGTCCGTATGACATGAAACCTTCACCTGAACTACGCTGTGTTGTCAAATTGTCATTCTGGGGACTGGGGTCACCGGCAGGTTGCAAGTTCGCTCACTAACCTCAGCCGCTTTCTTCCGGCCAGGATCACAGATCATGATCCTGGAACAGAGAGTGAATTAACGTACCTAGGTTCTTACAGGGTGCGAAGAGCTCAGATCACCAGAACACTTCCAACGAAATCACACTACGGCGTTAGAACTGGTTCGCTTCGATCATTTTTCAAACTGTATATTCTCACTATTGCACCTCTCAACACTTTCACTATTGAAATAACGTGCCTAACGGCGTTTTAAAGACAGAAACTGATGAGAATATTGTGTCACTGTCAAAATTTGACCTAACAATTAAATTAAAACGGCAATCCAGCAGAGCAAACATCACTTTGACAAATTTGATCAAATCATCTTGACTTTTTCAATCCATCAACTTAGCAGATTGGCCAACTTGAAGAAAAAATATCATAGGCAACTGTGGTTTTTTTAAGCTTGGAATGGATAATAGAGTGTCGCATATAGGCTAAATCGAAGAAATATGTAAAATTTCTCTGATCTGATTTGATTCCCTCAGTACACCCTGTATATGTACAATGTGACGTTTTTGACTTTCCTATATCCGTAATCAACGGTTCAAGAGAAAGAGTTTAAGACCATCACCGCAACTATAGAATGAAGGATTCTCGAGAAATCTCATTTTGAAATTTTTTTGTCACATCGACATTTTGGTTTTTCGAGTCAAGTGGCCATGGAGCTTCTACGACAATGCCTCTCGCTTCCAGAAGCTCTATCTCAAAAACCATAGGACGCAGAAAGGTCATTTAAAAACTATTCCGTAGGGAATTTTATTGGTTTCAAAATGACTTCTTACATCTTTTGCTGTCAGATGGCCCAAAATCAAGATATTCGGCAAAAACCACGCTAGTGCACTTCTTGTTGATGATGGCGACATGACGCCGACATTTCCGAAAGGGGGGAAATTAGTATGTCGAAACCTAAGCTACACAGATCGTCAGTGCCGTAACTAGGGCGTGGCGAAGGTGGCATTTGCCACAGGCGCAAAAATTTCAGGGGAGCAAAATTCAGCTTGGGTCATACCTTTCACTGATTTTTCTCAATTTTCATTTCAAATTTTTACCTGAACCTATATCTACTTCTACCTACAGCTTCACTAACTTTCTAAATGAAAAAATCAAAAGCGGCTTTTTCTACCACTTTTTCATGACGTGATCCAAAACAGCCATAAAACGGATAAAACTGAAGAGCACGGCGCTGCAGGAAGTAGCATGCTGAGGATAAGGCAGCGCTCGGCGCTCGGCGCCCTCCACCAACGCCGGTCGGTCTAGGTGCTTTTCGAGCTCCAGTCTGACTATTACCGCATATATTTAGTTGCAATTTGCACCAAATAAATACAAGAGCGCCGAACCAGTCTGAGATAAGGCCTCTCTATATTCTGCAAAAAAATTTCATCTCACATGCAGTAACTGAAGCTTGTCAAGTCGTATTTGCTGCACCCTTTGTCGGCCAAGAAAGATTAACAAAGATATCTCTACTTTCAATCGATAAAACATCTACGTCAAGCTTGAATTTTGTGAAATTATAGACATATTTTTTAATCGAAATCTAGAAAAGTTCAGCTTGGTGGTTGAAGTTTCAAGATTTTTTTCATTTTCCATTTTTTTTTTGTCATCAAATGTATCTTCAGTTACTTACTTGGATATTTGAAAATGGGGAAGCAACGTGCATCTTTTTCCATTTTGATTCTAAATATTTTGTCAATAACTTGACAAGTTTTGTCTTGTTGTTCAATTTTTATCTTCATCATCCTATACCTAGGTACTAATAGTATTCTTTCAACTTTTTTGTGTGAAAATATTATCAATTTGTCTTAATGTTTTTATTTCTGGGTTGGGAAGCTTGACTGCAAAAGAATGGACGGCCGGGAGTTAGAAAAATTCTTCTAGGAGCCGAATGAGTTTATTCACCTATTTTTCATGAAAGATTGAGTGAAAGATTTTAAAAATATGTTTGTCTAGGAGCCGAATGAGTTTATTATTGATTCCACCTATTTTTTTTTATGAAAGATCGAGTAAAAGATTTTAAAAATATGATAATCATCTTATTGCCCATTTTGAAAATTTTTTTATAGATAATTGTGTTTCCATTGTCACCAAAAATCCGGAGGGGGAGGAAATGGAAGCTTCAGGTCTCAATTTGCGATTATTGTTAGCATTATTATTATTATCTGGGAAAATTTTCACCTGCGGCGCTCTAGCAGGGCCTGGCCCCCTTGGGATGTTTACTTCCTTGGGGCGCACAATTGCTACATTGCCACAGGCGCCAACAAGCCTAGTTACGGCACTGCAGATCGTTTCAAGCTAGTTTGCAGCCAGGAAACAATTATTTCCTTATTGAGCTGATTTTTGCTCCCTGGTGCCTGGGCTATACATCAAATTTAACAGAATTGAATTCTCTTTCTGAAAAAATTTTTCTAAAATTTTTAACCTCACCCCCCTTCCCCCCTAAATTCTCTGAGTGTCCAATTGAATATTCTTGACCTCTAAATTCTCTTCAATGCAGTCAACGTCATCCTGCACAGCATCGAGAGAGAAAATTTTTTATGAAAAAAGTGCCACCCAAATTCACCCCTTCGCTCCCCCCTCCTCACCTTAAAAATCTAAAATGACAATACCTACTTTGTGATACATCAAATTAAAGGAAATTAAATTCTCTCCCTGAACACAATTTTTTCGAAATTTTTAAAACCCCCGTTTTCCTACTAAAAGACTCCAAATGTCCAGTTGAATTGAGGGAGGGGTTGAAAATTTCGAAAAAATTGTTTTTAGGAAGAGAATTTAATTTCCTTTAATTTGATGTATCACAAAGTAGGTATTGTCATTTTAGATTTTTAAGGTGGGGAGGGGGGAGCGAAGGGGTGAATTTGGGTGGCACTTTTATTTATTTATTTATTTAATTGTCTGTTTTTACGAGGCGGCATTCAGCTATAAGCTGCTCTACCATGCAACCTCTTTTCCCATAAAAAATGTTCTCTTTCGATGCTGCGCAGGATGACGTTGACTGCATTAAAGAGAATTTAGAGGTCAAGAATATTTAATTGGACACTCAGAGAATTTAAGGGGGAAGAGGGGTGGGGTTAAAAATTTTAGAAATTTTTTTTCAGAAAGAGAATTTAATGCTGTTGAGTTTGATGTATCTCAAAATAGGTAGTGTCATTTGAAATTTCAACGTTGGGGTAGGTGGGGGCGAGGGGACTTGAGATAGAAAATCGCTAATAGTGGCGGGGTAAACGGCCAAAAATGGAATGATCTGTGCATTTTGTGATAAAAGCATGAAATTTAGCATACGTGTTCAGAAGACTCTCCTTTGCAATTCCAGATGTGGCGCCACGCAAGATTTTGCACCAGAGGCACTGTATTGCGGTTAATATACCTGCTAGGGGTAAATTCTGCAAAAATGGTTCCTAGCCGGTCTCTGGTACCGCAGTCGGTATTTTTTAGTTCTGTTTAGCTAAAACTACATATAGAAATGAGTGAGGAGTGCATTTTCACAAGCAAAGTTTCAAATGCTGCCTTTATACGTTGTTTTAATGCATTTTAAGGCCAATTTTGTTTTAGTACAGGAGACATGGTAAAAAAATTTCCAAAACCTCGGCAAAAATATGAACGTTCTGAAAATTTGATATTCTGTTCAGAATTAAGTGCTCTACTACATATCTGAAATTGTCCAAAATCGCACCCCGAGACTTCGAGTTATTGGAGGGGGGGTAAAGAATTGCAACTCAAAATTAAAGGTATGGAACCCGATGGAACCCGTCAATCCAATGGATGCAAATACATCGTAGTTCGACGCATCACATCCCGTTGATACAATTTTGGCACAAAAGGTGTCGATCATTGTTGGAGGGGGGTCGCGGGGGAGGGCGAAACTCGGCTGGGTGGCTCTTTTTCTTCCTGAGCCATGAAGAATCGATCACGACAAGATTGGTATCTTTTCCGACTGAATTCAATGTCCTGAACTTGAATCCGGTGTATAAATTTGGACAAAAACAAGTTCAAACAAGTTAACTTGAGAAAAACTGTTTTTTCTTTGACAATTTCCACAAAACTTTTTTTTACTGTTAGAGGCATTCATCTTTGAAAATATTTCAGAGGCTATTAGATTGAACTGTATTCTTCACGAAAATCATCCATTCGATCTGTAACTTTGTTTTTCGAGATAGAAAAAATCGATTTGAACTTTAGTCGGCAGGGCCCGGCGTCTACTACTGACCAGAACACTACGCCATGCATCTTTAAATGAAAATAGCCTAAACTGTCTGAAAAATTATAACTCATCTTTGAAAGTTTGAGGATTTGTGCAGAACTTAATTCCCTATAACATAAACAAAATCGTCATAAATCGCAATGCAGGGTATTGAGTTATTACTTGAAGGTGCATGCTGTAGTGTTCTGGTCATTAGTAGACGCCGGGCAGTGCCGACTAAAGTTCAAATCGATTTTTCCTACCTCGAAAAACAAAGTAACAGATCGAATGGATGATTTTCGTGAAGAATACAGTTTAGTCTAATGACCTCTGAGATGTTTTCAAAGATGAATACCTCTAACAGTGAACAAAAGTTTTGTGAAAATCGCTAGAAAGTCGCTAATGTATGTTTTAGATGTCCCCCTCGATATAAAAATCGACCTGTTTTTGCTCGAAGACATTTTCACTAGGAATCGGGAGTTATTGCAGGTGGATAGTTTTCAAATGATCACCCGGTATATTAGTATAAAATAATCATACTTACCGGGATAAAACATTGAAAAAGGTAATGTTAATAAGAATATGAAAAAAAGCACTGCAAAAGTTTTCTTTCCATGAATGAATCAAGGGGATGTGGATTTATTGATGATCACACAAAAACAAGTTAACAATCTATTTTTGGTCGAAAAAAAAATTAATTTTCAATTGGTTGACCAGGCAAAGAAATTTTTTTTCTATAAAAATAATGGAATTGACAAGACGAAAAATGTTATGATGGTCAAGAACAAAGTTGTTTCGGTTCTGTACGGTAGATAAGGCGGTACTGAATGGTGCATGGTAAAAGTTCTGACATCTTGAAATTTTGAGGGGCCCCCAGTCCCCTAATGGACAAATTTTTGAGTGATGCGGGTCAAATCACTTGGAATTTTATGTAGTCTGCATAATATGCCAATTTTCATTGCAGTATCAAAAAGCGTACCGCTGCAACTATTACAGGACTAATAGTCTGTTGGTCAGTCAGAATAATAATGAGTTATTTTCATTTTTCCAGGACATGGTGGGGAACGAGTTTGGTGAGAAGACCGTATCAGTAGCAAGAAAACGCTTTCTAGTTTTAACTTGAATGTAATTATTTTAAAGTAAATGAGTGTATATTACATCAATGTGATTGATTTAATAATGAATACACTTTTAAATTATTATACTGTGAACGTTGTTTTTCTCTCCCAGACGTGAAATCAATGAATTCATATAACTTTCAAATTAATCATCAGGTTGTGGCTCAATTTACTCGAAACAAAATATAAAACGAAAATGTAAAAACTCTGATATATTAATAAGTGTAGCAGTAGTACTACTTCTCTACAAGTCTTATGAAATAATTATCACAATTATTATTAAATTACTTGGCGTTATAATACACACTTAAACAACATTTGACATGGTTGGATTTCCAACATTCGCTTGTGGAGCAGTGGTTTTATTGACGGCGAGTGACACTGCACGCTGTAAAACTTGCTTTTGTAGAAAATCAGTTGTTGCAGATCTGATACTGGTGTTGGTGCCAACTTTACACTTGAAATACCCATAAAAATTAGCGCCGTTCAGAATAAGCGCTATCATCACAACCAGCTGAAAAACAACACTGTTTTTATCAAAGACTAACACAGAAAGGAAGAGTCTTACCAGCCATTTTAAGTTCAAGCTGAAGAGAGCTATGATGAAAAACAGCATCCACATTCCTGGTGCCAATACAAGAACAGTCCAGAATATCCTGGATTCCCCACTTCTCACTGTGCTTTGATCCTGGAATGGAAGTAAATGTAAGGAAACATTTTCTAAATATGCAATGACTAACTTTTCGGGCTTCAAACATCCAATGGGATTTCCCTTCGTTGTCCACGTAATTCCACCATCGAAGTCCGACCATAATACGCCCTGTGATATTTTTGACTGTCCAGAAGTCCAGGGAAAGTAACAGCACTATTGTTATGAAGCTCGAGATAAAACTACTGCCAAACAATCCACACAGCATGTAGACCACTAAGGATAGACCTCTGAATACACAATGGAAAAAGGTAACGTACGGATGCCTAGAAGTAGCTCCAGTTAAATCAAAATGCCTTGGGCACGCGAAACCTTTGACTTACGCTATTTTACGCCCATTGCCATTCAATTCATCTCCGAATGCCATGGCGTCTTCTTCCAAAAGGGGAACCTAAAACTTTCATTATCAAGTTTTGATCCTAATTTTTCCGATAACACATACAGTTGTCGACGTCATGTTGTGTGTAATTCGTAGATTAGCTTTTTAAATTAGAATTTGGTCCTTGTGGCATATTATTGTTATGACAAGAACACCCTGGTTCCAAAAATTGACAAATTTTGACGTTGACGTCTGTGATTGCTTTACAATGTTGCCAATCCACCGAAACAAAAATATCATGCAGTTCCGCGCTCCGCGCCCACTGGCGGCGCTACAGTTAAATTAGATAAAGGTTGTTGGGTTGCCGTGAGATAGATGGCGTTCACCTCCATTATCTCAATGACCTTCAAAATAAGTGTCCAAAAAGCCGCCGCTTTCAAAAAGATCGGCAAGGGGGAGAATTTGGGTTTGGTACATTTCACCGGTTGCGGTATTTTCGCCCGACACTAGGTTCGCCCGACACGAAAGTCAATGTTAGACTGTTGGCAGCATTGTGACATTTCGACTCGAAATTCAGCGGGAAGGATGCATTTGTTGAAGGGACGGCAACAAGGCAATGTGTCGGGCGAAAATACCCGTCACGTGACCAAGGCCAACACCACGGTGGAAAACCAGTTTCAGGGGCAGGTTTCCAAAACCCAAAAATCTTATTTGCGTTTATCCATCTATGGGTTTTAGATGGATGAAAAGATCAAGGTGGACTTGAGTGTCAAAAGCACTCGAAAGCTCAGTGGGTTTTATTTCAAACAACCCCCGCATATGATGAGAATAATACACCAAACTTAAATACCTAAGGGGCAATAGACCAAGGGGTGCTTCGGCTTTTGCCGATATTGCTTTTATATTGTTTTCGTTTATTAACTTTACATACAGGTGATTTTTCAAAAAGGACCCACCCACACC
This sequence comes from Anaspis maculata, assembly GCA_949128115.1. NCBI lineage: Eukaryota > Metazoa > Arthropoda > Insecta > Coleoptera > Scraptiidae > Anaspis > Anaspis maculata. The sequence continues at coordinate 45,085,435 of OX421963.1, forward strand.
TCCAATTTCTCGCTGCACAATTTTTTTGCGAGGAAAAAGCTGCCACGAGAGGTCGATTTGCTTTTTTGAGGGGCTTCTTGACTAACACAAGACACACGTTATTCTCATAATATATATCTTTCCCTTATTCGTTCCACGACCGTCCACCCTTCTAGGTATTAGGGTGACTATACCCTTTCAAGAATTTCAAATGGGAATAGAGGTCGAACTGCACATCATTTTGAAGGTCTTCTAATTCCCTTCACAACAATTTCAAAAAAATTAAAATCAAACAAAGCCCGCGCGTTCTGAAATAGGTATACTTACCTACAGGTGTTTGCAAGTTTGGAGTAGAAAATTGAACAGCAGGGTAGGGAGATGCTCCAAAAGTGCCAGAAAAATATATTCAGAAAAATGTTTAAAAAAAGTATGATTTTTATTTTTAAATAAAATAAATATCAAGATCGAGGGTCAAAAGTTGGTCCTTCGACCCCTTTTTATTTTCGTAATTTTGGAAAAATAATTCAGTAATAAACTTTTTTAAGTTTACCAAGGCCGCGCCTCTATATTTTTTGTAGTTTTGTGTTCAGCTTTCTCAACTGTCTTATAATGTCTCCATTTTTTTTGTGTTACTGTAATGTAGGATGAGCGGGAGGAAATTATTGATATGATATTCTGCGGTAACTATATGTAAGCCAGATAGTCCAGGATTCCACTTTAGATTTCTTTTTGCGCTTAAGCCATTTTTCTTTGTTCGACAATATTCAGACTGACTAACTAACAGCTGAGTATACTATTTGGCTTTGTCTCTTATTCATCATGGCGAACCGGCCGACCTAGTTTTTGAAAAAAAAGTCAAAAAAAAATGCAAATTTCGTAAAAACTTCCGATTATGTATTTCGAAAAGTGTATGAATAAGTTTAAATGTGGTAGAGACCATTTGAAAAAAATGAGTTATGATACTTTGAAAATAAAAACTTTCATTTTTTGTGAATTTTTTCAAGCAAACTGTGAAAATGCGATTTTTTCAGTATTTAATTTTTAGTTGCTAGTACTGCCATACAATTTAAAAACAAAATACAGGCATAAGACAATTGAAAAAGCTGAACACGAAAATGCAAAAAATATCTGATGTTTCCCTTTAAAAAAATTGACTCTTTGTTAATTCCATCAAAATAGAGCACCTGATTGCCGAAAATAGTTTTAGACCATAGGTCTCATTAAAACCATATGTAACTTTTTTCTTACATTTTTTTTTTACTTGAACGGTAAGACCGAGCGGGTAAGACCGAGCGGGTAGGACCGCTATGGGATAATTACGCTAGGATGGACCACTCTGTATACAAGAAAGTACACCGTATAAAAAAAAAATCATCTTAATTTTTGAGGGTGAAATATTGAAGGTAATTTTACCCTGCTGCTGCAGTGGGCATTGTCATTCCATTTTCTTCAGTACCACCGCGCTTGAGCATCATTTTCTTCAGTGGCCACCACTATTCCCAACAGCATTAGCGAAAAACCGCCAACCAGTTGACGATTTTCGCTACAATGCTGGGACATTTTTTGTCAACCAAAAAAATTTTCAACTGTTTTATAATTTTGAGAGACGTAGAGAATTTAATATATGCCTATTTTTTTGGAAAAAGTCACCAAGAAAGAAAAGTATTTTTTTTACATAATTGAAAAACTGTATTACATTTTCTAACACACTCCAGTACACCGTATAAAAAAAATTGAGTTTCCATCTCAATTTTTGAGGGAGAAATATTGAAGATACTTTCACCTTGCTGCTGCGTTGGGCATTGTCATTCCATTTTCTTCAGCACCGCCGCGCTTGGGCATCATTTTCTTCAGTAGCACCACTATACCTAACAGCATTAGCGAAAAAACGCCAACCAGTTGACAGCTGAGTCTTGGTAAAGTTCCCTGGAAGGTCCGCTACAACGTACGACTGGAGAGTTGATGCGCTATTTCTGGGACACCTGTGTATTCCACCAAACTTGATGAACACTTTAGGACAGGACAGAACTTTGAAAGTCACTACAGACTAAATAGTGCCGGACTATAGAATACCTCAACAAAAATACCTGAAAAAATCAACATGCGGGAGGTTTGGTCAATGTATGATGTATGGAATATGGCTGAAACATAATAATGATCGATGATGGTTTATGGCTACATATGTCATGTCCAAACTATCCCACAGTAGCAATTATCTTTCAAAAAAAGTTATTCCAAACTAAAATAGATTGTTTGCTATTTCTGCTTTTGTACAGAACCCTCTCTTCCTCTTCATGGGGGTGAAATGTTACCTATCAGAATAAACCATGTAAATGCATTTTTTCGACATCTATCAAAACGAAACATTTTCCAAACAAAAAGAAAATCAAAATTTCGGATGAGCCATCCTTTCTCTTTTCAAATTGACCTCAACGATAAATTTCTGTTGAAAACAAAGGCTCAAGGGCGCCGATCGTTTACTAGAAAATATGCGCTCCACGTCTTCCTGAAAAACAATAAGTATATATATAGACCTTCTCATAAAGAGGCGGTTCTCTTCACTTGCAGCTCGTGCGCAGGTCTTCCTATAGACTAAATAACCACTGGTTCAATTGGCTGTTTAACCGGGAGCGCTTATCGATCGGGCCCTAGATGAACCTGCGCCCCGAGGACCGCAGGTAAATGAGAATTGAGAATGGCTATAGTAGGCAGAGCGCTATATCCTTTCTCTTTTCAAATTGACCTCAACTTTATAATTTTGGAATTTGAGGCGCTATGGATTCACAAATCCTTACTGGGTAGAGAATGGTTCATTATCCTTGCCATGTGAAAATTTCTCTGCGATTGGATAAGATGGGTCGTTTTCTTGAACGGTTCCCAAAGGGTTTTTGGAAGGAATAAAGAACCGTTTTCAAGAAAACGACAAATCCACTCGCAGTGGAATTTTGACATGGCAAGGATAATGATCCATTGATCTGTTATTCTCTACCATTAACGAATTGTGAAACTGCATAATAAACGACTCCTCAAGTTTAAAAATTATATAACATCAAAATTGGAAGTTTTGAAGTGCGAGGATCCCAACCTTGAAACGAAGCTTTAATTGACGATATTTACAATGAAATGATTTGGAAAAGGCAGATTTAAAGTTTTCCCGGAAAATTCAGATTTTCTCCGGCATGAAGAAACACGACTAAAACATGAAATTTTAGTCTGTAGTCCAGGATTTCCACCATTTCCCGGTCGGACGCTACGAATTTTCAAAGTTTTCCCATATGCCATTGATTACTCGTTCGGGATGGCCATTGATCAGAACATTGGCCATCATTAACCAGAATGACGCGTCGTTCGGTGCTAGGCTCTATAGGGAGAAGAAATCCTTGCCTGAGGAATGAGACAAACTTACTCGGGAGAGGAACTTTTTTCGAAATATTCCGACTGAAATCGAAAGTGTATTGCATTAGTTTTTTGATTCCCTGGTCTTGAGCTCTGCCACTTGAAACTCGTGAGCAGAGTTGGTTGGAAATTGGTAAACAGATCTGGGATATACGATATACGACCTATGCTACTTTTTGATGTGTTTTGAATTAGTATATTTTATTCATAGGTGTTATAATGTATATGATCAATTATTGATAAACGTATTCGTTTATCATTATTTTTGGGGAAGGAGGAATTTTTGACATTGGATCAACGGTTTTTGATTCCTCCCTCCTGGAAAAACTCCAAATTTTCCAACCTTTGATCCCGTAAATAGATTTTCACCAATTTTTTTTCAAGCAATATGTAACTGGTTCTTGGTCATTTCCCAACAATTTCTTTTCCCAATTTTCCCGTGATTTGCTGTAGGTAAAATAACAATAGCGATTTAAGGATGTGACGCAAGAGACTAAAAGAAGACTCTTTTAACATAGATCGGATCCCAGATAAATCATCTAAATGTCCGATATCACAAAGCTGTTATCAAATTCAATCAAATTTATAACGTGGAATAAAATGCAAACCCAGTTAAGTACTTCAAGAAAAAAATTACCGGATGATAGCAAGATATATTTAAGTTTAAGCTTTTCAGAACAAAATACAATTTGTTATTAGCACGTCAAAATAAAATAAATATAATAAAGTATAACATAAAATATAAGTAGATAATATATAGATATAGAACAATCACAGCCTTATGACTCAGGCGTAACAGTAAATCTGTCACTTAGAAATTCGTCTATCTTGTTATAAACTCCCTCACCGCTGGTGCTGGTTCAGCTAAAAGTTTATGAGAGACTCAACTTAAATCTGAGTTAGTTGCTAAGCAACTGGCCATGCTATTGGCTGTGTCATAACATCTAACTCAGATTAAAGTCGCTTATAAAGCTTTTGGTGGAACCTGCAGTCAGTTAACAAACTTTCAAGTTTTTTTTCAAGTTGATCGGGTAGGTACATAATTTTTCTTCATTTTTTGTCAACAGCTTCAACTATGAAAGCAGCTTCCTGCTACCGAATCTCCTACATTTTTTGCATCTAGTCTTGACTACACTCTTCAGCAATATGAGGATCTTGTATATCTTTGGAGAAACTCCCCACAGCAAGATTTCATGTCACAATGCTATGAAAATTTGCATGATACGCTGTAAGGGCAGCTTCTCTGGTTCCTATTTGCCTCAGTCTTCGAATGGAAAAAATGGCTGAGGACAGAGTTGTGCTTGGTCTATTGATGTGGGCCAACCATTTTAGATTTTGTTGTAGGTGCAGTCCAAAGAAATTTAAGGCGTTTTGAGTGGTACCTTTGATTTCAAAAGTAAGGTATTGTGTTTTCCCTTGATTGAGTTTCAGCCTGTTTGCCTCGAACCATTCATCTACTTCCAACAAGTCTGTACTGATGCATATACATCCTTATTGTAATGTGATGACTTCATGCCTCCAACCATTTTCAAAGTCTCTTTTGCTGCCACCTCTCGGATAACAATAGAATGTGTGGTGGTTGCTTTCTGATTTCTTAGGTAGTGTTTGAGTTGAATTTGGACTTGAAACCTGGTGAATGATTCTTCAGATGTTGCAGTTGTTGTTCCATCCATATATGGTACCAAAGTTGGCTTAATGAAGTGTTGTGGCCAGGTTTGTTCCAATACATTTCTCTTATTGTTGTTGTCAGCTGTTGTTTATTATACACAGTGGTCTTGATTTGTATGGCTTGTGCCAGATAGATGGCCAGAGATGGGAGGTTCCATGTTGTCTTCATTCCTTTCCACTTTGTTTCCACTCATGTCATTGCAAAGATGTTGTCAATGCATGTTGATTACTGCTTATTATCCTGGTGTTGTGAGGGACTGAGGGCTCAGCAAACACGCTGGTCAGGCCGAATTCTCACATCTTGGCTAATAGCTCCATTGTCGGCTTTGTGTTTTCCAAAATGTTAGTGTTAAGTCACCTGCAACAAAGAAAGGCTTATTGATGCATCGGTTTTGAAGATATAACAAGCATTTCTCCAAGTGGCTTATGAACTTATAAATGCTCAGGATGATCAAGGAAGGATGATGATGAGAATACAAAATATAGCTCCAAGACACCAAAACCAAGTGGGACAGCCTTTATTTTGGCTTGTAGAACACACTGCACCGGAACTAAGCGAAAAGTGTTAGCCCAAGTTTGTCTCGGTAAACAAATAAATGTAAGCTATTATGCTGTATTCCCATCATGTTCTTTCCTTGAAGTAATAGGATTTGCATTTTATTTCGGTTTTAAACATTTGATTCGGTATTTGGTACTCACCGAACTTAAATTTAATATACCAATTTTTGCGCAATTGGGCATGAAAGATTCCAATTCGAAATAGTGTCGGGCGAACATGATGCAATGTCTGCAACTTTCTTGGTTGGCCCGGAAAATCAAAAATCCGTGTTGGCTGGCTCGTCTAACACCGTCAACAAAACACTACGTGCCAGGGGGCCACGGGCCACGGCCCATTCACGGCCACGTGCCCAACTGAAGCCCTGTTGCCACATACTTTCAATGCTTTTCCACTCAGTAATACCAAACGTTTAACAATGGAGAATCTGTCGGGCGAACATTCTGTCGGGTGGAAATTTGTCGGGCGAAAATACCTGAATCCATTTCACCGATGTTTCATCGACAACCAACTCACCGACTGGACATTTCACCGACAGCCATTTCACCGAACGGACATTTCACCGACACGCCGTTCGCCGACAGGACATTTCACTGACTCGCCGATTCACCGACAAGACAATTCGCCGACACGCAATTTCACCGACAGGACATTTCACCGACTCGCCGATTCACCGACAGGACATTTCACCGACAAGCACTTCACCGACTCGACGACTCACCGACAGGAAATTTGACTAACTCGCCGAATTTGCAAATTTAGCTTGAAAATGAGTTCCCGGAAAATGCTGCAATAGTATATTATTATACGAGTTTAATAAGATGAAGTTTGTCGCACGACTGTTTTTGGGGCACGACGAACGCAGTGTGGAGGGTCCCAAAGGAAAGAGTGCGACAAAACGTCTTAGTAAACAAGTGCAATATACTATTTTATCTATTTTACCTAAAATCTTTGGAAGAAATTGGAGAATTCTGGAGGTAGCAATATGCTCTTCAGTGTCATAAAAGTCAAGCGCCAGTACGACACGCGTTTGCGTGTCGAAAAGTAGCCAGTACGATACGGGAATAGATAAAATATGTAACCATATCGTGTTTGGTATTGGCAAATGCGAAAAAAAAAAACTTTTTTTGTGTAGGTTTCATGTTTCCACATTGACCCTGTACATTGCTAAATAGTGCAAGCGGTACACACCTAAAAACACATCGATACTGCATTTTGGAGTGCAGTAACAAGATTTGGTATGGGCATACTTTATACCAAGACAAGCGATTTGACCCGCAGCACTCGATATTTTGTCCCTTAGGGGGCCAATGGGGGCCGTCCAAATTTTCAAGATGCAAGAACTTTCACATGACGATCATTGAGTATCGTCATGTATGTCATAAGTGAAGCTTACGGGTCTATTGAAAATATTTTCATCAATTGTCGTTGTGTCCGATTCATTCTTCACACTTGAAAAAAAAATTCTTTGGCAGAGGTCAAAAAAACTGTTTTTATTTTTTCTTCTATGCAAGGAGACGATAAATTTATATGTTCTGTTGCGTTCCCAACTAAATCGCATTCCCTGAACCTAATTATAAAGAAATTTTTCTTGTAATGGTATTTTTCAGAGAAGTGGTGACCTCTTCAGTACCTCTTTTCCAAGAGCATTTCTTTCTATGTCCCCACTGGATATCACTCGTAATTTTTGCAGGAATGGAGACCTCGAACTCTTTTCCTGGTGGTTGCGAAGCAACATGACTCTAAAATGCCCAAGAGAGCCCAAAAAATAATTTTTTCTGCTGGGCCGTCCAACTTACGATATTTTGATTTTATAGTAGGAGAGACGCGGACCAGTATTCAATCCAAGCTGCAGGCACAGGCGATTTGGTTTCAACAGAAAATATTCTTCCATGACGTGTTTTATTGCAGTACAACAAAACGCAGAGTCGTTAGGTGTAAGTAGATATATTTTCCGGTAGAACTTATTCGCCTAGACTAGATCTTATTTATTTGCGCGTCTCCCCTACTACAAAATCAACATGCCAAAAATTTGACGGCCCAGCAGAAAAAAAAAGTTTTAGGGCTCTCTTGTATGTTTTGAAGCCATGTTGCATGGAAATTACTAAGAAAAGAGTTCAAGCTTCTCATATCAGCGAAAGTTGACAGTCTTATCCACTAGGAACATTGAAAAAAATGCTGTTGAAAAAAGTGTACTGAAGAGGTCACCTCTTCTTGGGAAAATGATATTGCAAAAAAATTGTCTTCATATTTGGGCTTACGGAACGCGATTTAGTTGGGAACGCAACAAAACATATGAATTTATCGTTTCCTTGCACAGCAGAAAAAATAAAACAGTTTTTTTGACCTCTGCGAAAGAATTTTTTTTTGAAATGTGAAGAATGAATCGGACACGACGACATTTGATGAAAACATTTTCAATAGACCCGTAAGCTTCACTTATGACATACATGACGATACTCAATGATCATTTTGTGAAAGTTCTTGCATCTTGAAAATTTGGAGGGCCCCCATTGGCCCCCTAAGGGATGAAATATCGAGTGCTGCGGGTCAAATCGCTTGTCTTGGTATAAAGTACGCCCATGCAAAATCTCGTTACTGCACTCCAAAATGCGGTATGCTTTTGCGTACCGCTCCCACTAAAAAGCTCAAAACGTGGAAAACGGATTGTTGTCTGTATTTTTTTTCCGGAAAATTCGAGGAAAATGGAATTGGTGTGATGAAATGCAAAAATTTATCATCAAATCTAGACCCCAACCAATCTGGATTCGGACGTACGGTTACCGAGTCAAAAATAAACTTCTCAACTGGCGGGTCTCGAAAAAGAAGGATGATACTTGAGTAAAAAATGAACTTCTTATCTGGTGGGTCTGGAAAGGAAGCGATGTTTGAATCAAAAACTCAAAAATAGGCTCTGTATATGGCGAGTCTAAAAAATACGGGGTGTTTATAAGAAACTGTGATCGCGGCAGGCATGGGTCAGGCCGAAAAACGCAGTAACAGACGCAATTGTAGTGATCGAAAGCGGATTCCAAAGGCGATGCGATCACAGTCGTTTATAAACACCCGGTAGCATGATAGGTACTCGATCAAAAATAAACTCCTGAACTAGCGGGTAGAAAACGTGTTCTTGTCAATACATAATCTATGTAGTGAGTTGAAAAAGAATAAGGATGGTACTTGAGTAGAAATCAGTTATTCATTTGGTGGGTCAGGGAAGAAGGATCATACTCGAGTTCGAAATAAACTCCATATTTGGTAGGCCTAAGAATAATTGACTCAAAAATTAAACCCTCATCTGGTGGCGCTAAAAAGAAGGATGATACTTGAGCAAGAAATAATATTTTCTGGTGGGTCTAAGGTCTAAGTCTAAGAAGAATAAAACTTGAGTCTGATATAAATTCCTTATCTGGTGAGTCTCAAAAGAAGGATGATATACTTGAATATAGAAAATGAACTTCTTATCTGGTGGGTCTGAGAAGAAGGATGATACCTCGGATGATACTTGCGTCAAAAATCGGTTTCTTATCTAATGGGTCCGAAAAAAATGATACTTGAGTTAAGAATACACTTCTCATTTCGTGGATTTGAAAAAAAGGAGGATGCTTGAGCTTGAGTCAAAAATTCATAAACTTACTGTGTATCTGGTGGTAATTAAGTACCACCTAATTACTAGACTTGAAAAAGAAGGACGATACTCTGGTCAAAAATAAACTCCTCACTGGCGGGTCTAAAAAAGGGAGATAAGCAAAAAAACATTTCCTCATCAGAGGTGGGTCTGAAAAGAAGAAAGATACTTGAGTGAAAATTAGATTCTTTATCTGGTTATCGAATACACTTTTGGCGCTGAACATAAACCATGCTCGGAATCGCACCGGTACGGAATCGAGCATATTAATGTTTCAAATGTGGGTACCTATGGTCCAAAACTCAAAACGCTACAGTCCTGTCGGTGAATCGGCGAATCGGTGAATTGTCCTGTCGGTGAAATGGCGTGTCGGTGAAATGTCCTGTCGGTGAAATGTCCTGTCGGTGAAATGTCCTGTCGGTGAATCGGCGATTCGGTGAAATGTCCTGTCGGTGAATCGGCGTGTCGGTGAAATGTCCTGTCGGCGAATTGGCGATTCGGTGAGTTGGGTTTTGGTGAAATGTCCAGTCGGTGAGTTGGTTGTCGGTGAAATGTCCGTATTCCGAAGAATTTATCATAATCAATCTTTTTCAAGACCAGCCCTAATCCAAAGACTTAGGAACTATATGTACAGAATAAGGTTGCACTATAAAGATGTCTTTCCTCTCGCCGCTGAACCTTTTCAAGTTGAGGCCTGAAATTCGCCAAAGTTCGCTTACACATGGCATGGCAGCTGGAATAGCCGCCATTTCTTCCAGAATATTGTTTTTCAATTCATGCAGTGTAGGAGTATAAGTGTAGAGTATAGCAGGTGCCACGGAGAATAAAACTTCTTCATTGGGGTAACACCACACAAAGAAGTTCAACGGGGTTAGATCGGTACTTCTTGGAGGCCAAAACTATAATGTCCCCCCGTTTGGAACTCACTCTTTCCGGGGAACATCCTTTGAACTACTTATTTCGTCCCGATCTAATCCCATTGGACTTCTTGTGGAGTTAAGACCTTGAAGGAAAAGTATCCGCCACAGCATCTGCTGAACTGCATGACTTTAAAAACACTATTCGGGGAGAAATGGCGGCTATATTCCAGCTGCCGTTTTGTATGAGCGAACCTCGGGCGAACTCTGGAGAATTTTTGGTCCCGACTTCAAGACGCGTGTAGCGGTGAGGCAAGAGGGAAGACGCCTTATCGATGCACTCTTCTATGCACAAAGTTTCCCAAGTTTTTGAACCAGAACTGCTTTAGGAAAAATTGAATAAAATAATTTCTTACCCCCTTACAGATTGTTTCAAAGACTTTTTAGACAGTAGGTAGGTACTACGGGTCAGTAGCACTAGTAGCAGTCCAGTCACTATGTTATCACGTGATGACGGGAAAAGACCAGATGGGCTGACTTTCATTCCGTGGAGGAAAGGAAAGTGTCTGTCTGGGATTATACATGCGCTGACACTTTCGCAGAATCCTATATTCATTGAACGTCGACCAACCCTGGCTACGCCGCCAACTCCGCGGAATTGAAGAAAAAAGTCAAATATAAAGCCCTGGAAGACAAATTTATTTTCATCCCGATAGGTCAAGAGACCTCAGGTGTGTGGGGAAGGGGAACCGAAGCTTTGAAGTTTTTCAGAAGTGGTTGGGCACAGAATCACAGAAGTGTGTCATGAGCGGCGGGCTACCAGCTTCCTATTCCAAAGGATGAGTATTGAGTATGGCGCTCCAGCGAAGCAACGTCGCTTACATTCTGGGGACATTGCCTCCCGGAAAAGATTTTCCAGAAATATTTTACATTTAATTTTTATCACCGTACTCTTCAATAAAACCAAAATTGATTTATTGAAAAAAAAATCTCTCTGAAAATCATCAATTTATCGAAAAAAAGTTTTATAGGAAACATTTTCAGTTCTTCAGAATATTTCAAAAACGGTCAAATATGCTGCCAGCTGTTTTGGTTCCCGAGGCTTTTTTCTACTCTCCTCAACCTGATGTATACGGCGCTTGCATAGGTGTAGTTGATATTTGCCCTGTAACTACAATAATAGCAAATAATTAAAAACTAGTGAAAAGACGATGTGCAAATAGGTAGTTCTTGCATTGTGGTAATTTTTTTTTGATTAAGTAGGTAACAGTAGGAGGTAATATCTACTAAACGCGTCGAAAAAAGAAAAGAAGAAAAAATCCTCAGGAACCAAAACAGCTGGACACATTAAAAAAAACGTGAGTGTGTGACCATAGTCACCCTCGGAAGAAGTGAAACTTCTATAGATATGAATCAATCAGCAAACAACTTTCGAAGAGGTGTTCTTTTCGTACTCCCGCTCCGCTCCCTCACGGTTTGTATCATCTTGTTTTTCTTATTATCAATCTTATTATTATTATTATTATTAGTCACTCAAAGGGCAGAGTACTTTCGACATGATTTTTTCACGATTAGACTTCTTTTATTTCTTTTCTCGCTGCGCTCGGCGCCTCAACTCCCATTCACCGTCACATGAAGTCTCACTCATACCCCTAATACAATAAATATCTATTTTCATCAATAATATTCTCCACAAATAATTATGCGAATGTGACATCGTGACGGATTTTCTTACTGTACGATTTTCCCGGTTATATTACAGCACGGTGGAAACTGTGTTCTGGCAGGCACAGCATGGCAATCCAATGATCTCCACAAAGTATAAGAATGTCGTTTGGGAAACTCGATCCGGTATTGATTTTAATTGAAAAAATATAAAATACATAGGTATTTACATAGGTATGTAGAATGGTATGTAGTACCTCGTGAATGTGATTTAAGGTAACTACGTGGTTCTAGAGTTCGTACGATATTATCTTCTCCAATCAAAATAAGGCAGTAGGTTGAATTGAAATATTGACAGAATTGATATGATTATTTCCAGTTATGTGCTCGCCACCGTACTTATATTTCGAATGTCACATTTAATTGAGGTGAAATCAAACCATTAAAAAAACTAACAAAGAATAATGTCAAAAATCAATTTCCAAACATAAAAACTTGATTATCAAACCAGTATGATATCATCGCTATACAATCAGCTGACATCTAGAACATTAAGCAACTGTTTCAGCCTCAATTGTCGAAAATTCTTTTCCCTCCTGGGCTTTAATCATCTACCCCTGCTTTTCTGCTTAATAGGTACGTACATACGTACCTGAAAGTTGTGTCCACATTTGGGTGTGCGGCATTCGATTTTATTTTTGAATTGTAAATGTCCGTTGAAGAATATACCCAGGGCCGGGCCTGCCCTATTTGCCGCCTGCGTGCCACCGAAAAATTGCTGCCCCCTCACCGGCAGTGAAGAGCCCCACCAAATGCGGGAATGAAAAGAATCCTTCGAAATTCAACTTAATTATTATATTACCGCCCCTATGACTTGCCGCCTGCCGTACTCGCCTGCGCGCCGGAACGCACAGCACGCCTGCTAGGCCCGGCCCTGGATATACCTCCCTCCCTCCCTCCCTATCCCTATAATAAATCACATCCGCTCGAATCTATTCAAGCCAAGTCGAGAGCCATTCTTGCCGGGCCAACAGTACGACAACACGAAGAGCAGTCCAGTGCCAGTGTCGGCGATTAGTAAAAAATAGAACCGAACGCGGCAAACGCTGCAACAGCTTATTCTTTCATTTCCTGGGACGACGCTGGTCACCCCAAGGTCAGACAAGGCAACATTACAGTACATCGTTACAGGCGTTCGTTACAACCACTGATGCTACGAACCAATTTCACTTCCATGTGTGGTTCTGCGTTAGTGGTGTGTTGTGATCTAGGCGCGAGAATAGAAGTTTCACTTCAATAACTGTATACCTATATTCGCAATTTTAAGCTTACGAAAATGTCATGAACCGTTCTGGAATATCTTTGACTGTTTTTGAAATACATATATTTTGGAAAGACTGAAAATCTTCATAATTCAACTTTTTTTTTTGCAATAAATCAGTGATTTCACGATAGATTGAAGTATAACTTGGTATTTTGACAACAAATTATGTAAGAAATAAAATACATCACACATTTTTCAAGTATGCTACTGCTGGAAATAAGACAGTCAACTTTTTCAACTTTTTGGGCGCCATCTTGGATCCGCCATCTATGCAAAAGTGGAAATACTGTATGGTGATTGTTAAGATGAGGGTACGCAATCATCCAATTACAAAAAGACAATCTTGAAGTGAAGCAGTAATGTCTTCTTCAACCGAAAAAACGACTTTTCAAGAAGATGCATGGCATATGAGCAGTCCATAAGCGCGATGCAGCGGACCAGTGTATGTGTGTGAATGACTCACTCTGGTCACATGTGAATAATAGCTCACTTTCGACACTGCAAATGAATGTATAACGGAGTCATACACTACTATAAGATAATAATAATTTATTAAATTAACTATACATATTGTTCAAAAAAAATTATAAGTGATTGTATTTTATAAGATCGCGGGTATTGAACTGACAATATTTGACGCCTTATGCCAAATCAAAAGTGGAAAAAAATAAAATAATAAAATATTTGACATAGGTGGGTAAATGCAAAAAAAAACAGTTGTAGAAATAAAAAATATCTAATCGACTTTGAAAAGAGTTTCCCAACTAAAATTATTGCCTAGAACAATGACATTCTCAACATCTACTGACTTCAATAAATTGGAAAACGGATTGTATTCTCGGACTGTAGCGACGTCTCCCACAATGATCAACTTGTGTTTAGCTCTTGTAATCGCCACGCACAATCGTCTCTTATCTTCCAAAAGATCATGCTGAAACATTATTTTTAGTTAAATAGGTAGGTATGTGAAAGAATAAAAGACGTTTTCGATTTGCAAGAAGGGCTGCTCAAGGTAAACATACTAGACAAAGATCGTAGATACGTTCACCAATTACGGTCTGCTGTACCAATAATGTTCTGCTCCTTGGAGCATGGAACGGTTGAATGTAGCCCTCAAATCGAAAGCGCCTAAAATTAGCCCCTGATAAGCCTTTAATTTCGCCCTAGTACTTACCTTTTGAACAGAGCTCTTTTTATCAAAAGCATTCTTCGACTTTGAGCACGAGTACACTATCACACTCTTGTCTTGTCCTTGAAACTGATCAACTGTGCTCACTTGAACAGCATTCGAAATCAAGCGAGATATAAGACTGACTTGAGAATTGTAAGTGGCTATGACGCCTATATCTATGTTTGGAACTCCTCCCTGAAAAACTTAATTGAAGAGGAACCTTCTTATTTATTCCCATATATTACCAAAATGAGCGCACTGATTAAAGTCTTGACGATAGAAGCTTCGTGAATGTTGCTGCAACCATCCGAGTTTTCGCTCAACATGTTGGCACTTTTGATGATTTCGCTTGAAACTGGCAATTTCCATACAGGTCCTGTATCGATGATTTTTACAGAGGCGCTCAGTGAAGAATCTAATGCTTTCAACACCCACCAGTGATCCTTGTATGTCGTTTCTAAAAGCTGAAAGTAGGCGTACTTTATTACTGGACCAGAATAAATTTATCAGAGCCAATATTCGTTGGCTAGAGCATATCGCTTCATCCGTTCCTAATAGTACCTTTCATTATCCAGCGCGCCATCAGCGCGCATACTCGTCTTCTGATGTAATGGCGTCAAATACAAAATTTGCGAACAGATGCTAGAAAATGGCGTGAAAAACCGCCACAAAAATGAAAAATACACGCCGCAGCGAACAGGGTAATAGGCTAGAGGTTAATACACACTACTGATTACTCATTTTTCATCAAAAAGTCCGCATTGTTCGTTAAATTATAAACAACTGCGTTTTACATTGATCGGATGTGCGTACGCAACCTATAATGCAACCCCCACCAACTCTCAATTTCAGTATGACAAGCAACGGCCGTGACTTTTCGCTGCTGTCTGCTGTCAACGTAAACTATTTATTCGCCATTTTGAAGTTCACTCCGAGTGTCGTACGTTTGTAAACAAGTGGGCCGCTATTCTTGAATATCGTGTGAGAAAAGTTTTATATAATCCGTACTACACTTCTGTAGCGAAAGTTGCCTAAAAACCACGATTTTAGGCAACATTCGCTACATCAGTGTACTGCGGAATGTATTTTACTACCAGGGACTTTTCTCACGCGATTCAAGAACAGCGGCCCTGTGCTCTTCAAAGTATAAAAATCAGTTTTTTTCAAAACTAAATCAGCGGTGTTATCCTTCCAAAAATCATGGAAAACAAGTGAAAGGGGCCGTGAAACATTGTGCTCATGGGAATTGGCACAGTGATAGTCGGTATAATGACAAAAATACTTATGTATTTCTTCATCCGATTCCCAAAAACGTGCTTAAAATACCGTAAAAACTTGGTAGGTACTGGAGAAATTTGAAAAACACGTAAAGTCTTGCGAGGAATGTGACAAATGTGCATGGTGGGTGAAGCTGTGTAACCGGAAAAATTTCACTCCGAAACGACGGGTCACCAAGGATAGCAGTTATTTATAATTTAATGAACAATGCGGACTTTTTGATGAAAAATAAGTAATCACTAGTGTGTATTAACCTCTAGCCTATTACCCTGTTCGCTGCGGCGCGTATTTTTCAACTTTGTGACGATTTTTCTTGCGATTTTGTAGCATTTGTTCGCAAATTTTGTATTTGACGCCATTCGAGCATGCGCGCATGTTGAAATTTGGCGCAAGCGTTGGGTATACCACTATAATGAAAGTTACTATTAAAGCTAACCTACAAACATTATTCTCATGATGTACTCTACTACCCTGTATCTCCTCTCATGTCATTAATTCTTTCTCATGTACGTATTTACACCTTTACTTCAAGCTCCCTCGTATGGACTCTATCATCAGTAATCTTATTAGTCAGGAGGCATAAGGTCAAAAAAGATTCTCAATTTCAATCGATTCCTGGACCATCAAGGATAATGAAGAATTATAGCGGAACATTGGCGCAAAAATGGTGGGGGCGTCAAAATAAACTCCGTCTGGTAATAATAAAATTCACTGGGGCCAGCGACAAGCGCACGGTTGACCTAGACTAGACTCAGTCTTCAATCCCGAAACGCGGTTGCGGATGTCCAACACATCCACGCCCTGGGTCGGTACGTTCCTGACTTTGTCAACTCTCCCTGACCACGCTGCTCTTTGTGTCTCTACACATTGCCGTACTGCCGGTTGCAGGCATGCTATATGCTATATTCGGGGAGTTTGCCTGGGACCACCCGAGGAGAAGTTTCGGCCGGCCCAGAATCAGATGAGACCCGCCAGCGGCTCGCCCACTGGCACTATACCCACCGGCGGTCTCCCACCCAACCTTTGGCGGCGCTGAGCGTTGCTGCAGGCGAGTTATCATCTGACTGGAGCGGTGTACTACCCACTATGCCCTCCTCGATAGTTACCCAAGTAGTAGTTAAGATTTTTTCCGTATAAGTGTCTAAATAGTTAAAATCAAGCGGCAAAATCGTAGATTGTGTAAGAAAGGCGATTTGTATCGGAAAATGTGGTTATTATATAGGTGTTTTCCACGTATCTCTATCTCTGGTATTGTGAGAACATGATTGTGTCATAAGCAGGCACACCTAAGCGGAACGTAAAAGCAAACTAGCATGGAAAGGAAGCACGTGGACGTGGTAAAGGCTGTCTGATTTCTGCATGATTCTAGTGATCGCGGCCTGAATCGCAGCCCACTAGAATCATGTAGAAATCAGACAGCTTATAAGCAGTTTGAGCAACGTGACCAGAGACGAGTGTCAAGCATCGTAAAATTATTTTCTGTCTGTGTCAACTTGACGCAATATTTACCGGCCGATGATTGACTGTACCAATACTCCAAAATGCAATGCATTTTGTTCGGTTCGACTTATTAAAACGGTCCATAACTTCCACAACCAAGTGGAGATAGTAGGTGGTGGTAGTACTTCGGAAACAAAAACAAAAAACACCATAATCTGCCAGTTCTGCCACATTTTAATGGCCAACCGTCCAACATTAGGCTACTTCGCCCTTTGATCAACTACACAACTGACCAGATCTCACCAACTGACATGTTACCAACAAAAGCCGCACAATAATTTTCTTTCAAACCAATCTTACACTTACCGTCTTATTTGGAATGCTAAGTGTGCCGTTACTAACACTATCATTTCCAATCAATAGCTGTCCTTTGTATGTCAAAGCGTTCGCTACATCAGTGATGGTTTTGTTCATCCTGTAATTCATGTTCAAATAGACTGTGGCTTCAGGACACATCAATTTTTCAAATAAGCTTTCACTCATTCCGGCTTCTCTGTGAATCAATGTTTGATTAGATACTTGCAAAAACTGTTTTTGGATTGAAATATACAGGGTGTTTCAACGATGATAGCAAAAAATTTAACTGTGGGTAGATCTCGTCAAAATATGACGAAAACCTATATACCATTTTGCAAAGTTCGGCCTGATGACGAAGATACAGCTCTTCAAAGTTCACTTTTTCCGGATTTCAAAAATCTGTAACTCAGGAATGATTCGATGAAATTAACTTAAATTTACCATAGACTGGTTTGTCGAAACTATCTACCGACCTGCCACATTTTGAAAGAATCCAGCCAGTGGCGTAGGAGTTACGAGGGTCAATAATTTAGAAGCATCCAAAGAAAAGTTGACTTAAGGTGACCCCTCATAATTTCCACGCTACTGGTTAGATTTTTTTAAAATTTAGCAGTTTGATGGATAATGTTGATAAACCAGCGTATGCTAAATTAAAGCTAATTTTGTCGAAACGTTCATAAGTTACAAATTTTTGAAATCCGAAAAAAGTTAACTTTCAAGGGTTGTATCTTCGTCATAAGGCCGAACTTTGCAAAATGGTGTATAGGTTTTCATCGTATTTTAACGAGATCTACTTACAGTTGAATGTTTTGTTATCATCCCTGAAACACCCTGTATAGTAATTCAACGCTTACATGGCTTTTTTGTTTGTCACAACTGGAGGAAGCTGTTCAGGATCACCGACCAGTACGAAAGTTTTGCATGCATACAATGGCCGAATAACTGACGCCTGAATAACTTGAGTGCTCTCGTCCACGATGCACACGTCCATCGTACGTTTAGATAGTAAAGGGTGGCCAGATCCTAAGCATGTGATTGCTACAACTTTCTGAAATTACAAGGGATCATATGTCACAATCTTAGGTCACAATGTATACATATGAACCAAGTTTTTAAGGAACCAAGGAACGGCGCCGACTATAACCAAGCGCATATACCTGATTGGGTCCACTGCAGCCGCTCAGTCAATGGGTTTGCGAGGCTTTGCCGTTGAAGGTGCATTGTTTGCATTCAATTTATCATTATTAATGCATACAATATATTACCTACCGCATTGTTATAAACCTCTTCTAGTTCCTCTGGGGTCTTGCAGTTTCTGCACAAGTAATATTCCGATTTTTGTTTCAGATCTTCGTGAATCCTAGATTCTGTTCCTAATCGGATGAAATCAACCCCGCACTTTTGCAGACGAAGACAAACGTTGTCGATTGCCGAATGCGTTTGGCTGGTTATCAAAACAGTTTTGTTCAGTTCAACTAGCAGCTGGACTAGAGCAACTATGGTGGCAGTTTTACCTGAAAATTTGAAATACAGAAAAAATCCAGCAATCCTTACTGTGTCTACTGTTACTGTACGTATTAACGATGAAGTGACTCAACCCTGATGCGAATACACACGAAAGGGACACAAGCACGGCCCGAACCCTGCCCAAACTGCCGTCCCCGTATTATTTTTTATTGCAAACCTATCTGGTGGCGATCCTCAGGAACTGGGGATCTTGAAGAAAACGGCCAGAAAGTAAAATGTAATGTTGTTTACAGAAATAAGAGACGTACATTTACAATTTTGGGACTGACTTATTGACAGTGACCAGTTGATCAAAAGTTGTAGGTAGGTACCTATGCATAATTAGAAAGGTATGCGAGGTTATCTAGTTTTTGAAAAACTGTGTCAGTGTCATCGAATTGTGAACATTTAGCCACCAGGTAAGTCTGCAATAAATAATACAGCGGGGCAGTTTGAGCAGGAGTCGGGCCGTGTTCGTGTCCTATTCGTGTGTATTCGCATCAGAGGTGAGTCAATGCACCGGCTAGAAATGCGCCAAACGCAACGTGAGAAATCTTCTGACTCCGGCACTTTCCCTCCCGGATCTCAATGTCATTTTTATGTTTTGATTTTCAGCAGTGTACTACTTTCGCCAACCAAAATACTACCATTTTCTAATTTTGGCACTACCCACCAACGCTGGTCGACACTATCCGCGACATTCATAAATCTGGCAACACTGCCGGTTAAATGAACTTCACTAATAGTCCGGACGTTAGGCGCTGAAATATGGTAGTCCTGTCCCTAGCAGTACTTCTGTAGGAAAAACGATATAATCAAAAAAATTTTTTGTAATCGTTAGAGGATCATCCCAGGACAAATAATCACTCGGATGCTTTCGCGATTTCTGGTGCATTTTCCAGCAATATCGCATCAAAGTTGGCGGCAGGTCAATTCTTCAGTCCGCTGATATTTCTTGGAGTTTTTGCGATTTTCTTCAAATAAAAGTACTAATCTACTCAAAAAACAATTCTGTTCGAATGGTGCTGTCAGATGTTGAGTATTTACGTTATAACGGATAAAAAAAAAACGAGTTTAATAATTTTTTTCCAACTTTTTAGTTTCTTGGTCGATTTTCACAAACTTCATGTCAAAAGCTCGCTGACTAAACCGTCTACTCAAATCAATTGTCAATATAGCCAAATTGTCAAAAATCAAGATGGCGGCGGCGAACCCAAATAAAAATGTGTCGTATTTCGAGAATTTTAAACTTCGTAAAGAACGACACTGGTGGTGGATTCTGGAAGATTTAGCTTTCTTCTGCAATTTGGGACTAGATTTACTTGATTCGCACATTTCCTTGTGAAAATATAGTGAATTAAAGGAAGGAGCACTTGTAATTTTTTCCAAATTCACAATAAATCGGCGGTTGTAAAACCTCCCGCGAATCCTTATTTCTGAAGCAATTTCTACACACTTGGTAGTGATCGTAAGCTGTGTGCATAGGCTACAAATACCGTGTTGGTGCATGGCCGCAGTTTCGAAATTTTAGATGATAGATGACGTAAATGGTGGAGGTGCGCATGTCAAATATCGAATATTCTACTTTTTGTTCTCACATGTTTTGAACGAAATTTCTATAAATGGTTGGCTTAATGGTCAGCTGAATAAACACGCAACGAGAGTCAAATGTTGAAAGAGTCGAAATGTGAAATTTTCAAATAGACGACTTTACTTCTTTGGAGAAAATGAAACGGTTCTATCCGTTAGTCCAGGAATTTTAGCTGTTAAAATCGCAAATAGCGAACAAAAATGAAAGCCAGCCGGATTTTTGTATATAAGCTCAGTTAAGCATGTAGTTTAACATAGTAAAAGTTCTCAAAAATCCGGTGTGAGCCTTGGCCGTTGTGGCCTCGAGAAGAACTTGAGGATCAGTTTTTCGCGTATATCTCGTGAACAATCGCACTTAGAAAGAAAGTGCTTGGGAAGAAATTGTTGGAAATTCTATTGTCTATGAGAAAGATCCTTACACATTCCATCGTCAGTTCACTCTTTCTTCGTCAAAACACAAGAGAATTAAAAAAATCCAGATGCTCGATGCTGAAGACTGTATGGATCTTGAGTTTCATGATGGCGGGGTGCCACTTGGTAGAGGTGTTGTTCGATCTATTCTGTTTTGACTGAAACTATTTGCCATCAATACAAACTATGCCGGCGGCATATACAGGGTGAAATAAAAATAAGAAGTTGAAGAAATGTACCTCAAGATCTAAAATAGGTGAAGACATATAAACCGCCAAAAATATTTCTTATTTCATGGTCATGAAGTCGTCGTAAACTTGGATCAAATATGTTGAGCCGTTTCTAACATATTTTCAGAAGACTGAAGTCGTTACGAAAAAAAAACTAGCTTTCCCTATAATAGTAACTCTTCAGATATTGAATCGAGACTTGGTGTTTTGAATCGAAACAATGATAAATTACATTTAAAATGAAATAATAGTGATTATTACATACAACGCCCTTGATTATTAGACCTACAAGGATAATATTCACTTACTAAATCCCACTGTCAATAGCAACGGAATAAAATTCATGTGAACAACAAAATCTGACAGCTGTCACTTCGAACTTCTTTTATGTAATAATCTTCAAAATATCACTCGTGCTCGAGATTTTACCAGATAATTTTGGCCAGGCGTTTCCCTCGGGCTGATTGTCCCTGGATAAATGCCCTCCTCCTACGGAGTCGGGCATTTATCGCTACAATCAGCACTCGCGATCGCCTGACCAAAATTATCGTGAAAATCTAAGCACTTGTGATATTACTGTTGATTATTACATACAACGCCCTTGATTATTAGACCTACAAGGATAATATTCACTTATCTAAATCCCACTGTCAATAGCAACGGAATAAAATTCATGTAAACAACAAAATCTGACAGCTGTCACTTCGGACTTCTTTTATGTAATAATCTTCAAAATATCACTCGTGCTCGAGATTTTCCCAGATAATTTTGGCCAGGCGTTTCCCTCGGGCTGATTGTCCCTGGATAAATGCCCTCCTCCTACGGAGTCGGGCATTTATCGCTACAATCAGCACTCGCGATCGCCTGACCAAAATTATCGTGAAAATCTAAGCACTTGTGATATTACTGTTGATTATTACATACAACGCCCTTGATTATTAGACCTACAAGGATAATAGTCACTTATCTAAATCCCACTGTCAATAGCAACGGAATAAAATTCATGTAAACAACAAAATCTGACAGCTGTCACTTCGGACTTCTTTTATGTAATAATCTTCAAAATATCACTCGTGCTCGAGATTTTCCCTGATAATTTTGGCCATCAGGCGTTTCCCTCGGGCTGATTGTCTCTGGATAAATGCCCTCCTCCTACTCGCGCACTCGCGATCGCCTGACCAAAATTATCGTGAAAATCTAAGCACTTGTGATATTACTGTTGACTATTCCACACAACATACTCTGGACCAATCAATACGTTTGAAACCTTGGAATTGAACCAATAATAAAACCAACCAATGAACCAATGATATACTGATAAAACTGTGCCTTCCTTTTTATAAATAAACATTATTCTCGATTTAGAAAGTTCCTGATAATCGTGCCTCCTATACGTTGTTTCAGAAATATTGCTATCCCAGTAGGTCATGAAAATCTAAATGCAGCTTTAGATTTAGTTACAAAAAACGTCAAATCAAAAGTGTAAGTCTCATGGAAACTTCATTATTTATTTTCAGGTTATAAGTCAGATCTTTCACTCCTTTCAGTCAGAAAGTATTTCTTCAGTTTTTTATCGAGTATCACGTGCGGAACCCCATTCAAGGTGCACTTGAAGAAAGATGCATGCAGTTTTGATGTCGAACCGTCTCTGTTTCCGATCTCAGGACTAAAAAAATAGGCACCTGGGGAGTCAGCAGATTTCGTTCTTGCCACAGTCTCAATCAACATTGTGCACATATATCACACAGGTTGATATTAGTAAAGCGTTTGATATTCTGTGGTGAAGCAGTAAAGCAAACTCCATGGCCTTGAGAGGGATCAGATATCAAGGAAGATCTGCTTCTAAAGCCGAGTTACGCTGTTCTAGGTACTTCAACTGAGCCTTTTAGTGGAAACAGTAGCACGAAATCTGGTAGGATATGGCACAACAGACTGTACTGTACCTACTTTTTTGATGGAGAACGGGCGCCTGGCTGATTTTTTTCTCGACTGGACTCAGGGATCCACGGCCACTTTTTGGCTGTAAGTAGTGATAAACCTTGGCTTCTTTTTGCCAGTATGCGTTTGACCGTGCAGTACGTTACTAAAGATCAAAGCAACGCGCTG
Source organism: Anaspis maculata (assembly GCA_949128115.1). Taxonomy (NCBI): domain Eukaryota; kingdom Metazoa; phylum Arthropoda; class Insecta; order Coleoptera; family Scraptiidae; genus Anaspis; species Anaspis maculata. The sequence goes on from OX421963.1 coordinate 45,108,597, forward strand.
AATGCTGGCAGCTGCATTGTTGGAATCTCTGAAGAATTCTTTGTATCAGCGTCAAAGTATTTCACGTTCTCTCGCAGATAAACGAACTGGATCCCCACACATGGCGTGAAAATTATCAGGTAATCAAAACCAATGAAGGAACAACACAACAGTAACAGTAGGTATAACGTAACAGGAACAACAATAACTGTATAAGTAACACGTACAGATTCTCAAAACTTGCGTTGATAGGTGCTTATAGGTCGTATCGACGTGACGTCACGCTCCTGAAAATCGGCAATTTTGTAGAAGCTAATCAAACTGACTTTTATCACATCAACTAGAGTGTCACAAAGTTCATGTTTTCAATGACCCAGAATATGGTAGTTTGCTCTGTTCGCTGTGTATATGGCTGTTCGGCCACCTACTCCCGCATGGGAGCATCGGTTTTCACTGTTTTGGACTACCCTGGAGTGTTGATATCCCGTGAAGATCGAGCGCAGGAATGATCTGAACAACGGAAATCCTGATGGCTTTATCGAGCAAGGCCCAGTTGCTCACTTCGAGTTTAACTTTAAACTTGGTTTGGTTGCCATAGATTTAATTGTTGCAACAATTACTTCCATAGTAACCAAACTTGGTTTAAAGTTAAACTCGAAGTGAGCAACCCGACGCAAGTCGAAGAAATTATCTCAACAGAAAGTTCACAAGAGACTTGAAAGCTTGCAGAGAACACTTCTTGCGTGCGGTAGGTCGTGTGCTTCTTCTGCTTAATGGGCTATTAGTTGCTTGACTGAGAACGTTTCTTTACCCAACGCAAGTAGCCTACAAGGGCCTCCCGCGTTGTGTTTTTGCATCATATCCAATGTCTAGTCGAGATTTTGATTCACCAGCTCAAATGGGTCACACTACAAACACAGCACCGCAAGTTTCTACTCGCGGCTGGGCAAATCATCGTCAGCAAGCGTCTTGCTGTAATTGCTTGACAACTTCGCCATGTCAGTCTTGATGTAGGTATGTGACAAATCTAAATCTCAGTCAGCTGTTTTTGATTAGCTCCTACAAAATGGCCGCCTCGTCGATACGACCTATTACGATTTTTTTACCAAAAGCTATCCCAGGTGAACAGAAACATGACAGTTTGGATGACAGTAAAAAACTTGGCGGCTGATTTTGATTGACATGTCACACTGACTTGGGACTAAAACTATGGCCGCATTCATAAGTCACAACAGTTGTGGAACTGTTACCGATTTGTCCTGTGAACGGTGTGCTACTTTTCCGCTCCGCTCGGAGCGGACGGCCATGTTTTGTAGCGGCTCGGAAGTTCGCTACATTTTGGTAGCATAGTGAGCGATAGGAGTGGGAGGTGGAAGAATGAGAGAAACGTTAAATTTTGATGTTCGCAAGTGCCATTTTGACATTTTATGGGTTCAAGAGTGTTGTTCGGTGCTGTTTACCTTGCGTGCTGTTTTGAATGTTTGAAGATTATAAGTTTTTTCTCAGCTAATGTGAATCGCTTGTTAAATATAGACCATCGAGCTATAGCACTGGGTGAAATTCTCCAAGACCAGATTATATTTTCGGCTATTCTTGACGCGGCGCTGGATGTGTCACCGCCAGTCACTGCTACTTCCAACAATGCGTTCGTAAGACGCCAACAGTTCCGAAGGAGCGTAACGGTAGCTGCTCCCGTCTTATGAAAGCGGCCAATGGCTGCGTTCATCCGCACAAAGCGCTTACTAAGCGCTCAGCCGGCTGCGGCTGAACGCCACATATCAGCGAGAGCGCTCACCGAGTGATAACTCATCGGCCGCCATTTTATCTAGCAAAAATATTCTTGCTCACTTGATAGATTGTCGCTCAGTTAACCAAACTCAACGTCAAATTCGGCGTCAAATTTGACAAAAATCGCAGTGTGGAAGAATAAATTATGGAGGTGTGTGAACTGTGAATGCTACAAGATTGCATGGGTGGTGTAATCAATAATCGAAAGAGCAGAAGTTCCCGCCCGTTCAAAAACTGGTGGGAATGGCCATTCTCATTCATTTGTGGGGTCCTCGCGGCCCAGGTTCACCTATATTGGCGCAGTCATTGGTCGAGTTCATGCAACCAGCCCGGCCGATCAACGGTTCCCGGTTAGAAGACCTGCGCACGAGCTGCAAGCAAAAGGAACCGCCGAGGGAACCGTCTATATATGAGAAAGTCTGCGATACAAGGGGCATTGAAGAATCAGTTATATCAGTCAACTGTCAATCCTGACTGAATTTTCAAGAATGCGCGTTCAGCCGCACCTATCTCTGATCACTTAACATCACGTGACCATTAGTAAGCGCTAGGCTAGCGCTACATTGCGGATGAACTCAGCCAATAAACGTTTTAAGCTCAGTCCGCACGGGCGATATATCGCTGAAATTTGGCGATATGCCGCTGTTTTTGACATAACAACAATGACAACAATTGCATTTCAGCGGTATATCGCCGAATTTCTGCGAATCTGCCGCCCGTGCGGACCGGGTTTTAGAACTAGACAAAGCTAAAGCGACTTTTACCATATACTTCCAATGCCTACTGAGATAGCAATCAATCTGAAACAACGTATATAAGTATACTGCCTTCCAAAAAAAGTGCAACACCTCGATGCCGTTGGCTGATTTTGATCAAATTTTCACAAAACAAGTATTTCATCTACACTAACAAATGATTAACATTCTGGATATCTAGGCGCTGTAGTTGTTTTGTTTTTCCCCTTGGTAACCGTAAAACACAAGAAATTGTTTTTCGTTTTTCCTGGTTGTTACAAACCACATTTTTTGCAATAAGTTTCAATAGTGAACCCCAAGAGTCCTGAAATGCCAAGAGCCCGTCAACCTCGGCAGTACCATCATTTAACCGAGTTCCAGAAGGGACAGATTATTGGCTCAAAAAATGAGGGGATTTCGTATCGAAGAATTGCGAGACTTGTTGGTTGCAATGCTTCGACTGTGATGAGATGGTGGCGGAGATGGAACGAGGAGGCCAATTATCGGCGACGGAATGGATCTGGTCGTCGTAGAGCCTCCACGGTACGTCAAGATCAACGTCTTCGAGTGGCGGCTGTAAGAGACCGATTTACGACAGCCCGAGCAGTCGGAAACGAGTGGGTTGCAGCTATAGGACGCCCAATCTCAATGAGCACGGTCTATAGAAGAATTAGGTCTTTTGGGCTAAGTTCTTATCGTCCGCTGTTAACCCTTCCCCTCACTCCTGTTCACCGGGCCAGAAGATTGGAGTGGTGCAATGAGCGCAGAAACTGGGTCCAAGAATGGCATCGGGTGGTCTTCAGTGACGAGTCCCGCTTTTGTCTTTGGGCTCATGACGGCCGGGGGAGGGTGAGGCGCTTTCGTGGGGAACGGCATAATCCCGAATTTTTTGCCGAGCGACACACTGCCCGTACACCCGGATTGATGGTTTGGGGAGCAATATGCCATGGAAGCAGGTCACCATTGGTGTTCATTGAGGGCACTATGACAGCTGCATCTTACATCGCGAGTGTGCTGGAACCCGTTTGCCTTCCATACCTTCAGGGGCTCAACAACCCTATTTTCCAGCAAGACACTGCACGTCCTCATACGGCAAGACCTTCAATGCAGTTCCTGGAAGATGCACACGTTGACGTGCTTCCATGGCCTGCTTGCTCTCCTGATTTGTCGCCCATCGAACACGTGTGGGATATGATGGGAAGAAAGGTGGGGCAATTACGCCATCCTCCCAACAACTTGGAAGATCTCCGTATGGCCTTGCAAGAGGCATGGGATGGCTTGTCACAAGCGGCAATCGACCACTTGATTGAAAGCATGCCTCGTAGGGTTAATGAGTGTCGGGCAAATCGTGGAGGAGCGACACATTATCAATTTTTTCTGAAGTTCCTTGTATTACGATTTCCAGAATCTAATCGTTTGTTTCTATTGTTAAAACACATGTTTTGCGAAAATTTGAATAAAATTGATCCACGGCTTCATGGTGTTGCACTTTTTTTGGAAGGCAGTATATTTCAAGCGTCACCTACACACAGTGACACCGCTTCCAAAAGTGGTAGTATAGCAATCGGTATATATACTCATCCGTTGTGTCCAACTAGAGGTGAGATGTAGTTTACTATATTTGTGAAATACCACATTTAGGCAGTTTCTAATTCAAATAATCAACAATAATTTTGATCTGCAATGATTATCCATGGAATATGTAATTTCTGTTTGTTATAATTGCCGCAATATTATTATTTTTGCCACAACGGCACCGTACGTCGCCGTAGGTAAGGCCGGCCAGGCCACCCTCCTGCACAGTAGTTGTCACATTGACAATGAATGACATCCGCAATCCGCGCGGGGCACAAAAACGCAGATTTAGCCACAAATAGGACCAGATCATCACTTCTGTAAGGTTATGGTTATATTTTGCGGCCAATGTGGCTTAGTTTTTTGAAAGACAAAGCGTTGGAAGATGGTTTTACGTTGAGAAGCACAATAATAATTGAAATATCAGCTGTTTGTTAGATTGTGAGTGCACTTGATTTCCAAAGCAACTTGATTGAATTAGCATGACCGCATGACGGTGTCACAACGCCAATAAACAATTCCATTTTTGGATATGGGGTGGATTTGGGATCGAAACGTTTTTATATTTTGATTTTCACGTTTTGTGGAATATTCTCCGCAAATACCACTCGAGCTATACGAGTTTTATCAAAATTTTCGAACTGTTTCTCAAGCTTTGTTTTCATGAAGCAATTCAACTCGTGCAAATGGTCACTTTATTATCAAAGACAAAAACCCTCCAGCTACGCTGTCGGATTTTTTTCAGATAATAAAGTGACCATTTCACACTCGGTGAATTTCTTGAAAACAAAGCTTTCGAGGTAGTTCGAAAATTTTATCGATAAAACTCATAGCTCTTGTGGTATTACATACGAAAAACACTCTCTAGGCCAACTACTTTTATAAAAAAAAACACAGTCAACTTTTTTTCTGATGAGTAAATTGATAGAGGGATCCATAGTGCTCAAAATGGAGTTGTATAATATAAAGTTGTAGTAAATCAGTCTTCTCAACTTGTTTTTTTTTATCGTTTACTCGAGTTTCGGCTAATTAAATATACAGGGTGTTTCAGTTTTAATCGAGCAAACTTTGGGATAAAATTCTCCTCATCCTCCTGATTCAGAAAAATATAACATACATGCCTTTCACTCGTTTCCTAAGAAAGATACAGGGTGTCGGAGTTAATTTTTTTCGGTTTTCAAAATTTTGTAACTTGAGAACCGTTCAACCATAGTAGCTGAAATTTAGCATAGACTGGTTTGTCGGAACCGTCTACCTACCTGCCAAATTTTGAAAGAATTCAATCAGTGGCGTAGGAGTTATAGGGGGTCATTATTTATCAAGGTTCTATAGATGCTTCCAAAATAATGACCTCCCATAGCTTCTACGCCACTGGTTGGTTGGTTCAAAATTTGGCAGGTAGGTAGACGGTTCCGACAAACCAGTCTATGCTAAATTTCAGCTACTATGGTTGAACGGTTCTCAAGTTCCAAAATTTTGAAAACAGAAAAAAATTAACTTTGACACCCTGTATCTTTCTTAGGAAACGAGTGAAAGGCATGTATGTTATATTTTTCTAAATCAGGAGGATGGGGAGAATTTTATTCCAAAGTTTGCTCGATTAAAACTGGAACACCCTGTATAAAGCCATTTTCAAAACTAATGTGACATAGCATAGAACTTTATGTTATGTTACATCATTACTTAGACATAAAGTTCTATGCTATGTCACATTAGTTTTGAAAATGGCTTTATATATTTAATTAGCCGAAACTCGAGTAAACGATATAAATAACAAGTGGAGAAGACTGATTTACTACAACTTTATCTGATGAGTAGACAAAAAAATTATTTTTTTTTGGTAACAACTTCAGTCTTTTGAAGATATTTCAAGAACGGCTCAAGATATCTGATTCAAGTTTACGACGACTTCATGACCATGAAATCAGAATTATTTATGGCGATTTACATGTCTTCACCTTTTTGGTTCTTGAGGAACAAATGTTCAACTTTTTATTTTTATTTCACCCTGTATATGCCGCTGGCATAGTTCGTATTGATGACTTCAAGTTTCAATCAAGAAATAGTGGACCAACCAACACCTCTACGAAGTGGCACTCCGCCATCATAAAACTCAAAGTCCATACAGTCGTCAGCATCGAGCATCTGGATTATTTTAATTTTCTTGTGTTTTGACGAAGAAAGAGTGGACTGACGATGGAATGTGTAAGGACCTTTCTTATAGAGAATAAAATTTTCAACAATTTCTTCCCAAGCACGTTCTTCCCAAGTGCCATTGTTCACGAGATATACGCGAAAAACGGATCCTCAAGTTCTTCTCGAGGCCACAACGGCCGAAGCTCTCACCGGATTCTTGAGAACTTTGACTATGTTAAACTACATGCTTAACTGAGCTTATATACAAAAATCCGGCTGACTTTCATTTTTGTTCGCTATTTGCGATTTTAACAGCTAAAATTCCTGGACTAACGGATAGAACCGTTTTATTTTCTCCAAAGAAGTAAAGTCGTCTATTTAAAAATTTCACATTTCGACTCTTTCAACATTTGACTCTCGTTGCGTGTTTATTCAGCTGACCATCAAGCCAACCATTTATAGAAATTTCGTTCAGAACATGTGAGAATAAAAAGTAGAATATTCGATATTTGACATGCGCACCTCCACCATTTACGTCATCTATCATCTAAAATTTTGAAACTTCGGCCATGCACCAACACGGTATTTGTAGCCTATGCACACAGCTTACGACCACTACCAAGTGTGTAGAAATTGCTTCAGAAATAAGGATTCGCGGGAGGTTTTACAACAGCCGATTTATTGTGAATTTGGAGAAAATTACAAGTGCTCCTTCCTTTAATTCACTATATTTTTACAGTGGAATGTGCGAATCAAGTAAATCTAGTCCCAAATTGCAGAAGAAAGCTGAATCTTCCAGAATCCACCATCAGTGTCGCTCTTTACAAAGTTTAGAAATCAAAAAAAAATTCTCGAAATACGACACATTTTTATTTGGGTTCGCCGCCGCCATCTTGATTTTTGACAATTTGGCTATATTGACAATTGATTTGAGTAGACGATTTAGTCAGCGAGCTTTTGACATAAAGTTTGTGAAAATCGGCCAAGAAACAAAAAAGTTGGAAAAAAACTTATAAAATTCGTTTTATTTTTTTTTCACCCGGTATAACGTGAGTACTCCACATCTGACAGCACCATTCGATCCAGAATTGTTTTTTGGGTAGATAAGTACTTTTATTTGAAGAAAATCGCAAAAACTCCAAGAAATATCAGCGAACTGAAGAATTGACCAGCCGCCAACTTTGATGCGATATTGCTGGAAAATGTACCAGAAATCGCGAAAGCACCCGAGTGATTATTTGTCCTGGGATGATCCTCTAACGATTCCCAAAAAAAAATTTGATAACATCGTTTTTCCTACAGAAGTACTGCTAGGGCCTGGATTATGGGTGGACTCTGCATTTTATGGTTAAAACATGCCGCTTGGTATATAGGTGTTGGGTGAACCATAATCTTCCGATTCAGAAGTGTAGCCGAAGATATGCAGGCTCTGTATACAGAGAGAGGGGGGGGGGACCAAAGTATAGGAGTGAAACTTGATAGTTCTTTATTTCGTGATGTAATAAATTTGAAAGTGATCGGTAGCCAGTGCCTAGACCTACTATTTCCAGAAAAAAGACATTCAACTTTTTTCCTCCTTCCGGTAGTCACTAATTTGAGCACGCTATGAATGATGTTGGAATATTGAAAAGTATGAAAAGACATGAAAATGTTCACTTGTCCAAAATCCCGAAGTCACCCTCAGCCCCTTTTTTTTTGGGGGGGGGGGGGGGTGATATCAAAATATCCTGGCAGTGTTGAATAAATGTTCAGGGCAGTATCGCAATTTATTTATTCGTGTCCAACCAAGAAGTACTTATAATAATAATGTGAATAAAATAAATAAATGTAAAAATGTAGATAAGAATAAAATGATGTAAATGAAAAGGAATTCGCAATAAAGAATAAAGATATAAAAAAAATTGACACTTCTTCCGTTGTCACTCTGTGCATGGTTAACAATGTCAACGTCCACGTGACTCGGCGTAACATTTTGTAGCCAGGAGAATGACCTATCCAGTATGACCACGCTCTTTGAAAGCGGCTGATTTTCCAATTTTTTCGATCTTGAGGTAGCGTGAAATTTTTGGGTGGACTAGTTCAACTGACCACCTGTTTATTTATATATTATGCCGGTTAATAAGAATCTACCTCTTTTGATACATGAGTTACAACTTTTCCTTCTTCACCCTGTATACAAAGCCTGCACGGCTGCCGCCGATGGCTACACTTCTGAATCTGAAGATTATGGTCCATATAACAACTATGCCAAGTGGCATGTTTCAACCATGAAATGCACGGTGGTTTCGAACTTCCGGACTATAAAGAGAATATATTCAAGACTGCTCTACAGCTGGCGACTTTCGACTGGCGCCAGCAATAGTTACATTGAAGATTGAAATAGCCGACCGGAATAAAGAGGAAGTCAAAATACCTACCAACCGTAAAGTTCACCCACTACCTGAATATAGAATTCGAATATGAATTTGAAACTTTGTAACCTGAAAATTACCTGTGCCCGGCATTCCATTAAGCAAAACGTAATCCTGAGCCGCAAGTGCTTTAAGAACGGCCCGCTGTTGAGGAATGTTCAACTTCCTTAAGATTTCGGCACCTTTTTTGACAATCTTTGAAGATAACTTCGCCAAAAACCTCGGCTTGACTCGATCGATTATGATTTCCCTGAGGTGAGCAGCCCTCGGTGTGTTTTCCAGGAGCAAGGCCAAACTGGAGAGGTTGTATGTTTGAGAAACCGTAGAATCGTAGATATCCAAGTGAAAGACCACATTATTGTACTTATCTTCCAGATTTCGGTCCAGAGTTATGGAAATTGAGTCGGAATCCAGGTGAGTTACAAAACCAGAGGCCACTGCCGGTCGAGTGTCGGTGCTGACTACGACATAACTGTGTTCCGTAAATCCAGAAGACAAAAAATTCGATTCGGGTCTATCATTTTTGAAAACGTGTTCGAATACGCCGTTCGTTTCTTTCCCGATGCTCACAGCTTTGACGTTTATTATACATTTCCCGTTCGATTCTCTGTCTTGCGGTTTTACTGTGTATATTTCTTGGATGGATTTTTGGCCTTTTTTGTTGGTAGTTTCGATCGACAAAAGCGTACTCCAGTGTATGAAGTACTTCAAATGGACTTCCGACAAGTGGGCAGTGATGTTGTTTTGTAATTCTTGTAGAGGTTTATTGTGGTCAGAGTAGTTATAATTCCCAGTTCTGTAAAATGTATTCAATAATCTTTGCTAAAACTCAACTGTTTATTTCTATGGCCGCTTGGTCACAGCAAACACTGTCCTCTACCTGACGCGGTGCTAAGAAAATTTGAAATCAAGGTTTTAATATGGCAACTAAACTGCTTACAAATTGAAGACTAAAGTAAGTAGGTTTTAATACTCCTATCTAGGGTTTCAGAATAGCTGCAGAATTCTGAAAAATCTATTATGGCACCAGAAAAGACACTTCCCTGGTGAGAATCCAGAGTTCATTTTCAAAGTGTCTCTTTGGAAAGAAAGTTGAAACCTGATTGAAAAATAGCAAAAAAAAACTGGATGGTTTAGTATCCTGAAACACATCTCGTCAACTATCAAAAAGGACAGTGGCTAAAGAAGTCCTGGGAGGCTTAAGAGGGCCTCAACATCAAAAAAATTCGAGAGCTTGATAGATGCAGCAAAAAAGTTTGCAATTGGGATTCGATCCCGAGCCCCTTGGAGAGGTAGCATGGTGACGCGCTATCCACTAGGGAACTGGAAAGAGTAGGAGGTGCAATATACAAACATGGTACATTGCACCACAGTACTTACTACACTCCCATGCAGTAGCGAGCGTGAAAAGGTTGCACTTTGAAAATACCACTCAATTTATGAGCAGTTCAGGAATGCTTGTTAAAGTTACGTTATTGTTACTTTTTAAAACCCTGTTTAAAAGTTTTCTGCGCACCTTTGGACAAGTACCTATGGAAAATTTTGCCACTTTCGTATTTTAGAACAAGATATGTACCTCAAATATGAAGTGCAAATCAAGTTGTATGGACACTTGGCACAAGCACTATGATGATTTATAGGAACAGGCAATTCCATGGCCGTAATTTCTGGTTCACATTTGGGTGACCGGGTCAAATAATACACCAGTTCATTCCTTAAAATCATCAAATCACGTTCTTCTTGTTGAGTTGCAGGAACATCTTTCAAAACTCCTTCCCTAAAATAATCAACTTCAGAACTTTTCAACACAGAAATTTGTGTTGAAGTGAACCTCAGATATAAGAGCAAGCCGGATTTGATCTTGTAACCCAATTTGTTCAGCATCATTATGTACAAAATGATTTGGCCTCTGTGCTCAAGAGAAAATGTAGCTCGACCAGTTTTCAATTCCAATGGCATCAAACCTCTATCTGTTTGCACGCTGACGTCTATTTTACCCTTGATGCCCAGCTGTGGACACCACAAATTCTCTTCAATGTCGTCGATTTTGTGTATGGAACCGACCCAGTTATCTTTGTGATGAATTTTGTTGTTATTTTCAATGTAGCGACTCACGAACTCGACAATTTTTGGAACGAACTGAGCTATTTCGGATTCAACTTCAGAAAACGATAGCCCACATTCATACAGAGTTCTGATCTGCAAACAATAGTTATATTATTAATGACAATAGTCGGTGATACAGTAACGATAAGCAATATTACAATTTTTTTACTGTGCACTAAGTCATTTAACATTGTCTCAATCAGCACTGTATCTTTGACATTCGCTCTCAATACACTTTCGAGCAAGGAATGGACTAGATTGCCTATAATCATGACTTTGTTGCTAGGATCGAAACCACGATAACGTTCTTGGAGGACCGTTCTTCGTTTGCAGAAAGTTGAACCTGAAATTAAGGAGGGCAATATATTTCATCATTATCATAATAATTATCAGCCCGCATATCAAACCTAATCTACACAGGGTGTTTCAAATTTAAATCGCGTCCATTCAGGAAATGATGGAAAACTTTGAAAGAAGTAGACTTTCTCAAAAAAAAAGTCAGAAAAGAATAATAACGGAGATATAGGCGTTCAAAGTTGAATTTTATAAATTTTTCATCATAACTTTGGAACTTCTCAACCGATTTTGTTCAAATTTGAACCAAAGCTTACTGAAATAAACCGGTATCAAACAATAATAACGCGTTCCGTTAAAATTTTTCAGTGACGTAGATAATGGGGAGGTGCTCCTGCTTTTTAACCCCTATTGTTTACCCTCTTCAGTGATTTTGTAAATTGTTCATATTTTTGAATTCTACGTTCAATTTGGAAGAAAAAGTTACTCTTGTAAAATTTTCATCAGAGGCTCCATTTTCGAGATATTTGGGTTTGAATAGACAGACAATAGTTTGAATTAGAGCCATGAATAATATTAAAACTGTTCAAAACAGCTGTAAAAGTTTGACTTTCTCATGGTTTTTCATGCATAATTCATAAACAGGTTAAGGTAATTTGGCTGTAATTTGCCACAGATCTGTTTTACTGTTTTGAATCATTAGGTGCTGTGGTCTGCAGCCTAAAATCTTGAAAGATAATTGAATTTTCTGAATTAATTAGCGTTGGTTTGGAAATGTGAGAATAGCGAAATGGAGCGGATGAGTCACGAAGCGCATTCCAGCGCATCGGTTTTGTAGGTCAAGGGTTGTCACACATGCGGGGTGTGAAAAGAGGGTGTCGAGATAGAATCGGCCTGAAAAGAGGAACTCGGGGAGTTGAGTAGCGGAGCTGGTGAACGAGAGGTGTGTGGGAGACTCACAATTGGTATTCGTCAAGAATAAACTAACAGTGCTAAACCAGTTGTTAATAATAACTGAATGTGTATCATCAACTAGGGATAGACAACACACAGGCAAGTTTATCTTTTATGTGATGCGAGAATTATCTCAACGGGTTAAAGTTGTTGTTTTGTTTATAAGCTTCAAGTAAGGGTTGTTCTATGTACTCCAATAACAGCCAAAGGCCTTGTCAAACCGAGTTAATATTGCGCAAAAAGCTGTGAGCTTTTAAATACATTGTTTCCAGTTACCCTCAAGTCACCAGGTATATGGTGGATGCCTCAATAACCCTTATACAACAAAAATATAGCCTCCGACAGGTGATTTGTAGACTCAGCTCAGAACACAGCGCTAGCAGTATATATGCAAATCGTACCTGGGCTAAAACATCGCGAATACTTCCCTCTGAAAGAAAAGAATATATTTAACCCTTTTCTCAGCGTCAAAGGACCTCACGTGCTTTCAGGTTGCGTTCTCTAAAATATGTGAACCGCTTGAGACATGCCAAGATTGCCAAGGAGTAAACTGTCGCTCAGAAATATCTACAAGATATCGAAATGTAATGTAATTTTCCAGGTTAATTATTGGCTCACATCTAATTGCACATCTGTTTTAATTAATGTACACCAAATTGACCTCTAGCTGAGTGACAAGTTTGTGATTTAAAATACAGCACCAGCTGGAAGTAAATTGATCAAATTAAGACACCCAACTTTAATGTAAAATATTTTATCAGTAATTAAGATAATGACTATACTTTCGGAATGCAAAGACCATAATCAATGGGTTAATAATCTCTCTCTGAGCGGAATGATAGGAGTAAGCTCGATATCTCTGAGTACAAATATGGACTTGACGACGAAAAAGGTTGATCAAAATCAATTAAAGGAATTGGAAGGGTGATGTACTTCGTCAATTTTCAATAATTAAGAAGATTATTATTTGATTTACAATGCGATTGTCAAAGTTCGTAAGATAAACACACACATACAAAACGCAGCCACATGACTTGAAATCAGCAAGGAGCAATTTCAATTCACGTCAATAACTCGGCAACGATGAATTAATTGAAGGGTTGATCATACAATAAATCAAACTCCTGAATATTACGATTTACTCTCATCTAAATTGGGAGGAATACGGAAACAGGAATTTAATTAAAAGTCTGGTTAACCAACAAGCGAATATGCCTCATGGGCATGAGGCTCAGTAGCGCACTTCCTTTTTGAAGGATTAGTTAACGCAAGATGTTAAGTAATTAGGGTTCTACCGTTACTTGGGCAAAAAATTTCAATATGGCGGCCAAAATTTCGGCAGAATCATGAAATTCGGCTCGAGAATCGGAATGATCGGACTAGACAAGGGTAAGCTCCAAGTTTCACGAAGATCGTTCCACTAATAAGTGATTTAAATATGGCGGCCAAGATGGCGGCGGAATCATGAAAGTCAGCTTGAAAATAAGAATGATTATACGGGACAAAGATAACTTTCAAGTTTCATGAAAATTCTTCCACTTATAAGAGCTTTCAATATGGCGGCAAAGATGGTGGCGGAATCATGAAATTCAGCTTAAAAATAAGAATGATCGTACTAGACAAGGATAAGTTTCAAATTTCATGACAATCGTTCCACTAATAAGAGAGTTCAATATGGCAGCCAGGATGGCGGCGGAATTATGTACGCCAATCTACCTATTTGGTCCTTGAGGACCTAAGCTATCCATCGGATGAAGTTCATTTTTTAAGGGCTGTAGCTTTATTTCCCGAAGAGAAGTTCAACTTCTTCGAAGTGCACAGGAGATCTCTGTTTTTTGATAATAATGATAACGATGTATGGATAACAAAAATAGTGCCTATTGGCCACTCTTGGGGACATCAGCTATCAATCAGAAAATGTTCCAAGGCTCTTGCTTCAATTCTCGAGAAGGAGTACAGTGTCTTAATTTCTACACGGACAGACAGACAGACGAACCGGCCACATGAGCGTCATTCTGTTGCTTATAAAAAAAAAACAACTGATTCCGACCTCCTGGGCACGAATATCGAGTTAATTTTTGAATTGGAACAATTCTTTTTTATCGAAAAACCGAAAAAATGGTAGCCTGTCACATGATTTTTAGTGATACCTACCTACTTTTTTTTTGTTATTGAGCGAACATGTTTTGCAGTTTGAGTGCCATTATTTTTCAGGTACCTAGTATTGGCTATTTTAAAATGTTAAGTAGTGTCAGTGGCACGTCTGATTTTAAATTTGTAGGGTCACGTATGCGCCGAGCCGTAGCTTTGCGGTCGTTTTCAAAAATTCATAACAATTGACCCGAGGGTCGTATTGAAGTGGAGTTTTTGTCAAAAGAAAGTTCAAATTGTTCTCTAAATATAATCCCGTACATGTAGTGATGAATTTTCATAAGAACATGTAGTTACCCGCATATCGCAACTTTCTACATCTAACTGCGAATTCCAGCACTTAGTCGGCGAAGCCGCCTTACACCAAAATGTTATTATTGTATGTAATTGTTTATGATTATTTCGGAAAGATTTTTCTTGGTTCGCGTACCAAGGCCATCAGCTACCCATTCAAGTTGAAATATTTTCTGTATAGGATTTCGTTTTGTTCCGATAAGAGGATATCAAGAACCAGCAAGCAACGAATAATTATTTGATTTGCGGCCGAGCCGTAGCTTCGGATTCATTTTCAAAAATTCATAACTATTGACCTATACCTGCACCGATGTGGAATTTTTATTAAAATGAAGTTAAAATTCTCCTCTAAATATAACTCCCTATATGTATTATAGTAAAATGATAAGAACGGGTACTTGTTCGCATGTCATAACTTTCGAGATCAGGCCGCCATCTGAAATGCAGAATTCAACGGCGATGCCGCGCCACACTGAATTGTTATCATTGTAATTGTTTATCATTATTTCGTCGAGATTTTTCTTGGTTCGGGATACAATCATGGTCATGAGCTACCCATTGCATTGGAGTGAAAATTTTTCGCAACAACCTTTTCGTCTAGGACTAGATGCTGTAACGGACGGACGGACGGAGAAAGCGAGGACAAAAACGCCTTCCCGTTTGGAGAAGTGCGCTAACCAGAAACGGTCTTGGCAGGTAATCAAGATGTATTTTGATTTCAGAGACTGAATGTAAATTGAATTAGCAAATTCGTTATTGTGAGATGCAGTTAGTCCGCACAATTTGAGACTGTGAAATCAACAATTCATTCAAATAAAGTAATTGTGGTTGAATAAATTAAATTGGCGATTATGGATTCATAGGCAATAAAGCAGGTGTGATTTTAAAACTTTATTTGTGATATTTGTTTAATTGTCTTCTTTCAATAGAACCTGGGGAATTGAAAGGATTGGAAAAGAAGTATCTGGGAATCAAAAGGGGATCTAGGAATTTATTTTTCTGATTAAGGGGGCGGGTTACGAAATCTACGGCACAAAATTAAGACACAACGTAGGTGGCACGTCCAATTAAGCCCTATCTACTAACAAGTCGAATTCCACAACAATCCAAACAGTGGTTCCAACGTTGGGGAAGGGGGCTAAGAGGTCGTATTAGGACACAATAACGAACACAACACTAAAAACAACACATTGTGATTAAACTATCACACAGAACTTCACAAAGAGCGTAGATTTCAAAATCTAACCAACACAATCTGTTGATTAATGCTTCTTCGAACCGTCCGTCCGAACATAAAATGGCAGGCATTCGAAGTCATATACAGCGCTTATTTACATCTCTCCTCGATATTTCTCAAATGAAACTAGCACCATAAAAAAGCTAGCTATCAGCAACGGCTTTGACGGTTCCATCGTTGACAAACTCATGCGGGAAAAGGGAGGAGCATTGGAGCTGAGTTGCCTGAACGGTGACGAACCACCAAGAACATTGACGTCCATGATCTTTCTAGGACCCATCTTTCAAGAAATTATAGCGCCTGCGTCTGCGTTAGCATCAACAGCTACGAATCAGATCAGGAACTATGTGCATGTAAAAGACAAGATACAACGCCTTCAAAACAGCGGAATACGTAAAGCTCAAATGCGACGACTGAAGCTCCACATTATATCGGAGAGACTGGAAGGAGTGCGAATTTGAGGTTGACCGTAAACACCTTGGAAATTGTGGTTTACTCAGCTTTTATTTACGTTTATATCAGTAGGTACTCTTCTGCGAGAAAATAAAAAAGCTCATCAGGTTGAGTACTTCTCAGTACCCTCTATCTGATAAAAGGGCAAATATGGACAATCAAATCCTTTATGGTGTCTCTTAAACTTCCATCAAATGATGAAATCGACTTTGAATAACTTGAATAAAATGCTTCATGTTTCGCACTATATTTTGTGTTTTTATCAGTTTATGTTCACCCGTGTGCGGATATTGTACTTCGCATATTATGAAGAAAGCTCCCCTATTCCCTATTCACACAAAAACCTTAGCTTGTACGGTTCTATTGAAGTCAACAATTTCATAAAAATATCTGTTGTGAAAAATTAAGGCTACTTCCAAAAAGTTGATGAATAAAATTGTTCTTTTTTATGGAACACGGCAAGGGAAGTTTGAGGGTTGATAACTCCAGAGATGCTATTTTGCATGGTACTACCATAATTTTTTGAAAAATGAAAATTTACTTTTTGACAGGTTTTTTTTTCAAATCTGAACCACTGTGCGCCAGATAAGGAGTTGATTTCATCCATCCTCCTTCTTTTTAGACCCACAAGAAAAGAAGTTCATTTTTGACTCAAGTATCATCCTTTTCAGACAGGCCCACTAGATAAGGAGTTTATTTTCAATAGACCATTTCCACATGACGTCACACGCACATGTTGAACGGCTGATTCGGGGCAACGTCAACATGATGTCAACTATACGTGTCAGTTTGTCAAAACCTCGGTCAAAACCATGGTGTCACCAATGACTTTCACACACGGACACCGACTGACAGATTGTCATATTACCAATCTGACTGACGCACTTGACTGACGTAGCCCACGTGTCCTGTGACAGATAAGGCACATCTGACTGACGTTGCCCCGAATCAGCTGTTCAAGACGGATCTGCGTGACGTCAGTGGAAATGATCTATACGTTGTTTCAGAAATAATGCTATCCCAGTAGGTCATGAAAATCTAAATGCAGCTTTAGATTTAGTTACAAAAAACGTCAAATCAAAAGTGTAAATCTCATGGAAACTTCATTATTTATTTTCAGGTTATAAGTCAGATCTTTCACTCCTTTCAGTCAGAAAGTATTTCTTCAGTTTTTTATCGAGTATCATGTGCGGCACCCCATTCAAGGTGCACTTGAAGAAAGATACATGCAGTTTTGATGTCGAACCGTCTCTGTTTCCGATCTCGGGACTAAAAAAAATAGGCACCTGGGGAGTCAGCAGATTTCGTTCTTGCCACAGACCCAATCAACATTGTGCACATATCACACAGGTAGATAGTGAAGCAGTAAAGCAAACTCCATGTCCTTGAGAGGCATCAGATATCAAGGAAGATCTGCTTCTAAAGCCGAGTTACGCTGTTCTACTTCAACTGAGCCTTTTAGTGAAGACAGAAGCACGAAATCTGGTAGGATATGGCACAACAGACTGTATTGTACCTACTCTTTTGATTGAGAACGGGCGCCTGGCTGATTTTTTTCTTGACTGGGCTCAGGGATCCACGGCCACTTTTTGGTTGTAAGTAGTGACCATGGAGGTAGTGACAAACCTTGGCTTCTTTTTGCCAGTATGCGTTCGACCGTGCAGTACGTTACTAAAGATCAAAGCAACGCGCTGAATGCTGGCAGCTGCATTGTTGGAATCTCTGAAGAATTCTTCGTAACAGCGTCAAAGTATTTCACGTTCTCTCGCAGATAAACCAGTTCGTTTCCTCACACATGGCGTGAAAATTATCAGGTAGGTAATCACAACCAATGAAGGAACAACACAACAGTAACAGTAGGTAGGTATAACGTAACAGGAACAACAGTAACTGTATAAGTAACACGTACAGATTCTTAAAACTTGCGTCGATAGGTGCTTATTACGATTTTCGTTCCAAAAGCTATCTAGGTGGACAGAAACATGACAGTTTAGACGACAGTAAAAAATTTCGCGGTTGATTTTGATTCACATGTCATACTGACTTGGAACTAAAACAATAAACGTTTTAGAACTAGACAAAGCTAAAGCGACTTTTACCATATACTTCCAATGCCTACTGAGATAGCAATCAATCTGAAACAACGTTATACTCAAGTACTCCCCTTCTTACTCTGGACTAACGAGGTACTACTGTTATAGCAAAAAACTGTAAAATTGCATAATTGGAAATGATAGCTTTTACCTTTATGCTACCTGTCAGTGATAAACTGAACGAAATTCATGCAGTCGACCCTGAAAGCATCTTGAATATCGAACTCACCAACTATTGTAGTGCATGAAATCAGCATATTCGGCTCATACACAATACACCCAACTTCATTATTGACGTACCATTTTCCTTCGGAAGACTTAGCAGCAGTAATATGAAGCACACTTCCAGTTTCATACTCAAAATGAGACCTTGAAAAAGAAAATATTTGATAATTTAAACATCAGCTGGATAAGTGGAGCGTCAAACCAAAATCCTCCAACATGGCATTCTCCATACAATTCCTGTATTACTGATTTCAATTTTAGAATTAAAGCTCTTGGAGTTTTATCAACTTGTACAACTTTACACTGCTGGGGTTCATTGAAATTTATTCCTACTTTAAACTGTGTCTGTAAAAGCCAAAACCATAAAAGACAATAACACAAGTTTATTAGCAATCAGAAGAGAGTTGTAAATTTGGAAGTAGAAGTTAGTAGATTCTCACCACCAAGTCATCATCGAAATCATTGAATAAGTCATCCAAATCATCAGAAAAGCTGGAAGATTTTTGTTGTAACATTTTCAAAGGTGATCTTGGAATATTCTCACAATGCTTCATCTTTACCGGGGTCTTACTGGTAATATTATTTTCATTTGAGTTATTCCTTTTCAGGTTGCAATCTGTAAATATTGAATTGTTTAGTCATAAGCAAGTTTATCTAATCTATATTTTGAAAAGGTGTTTCAGTAAACATAATTTTAATTTTAAATACCCAGGTAGGTATAATTTTTATTCAGAAAAAATTCTTGTCAGGGTACTTCGTCAAACTATATCTTAGTAGTCTCGGCTGACAAATGGCAAGTTCATAAGAATCACAAAACTGAAAAAGAAGCAATGTTCCTACCTGCTTTGATGAAAAAGTCTTCATCCAATTTTGCTCGTTTACTTTGCTGCTTCGAGGGGGATATTTTCTTCTTGGCTTCTTGAAGTGTTTGTTTCTCTGGAGTCCTTTCCAAATTCTTCATAACTTCTTTGTGGGCGTTACTGACTTTTTGTGGTGGGCTCTTTTTGTGAAAGAAGTCAGATAACTTGGAGTTTCCCACTAGAGTCTGTTAATTGAGTCAATTCCCAATTATATGAATTATTAATGAGTGGCAAAAGCAATGTGTACATATCTTTTTTGACGCCATTTCTTATTTTACTTAAAAACTGGCATTATTACAATTAAAATTCCAACAATAATCGATTATTGCAAGTGCCTGCTGATTTGTTTTCATTGTTAACCTCAAAAAATTTAAACGTCAGTTTTCAGGTTTCCCTCGTTTTTTCTGGGGACTTCAATGTTGCCACCAGTCGGAATTCTACTGTACGGTACCCAAATTTGACCGCGAAAGTTTAAACCAACGCCAGCGTTTACAATCGGCGGTTTATGTATTATGTAGTTGAAATTTGAACCACAGGTAGGGCCAGTAAGACTAATCGTTGGGCCAATGGTTGTTGAACCATAGCTGGTCAAATCTTCTGATGTGCTCGGAATAAAGCTTTGCAGATTTCAATTTTGTTTCTGTATTTCTGTACACGATACAAATTTTAAACTGATACAATAAAAATAGAAACAATAAACAGCCTCTATTACAAAAATTCGTATTGTTATTAAGAGTCTTTGGTACGCTGGGAGCGGCTCCGTCAAAAATACCCCAGCTCGGATCCAGTTAATTTTGTTCAAGGACGTTTTGAGAAATTATTAGTGTATTTACATTACAAAAATTCTGGAAAATCCGCCCACAGGCGGAGATCACTAACTTGTTGTCACTACAAAAAAAAGGGTCCTATTGGACACAGGAGAAGGTTTCTTTTTCGGGATGAACTCTCCAAAGTAATTTACAAATTCTCTGAAACAGTTTTTTTTTTATGAAAAAGCTGGAGCCAGGAAACTATGAAACAAAAACAGGTGTAGGTACCTACATTATCTAAGAGTTGTACCTTCAAGTAGAATCACACTCAACTAAATCTTGCCTTGCAAAGCAATACTTCCGTATTCTTTGTTTTCTTTACAATTTTCCAAAGTCTATGATGGAAATCTGTTAAAAAACATCTTATTATTATTATTATTATCATCATCACCATCATTGCCCATATTCAGATTCAATCTTCCGCTCCAGATTTGTCATAAAAAAAAACAACCCATTGGGTTGTACCTGTGGACCACTTTGGAGTCTACCCAAATATGCAAAAAGGATTTGTTTCCTGTATGTTGGGCAATAAAAATCTAGCGATTTCCGTATGCTGACGGTTCTTTCCAGATTTATTACTTTTTCATAATAATCAAAAGGTAGGTGGTAAGTGCGGGCTGAAATTTTGGCGGAGCCAATCTGAGCATACAGTAAGCTCTTAAATCAAACAGGATTTTCAAAAAAATCTAGTTTTAAAATTAAAGATCAAGCTAGAATTAATACAAATTAGTTTCTTGCTGACAACGCTGAACTCGTCCCAGGTGCGACCGTCACTTCTCCCGCCTGGCCGGTGGTATCTCTTTGAGGACTCTGGAAAGAACACATCATGCAGATTGTAGATATTTTCTTGCAACTTTGAAATTCACATTACTTAGGTCAAAACACGGAATCTTTCATTTTGTGATATACTATTATTAAAATTGTCTCCTTTTCAATGTTTCAACCTTCAGTCCAAGCGGTAACGCATAACTATAATCAATTCAAGGTGTTATTCATTAGAGTGAGCTATGGAAAAAATGTGGTGTTGTGATACGAATGGTACAATGCTGACTTGATGTTAACGTCTTGGCAGCTAGTTGTCTACATGTGCTATGTATAATGTGACACTAAACTTGTCATCGTGTCTCGGAGTCATGTATTGTAGAAAATACGGAAGGAATCGTGAGTTTCCCTGGAGTGCTTTGCAGTGTGGTCGATAAGGGACCTTGTATCTACTGGTCGGTGGCTCTTCGCCAAGGCTTTTGGCAGCCAAACGTCGAAAACGAAACGAATAAAAAGATCAATACACTGAGAACTGACAATGGAGGCGAGTACGTAAACGTAAAGGACGTGTTCAGGTATTTTCAGCAAGAATCAGGTGTTAAGTTAAACATCAAACGACAGTTCCATTATATACCGTGTGTTTTTCGAACACCGCACCAGTCTATAGCTTTTTTCCTATGGATCTGAAATTTTTATGGGGTATTTGCACGAACTTGTAGTATAGCTGGACTGCTAATCCCCCAGATTCCCCCAACAACTTATGACCCCTCCTCTGTAAGTCGCCATCTTATTATGCACCGGTACCCAAAAGTCCCAAAACGTTTGGTAGCGGCTTCGAGAGTGGCTTTCAATATTCAACGGAGCAGTTTTATGTATTGATGACTATGACTATATATTCTATTTTATAAATATATATAATTTTAGTGTATAATAATATAATTTTTAGCTTAATTTGTTACCGATCCATGAAGATTTGCAAGAGTTTACCGTTATTACATAAAACGTTTTGAGGTTCACTAGAAGAATTTTTGCTCGGTGACAGTCGGTGCTTGGCTGTCAGTGCCGCGCTATCTTGATCTGGGATAATATCTTGATTTCTGGTTTTGATTTCGGCGACTTGTACCTATATCCCGTTCACTTTTTATTTTCAGTAGAATGAGTTTTTGAATAAAAAATAAAGTGACAAGCGGGGGGGCTACGGCTACGGCTGATGGCACCTGCAAAGTTTTGGATCGAAACTATCAGCGGCCGTCAGCCGTATCCTCCCAGCGCCAGCGTCCAGCTTGTCACTTTATTTTTGCTCCAAAAAGTCATTCTACTGGAAATAAAAAGTGAACAGGATATACCTAGGTAAACTCGTAGAATCAGACCGTTGCCGTGGCAGGTGATGCCAACCGTTGATAACAAAAAACTTAGTGACCACATAATCTCATGGGAGCGCCCGCCTGGCGTCATTTCCCCCTCTGTTATCATCTGTCCAGCTATAGGCGATTTACATTAGAAAAACGCCACCTGGTGTAGAGCTCGGTACTTGATCGTCGAGGACGTTTTTGCGAGGAAAACCTACTCCGACGTCTAGTAGCCTAGGTGGGCACTAGTGGATACCTGTAATACCCACGTATTAACAATTAACATGGAAATTTGACAAGTAGAATTAATCTGAAAAAGGGGTTTGCATTTGTGTCTCTTATTTCATGTTATGGTTAGCGAATTTAGCAGGTTTTTAGTAGATCTAGCTCCAGAGGTGCGCAGCTGAAAGACTACGCCCCCAGCAATGCACTACATTATTGCGATAAAAAAAGAAAACGTTTACGTCGCGAACACAGAGGTAGCTACGGCGAGCTTGTTCGAATGAAAAATGCGGATCTCCAGCTAAAGTCGAAGCAGGAAATCTTTAGAAAAAAGCGAGGAAAAAAGGTAGGTGGTGGTTGACTCTGCACGGCCAGCCCGAGGTGATTTTTTCTTGGCTGGCAGGCTGGTCGACGGGCTTGTGTGTTTCCCTCCGTGCGGGTGTGACAAGAGTCTGTTGCTCTTCCTTGGGCGGAAGCTATGGATGATTTAGAGAAAGGTCTGCGACGACGCTGGTCATCAACATGGGGCCCAATAACGAGCCTATGGGGTCCCAAGGGTTCACAGGAACGAAAGTTTGCTTGTAGCGTACTGCACAAGACAGCAAAGTGACAGTTTTGACATGCCACCAATTGACGTAACCACCGCCGTTGCCGGACGGCAACTTACACCAGTTCTAAAAATTAATGCCCTAAAACTTCCTCGACGAAACGGCCATTTTCCCCAATAAGGTCAATCGCCTATACTACAGGTTCGTGGGTATTTGAGAAAATTTTTGCAATTTTTTGCGTTGATCATAAAGCAACACTCACTTGCTTCCGGAAGTAACCGGAAGTGACATCAACTTTGGATTTTCAAATGGAACACCTGTATATGTTTTAATATTCGGATAGATTTTTTTTTATTGACACAGTGGTGGCTTGAAAATTCTCTATGATGAAAAATAATGATTTTATAGCGGAATGAATATAATTGAAATATGTATCATTACCAAAGGTGGCTGCGACCACAAATAAAAAACTGAAACTACCGTATGTTCGTTAAAATCATGAATTAGTCACGACATACGTTTTCACTTCCATAGCCTGCCCTAATTCATGATTTTAACGAACATACGGTAGAAGTATCTTAATTGGTAATGTCAAAAAGCGTTGCTGGTTGAAATCGACATAAACAATAAACAAAATTCTAACTTCAGATTTTTATTTGTGGTCGCAGCCACCTTTGGTAATAATAATTACAATTTAATCGATTAAATATTAAATGATTTCAACCAGCAACGCTTTTTGACATTGTGCGATATATAAACTGCCTTACATTGGGTTTTTAAACGTTTCCATTATCCACACCGGGATTGGATAATGGTAGAGATATTTGACATAGACAATAAACAAACTTCTAACTTCGGATTTTTATTTGTGGTCGCAGTCACCTTTGGTAATAATAATTTACTTACATTCAATCCGCTATAAAATCGTAATTTTTCATCATAGAGAACTTTTAAAACCACCCCCGTTTCAATAAAAAAATCTCTATCCAAATATCAAAAAATATACAGGTGTTCCATTTGAAAATCAAAAGTTGATGTCACTTCCGGTTACTTCCGGAAATCAGTGCAGCTTCATGATCAGCGCAAAAAATAGTAAAAGTACTCCTAAATACCCCATAGAAATTTCAAAAAAGGGTCTCTGCATGATTTTTGAAGCTAATTTGGTCACATCTTTCTGGGCGGAAGCTGTGAACACAGCCGTGCTCCTGATTAATCTTTCACCTACAAAATCGCTGATGAACTCAACGCCAAGATAAATCTAGACAAGTGATAAACCGGATGTTTCACTTCTAAAAACTTTTGGATGCAATGCAAATTGCAAAGCTATGGTTCACGTTCCAAAAGAAAGACGCAGAAGATGGGATTCGAAATCAGAAGAATGTATCTTGGTCGGATATTCTGAAAAAACGAAGGGTTATTGACTACTGAACAAGAAAATAAGAAAAATAGCTGTGAAGCGCGACGTGATCTTTCTCGAGGACGAAATGGTTCAAGACGAAAAATCAAAAAAAGAAGAAAATAAGTTAATTCTCTTATGCGCAGAAGATACTGTCGGTGAAAAGAAACTGTTATGGAAGAAGAAACCGAGAGCCGAGAACGAAAGAGAAGCAAACTAGAACGAAAAAGAAGCAAACGAGAACGACAATGCGACTGAAAGCGATTCAAGACGATCAGCACGCTCCCATCAAACGAAGAAATGGGACTATTATTATTTAACGCGCAATCTCGCGCGCAGTACAAAACTTGTCGAAGACGAACCAGATATGTTGGAAGAAGAGCGAAATAGAGAAGACGCGGCAAAATGAAAAGAGGTGAAACCCGTACCCTTCGTTTGGGAAACTGAAGTTACCAGTTTTGGGTTTTGATAAAAACTTGACTCAAGTGTAATACTCAGTTGTAATACAATAAGTGGTACGATTATCGGCGATCTTTTTTTTATGTATATTATTAGTTACAATCCCGCAGCTGAAGAAAGCCCTATTTTCTTGGATTGAGATTATAACGAAATGATAATATTAAAAAACTATCAGACGATTAAGCGTACAACGAATAGGCGAAATTCAGTGCCATTTCTGCGCTGGCGCAACCATGCTAGGGGATTTGAGAATAGTGCCGTATGCTAACACATGTAACAAGCGAATATGCCTCATGGGCATGAGGCTCAGTAGCGCACTTCCTTTTTGGAGGATTAGTGAACGCAAGATGTTAAGTGATTAGGGTTCTACCGTCTTGGGCAAAAAATTCCACTATGGCGGCCAAAATATCGACAGAATCATGAAATTCGGCTTGAAAATCAAAATGATCGTACTAGACAAGGGTAAGTTCCAAGTTTCATGAAAATCGTTCCACTAACAAGAGATTTCAATATGGCGGCCAAGATGGCGGCAGAATTATGAAACTCAGCTTGAAAATAGGAATGATCGTACGAGACAAGCGTAACTCTCAAGTTTCATGAAAATCCTTCCACTTATAAGAGATTTCAATATGGCGGCCAAGATGGTGGGGCAATCATGAAATTTGGCTTGAAAATAAGAATGATCGTACTAGACAAGGGTAAGTTTCAAGTTTCATGACAATCGTTCCACTAATAAGAAATTTCAATATGGCAGCCAAGATGGCGGCCGAATTATGAAAGCCAACCTGCCTATTTGGTCCTTGAGGACCTAAGCTATCCACCGGATAAAGTTCAATCTTCAAGGGCTGTAGCTTTATTTCCCGAGGAGAAGTTCAACTTCATCGAAGTGCACAGGAGATCTCTGTTTTTTGAGAATAATGATAACGATGTATGGATAACAAAAATAGTGCCCATTGGCCACCCTTGGGGACATCAGCTATTAATCGGAAAAAAGTTCCAAGACTCTTGTTTCAATTCTCGAGAAGGCGTACAGTGTCTTAATTTCTGCACGGACTCGGACAGACAGACAGACAGACAGACAAACCGGCCACATAAGCGTCATTCTGTTACTTATATAAAAAAATGTTCTCCAACTGATTTCGACCTCCTGAACACGAATATCGGGTTCACTTTTGAATTGGAACATTTCTTTTTTATCGAAAAACCGAAAAAATGGTAGCCTTGTCACATGATTTTTAGTGATACCTACCTACTTTTTTTTTTTGTTATTGAGCGAACATGTTTCGTAATTTGAGTGCCATTATCCTTCAGGTACCTAGTATTGGCTATTTCAAAATGTTCAATTACTATTTCGGCACGTCTGATTTTAAATTTGTAGGGTCGTGTAATATGCGCCGAGCCGTGGCTTTGCGGTCGTTTTCAAAAATGGATAACAATTGACCCGACGCCGACGGTCGGATCGAAGTGGGGTTTTTGTCAAAAGAAAGTTCAAATTGTTCTCTAAATATAATGCCGTACATACAGTGATGTATTTCATTAAGAAATTGTAGTTGCCTGCATATCGCAACTTTCTACATCTTACCGCGAATGCCAGCACTTGATCGGCGAAGCCGCCCTACACCAAAATGTTATTATTGTAATTGTTCATGATTGATTCGGCAAAATTTTTCTTGATTCGCGTTCCAAGTCCATGAGCTACTCATTCGAGTTAAAATAGTTTCTGTATTGAATTTCGTTTTGTTCGGAGGAAAGGATATCAAGCACCAGCAAGCAACGAATAAATCATTTGCGGCCGAGCCGTAGTTTCGGAGTCATTTTCAAAAATTAATAACTATTGGCCTGCACCCCGCACCGATGTGAAATTTTCATTAAAATGAAGTTCAAATCATCCTCTAAATATAACTCCGCATATGTATTATGGTAAAATGATAAGATCGGGTACTTCCTCGCATGTGATAACTTTCGAGATCAGGCCGGCTTCTGAAATGCAGCATTCAACGGCGATGCCGCGTCACACTAAATTGTTATTATTGTCATTGTTTATTATTATTTCGTCGAGATTTTTCTTGGTTCGGGATACAAGGTCATGAGCTACCCAATGGAGTAAAAATTTTTCGCAAAAACCTTTTCGTCTAGGACTAGATGCTGTGACGGACGGACGGACGGACGGACGGACGGTCGGACGGACGGACAAAGCGAGGGCAAAAGCGCCTTCCCGTTTGGAGAAGTGCGCTAAAAATTGCAATATGGCGGCCAAAATATCGACGGAATCATGAAATTCGGCTTGAAAATCAAAATGATCGTACTAGACAAGGGTAAGTTCCAAGTTTCATGAAAATCGTTCCACTAACAAGAGATTTCAATATGGCGGCCAAGATGGCGGCAGAATTATGAAACTCAGCTTGAAAATAGGAATGATCGTACGGGACAAGCGTAACTCTCAAGTTTCATGAAAATCCTTCCACTTATAAGAGATTTCAATATGGCGGCCAAGATGGTGGGGCAATCATGAAATTTGGCTTGAAAATAAGAATGATCGTACTAGACAAGGGTAAGTTTCAAGTTTCATGACAATCGTTCCACTAATAAGAAATTTCAATATGGCAGCCAAGATGGCGGCCGAATTATGAAAGCCAACCTGTCTATTTGGTCCTTGAGGACCTAAGCTATCCACCGGATAAAGTTCAATCTTCAAGGGCTGTAGCTTTATTTCCCGAGGAGAAGTTCAACTTCATCGAAGTGCACAGGAGATCTCTGTTTTTTGAGAATAATGATAACGATGTATGGATAACAAAAATAGTGCCCATTGGCCACCCTTGGGGACATCAGCTATTAATCGGAAAAAAGTTCCAAGACTCTTGTTTCAATTCTCGAGAAGGAGTACAGCGTCTTAATTTCTGCACGGACTCGGACAGACAGACAGACAGACAGACAGACAGACAAACCGGCCACATAAGCGTCATTCTGTTACTTATATAAAAAAATGTTCTCCAACTGATTTCGACCTCCTGAACACGAATATCGGGCTCACTTTTGAATTGGAACATTTCTTTTTTATCGAAAAACCGAAAAAATGGTAGCCTTGTCACATGATTTTTAGTGATACCTACCTACTTTTTTTTTGTTATTGAGCGAACATGTTTCGTAATTTGAGTGCCATTATCCTTCAGGTACCTAGTATTGGCTATTTCAAAATGTTCAATTACTATTTCGGCACGTCTGATTTTAAATTTGTAGGGTCGTGTAATATGCGCCGAGCCGTGGCTTTGCGGCCGTTTTCAAAAATCGATAACAATTGACCTAACGGTCGGATCGAAGTGGGGTTTTTGTCAAAAGAAAGTTCAAATTGTTCTCTAAATATAATGCCGTACATGCAGTGATGTATTTCATTAAGAAATTGTAGTTGCCTGCATATCGCAACTTTCTACATCTTACCGCGAATGCCAGCACTTGATCGGCGAAGCCGCCCTACACCAAAATGTTATTTTTGTAATTGTTCATGATTATTTCGGCAAAATTTTTCATGATTCGCGTACCAAGGTCATGAGCTACCCATTCGAGTTGAAATATTTTCTGTATTGAATTTAGTTTTGTTCGGAGGAAAGGATATCAAGCACCAGCAAGCTACGAATAAATCATTTGCGGCCGAGCCGTAGTTTCGGAGTCATTTTCAAAAATTAATAACTACTAATCGGCACCTCGCACCGATGTGAAATTTTCATTAAAATAAAGTTCAAATCATCCTCTAAATATAACTCCGCATATGTATTATGGTAAAATGATAAGATCGGGTACTTCCTCGCATGTGATAACTTTCGAGATCAGGCCGGGTTCTGAAATGCAGCATTCAACGGCGATGCCGCCTCACACTAAATTGTTATTATTGTCATTGTTTATTATTATTTCGTCAAGATTTTTCTTGGTTCGGGATACAAAGCCATGAGCTACCCAATGGAGTAAAAATTTTTAGCAAAAACCTTTTCGTCTAGGACTAGATGCTGTGACGGACGGACGGACGGACGGACGGACGGACGGACGGACGGACGGACGGTCGGACGGACGGACGGACAAAGCGAGGACAAAAGCGCCTTCCCGTTTGGAGAAGTGCGCTAAAAAGCGTAATTTCAACATTGTATATTATTGAAACGGCTGTAAATGAAACTTTCAAATAAGCTATGGAAAAAAAAGTGTTTCTTGATCTTTCATTGTGTTCAAGACCAGCAATGATGGATCAGTTTTAGATACACAAGGAGCGAAAATATGGTGACGTGTTTATCAGTTGGTGTGTTTTTGAAAATACCGCCCTACTTCTAGTATTCTTCTCTGCCTTACGGTTGCCGTCATAGTCATAGACACGTCCTGTCTGTCAATGGCATGAAACTACATGTAAACAAATGGTGACTAAAATTTTATCGGGTTATATGTATAATATATCAGAGGTTTTGTGTTTTCCGTTTTTTTTCAAAAATGACAGGCAGTTTGTTGAGTGCCTGGCTGCAAAAACCATACGAAAAGAACATTACAGTTCCATTTCATGTGTTCCCAAAAAACATCACCTTCTAGGCAACCAGTTATACACTGAAAACGGCTTTTTCGTTCTTTTCGGAGCACTATACGCGCGGAATTAATTTTTTCGACAGCAATGCACATGGACAACATCATTCCGCATAATCTAGCATGGAAATCAGGAGTTTCTTGTCATCTATTTTCCTTTGTTAAATCGATGGCTAAAAATCTGCAGGTTTTGACTTTTCCAAGCTCGCGCAGACGCATGAGTTCCATCCCCTAGCTTTGCGAACCTACTAGCCCAGGCATTTTAGATCAAAATTGACCAAAACCTGGAAAAAAATAACGTAAGTCTGAAAATTGGTGGGACGCTTCCACTTCAA
This sequence comes from Anaspis maculata, assembly GCA_949128115.1. Lineage (NCBI taxonomy): Eukaryota > Metazoa > Arthropoda > Insecta > Coleoptera > Scraptiidae > Anaspis > Anaspis maculata. The sequence goes on from OX421963.1 coordinate 45,138,321, forward strand.
CCCCTTAACCACATACTGGAAGTCCTAAAAAATCCTATGTCCGCTTCATCGGTTTTTGGCGGCAAAAAGGTGTAAGTGACAATAATTTAGAAACTATCTATTAGAATACGCGATGAAGCTTCGATACAGCTGAAAATTGCTGAAAATGATCTCCTCGGCCAGTTGAACAACATATTGGAAGTACTAAAAAATCCTATATCTGCTTCATCGTTTTTTAGCGGCAAAAAGGTATAAGTGACATTGCTTTGCAAACTAATAATTAAATCACGCGTTGAAGTTTCAGTACAGGTGAAAATTGCTGAAAATGGTCTCCTCGAGCAGTTGAACAACATGTTGAAAGTCCTAAGAAATCCTATGTCCGCTTCATACTTTTTTTTCAGCGGCAAAAAGGTATAAGTGACATTGTTTTAAAAACTATTCAAATAAACACGCGGTCAAGTTTTAATACAGCTGTGAATTGCCGAAAATGGTCTTCTCGGTCAGCTCAACAACATAATTATTGAAAATCCTAAAAAATACTATGTCCACTCTATTGGTTTTTGGCAGCAAAAAGGTTCAATTGACATTATTTTGGAAACTATTCATTAAAACATGAGTTGAAGTTTCAGCACAGCTGAAAGTTGCTGAAAAATAGTATCTTTTGTTAGTTGAATAACATACTAAAAGTCCTGAGAAATCCCATGCCCGCTTCATGTTTTTGGCGGCAAAAGTGATATTATATTGTAAACAATTTTTTGAAATACGGGCTATAGTTTCAGTACAGCTGAAAATTGCCAAAAATGGTCTCCTTTGTTAGTATACTGTACTAGTCCGAGTAGACTAATTTCAGCAATTTTCAATTGTATTGCAGCTTCAACACATATTTTGAACAATAGTTTGAAGAAATGCTCCTATACATTTTTGCCGCCAAAAAACTATGAAGCGGACATAGGATTTCTTGGGACTTTTAGTATGTTGTTCACATGATCGAGGCAACCAATTCCAGCAATTTCCAGATGAATTGAAACTTCAACGCCTATTTCAATAAATAATAGTTTCCAAAACAATGTCACTTATACCTTTTTTCCACCAAAAAACAATGAAACAAACAGGGATTTTCCTAGTATTTTTAGTGTGTTGTTCAACTGACCAAGGAGACCATTTTCAGCAATTTTCAGCTGTATCGAAACTTCAACCCGTATTTTAATAAATAGTGACAAAAGAAAATTTCATCACTTATACCTTTCTGCCGCCAGAAACTAATGAAGCGGAGAGAAGATTTCTTAGGACTTTCAATATGTTGCTCAACTAATCGAGGAGACCATTTTCAGCAATTTTCAGCTGTATCGAAACTTGACCGCCTGTTTGATTGAACAGTTTCCAAAACAATGTCACTTACACCTTTTTGCCGACAAAAAACAACGAAGCGGACATAGGATTTCCAAGGACTTTCAGTACGCTGCTCAACTGACCGAAGAGACCTAATATTTTCACCTGTATCAAAACTTCAACCTGTATTTTATTGAATAGTAACAAAAAAAAAAGTCACTTATACCTTTCTGCCGCCAAAAAACAATGGAACGGACATAGGATTTTTGAGGACTTCTAGTATGTTGTCCAACTGACAAAGGAGACCAGTTTTAGCAATTTCCAGCTGTACTGAAATTCCAACTCGTATTTTAGAAAATAGTTTCCAAAATAATGTCATTTGAACCTTTTTGCCGCCAAAAAGCAATGAAGCGGAGAGAGGATTTTTTAGGACTTCCAATATGTTGTTCAACTGACCGAGAAGATCATTTTCGGAAGTCTTCAGCTGTATTGAAACTTCAACGCGTATTTTAACAAATAGTTTCTAAAATAATGTCACTTACACCTTTTTGCCGCCAAAAACCGATGAAGCGGACATAGGATTTTTTAGGACTTTCAGTATGTGGTTAAGGGGTTAAAGTGGAAGCGTTCCACCAATTTTCAGACTTACGTTATTTTTTTCTAGGTCAAAACCTAAAATGCCTGGGCTATACAGCGCAAGTCGTGCCTTTGAATATCGCATATTGTATTCAATAAGACTATACAATGAGTGGCACCGCTGCTGCGGAATGACTGATTGCATAGAGTGCGTTGGTCTGGCGGTGGGGGAACAAGCAGGGTACCACAGCGATAATATTTGCGTATTGCCGCTGTAGTACGCTGCTACTATACGTTGTTTCAGAAATATTGCTATCCCAGTAGGTCATGAAAATCTAAATGCAGCTTTAGATTTAGTTACAAAAAACGTCAAATCAAAAGTGTAAATCTCATGGAAACTTCATTATTTACTTTCAGGTTATAAGTCAGATCTTTCACTCCTTTCAGGCAGAAAGTATTTCTTCAGTTTTTTATCGAGCATCACGTGCGGCACCCCATTCAAGGTGCACTTGAAGAAAGATACATGCAGTTTTGATTTCGAACCGTCTCTGTTTTCGATCTCAGGACTAAAAAAAATAGGCACCTGGGGAGTCAGCAGATTTCGTTCTTGCCACAGTCTCAATCAACATTGTCCACATATCACACAGGTATAGATAGTAAAGCAGTAAAGCAAACTCCATGGCCTTGAGAGGGATCAGATATCAAGGAAGATCTGCTTCGAAAGCCGAGTTACGCTGTTCTACTTCAACTGAGCCTTTTAGTGAAGACAGAAGCACGAAATCTGGTAGGATATGGCACAACAGACTGTACTGTACCTACTCTTTTGATTGAGAACGGGCGCCTGGCTGATTTTTTTCTCGACTGGGCCCAGGGATCCACGGCCACTTTTTGGTTGTAAGTAGTGACAAACCTTGGCTTCTTTTTGCCAGTATGCGTTTGACCGTGCTGTACGTTACTAAAGATCAAAGCAACGCGCTGAATGCTGGCAGCTGCATTGTTGGAATCTCTGAAGAATTCTTCGTAACAGCGTCAAATTATTTCACGTTCTCCCGCAGATAAACGAACTGGATCCCCACACATGGCGTGAAAATTATCAGGTAATCAAAACCAATGAAGGAACAACACAACAGTAACAGTAGGTATAACGTAACAGGAACAACAATAACTGTATAAGTAACACGTACAGATTCTCAAAACTTGCGTTGATAGGTGCTTATTACGATTTTCTTTCCAAAAGCTATCTAGGTGGACAGAAACATGACAGTTTGGACGACAGTAAAAACTTCGCGGATGATTTTGATTGACATGTCACACTGACTTGGGACTAAAACAATAAACGTTTTAGAACTAGACAAAGCTAAAGCGACTTTCACCATATACTTCCAATGCCTACTGAGATAGCAATCAATCTGAAACAACGTATACCTCTATGAATTGTATATAGTCATAATAATTCATAGTCTGTCATATACAGGGTGATTCAAAAGTGTCGGACCATTTTAAAGGTGCGTAATATGGAAGTGTAGTAGAGTGCTGGAAAGTTGTTAGAAAAATTCTATGTCTATGGTCCTTCGATAGCTTCTATTTTCGTCGTTTTAAAAGATTTTAGTAAATTGTTTATAGAAAAACAATGAATACAAAAAATCAACCTCTGAATCTGTAATGAATTTTCGTTCTGTATACAAAGTGAGTCATCAATCCTGAAAATTATTTTTTTCTAAAAGTGCTTGCAGCAAACAGTCACAGTGGTCCCACAACCTTTATATGGCACAATAAAACACAATTCATTGTGATAGAATTCTTTTGCTTCTGGTTTTTCAGGAAAAATAAATTTTGTAGTTTATGACTCACCCTGGATAGAAAACAAAATTCAATACAGATTCGAAGGTTGATTTTTGTACTCTTATTTTCCCATAAACAGTTCACTAAAATCTTTTGAAACAACGAAAATAGATGCGATCGAAGGACCAACATTTGTCTCTAATGCGATTCTCTAAAAAATTCCATTCCATAAAGGCTCTGTTACGTTGTTATTACCTAGGCAACAGCCAATGGCTGACATGAATTTTTACATAGCAGAGCGTTTATGGAATGTTATTTTTTACAGAACAGCACTATAAATAACTTGAAAATTTAAAAACATAGCGTTTTTTCAACAACTTTTCAGCACTCCACTACACCTTCATATTACGCAGCTTCAAGGTAGTCCGCCACTTTTGAATCACCCTGTATACAGTAATAACGATCACGTTTTAAATCTTCATTATCTATCTCAGTTCTGATCAGTTCCACACCACTCTGCAAGATACTGGGGTGGTGTTCTTTGGCTGTGACTACTCTATCATCCTTCGAAAAATACCTCTATAAAAATTGACGGGTCTTGTGTCATATACGCCAGTCAAAAAACAGATGGGTAAAATAAAAACATTTATTATATGTATAGACCATTTCCACGTGACGTCACACGCACGTGTCGAACGGCTGATTCGGGGCAACGTCAGCATTATGTCAACTATACAGGGTGTTTGCAAACTTGGGGTAGAAAATTGAACCGCAGTTGGGGAAATGCTTCAAAAGTAACGAGTGATCGAATAAATTTCTCCTCAAGTCGCCTTTGATTCCTGAAAATCTGGCGAAAAAACATGGCTAGCGAAGAGAGCAAGGCGGAGGAGAGGGAGAGGAGAAATTTATTCGATCACTCCGTATCAGAAAAATGTTGAAAAAAATTTAGGGATTTCATTTTTGAAAATATGGAGGGTGAAAAGGTGCTCCTTCAACTAAAGTACGCAACAAAAGTCGTGTCACCCCCTAAATTTTCATCGGATTTCAAAACTGATTATCCTCAAATTCTCTCGGGCGATTTTGGATTCCTTTGAATTGGTAGTTAGCACAATTCTTCGGCTATCAGATCTTGCTTTTGCGAAATACGAAATATGTCAAATGAGGTTTGTACAGGGTGACACATCAAACAGTGCCAAATTGATGGAAGTTCCGTGGTCCCCCATTTTCTCAAAAATGTTTTTTTCTCAATTCAGAAATGAAATTCATGGAGAGTGATGTCTTACCTCGAGATGGTTTTTGATTTTCAGCCCTATTTTGATTTTTTTGAAAAATATTTGTGTCTGTTCGTAATCTCCCAGAAAACAGCCGAACTGTTGATCTGATCGATTTGAAATTTGGTATGCAGATATGGATTAGCTGTCGAATGAGCCCATCAGGTTTTGGCTGTCTTCTGTCAAAAAGAAGTGTCACTGCCAGAAAATTATAGAAGCATATATTCACGGAGCTTGACTTGCAATAGGTACGTAATTTGAAAGCCCGCAAAAAATTGTTTTAAAAACTGTTGAAATTTTATGTCTATCTGTCATGTGTCAAATATTGAAAAATGTCGAAAATTCAAAATTTTACCATTTAATTATTCAAAATCTATCTTTTGTATTGGCATCAAATTTGGCAGAAATCGACACAACAAAAAAGTCAAATCAAGTCTGCAGTTGCAGTTTTCGACTACTTTCTAGTCGGGCGTTATGAATTTTCAAAATTTCTCCTCGCCGTTGCCACCCGAAAGAGCCTTCAACCTGGGTTTTGACCAGAACGACTCGCTTTTGATGCAGGACTCCACTCAAAAATCCATTCTTTTCTCGGGATCGACTTTTTTTGAATAATTCTAACTGATATCAAAAAGAGATTGGATTAGGCGTCGTGTAGACCCATTTTTAAAATTGACACAGCTTCGGTTCTCCGACGGTGATTTTTGCAAAATAGACTAATTTTGCTCATTCCGTGAATTTGGAAAACCTGCAGTGCTACAGTCAAAGGTTGTACACGTTTTTGATGGGCAATTACTGTAGGGGTGAGTTTTTTTTCATCACCCTGTATGCCAAATTCATTTCCTATCCTCAAATGGTATTTTTTGCCAAAATCCACCAGCACTATATTAAAAAATCGGTTGTTTCACCCCAAAACTTTCCTGACTGGTATTCAAGAACCTATGGAAAATTTTCTTCGAAACGTACTTTCGGGTGAAAATTTGGAATTGGAGAGAAAGATTGGAAATAATTTGTAGGAAATTGAAAATTGTGTTTTAGAAAATTTCAATTTTCGGGGAAAACTTAAAATCGTTTTCCAAATCATCTTATTGCAAAATCGTCAATTGAGGCTTCACTCCAAGCTCCATAATTCAAGTCCGGTCTCGATAACCCAGGCTAGTTTTAAATTTCCAACAGTAGTGGGAGCGGTACGCAAAAGCATACCGCATTTTGGAGTGCAGTAACGAAATTTTGCATGGACGTACTTTATACCAAGACAAGCGATTTGACCCGCAGCACTCGATATTTCGTCCCTTAGGGGGCCAATGGGGGCCCTCCAAATTTTCAAGATGCAAGAACTTTCACAAAATGATCATTGAGTATCGTCATGTATGTCATAAGTGAAGCTTACGGGTCTATTGAAAATGTTTTCATCAAATGTCGTCGTGTCCGATTCATTCTTCACATTTGAAAAAAAAAATCTTTCGCAGAGGTCAAAAAAACTGTTTTTATTTTTTCTGCTGTGCAAGGAACCGATAAATTCATATGTTTTGTTGCGTTCCCAACTAAATCGCGTTCCGTAAGCCCAAATATGAAGACAATTTTTTCGCAATATCATTTTCCCAAGAAGAGGTGACCTCTTCAGTACACTTTTTTCAACAGCATTTTTTTCAATGTTCCTATTGGATAAGACTGTCAATTTTTGCAGGTATGAGAAGCTTGAACTCTTTTCTTAGTAATTTCCATGCAACATGGCTTCAAAACACACAAGAGAGCCCTAAAACTTTTTTTTTCTGCTGGACCGTCAAATTTTTGGCATGTTGATTTTGTAGTAGGGGAGACGCGCAAATAAATAAGATCTAGTCTAGACGAATAAAATCTACCGGAAAATATACCTACTTACACCTAACGACCCTGCGTTTTGTTGTACTGCAATAAAACACGGCATGAAAGAATATTTTCTGTTGAAACCAAATCGCCTGCGCCTGCAGCCTGGATTGAATACTGGTCCGCGTCTCTCCTACTATAAAATCAAAATATCGTAAGTTGGACGGCCCAGCAGAAAAAATTTTTTTTTGGGCTCCCTTGGGCGTTTTAGAGTCATGTTGCTTCGCAACTACCAGGAAAAGAGTTCGAGGTCTCCATTCCTGCAAAAATTACGAGTGATATCCAGTGGGGACATAGAAAGAAATGCTCTTGGAAAAGAGGTACTGAAGAGGTCACCACTTCTTTGAAAAATACCATTACAAGAAAAATTTCTTTATAATTAGGTTTAGGGAATGCGATTTAGTTGGGAACGCAACAGAACATATGAATTTATCGTTTCCTTGCATAGAAGAAAAAATAAAAACAGTTTTTTTGACCTCTGCCAAAGAATTTTTTTTTCAAGTGTGAAGAATGAATCGGACACAACGACAATTGAAGGAAATATTTTCAATAGACCCGTAAGCTTCACTTATGACGTACATGACGATACTTAATGATCGTCATGTGGAAGTTCTTGCATCTTGAAAATTTGGAGGGCCCCCATTGGCCCCCTAAGGGACAAAATATCGAGTGCTGCGGGTCAAATCGCTTGTCTTGGTATAAAGTATGCCCATACCAAGTCTCGTTACTGCACTCCAAAATGCAGTATCGATGTGTTTTTAGGTGTGTACCGCTTGCACTACAGGGAAGTTCCCGAGAAATTGGAAAAAAACTTGGAAAATGTTGAAGAACCAGTTACCTTTTATTTGAAAAGGAAGGTGGAAATCTGTTCACGGGATAAATCAAAAGTTGGAAAATATGCAGTTTTTCCATACAGGAAAACTCAAAAACCGTAGGTCTGATTTCAAAAATTTCTCCACCAAAAATTAAATCAATCTTTTCTCCAACGTTCATTCCAAGCATGTCTACACCTAAAATGAATATTTCGTGGGGCTCACCGCGTGTTGAAGTTTACACTACGGTTTTTTTCAAATTCACGGAATGTGCAAAATTCATTTTGAGAAAATCACCGTCGGAAAACCGAAGTCGTGTCGATTTTGAAAATGGATCTACACGACGCCCAATCCAATCTATTTTCGATATCAGTTGGAATTAATCGAAGAAAGTCGATCCCTAAGTAGAAATGAATTTTTGAGTGAAGTCCTGCATCAGAAGCGAGTCGTTCTGGTCAAAACCCGGATTAGAGGCTCTCTCGGGTGGCAACGGCGAGGAGAAATTTTGAAAATTCATAACGCCCCGATTAGAAAATGGTGGAAAACTGCAACTGCAGACTTAATTTGACTCTTTTATTGTGTTGCTTTCTGCCAAACTTGGTTCCAATCCATCGGATAGATTTTGAAAAACTAAATGGTGAAATTTTGAGTTTTTGGTATTTTTTGATATTTGACATATGACAGATAGACACAAAATTTCAACAGTTTTGAAAACAATTTTTTTTTGGCTTTCAAATGACATATTGCAAGTCAAGTTCCATGAGAATATGCTCCTGTCATTTTCTGGCAGTGACGCTTCTGTTTGACAGATGACAGCCAAAAACTGAGGGGCTCATTCGACAGCAAAACCATATCTGCATACCGAATTTCAAATCGATCAGATCAACAGTTTGGCTGTTTTCTGGGAGATTATGAACAGACACAAATAGTTTTCAAAAAAATCAAAATAGCGCTGAAAATCAAAAACCGTCTCGAGGTAAGACATCATTCTCCATGAATTTCGTTTCTGATCTGAGAAAAAAACATTTTTGAGAAAATGGGGGATCACGGAACTTCCATCAATTTGGCACTGTTTGATGTGTCACCCTGTACAAACCTTATTTGACATATTTCGTATTTCGCAAAAGCAAGATCTGATAGTCAAAGAATTGTTCTCTCTACCAGTTTAAAGGAATCCAAAATCGCCCGAGACAATTTGAAGATAACCAGTTTTGAAATTCGATGAAAATTTAGGGGGTGACACGACTTTTGTTGCGTACTTTATTTACTAACTATTTTCATAATTTTGAAAGATTTTAGTAAACTCTTTTCAACAGACCAAAAAGCAATGTTTTGAACATTTGAATGTGTTTTGTAATTTTATTTACTCTACAGGGTGAATCGTGAATCCTGAAAATCCAGTTTTTTCAAAAATGTATGCAGAAAATTTCATACGGGAACTATTTTTGTTATTTGTTGTTCTAGAACTTTTCAGGAGCATTTTCGAGGAAAAATAAATCTTTAGGATTTATGATTCACCCTGTACACTAAACTAAATTACAAAACACATTCAAAGGTTCAAAAAATTTGCTTTTTGGTCAGTTGAAAAGAGTTTACTAAAATCTTTCAAAATAATGAAAATAGAGGGTCTTTTGGTACTTTGGACTCTCCATATTTCCAAAAATAAAAAACAAAAATTTCTATCAACATTTTACTGGCAGTTTTGGAGCATTTCCCTACCATTTACTCCAAGTTTGCAAACACCCTGTACGTGCCAGTTGTCAAAAACTTTGTGACACCAGCGACTTTTACACCACTGACTGACAGATTGACACACCAACTACAAATCTGACTGACGCACATGACTGACGTAGCCCACGTGCACCGTGACAGATAGTAACGCACATCTGACTGACGCTGCCCCGGATCAGCTGTTCGAAGACGGAGCTGCGTGACGCCAGTGGAGATGGTCTATACTAGATCCAACATATTTGAAGGGCTGCTTGCACCCAAGATCGCCCTTCAAGATGAAAATCGGACTTTACTCACTAACCTCTAGCCTAGTCAATACAGACCTTGACATGAATTTTGTTCTTCAAAAGCGCAGCTCGAAGTATCAGCATCCGCGTCCTCCTCTGGTACTCCTTGCCCATCAGCAAACTCTTCTCAAAAGTGGTCGACCTTTGATCCACATCTTTTGCAAACAAGATTTTGTTATGGGAATCGATGCGGGCCTGGATCTGCCCTTCCAAAATGAGCTGCATCAACTCATCTTCCAAAGCAGGGACGCTCCTGTTGAAAGCAGCAGCCATTTTATGCATATCAGCTGACAAGTAGGGACTGAAATACTGTATCAGCGCCCTGTTTCTGATCTGAGTGTAAAGAGTATTGATGTGCGGTGCGATGTACAGATCCAACAGCAAGTTGTCTTTGATCTCGTCGAGCAGCTTCAAACAGGACGCGTATTTCGACTCGTAAAACTTGAAGATAATATCACGCAGCTGGGGCTCCAGTTCCAGGAAGAGCTTGAAACTCGAACTGAAAATCACGTTCTTTTGCAGTTCGTGCCGATCGAAAGTTGCAAGAGCGCATAGCCCGCCGTAAACGGAAATGTTATTAGGCGAAAGTAATTCTGGAAAATCGCAATGGTCCAAGTTGGCCTGAAGGAAGTGTTTGGCGGCGGATTTATATTTACGGGTGGCCAGTTCGGCCAAGCCGGCTGCACACTTGAGTTTCGTTATGATTACTTGATTGGTGTCCTTGGCCTGTGCTTCTGTAAAATCTGGTGTCCCTTCGGCTTTTGAAACGTAACTCAAGACATGAGACCAGTTTTGCAGATAAACCGATACTTTGATTACGTTCAAACACATATTCACGACGTGTTTTCCGCTGGTGCAATAATCCCTGGCTCTGGAGTAGCACTTTAGTGCATTTGATAGATCTCCGCAGTCCAAGTAGTGATCGCCCAAATCGTCGTGTCCCCGTCTGATGCTCTCTTTGATAGAATTTGACTTGTAGTTTTTCAAGTCGTTGTCCAACTTTTCTAGTTTGAGAGCGGCTTTTTTGGAGCGTGTCTCCATCCAGCAGTTGTCGATCGAAGGAATGTCTTGCGAAGTGGACTGGGCCGCTACATCGGGTACGTTCATCGAAGCTGTGACTTCGGCCAGCTTCTGGTGAAGCACCTGATACAAATTGACGTTGTAAGTGGTCATGACGTACGACAACGCCATTTTCAAAGCCTCCAGTCGAAGCGACGGGCAATGATCGATGATAAAAATGAGCCGGTACAGCTTGGCCAGGCCTGTATAGCCATTTGCATAGACTTCTAGATCTATCGAGGGGTTTTCTACAGTGTAAATTTCTTCTTCATTGTTGTCATTGTCCTCTGGTGGAACATCCACTTGCATAGGCTCCACAGCAGACTGCAAAAACGCACATTAGTATCTTGCCTTATTACAGTTTCTTCTACCACTACGTCATCATCAAAACTCTCATCCTCGAGGAATTCTGCTTCACAGTCGGACATGATGAATTTATACTGAGGTTTTTTTTCAAGCTCTGATAAAAACTCACTTCGGGTATCACTCCTGAATGTATCATATCGCCCATTGAAAAAGCGGCACAGATTCAATTTAATAAGAACGCAAAAAATCTTGGATCTGACAACTAGCCAACAGGTTGACAATCAAGTTACAAAGGCAAACAAAAGATACTTTACCAATGCCACTGCTGACTGCATTTGAAGAGGCATTTTCTCAGCTCTTGAAAGTGCAGAAATCCAAGCGCTGTGCTTCGTTAATTTAGTATCAATTTCCAAGATTATCGTATTTTTAGCTGAAGGCGTTTCTAGTTTCTAGACAGACCCATACCTATGTATACTACAATCATACATAATGAAAATGAAGGTATCCGATGTTGCCAAATTATAAAGTAAATACTCTAGTATCAAAAGAAACCAACCATATTTATGTTTTGGTGCCTTCTTAAGTCAGAAACCACCATTGGAGCTCGTCTTTTTGGTAAAAATCTGGACAAAACAGACCGGTGCGACCGCTTTTCGCGACTCTTGTTGACAGAGCACGGCAACAGCGTGCAGCAGGCAGCAGCAGGGAGTCTTTTTCCCGTTGTGTTGGTGGTAGCAGAGAGGGGTGTACCTAAAACGCAGGCGGTATGCAAATTGCAGGCGGGAGGCAGGAGCCGCTCCGAGGGGGTTGATTTTTTGCATAGAGGTGCTGCTAAAGCCGCAGCATCCTCTTCCCAAAAATCAACCCCTTGCTGCCAGCCGAAGGGTAGTTTTGAAGAATTTATCTGAATATTGCCTAATGCAAGCAACCAAGAATACACCAGACAAAAATTGGACGGTATGGGACCACTGGTACTAATAGTACAAGAAAGATAGATTTCAACCTCGGAAAAAATATGGACGTCCTGAAAATTTGATATTTTGTTCTGAATTGAGTGCTCTACAACATATCCAAAATCGCCAAAAATCGCACCCGGGGGTTTTGAGTTATTGGAGGGGCGGTAAAAAGTGTCCATCATTGTTGAAGGGGAGTAGTGGGGGGGCGAAGCTCTGATAGGTAGTCCATTTTGTTTTTATGACCATGTAGAACCGATCACGACAAGTTTGGTATCTTTTCCGACTAAATTCAATCTCCTGAAATCGTATCCGATGTGCAAATTCGGATGAAAACAAGTTTGAACAAGTTAACTTGAGAAAACTTGTTTTTTCTTTGACAATTTTGAAGAATTTTTTTTACTGTTGGAGATGTTCATTTTTAGAAAATTTTCAGGGACCGTTGAATTGAAGTGTATTCTCCACAAAAATCATCCACTCGATGTATAATTTTGTTTCTCGAGTTTAATGAACCGATTTGAACTTGAGCCGGCGCGGCGCGTCGTCTACTACTGACCAGAACACTACAGCATGCACCTTTAAATGAAAGTACCTCGAACTATTGAAGAAATGACAACTCATCTTTGAAAATTGGAGGATCTGTGGAAAATTGAATTCCCTGTAACATAAACAAGATCGCCATGAATCGCACTGCAGGGTTTTGAGTTATTCAAGGGGAGAAGTAACAGTTCATAGAGTATGAATCTTGTCAAAGTGTTATACTCCTCCTCGAATAACTCAAAATCCTGCATTGTGATTCTGGCGATTTTGTTCATGGTATAGGGAATAAGGGAATTCAGTTCTGCTCAATACGTTTCATCGTTCAGTTCAACATTTATATTGAAAATTTGCAAAATATATCGATATATGGAAATATCGATATAAACTGCTCAACGAAAAATAAGGATATTGAAAATTGTCGCTCAAGTTTAAATAAAGATAACTGAAGGAAAAATTGACCAATTTGAAAAAAATCAACACTGCCTGATAGAACTATTCTTTGGCTACAAGGTGCCGTCCTTAGTTTGATCATACATCGCATTTTGCAAGATATACAGGGTGCCAAGGGAAGAGGTGAAAATTAGTGAATTTTCGAAGTGGTCTACCTGTTTTAGAAAAAATGTCAGATTTTTTCTCGGTTCATTTTTTGAAAGCCTGCATCAATCTGTCAACTAAATAGTGAATTTTTTTGAATCAGGTTTTTTTTTCAAAAAGTTTTGATTTTTTTTCATGAAATCAAATAAAAATTGATGTCGATTCTGTAAACGGCTTCTATTGAAATTTGATAGTAAAGTATGATTTCACTTCACAAACCGTCTCATTGAATCATTAAACCAACCGATGCAAGTGACTTCCCAAGGAGGTATCCGTCAATACTTTGTTACATGTTGGATTTATCAGATCAGGATAGTTAGGTCAGAGAAACATCACAAAGCCTGATTCTAGATTCTAGTTCTAGACTTTTATGGAAGTACAACATGGACACTGCTGGTGTCGCTAGAAGACCTGGCTCAAGTCAAAGACAAAAGACAACTGCACTGCAAGGCAAGATTGTTCTATCGTTCAGTGCTCGAATAAATCCCTTCGAGAATGCTACGATTTTGAGAAGTCGATTATGCAAGTTATTGATTGTTTGATGTTCTTGCATTGTATAGGTTTATTGTTGCAATAAATTTCTTCCCAACCATCACCAGTATAATTTTTGACATATTTGTCTTGTCCTTTGGACAGCACGCATAAGAATGTTTGTTGATTGAAAATGTCCAAACCATCCTCCATCCCAGTCGGGTTTGCTCCCTCTGAGAAACATCCTTGCTATGAGAATATGGGTATGCGCCTTCTGTCCTGTGATTCAAAACAAATTTCGATTCTAGGCCCATGTGTTCTTCAGCTATAGATTTCTCAAACAAACATAAGTGAAATCATTACCTTATTACCTTTCAGTAGAAGCCGTTTGCAGAATCGACATCGAATTTTTTCGATTTCATGAAAAAATTCCAAAATTTTTGAAAAAAAGAAAACTGAATAAAAAAATTACTATTAGTCGACAGATTTTGACGCAGACTTTCTGAAAATTGACTCAGAAAAAAACTGACATTTTTTCTGAAGCAGGTAGATGACTTCGAAAATTCACCGATTTTCACCTCTTCCTTTGGCACCCTGCATATCTTGCAAAATGAATAATAAACTAATAAAACCACCTTGTAGCCAAAGAATAGTCCTATCAGGCAATGTTGATTTTTTTGTAATTAGGTAATTTTTCCTTGAGTTATCTTTATTTGAACTTGAGCAACAATTTTCAAGATCCTTATTTTTTGTTGGGCAGTTTATTTCTTGCAATATATCGAATGTATCGATATATAGCTTGCGATATATCAAATGACAAATGACTGATATTCGATATATTTCAACTTTTTGCCATCCCTACGGATATCGATATATAGCTTGCGATATATCAAGTGGCCTATATATCTATATATTTCAACTTTTAGTAGTGATGGGCTGCTAAATAGCAGTCTGCTATTTTGTAGCAGCTATTTGACTAGTAGCAGTTATAGCAGTTACGCTCTTTGAAAAATAGCTGCTATTAATATAGCAGTTTGGACTACTATAGCTGCTCGAGCGCAAGCACTCCTCGTACGTTACTTTAGCTATTTAGCACTATAAACAGCAGTAGCAGTAGCAGCAGCGAACTGCGACTTGACTATGTATAACAGTTCGTAGGCACCGGTCGCGTCGCCGCGTCTTCCCAGTTATAGAGCGCTTCGAGAAATAACATTTCTCTGCTATTTGTGTAGCAGTAGCAGTTTGGTTGGCCGCCGGCCCGTAAAAACGATTTCAACATTTTCAACAACAATTAGACAATCGAGCGCAAGCACTCTCGTACGTTACCTACTTCAGTGCCTGTTCTCTGACTTCAGTTATTAGCACTATAAGCAGCAGTAGTAAGTAATAGGTACCTACTGTAGCCCAGCACTTCGAACTGCGACTAGGCATGCATATTGCATATCACCATATCAGTCTTGGCACCGATCGCGTCGCAGCGTCTTCCCAGATAGCACTTTGAGAAATAACTGCTATAATAGCAGTTATTTAAGTGCTATTTGTGTTGAAGTAGCAGTTTGGTGGGCCGGGTCGTAAAAACAATTTGCGAATAATATAAGTCTAAGTAAAGGGTGACAAATTAAGAGTGCCGCGTTTTTATTTGTTAATTACAAAAAAGTTACACATCGGATTCTCATTTTCTCTTTATTAAATGAAAGAGTGGAGTTTCATATCAGCTTTATCATGACATAGGTATAAATTTGAAATTTTGCATCAAGCACAAGAAATTTCAATTAACCAATGTGATTTTCAGGTACCTACTGAATTTCCAAAAATATGTCATATGATAAAGGTGAAATTCTACTTTCATTAAAAAAAAATTCAAATCCGAGGTCTAAACTTTTTTCTAATTAACGAATGAAAACGCGGCGACACTAATCTTAATTTGTCACCCTTTACTAAGTAGCAAGCGCAATTTATTTATTAAAATGCAGTAACATAATTTTTTCAAACATGAAACAAAGTTAAGAATATGGAAAATAATAAATTTTTTATAAAATATTTTATGAAAACATAACTAAGTAGGTACCTACATTACCTAATTGCTCGAATTAACCGAACCGAGCGTTATCTACAACGATTCATTTCTTTACTGCTTTCGCTTTTGTATTATGCTAACTGCTAATGCTTAAAATGCTAGACCGCGCACCGCGCTGCTAATGCTACTCCTGTAGCTATTTCGCATTTTTCATGTACACAGGTTCTTATGAAAGTAGCTGCTACAAAAATAGCAGCTATTTATAGCTGCTATAAAAAAGTAGCATAGCAGTTCGTAGCTGCTACTCAAAAATAGCAGTTTTGCCCATCACTAACTTTTAGCCATCCCTATGGCCTATATGCACCAATCCATCATTGCAACAGTCGCCGTACAGTGACGGTTATTGCATTCCGATGAGGAGCAAGTAAATTATGTTGTAGAGCTTCGCGGGATTTACACGAATGAATTAAGTAACTAGCGACATCTTTTAATGATGCCTTGACCCTGAATACTCGCATTCCTATTCTTATACCTCGATTTCACGGCTTTGAATTATTTTCCTCCGGATTATTATTTTCGGCCCGCCAAATGCGGGTGGCTTCACAATCTGGATTCGGACATACGGTTACCGAGCTACAAGTTTTTCCGTGTCTGGGGTCTCCAAACATCCCGAGTTTCCTTATGGATTGAAGGAAGTTCACAGTTTTTCACCGAAAAACGTTGGGAAATTTACGTTTTTCGTTTTTTCCATTAACCGTTGTGTTCTACGAGTCAAAAATTCAAAAATTGACTGTGCATCTGGTAAGTCTAAGAGGATGATACTCGAGTCAAAAATAAACTCCTCAACTGGCGGGTCTAAAAAAAGAAGATTGCTTGAGTCAAAAATGGACTTTATCTAGCCAGTGCAGTGAGTTCAAAAAGAAGGATGATACTTGAGCCGAAAATAAACTCCATATCTAGTAGGCCTAAGGATACTTGATTCAAAAATAGACCCCTTATACGAGTAGTGGGTCTAAAAAGAAAGATGATACTTGAGTAAAAAATGAACTTCTTATAAAGAATAAGGATGGTACTTGAGTGGAAATCAGTTATTTATTTGGTGGGTCAGGAAAGAAGGATCATACTTGAGTTCGAAATAAACTTCATATCTGGTAAGCCTCAGAATACTTGACTCAAAAATTGCACCCTCATCTGATGGCGCTAAAAAGAAGGATGATACTTGAGCAAAAAATAATCTTCTTATCTGGGCCGCGATTCTGTACTTTCCTACCGACACTTGTCGGTGTCGGTAGCTAGGCAGGAGCGAATTTGATTGGTTCTCACCTCGGCTCTCACCCTAGCTACCGATCCGATAGTTGTCGGTAGGCAAGTACAGAATCGCGCTCCTGGTGGGTCTGAGAAGAAAAATGATACCTCGGATGATACTTGAGTCAAAAATCGGTTTCTTATAATGGGTGCAAAAAATTATATACTTGAGTTAAGAATACACTTCTTACACATTTTGTGGGTTTGGAAAAGAGAAGGACGCTTGAGTCAAAAAATTCAGAAACTGACTGTGTATCTGGTGGTAGTTATTACCACCTAATTATTACTAGACTTGAGTCAAAAAAGAAGGACGATACTCTAGTCAAAAATGAACTCCTCAACTGGCGGGTAAGAAAAAGAAGATACCTATAAGCAAAAAATCATTTCCTCATCAGGTGGGTCTGAAAAGAAGGAAGATACTTAAGTGAAAATTAGGTTCTTATCTGGTTATCGAATACACTTTTGGATTTGAACAGCAACCATGCTCGGAATCGTACCGGTACGGAATCGAGCATATCAATCTTTCAAATTAATGTAGGTGCCTATGGTCCAAAACTCAAAACACAACTGTCCTGTCGGTGAATCGGCGATTTTGTGAAATGTCCTGTCGGTGAAATGGGCGTGTCGGTGAAATGGCGAGTCGGTGAATCGGCGAGTCGGTGAATTGTCCTGTCGGCGAATCGGCGTGTCGGTGGAATGTCCAGTCGGTGAATTGTCCTGTCGGCGAAACGGCGAGTTGGTGAAATGTCCTGTCGGCGAATCGGCGATTCGGTGAGTTGGGTGTCGGTGAAATGTCCAGTCGGTGAGTTGGTTGTCGGTGAAATGTCCGTATTCCAAAGTACGTACCATGCATTTTTGTCCGGTGTATTCTTGGTTGCCTGCATTGGGCAATATTCAGATAAATTCTTCAAAACTACCCTTCGGCTGGCAGTAAGAAGTTGATTTTTGGGAAGGGGATGCTGCGGCTATAGCAGCACCTCTATGCAAAAATCAACCCCCTCGGAGCGGCTCCTGCCTCCCACCTGCGATTTGCAGACCGCCTGCGTTTTAGAAACTGTTTATGAAACTTTCGGTATCTGTCAATGTCATTAAAATGACAGGCGATCGACATTCGACAGCGTTGACAGTTGCTACCTACGCTTGACAATCCTGGCGCGGTGACAGGATTTATGTAAAAAGTATTCTGATATAAAACACAAAAAGCCCAAAATCTCGCCGGTTTCGCCTCCAAAAACATGACAACAACCACGTGAATCGCTGTCACTCGAATATTATGCTAGCTACGATGCAGCCGTTCAATGTATTCATGGTGAGTTGAACCCAGTGGCGTTTAACCTTAATTTTTGAATGTCACCGCCAATGTAAATTCTTGCAGAACGTCGAAAACACCCGTTCATACATCGACGATTTGTACTCCCTAGACGCGGACAAGTGTCTCTCGTCCATAAAATGCATCAAAAACTCGGTCATAGGCTCGAACCGCCAGAAGGAGAGCGTCATAGCGCAAGGCATCGTACCTCGGCTCCTCCAGCTCTTGGCCAACAAAGACCTGAAATTGGACCTGCGAATGGAAGCTGCCATTACCATAGGTTCTCTGGCCAAAGGCACGACCGAACACATAGAAGTGTTGATCAATTCCGGAACAATCCAGCTTTTCCTCGATGTTTTGGAAGAAGAGGACCCAGTTTTGACTGATGCATGTTTGTGTTGTTTGCGTACGCTTTACCAGTTGGAAGGCGCCGCGGCTCAGATCAAGTACGACATGAAGCTTCTGAAGAAAATGCTAATCTACGCCGGGCCTGAGCAACGCCTCCAACGACAATCTTGTGTTATGACCATTCTGTCTTGCATGTGTCGGACGGCACATGAACAAAATGAAATGTGCGCAATCGGCGCCCCCCAAGCCCTCGCGACGCTTCTGAGCCTTGGGAACAGCACAGTTCGAACACCGGCATTGGCCTGCCTAGCTTCCATGTGTTACAACAACCCGGACGTGGCCAACGTAATTTTACACACTAACATAAATGACATGCGTATGGTAGATTTTCTTTCCAACTTAATCTCAAGAGATAAACCAATCGAGATGCAGTTGGAAGCGGCTCGTTGTTTAACAAACTTTGCCAGGGCAGATGCTATCGACTTGAACGATCCAATGATAACTTACAGGACACTTCCATGTCTCACCAGACTGTGCCAGGTATTGACTGGATTTTATCAATAAGAAAAATCAAGTGATTCATTTTAATTTCCAGCCTGTGATCTCAGAACAGCACAGAGCCACAGCTGCTAGCATATTGGCTTATTTAACGGAGCTGGACACTGGTCTGCAGGGAATCGCCGCAATCAGTAATCAACTGGTCAGTGCGCTTTTGCAGCTAAGTAATTGCCCCAGCTCTGCTGCAAAAGAAGGCGCCTTCAGGTACTTGCATCTGTTTTTACTTTGTGATGACAACATAAATAATGAGTATTGGTTTGTAGAGCTTTTGCTTCTCTGGGCTCGAATGACGAGGATATCCGAAAACGTATTATCGACACAAAATGTCTCATGGACAACATACTGGAGGCTTTAGATGACGAATGTGTGCCCGTCAAGTTGGCAGCCATTCGATGTCTTCTGTCTCTCAGTAGATCAGTCCAGCTTCTGCGCACCACTTTTCAAGATCATGTAGTTTGGCTTCCATTGATGAACATTATGTCAGGTATTTTTTTTTTATAAGTTTGGTATCCATAAAAGGTCAGGTTCAAGGCCCTCGACGATCACAATAGGTCATTAGCTTATTTTCCCCTCTCTAACTTATTTGCAGCTATTTCTGGTTCCACTGTCGCTACCCCAAAAGTCAAATGTCATCTCACTATAACAGCCCAAGATTTGCATAATATGTGTGGTTTTTAAAAGCTTACCACTAAGTACCGTATGATCAAAAACTTTCCTCCTCTAGGCAGGCTGTGGTCTGGTCATTGGCAGGCAAACAAGGCTGATTTTGGCCAGGCCACAGCCTGCCTAGAGGAGGAAAGTTTTTGATCATACTGTACTTGGAGTACTTTTTACACAGCAATTTATTTAGACGCATCATAGATTCTTTACACTTGCTGAATTTAAATTTGACGTTATTGCTGAACCCAAACATGTAAATTTGGATAGGGTCAAGAAATTGAGTGGTGCTCAATTTTACGTCGATATTTCGTGAAATGTTGTAGAGTGTGCCTTGAAAAACAATCAATTTAAATTTTTTAAAATAATTTCATCATTTTAACCAACATTTTGATGGTTTTTCACGGTTTAAATTTTTGGACCCTACTAATTTTGATCCAAGGCAACGTTTCGTTGGATTCGGGAAAAAAAAGAATCAGCTCAAAAAATAGATATTCGATCATCTATGTTGCCTCAAATATTTGAGATGAATTGAAAAATTCTAGGAGGAGCAATGCCATTCGCGTTCAGTGTCATAAAAGTTAATTGCGTGTCGAAAAGTGGCCAGTACGATATGGGAGTAGCATGGATGGTTAATAAGTAAGGTGAGCCGGCCAGCGCCTGCCGCGTGGGCCTCCGTTGTCGGCTGCGGTGTTAGACAAGGATAGACAACCAGAGGGCGCGTACCGAGTTCGCGTATGGGACGGAAATACTTATTTTACACAAATTATTTGTCAATAACTTGGAATAAACATTTATTCACTTACAATTCATAATATTGTACAGTAATTGTGAAACTAAATCAAATAATACGAAACGTAGGGCGTACTTATAGTGGGGTTGGTAGCCATTCCCATACGGTATTTAATGATACAGAAGATTCCTTCTGCATGAGTGTTCTACAAGGCCTAACGAACGATATTAGAGGGGGAAGCACAAAAGCTTCCCCTTAGGGGGACCGCAGGGGGCCCTGTCAAGTTGACGGTCCAAGAACTCCTACCAAACCATCTTTCAATTTCGTTGTATCACTCAAATGGGGATGATGTGACTCCATTGTGAATCTCGATGGCATTGGTCGCCATGTCTCTTTCATCCTTCATGCTTGAAAAAATAATATCTTCGGGAGGTCAGAGAAATCACTTTTTTTTTTAATACATACAAGAGGATGCGAAGTTGGCATGTTTTGTGTCTTGACCTGTTATTTGGCATTCCCAAAATCCTATTATGAAGTCAATTTTTCAAATTCTCAATTTTGGGTTGATTGGTAGGCTAAGAAGTAGGTATTTTTTAACATCCAGTCCACACATACTTTTTTCAGTGTCCAACTGGAGGTTATTCAAATCATCATCAGGGGTGTATATACTGAACTATTTTCTAAACATTATGTCAAGAAAACCAATTCTAAACCGCGCATAGAGAGTACACAAATTATTTTTCTTTCGGTCGGTCGAATTGCGATGCCTACTACGCCCGTCAGGGAGAACGCTGAGCATCGCCAGACTAAACTAGTATGAAAACAGCCCAAACAAATTCAAAACTGACCAAATCTCTGAGTGCTGACTCAGAATAGAATGCCGAACCACATAATGAGTGTTTCAGGCAGTTTTGAATTCGTTTATGCTGTTTTCATACCAGTTTTAGTCTAGCGATGCTCAGCGCTCTCCCTGACGGGCGTAGTAGGCATCGCAATTCGACCGACCGAAAGAAAAATAATTTGTGTACTCTCTATGCGCGGTTTAGAATTGCTTTTCTTGACATAATGTTTAGAAAATAGTTCAGTATATCCACCCCTGACACTGAAAAAAGTACGTGTGGACTGGATGTTAAAAAATACCTACTTCTTAGCCTACCAATCAACCCAAAATTGAGAATTTGAAAAATTGACTTCATAATAGAATTTTTGGGAATGCCAAATAACAGGTCAAGACACAAAACATGCCAACTTCGCATCCTCTTGTATGTATAAAAAATAAAAAGTGATTTCTCTGACCTCCCGAAGATATTATTTTTTCAAGCATGAAGGATGAAAGGAACATGGTGACCATTGCCATCGAGATTCACAATGGAGTCACATCATCCCCATTTGAGTGATACAACGAAATTGAAAGATGGTTTGGTAGGAGTTCTTGGACCGTCAACTTGACAGGGCCCCCTGCGGCCCCCCTAAGGGGAAGCTTTTGTGCTTCTCCTTCTAATATCGTTCGTTAGGCCTTGTAGAACCCTCATGCAGAAGGAATTTTCTGTATCATTAAATGCCGTATAGTACCGTTTTTTATTGTTTACTGACCCCACTATTATGTTTGGTTTTAAACACGTTTTAATCGCTAGCAACTTCGACAAACAATAATAACTAGCTTAGGTGCGATGTAATTTTGATTTTTTCTTCTCAATCGCAGACTTCTTTGTAACTTTTCCTTGCTCCTGTCTGTAATATTGCTTAACTCGCATGCACGTGTAAAAATATACACCTTTCGCTATTATTTCGTTCCGATGTACCTGGCAATTGAATTTTATTAATCGATTCTCTTCAACCGAGAAAAAATCTTCAATTGTGTTCTCGAAAATGTCAACGGAGCCGATGTGTTTGAACAACACAGTTTCCAGTTTCTTCAAGAAATTATGAATGGTTTTGTTGGGATGATTTAACCATCCTCTAGTAGACTTTAACTCGACCAGCTCAGCTTCAGGCGGCAAGACTTCATTAGGTTTCGAATTATACAAAAGCCCTCGGCAGAATTGACATATTTTAATTCCCAAAAAAGTTTTTTGCAAATGAACCCGGTTAAATAAATAATAAATGATACAGTCAAGGGTTTCTGGCATATCGACGTCATAAATGCCTGCCACGGTATCTTCGGAATCCTCCGACAATTATTCCTCTTCCAAAATATCGTCCAATTTATTTTTGATTCTTTGGAGATGGTGAGCTTTGTTAACAGACTCACTGTCCGAAAATATGCTTTTAAAATTTTTGATGGAAAGGACGTTTTGTTTCGCGAATCGTCCTGGTCGTTACTTGTGCAGTTGCCGAATTGTGGAGGTTTCAGCAACCTGTTTTATACCCAGGTATGAAAATATCATATGTATCCCTATAATCATTATTCACGGTCGTCGTAGAACTGGTGGATTGGTGAAAAATCGAATTGATGTCTGATCTTCACCATCGCGCACCTCGCGTTTACCCTCTTATTAAAAAAAAAAACGTGCTATCAACTTACTGAATAAGTTTCTGTGACGACTACACGTATCACATCTTTTAAAAAAAAAATGTTTTTCGCACAAAGCATCATTTATCGACAATATTTAGTCTGCCAAAGAAATCAGTGCACGCCACTCTTTTAATTTGTTTTTAGGAACCTTGAACAGGGAAACTTTTTCTTGATTTCCGCTATAACCACTACGACAACCTGGGGCAAAACAGTACCTACCTTCGGGCCATTGCATTGCCGGTAATGCATATCATATAAAAATTTGCATTATTGCAATAAAGCATGCGGTGATTGCCTTGCACCAGCCTGGCTCCCGCCAAACGCGCGGAGCTACTTGCCTGTCTCTCTCTTACCCTCTCTCTCATTCATCGACCACACTCGCGGCCGGACTAGCGCCGCGAAATCATAGGCCGCTGGCTGGGGAGTAGATAAAGGACTATTGTTCCTCATAGCTGTATTACACTACACAATTTCTTGTACAACTTCTTGTACAATCTGTCAGTTAAACAATCAAGTTCATTGTTTTTTGACACTATTTTGGCAGATTGTACAAGAAATTGTGTAGTGTAATACAGCTATTAGAAACATACCGAACTAAATGTTTGTTTGCTTTCTGATGCCCTATTTCTAGCAGGGAGCAGATCCTCGCCCACCTAAAAATCCTGCTGTCGTCACGTAGTAGCCGACTGGATAAGGCCGCCCCAGGCTATAGCTGGGTTTGAACCATTAAATAATGTGGTTTTTGATTTCGAAAATCGAATGTCGTAACGATCCTTCTTACATCTCAGAACCGATTTTCATGCACCTCTTTTTATTCTCCGTGTCAACCTATTGTCCGGCATTCATTTAAGCCGCAATTACTAATGAGTTCAACCTAGTGTAATTCGAGTGAGCTGTGAATCCCAGAATTTCTCCTTTCGAGACTCCCAGCCAACTACAGTGGCCCAAAAGTTCCTGACCGATTTAAAATCGCCGTAACTTTTTTGCTTTTATGATTTTTCAAATTATTATTTTCATTTACATCAACTACAACAAATTGAATCTTCGATATACATAGTTGCCGTAAACGTCTCTACTGAAATTGAGGTTTAATGCCCTTCCATGGTAAGTGGTACGGTTCCAGATTTTTTTTGTGTATCTCAAGCGTAAAGTTTACACCAATAAGCCGGAAACTATCCAGCAACTTGAAAGAAAAATAGCCCAGGCTGAAAATTGGTGGAACGCTTCCACTTTATCCCCTTATATTAACCACATACTGAAAGTCCTAAATCCTATGTCCGCTTCATCGTTTTTTGGCTGCAAAAAGGTATAAGTGACATTGTTTTGGAAACTATTCGATGAAACACGCCATTGAGTTTCAATACAGCTGAAAATTGCTGAAAATAGTCTCCCTGGTCAGCTGAACAACATTATTGAAAATCCTGAAAAACCTATGTCCACTTCATCGGTTTTTGGCGGCGAAAAGATTCAAGTGAGATTATTTTGGAAACTATTTACTAAAACACGAGTTGAAGTTTCAGTACAGTTAAAAATTGCTGAAAATGGTCTCCTCGGTCAGCTGAACAACATATTGAAAGTCCTAAAATACCCTATGTCCACTTAATCGGTTTTGGCGGCAAAAAGGTATAAGTAAGTGACATTGCTTTCGAAAATATTCATTAAAACACGCGGTCAAGTTCCAAAACAGCTGAAAATTGTTGAAAATGGTCTCTTCCGCAGTTGAACAACATACTTGACCTTGAAAGACCTTTCGCAATCTTTGTCGCCAATTTCGACAAAGACGACAGTTCTAAACAAATCAACAGCCTACCTTCTGCTTTGAACTGCTGGAGATAATAATCAATGTGGTAGGTAGAAGACCGTCTCATACTTAAGGTGCGTTCAGTCAGCTTATTTAGTCGCTGTTTTAGTTTTAGTCGTTGTCGTAACAGAGAAGAGCGTTCATACAGCAAGATTTAGTCGTAAGAATTGACCAATAGGAGCTCGAATGATACTGCGCGAACCTTCATCTTCATACGGTCCGTGTTCATAATGGGTCGTATCAATATAAAAACTCGGAAAAAAAAAGCATAAATAAGTATTTGCTTACATTTATGAGAAGTACAACTCCTCTAAAATCGAAGCAAATGCTTATGCTATTTTTTTATTGATACATACAATCCATTACCATCACTATCCATGCTCATACCTTATACCGGTAATTACGCAACCTGCAAGTCGGCATCATACGACAAAGTTCGGAATTCTTACGACTAAAATTAAAACTAAAACTCTGTATGAACGCCGCGCATATGACGCGTGCTTTCTACTTTCAAATTTACGACAACGACTACGACTAAAACTAAAACCAAGCTGACTGAACCCACCTTTAGCAATGTTCACATCAACAGAACGAACAATGAAAAGTAAGTAAGTATGGTGGTATCACTAAAACTAAGATGAAAATTCAATGCATATTTTAATAAATAGTTGAATAGTTTCCCACTTGACGGCCCTGTGGCGCAGGTGGTTCTGTGGCTGCCTGCGGCCACGAGAGCCCCGGGTTCGATTCCCGGAAGAAGTCTGGATGTTTGTGCTGTCTAATTTGCAATTTTTCACTATCATTGTACCGAGTAAATAAAGGCAAAACTCCTATGGCCAATGTGCGCCGATAAGGAGAAAAACAATTTTTTAGAAATAGTTTCCCAAAAGATATCACTTACACAACACATTTTCTCACTTGACTTGAATTAGTTCAAGGATATCATAGCACTTTTAATATGTGGTTCAACTGACTAAGAAGCCCATTTTCAGTGATTTTCAGCTTACTGTACTGAAGCTTCAATGCATATGTTAATAAACAGTTGCCAAAACGATATCGCTTATGTCCTTTTTTGCCAGAGAACCATGAACCAGTTAAAGTATGTTGTTAAACTAAGTAGACCATTTTCAGCAATATCCAACTGTATTGCAGCTTCACCACATATTTTGATCAATAGTTTAAAAAAAAATGCACTTATACTTTTTTGCCGCCAAATTACGATGAAGCGGATATAGGATTTCTTAGGACTGTCAGTTTGTTGTTCAGCTGACCGAGGAAACCATTTTCAGCAATCTTCAGGTATATTGAAATTTCAACGCGTATTCCAATAAATAATAGTTTCCAATAAAAAGTCACTTATACCTTTCTTCCGTCAAAAAACAATGAAGCGGACATAAAATTTCTTAGGACTTTCAGTATGTTGCTCAACTAGCCAAGGAGACTATTTTCAGCTGTATTGAAACTTCAATGCTTTTTTTAATGAATAGTTCCCAAAAAAATGTCACTTACACATTTTTGCCTCCAAAAAACCATGAAGCGGACATAGGATTTTTTAGGACTTTCAGTATGTTATTATTAAGGGGATAAACGTAGAAGGGCTCCACCAATTTTCAGACTTACGTTATTTTTTTCCAGGTTTTGGTCAATTTTGATCTAAAATGCCTGGGCTATAAGCCGACATCCGAGAGTTAGATCCGAGACAGTTAACGAAAAGTTGGAAAGCACTCTCGGAAGAGAGTGACGTTGCGAGGCCGAAAACGGCAGTTATTTAAAAGACGTTATTTTCCATTGTTGATATAAATAGGACTTCCGTTCAAGATTCATTTGATGAAATCATTTATTTACAAAAAGAATTACAAACAAAAAAGTTACAGCGATCTCTGTTTCATTCCTGTCAAATTGGTCAGGAACTTATGGGCCATTTGTAGAATCACACTAGGGTTGAACGTACTATATCAGGCGTTCAAGTAAATTTCACCTCAAGTCAATGATTTCTGAAAATCTGATGAAAAAATATGACTCTGCTATTGGATCGAAATAACTGAGAGTGATTCATTCACATCCACAGTAGGTGTGAGTGAGTAAGTGAACACTTAGAGCGTGGATAACTGAGAGGGACTCATACTTTCCATCCTAGTTCCACGTTCTTCGCCGCAACGCTCCAAGTGTTCACTTTACTCACTCACATCCACTGTGGATGTGAATGACTTACTCTGAATTATTTCTATCCAATAGTATAGCGACCTATTATGAGGTGAAATTCACTTAATGGCTCTATACATTGATAAATGGAAGAAAATATAGGGGTTTGAACAGCTGGGAATTGATTTGTTTTGTATCCCTGCATCGTATCGTTTCTTTAAGTAAACTATCTTGAGCTTTGCCTTTGGAATCTGTTGTGGTGAAAAAAAACTTGAAACTGAGTATAGCGATTTTTTCAGGGAATGCTTCTGTAGAAATGCTGACTGCATCTTCGTCGACCATATGCAACTTGATTTTGGAATTCTCCCCTGCGAAAGAGCCTTTGATCGCACAAGGCATAATCCATACATTGGCGACACTGACTTCAAGACCTGAAACAGCTATAAGACTGAACGCCACGTGGGCTCTGATGAATATGACTTTCCAAGCCGAACAGCGTGTTAAAACTCAAATATTAAATGCCTTGGGGATTGATCAGATATTCAGGTAACTAAATAAAAAGGCTAAATTACCACAGCCTAATTGATTTTTGCTTTACAATAATGTGAAAGCTACAAGGAAATAATTATTCAAGTCAAGTACCTACTTCCAGTAATGTTTATTGAATTATTCTTCACATTTACATCTGGCTAGCTGACAACTCCTGTTTATTTAAAATAGCTCATTAGAAGTGAAATTCTAATGATCTGTGACCATGAATTAGCATTCCTTTCTTGGTGTACTTCAAAAATTGGATGATGTGACCTTGAAATGTTTAATGAAAAATGATGGAATTGCGGTACTATACGCTGTTTATAATCTATTTGGATAATCAAAGCTGATAATAATCTTTTGACGCCAAATTGGCAATTGATTTATAGCTGATTGTCAAGAATTTTTTAAAAAACCATGTGGACAATTTAAAAAAAAAATGGTGGTGTCTGGTTGCCAAGTTTCAGCTTACTTGTTCAATTGTTTACTTGTAAGTGTATTTGTAACTTAAGTAACATTAATTGTGCCAGCGATCAGTGCAGAGACCTCTTACCTGGAGATTATTTTCACAAAATTATTCAGGATTGATGAATAATAATTTTCAATGTTGCATTTTGAACTACAGGCTTCTGGCCGACGCGGACACCAACATCTTGCTAAAAATCCTGGGCCTGATGCGCAACCTGGTCTCGCCGAAGGACCATGCCGATTTATACATGGGTCTTCACGGAGCGCAAGTCATGCAGGGCGTCGTCCTTATCCTTGAAGGTCCACATCCGCCAGAAGTCAAGGAGCAGGCCCTGTGCATCTTGGCCAACATAGCTGATGGAGAAAAAGCCAGAGAGCACATAATGTCCAATGAAGATGTACTTAAGAAAGTGATCGATTACATGACCCATCCAGCCTGTAACGTTCAAGAGGCGGCTGTTTACTGCATCACCAACCTGTCGCGACCTGAAGAATCGGCCATCAACGATACCGTAGAAAGGCAGAACGTACTAAGAGACATGGGCGCCCTGGCCAAACTTCAAAATCTCCTGCAGAACTCAAATGGCGGCCTGTACGTCAGGTAAGTTTTTTTTTCTGTTGCACAATCAAGGAACAAAATGAAGAAATAAGTTCTGAATTTATTCTATCAGTACTGGATCTCGAATGTGACTCAAATGGTGGTATGTACGTCAAATGAGTTTTTCCTAGCATGATCTGAGAAACAAAGGAATAAATTAAATATATAATCTATTCTGCTGATGCTGGATTTTTGGTGCCTATCAAGATTTGAGGGGCGAATTTTATTCAAGTCTCATGTTAGATTTCTACAGAAGGTTTGCTTATGAGTTCATAACGTCTTAGCAGTATAAGAAGTAGCAATAGAAATGGCTAACAAGAACTCTTGTTTTAGTTGGACTGATCATATTCTTGGGAAGTAGATTATGGAATATTAGACTTGAGAATTTGGTGCTTGAAGGTGGAGGCTGAAGGGGCTAAAGTAGAGACTTGACGAGGGTTTTTTATTGCAGGGTAAAAACCGCCTTGGTACACTTTACGGAAGTCTGAGACGCACTTCTACTCGTAGATTTGGATTGGATCGAGTGATTCCTTAGTGTACTGTAATTTGTGATGAGGTGTAGAGACTGAGAAGTGGAATTTTTATCAAGTACAATTTTAAGCTTAGATGGAAAATGAAGGGCGGAAGTCTAGGATCTAAGGAAAAAAATCGGATATTGTGACGCACAGTGTTTTAAATTATTGTCTTTTTTTTTGTTACTAGTACTATTATTGGTGATCAGTTGACAGCTGAAATTTTCTTAAATGACCGGTTGGGAGTTCTTCCCATGTCATCGTTTTCTGTTTTAATTTCACTTGTTGATGGACATATTTGTGCTATTTGTCCCCTTTATTGTTGTTGGTGTTTCTCTGTTTAGAGGGGCTATAGTTTTCCATCATATTTTTAAGCATACATTCGGATCTCCATTTACATTATTTCCTAGTTCACAATCAAGCGATTTCATACAAAAAATATTAGTCAATTTTATCTTATATTTTCATCCGTAATGTTATCTGGAATTGCTCGAAATCGGATTACATTACTTAATCTAGTGCTGAAATACATCGTGAATGAATATGTATTATACAAACGAGCAAAGTGCCTATATAGCAAAATCTTGGATACATGTTCAAGGAATACAAGTGATTTACATGCAGTTCAATGCTCTAACTATTTTTATTTATTATATTTATCTTGGTAAGTTTTAATAATTATTATTGGTATCTATGTACAAACTATTATTGTCCACAAATTTTAATGCTCGGAACAAATAAAAAAAATGGATTTTTAATGCCTAAATATTTTTAATTAAATGACCAATAATTAGGACCTATTAGTGGGGTCGGTACACATTAAAGAGCGTGACTATAAGGTATTGGTCGATACAGAAAATTTCCTTTGCTTAGGGTTTTATATCGAACGATATTAGAAGGGGAGGCACAAGAACAAACCTTAGGGGTACCGCAGGGTGCCCATGGTCCAAGAACTCTTGTACCAAACCATACTTTAAATTTCATTGTACCATTCAAATGTGGATAATGTGACTCCATTGTAAATCTTCATAGCATTGGTCACCATTTCCCTTTCATCCTTCACACGCTTGTGAAAAATAATCTCTGTGTGATGTCAGGAAAATCACTTTTTTTCATAAACATAATTATACGAGAGAAAGCAAAGTTCACATGTTTTGTGTCTTTATCCGTTATTTGCCATTCGCAGGATCCATTTATGAAGTCATTCTGTTGAATTTTCAATTTTTGGCTGGTTGGTACGCCAAGAAGTAGGTATTTTTTAACATCCAGTTCAGACGTACCTACTTTTGGACATCCAAATGGACATTATTAAGATGATCATCAAGAATGGATAGATTGAACTATTTTCTAAGCACTGGTCGAGCAAATCAGTCCTAAACCACACATGGAGAGTACAAGAATATTTTTAGTCGGTCGAATACACAACATTGCGCGGAAGTGGCGCTCCGACACGGATGTCATGCGAACTAAGAAAACGGTGACAAGTTATCATCGCGCATGTTCAAGGCCGCTATTCTTGAATCGTGTGAGAAAAGTCCCTGGGAGTAAAATACATTCCGCAGTACACTGATGTAGCGAATGTTGCCTAAAATCGTGGTTTTTAGGCAACTTTCGCTACAGAAGTGTAGTACGGATTATATAAAACTCCCAGGGACTTTTCTCACACGATTCAAGAATAGCGGCCCAGAATTCGACAATGACATTGATTTCTGTGTTTGACGTTGACATTGTGTTCAGTTTTATCAGCAACAGCAACTTGTGAAGCCTTCCGATTTAAAATGGATATTCGGCGGTAGAAAAAGTGTGTGCCACTCAGAGGACTGACTGTCGCCACACCATGCTGTCGTCAATACAATACAGCACTGATTAAATGAAATATCCCCAGACAATTTTGCGGTAAATTTGAATGTTATGGTTGAAGTGTTCCATGTTTTTTTTATTTCGTAATTTGGGGCATTTGGGAATGATCCCTCACATATGTACTTTCATGAATAGGTTGCGAGGGTTACACCGATTTTTCTATGTAACCACTTCTACTTGAAAACGACGCATAATCCATTGAGCTTAGTTTGAGAATCACCTATTTTACAGCGTAACATATAGAAGACTTAGAACGAATCACCTCGTTTTCTAGCGCATGCGCTAAGCGGTCACGCAATATTGTGTATTGCAATGATGCCTACTATTTGGACATGTTGAAAAATACGTACTTCTTGACGTAGCAACCAGCCAAAAATTTGAAAATTCAAAAAATGACTTCATAAATAGATTCTGGGAATGCCAAAGAACGGATAAAGACCCAAAACATGTGAACTTTGCTTTCTCTAGTATAGAGTGGTGCGCGAATAACGCAACTTTTAATTTGTTGATAAAAGACATTTTCTTTTGAAGAAGTGGTAATATTTTTTGCTATAATTAAAGTACATGATCCCCGATTAGGTGTGGAATACTACGTCTTACAAATGGCTGCCTCCATTTTGCTGGCAAACCCTCATTCTTTTGTTTGAAATTTTCAATAACATTTGCGCACATTTTTTGCAGTTCAGTTCCGGCAATAACTCTACGAATTTCATTCTTCAACTCATCAAGAGTTGCAGGTCGCTTGGCATATGTTAAGGTTTCAACGTAGCCCCACAACCAATAATCACATGGCGTGCAGTCGCAAGATCTTGGAGGCCAATCTGGTTGCCGTTGCCGTTGATTGAAAAAAAAGTTGAAAATGTGCGACGACTAAAAGAATGGGTTTGCCAGCAGAATGGAGGTAGCCATTTGTTAGACGTGGTGTTTCAGACCTAATCGGAAACTACGTACTTTCAGCAAAAAATATTGCCACTTTTTTAAAAGAAAATGTCCTTTATTAACAAATTAAAAGTTTCGTTATTCGCGCACCACCTTTTATATGTATATAAAAATTTTTTCTTGACCTCACAAAGAAATTATTTTTCACAAGCATGAAGGAGGGACGGGGCATGACGACCAATGCTATTAAGATGTACAATGAAGTCACAAATGGCATACCCATTTGAGTGGTACATCAGAATTGAAGTGTGGTTTGGTAGGAGTACTTGGACCATCAACTTGACCGAGTCCCCTGCGGCCCCCCTAACGTATAGTTATTGTAGTCCCCCTTCTAATATCGCCCGATAGGCCCTGTAGATCACTCATGCAAAGAGAATTTTCTGTTTCATTAAATCCCATAAACTTATGGCTACCAACCCCACTATATATACGCCATAGTCATGGTTATTCAGAAACAAAAGATGGCGTCACCTGGTTGTGGCCATCAGCACTCTAGTCGCTGTCAACTGATTTTTTTTTGTTTAACATTAGAATTGATAAAAAAATGTCATGCTTTGATACGACAATCAGTGAAATGCTTTGTAAGCGAATAACTTCCGTCGGAAGAGAAATATCACCGACGATGTTTATTGAATTCACATTCCTATGACGTAACATAACGTAAAACTCAAAATTTTTGTAATATAAATGGTGAAGTACTGGAAGGGCTTTGTTTTGTATCAATTTGCCCTTTACTTCTGAAAAATTCTTCAGGATAAAGTCGCAGTTCTCACCTCACCCTGTGGGTCGCAGCTAGCGAATATCTTGTCAAAACCATTGTCAGTTTGAGAAATTTCACCGGTTGCGCGTCTTTGGAATGTTCAACCAACACGCCTATACCCTGGACACAATTACGTCTCCATTGCTGTCACCAAGACAGCAATGGAAGTTGAATGACGATCCATCGTTAATGATCATTAAGCTTTCTAGTGTGTCCAGGGTATTAGTTGCAAGGAAAATTGTCCCGTAATTTTTACGTTTTACACGTTGAGTTACGTTGAAGGTATGTGAGATCGCAAACTGCATTGTTTCGACTGTGGGAAGGTTGTAACGTGAAAACTAATATCAATAAGTCGTGTGTGCGTCAAGTAATAGAGGTCATGTTTGGTCATTTTTGAGGAAAACGTGCGATAGAATTTACAGTAAGTTGTCAATAGTCCCATGTGATGGCAAACCGTTCGGTTTAGCCGTAGAAATGTCAAAAATTACCAACCCTGTTCATGTAATGCCAACTCCCCACTAGACTTGTACACGACCTATATAAGTATGTTGGATAAGGAATGTATAAGTAATCGTTTTTGTTTTCCAAGTAGGAACTGCTTGTAGACCACGACACTCTGTTCTACCAACAGAAAAAGTAATAAAAGATGATCACTATGTGATCTCGGGGTGCGACATTTTTATTGGTTTAACGAAACGTAGTTCGCTTCTTCGCAAGCCCACTGCTCACGCCCAGCAGATTACATTACATTATGTCTTATATTGCGTAATGTTTAATGCGAAACACTAATGTTGTTGTACGAGTGAAAACGAACGAGAAGAGCGAGAAACGTGTACAAAGAAAACTGTTGAAGTAACTACTTAGTTACTTACTATTTCTGTTGGTGGGCCAGTTAATAGTCAGGAAAATGAATAAGAAGGCACACCAATCACTCCTTCAACGAATATACTTATTTATGTATTGAGCCACCCGGAACAGTTCCTACTCGAAAAACCAAAGCGCCTAATATAACGTGCGATCAAAAACTCACCTCCATTAAGTTGACGAGCGATTCCCAGCTGTCACTTGTCTGCCATGAAGTTTGACATTTGTCACCTGGTTGCGCGAAAAGTTACTTCCTATTACCTACTACTGAATTGAAGAAGGTATTCATGTACCTACCTATCTAGTACCTGTCAACCGGTTTTTGGAGCCGCTTCCATAACTGCCGTGGATTATTAATCACTAGCTCGAAATTTCGTCTCACTGAAAACCAGGTGACAGACGTTAGACAGCTATCGGTGTGTCGAGGGAAAGAGAAGGTATCACAGACACAAGCTCAAAAGAAGCAATTCAGAATTTGAAATATCCGTGTGAAGTGATTGTTTGCAATTTATTTGGAGCGTATTTTGTAAAAAAGTTACAGTATCTCATAATCATCACTCATACTTTAGCCAGTGGAAATCCACTTGAGAATCAGAATGTGAATTGAAGCTTAAATTCGATTCACAGTAATTAGTTGCAATAATTCTCACTACCTACTAATTCTGATAGTCCCTTTCATTACATTATGTCCTTTTTTGAAGATAATGGTATCAAAAAAATGTTATGTTCATTAGAGTGTATATCAGGGAGTTGAAAAGAAAAGTTTTATTGCTGTTTTGGTGAGGTGAGAAGCAGAGAGAAAAATTCACTTCAGCAATTTTTTTCAGCTCCTGTAGATGTGTAACAACGAGATAGTGAGATCAAAAGTAAACTTTGCTTTGAACCTATCGAAAGTATTTCAGCTTTTGCTCTACACGTCTCAATTGTTGAAAAGACCATTCTGATATGGTCAATTGATGTTATTTATTCAAAAACAATATGCTTTCGGCTTCTTGTTATTACCTAGTAAAATGTTAAAACACCACAGCAAATCTCAATAATAATAATCCAAACCAAAAACTTAAATTAATTTGTAAAATATTATTTAATGTTATCAAATATATGATTTTAATTCGTGACATGACGAAGCTGCGTTTCAGTAGTTGAACCTTTCCTATTTTCTGTTTTTTTTTTTCAGAAAGCAATACGAACAAAATTTGAAGAAAATTGTAAGACTTTATTCTAGAGTTCATAAGACGAATTATTACATAAGTAATAGTTATGATTGTTCGATGTTTAGAATATACTATATTTTTATTTGCTTCAATTTAATTAATCTATCAATAATTAGTAATATAATAATTAACATTATTAAAATATTTTTTTATTGGATTTTAATCAGAATAACCACTTCCTGTCAAGACGGATTTTTTCCACATTGCTTTGTCCCGTTGAGGAAATTCACTTTGTTTATATTTGATCTTGCTTCTACTTTTGCTGCTACTGCTGCCACTGGCTTGGTTTTGCAGTTTGCCAATACTGTTGCTTTTTCTAATGTTTGCTTTGCCAGACTGCTGAAGGAGGGGTGACGTCGCCCTAGGTGAATCGTCTTCTGTGTCTGTGCTGTCAGAATGGCTCACAGTACGTTCACGTCGTTTTAGGCTAAGTTCCAGTCTTCTTAAAAACCTTAAGCATCGGAAAATTGATAGTTTTGTCAAATTTAGAAACAAAGAAAAACTTACCGTATTTGATGGCTGATGGCTCTTAATTTACTAATTTTATTATGCTTGGGGATATCACAAGATTTTGAAAGCATAGCGCTACTGGCATCCTGAAATTAGACAGTTTACATTTGTTAGCATTGTGCCTGCGATACTTACATCGAAAACATCATCGACAAGGTCTTCACGTGATCTCGATTTTCGACAGTGCTCTTCCAGCCAGTTGGTTGAAGAGTATCGCATGGTATCTGGACTAGGACTAGATGAAGTTAACCTAATATTAGGTGAAGTAACACTATCAGAACTAGACGAGGAATTGAGCGCCTGAGGTCTCGTGGTTTTCCGTTTAGGACTCAGCTTCCTCGGCGGTGGAACTTTGAACTGAGCGTCTTTTGTGGGCACGTGTAAATTGAACGAAAATTGGGATTTAGTCGGACTTAGGGTTTTGCAATTTCTCAAGAATTTCTTGTCACGCTTTCTGCTAGTTTTCTTGTGGGTCATTATGTTGACTTTGTCGGAGCTGGGAAAGTCGTACAGGCCATCTGAATCGGTGAAAGGTAAAATGTCCTTGTGTCTTCCGTAGAATTGGGGTGAAAATCGGCCTAGTCCTGTCGTGCGATCGCTTAATGGACTCTCGCTTCTCGAGCTCATCGGACTCAAGTGCTTGTCGCAAATTTGTTCGCAGTTGACCACGATCGATGGCAGCTGAAATTGTTTCTTGAAAGTTGCAGGAGGTGGCAGCAGTCTTTCCATGGTGTCTTCTATACTTGCTATGGGATTCGGTAAATCCAACAGTGTCTCTCCTATGAAAACTTCCAGTTCTTTCGCGCTCTTGACGTCTCCCTCTTCGATTTTCTCATCCAAGTGGTCGGTTTCGATGCCTTCGTCGTTCGATTCAATCAGCGGATCGTCGGACAGCGTTTCAGAATCCGACCTTCCGCGTCGGCGTTGGTCCTCTTTGATGTTGCCGCAGTTTGAGGTTTTCAACAGTGGTGAACTGCGTCTGCTGTGACTCGTGCCTGGTGGATCTTCGGATTCTGAAGGACACAAAGGGTTATTTGAGCCGCATCTAGATGGCCCAGGGCTTGCCATGGAGCTATACCCTGACGAGCTCAAATTCGATTCGGAAGCTGTATGGTCTCTGGAACCTATAGCGAATGGACTCAAGTACGACATGCCACCGGCAACTGGATGGCCCGATTTAGGCACGTATGAAACAGATTCTGCGTCGGATTCGGTCTCGCTTCTGTTACAAGTTATGGTAATAAGCGGGGTAGGGCAGGACAGATCTAGCGAGTTGGGCTTGTCCATTTCGTTATACTTCGGCTTGGAAGAAGAAGATTGAAGACAATGATCGTGGAGCCGCTGAGGTGGTGGTGAGCCGAAGAGTAACGCTGGTGGTTTTATATGCGTTGGGGATGGTGTTTGAATGATGAGTGTCGGGATGACTAGCGGATGTTGTTGCGCAGTAGATTTCTGGCTTTGGTCGGATATATGACCGAGAGGCGGTGGGCGATTCTGCAATGTATCGTTTTATCAACATAGGCACACAATCAGAAAAAAAAAAACAGCGGCTACCTTAGTTTTGTGAAGCATTGCTGCTGCTTTTGCTCTTCTGTCCATACTGGTTTCTTCTCTTGCTGGCGGTGGATCAATGACAAAGTCTTGGAGGCGATGCTCAACATCATCATCCTCATCATCGCTGATGCTGATGTTGGGCAGTTCAAGGGAAATTTTTTCGTCACTCGCGTCAATATCCGTGACAGATGAGGCGGCGCTCCGTCGCATTATGGGGGTAAGTGCGGGCGACGGCAGCGGCGTAGGAAGAGGAGTAGGCAGTTCCCTAATGGGCGAAAGGCACTTGTTGATTGTGCTCGGTATTTCTAACAATATCGTGGGCGGATGCAAGAAGTTGCTGCCATTGCTTGATGATTTGTGTGCACTTAGTGGGTCCAAGACGGGCACTTCAATCGTGCTCTCGGCATTCTGCCGTTGCAGGATGGGACTCTCGAACGGTCCTCCTCCGCCGCTCGAGAAAGAAACCGGCGTGTGGATCGAGGACGAGCATGAATCGTTGTCGTCTTGGGGCGTCGAAGCTGTGGGCGTGCTACAAGGTGATATTTTCAGCGAAGAAGGCAAATTGGATGTCGACGAGAAGTTTTTGAACATTGCTAGGATGGAATCGGCGCTAGCGGGTTTCTGTTTACCGTTGAGGGGTCTACTAGTGCCTCCTCTTCGATTGTTAAGGAGATCTGAAATACTTGAACTCAGAGCACTAGGTATTGCAAGGTCCGAACTAGTGAGTGAATCACTACCTTGATTGCTCGAGGTGCTGTTAGGTGAGCGCGATCTAGCATCGACGTTTGGTGATGGCGGTGAGCTGGAAGAACGAGCAAACACGCAACCTAACCGGCTACTGTGCAATATACCTAGTTCGATCTCGGAGCTCGAGCTCATTTCGGCGGAAACTTTGTTCAGCAACCGGGCGAAAGTCACTTTCTTTTCCAGTTTCGGATCATTGAACACGGAAATCGGCCCATCGTCTATGCTAAACTTAGTTTCCTTCACGGATGGACTGTCTTGTTTATCACGGTTCTCTTTGAGCTTCCTCTCGCTCATTTGCATTAGCTCGCTCAAACTCACTTTTCTGGACATTTGCTTGTTGCCCGGAGATACGAGCTGCTGGAGGATTTGCTTTTTCTCAGCGGCGTTTTTCTTAGTTGGAGTCGAATTGTTTCGTTTCTTCTTCGGTGATGGAGATCCTAAGTTGAGAACAAAATAGTTAGTCTAGAAGCTTGTTCTTCGCGAAGCTACGCAACATAACATCAACGCTGAGCTACACCATATACAAATTGCTAATTGCATGTTCAAAAAAATGACTAGTGTCTAGGGTGTTTGTTTAGTGGCCTAATCAAGTGCCACAAATGGTTTAATTGATTTTGTTAGTGTTATAAAAAGAGAGCCGTTTGATTGATACGGTATGCATTGAGCAAGGGTTTGGTTGTAAGTCCAAAAAACTTGAAAAAGCTTGAAAATTGAGGTCTGAACAAACAGCAAAGGATGGGAAAGTTGCAAATCAAATGAGTGTACAACCAGTCTGTCAGACTGGTAACTCCGTGATGACGACACGAGGCTATTGAAGAGGTGATAGACAAGTAGTAACCGAGTAAATAAGAATAACGTAATGATTAGTAAGGTGAAGAAATCAAGAAAACGATGCATTGGAGAGAAGAGATTACATTTACCGTGTCACTCACAAAACAGCTCTTGTTTTATTATGTCAGATTTATTTCATCAATTTAAAAAAATCCATTTGACAAGTCAAAAAGCATCATGTACCAACTATTCTATAGTGTGTGCAATATGGTGTATAACACAGTAACTCTACAAGCACTACTAAGTTACCTCAACAACAGATCGTAGATCTTTTGTTGAGGTTCATACGTACGATCAATGTGCCGATAGTTTGTTGATGTTCCACACTAACCACAAAAAAATAAAGGTGAACTACTTTGAATTTGGTTATTATGAAGGTTTTTTTTTGTGGATCAGCGTGGAATCTACGCACTTAATGAAAATGTTGTTATGTGGAACCACATTGTGCAACCTACCAGCCACACGCAAGATAGTGAAGGAAAGGGGGCATTCTGGACTACAATAACAGAGAAGAGATAATAATAAATTAAAACAGATAGAGAGTTAGCAAAGTTGATGTACAGAATAAAATAGTAGTAGTAGTAGTAGTAGTAGTAGTAAGTGCGTTGATATGAACAATTTTGGCACCACGCCTTACGTCGCTGGGGTGGTTTTAGCAAATCATCCAAACTAAATGTTCGGGCAGTGGCGGGTACGTAGCCGCTGACGTGTGGACTGGTCAGGCTGAGAATGGAGGGCTTGCGAATACCCAGACGGCCGAACAAAGATCTAGGCGCTCCCATTGGACCACCTGGACTTGGAGCTACAATCAATGGAGCTGTTCCAGAAGCCACGGCCAGTTGTTCCCTGACGGACGAGCTTCGCAAAGATGACACTGAAACACAAACTTGCAAAAGTTCTCTTCGATTTCCAAATCGCAATCTTCGTACTTGTGCTCCTGCTTCTGTCGTTTTCCTCTGCCAACAGCTTCTCGATCTTCTCAGGAAAGTGCCGCTTGGCGCACCATATGAGCCCGATGACTGCCATCACAACAAACACCGTCATCAGTCCCAGCCAAAAGGGTTCATGGAACATCCTTTCGCTCAGTGGCTTGTAGGGTATGTGCAACATGCGCTTTTCGCACCTGGTACCTTCCCACCAAGCATGGCAGCGGCAGTGGAAGCCCTCGCCACGCTCTATACAAACGCCTCGGTTTTCGCAAGGGTTACCTTCACAAGGTCTTCGTTTCAGTTCACAGTTGGTTCCGAGGTAGCCCAGCCTACAGTGACATTTGTAGCTGGAGTTGGTCAATTCACATGTACCGAATACGCATGGTTCCAGTTCGCATTTTGTCAAGGCACAAAATATACCTATAATACAAGATAAGTTAATTCATGGCTTGTAATCCATACAAAATATAATAACTCATTCATCCAACGATATATAGCATTTTCTACCGGAACTATACCGGAATTACATGTGTGAAGACACCAGTGTACGTGTACTCCGGGATGCAGTCCTAATGACGTCATTACACTACAACCGTGTTATTAGGGGTAGCTCCGAGCAGGTACACCGCTCACCTTTTTTTTCGCAGGATATGTAGTAGTATTGGAAGCATGGATCGTTCCGTGTGCAGCTTCGTGAAGATACAAAGCTCGATTCCTGGGCCATCAAGGACCATGAAAAATTATGTTGGAACGCAGGCAAATATGGTGGAGGCGCCAAAATGGGCTCCGTCTGGTAATAAGAAACTGGCTGTACCTCGTTTGTTTTTAGTAACAGAATATCCACTTTTCCACTTAGTATCTCTGCCATTCTGGCCGTAGTTTTGGAAATATGACGGAAAAAAAATAAATAGGAGAATTTCGAATTAATATAAAAATGGAAGCCCATTTCAATTCTCTAAAATTTTATACCTTCAAAAGACGTCGTGTTTTACCATAGGTAAGTTAGTAATAGAGACCATTTTGACAGTTTACCGAAATTTTCAAATAATTTAGCATGGGATAATAAGAGAATCTATTTGAACACAAAATGACGTTCTAGGTGTTGGAATCCGTTGAAAAACAAACGAGGTTTTAGTCAATTTCTCATTACCAGACCGAGCACATATTGGCGCCTCCACCATATTTACCTGCAGCAGATCTCAATGTTTCACCACAACTTTTCATGATCCTTGATGGTCCAGGAATTGAGTGAGGTAAAGCTCCATATATCATCACGAAGTCACACACGGCAAAGCCTGTTTTGAGCCTATGTCCCCGCACTATAGATAGTAACCACGGGCTCCAGCAAAAAAAATTTAATGCGGTTTGAGCTAAACCGAGTCTAAACGGATTTTTTTCTGCTCAATGCTGGTAGATTCATTATGGAATATACGTTAAATCCCAAGTATACCACCCTTTCGTCAATTATCTACTCAGCGTGAAACCTGAATCTACACTGATCGTTTTTTGAAGTGGTTCGCCTAAAAAATGGTCCCACTTTGATGGGTTGTAACTTTTGAATGGATGGATGTATTTTGTTGAGTTTCTTTTTGTCAGAAGGGGCGTTTCTTTGGCAACAAGTGTGCTCCACCGCATTCGTTTGTAATTATTGATAGTGATTTTACAGGGTGATTTGTAAAGATATGATTTTTATACTAAATTAAGAGTCCTCTGTACGCTTAAAGCAGCTCCGACTAAAAGGCCTCTAAATCGAAGGCGGTGATTTTCTTTCAACTGGTATTTGGTGATTACACTCCATATCTCCATAAAAATATGCGAAAGGAAAAAAATCCGAGAAAAACCGATCACAGCCGAAGATAGTAAAATTCTACGGGCGCCATCCTAGGGCCTTTATTTGACTTGAAAAAAAAATTCCTTTTTTCAAGGAGGACTCTCT
Organism: Anaspis maculata; assembly: GCA_949128115.1. Taxonomy (NCBI): domain Eukaryota; kingdom Metazoa; phylum Arthropoda; class Insecta; order Coleoptera; family Scraptiidae; genus Anaspis; species Anaspis maculata. The sequence continues at coordinate 45,179,512 of OX421963.1, forward strand.
ACAGTATTCTGCACCAACGTACCGGGTGATTTTTCAATAAAATATCTGGAGCCAAAGTTATTTGGCTGAGAAAATTGTTGAAAAAATGCTCAAAAGTTTGGGGCTTTATATCTTCAGCAGAAAATTTTTTACTGAAAAACCACCCGGTACGATTGTGCAGAATACTGTTGAGAGTCGACCCTAAAAAAAATATATATTTTTTTAAGTCAAATAAAGGCCCTAGGGCGGCGCGCGTAAGCTTTGACTATATTCGGCTGTGATCGGTTTTTCTCGGATTTTTTTCCGTTAACAGGTTTATATAGAGATATGAAGTGAAATCTCCAAATGCCAGTTCGAAGAAAATCACCAGCTTCGATTTAGAGGCGTTTTAGTTGGAGCCACTCTGAGCGTACAGAGGACTCTTAACTGATGTGCATGAGGTAAATGGGTCACCCTGTATATTTCATTCCAAGGTCATCATAGAGACTTATGCCTTAACGCTGCATATTTTTCTGGATTCTGGTCTAACTCACTAGGCTTTGAAGATATCAATTTTTAATTCACTGCATGTTTATTTGCGTGAAAAAATCGAGATATCTTTGGGAGTAATAATGTTCTGACATTTATGTCAATTGAATTGTTTGTAAAAATGCCGCCTCTACAAGATGCAATTCTTGAAAGAATAATCGAAATGGTTTCGGCTGTTGTCTCTCGCAGGGAAGTAGCACGACGCTCCAATATTGCATACAGTATAGTCAATCGCGCTTCGAACCAACGGCAACGTAGTGAATGAATTATTCCAACGTGAGAATATCACCAGAATGGAATGGCCGGCGCTTTTACCGGACCTCAATCCAGTAGAAAACGCGTGGGATGCGCTCCAAAGAAATATATTAGAACGCGAAATTGAACCTCATGGAAATGAAGGGCTGGGAAATGTCCTTTAACAAGCAAGAATGGGAAGCCATCCGGGTGATCTTATCAATAATGTTATCAGAAGTATGCCATGAAGATGTCAGGACGTGATAAAGAGTAGAGGTGGCCCTAACCCGTTATTGATTAATTCTTATTTTTTATTCACAATTACATATTAGTTATTTATTGTTATGCGTTGAAAAATTAGAACAAAATATTAGAACAAAACTTGTTGACGTTTTCCTATTTTTCTGTACTTATTATGGTTAAAAAAATTATATCTTTTGACACAGATGACGTAAGACCAAAATTCAAAAAAGCATGCAGTGAGAAGACATGAGGCTCTATGATGACCTTGAAATGAAATATACAGGTGACCCATTTACCTCATGCACATCAATAAATTTAATATAAAATCATAGCTTTTCAAATCACCCTGTAAAATCACAATCAATAATGACAAATAATTACAATCATGCAGACTTGCTGCCAAAGAAACGCCCTTTCTGACAAAAAAAAAATCAACAAGATACATCCATCAATTCAAATGTAACAACCTATCAAAGTGGGACAATTTTTTGGGTGAACCACTTCAAAAAACGATCAGTGTACATTGATCATTTGGCCAGAATCCATCAAAAGAAATCTCGAGTTATAAACTCGTTAATATTTTGGTGGAACCCACGGTAAGTAGTGTATATTTTTTTACAGGTGAGTGTTTTGTTTCGTCAAACCAAAGGTTCTTCTGAAGTTTTTCCCGACATAAGAGAAAATGTTACGGATCAAAATTGTAATTTGTCAACGCCCGCCCTGTTCACTACCTATTATCCCTTCCCCCAATGGGGAAGGCTTCCCGAATTTGTCAAAAAATTGTTTTTTGAAGAAATTGCTCGAAATAGGTAGTTTTTCAAATATCAGTTGGGGTGGGGGGGACACTTGGAAGGGGGTGTCAGGGGAAAGGGGGGAGATGAAATAAGGCAATATTTTTCCTTATTAGTTGGGAATTTCTTGAGCTTTCCGGAAACAATCAGTAAGTAAGGACTTGTAGGCCAGGCGGTATGTCGATAAAATCACTACAATCTAGAAAAAACTCCGACCAAAGCTTTTATGGTGTCAAACTCTTCGTAACGTCAGTAGTTGTCTACCACTGACTTTCCGCCCAAAAACGAGCTGTGCTGATTTCTCCACATCTGCGCGAAGGTAAATGATGTCTTGAAAGTGAAAAAAAACCTATTAAACCTTCATACTTTGTTGTTATATTTGCCCAAATGCAAACGTACAACTCTTACGCGAACATTAGAAGCATCTGTCATCATCTCTGTGCCAGTCTTACTGTTGAAAAAAAAGATTTCTTTGTGCGGGTCAGATAAATTACATTTAATCATTTTCCCACACAAGAAAACGGAGCAACATGTATTTTGTGTATTTTGTAATAACTCGTATCCATTGAACCCATTTATGGCATTAAAATTTCAATAACAGCATTTTTGAAGATGTTGCCAGCAAAAAAGTGAATAATTTTTACTCGCCTGTTCAGCAGCAATTTTTTCAATTTTACCAAACACCGTTTGCAAAAATTTAATAAGGAATGAAAAGCTCAAACTCTTCTCTAACGATATCCTGCCTGGCTTAACCGCGGCACGCACTTGAAAGTCTAAAAAACTGATTTCTTTTCGAGAAGTTCTGTTTCGCCCGCGTGCGGCCGTGCCTACTTGACATAGACAGGACTGATTACACGAGCTTGTAAATGTACTCTTTTCTAGCTTTAAAACGCGACCATTATTATAAGGACTTGGTACGTTGATTAAACAAGAAATAATATATCATTTTATAATAAATGGTCGTGTTTTAAAGCTGGAAGAGAGTAAATTTCCAAGCTTGTGTAATCAGTCCGGTCTATAACAAGTAGGCACGGCCGCACGCGGGTAAAATAGAACCGCTCTAAAAGAAATCAGTTCCCTGCACCTTCAAAAAGCATGCCGCGGTTAAGCCAGATATAATGTCATTAGAAAACAGTTCCAGCTTGTCATTTATTATAAAATTTTCGAGAACGGTGTTTGGTAAAATTGAAAAAACTGCTGCTGAACAGGCGGGTAAAAATTATTCACTTCTTGGCAGGCAACATCTTCAAAAATGCCGTTATTGAAATTTTAACGCCATGAATGGGTTCAGTGAGTACAAGTTATTAGGACACATCCAAAATACATCTTGCTCCATCGTTTCTTGTGTGGAAAAACAATTGAATGTGATTTATCTGACCCCCGCGAAGAAATCTTTTTTTTTTCAACAGTAAGACTGGCACAGAGATGATGACAAATGCTTCCAATGTTTGCGTTAGAGTTGTACGTTTGCACTGAGGCAAATAAAATAGAAAAGTACGGGGGTTTAACAGATCTTTTTGCACCTTCAAGGCATCCTTTACCTTTGGGCAGATGTGGAGGAATCAGCACAACTCGTTTTTGGGCGGAAACTCAGTGGTAGATACCTACTGACTTTACAAAGAGTTCGACACCATAAAAGCTTTGGTCGGAATTTTTTCTAACCAGAATGACCTACCGCCTGGCCTATTGAATGTTATCCATTATTTGATTTCGACAAAATCAGTCGGTTATACATGAGGACAAGAATACAAAGCAAGTTATCCACGGTTATCCATTATATTGTGTTACTTTAGAGATGGTGTAAAAAATCTGCACCCTGTGTATACTCGAATCAAGTATCTAATTTAATCAGTGGAACGTGAAGGGTGACGCAATAAGAGTAGCGACATTTTATAATAATAATAATAAATAATAAAGCGACTTTATTCGGCGAAGTTTAGCTCAAAGCTACTCTAACTTCAACTTATTAGTGGATTACAACAATGTTTTACACGATGGAGCCGTCATAAATGTTAAAAGCAAAAATTCACCCTATTTTGAACCGCTGTAACTTTTGATCGGCACAAACGATCCCGATTCTGTTTCAAGTACTGAATTGTCCAATTTTTTTGCCATCTTTTTTGTCAATATGAAATTCATAGAGCCCCTCATAAAATTTCTACAGGGTGATGAACAGAGCAGTGCAAAATTGATGAAAGTTCACAATTCATATAAAATATGTTCACGTTGAACATACCGGGTGATCATTTGAAAACTATCCACCTGCAATATCTCCCGATTCCTAGTGCAAATGTCTTTGAGCAAAAACAGGTCGATTTTTATATCGAGGGGGACATCCGAAACATATATTGGAGAATTTATATCTTGAGCCCCCTCGCCCCCACTCATCCAAACTTTGAAATTTCAAATGACACTACCTACCTTGCGATACATCAAATTAAAGAGAATTAAATTCTCTTTTAAAAAAAAATATTTTGAAATTTTTCAATCCCACCCCTCGTTCTTTCTAAAATTCTCTGAGTGTCCTAGTTAATATCCTTGACCTCCATTTCCCTTCAATACAGTCAACGTCATCCTGCACAGCATCGAAAGAGAAAATTTTCTATAAAAAAAGTGCCAACCAAATTCACCCCTTCGCTCCCCCCACCTGACCTTAAAAATCTAAAATGTCAATACCCACTTTGTAATACATCAAATTGAAGGAAATTGAATTCTCTTCCTGAAAAAGATTTTTTCACAATTTTTAAAGCCCCCCATCTCCCTCCTAGAATACTCCAAATGGCCAATTTATTGGGGGAGGAGCAGAAAATTACAAAAAAATTCTTTTTGTAAAGAGAATTCAATTCCCTTCAATTTGATGTATCACAAAGTAGGTGGTGTTTTGTTAAATTTGGGAGTTGAGGTGGGGGAGAGCAAAGGGGTGAATTTGGGTAGCACTTTTTCCACCGAAAATTCTTTTCTTCGATATCTTCTATGATGACACTGACTGAATTGGAAAGAATTGAGGAGTCCAGAATTGAAAATAGGACAGTCAAAGTATTTTTAGGGAGAAGGAAGGTGATATTAAAAATTTTGAAAATATTTTTTTCAGAAAGAAAATCTAGTTCTCTTCAATTTGAATATCGCAATAATCCAGGCCCTAGCAGTACTTCTGTAGGAAAAACGATGTAATCACAATTTTTTTTTTTGGAATCGTTAGAGGATCATCCCAGGACAAATAATCACTCGGGTGCTTTCGCGATTTCTGGTACATTTTCCAGCAATATCGCATCAAAGTTGGCGGCTGGTCAATTCTTCAGTTCGCTGATATTTCTTGGAGTTTTTGCGATTTTTTCCAAATAAAAGTACTATTCTATCCAAAAAACAATTCCGGATCGAATGGTGCTGTCAGATTTTGAGTACTCACGTTATACCGGGTGAAAAAAGAATAAAACGAGTTTTATAATTTTTTTCCAACTTTTTAATTCTTGGCCGATTTTCACAAACTTTATGTCAAAAACTCGCTGACTAAATCGTCTACTCAAATCAATTGACAATATAGCCAAATTATCTAAAATCAAGATGGCGGCGGCGAACCCAAATAAAAATGTGTCATATTTCGAGAATTTTTTTTTGATTTCTAAACTTCGTAAAGAACGACACTGATTCGCTGGATTCTGGATTCTGGAAGATTCAGCTTTCTTCTGCAGTTTGGGACTAGATTTACTTGATTCGCACATTCCACTATAGTGATTATAAATAAAATATAGTGAATTAAAGGAAGGTCCACATTTTTTCCAAATTCACAATAAATCAGCAGTTTAAAAACCTCCCGCGGATTCTTATTTCTGAAGCAATTTCTACACACTTGGTTGTGATCGTAAGCTGTGTGCATAGGCTACAAATACCGTGTTGGTGCATGGCCGAAGTTTCAAAATTTTAGATGATAGATGACGTAAATGGTGGAGGTGCGCATGTCAAATATCAAATATTCTACTTTTTGTTCTCACATGTTCTGAACGAAATTTCAATGAATGGTTGGCTTAATGGTCAGCTGGATAAACATGCAACAAGAGTCAAACGTTGAAAGAGTCGAAATGTGAAATTTTCAAATAGACGACTTTACTTCTTTGGAGAAAATAAAACGGTTCTATCCGTTAGTCCAGGAATTTTAGCTGTTAAAATCGCAAATAGCGAACAAAAATGAAAGCCAGCCGGATTTTTGTATATAAGCTCAGTTAAGCATGTAGTTTAATATAGTCAAAGTTCTCAAGAATCCGGTGTGAGCTTCGGCCGTTGTGGCCTCGAAAAAAACTTGAGGATCAGTTTTTCGCGTATATCTCGTGAACAATGGCATTTAGGAAGAACGGCTTGGGAAGAAATTGTTGAAAATTATATTGTCTATAAGAAAGGTCCTCACACGTTTCATCGTCAGTCCACTCTTTCTTCGTCAAAACACAAGAAAATTAAAATAATCCAGATGCTCGATGCTGAAGACTGTATGTACCTAGAGTTTTATGATGGCGAATTGCCACCTCGTAGAGGTGTTGGTTGGTCCACTATTTCTTGATTGAAACTTGAAGCCATCAATACGAACTATGCCGGCGGCATATACAGGGTGAAATAAAAATAAAAGTTGAACATTTGTTTCTCAAGAACCAGAATAGGTGAAGACATGTAAATCACCATAAATAATTCTGATTTCATGGTTATGAAGTCGTCGTAAACTTGAATTAGATATCTTGAGCCGTTCTTGAAATATCTTCAAAAGACTGAAGTTGTTACGAAAATAATTTTTTCGTCTATCATCAGAAAAAAAGTTGACTGTGTTTTTTCTTAAAGTAGTTGGCTTAGAGAGCGTTTTTCACTATTATTACATTTTAAATGTAATTTATCATTGTTTCGATTCAAAACACCAAGTCTCGATTCAATATCTGAAGAGTTACTGATAGACGGAAAACTAGTTTTTTTTTTCGTAACGACTTCAGTCTTCTGAAGATATGTCAGAAACGGCTCAACATATTTGATCCCAGTTTACGATGACTTCATGACCATGAAATTAGAAATATTTTTGGCGGTTTATATGTCTTCATCTATTTTGGTTCTTGAGGTACATTTCTTCAACTGCTTATTTTTATTTCACCCTGTATATGCCACCGGCATAGTTGGTATTGATGGCAAATAGTTACAGTCAAAACAGAATAAGATCGAACAACACCTCTACCAAGTGGCACCCCGCCATCATAAAACTCAAGGTCCATACAGTCTTTAGCATCGAGCATCTGGATTATTTTAATTTTCTTGTGTTTTGACGAAGAAAGAGTGGACTAACGATGAAACGTGTGAGGACCTTTCTTATAGACAATAAAATTTTCAACAATTTCTTCCCAAGCACGTTCTTCCCAAGTGCCATTGTTCACGAGATATACGCGAAAAACTGATCCTCAAGTTCTTCTCGAGACCACAACGGCCGAAGCTCTCACCGGATTCTTGAGAACTTTGACTATGTTAAACTACATGCTTAACTGAGCTTATATACAAAAATCCGGCTGGCTTTCATTTTTGTTCGCTATTTGCGATTTTAACAGCTAAAACTCCTGGACTAACGGATAGAACCGTTTTATTTTCTGCAAAGAAGTAAAGTCGTCTATTTGAAAATTTCACATTTCGACTCTTTCAACGTTTGACTCTTGTTGCGTGTTTATCCAGCTGACCATTAAGCCAACCATTCATTGAAATTTCGTTCAGAACATGTGAGAACAAAAAGTAGAATATTTGATATTTGACATGCGCACCTCCACCATTTACGTCATCTATCATCTAAAATTTTGAAACTTCGGCCATGCACCAACACGGTATTTGTAGCCTATGCACACAGCTCACGATCACAACCAAGTGTGTAGAAATTGCTTCAGAAATGAGAATTCGCGGGAGGTTTTTAAACTGCTGATTTATTGTGAATTTGGAAAAAATTACAAGTGGACCTTCCTTTAATTCACTATATTTTCACAGTGGAATGTGCGAATCAAGTAAATCTAGTCCCAAATTGCAGAAGAAAGCTGAATCTTCCAGAATCCACCATCAGTGTCGTTTTTTACGAAGTTCAGAAATCAAAAAAAAATTCTCGAAATATGACACATTTTATTTGGGTTCGCCGCCGCCATCTTGATTTTAGATAATTTGGCTATATTGTCAATTGATTTGAGTAGACGATTTAGTCAGCGAGTTTTTGACATAAAGTTTGTGAAAATCGGCCAAGAAACTAAAAATTTGGAAAAAAGTGATAAAACTCGTTTTATTCTTTTTTTCACCCGGTATAACGTGAGTACTCAAAATCTGACAGCACCATTCGATCCGGAATTGTTTTTTGGGTAGAATAGTACTTTTATTTGGAAAAAATCGCAAAAACTCCAAGAAATATCAGCGAACTGAAGAATTGACCAGCCGCCAACTTTGATGCGATACTCTAACGATTCCAAAAAAAAATTTTTGATTACATCGTTTCTCCTACAGAAGTACTGCTAGGGACAGGACTACAAGGTAGGTGGTGTTATTTGAAATTTCAAAGTTGGGGTGAGTAGGGTCGAAGGCGCTGAAGACAGAAATTTGCCAATGTATGTTTTAGATGTCCCCTTTGATATAAAAATCGACCTGTTTTTGCTTGAAGAAATATTCACTAGGAATCAGGAGTCATTGCAGGTGGATAGTTTTCAAATGATCACCCAGTACAGTAGGTATTCACAATAAAAAAATCACATTTTGGCTGTTTCGACTGGAATCCTGAAAATTCAAAAACCGTTTCGAGGGAACACATCATTCTTCATAAATTTGGTGTTATTGGTCCTGAAATATTTTGTTTTACGAAAACTTGACTACGTTGACTTTAATCAATTTTGCACTGCTCTGTTCATCACCCTGTAGAAATTTTATTAAAGGCTCTATGCATTTCATATTGACAAGAAAGATGGCCAAAATATTGGGCTATTCACGAGGTTATTCAGTACTTTCAACAAAATCAGAATCGTTTGTGCCAATCAAAACTTAAGTTTAAAATAAATTATAATAAAACTTGAATATCCATTCTGTTATCTAAAGAAAAAGGCGGTACGTATTTGCTTGGCTTCCTCATAATTAAAGAATAAAATGTTGCTAATCTTATTGGGTCATCATTAACTTGTACTCCCCGAGTGTAGAACAGCTGTGCCAGTGGGAAACAACTTCAAAGTTCAAACTACACCGCCTGCTCCGTCTACACTGGTCTACACCGGTATAGCTACTTTGTCCCTGTGGAAAACGATATTAGATACGGCACGACTAAGCCTTATCGAGTGAAGTAGGCAATTACTGTGGGTCGATGGGTATTTCGACGATCGACGCGGACCTATCGTCTCTTGAGCCACCAGAAAAATTATTACCGTTGAGGGGACCCTACGTTAAGAATTTCTGTATTTTTTTCTCATTCTTCCATCGCTGATCCTTATCGAGCGTTCATAGCTTGTCTAGCCATGTCCCTGGTACTTACCAGTGAAATGTCCAATGCATTGACAAAACTTCTTTGCGCCCTTCTCGATACACTTCCCTTCATTCTGGCACGGATTTGGGCCGCATGTCCTCACCTCGTCGTCTCTGTACTTCAACAGCTTCGCCTTGAACTCCGAATCGACTTGGACCCTCAAACTTCCGTTCAGAAAAATTCCAATGTTTTCGCTTTTCTGCCGCAAATGCAAAGTATTGAAAAGTGATGTGATCGATATGGGTGCCACTGGCACCACGGAACCTTCCATTTCGTCCGGTCTGTAACATAGCTTCCAAGTTTCGTTGCTATAGTAATAGTTATCGTAGATTTCGATGACTCCATCACTGGAACAACCTTTTTCGCTTAGTCTGACGTGAAACAGTTCAACGGTAACGGTATGCCCCAAAGGAGCGATAAAATGCTGGAGGAAATCCATATGTCGTGGTGGATTGTCCGGATAATTCAAGTGCAAGATTGGACCGGAAGAGTCACGCTTCAGCCTGACGATTTTCTCCTCGGAAGCATCACTAATTATTTTGTATATCGCGCGGAAGCCGCGGCCGAAGGTAAATTTTCCGGTGTGAAGCTTGATCTTCAGTTTTTCCTCGTGCGAGACGTAAATTCCTTCCGTGAGGAGCTCTTGAATTTCATAAGGTTTGAACGAAATCGAATGCTTGCTTAAGCTTAATTCTAGGGTCGTTTCGTCGTTTTTGATGTCGTCGAAGTTTATGAGATCATACTCGAGGAATTCCAGCCAAATCCGTTTCCGGATCGGCGCCAAAATTGTATAAATGCAGTCTAAATGGTTCAAGAGGAAATCTGGGTAGTTGGGTGAAGTCAGGATGCCTTCTTTGGCAGTGAGAGTTTGCATGGGACAGGCGCCGACGTCCACGGCCTGCCATACAAGAGAAAATCCGTTTCCGCTAATCGAATAATCCGAATGGAAATTTAACTGAGCTTCGTTGTTTTGTGAAACGAAAGTGAATCGATGCATGTCTGTATCATGAACGCCACACAACTTGACTGAATCGTCTTTTCTTAGACTTTTCAGTTCTACGTAGTCGTATAAGCACTCTAGTTGCGGTTCGATGTCTAGTTTCAAAAATTTCATCACCAGCCTGGTACGGTCCGGTCCGATGATTTTAACGGAAAAATCCAGAAAGTTGTAATAGTTTTCTGGAAATCTGGGCGTGGTCAATTTTCCCTCAGTTCCGTTGACAACTTTGCTGAAGTTTATGCTTATTCCGGACAGCTGGTTAGGTCGTTTACAAACGTACCCACCTATGGATCCGCACTTATGAAGTTGCCAGTACAGTCCACTGGGGTATCTAGGTGAAGATGTGGGCATCCATTGAATACTAAGGCATTTCGTGTCTTCGTCTTTAGTAATTTCCGTTGCAGGCTTTACTTCAGGCATCCATCCGGTGTATTCTATGGTGTTGCCGTCTAACCATTTGAAGCCTGAAGAATCCGTCTTCGCGCCCAGCCAGTATAAGGCACTCGTGCGATACTCCGTAGATTTTCTAATGTTTGCCGTGACGAATCGTTCTTCGGCTGAGCTCAAGATCGAAGCCAATTGGCCTTGTTTGCCCCGGCAGATTTGCTGAGCAGTTAGCCATGTCACTTCTGGGTAGCTAACGAAGAGGTAACAGGAGTTGTTGAACATCAAAAGGCGGTCGTCTGCACACTGCATTGCTGAAAAAATAATATATTATTGTGCGAGTTCAATAAGACGAAGTTAGTCACACGACTGTTTCTGGGCCACGACGAACATAGTGAGGGTCCCAAATGAAGGAGTGTGACGAGACGTTTTATTAAACGAGTATAATATACTATGCATTATGGATTCAACCTAGAATTGGACAAAGAGCTCACCATTTTCCATAGAAACTCGGGCCTTGTAACCGCCAAAGTGATGGGAATAATCAGAATTAAAATGTAACTTCAACCTGGATCCCGTACTGACATATCTTAGCAACTTGAGCTTCGAACTCCAATCGCCACACAACCGCTTAGAAGATGATGAATTGCCTAGCGAAGTACTCATGTTCTGGTTTTCACCGATTTCCAAATAGTCGTAACTGCAACTGGAGAGAAAAAAAGTGAGTTTTATTCAACTTTCCGGTTACAACTGTTGCTTACGATGTTTCATTTTCCAGGACCAGTTCTTCAAAGTCCAACACTAGTCTGTAACCAGGAGGAGCTGTGATGTCTGTGTGGCAGTCGGCATCATCAGGATATTGGCGTGGAAAACCAGGACTGTACACGGAAGCTCTCGGATGCTGTCGACTCAGCTCGATGGTTTTGTTACAGTCTGATGGGTAAGTTTCATCCAGGGGCTCTGCAAATTTTTGCGGTGCTATAAGGTATTTTCGTGAACTGTTCCATTCAATAAATAATGTGTGTTTCAAAAAGTATGATTGTGCCATAGCTTAATGTCAAAAAGAGGACATCTAGGCGAGTCTAGATCAGCAGAAAACACTTTTTTTGATATCGATTACGAAGATACAAGGTGTTTTCCATGTTTAGGTGATAATAGTGAAAGGCGATAACTTTGCAACAGTTTGATATGATGTAATGAAATTTGATAATGATGCTCCTCTACTAGGATTACCTGAAATGGTTTATGGCTAGAAAAATCCAGAACCGTACCCAGAAAAAAGCTGATTTGCACCATTTTGACAAAAGTACGCACAAGGAAAATGCTATAAAAACGGCTGTAACGGGTAGGTCCTGTCTTGCAAAAGGTCGCGGAGAGTCGAAAACGTCTACTCTGCTCAATTTTTGTGTTCTGATTAACTAATGAGTTTTCGAATTCGGCAAGCCGCCACTCGCTCCTCTATCTCAAAAAGATGGTGCCGAAGGACCCAAAAGAACCACTTTTCTCCAATCCACTGTTCTGGAACTTGGAACATGGTGGAACTTTTTTCGAAACCCTCGATAGCACTTGCTGCCACGTCAGTGCCATTCTTCTCGGTTAAAAATAAATAATTTCTTCGGCAAACGTGTAAATTTTACTATCAGAAAAAAAGGCTTTTAATGGGAGCTAGCACCTCGTGAAGGTGAACCCCTGAAGATGGTCTTTATTTAGTAAATATCTTTAAAAATATTTACTAAATATTTAATCATCATCATCATTTCATCATCATATTGAGATAAAATGATGAAATTCAACACATCTACTAGCCCTTCTCTTCTATGATCAATAGATTATAGATTGGGTTGAAAATAATTTGGAAATTTTCACAGGGCGAGGATAAACCCAGGGGTGGGGAGTGAAATGGACCTCAAATTTTTCGCATGCATGTGGTTTTTTCTATTTGGACATTATGTAATTTTGGTGTTGTCTTGGAAAAAAGGTACCATAAATTGCATCTGTATTTTGTATACATGTTTGTTGTGGACATGTTTGAGATGATTTCGGTGAGTCTTATCGATACTCAAATTATTCCTGCATTTTTGCTGGCCAATCACCGACGCCGGTGAATGCTTCTCTCCACTATACCAGAAATTTTGACGAACCTCTGTGTGTTCCAGCACAGGGTAGAGATCTTTAACGACCACCAACATCGCATAGAGTCGGCACCATCCTTCACATTTCAGGTGCTATGGAACACACGGTGCGCCCTGCATTTAGTAAGCACTCCAACTAAATCAAGAAACTTGTTTTCGGGACGAAACTTCGATCCGCGTCTAGTGGAGATCAAATCCACAACCTCTGGCATGGCAGTCGGGTGCGCTGACCACCATACCACAAGCTCCTTTCACCTCATTTTGTTGAGCATAAAAAGATTAGTAGATGTGATCAATCTTATCATTTTACGAGTTATTTCACTTTCACTATGCACTCGAGATATTTCGCAGTTTGAACACAATTCATCCGAATTCTAGAATGGTAAACAATGAATTAATTAAAGCTCCTCACTTCAATTGCTGATGCCTCGTTGTGGCGTGATCGTCATGCAATCACCAAGCGGTCCAGTTAAATTATAAATCTTTGATTTAACTAGATACAAGTACACTTAAGAATGCGGAATTTTGGACATCCCAATTTTTTTGTGATTCCAAAAACACTAACACAGCCATGAGGGAGTAATTACGTAATGTTATTCATCATGCTCGTGACTTTCTTTACTCACAATCTACTTTTTGCGAGAGACACGTTGAAACTTACCATCCGTTTGTAGCCTTTCACAAATCAAGTAATTTGGTGTGGAACAGTCCCTGTCATTCCACATAAAATTGTCCACCAAATTTGAGGCTGCTGTGGGAAGCGAATAAGTTCTCCTGACTTCCACGCAGTCTTGATCGCTGAGGCCGTCGTCATTTGGTTGTTTGTTATAGTGGCCGTGTTGAGACCATCCGGGAAACCAGTCTAAAAAAGCGATATTTTTGTGTGCATAAAACTTTGTATGTAACACGGGCATGTAGGCAGTAATTCGAAAATAATTATTATAAATATGATCCCGCCGCAGCTGAAAGATTTTATAGGTATGCAGTTGTCAGTTTCCAGGGAAAAATCTCTGGGAATACTACTGCAAAATGATTTTTGACACAATAAAAGCAAAATTTGTCCAGAAGGCGCAGATAATCAAGAAATTTCTGCAAAAATGCCCATATTAGAGTAGGCTTGTGCGTCGAGTCCGACGGGCCGTTAAATGGGCGCGAAACGATCTATATTTATCCGCCACGCAGCTTTTCTCATCCCAGCTAATGTAATATTTGAATTGAACCTGGGTCGGAAGCGAATAAATTTCAATTTTATGAAAGCAAATTCCCAAGAGCTGTCAGCTACATGTTCACACGAGATATGATTATGATTAATCTTATTAAAAAAAAAAAGATTCTGCACAATTTCTACTGCCGCCATCAATAATAATTTATATCAAAACCCCTGTCAACCCCAAATAGTCAATATAAAATCAATTTACCAACATCGTTCATATTTTACGTGCCATGCAACACAAGGCGCGTCTTGCATTTAGCAAGTATTCCAACTAAATCAAGGAGCTGGTTTTCGAGACGAAAGTCCGACCGCCCACAGTGGAAATGGAATAGACGAATCTAGTTTACCTTTTCTCCTGACGCATGTGCGAAGTGTGAAGGGCTTGCCATTGGTACACTCCGGTCACGTGATAGAATTCGTGCAAATTCCGAAAATTAGCACAGTAAAATTGAGTGAATACTAATTTTCGCTATAGATTCGTGGGTTTTAGTTCACTAAAAAGTATAATTGAAAAATAGGATGTGTTTTTAGTGATTACTGTACAATGGAAATCGGCGAAAATAGTAGTGGATCCAATAAACATTGCTGTTATTGGAACTGCAGAAGTGATAACCGCTACAATGAGCAAAACTTGTTTAATTTTGAAAGATTTCCAAAAACATGCCTTAAATACCGTGAAGGTGATATCCCCAAACGTCAATTTCGAGGTCATTTAAAGAACTGTGTGCGATGCAACAAGTCAGAAAAATGGATTAGGTTATGTAAACCTTTTGGTGGTGACACTGGTCGACTACAAAGTATCGCAGACATTACAAAAGACACATATTTATGTTCCCTGCCCTTTATTCACTCCAGTGGTGGGCCCTTACAAGAGTTTCCGGACCCAGTACAAGCCACTGTTGATACTGATGGTAGCACCGCTGTTGCGCTGTTGTCACGTGATAGCCGCTCGCCCGCTTCATCGATGTTGTTTTCGGTGTTTTCACACTTTTCATTTCTAAAATACTGACTTTTAGAGGAAAAAAATCTTTTCATATATAACGTTAGTATTTGAAAATTTTATTTAATTTCATGCTCCATAAATTTAGTACACGTAGAACAATTTCTTGTATGAAAAAACTACCGATTTGGCCAATATCCCATGTAAAAATAAAAACTTGCACGAATCGTTTGAATTGCCGCCTTTTCAGCAAACTTGCTGCTGCGCACTTTCGACCACTCCATATACTAGATTCCCCTATCCACGATCTCTGGGGTACGTTCCAAAACCCTACCTGGGTGCACTCTGGCCGTTCATAAAGTCGGAGAGAGTGTGACGTCATACCCTAAGCTCCACCTACCAATTTCAGGCATCGACCTACGCCATTATAATTGTATTTTGTAATTTTGTACAAGACCCCATCGGCTGTTGTTTCCTAACTTTAGCTGGAGCGGACAATTTTCTCAACTGGTTCTTCTTCAATAACTCAAAAGCGTATCAGTATAAGTTGCACCTTTGTGCACCGTTGGCTCTAGTTGAATTCCCGGTAGATTGACATATACAGGTGATCCAATTTTTGATACATTAATTTTGAGAGATGATAGAGAATCAAAAATGAAGGGGACTTTTTCGGAAAATAATATTTCAGAAGTGCATAGTAACGGAGATACAGCCCTTCAAAGTTGGAAATAAAAAAATCGTGTTTTGAGCATAACTTTCGAATCGTTCAACCGATTTTGTTCAAATTTGAACCAAAGTTTACTTAAACGAGTCTCTTATCAAACGATAATAACGCGTATTATCAAAATTATCCAGTCTTGCAAAATTTTGATTGGAGGCTTCGTTTTTGAGATATCTGGGGTTGAAACTTTGAAAAACATCTCAAAATTCTCACTTTCAAGAGTCTAAAAATTTTGTTTCCTGAAAACTTCTTTTTTTTTTATTCGTTTATTCAACGTCGGCCTATTTCCGCTACGAGGCCTAACACCGACGCCGGTGAATGCTTTCCTCCACTATACCGGAAATTTTGCCGAACCCCTGTGTGTTCCAACACAGGGTAGGGATTTTTAACGACCACCAACATCGCATGGGGTCGGCACCATCGTTCGTATTTTACGTGCTATGCGACACACGGCGCGTCTTGCATTTAGCAAGCATTCCAACTAAACCAAGAAGCTTGTTTTCGAGGCCGAAAATCCGTCCCCGGCGGAGATCGAACCCGCGACCTCTGGAGTGGTAGTCGAACGCGCTAACTAACCACACCACAAGCTCCTCTGAAAACTTCTTGTTTGTCAGCAAAAATGTTGGTTAATCAACTTAAAACACCTAGAAAATTTATTTCAGTTGAGAAATCATGAGTTTTTTTGGATTTTAATTTCAAGGCGCTTGAAAGTGGTGTTTCCGAGAGATGTTTACCGAAATTTCAGACTCAAATATCTTGAAAACAAAGCCTGTAATAAAATTTTTGCAATGGTAACTTTTTTTCTCTTCTTTTTAAGGGTGTAAAAAAATAGGGGACAAAAAGATGTAATCCTTTATTTCCTTCAGACATTTAAACATGTATGGAAACGTCAAAATATGAACAAAAAAATAGAAACAGTCACAAAGTAGGCACAGTTTCGAATACATATAATGTAAAAACCGAGGTATAAACACAAATACACGGACTGAGTAAATGAGTCTGGTCAACAGATACACATTAGAACAAGTATTATAGTCTACCTGGCATGAGAGTCGTAAAATTCTTTAAGAGAAGAAAAACAATGCTCCGACAGAAATTCCTTTAGCTTCCATTTGAAAGTCCTCAAGTCCTTTATAGATTTGATTCTGATTGGGAGATTATTGAAAATTTTGCTACACGTGTAGTAAGGATTTTTGGTGAAGTTGTTAGTCTATAATTGGATATATAAATATTTCGAGCCGTTCTGGTGTCACGACCGTGAATCTCGTAGTGCAGTGGAAACTTATCTGGGTGTGTTTTGACAAAGAGCGCGCACTCATAGATGATGATGCAGTACAAAGTGAGTATCTTTGAACTTCCGAATACAGGCCTGCAGGAGTCCAGAGAACCTAACGAAAACATGAGTCTGATGATTCGCTTCTGAAGAATAAAGATTCGTTGTATCTCCGTTGCAAAACCCCAGTGAATTACCAAGTAATTCAAGTGGAGAAACGCAAAGGCGTGATACGCTGTTCGCAGGAAATTCTCATTCACTACATTTCTCACGTTTCTGATGGCAAAATAATATGCCGAATTGAGTTTTTTCGCTACGTGATCCAGGTGAGCATCCCACGTTAAATTCTCGTCAAGATACAGTCCCAGAAATCTCGTGACAACTGCCTTCTCAATTTTTACATTGTTCAGACTCAGGTCTAGATCTTCGAGCTGTTTTTTTTTTGTGAAAGTTCACATATGTCGTTCTGGATGGGTTTATAATCAACTTATTGGAGCTGCACCAGGCGTAGAAACGTTGCAACACCCGCTACCCGCTCGGCTGCCTGCTGGAGCTCCACGGGCGATGCAGACCTCAGACCAATAGTTGTATCGTCCGCGAACATCACAAGCTTAACATCATTGCTGTCATCACCGATGTGATCCCCCAGATCGTTGATAAATAGATTGAAAAGCTGAAAGAGGGGTGCTCACTGCCCCCTATTATCTACGCCCCTACTGGCTTGACTCGCTTAAATAAATTTTGCTTCAAATTTGAATAAAATCGGTTAAATTGTTCAAAAGTTTTGCTAAAAGAACGATTTTTTATTTCTAACTTTGAAAGGCTATTATATCTCCGTTATTATCTAGGAGGGTGCACTTCTGATGTTTTTTTTCGAGAATGTTTCCTTCATTTTTGATTCTCTATCATCTCTCAAAATTATTGTATCAAAAACTGGACCACCTGTATTATATAGGTGTCCCGAAAATACACCGACAACGTTCTAGGGCAGCTTCCTCACATCAAAACAAGAAAAAAAGTGCCCATAAATATGGTTCCGGAAACGCTTCCTAATACCCTGGACACACTAGAAAACTTAATGATCGTTATAACGATGGATCGTCATTCAACTTCCCTTACTGTCTTGGTGACATCAAGGGAAACGTAATCACGTTTCGTAAATGACGATCTGTTAATGATCATTAAGCTTTTCTAGTGTCCAGGGTATAAAGGTGCCCATACACTACGCATGCAAGCACGCGAGCAAGCACGTTCAGGTAAGTCCGCGCGCAAGTTCGAAACGTGTTTTTGACCACACACTATTCAGGCCGAAATTCAGACAAGTGCGTCAAGATTTGTCAGTTCAGTCAAAAACGAGGTTAAAAAGCTGTCAAAATGAACAAAAAATAATTTTATTTACATAATTCAATCAACTCCCTCAGGACGGCTTCTTGCTTTCTGGACCATCTTGCCATTTTTGAGGATCCTGCCGCTGAGTGATACAAAAATATGCAGAATATGTCCAGCTGGGCTTGGCACGAAGGGAAATCTGAACATACACACACACACTCACCTTCGCACTTGCTCTAAAAATCAGTCGTTGACAGATTCGCTTCGAGCCGTGCCTAGAACTGAACGCGCCGTCAGTTTTGACACATACACACTGATACTTGCATGCGAGCCTAGACCTGTGCAGGTAAGTCTTAGCACTTGCATGCGTGTGTATGGGCCACTTAAGGGAGCTACAGGCCCCTAAAGGTGGGACCCTCAAGATGGTGTTTATTCAATATTTCTGAAACCGTTCAAGGGAAATCAATCAAACTTGACATTTTTAATAACCAAAAATCCTTCTTATGCCTTACAAAATTTGAATGCCCAACAAATCCGTCTTGAATATCGTTATTAAAAAAATCAGCATTTCTGACCACGTTTTATTCATACATTCAAACTCAAATATCTCGTAAACGGTGCGCCTATCGAGGTTGAACAGAGGGACCTTTTTTTGGTAGAAAACTCCAATATTCTATCATTTCTTGTTGTATTTGGAAACAATACACATTCGAAAAAGTTAGAGCCATTTTTACCCCCACACCTCAGCCTGACCCACCCCTGGTGGATTATTTTGGAATCAATCTTGCCTCATTTTGTTAAGCACAATAAGATTAGTGGATGTGTAAGGTTTGATTGATTTCCCTTGAACGGTCTCAGAGATAATTGAAAAAAAAACATTTTCAGGGTCCCACCTTTAAGGGTCTGTAGCCTCCCTTAGGAAGCGTTTCCGGACCCATGTTCATGGGAACTTTTTTTATTATTTTGATGAGAGAAAGCTGCTCTAGAACGTTGTGGGTATATTTCCGGGACACCTGTATAGTCAAGTACATACTTATATTCAGTTTTCTAAGTTGAATACCATTGGATCGATAGTCCACGAGATAGAAACGACAAAGCGTGCCATTTAATCCCTAATCTGGACTTTCTGAGACCTATTTTTGGAAAGATCGTCTTTTTTTTAATTCCGCAAAAAAAGGAAAATTCTTGAAACTCTTGAAAACCTAAGACATCAATTTTTTTTTATATTGTATTGGTTACAGATTGCAACAAGTCAACAAGTTATCAAGCTTTCCAGTCTCCGGAATGAAGAGATTAAAGAAAAATTTGCTTCCACCCGTCAAGTTTCAATATAGAGTAGTTCGAAACTTTGAATTCTCATCATAGATAGGAGTAAAGATCACGATCTAGTTTGTTGTAGCAACACCGCATGACCGCATGTGTACAGACACGCAGACACGACACACTCTAATTGAATTTTAAGATTTAATAAGCAAGACACGACGGATTGTGATGACAGTATCGTGTTCTATTAATATTCAAGGCGCTGTTTGGATTATACTTGCTGTAAACTTGAGGGAGATATTTATACTAGAGGCTTCAAGAGTACTTGAAATTCTTTTATAGAAATGGTGAAGATGGCACCTCCACAGGTAAAATCAAGAAATTAATAGAACAGTACTTCAATTACAGTAAATAATGGTGCTTCATGCGTTTCGGGTTTTTAAACTGCCATTCGGGTCGATCCCCCATGAAAACTTTTTTTTTTGTCTGTTTTTCGGTCTGTCGTGGCTTTTATAGACTCTAAAACGGTTTCAAAGCAAAGATCGGTTGACTGACCGGCCAGTTTGCTATTGTACACAAAACTTCCAACAATAATGTACAAGTCTGTCGCCACTTGACGTATAATAGATCAACGTTTTTTCATCATAGTCTTTTCAAGGGTGCCCTTACTTAACCTAAAAACAGATTCTGTCATTGAATGGACGTCATATAACTCAGATGCTGCAGCCTGGTGACGGAAGGCGAAAGCAACATATACACTGGTTTCACAAAACAGAATTCTTATTATTCTATTCTTACCAATGAGTTACTGCTATCAATTAACAGATGAAGAGCTTGCACTTGCCTCTTAAACTTGATTCTCTGACCATTTTACACTCCAGTTTGGTCATTTCTGACTCGGTAAATACAGCCTCCAAGTTTCTATACTATCACAATAGGCTATGATTGGTAAGAAAACAGAAATTAACAACACAATCCACAAATACTGATACATGATTGACACCGATGACATGGAACGTGCCTGAAATTCACACATCAAAGTGCTAACCGGAAGCCATCTCTCATGCACAGAATTACTACACTGACCACGACCACGAGATAAAATGGTCAAGCTTATAGCAGTGGAAGGAAGCTGAATGTTGACGGTATAGTTATGCGTGCACCGAATTTTTGTGGGGGCTC
Source organism: Anaspis maculata (assembly GCA_949128115.1). Classification (NCBI taxonomy): domain Eukaryota; kingdom Metazoa; phylum Arthropoda; class Insecta; order Coleoptera; family Scraptiidae; genus Anaspis; species Anaspis maculata. The sequence goes on from OX421963.1 coordinate 45,200,216, forward strand.
TACAAATTGAGAAATCTAGTAATAAGCATTGAATTTTTGAAAAAAATCATGTTTCAATAACAAATTAAAGCATTAGTTCTATCCTCCTGATTTTTAGCTACCTTCCCAAATTTTTACTTTACCGGCCCATCCCCTCACTCCGAAGGGAAAGTTATGTAATGATGTATAAAGAAAACGTTCTGACACGATAGCTGCCGAACCGTTGATCCGATCGACTTGCAATTTGGTATGCAGACATGGTTTTACTGTAGAATGAGCTGATTAGTTTTTGGCTGTCATCTATCAAACAAAGTGTCAATGTTGAAAATGACAGAACCTATAAATAAAATAAATGTTTTCCTCCTTCTCGGCTTATCAGCGCTATAGGAGTTTTTGCGCCTTTTTATTGATAACAGTGAATTATTACATATGAATTACAATATACGCAAATTTTTCAACACACACAAAACATCCATGACTTACCGGGATTCGAACCCGCGCCATCCGCACCACAGACGGCAGACGACCGACTGTGCTACGGGGCCGTCTATGACAGAACCTATACAGGGTGATTCATCACCAAATCAGTTTTTCCTGGCGAACCGAGATCTGGTTTTGAAATTTCTGTATAGTTGTTTTTTTCGAAGCTACAGGGTGATTCATGTATTTCGTAGAATTTTTTGACTAGCTGTTTCTTCAGAACGACTTAATGGATTCGATTGAAATTTTGTGAGTTAATTCTTCTATTGATAGCTGACACATCGCCCTATCAAACAGTTCAAAATTTCCAGGGCCAGCTTTGAAATAAAAACTTCAGAGCTTTCTTCAAAAAAAGACATTCTGTATGCATATTTTTCAAAATTCATTTTCATATTCAGAAACCACATGAAACATGCTAATAATATCGCAAAAAAATTGCTTGGCACCATTGAGCTGTCAATAAAATTTTGATGATCCTGAAAATTTTTGAGGTTAGGATTTTTTGTAAATTGATAATTCAAAATATTTGCAAATGATCTATTATGGCCTTTTATTTTAGCCGTTTCGTCAAAAAATTGAAAAAAAAATTTTTCACGTTTTTTCGGTTGAAAAACAAATTCATCAGAATTTGAAAAAAAAATTTGTTACGTCCCTCAACTTTACTTTTATTCCACATTGAGCTGAAATTGAGAGACGTGACATAAATTTTTTGAAAATTTTGATGACATTTTTTGTTGCTCCTAGTTAGTTGCTGGAAAACGTTGAAAATTTTTATTTTTTTTTCCGACGAAACACCTGAAATTTAAGGCCATGATAGATCATCTGCAAATATTTCAAATTATCAATTCACAAAAAATCAGGATTATCAAAATTTTATTGACAGCTCAATGGTGCCAAGTTTTTTTTTTGCGATACTGATAGCATGTTTTATGTAGTTTCTAACTACACTTTAAAACACTTTAAAAACGCACATCGTCATTCAGGAATTCTTCCACCATTCTTCTTCCACCATTCTTATACATACAGAACGTCTTTTTCGAAAAAAACTTTCAAGTTTTTTATCAAGGCCGGCTCTGGAAATTTCGAACTGCTTGATTAGGCGATGTGTCAATCATCAATAGTAGAATCAACTACAAAATTTCAATCGAACCCATTGGATCGTTCTAAAGATATGGCTTATTTAAAAAATCGACAAAATACATGAATCACCCTGTAACTTCAAAACAAACAGCGTTAGAAAATTTTCAAAGCCAGATCCTGGTTTGCCTGGGAAAACTGGACCTACCCTCAGGCTATGTCCATTTGGTGGTGAATCACCCTGTATATCTCATGGAACTTGGCTTGCGATATGTCATTTGAAAGCCCCTGAAAACTTTATTCAAAACAATTAGAACGACGTTTTAAAACTCAAAAACTACGTGATGAATGCGAACCGTATTGAGCAGGAGTAACGGCATACAAGAATTCAATTGTCTGCATTAGAGTTTTCCACCATTTCCCAGTCCGGCGCCGGCGTTACGATTTTTTAAAACATTTTCAGGTTGATTCTACATTGAGAGTTATTTGCGCGAATTTTGGCCGGAAATTTTGGCGTTCGGTGCCGGTCTCACCTCGGGTGACATTTCCTGCTGAGGAATCGATTTTTTTTTAATTCCAAGTGATATCGAGAGTGGACTCCATTAGGGCATCGCTTAGGCTCATTTTCAAATGCGACACGGTTTCGGTTTTCCGGCGGTGATTTTTTCAATACGAAGCTTGCACATTCCAGAAATTTGAAAAAACTGCAGTGCAAACTTCAACCTGTGATGAGCCCTACGAAATAATCATTTCAAGTTTGCAGAAGAAAGTTTGAGAAAATATTGAATTTTTTTGGAGGAAATTTTTTTGAAATCGGACGAATAGTTCTCGAGTTTTCCGCCTGGGAAAAACTGCAAATTTCCAACTTTTATACCGTAAACCGGTTTCCACCAATTTTAGTTTTAAACAATAGATAATTAATTGTTGAACATTTCCCAACTTTTTTTCTTCTTCAATTTCCCGTGTTTTTCATAGTTGAAAATACAAAACCGGCCTATCATATCAAGACCGGCCTCAAATTAATGAGATCGGATGTCGGATGTGAGGGACCGACTTTCAGTCGAGTAGTTATATTCATGGAAAAGATTGCATTTGTTTTCAGTGCAAGAATATGCAAAATCTGACATGCGATTTTAGAGTTTTCCTGTCTTGAGGAAATGCATTTCCAGCAACTTTCTACCCATCAACCGATTCACGCCAAACAAACTTTAAAATGAGGCCCAATTTATTTGACATTTTTTTCAGTAGGACAACTTTTTACCTTGGTTTCGAGGGTTTCCCAGAAAAGTCAAATTTACTTAGGTAGGTATAGACAATACAAATAGAGAAGACCATATGTTATCACCACCGTCGTCACGGATATTGGAGCATCAAAAATCAGCCAACCTTTTTTTTTGAATGATGGACTCGCCTGGTTCCTACGCAACCGTAAAAATCCGTGACGACATTATGGTCTTTTCTATTTGTATTGTCTATACGGTGACGAGCACATAACTGAAAACACTTGTCAAATCTGTCAGTGTTTGAATGCAAATTACGACTTGATGATTTGAGAAGATAACTTGCTGTTAGAATTTTTAAGGAGACATTCTGGGAACTGTAGAAGCAGGTAGTTCCCTCAAATCACATTCACAAAGTGTGCAATTTCAATCGAAAGATTGACAGTTTCGTTTTTCCATGTATGCGCTCGCGACTGTAGTGTACATAAGTACACAATTTATATATTCTCTTTCCATGAGGATGCTGCAATTTTTTTCAATATTGCAATGAAGTTTCAACTCCCGACCCAAAGGAACGCCCGGGACAAATTTTTTTATAGGTTCCTGGATACTAGTCAGAAAAGTATTGTGATTCACAACAGATTACTTCCCGAACCCCCCCACGAATGGAAGGGGAAGCATGCATTGTCATGCGGAAAAAATGTTTAGTTAACGACGGATATATCCGCCGGACATATCCGTTTTGAAATCCCTCAAGACGATAAAGACCATTTTCAGAGTAATGTCTGTCTGTATGTATATGTGCTGTCTGTTTGTCTGTCTGTATGTGTATGTAATCTGACGGCATACTGTTGAGCCGTTGATCCGATTGATTTTAACTTGGTGTCTAGACAAATCCTCGACAAATGTCTAGAAAGTCCTTGAAAGGGCCGCTCACCCGGGTTTTAACCAGGACGACCCGCGTTTGGTGGGAGACCCAACTCAGGCGGCCTCTCCTGTTGAGGGATCGACATTTTTTGAAAAATTCCAAATCATATCGAAAGTAGATTGGACGTCGTGTAGGCTCATTTTTTGAAATGCGACCCGGTTTCAGTTTTCCGGCGGTGATTTTTTTCAAAATGAAATTTGCACATTCCATGAATTGGAAAAAAAAACTACTGTACAAACCTCGACCTGCGGTGAGCTCCACGAAATATTCATTACAGGTACAGACTTGTTGCTTGTCATAGTGGGATGAAAGATTAAATTAATCTTCGAAGGGAAATTTTTGAAATCGGGCCAACGACTTCTGGAGCCCCCTCTCTGAAAAAACTACAAATCTCCAACTTTTTATCTCGCTAACAGATTTTCAACTTTCTTCAAACAAGAGCTGGTTGAGTGGTTCTTGAACACCTACCAACAATCTCTTTCCCCAATTTCCCGAAAGTTTTCCAGTTGAAAATGTAAAACCTTATATCGAAACCGGACTCAAATGATGGAGCTTAAAATGAAGCCTTTATTGGAGATTTTCACAATGAGATAATTAAAAAAAAAAGTTTTTCTCTTCATCGGCTCCTCACGCCATAAGAGTCTTTGCGCTTTATTATCAATCGTACAAACTTTTGAAAAATCACTAATAAGCGCAAATCATGGACATACACAACACCCAGACAAGACCAGGAATCGAACCTGGGGCCTTTCGCGCCAAGGCGGCTGCTCGACCGCCTGTGCCACGGGGCCGTCCGATAATTTGGAAAAGGCTTTCAAATTTTCCTGAACATTCTTTCAATTTCCTGCAAATTCGTTTCAATCTTTCTTTCAAATTTCAACTATGCACCCGAAGAGACATTTCAAACGAAATTCCCTACAAGCTCCTGGATACTAATGTGGTGCCATAACAGATTTTTCCTATTCATTAAAATGCTAAATAGCGAGACCCACAAAAGGATGTTACACTCAAGAAAGAGCGCCAAATTATGTTTGTACTCTAGAAATATTTTAAAAATGAATCATGAGAGTTAGAGAAAATAATTGTGTCTCAATGTGGGTTGGAACAATGCAGGAGCTGAGTTTCTCCACAAACGTGAAAATCTAACACACAGTGCTGGGACGTCTGGTATTTATAATCATAACCGTTTGGCAACGCGCCGAAAATTCCGCTCGCTTTCTGTTTTTGTCCGAAAGGAAGCCAGAGCTTATTTTTATTTATTTTTTGTCTCTTCTCCCTAATATTCAGAGAAGTTATTGTCCTTGAATGCCGAAGAAGTATATTTTTTCTGCATTGTAGCTAAGTCAATCAAAGTTCGATGGCAGCATTCATTGAAGTCTTGAGCACGATTCCAGGGATCCCCAGTACAATTCAGGAGGCATTACCAAATATCGTCAGATGTGGGATCGCGCCAGCTATTTCTAGCATTTGAGTATAAATACCCCAGTGGTGACGTATTAAATTTGTATATGCTTGATACATTCTTGAGTTACATCGGTGGATGTACTTATTAAGTAAGACCTATTTTGGGTGCGCGCCCACCCGCACCACCGGGCGAGCGACGGAAGGGGCGTGTGTGTCTAAACAGAACGGGAAGAGAATGGGACTCTTGAATGAAATATGCCAATATTTGAAATATTGATTTATATTGTAATAAAATTTGTCGCTGATGGAACAATTTGATTGAGAATAGAAAAAAGGCAGGTATGTTACTAGATAGGGATTTATTTACCTGCCCAGTCACATGTTACAGTTACAATAAAGTAAACGATAACAAATTATAAATAACATATAATTAAATATAAGTGATGTTGTGTGTTGGTGTCAATTTCTGTCTGGCGGTACAACCACGGTCGCAATAATAATAAATCTGTAGATGTAATATGTTACATGATTTAACATAAGAGATAGAATAATAGAAAAATGCAAGATTGATTGCTTAGAAGCACTTGCGGTGGACGATGCCAGGGCCGGATTCGTCGTATTCTTGCTTGGAGATCCACATCTGTTGGAAGGTGGACAGGGAAGCCAGGATGGAACCACCGATCCAGACGGAGTACTTCCTTTCTGGGGGAGCAATGATCTTGATCTTGATGGTGGATGGGGCCAGGGCGGTGATTTCTTTTTGCATGCGGTCAGCAATACCGGGGTACATGGTGGTGCCTCCGGACAAGACGGTGTTGGCGTACAAGTCCTTACGGATGTCAACGTCGCATTTCATGATGGAGTTGTAGACGGTTTCGTGAATGCCGCAAGATTCCATACCCAAGAAGGAAGGTTGGAACAAGGCTTCGGGGCAGCGGAAACGTTCGTTGCCGATGGTGATGACTTGACCATCGGGAAGTTCGTAGCTCTTTTCCAGGGAGGTGGAGGCAGCAGCGGTGGCCATTTCCTGTTCGAAGTCCAGGGCGACATAGCAAAGTTTTTCCTTGATGTCACGGACGATTTCACGCTCAGCGGTGGTTGTGAATGAGTAGCCACGTTCGGTCAAGATTTTCATGAGGTAGTCGGTCAAGTCGCGACCAGCCAAGTCCAGACGGAGGATGGCATGGGGCAAGGCATAACCTTCATAGATGGGGACGGTGTGGGTGACACCATCGCCGGAGTCCAAGACGATACCAGTGGTACGACCGGAAGCGTACAGGGAGAGGACAGCCTGGATGGCGACATACATGGCTGGGGTGTTGAAGGTCTCAAACATGATTTGGGTCATCTTTTCGCGGTTAGCCTTGGGGTTGAGGGGAGCTTCGGTGAGCAGGACGGGGTGTTCTTCGGGGGCGACGCGGAGTTCATTGTAGAAAGTGTGATGCCAGATCTTTTCCATATCATCCCAGTTGGTGATGATGCCGTGTTCAATTGGGTATTTCAGGGTGAGGATACCTCTCTTGCTCTGGGCCTCGTCTCCTACGTATGAGTCCTTTTGACCCATACCGACCATCACACCCTGATGCCTGGGGCGACCAACGATGGACGGGAAGACGGCGCGGGGTGCGTCATCACCGGCGAAGCCAGCTTTGCACATACCGGAGCCATTGTCAACGACAAGAGCCGCAACATCGTCGTCACACATTTTCGTTTGATGTGGTTGAACACTTCTCACCAGACAGAAAACACGGCTAACAAGCTACAATGCGACTGAATCTCTCAAACCCATGGAACCTATTTTATAGCGTCCGGCCCCAGTGGCGCCGTCGCCAAAAATTCTATTTTCTACCACCCAGTGCTTTCCGCACTTTTCCATATTAACACATACACACACAAATCCACTACGAACGTCGAGGTCTCATTGCCCACACATCTACATCAAGTACACAACCCTTGAGCACCTATCAATAAATTACTTAATTTATCATTATTACTGCTATAAAATCACCGCGACAATACTCCTAAATTTTCTAAAATTATTCTAAAAAATCGATCTCACAAAAGCCCTTATATTACAACTAATTTTATGCATAATTCTCAATTTTCAGATTAAAAAAAAAAGTTTTTTAATAATTCATATTTCCATGTCCCGCAGGAATCGACGCCGCTGATCCATGAATGTTACCAGAAATAGCGCGTACCATCCATGTATGGCCCGCTTAGGGCAGCGACGCAGTCGCACGGCGTCGCCCAAATAAGACATCCTTGTTGTTTAGTGGGAGGCGCGTTGCGACGACGAATTTCACAAACGTGGCAAGGTGTGCGAGCCCTCGAAAATAGAACCGTTGGCCAAAAATGCATGCTCCATTTTGGTCCGGCCTACTATGTGCAGTACGCTCCTCAGTCTCTGCCTATAATTTCTTGCGTTTCCTAATCGATTCAACTGAGTAGAAATCGATAACGCTTTTAATTCCATAATTATTTCTAAAATCTCTTTTGAAAGTTTCTATTTATCAGTTCTGAGCTATTGCGAAAAGTGTAGTCCGCATAGATAAACCAGCGTGTCTCCTTTAATGGCAATTAACAGTGGATTTCGATCACTTGAAGTTTGAGTTTCTTTGATGAGTCCTGCTGCTGTGGTGTTATTCACGTTTAGTGACTCACAGAACCTAGTGTTTAGGTCCACCCACCCCCTGATGGCAATCAAATCGTACCTAGGTAGACATTTGACTCTTTTTAAAACTCTTTATTTAAATAATCAACTATCCCTTCATTTCTTCTTTTCAAAAGTGGTTGGTTTCAGCCGAATTAAAAGTTTTCAGAATGAGACTTGAATGAATAATAATTATGGATCAGGAATTGCGGATTCAGGAAGCGGGTTGAGTGTCCCAGTGATCTCGTTTCTAGCTCAGTGTGTATGAAAAAATCGGCGATGATGGAAGTCTGGGTCGTGTTTCCTGATCCAGAAGCTGCATGGAAAATTTAAGAATTCGTTGTTTTCTCCATTTTGACTTCATATCAATTTTTGATCTATTGATGAAAAAACTTACATTACTTCATTATTTACCTAGTAGCATTTTTCAAGGCTGATGGTTTCATTGTTGACAGCTGTCAATGCTACAAAGTCAATTGTTGAGAAATTTAATGATCAACTAAAAATTCGGTCTTGCTGGCAGAGATGTTCAAGTTTATTTCACTTGGGTATGTATGACACAGGTACCTATACTCAGTATTTACTTTGTTTTTACTATAATAGCTTAAATTAGCTTCTCCATTCAAACTTCTTGAAAAATATAATTAAAATTCGATAACTACCTAAACTCTTGTGAAAGCAACCCTTTCTAAATATGCAGAAGCAAAATTATGTACCAGCAATTAATTGATTGAGGCTGTATTCTCAGCAGGGTGAAAGTATCTTCAATATTTATTCCTCAAAAATGAAGATAAAAACTCGATTTTTTATACGGTGTACTGAGTGCATTAGAAAACTTGATAAATAGCGGCTATTCAATTATCTAAGAAAAAATATTTTGTTCTTAGTGAAAACTTTTTTCAAAAAACGACCATCGATTCAATTTTCTACGCCTCTCAAATTTATAAAACAGTTGATAGTTTTTCGTTTGTCAAAAAATGTCCCAGCAATGTTTTAGAAACTTTTCCAGTAATTTACGGCTATTCGACTTTTAAAAAAATGTGGGGTAATCCAAACGGAAACAAGGTGAACAAACATTTAATAGAATCTCATCAAAATCTCTATATTTCTCTATCTTCATTTTTGAGGGAGAAATATTGATACCCTGTGAATACCAAAAATGTTTTACTTTTTAGTAACTAGTAGTATAGGAGGTCGTAGGGAAATAGCTTTTGTCTATATTACAAAGGGTGAATAGTGATTTGGGTTGAAGTTCGTTAACTTTGGACAGGAATGCCTAAATACTCTCCTGTCGTCTTTATTTGGAAAAATAATTATGTATTTCTCTCCCTCGCTTTTTGTAAGAAAAATACAAAGCGTCAAAATTTACAATAATGACCATTGGTCATGTGCCTTCTTCATTTATTTCTTGGATAAAAAAAAAACATGAGTAATTTACCTAAAACATAAATTCAGGGTGATTTAGAAACGGCGCATTTTCTCCCCTCTCACATTGTGGAAGACGTTGTTGACTGACAGATCACGGAAAAAATTGTGTAAAAAAATAGCTCGTTGATTCTTCGAGTTATGAAAAGGTGGAGTTGAGAATTCGAATTCTTAAATCCGCATGATTTTGAAGCAAAGCATTATTACTTGCGAAGAATCACAAGTTGTTGGTAGTTTCTGAATAAAAATTTATCTTGCAATTCGGATTGGAGTTCTATTTTGAAATTTCGAAATCCATTTTCTTCCTCAAAGGTGATGTGAGTTCCATTTAGCAAGTTTTAGTCTACCTGTGTATGATCTGATTTTTTTTTACAAATATTTTAAAAGTAAAAAGGACTCGAGTGTTGAACTCCCCATCAGGGAGCCGCATGCCGAATTTAAAATTTGTATTTTCTTCAATAATTGTGTATACGAACGAAAACATTTTTTCGTTCACTTTAGTATCCCTTTGGCTTGGAATAGTCTTCCGAATGACTCGTAGTTCACGTTAAAGATGATGACATTTCGTGGTGAGTGCTATTGCCTGTGCAAAAGGCATTCGTAGTGCCACCGTAAAAATTCTCTATATGTATAACTTGTACTACTAGTGGTATTATGTATGATTATTCTTCAGTATATCTTCTACATAGACAGAAGCTACGAATGGGACACAATTTTATTTGCTTGCGTCCCGTAAAAGGGACGTCTTCTCCAAAGTTATTACTGTCTTGATTAGGTGGGAACGAGGGTGGAAACGAATGCGAGAAAAAACGTTACGAAATATTAAATTCAAGCGAGGGTCAAAGTATTTACTCAAAGTTGAAAAACATTAGCATGAATCACGACGTAGGTAGGTTTATCCTGTATGCGTTTTATTTATACCTTCCATGTAGCTAACGATTAAGAAAAATAATAGAAAAATAGCTGATTTATTTCGAACATGGTGTTTAAAATTTACTCTCAACTACTTACTTGTATAGGAAAATGGTAGTCCATCCGACCATCTGAAGTCTCCTTCATACGTTTTATCGGAAGCACCAATCCAGTAGGCGTTGTGGTCTCTGTAGCCAGGGCTACAACAGAAAAGTAAGCATCAATATCATCCCAAATAAGAAGCTACGAATTAATGGCAGTTTTTTTGCAGCAGTTTTTCATTTATTTCAGTTTGGAAATATGTAGTTTTCTATTCATCAAATGGTTGGTTCAAGTTCTAATCTGTGTCTGAACAACAAAAAAAAGCAGGACATCTTTTTCGTAGCTCAATATGGAAAAAAGACGAATATTATTAGTTCATTTAATACACATCTTTTTTATTCCACAGAACCGCCTTTTTCTTCACATTTTATTGAAATTTCGGAGATGAGCTGAGCAATAAAGATATTTTCGTTTATAAAAGCTGTCTCAAAAGCATCGCTTTTCGAGTCCAGAGTTCCACTCAAATCCACTCAAAAAACACGAGAAAAATATTGAAAAAAAAGTATATGTTCAAAAAATCAAAGATATGGGATGGGGGCTCAAAGGTTAGGACTTTGCCCTTCACTATTTACGTTCTTCAGAGATATTGTTGGGAACTCTTTTTTGATAGACTAATCAGTAAAAATTATTATCTAGTTGGTGGCTACTGAATTTTTCCTAACTATAAAAGGGTGAGTCATAATTCACAGAAGTCCAGTTTCCTTCATTAATGCCTGTAAAACAAAAACATTCCATTGGTCCCCGAAATAATTCAAAAGAAGAGTTGACTCTTTTTACTTCCATAGATTACTGACGTTTTTTGAAGAAGAATGAATTTTTGAGGTTTATGAATTACCTCGTATAACCAATTCAAGTCCAGTGCACCTTAAGGGTTGATGATTTTTTACTGATTAGTCTATTGCAAAAAGTTCCCAAAAATCACTTCAAATAACAGAATAACAGAAACAACGAGGGCCGAAGTCCTAACCTTTGACACTCCATTTTTCAAAATATAAACGTCAATATTTATTTTTAATATTTTTCTCGTGCTCCTGAACGGACTCCATATTCCACTCTGGACTCGGAATGGGATACTTTTGAGGCACCTATATGTATACAGGTGATCCAAGGCCGGACCACCTTGAAAGTGTGTTTATAGAGATATAGTAGAGCCCTAAAAGTTGTAAAAAAATTGTATGTTTTGCTATTGAAATTATGGAAGGACAAAGCTTGATGTTTCGATCGCTTGTATTTTTGTTGTTTCAAAAGATTTTAGTGAACTGTTTATGGCAAAATATTGACTACAAGAAATCAACCACTGAATATGTATTGAATTTCTGTTTTCTATGCAGAGTGAGTTCTGAATCCGGAAAACTATATTTTTCCTAAAATAATAATGGTAGTTTTCTGTTGTCACAATAAAAACGAAACATTAAATTTTATCTTCGTTTTACTTAAGTTTCGACTTTGCTCTTTCTAGGTCATTATCAAAAACAATAATTGAATGTTTGAATAAATTTTGAGCATGTGCTCGTCAAGACATGTACAAAGTTATTGTTACAAAGTTATACATATTTCCTAAAATGTCTGCAAACAGTCACAGTGCTCCCATAAGCTATGTAGAGCACAATAAAACACAATTCCTTTCCATATAATTCTTTTGCTTCTGTTTTTTTAGGGGAACTGAATTTTTGTAGTTTATGACTCACCCTGTATAGAAAACAGAAATTCAATACACATTCACTGGTTGATATTTTGAACTCATTATTTTGCCATAAGCAGTTTAGCAACATCTTTTGAATTGACGATAAAAGAAGGGCTCGAAAAACCTTAAATACCGATTCACATACATTTTCGTATACCTGTTAAGTACAATCCACATGCTAGAAATTAGAAGTCTCAAAATATAAATGCCAGGCACTCTCTTTCCGTATCAATAAAAACCATAACGCGGTCAGTAACGCGGCGTACTCCTCCTTTGAAAGCAATTCCAAGGATCGTGGGTTCGAATCCGGCTCGGGCCAGGTGGAAATTTTCATGCGCTCTCTAGTACCTTGGCATGCGCTACCGTGCAATTACGTCAAAGAAAAGAAGTGAAACGAGGACACCGAAAGAAGGGTGCTAATAACCTCGCTGTTGATGCGTCCATGAAATGGTAGGTTGTGTTTGTAAATAATAATCATCCGAATAAATCATCCGGCGCCGCTTCCAGAGTACTGAGGCTGCGCTAAAAAGTCGTGATATTGGTAATTGATCCAATGTTACAGTGCTCTTTTATTCTGATTTGATCCGACCAGTACACAAAACATTTCAAGTCCGACTTGCAAGTTGCGCCATAAAACGTCAAAAAATGAGAAATTTTCACGTCGATTTGCAGCTTTCTCCTGGATCTAAACTAAAACAGATCCATGGCAAATAGAGGATGAAAATGAAATTGAGGACCTTCCACACATTTGGATAAGACTTGGAGTTTAGGGGTAATAATTATGTTGAAATCAAAATCAAAATTTAACGTTCTGGCACTTTGACATCGTGCAACGTTGTATAGATTACAAGTCGGATTTGAAGCTCAGCCCTTAGTTGCGAGATATATCTTGTCTACTCTTATGTTTGGCAAGACGCTTTATTGAATTGGCCAAATATCCTGATGTTTTATTTATGTTCTCTAAAACCATAAATCTCGGAAATCGATATGGCGAAAGATGGGAAGAATAAATAGTGCATGAGGAGAGGGGTGAGTAAAGTAGACGCTAAAGTTGACATTTATATTTGCAATCTGTGAAAAAACGAAAAAACCCGAGAGATCTGTTCGCCATCCTTGCTTACCCATTCATTATTTAGTTTCATCATTGACGATGTAATATTTATGAGCGGATTTGCTGAGAGGGTTGGCTAGGCAGGTGCCCACAATTTCTAGGGATATTGGAGATGGAACGTGCTTGAATTTTCTGAGCAGAAAACTCATATTGGTAGTGGGTAGATGTAAGACCGAGTTGCGGAGAACATAAAGTGCCTACACGCTTTTTCCGTACTTGAATATTTTTTTGCGAATGTTTCACTGCGGTTCTTCAGTTGGTTTCGTTTATTGTAGTTTTGTTGTAAACACTAGAGCAACTCACAAAGCGACCTAAACGGGCGTTTTCTATACTTCAATTATAAAATTTCAACTTCTACAGGTAGCCTTGCCTTATCTTATTAGTTATTTGTTGAAAGTGGTAGGTATAATCTTGGCGCCGCGTAGGAGTCGGAGGATTCGTAGGTATAGGATGTGCGGAACAGGAACGAACACAGCGTCAACAGTAGTTAAGTACAATGGATGAGATCTGGACGCATAGGAATACTTCTACTACCTGATTATTGTTTTTGATAAAATAAAAAAGAAATAAATGTTTTTCTCCTTATCGGCTTTTTCTTGCCATAGGAGTTTGCCCGTTTATTTATCAATTATACAAACTCTGAAAAGTGCAAATTTTGGACAACACAACACCCAGACTTTTCACCGGAAATCGAACCCGGGACTTCTGCGTCGCAGGCAGCCACTCGACCGCCAGCGCCACGGAGCTGTCAATCTTTAATCAAATCCTAAAAAAAACTGCAAGAACGAATGAAACAAGGTTATAACAGCTCACTTCTCTACCTTGGTATATAATATAACATACCATTTTAACATTGTTTCAAAGTAATATGCATCTCGGGCGGTCGCAAAATTTGACATTAGGGCCATTGAACATCACAGGTGATCATCAATTTGAGAACGTTTGATAATAATCCTTGATGTTGAACTCGATTTGGCTTAACAAAAGCAATATTTCCAACTCAAGTGCCAAATTTCGCGGCCACCTAGATGCACATTATTTTGAAACAACGTACCTATGTAACTCGTTCAGTCACAGCCACCGGCGAGAAACTAATTTTTTCTTAGTTTGTAGTAAGTTTCTCGTTTTTTCTAAGTGGGCACTGGAAAACTAATGGAAGTCAAATAATTTGTTCATTGTTTTATTTCTAAATTAATAATAATAATAAATGATCTTTTTCTTCTCAACACAAGACAAAATTCAGAAAAGTTTCACCACGTGGGAGCGAAGTCTAGCACATTGCTATTCTGCTTAACTCCCAAATTGGCTGCAAGCTTTTTTTATCGCTCGTTTGGCATTCTCTATGTTGATGAAATATCAATAGAAACTAATACGAATTTGATACCAGTAATTGAATGCTCGTTTGTGTTCATCAACCACTTGTGGGGGGTGGGAAAAACTACCGGGTAATGTAGAAATAAAACGTACCATGTGTTTGAAGAAAACCCGTATTTACCTGTTGACTAGGAGGTTGTTTATGGCGTTTTGAGCATCCTCGTTCCTGATGCTGGCCAAGTGTCCTCCTCTCCTGACGCACTCCATTTCCGCTTGAGACCAGGGGAGCTTCGCTTCTTCCAGGGCGGTCACGCAGAACTGTTTCAATACGACCCAGCCAAAGTCGCACGTGCCGACGATGTCGTCCATGGGGTCGGATCGGTAGACGAGACTCAACCCCAAGCTGCCACTTTCCGCACCGCGTGCATTGACATGAATTGTGATTTTGTTTGTTTTCGATATCATTTTGATGTGTCGCTTTGAATCGCCCGTCCGAGCACAGTGCGACCAAACGTTGTCGTCGTCGTAAATTTGCGTCAGTAGACCGTTGCACTTGTCCTGCTGCTCTTCGGTATTTTGCAGGAATGAACTCTGTGTGACTGGACAACAAAGAAACATGTAAAAGTCATTGGTGAACTTCATTATACATATTCACAATAATTCTTGAGCAAGGTAGGTACCTATTTAAAAAAGATTCACCGAGATCAAAATATTCATGATGAAAGTGTTCCAATTTCAAACAATTTTTCCCTTTTACAATAGAAATGCCAGCCCCACTTTTAAGTGGGCAATAATCATGTTCGACGCTTTAACCAGTTGAGTATAGCAGTTTGGTGCTTTTTGGGATCCTGGAACGTTACTACCTACTTATTCCTTTGGCCCTGTGAATTTTCTTAAAATGATACACGAGTAGAACACATTTCGTTTCTGAAATATTGTATATTATCTGTGGTGGTTTAGGAGTATAGTTTACCCGCCTATCATTTTCAGTCCCAACCAAAGAAAATCTGGTTGAACCTCAACTAAAGAAGGGTGATAATCAGTATGAGTCTACCTGGCAAAAATGGTGGCGTTTTGGACATTACACTCCACAGGAATCATTTCAGAGACCGTTCTATCGCTGTAGGGTGATTTTGCACACTTTCTCATAATTGATCACTTCAAATTTGAACGAAAGTTTACTAATGTGTTCATCGAACAATAGTTACGCGTTTTATCAAAAATGTTCAGAGGCTATGATGTTGGGGGGGGGGGAGTGCCCCATTTCTCTGTTTTTAGCGCCCTTAGTTATTTTCGAATTTTCTAAGTACCTTGTGATTTGTTAAATGCCATACGATAAATACATAAAGGGTGGGGCTTCGCTCTCCTCTATTTTCGTAAGTTGGAGTGATTTTTGGGAACTGTTGGTGGTAGACTATAATCAATCAGTAAAAATTATCAACCACTGGATATGCACTGAATTTCTATTCAGTATACAAGATGATTAATAAATCTCCAAAATTCATTTCCTCCAAAAACGCCACTAATTAGCGCATTTTCCATCTTGATGAAAATCGCTATTGCAACCGCTTTGTCCGTCCGTCCGTCCGTCTGCCGTCCGTCTGCCGTTCGCCCGTCCGTCCGTTCCTCGAACTCCTCCCAAACTAGACGCCCTACCTTTCTAATGTTTTCGCTGTTACATAGCTGCCACTCCCAAAGGAGGGCTAGGCTATATTGAATGTCTATATTGCGCCGCCAACATAGAGAAAACCGCCCCCGATAAACTTGAAATAACATGATATTGCAATTTCTCCCAGACCTACTGCTCTGGTGTTCTCATTTTATGAATAATACATAGTTGCCACTTATAAACGTGAGCCCAGAAACATTCCGCCTTCAATATGCGCCGCCGATATGAAAAAATTGCTAAAAACCGCCCCCAATCACTTTAAAATGAAAAACATAAACCCGAAGACATAGCGATCTAATCCTTTCGGTATATGAACAGCTGACTAAAAATGGAAAAGGATAGGCTACTTTTGGTTAGTCGCCGCTCCCAGATTCCGCCCCCAAACGACAAATAGTGCCATTTTCACAATTTTACTGATTAAGATGTTTTTTCAAACATTTAGAAACTGCCAACCCAAATTGTGCAACATTTGCTTAGCCGAACGCTGCCGCTCCCACACGCCGCCCCCAAAGTAAAAGATAAATGAAAAACATGAACCTGAAGACATAGCGATCTAATTCTTTCGCTATATAGATAGCTTACTGAAAATGGGGAAAGATAGGCCACTTTTGATTAACCGCCGCCTCCAGCTTCCGCCCCCAAAAGAAAAAAGTGCAACTTACAACAATTTTCACTAATTTGGATGTTAATGTTACCTTGAACATGGATAAGCTCCCAGCTCAAACTGTGCAAGAATTTCTTTGCCAAACTCTGCCGCTCCCACACGCCGCCCTCAAAGTAAGAGATAAATGTAAAACATAAACCTGAAGATTAACGATCTAATTCTTTCGGTATATGTATAGATGACTAAAAATGGAAAGAGATAGGTCACTTTTGATTAGTCGCCGCCTCCAGCTCCCGCCCCCAAACAAAAAATGCAACTTTCATAATTTTCACTGATTTGTCATATTTCCTTACACATTTGGAACCCCCAACTCAAACTGTGCAACAGTTACTTTCCCGAATGCTGCCGCCCCCACACGCCGCCCTCAAAGTAAGAGATGAATGAAAAACATAAACCCGAGGACATAAAGATCTAATTCTTTCGCTATATGGATAGCCGACTGAAAATGGGAAAGAATAGGCTACTGTTAATTAGTGGCTGCTCCCAGCTTCCGCCTCCAAACAAAAAAATATTGATGATTGAAAGAATTTTCATTCAAATCTGTTTCATTGACAAGTACCCCATTCTGATAACAAAAAATCACAATAAGTTTCGACTGAAGAAGGTGGGCAAAGAATGATGTTTCTCCTTCAACCAAATTTCTTTACATTCATAATATGCCTCTTTAAGAAAATGCGCTACTGAGACTCACGCACGTGAAGGCATACTTACTTAAACGTAGAACACAATCATGTAGAACAATCTTGTTCTACATTATTTTAGGGGCCAATGGAATATTTTATAGACATGATGACTCACCCTATATCGTAAGCGTAAATTCTGTGCACACCAACTGTTTGACTATTTTCACTGTTTATTCTATCACAAACAGTTCCTCAAAATCACTTCAAATAATAAAAATGGAGGGGCGCGAAATTCCACGCCCCTACATCCCACATCTTCAAAAATAAACGTCATTATTTTTTTAGCGCATTTTCCACCTTGATGAGAATCGCTATTGCAACCGCTTTGTCCGTCCGTCCGTCCGTCCGTTGCTCGAACTCCTCCCAAACTAGACGCCCTAGCTTTCTAATTTTTTCGCTGTTACATAGCTGCCACTCCCAAAGGAGGGCTAGGCTATATTGAATGTCTATATTGCGCCGCCAACATAGAGAAAACCGCCCCCGATAAACTCGAAATAACATGATATTGCAATTTCTCCCAGACCTACTGCTCTGGTGTTCTCATTTCATGTATAATACTTAGTTGCCACTTATAAACGTAAGCCCAGAAACATTCCGCCTTCAATATGCGCCGCCGATATGAAAAAATTGCTAAAAACCGCCCCCAATCACTTTAAAATGAAAAACATAAACCCGAAGACATAGCGATCTAATTCTTTCGGTATATGAACAGCTGACTAAAAATGGAAAAGGATAGGCTACTTTTGGTTAGTCGCCGCTCCCAGATTCCGCCCCCAAACGACAAATAGTGCAACTTTCACAATTGTATGTACTGATTGAGATGTCCTCTCAAACATTTAGAAACTGCCAACTCAAATTGTGCAACATTTGCTAAGCCGAACGCTGCCGCTCCCACACGCCGCCCCCAAAGTGAGAGATAAATGGAAAACATGAAACCGAAGACATAACGATCTAAGTCTTTCGCTATATAGATAGCTGACTACAAATGGGAAAGGATAAGCCACTTGTGATATGGCGCCGCTTCCAGCTTCCCCTCCCCCTAAAGTGCAACTTTCAACAATTTAGACTGATTCAGATGTTGATGTCACCTGAATTTCTTTGCCAAACTCTGCCGCTCCCACACGCCGCCCCCAAAGCAAGAGATAAATGTAAAAAATAAACCTGAAGACATAGCGATCTAATTCTTTCGCGATATAGATAGCTGACTACAAATGGGAAAGGATAGGCTACTTGTGATATGGCGCCGCCTCCAGCTTCCGCCCCCAAAAGAAAAATGCAACTTTCAACAATTTTCACTGATTGTCATATTTCCTTGAACATTTAGAAACTCCCAACTCAAACTGTAAAACAGTTACTTTGCCGAATGCTGCCGCCCCCAAACGCTGCCCTTAAAGTAAGAGATAAATGAAAAACACAAACCCAAAGACATAACGATCTAATTCTTCCGCTATATGGATAGCTGACTAAAAATGGGACAGTATAGGCTACTTTTGATATGGCGCCGCCTCCAGCTTCCGCCCCCAAAAGAAAAAAGTGCAACATCCAACAATTTTCACTGATTTGGATGTTATTGTTACCTCAAACATAGATAATCTCCCAGCTCAAACTGTACAAGAATTTCTTTGCTAAACTCTGCCGCCCCCACACGCCGCCCCAAAAGTAAGAGATAAATGTAAAACATAAACCTGAAGATAACCGATCTAATTCTTTCGCTATATGTATATATGACTGAAAATAGGAAGAGATAGGTCACTTTTGATTAGTCGCCGCCTCCAGCTCCCGCCCCCAAACAAAAATAATGTGACTTTCATAATTTTCACTGATTTGTCATATTTCCTTACACATTTGGAAACCCCCAACTCAAACTGTGCAACAGTTACTTTCCCGAATGCTGCCGCCCCCACACGCTGCCCTCAAAGTGAGAGATGAATGAAAAACATAAACCCGAAGACATAACGATCTAAATTTTTCGCTATATGGATAGCCGACTAAAAATGGGAGAGAGAGAGCTGCAGAACAGGTTCCACTTACAGAGTTTGAACAATCGCAGGGCTGCCCACTCCGTTATTTACCTGCACAAGATTCTTTTTGGGGGAGTTGACTGCGCTGAGATTCTGAGCAAAATTGACTTTCGCGTGCCTGGTGCTCATTTGAGATCAAAAGCTCTGTTTCTGCTGCCTTTTGCCAGAACAAATCTTATGGCATCTTCTCCTCTCAACAGGATGTACTCGAATCACAGCTTGATTGAGAATGATGTCGACATCCTGTTCTGCACTCCTGCTTCTATATATACGGCCTTCTCTAAACTCGACCTGTAACTGGGCTTAGGCCTGTTGGTCGTTTCAATCACTAATAATAATAATAAATGGGAAAGAATAGGCTACTGTTACTGTTGATTAGTGGCTGCTCCCAGCTTCCGCCTCCAAACAAAAAAGTATTGATGATTGACAGAATTTTCATTCAAATCTGTTTCATTGACAAGTACCTCATTTTGATAACAAAAAATCACAATGAGTTTCGACTGAAGAGAGTGGGCAAAGAATGCTGTTTCTCCTTCAACCAAATTTCTTTATATTCATAATATGCCTCTTTAAGAAAATGCGCTACTGAGACTCACGCACGTGAAGGCATACTCACTTGTTTAATACTATCCTCGTGTTCTTGAGTGAATTCTGTCTATCTATCGCTCTGGACTCGGAATGCGATACTTTTGAAACATCCAGTGTATATTTTGAATCTTTTTCGTTTCAGTCAAAATTCCTTTTTTTTCTGTTTCACAAAAAAACATAGGAAAAAGGGTTTTCCCCCTGGCCGTTTTCTGTTCATATAATTTCTGGCAGAAAGAATCTATAAGGAAATATTACAAAATGTCATCATAGGTAGCTAACTAGGTAGATCCCCCCTCAGTCTTTTTTTAGTCACGAGAAGTTTCAGCGATGCGATACTTCTTTGGCGGATTCTAGAATCCTTCCCTAAAAATTTCTTGTGGAGACGCATCTGCCAAGTGAGAAGTTCGACATTTGTCCGCTTTTTAGGAGTATCTCAATTCGCTATAAACTCTCAATATGTACTTGCAAGTGGCGCATCCACCATTTCTGATAGGTTAGTCGTATGATTGAGTATCAAAGTCTATCGAACTCTCAATAGACTTCAAGTGTACTACTACTGTGTACAATATGTACTTGCAAGTGGCGCATCCACCATTTCATATGGGTTAGTCGTTTAATTTGGTATTAAAGTCTATCGTGCAAATGTCGCTACGGATGATAATATCGGAAATCCAAAGTGGTGAAACGTTTTAAAGAATTCAGATTAAATGTGAAGACCACGAATGGCGGAAGCGCCACGATCCTGCCGTTATATGTTAAGTCGCACAAGCTCACTTCATAGGAACTGCGGAGAAGTCTCCCACCAGAATCAAATTGCATCATTAAATCTGTAGTCCTTTGTGCTTTGGCTTTTGTTGCCACTGCAATCAATATTATCTTTGCTGATGTATTTGGTTTTTTATTCGAGTTTGTTGCTGTATAGGATGAAAGTATACCCAGAAACTTCGCTAATGGCCTCTTCAGTTCGCTTTTAAACTATACAGTTGTTTAATCTTTGATAGCTTAAAAACTACAGGCATGCACAAAGAGAATAGGTGACCCATTTATCTCGGCGCACTCACCATTCGTGGCATTGTTTCCGATGTGTAAATTGAGCGAGACCCTATTGCCGTAGGGCAGATAAATTTTAAACGTGCATTGCAGTTCTTGCGTCGATTTGAGCTCGAAAGATCCGTTCCTGCCGAGGAACGTGATGTTGTAGCAGTAGTCCACGAGATGATAGGACACCGCGAATACTGGACTGCCATGCAGGTGCATGACCGGAGGGGTGTGGGTGAACGGAAAGTACATGTGCCTGTCTGTCTCGGAGATCTCCTCCAGTTTACCGCATAAATGCGTCTGGCCGTGGCTGCGAAAATACTGATGCTGAGTCGTATTCAGACCGGAAAAGTTTATGTATCCTCTGGAGCAGGGCACGTTCAGACGCGCCAGCTCCAGGACGAGGCTGTGGCCCACGCCGAACGCGGGGAACCACACTTGGCAGTCGTTTATGTGCGGAACATCTGCAGAACTCAGGCTGCTGGCCGCGTCGTTCTTCAGATGAAGTTGGCAATCTGGAATAGGTGGTTTTTAATAGTAACTCTACCTAGTCAGGGGGCATAGGGTCAAAAAAGGCTTCTCCGTGTGCAGCTTCGTGAAGATATATAGGGATATGTCCTAATCGATTTCTGGGCGATCAGGGACCATGAAAAATTATGGTGGAATATTGACATCTGCTGCAGGCAAATATGGCGGAGGCGCCAAAATGGGCTTCATCTGATGATAAGAAACTGGCTGTAGCTCGTTTGTTTTTCAACGGATTTCAACATCTGAAACATTATTTTGTAAACAGACAAATTCTCTTCTTATTTCATACCTAAGTTTACAAACGTCATTCCTAGAAACTGTCAAAATTGTCTTCATAAGATATGCTAAATTCCGGCCTTTTTTCAAGGTTATCTGATATTTTTGAAACTTGGCAGTATTATAGATCTTGAGGTGCCCTTTCCGAATTTTCACTTTTCCACTTCGTATATTTGCCGTTTTGGCCGCCATATTGGGAAGATGGCGCCTAAAAAACAGTTTTTTGTCAATATCTTCATTTCAGTCAATGTGAGGTGGAAGCGTTTGTATGCGAATGGAAGCTTATTCAATTCTCTACAATTTGACAGCATACTCGTGTACGTGCTATTTTCGGTTCTTGGGTTATGGCTTCCAGAGCTCCCTGAAGCATCAACTTTTGTCATTCAATCAGCATGTCAAGTTGAGCTTAGCTCCACGTGGCAGTCAAATTAACCATAAATAATGATGAATTGTCAACCACAGACCATTAATATCCAGAAAATCAATCATGATAACGGTTGCTATGCAACTACAGGGTGAACTCTAAGGGAAAATTAACTTTGAGAAGCTGAGAAGCTTGAGAACCGTAAGTCGCACATGAGTGATTCAGACGTCAAATTATAGAGAATTTAATAGACCTTCACTTTTGATATGAATTCTGAAGTTTGATGACGAATTTTGAAAAAAAAATCGAAAATATTTTTTTTGGGCGCCATTTTTTCAAAATTATGGCCGGAACAGCAAAGATACGAAGTGGAAAAGTATAGATATTCTGAATGATGACCCCAAATTTCATCATAATAATGAGTTTTGAATGTATCTGATATCCTTCAAGTGCTATATTACCTTTATTTCTTTCTAAAGTCAGTTTGCTTTCACAGTTCGCCCTGTAATTACACAAATAACATCACCATGATCGATTTTCCAAATTTTTTTCATCTATGGTTAATGGCCAAGAGCTATTTATGGTTAATTTGCTGACTACATGACGGTGGGATCAATTTAACATGCTGATTGAATGCCGAAAGTCGATGCTTCCGGAAGTTCTGAAAGCTCTAACTCAAGAACCGTAAATCGCACACTAATGACTGATATGTCAAATTGTATAGATTGGAATGGGCTTTTCTCCGCATACACACATTTCAATCTTGAGTCAGTTGAATTCAAGATATTGACAAAAAACTTTTTTGGGCGCCATCTTTTCAATATGGCGGCCAAAACGGCAAAGATACGAAGTGGAAAAGTAGAAATTCGAAAAGAGCACTTCAAGATCTATGATACTGCCAGGTTTCAAAAATATCGGATAACCTTCAAAAAAGGGCGGAATTTAGCATGTTTTATAAATACAGATTTGACAGTTTTACGAAATGACGTTTGTAAATTTAGGTATGAAATAAGAAGAGAATCTTTTTGTCTACAAAATGACGTTCCAGATGTTGAAATCCGTTGAAAAACAAACGAGCTACAGCCAGTTTCTTATTACCAGATGAAGCCCATTTTGGCGCCTCCACCATATTTGCCTGCAGTAGATACGAATATTCCACCATAATTTTTCATGGTCCTTGATCCCTCAGGAATCGACTAAGACATAACTCTATATATCTTCACGAAGCTGCACACGGCACGACCTATGCCCCCATACTAACCGTATTTTCGTTAAAATCATGAATTAGGGCAGGCTATGAAAGTAAAAACATATGTCGTGAATTCATCAATAATCACTCAAATTTGATGTCAACATGATGAGCCGTCGTCATGGAATACATCTTGGACATACGTTTCGAAGTTCACAGCCTGCCCTAATTCATGATTTCAACGAACATACGGTACTTAAAAGCTCCTAAATGTTTTGTATAAGTATGCAAATCCTAAAATATGCGCATGATAAATCGATGGCTAATCACACAAATATTGCATGTCCACAATCTACAGTTCAAGTTTTTTTTCTACAGTTTTTTCTGTGAAATTCACACAGAACTGTTCATACAATGTTGAGGCTGGTAGTTTTATTGAACTGGCTTTTGCTAGACATAAGTAATTGTGCGTACCTAAATAGGCCAAAAGTGGACATACAGTATTTGTGTACTTAGTCATCGAAATAATAATAGTCATTGATTCTTAAGCAATATTGTTCACATTAGTACGGTGGTTAAGCGCCAAAAAAAGCTCGAACTATGCATTTTGAGCTTAAGCAATGCACTTTTGGGGTTCGATTGGGGATCCCCATACCTTAATTTCAAGAGTTGGAGACATCGGTGCACTTGATGCGGAGGGGGTCTGGGGGGCCCTTGAAAGTTGAAGGTGCGAGGCTCCCCACCAAATCACCATACCATCACGTAATTCTTACTGGGATGCCATCGAACGACTCTAACCTACACATTGACAACATTGGTTACCATGTACAAACAGTTCTTCACACTGAAAAAAAAAATTCTTATGACAGATCGGAAAAAACAGTTTTTCTCAATTCTTCATCCCCACAACGAATAAACTGCCAAGTTTGGTGTCAGTTTAGAGTAAACGGCATCCTCTGATTCCATTTACTGAGTCAAAATGTTTGTGAGACTACCGTGCAAAGAATGGCACGCCAAGAAGTAAGCATTTTCAAGCACCTCATTTAACAGTAGTTTCTTGGCTGTTACCAATCGATATGATTGATAATTTTGTCATGGATCAATAATTGAACTCTTTTGTAACGGTAATGCATGTGCATGAAACTTGACACGAGCG
Source organism: Anaspis maculata (assembly GCA_949128115.1). NCBI lineage: Eukaryota > Metazoa > Arthropoda > Insecta > Coleoptera > Scraptiidae > Anaspis > Anaspis maculata. The sequence continues at coordinate 45,224,681 of OX421963.1, forward strand.
TGGAGGCCTGGAAAAAAAATTTTTCTCCAGCGGTCGAATTTATTTCACGCCTACTAAGCCTTAGTTTGTTGGGCTCAGACAGACAATCTGGTTTGAAGGGACGACGTGACCCTGCCGTTTTCGTTTTTTTCACTAAAGTCGAAGCAAACTTTTTGTTCAACTGTTTGCCAAAAGAACACCACTTGGTTGATGATGATGAAATTCAGTAACTGGCTGCACAAAATAATGTAGATTATAATGTGGTCAACATCTTATCGATCCAAAGTTCCATTTGGTGATGGTTATCACCTAAGTTGAGAGAAATCAAGAAAAACTAACTTGATAACGTTTCTTGGCCGAAGAAGTCATTGCTGCAATTCAGGACCTGGTTTTTCATAATAAAATGAACGCGTGTGTCCAATAAAGTCGTTACCTGTTGTTTTTTCAACAATTTCACGAAGGGCAATTTGAAGATGGCGCTCACGATGGAAAAAAAGTTGAAGATCTTAGTTTCGAATCTAGCAGGTTTTGTCGATGGCTCCACATCGCGTTTCATTATAGACATATTTGTTTGCTGGAATATCAAGTTGCAGCTCAATATCTCCGAAAACAACTGATTTATTGAAAAAATAAGAAAGTTGAAGAAATTTCACTTCTTCCAACGTATCTCGGAAACGCCTCAAGATATTTCGAAACTGTTTGCAGTACCTTCATGGGCATGGAATCAGTCATCAATATCCTGATTTACATACGTCCACCGGTTATGGTTCACGATTTACGATTTTTCAACAAATTTTTTCTACTGAACCCTGTATAAAGTGTCTGCGCGATTTCCGCAGATGATGGCAACATTTCTTAAATCGAAGAGTAGGGTCTAGTGAACAGGTGTGCCAAATTTCGTCGCTTGTCTCGAAAATGCAAGGTGGGTCCCATTCATGTCGCTTAACGTCCGGACTAATCTGTCTATGCAGCTGAGTAGCATAATTCTGGAAATTGATTTGAGAATCATTAAAGATTATTTTGACAGTCACTAGGTACCCCCATGGGGATTACTGCAGGGATCATGGCTGACGACGGAGGGCATTCAACTTTAAAAGTGTTATTTTTTTCCCTCTACCAACCTTCAAGGTTGTTATCATTTTGTACGTGTAAGTGCTCTTATGTTTGGAGGAGAAATAATTTCATGAACAACTCACAACTGTGAAAATAACTGTCAGAGGGGCAGAGAATAAAATCTTGGACATTGAATGCCCTCCGCCGTTAGCCATCACCTCTGCAGTTAACCCCCATGTGGCTACTGACAGGCAAAACAATCATTGATGATTCATAAATAAATTTCCAGAATTAAGCCGCTCAACTTTTCGGATAGAAATGAAAATTTTGCTTCCAAAGCTATCCAAACGCTCTCTACCTGAGCCCAGCGAACTGACGCTCAGTAGGCGTGGAATAAATTCGACCGCTGGACAAAAATTTTTTTTCCAGGCCTCCACGTTCGTGTCGAGTTTCATTCACATGCATTACCGTTACAAAAGAGCTCAAGTTATTGATCCATGACAAAATTATCAATCATATCGATTGGTATCAGCCAAGAAACTACTGTTAAATGAGATGCTCAAAAATGCCCACTTCTTGGCGTGCCATTCTTTGCACGGTGGTCTTGGTCTCACAAACATTTTGACTCGGTGAATAAAATCAGAGGATGCCGTTTACTCCAAAATGACACCAAACTTAGCAGTTTATTTGTTGTGGGGATGAAGAATTGAGAAAAACTAATTTTCTCGATCTGTCATAAGAATTAATTTTTTTCAGTGTGAAGAACTGTTTGGACATGATGGCAAATGTTGTCAATGTACAGGTTAGAGTCGTTTGATGGCCTCCCAGTAGGAATTACGTGGTAGTATGGTAATTTGGTAGGAAGCCTCGCACCTTCAACTTTCAAGGGCCCCCCAGACCCCCTCCGCATCGAGTGCACCGATGTCTCCAACTCTTGAAATTGAAGTTGAGGGACCCCCAATCAAACCCCAAAAGCGCATTGCTCAAGCTCAAAATGCATAGTTAGAACGCTTAACCACCGGACTGCATGGAGTCATAATTTTTTTAATTGAATACTTATATTCAAAACGGAAAAATAAAAATAATTTTGAAGTTGGACTTTTTATACTATTTTTCCCTGAGAGCTCAACATGTCAGAATAACGTGCTGAAAAAAATGACTCAACTTCGAAAATACCCTCTATAGGTCGTATCGACGTGACGTCACGCTCCTGAACTGTACTCCTGAAAATCGGCCATTTTGTAGAAGCTAATCAAACTGACTTTTATCACATCAACTACACCTTTTCCAGTTGTAGTTCAGAAAATATCAATTGTATTTCAGATATCGTCAATTGAATTTCAGAATTTATCAAGTGTAGTTCAGAAAGCGTCAATTGTATTTCGGATTAGTCACTTGTAGTTCAGAAGGCGTCAATTGTATTTCAGATTTATCAAATGTAGTTCAGAAAACTTGAAGTGTACATCAGATTATGTCAATTGTATTTCAGAAAGCGTCAATTGAAGTTCAGAAGGCGTCAATTGTAGTTCAGAAGACATCAGTTGCATCTCTGATTAGTAAAATGTAGTTCAGAAAGTATCAATTTTATTCGAACTCCTGCAAATTGGGGCACTTTTGCACAGCCACAGCTTCGAACTCTTGATCTTCTTGTATGATGAACTGCAGATATTCGGCACATCTTCTGTGTAAAAGATGCCTGCGGGGGTGTTAATCGCACGACCGGCTTCCGCAGCACTGAAGAACGACAAATGCTACAATTATCTTGGAGCTGCATTGATTGATAAATTATACATATAAATTATTTTCTGAACTACAAATGACATGTTCTGAAATACAAATCACGCTTTCTGATATACAAATGATGCTTTCTCAAATTCAATTTATTAATCTGAAATACAATTGACTGTTTCTGAAATACATTTGACTAATCTGAAATAAAATTGATACTTTCTGAACTACATTTTACTAATCTGAAATGCAATTGACGTCTTCTGAACTACAATTGACGATATCTGAAATACAACTGATATTTTCTGAACTACAACTGGAAAAGGTGTAGAGTGTCACAAAGTTCATGTTTCCAATGACCCAGAAGATGGTAGTTTGCTCTGTTCGCTGTGTATATGGCTGTTCGGCCACCTACTCCCCCATGGGAGCATCGGTTTTCACTGTTTTGGACTACCCTGGAGTGTTGATATCCCGTGAAGATCGAGCGCAGGAATGATCTGAACAACGGAAATCCTGATGGCTTTATCGAGCAAGTCGAAGAAATTATCTCAACAGAAAGTTCACAAGAGACTTGAAAGCTTGCAGAGAACACTTCTTGCGTGCGGTAGGTCGTGTGCTTCTTCTGCTTAATGGGCTATGAGTTGCTTGACTGAGAACGTTTCTGTACCCAACGCAAATAGCCTACAAGGGCCTCCTGCGTTGTGTTTTTGCATCATATCCAATGTGTAGTCGAGATTTTGATTCACCGGCTCAAATGGGTCACACTGTCACACTACAAACACAGCACCGCAAGTTTCTACTCGCGGCTGGGCAAATCATCGTCAGCAAGCGTCTTGCTGTAATTGCTTGACAACTTCGCCATGTCAGTTCTGATGTAGGTAGGTATGTGACAAATCCAAATCTCAGTCAGCTGTTTTTGATTAGCTCCTACAAAATGGCCGCCTCGTCGATACGACCTATAAAAGAGTATCGAACGATGATATATCCCATACACTTTCTATTGTCCAGTAAAATGACTTTTTGGAGTAAAAATAAAGTGACAAGCTGGGGGGACTACGGCTACGGCTGATGGCACCTACAAAGTTTTGAAGCGAAACTATCAGGGGCCATCGGCCGTATTCTCCCAGCGCCCCAGCTTGCCACTTTATTTTTGCTCCAAAAAGTTATTCTACTGAAAATAGAAAGTGTATGGGATATATAGTAAGGGAGTCGGACGCGGTGTTAGTACCCCTATCGAGTTATGTGTAGAGACTATCATCTATGTATCGAGAAAATATGTATAACCATGGAATGGCAATCCTGCCTAAGTAAATCCTGCCGGAAATGCAATTGATTAGATAATTTAAAAATTGTAGAATACAACCTTCAAAATTCTTCTTAACAAATGTCAGTCACATTGTTGATGGCATACAACAATCACCCCTTTCACGAGCCACTGCCAGAAACTCATCTATATGCCGATCAGCTTTTAAATTCAGCACTAGAACGGTAATTTTCTCACGCCAAGTTGGCCATTCTGCGATAATTGGGGATGCTCAAATTTGTAATGTTGGATCACTTTTTCCCTAGATGACCTTGAATTTGTATTGTCAATCGAGTACAGCGCTGTTGCAAGATTGTATGATTATTCAAGGCGTCTTGATTTTGGTAGATTTTCGCCAGTTCAAATAGGCGACTGGTGGAATGTTTTTTCAAATAAAATAATAAATTACGTTGAGGAAACTGTTCTAGTTTTCAGTCAAAAATAAAGGTCAATAGCTGATATCTAAAATTAATCTGTGCCCTTCAAATTTAACACTAGGCAATAGATTTTACAAGCTCTCGAAGGTAATAATCGAAAATTTCACAATTTTTCTGAATTTATTGCTATGCCTGTATTAAGGATACAATATTAGTGACAACGTAAATCAACTTATATAGTGCAATAGTACCTAGTATCACTATATGTAGGTAGGTACTTAAGATACATTGATACTATAACTAAATATATACAACAATTTTTGAAAACCTGTGAGATGAATTAACTTCAGCTACAGCATTCGCTCGAAGATCTATAGGCAAACCACAGAGAAACTGCTCGACGTAGCTTTAATGCAAAAAAAAAGGAAAAGATGTCAGTGAGGCTGATATCAGTGGCCATCTTAGGAAACAGAGGGTAGAGTAGATGCAGCAAGTGGGCGAGTGCGAAGTTGCCGATGGAGATGTTGAGGAACTACAGGTCTAGCTCAGATGCAGTTTTTGATAGCCATTGTCCGCAGACACCTACTCTGCGACGATGTGGTTCATGGTCTGGTTCTCAGTTCCACATGGCTGCGATGTTCAAAATTGGCAGCCAGAAAGTCTGGTAGATTTGACAACTCCAGCAATGATTCTCAATGCTTGGTTAAGAATGACTCAATGATGTTGTGTGTGTGTGTGCTATTCATCCAAACAGGAGCGCAGTATTCCGCTGTCGACTAGACCAAGACAAAGGTGGATATCCGAAGAGTAGTGGCGTCGACACTCCATGTAGTTCTTGCAAATCTCTGAACCAGGTTCATTCGTGTCTTCGTCTTGGCACTGAGTTTCTCCAAGTTGAGTTTGAAGGACAATGTTTGGTCGAAGGTCACACCGAGGTACTTGGGAGTGGGAATGTGCTGCAGATGAAGTCCAGCCATCAAAGCTGACATTGAGGTGACGATCTGCTCCTCTGTTGTTCAGATGAATGGTTCTAGTCTCTATCTCCTGAGAGTTCGGATTCAATCCTCATTTCTGAAAAATGACAAAATTCTGTTGGAAAATCGTAATACATATTTATTTTGTGCAGAAATATCATAGTGAAAAATCACAGAATTGGCGAGTTTTTATTTTGCACATCTGTGTTATTTGTCCAAAAAGTTTGTTTTCAGTTTTGACAAAAAAATACAAGGTAAAACTTTGGATCAAGTTTTCATTTTTGGCTGGTCATAATCTACTCACTGTTCGACTGAATTGGTTCAAATTCATTTCATGGCTTGTCTCTGTTGACAGAAGGGCTGGCCTAAAAAGTTAAAATTACAGAAGCCAACTTTTTTCAAGAAAGAATCGAGTTACATCGCGGGTCAACCATTAAATTTGCCTCAATATGGCTCGAACCCGATAACAGTATTCCCAAAAATGTAAATTTGACCAAATAACACAGGGATACATTTTTTCCGAATCTGCGGCCCAGGACTTGGATTTACCCAGTAATTCTTGACAAGTTTTAACAGGGGAATATTGCTGGTAAATCTAAACAAAATTGAAGTCCTCTATCTGCCATTGGTCTATGTAACGTTGATGAATAACCTTATAGCGTGGAGACCTCAGGTGATAATAAGCACCGCAAAGCAAGAGCTCCTTTCTCTGGTGGCGATTCAGGCGTGGCCCCAAACTGTTCCCGTGGCTATCCATTTAATTTGAAGAAATCGTATCCGGTGGAAATCCCGTGGTAATCCCGTGGCAATCCATCACAATCCGTTGAACGTTCTGATGTCCCAGTAATTCACCCGAGGATTCACCCCTTGGTCATTTGCATCTGAAGTCAACTTTGAATGAAAGAAAAAATTTACATGCACCTAAGTACTCAGACAAAGAGTGTTACTCGTACTTACCTTATAAATGTACAGGCAGAACCATGAATATAGCAATGGCAGAACCGGGGGCAGAACACTTTAATGAAATTTTTCCAGGAATGTAAACAACTATGACACTCACCTGACATCATGACAAACAACGGCCAAGGCAACAGGGCAGCGGATATGATGCAAGGAGATGCCAAAACTGGCATTTCTTGTCAAAATTTTCTAACCTCTTTGAACTCAGCCCGTTTTCGCGGAACTTGGTCTATGAGCGTCCGTTACACTGTAGGCAACATGGCCAACCGCGTTTTAAATTCTGCTGAATTTAAAACGTGATCGGCATATAGTTCCGCGTACGAGTAACGATAGTTGGCTTAGCAGCACCATGTAAGTTCTGGCAGTGGCGCGTGAAAGGGGTGATTGTTGTGTGCCATCAACAATGTGTCTGACATTTGTTGACAAACATTTTGAAGGTTGTAATAATTTTTAAATTATTTAATTAATTGCATTTCCGGTAGTATTTATTTAGGCAGGATTGCCATTCCATGGTTGCACATATTTTCTCGATACATAGATGATAGTCTCAAAACATAATCGATCGGGGTAATAAACATGCGTCCGTCTCCTGGACTAATAGTTAATGTATCAATAGTTATTGTTTGTTGGTTGTTAGTTGCAGCGGTACGCTAGCGAAATGACCCTGATTCTGCATTTTATGATACTGCAATGAAATTTGGCATATGCAAACTACGTAAAATTTCAAGTGATTTGACCCGCAGCACTCAAAAAGTTGTCCATTAGGGGGCGACTGGGGGCCCCTCAAAGTTTCAAGATGTCAGAATTCACCATGCACCATTCAATGCCGCTCGATCTACTGTATAGGACCTTAACAACTTTGTTCTTGACCATATTTCACAATATTTTTCGTCATGTCAATTCCATTCTTCTTATAGAAAAAAAATAATTTCTTTGCCTGGTCAACAAATTATAAAATAATTTTTTTTTGAACCACAAATAGGTTGTTGAGTCGTTTTTGTGTGATTATCGATGAATCCGCATCCCCTTGACTTATTTATGAGAACAGAACTTTTGCAGTGCTATTTTTCAACGGAGGAGTGACCTCAACTTACCACTATTTTCAACATTACCTATTTTAATGTTTTATCCCAATAAATATGATTATTGTTGTACTAATATATAGCTTGAGGTTTTATTCAACGGTGTGGATGATAAAACGGCCTCAGATTCCACCTGGAAGCCGTGCATACTAATTTTTCTGCAAAGCCGTCAAATTTGGCATTTTTGATTTTCTACCGGGAGCGACCAAAATGTCAATACACACCACTCCGCCCAAGAGCACCGGTTTCGGTACTTTCGCACCAACTTTCATTTCAGTATCACAAAATGCAAAATTGTCAGGAGTGAATATCGTTTCCCGCTAGAGCAAACCGGTGCTCTCGGGCGGAGAGATGTGTATTGGCATTTTGGCCGCTCCCGCTAGAAAATAAAAAATGCTAAATCTGACGACCTTGCAGGAAAATTATTATGTACGGCTTCCAGGTGGAATCTGAGGCTGTTTCATCATCAACATCGTTGAATAAAACTTCAAGCTATATGTTAGTATAAGAATAATCGTACTTACCGGGATAAAACATTGAAAAAGGTGATGTTGAAAATAATGGTGAGTTGAGGTCACTCCTTTGTTGAAAAATAGCACTGCAAAAGTTTTAATTTCATAAATGAATCAACGGCTTACGGATTTATCGATGATCACACGAAAACAAGTTAACAATCTATTTGTGGTCAAAAAAAAATTATTTTTCAACTTGTTGACCAGGCAAAGAACTTATTTTTTTACTATAAGAAGAACGGAATTGACATGACGAAAAATGTTATGATGGTCAAGAACAAAGTTGTTTTGGTCCTGTACGGTAGACAGGGTGGTACTGAATGGTGCATGGTAAAAGTTCTGACATCTTGAAATTTTGAGTCGCCCCCTATAATGGACAAATTTTTGAGTGCTGCGGGTCAAATCACTTGGAATTTTATGTAGTTTGCATATGCCAAATTTCATTCCAGTATCACAAAATGCAGAATTAAAAAGCGTACCGCTGCAACTATGTGGGTAAAACATTTTCATGATTTTTCAACCGATGCGATAGAAAGAAGAAAATAACTTGTTCTGTTCTGTATATGAACCTGACTTTTAAAAGAAAAACCTTCAATCGTATCCAACTTCAAACGCTTCCATCGCACAAAATGCAAGGTTTGCATAAAATTTTAGGACCAAACCCCCGAACTAAGACTTCCAACTTAAACTTGATTGGAAATTGGAGTTTTATAATCTTCCTCCCTATTATTCTAATCTGCAAACTTGAACGGCGACGACAACAATTTCCAAATCTGGGAGTACCTAGGTATCATATGTGCCTATATAGGTAAGTAGGTAGGTATGTACTAGTATTATCCCAGTGTTCTCCAGAAAGGCTATTTCTAAACAAACAAGTAACTTACCTTTTCGTGTTGGAATGGGATACGTAAGTCCAAAGAGGGATGAACTGCCTTCAATTCTATAGTTAATTCTGAAAATTCACTTGATAAATACATAAGTGAACTTTACCCAGGGGCGAAACTTACTCGAATGTTAAGTTATTCTTCCTTAAACCGTTCTTATTAGCTATGGTCCAGTTAACCGTTAATGGCGATGATATAAGTTGACTTAAAAAAACGTGTGAATCACAATTGTCGTTACGTTGTTGCTTACTAAGTATAAAATGTCCTGTGGGTAGCTCGCCGCACATGGATTTTATTGTGAAGTTTATTATTGCTGGTCCTTGTTTGATCCTTTCTATAACAACTGAAACCAAATGGGTACCGATTAGAATATTTTTCAAGCTATAATTTCGATGAATAATCAATACATATTTATTTGTTTAAAATATGACTATTAAACTCTGTTTCTTTCTGATATAAGGAACTAACATTATTTATTATTTTTATAGTGTTGCATACCATAGGGTTGATTCATCAGTAAAATTACAGTCAAGTACCTTAGTCCGTACCTTAGTACCTTAGTAGGTAGTCACATGATCAAGAATTACAACCCAGGTGTGTCAAGAATACGAAGTATGTATCAAAAGTTAGGTGTACACCAGTACAACATCAAGTCTGTAAACAATGTAAACATTCAACATTTTAGCGATGAACTAGCACTAAAACGAAGACGAGAACAGCAAGGAGGTAAGGAAAAGGAAATACCTTACAGAATGGGGGCTATCTCACTTGATTCGCGAATTCAAAGGTTAGAAGCAGAAAGTAGACACATGCATTCCATGAAAAACCGACAAATAATCTATTTATCATATAGTCCGGTGGATTAGCGCCAAAAAATGCCTAAACTATGCATTTTGTGATAAAGCAAAGGGCTTCTGGATTTACGTCCTTGAGATTCAACTTGACAATAGAGTATTATACTTTTGAAAAAATATTTTTTTTTCGATGGAATCAGAAACTTTATTGAAAAATAACTGACCCGTATTTTTTTATTCAGCCAGAAATCGTATCGTTTGGCCGCAATGAATGAACGAAATTCCTATATTCTGCCTATTTCTGACGTCATTTACACAGGCAGTATAGGCGGTGACTCGCTGTGACGTCAGAACTAGTTGATGTTATTTATTTATTGCGCCCAAACGGTACGGTTTTTGACGGAATAAAAAAACACGGGTCAATTATTTCTCGATGTAGTTTCCATTTCAATAAAAAAAAAATTTTAGTATAATACTCCATTCCAGAATTGGCGCCAACGAGTTTGGTGTGGCAGGCGACCTCAGGAGCCATCCGTAAGTATGGAAGAACAAAAATTTCGTTGCCGTTATTTAAAAGCTCGAAAACGATCACAAATTATTAATTTGTATCGTGTTGCAGCCTTTCTTGTTGGAAGCAGTCCTTTTTGTGTTGCTTGTGGAGTTAGTATAGAAATCAAGCATGATGAAGGTCTGTTCCTGAGGAAGAATTGATCTTTCTTTTAGTTTGATAAAGCAGTGAGCATTTTACACATTTCGCGTGATTTTTATTTTGATTTCTGTTCTTGTTCATTAGCAATCATCATTCCATAATATACAGGGTGTTCCGCAACATTACAACCCTTTTCTTGGGGCCTTTCTCTTTGCAATGATCTAAAAAAAACTTTCCATTGTCAATTTTCATGAAGATTCCAAAATATTAGTTACCATCTATAATTTTCTGCCTCTTTTCATGTACAGAGTGTTACAGATTGTTCACACCCTGTAGGTTACAGGGTGTTACAGATTGTTCACAGGCTCCAGGTAGGCTATTACATACAGGGTGTTTTAGGGATGATAGCAAAAAATTCAACTGTGGGTAGATCTCGTCAAAATATGACGAAAACCTATATACCATTTTGCAAAGTTCGGTGTAATGACGAAGATACAGCCCTCCAAAGTTCACTTTTTTCGGATTTCAAAAATTTGAAACTCAAGAACGTTTCGACAAATTTGGCTTTAATTCAGCATAAGCTGGTTTGTCAACAACAATACCATAAGAAGGATCTATTTTGTAAACATAAATGGATTCTTCGAATGGTATTAATTGGACTATTTTTTTTAAACATTTATTTCAAATCACTTGTTATAAATATCAAAGGTACAGATGTTGTTATTCAAAGATTTGGAATGGCTTCGGCCAGAGTAGAACGACGCTGCTTCTATGAGAATGGTTGGTTATTCTCATTTCAGTCGATCCAATTTTTCCGCACTGGCTTTTGCATGTCCATTTGCTTTCCTGTCCCAAGCGCTGCATTTTCATACCAACACGCATGTTATAATGCCCAATATTCTCAAAATATCGGCAAGCTGCGGCACTGTTGTATCTCCGACAAATCATAGTCCCATTTCGCGTATTTTTCGTGTTTTTCGGGACGATCAGTCTCTCCTTATTCGAACATGACAAATTCGCCACTCATCATAAGGAACTGTTTTTGTATTTTCTACTCACAAACACTGACAGACAATCAAGCAATAATTATTAAATTTTACAATTTGACATTCACGATATCGTTGTTATGGTGAGTGTATCAACAGCCAGTTTTGTCACCCTGCAGAGGTTTATTCAGTAGCAGCAGAAGTTTTGTCGCCCCACCATTAATTTGCCATTGCAAAACTGTTGACATTGGTTGTAATGGTAACACGACTAACACGTGGTACTGAATACAGCGTCGCTATTGGTTTAAAACGTCAAAAAAAAAATAGTCATAATTATCTATCAACCTGTCAAATTTGGAAAGAATCCAATCAGTTGCGTAGAAGTTATGAGGGGTCACCTTGAGTCAACTTTTCTCCGGATGCTTCTAAATTATTGACCCTCATAACTCCTACACCACTGGTTGGATTCTTTCCAAATTTGGCAGGTTGATAGATAATCATGACAAACCAGTTTTTGCTGAATTAACGCTAAATTTGTCAAGACGTTCCTGAGTTACAGATTTTTGAAATCCGAAAAAAGTGAACTTTGGAGGGCTGTATCTTCGTCATCAGGCCAAACTTTGCAAAATGGTATATAGGTTTTCGTCATATTTTGACGAGATCTACCCACAGTTGAATTTTTTGCTATCATCCCTGAAACACCCTGTATACCTAATACCTTGGAGGTGCTATTTGATGTGGATGTGATGATGCCTCATATGCACTATGAGATGTGCTCAACGTATCCATGTGCACCATGGGGATGTGTTCAATGTATTCAAGGGGATGTGACTATGGGTTGGTGCACATGAGCACGTTGGGCAGATCCCCCCCTGTATTTTGAGCACATCCTCATGATGCACATGGGAACGTTGAGCACATCCTCATGGTGCACATTGGTACATTGGGCACATTCCCATGGTAAGCAATGTCACGGTGCACATATGTGTTCCAAAATGTGCCCATGGGCACTTTTCTACCAGGGAATTAGACTCACGGAATGTGATTTGGTTGATTACTCAACAGAACATCATGAATTTATCGTTTCCTTGTCAAAAAGAATAAAACAGGTCTCTTAACCTCCACAAAAGAATGTTTTTTTTTTTCAAGTTTGGAGAATGGAACGAACACGGCGACAATTGCTACCAACATTTCTAATAGACTCATAAGCTTCCTTTATGACACAATGACATGACGATACTCAATGGTCGTTTTGTGAAAGTTCTTTTATCTTCAAAGTTTGAAGGGCCCCCATTCGTCTCCTTATTGACGAAATTTCAAATGCTGCGAGTCAAATCATGTCTATTGGTATAAGGTTCGCACATGAAAAAATTCGTTGCCCTAACCCAAAATGCAGTATCGATGTATCCTTGGATCGCATTGCTCGATTTATTCGGTCGTATTTCGATTCGGAAAAAAATCAGGGAAAATATCAAAGTTTTTACTGCAGGTTTATTAATTTTCGAAGACATCTGGAATCGAAATTGTTATATATTGTATCAGTCTCAAGTCTCTTAATGACGAAAAACATACACTGGATGTCTTTTGTTTTTACAAGATGATTAGAAGGATTTGTTCCGAAAGTTATTTTATGTCAACTTTGAACACTGTAATTGACGCACCTTTACACGAAATAGTATTTTTCGATACAAGAGCGCGTTTTAAGGCCCAAAGCCTTGTTTGTCATCATGAGGCGTAGCCGAATGCTGCAAAAGAGGCTGAGGGCCTGAAAAAGCACAGCGCTCGTGTGTCGAACAACGTTTTTCGTAATCGTCGCTTAAATTGAAAGAAAACTCGAATTTCTTGTACATTTTGACACTACTTTGACATATGTCATGCTAGATACATAAACTGCAAAACTTATATTTTTGATTATGTATTACTTTGCGCGTTATCTATCTATGAAACGATTACGAAAAGTCATATTGTGCATACGATACAGCACCGATATCATGTTTGTTGCTTTTACAAGAAGGAACAATTCTTCCTCTGCAAGACAAAGTTGAAAACCGTACAATAGAGCCTTCATTTTTGACGCAACACGTTTTTAAATTGAAGCATGCGTCACTTATCAGGTGCCGTGTTGATGCAAAACCGCCCTTGCGACCAGACACTTCTATGAGCTTATAAAGATGAAAAGCATATCTGATGCATCTTTTTCAGTCGAAGAAAAGTTGAAAGTGACTGAATATGCAAGAATAAATGGAATGCCTGTGGTGAGGAGTGAAAACCATGAAGTTAAAGTTGAATATCAAAAAAGCCTGTTTTTTCAGACAAACTTGTTCAAACATGTTTCTAACGTAATTCGAACATTTTATTCGAACTCAGAACGTCGATTTTAGTCGAAAATGATACCAAACTTCTTTATATTTATTCAGAATTGATAAAAACCATAAATCGCCTTCAAAGACAAAAATGCCTTCTCCTCAGCCCCCTTACGTGATAAGCATCGACATATTTTGTCAATTCCTCCCCATAGGATATCAGCGCATCGAAGTTTGATGTATTTGGGTGCCTTCGAAAAACATGGAAGATTTTGGTTCTTTTACAGCTCTGGATGGCTCCTGAGGTCACCTGCCACACCAAACTCGTTGGTGCCATTCCTGGAATTGTCAAGTTCAGTCTCAAGAATGTAAATCCAGAAGCCCTTTGCTTTATCACAAAATGCATAGTTTAGGCGCTAATCCACCGGACTAATAATAGCCCAGGGTTTTTAGCATTTAACATGAAACAAATTAATCCACGTGCAATCTTCACGGTATCGTACCCACTTAACCTTACTAAACAACATACTGAAAGTCCCCAACTTTCCTCCGTGTGCGTCATAATTTTTGAGGGGGGGGGGGGTCAAAATTTTCATTAAAAAAATTCTAGGACAAGAGTAATCTAGTCAGTGGCTTCTGATTTATTATATTTGGATACAGTGGGTTATAAGTGAAGCTTATTGACAAATTAGATGTCTATGGTCCCCGTGAGGGGAGCTCGGGAGGGGGGCAATTGGTGACCTAAGCAAGAAATTTGGTTTTCAATAATATTGAGACAATACTGGCATGCTGGGTATCGTTTCCCACTAAATCTGACCTTGCAAATCTAAATATGACATTTAAATTCTGTTTAAAAACTCTTTCGAGCAATTTTCGGCAGAAAAACGTGATTTTGGGACCAAAATAAAGCCGGTTTTTCAATTTGGGTTATTTTTGCGTTTGATGCAATTATCATTTGGATTCAAGATTGGATTAATTATATGGACTTTTCTGCATAAGACTATTATATCATGAACGAGACGTAAGTAGTTACAAGGTGAGAAAAATAATTTATTGAAAAAAATGTCGAAGTCCTAAATGTCACTCAAAAATATCTCCGCGCAGTTGAAAAAAATGTATTGTAGCTGTAATATGGCTTTGATTTCATCCTTAAAGGTTTCTTCTTGTAGCCAAAACAATTCTCTAGCTTCCGAAAAAAGAACACTCTACATTAAAATGATAATAATATAACAACAGCAACTTTCCCGCGGGTATAGACACATTTTTCAGTTTCAAGCTGGCTTACACCGAACATCAAACCAACTCGATTTTATAGTATTCAAGAAATGATAATTATGTCGAATGCCTGATGTAAATGCGTAAAATAGTTGCAGTTATCGATCCTATTCGAAATTCCGATCATTGATGTATTCAACGTGAAAATATCGTGAATTAAAAATCCACAATTTTCAAGAGCAAATTATCATTTTTTTCAATCAAAATAGCTCACAATCTTTTCAAAACAGAGCTTCAACATTGTATTTACATATTAATGATGTATTGGAAGTCTAGCACAGCACAGGAAGGTTTTTATAGCCATGCTCTGCAAAAAATATCAAATTATTATTATTATTATCTCAAATTCACTAGTAGTCAAAAAAAATCGCATCTAGCTCACCATCCGTACAACAAGCTTATTTTGTCCAATATTAGTTTCGTTAAAAACTCGTCTGTTGATTTCCAAACAATAAATCGATAGTTACCTCGAATACCTACCGATAGTACCTATACCCATCTAAAATAATAGCAAAGTTATCTAGCACCTGAAGGGACTAAATACATAAGTTTATAAAAATAACAGATCGTCCTCAGGGTCATACTCAACAAGGTGGGGTAGATTCTCACATGTTGTGCCCCTACAGAACTTACTTACACATTTGCGAATAAGACAAGGAAGATCGCCTGCATCTACATTTCAGACCGCAGTTCTTCTTGCAGTTGCAAGACACTATCTTCAAAAGAGTCTCCGGAGCTGGAGGAAGATGCGACCAACTACACGTGGGTGCTCCCGCGTAGCCCACCGTGTTGTTTGTTTACATCTAGAGTACCTTAGCTATTATTATCTAGCAAGAACTCGAGGTTAATCCGAGGTCTAGAAGCCGCGATATTGCGTGAAATGACAGACACACAGACGGACGGACGGACGAATAATGAAATAAAATATCTTTGTTGTTTGTACATCTAGAGTACCTAAGCTATCATCTAGCAAAAACCCAAGCGCAATCCGAAGTTTACTAGCTGAGATATTGCCGGATACTGCAGACGGCAATAACAAGAACAAACTATAAGCGCTACAGGTAGTAGCGCTAAAACCATAGAGGAAAATTGCGAAAATGTACCTAGTACCTACTCATAGGAGTACTACCAGACCAGATTTAGTCAGTACGATGCTGTGCATATTGAACGTAGGATCAATTATTATAGATCAAAGTCTAGGTTAATAATGTTGAAGTGATCTTCCCCATATAATGCGTTTGACGTAACTTCATAGAATCCTTATTGGAATTGCTGAACAATTCACAATGGAGCTAAAAGATACGTCATTTTGAAGCTGAAACTGTAGGGAATCTACTGCATATAATAATACCAAGTGATATTTGGTGGTCGATGCAAAAGTAAAATGTTAACTGAAGCATAAGAAAAAAAACACGAAAAAAGTGCCATTATCAAGAAATTAGGTCTGTTAGTGTCAAATTTTGGACAAAAGCTATCCCATATCATTCACTTTGATTCATTATCTTTCATTCAAGACCAAGAAAAAAGAAATCGATTGGGTGGTTGAGAACTGAGAGCATTTTCAAGCGGAAAGTGCATTTTGAGGTGTCTTCATCTTTGCCTGTCAAAAAAACAATAACGCACACAGCAAAGTCTAGTGAACTCAAAACTGAAGAGATTGACCGTGTTTTGATTTGTTTCATGTTTTGCCGTTTTTTCGACTAAAAAGCCTGGGCTATAAGTAATATAATAGATTTGAGTATCATCTTGAGTATTGTTTGTATTATTCGGAGTGTTCGCAAACTTGGGGCAGAAAAAAAACACAGTTGAAGAAATGCTTCAAAAGTATCAGAAAAATGTTGAAACAAATCTAGGGTTTTTATTTTTGGAAATATGGAGGGTCAAAGGCGGTCCTTCCATACCCTCTGCTATTTTCGTTATTATAAACGATTTTAGCAAACTCTTCTCAACCGACAAAAAAGCAATGTTTTTGAACCTTTGAATGTGTTTTGTAATTTTATTCACTACACAGGGTGAATGGTAAATCCTAAAAAAACAGTTTTCTTTAAAAATTCATGCAGAAAACGTCATATGGGATTTATTTGTGTTATTTGTTGCTTTACATCAGTTTTATAACCTCTAGAACTTGTCACGGCCATTTTCGGCGAAAAATAGATTTTTAGAATTTATGACTCACCCTGTACACTAAATAAAATTACAAAACACATTCAAAGGTTAAAAAAAACTAGCTTTTCGGTCTAATGAAAAGAGTTTACTAAAATTTTTCAAAATAACGAAAATAGAAGGGGTCGAAAGACCACCTTTTGACCCACCATTTCTCCAAAAATAAAAATTATACATTTTTTTACATTTTTCTGACACTTTTGGAGCATTCCTCTAACTGCTGCTCAATTTTCTACCCCAAGTTTGCAAACACCCCTGTAAAGCGGCAAATTGTGATAGATTAGTCAATACAAGATATTCTGTTTAGTTTTGGAATTTATAATTTTCTTTGTGTTTATAAATGATAATACCTTTCATCATTATTAGGCCAGTAGCAGGAATTTTCGAGGTTGCAAAAGGTCCCATAAGAAATGTTTCTTTTGATATTAGTTTACCTGAAAGTCCTAATGAAGAATCCGAATTTGTGACCTTGTGTGACCTCCGGAACCATGGTAAAAAAAATGAAGTAGTTGAAAATTCGTGAAAATCGTCCGTTTTTCTTGAATAACTCGTGAATGGTGACTCCACGAACTAAATGTCAAGTGGTCATTGAAGAGCGTTAAATTTTGAACAAAATGATGCCAAAGCCATTGCTGTGCAATAAACGGTTATCGAAATACAGCTTTCGGAAGTCTACCCTTGAAATCGCTCGTCATAGATGAATTCTGGCTGTCAAACTGCAGGTTCCCACTTGAATGGTTTCTGATGCGACTAAAAAAGTTGTTGACGAGAATCGGTTTTATTTAATTTTTTTCATCAAGTAGAAACTCTTCCAAAAAGAAAATGTACGGTACGGGCATTGCTATCAAATTTTAAAAATTTCCAAAAAATTTTGAAAATTTTTGATTTTGATTTTTGAAAATTCAAAAATTAGATAGCATCGACAATGCATATTTCTCCAAGGAAGTCGCATGTCAAATTTGAACTTTTTATTTTCAAAAAAAAGGTACTAAAAATGATTTCTACTTATTCACTTTTTCATGTCTACGAGAGGGTACCTAACTCTTATTTTCAAAGTTGAACGGTATAGGCCAGGCGGTATGTCGGTAAAATTACTACAATCCGGAAAAAAACTCCGACCAAAGCTTTTATGGTGTCAAACTCTTCGTAAGGTCAGTAGTTATCTACCACTGAGTTTCCGCCCAAAAACGAGTTGTGCTGATTCCTCCACATCTGCTCAAAGGTAAATGATGCCGCGAAAGTGCAAAAAGACCCGTTAAACCTTCGTAATTTTTCGTTATATTTGCCTAAACGCAAACTTACAACTCTTACGCAAACATTGGAAGCATCTGTCATCATCTCTGTGCCAGTCTTACTGTTGAAAAAAAAAAGATTTCTTTGTGCGGGCCAGATAAATTACATTTAATCGTTTCCCCACACAAGAAAACGATGGAGCAACATGTATTTTGTATGTTTTCTAATAAAACGTATCCATTGAACCTATTTATGGCATTAAAATTTCAATAACAGCATTTCTGAAGATGTTGCCAGCAAAAAGTGAATAATTTTTACCCGCCTGTTCGAAATAAAAAGCTCAAACTCTTCTCTAACGATATCGTGCCTGGCTTAACCGCGACACGCACTTGAAAGTCCAAGAAAACTGATTACTTTTCGAGAGGTCCTGTTTCACCCGCGTGCGGCCGTGCCTACTTGACATAGATCGGACTGATTACACGAGCTTGGAAAGCTTTAAAACACGACCATTATTATTAAGACTTTGTACATTGATTTATGAAGAAATTATATATCATTCTATCATTAATTGTCGTGTTTTGAAGCTGAAAGAGAGTACATTTCCAAGCTTGTGTAATCAGTCCGGTCTATGTCAAGTAGGCACGACCGCACGCGGGTAAAATAGAACTGCTTGAAAAGAAATCAGTTTTCTACACTTTCAAAAAGCGTGCCGCGGTTAAGCCAGATATAATATAATATCATTAGAAAACAGTTCAAGCTTGTCATTCCCTATAAAATTTTCGAGAACGGTGTTTGGTAACATTGTCAAAACTGCTGCTGAACAGGCGGGTGAAAATTATTCACTACTTAGCGGGCAACATCTTCAAAAATGCTGTTATTGTAATTTCAACGCCATAAATGGGTTCAGTGAGTACAAGTCATTAGAAAACATCCAAAATACATGTTGCTCCATCGTTTTCTTGTGTGGAAAAACAATCAAATGTGATTTATCTGACCCGCACAAAGAAATCTTTTTTTTTTCAACAGTAAGACTGGTACAGAGATGATGACAAATGCTTCCAATGTTTGCATTAGAGTTGTACGTTTGCATTGGGGCAAATAAAATAAAAAAGTACGGGGGTTTAACAGGTCTTTTTGCACCTTCAAGACATCCTTTACCTTTGGGCAGATGTGGAGGAATCAGCACAACTCGTTTTTGGGCGAAAACTCAGTGGTAGATACCTACTGACCTTACGAAGAGTTTGACACCATAAAA
Source organism: Anaspis maculata (assembly GCA_949128115.1). Classification (NCBI taxonomy): domain Eukaryota; kingdom Metazoa; phylum Arthropoda; class Insecta; order Coleoptera; family Scraptiidae; genus Anaspis; species Anaspis maculata. Next base: position 45,244,191 of record OX421963.1, read on the forward strand.
GCTTTGGTCAGAATTTTTTCTACCCAGAATGACCTACCGCCTGGTCTAGTATGACCCTGTTACGAAAAATGCTCTTACTTCCAGACGCTCTATTTCAAGAACCATATGTCATAGAGAGATGGTTGATACATTGAAGTGTTCATAATAATTCAATATGCTACAAACAATCATTGGTGCATGCAACTTTCTTCCAGCCTGTTGGGAATTATTTCCTAATTGACTCAATTTATTTATTTATTCCTCGCGCTTGAACTAGTAGGCGTATGAGCTGGGAGTCCTGGGCCAGTTTAAGCTTTCCAATGGTCTTGTTCAGCGTTGTTCTTGGTGTACACTGATCACTGAATACCTGAACTCACTCACTGTATTTTACTCATTTTCAAGGGACACCAAGGCCTTCTGGGGTTTTGTCTTCAACCTAGACTCTAACTTTCTTTAATTTTTTATATTCCATCGGTTTCACTGGTACCTGACATTGAAATTAGCACCCTCCCTCCCCGGCCTCCTCAAAAAATATCTGCCGATGTCCACATATTAATTCTATCTATCCATCTAACTCGTTCATATTACGAGTAGCTATACTTCTTCTGATTGCCGCTAACCAGTAAAAAATAAGGAAATATCAGAAAAATTGACTTGAAGTGGTTTCTGCACTTTGACCTCCCACAGAAATAAAGCCTGCTAAGAGATTTTTTGGGATCAAAGATATGTTGTAGAGCATTAAACTTTCAGCTCAAAACAGCCATAAAATTGCTTATACGAATTTTTTTGAGGTTTGGGCGCTTTTTGGACTAAAATTCCTGGCCTCGGGTTCCACCAAAATTTTACTAGCAGATCTATCACGCTGATAGTTGCTATGCACCAGCCAATAGGATGGCCACTGGCCAGTTGCTCAGCTACTATGAGAGTGATAAAGTTATCCCGTTGATAAAAGTTTGGTGGAACCCGAGACCATATAAAGTAAACCATTTCAAAAGTTGCATGCTACTGGTGGGGTGCTTATAGCTATGGTTATCCGTTAATATAAATGTGCACGCAAAGAACTAATTGTAATTACCTACGTGGGTGAACTCTTTTTTTTTGTTCAGTCAAATGCGGTTTATGCAAGAAATACCCATGCAAAGTAATTAAAAAATTATTTCAATTTACAACTCTCTGCGGAAGAAATCCATCATAGAATGGTTATTGTAGCAGAATTATTCCGTCTTGGCACTGGGATCGAGTACATTGCCTGTTTTATTGCATTTTCGTTATCCTTGGGCCGACTTTAGTAACAGCCTCGCAGAGAGCAGAGAAAGGAGTCCGCAGAAAAACGATCGAAAGAGACATGCTGATAACGGGGGTTTGTTTATCACGACGGCATGGCTCCACAAAGTTGTTCGTCGAGCAAACCCATATAAATTATCGTTTTATCATAGTTTCCACGATGATGGGAAGTTGGAAACTTTAAAGTTAATATTGCGATATAACCACCGCGTTGGGTTTGCGGTCAAACACTGAGCCAGAACCAGCCCTACAGCTCCTGGGGAAAGTGCTGAAACGTCTCTTTGTCCGCGTGATAATTCATTAGGTAGGTAGATATACATAAAGGGTGTCGGACAGGCAGTGCCGGTTTTATGGGGGTGCTATGGGTGCTGTAGTACCCGGCGGTAAAATTTTAGGCGGCGGTGCACCGCCGCCGATATGCGAAATTCGAAATTGTAATTTCACCAAATATAGAAATATGGGAAAGAAACATGCAAATTTGTATATGCAGCTAATATAGTAAATACATTTTTTAAGTTTGGAAACAAAAACTGCTTTAATGTCTTCTCTAGGAACGCCGTTATTGTCAATAAAACCCCCGGTGATGTGTCTTATTTTGTTTCTGAATTCTGATAACATGGGATATTGATATTGCACGCACGGCGGGCGGCGGTCGGACAACAGACAAGCGGCACCATCCGATCTGCACTGTCTAGAATCTAATTACCAAACTGAAGCATTATTTTTATTTATGATTACGAATCCGAGATTCCATCGACTTTGAAACGAAATTTGAAACTTCTTTAAAAAACAGATACCTATACCTACCTTAGTGTAGACAATATTAATGATTTTAGTGATTCTTTGGAACCAATTGGAGGTGAGTGATTTTCATATGGAAATTAACCAAATAATTATGTAAGGCTTCTTTTTTCTGCTTATTATTATTATTATTATTATTCAGAAAAAATTTCGCCTGCGGCGCTATTTTTTTAAATTTTTGGTCGCCCCGGCGGCGGTAGAATCCAAGAGTACCCGGCGGTAAATTTCTTAAAACCGGCACTGCGGACAGGATAATCCTCGGTATAATCAGTTTGTGCTGAGTAGGTACTTTTTGCTCCATATAGAAGCTTGCCACAGTTTCCTGGGGGTACACTGTACCTATATCAATTTCCGTAAAAAAGTTACTTTGGCATTCCTCTGACAACGTTATTCATCTTTTGTACCTAATTAATTTTGGATAAAGCTTTCATTTATCAGGTGATATATTACGGAAGAAATTTCAACCGTTTTTAGCCAGTCTTGAGTTATGGATCTTGAAAGTTGAACTAAAAACCCTTGACGCAAAACTTTTCTTGCCGACTGAATGAATACCGAGCATTAAAGAGTTGAGAAACTATGGTACTCAAACATTAATGCCATTATGTGATTCTGCTAAATAAAAGAAACAAGTGCCAAAGTCTTCACGTGCGTAATTCTCCAAAAGGCATTTTCATATAAACCTACCTACGTATTACAAATTAGTAATGAAGTAGGTAGATACATACACAGGTACATAGGGGAGGTCGAGGGGGAGGTATAGGAAAGTAAAACTGACGGGTTCCGAGATGGATAGGTACCTCCCTTTTAAAATGTTGTCAAGTCATTGCCATAATTTAAAAAAAATAAAACTTCTCTAGTACGATTTTTTCCGGAGTTTCTGAAAATGTGTCGAGTGCAGTTTCCCATCTCATATATTGTGTCCAGAAGGTCGTACAATTTCCTGCATTTTTTAGGAACCGTACCTGTATTTCATTGTTTTTATCATAATTAACTTAATTTTGGCTCCATAAAGTCATTCTACTGTAAATAAAAAGTGAACGAGATATATTTACATAAAAATGTATTGGCTATAATCTCGTTGCTCAAGTCGACACATTCTTATCATAAAAAAAAGTCATCAGTACCTTCTTTTTGCCCCGACCTTGTTTAATTCACGTCTAACAGTAACGTATGGTCCGAAACTTTTGGGAAATTGTTAAAAAGCTAATAACTTTTTCTAAATAGTCTTTAGTTTTCAACTTCAATTGCAAAAATTAACATCATATACAGGGTGTTTCAGTGATCTTGCATAAAATTTCGGGAGGTGATTCCTCTCAAAAAAATAAATCGAAAAGTAAAAGTAGCATTTTTTCCTAAATTACAGAGTTTTTAATTATTTGCTCAAGGACCGTCAAGATGAACAACTTCAAATTTGGTGTAGGAAGGTTCCTCAACAATGCAAATGTACGTGCCAAATTTCAAAGAAATATGCCCAGTGGCGGCGAAGTTAGAGGGGGTTGGGGTAGGTTGAACTGTCAGAAAAAAAATGTATGCAATCCGTTCGTATTTTTGTTTGCACATTTGGATGGATTTGGACTTGTTCAAGGCTAAACATTTATGCCCCTTGCATTTTTCCTGTAGGATGCACCGTTCACGAGTAAAAGTGGAAAAACCAGGAACGTGTCAAATAATTTTCTTCTGGTGGTTAACCGACTCCAACCACCAACTCCACTGATGATGGTTGAATTTGTTCTAAATCTCACACGTGTTTTATTTGCACTGTGAAGGAATCTCTCTGTGCCAAAAAAATGAAACAAAACCCAAACAAATCTGACCAGTGGGGTCGAAATAAGGGGTTTGGTTGAATTGCTAGTAAAAAGTTTACGTCCCGGTCGTATTTTTGTTTGCACATTTAAATAGTTTCTTGCTTTCATTCACACATTAGATTGGTACCAACTTATAACTTTCTGACAAAAAAAGGAAAAATTAAAAACCGCATGTCATGTCGCACGTTCCTGGTTTTTTCACTTATACTCGTGAACGGTGCATCCTACAGGAAAAATGCAAGGGGCATAAAAGTTCAGCCTTGAACAAGTCTATCCGAATATATACAAACAAAAATACGAACGGATTGCAGACATTTTTTTTCTGACAGTTTAACCCACCCCAACCCCCTCTAACTTCGCCGCCACTGGCCAGATTTATTTAAAATTTTGCATGTACATTTGCATTGTTGAGGAACCTTCCCACACCAAATTTGAAGTTTTTCTCTTGACGGTTCTTGAGCAAATAATTAAAAACTCTGTTTCACTTCGTACCTTTGAGGGGCTGTAACTCCCTTAGGAAGCAATTAAGGAAAAAATGTTACTCTTACTTTTTGACTTATTTTTTTGAGGGGAATCACCTCCCGAAATTTTATGCAAGGTCACTGAAACACCCTGTATAACAATAACAAATTCATATTCAACATATTGATGATGGACCATTATCTTCGATGGATCTCAATTTTCTTCTACCATGTTCCATAATTCTCTGGACAATAACAGGGTCCATTTCTCCAATGCGAAATGCTCTAATGTTTTTGAAAAATGCGACGCCGTAATTGGTCTTCATTTGCAGCTTTCCATCCCTTGTCGTATACTATTCTGCTCAGTACTCACCAAAAATCTTATATTGGTCGAGCTTGCGGTACATTGGGAGACAGGGGAAAATGTACGATTTTCTATGGTGTACCGCAAGCTCGACATTGGGAGACAGGAGCTCAGAGAAATTGATCCTGCTGTTGTCCAGAAAATGATCGAACATGCGACAGAAGAAAACTGAGAGCCATCAAAAATAATGACCCATCTTCAATATGTTAAATATGAATTTGGTATTGTTATAGATGATGTTAGTTTTTGCAATATCAAGTTACAAAATTAGAACTATCCAAAAAAAAGTTATCAGCTTTTAAAAAATTTCCCAAAACTTTCGGACCATACGTTAAAACAATTTATCAAGTACCTACCCAGAGCCTACAGGGAAAGAGCAAAAGACATCACCCGAGGCAAACTTCCATCAACATTACGTAAAAATCCATTAGGTTCTCCACAAAGTTACCCTGGGATAGAGAAGAGCCAATCAACATTTGGCAGCCAAAAGCAATTAATCACGGCCGCTGTCTCTGCGTCTTTTGTTTTTAGTGTTGCATTATTGACAGTCGGAATGCTGCCGAGGACTTGCTGAAATTCCTGGCATCTTGGCAACGTTCTTGTGTTATCTCGGGGAAAATGTACGATTTTCTATGGAAATTGTATTTGCCAAGGTTCCTTCTGTACATACAGGGTGTTTCAGAAATAACTAACTAGCTATACCTACATCCTCGGATTCAGCTTTCAAAGATATGAAATTTGCGGTAAGAACAAATTGCAAGTGGTAGGTATCTCCCGAGGAAGTTACGGACCCTCATTGTTCAATTGTGAAAATCTTTGTTTCAACCTAATTTCTTTATTAACGTTCAAATGGATACCTATATGGGTAGATAACATAGCAATTAAGTAAGAGCTGCGATTTTCATGAGGTCCATACAGTGCCAGTGGCGTAGATGAAAGTGAACTTTTTGGTGCCTCCCGATGAAAGTTACGGTCTCTCAAAGTTCGATTTTATCTTCGCTACTGAATCGATCTAGTGAAAATCGCGGCTGTCACTTAATTGCTGATGCTGTGCAATATGTGATATCGTATACCAAATTTGAAGTTGAAAGTTAGGTTGAAAAAATGAATTTTGAGGGGCCGTAACATTCTTAAGGGCACCTGTTCCAGTGCATTCTCATTCTTATCGCAAACTTCATATTTTTGAATGCTGAATCCTAATTAATTGATAGGTATACTGGGTAGATGCTCGGGTGGATGGCACTTTTGGTTTGATTTTGTTCCAGCTGTACCTATGTAGTTATATACGGGGTGTTTATAAATGTCTGTGATCGCATCGCCTTTGGAATCCGCTTTCGATCACTACAATTTGGCCTGTTACTGCGTTTTGCGGCCTGACCCAAGCCTGCCGCGATCACAGATTCTTATAAACACCCCGTACTATTGGATCGAAATGATTGCGAGTGATTCATTCACATTCACAGTGGGTGTGAGTGAGTAAGTAAACACTTGGAGCGTGGATAACTGAGAGTGACTCATACTTTCCATCCTAGTTCCACGTTCTTCGCCGCAACGCTGCAAGTGCTCACTTAAGGTGCGTTCAGTCAGCTTATTTAGCCGCAAGTTTTAATTTTAGTCGTAAGCGCAGCATCGCTTATTGGCTGATCTGAGGAGGCTGGTTTATGACAGCCAATGAGCATCGCTGCGCTTACGACTAAAACTAAAACTTGCTGCTAAATAAGCTGACTGAACGCACCTTCACTCACTAACACCCACTGTGGATGTGAATGACTCACTCTCAATTATTTCGATCCAATAGTATAGGTATAGACAATACAAATAGAAAAGACCATATGTCGTCACGAATTTTTACGGTTGCGTAGGAACCAGGGGCGAGTCCATCGTTTAAAAAAAGGTTGGCTGATTTTTGATGCCCCAATATCCGTGACGACGATGGTGATAACATATGGTCTTCTCTATTTGTATTGTCTATACCTACATATGCCTACTACAACGACAGAGGACAACAGCAGTTTGCAGTTGCTCTTTTTTTCAGGTTTCAAGCCTTCTATTTTCCCTCAACATTTACGAGTAATTGATCTTTCCTCTAGGTACACAGCTATTTTCTCTTTATAGCACTTTCGGTTTTTACTTCTTTCATCACAATAAACTCCCACCATTGTACCTTCCACTAAGTACTTTTACCTGAGAAATGGGAACGGAATATAGTGCTCCCTAGAATACCTAGATCTGGTCTCTATCAAAAGCTATACAGGGTGTTTCAGCGATGATAGCAAAAAATTCACCTGTAAGTTCAGTGGCGTACCTAGTGTATTTGGCACCCGGGGCGGACTATCCTGTGACATCCCCAGGGGCGGATTGCATGGGATTGGCCCGGGGGGCTAATAAAGTAAATGTAAACAATGGTCGTCAAGAAAAAGCGAGTTGAGTAAACTGCGCCGCAGGCGGAAATTTTCCAGAAATAATAATAATGATGATAATAATCACATTTTTCATCAGTAAAATAAATAAAATGATCGAATCCATGTGAATTTTAAATTTTGGATAGTTTATTATAAAACATCCCGGTATAGAAAGAGAGGCTCGTCGATTTTTATATTTTTTGCTGATAATATGGGACGCAGCGTGTCGGGGGGGGGGGGAGGGGCAAAGCGCAGCAGGCGCAAAAAAAAAATAGAAACTGTTCTAAACTGATCAGTAGAACACAACTATTCGTCTTCCAAGTGTTTACGTCAAAAAAAATAATGAATTACAACTGTTGGAGGCGGCTGAATTGGTCTGATAGGTTCGGTACAAGATGCAGCAAGAATCTTTTCTTTTTTGATTCAATGCAAGAAGAAATGGACGGGGCCAACCAAGAAGTTTTTAAGGCAGAAATCAATAACAAAACAACTATAACATTTAACATTCCATAATCATTATTGCATAATGATAGGTATTACACATATTCCATTTAAGCCATTTAAGCTTTTGCCCCCCCCCCCCCCAAATGATCCCGGGAAAAGGTCAAAACAAAAGCTAAAATCTCGACTAAAATAATGAAAATTCGGTGCTTTTCTTATTGGAACTTAGCATGCATTAGAAGATAGAGGGTACAATTGTCGTCAAAGATAATGCGACGCAGAAATTTTTTGCAGTTTTTCACTTTAATGTAATGGAAGCGAAAATAAAAAAGGATAACACGGGGCCAATGCCAAATGACTCAAATGCACAAAAGAAAAGGGGCCAACAATTATTATTTTACAAAAAAAAGGGCAAAAATTTGGCCCCGCCGATGTAAGTGGCTCCCGGGGCGATCGTCCCGTAGCCCCACTGTCCAGTCCGCCTCTGGACATCCTCCTCCCCCCAAACCTACCTAGAGAATGAGCTGCAGACTGCATAGTGCTGAAGACACCCCCTGTGCTGGATTAGGCAATTTTGCGCCCTTCAATTATTGGGATCGAAAAATCGCGCCCAATTGGTAACATGGTATTTTTGGACATAGAAAAACGATTTCTTGACAAAGCGGAAAACACTACGAATAGTGACTAATGCTAAACCAGCTTGTTTTGCATCCTCCAAGGCCTTGCGTCCCAGTTTTGCAGACTCCTTTTGCACCGCGAATAATCCGACACTGACACCCCCTTACTGCGTTGGTACCCGGTGCGGACCGCACCCCCCGTCCACCGTTGGTACGCCACTGACTGTTTGTCAAAATATGACGAAAACCTATGTACCTTTTTGTGAAACTCGGCCTAATGATGAAGATACAGCCCTTCAAAGTTGGGCTTCAAAAAGTTGTAGGTAACTTAGGAACGTTTAGACTTAAGCTTTACTATAGCATAAGCTTTTTTGTCATAATTATCGATCAAACTGACAGATTTTGAAATAATCTAATCAGTGGCACAGAAGTTATAAGGGGTCACCTCAAGTCAACTTTTCTTCGGATGCTTCTTGATTATTGACCCTTATAACTCCTACACCACTGGTTAAATTCTTTCAAAATTTGGCAGGTCGGTAGATAAGTTTCGATAAATCAGCCTGTGCTGAATTTGAGTTATTTTCATCAAAACGTCACCGAGTTACAAATTTTTGAAATCCGAAAAAAGTCAACTTTGAAGGGCTCTATCTGCGTTATTAGGCCGAACTTTGCAAAATGGTATATAGGTTCCCGTCATATTTTAACAAGGTATACCTGCAGTTAATTTTATGCTATTATTGCTGCAACACCCTGTATTTCAAGGATTTCATTTCAAGATATTCCAGGAGCTTTATGATTCAAAAAGGTTTGCTGCACTCGACACTGGCCCCCCTAAATTTAGAAAAAATTTCAGCTGTGACGCAATTGAGAAGCTCCACCCTTCACACCCCCCGTTTGATTTTCCCCTACAGAGGAGCGCCAATTTGGATCTTGCACGAAGACATCATGAGATTCTGACGCGGTCCTGTCCGTACAGGGTGTAACATATGATACTAACTGAACTTCTAGGAGGTTAAACTTACGTTTATTTGGCTACAAAAAGTTTTGAATTTTGGCCCACAACTTTTTTTTAATAGTGCAAGGTCTATATTCGAGTTTTAAAAGAAATTATTCTCTCGAAAAACAAATTCAACCCTCGATTCAACCAAATCTGAGAAACGGAAATTTAGGTCAGTATCATGAGATTTTTGTGATTTTTTTGACAATTCGCCTTCAGAAATAACTCTAATACTGTGGTATGTATTTGTATTCAGAATAAAAAACTACATCAATTGCAATTCGACTCTGCAGGGTGTGGCATCAACAAAAAAAGTTTTTTGCGACACCCTGTATATTATCAGTTGTAAAATATTATAGTTAGCAATTCAGTTGAAATCTACGGGAAAATTTTTTCAAGTGAAGTTTTTTCCTTTTCAAATTGTCTCAAAGAAGAAACCCCCAGTATGGGGGAGAATTCTCGCGAGAACCACCCTGTGCTGTAGGTACATGGCGTCGACCGTGTTTGCGGCGGTAACTACCGATTTTTTATCAGTTCAAGAGGACCCCCACCCTCGACCCCACCAGTATATCTACCGAGTGGCATTGCTTAATGCCAAAAGAAAAGCGATAGCGGTCCGTTTATTCCTTTCTATGACCAAAAAAAAAGCAAATGAAAGCTGCGGGGTTGGACTCGTTTTCAAAAGAACTAAACACTTTATCCTTAGCTGTGGATTTATGTGCCCTGTGGCAAGAAAAGGAGAAATACAAGAATCTACTTATTTGTAAGTGAATTCCGTTTTGGATGGAATTGATTCTCCATTTCAAACCATTCATCACTGTCGAACTTCTGCTCGCACTGTGCTGACTGCTTTATTACTTAGGGGCTAGAATTTTCAATGACCTAAAACTAGAGCAAAAGATAATCGAAATTTCACTTGTCAGCCTTTCTATGGCTATGTATAATAAAATACATTTTATTTCTTATCGCTACATCAACGGGTTCGTGACAGAAAGTAGTAATGAGCAGATCAAAGTAATAGTTTTATCGCAAAACATAATCACAATTAATAATAACTACGTTTACGCGAGGCTTAGTGCCGATGCTAACAACGTTTTTGCTTGTTGAAGTGGCCACCTACTATCAAATAAATGCAAAAAAGATAAATTGAAAAATGCCAAAGAAAAAACAAGTACGTGTTTTGAACTTGATTCATTCTGACTTGTTCCCATCAAATTCAGACACCAGATTTGAATTCAGGCGATTGAATTCTGTGGGAAACGACACCATACCTTTCGCAATTAGCCTATAGGTATACGGACAAGAAATAATAGAAGCTCGCTGCCAAACGAACCTCTTCCCCCTACGATCCCCCCCGCTTCAACAGTGATCGACATTTTATATGCCAAAGCCAAACTGGTACCAGCAGGGTACGGTGCGTCGAATTACGTTTATATTTTTTGCTGATAATATGGGACGCAGCGTGTCGGGGGGGGGGGGGGAGGGGCAAAGCGCAGCAGGCGCAAAAAAAAAATAGAAACTGTTCTAAACTGATCAGTAGAACACAACTATTCGTCTTCCAAGTGTTTACGTCAAAAAAAATAATGAATTACAACTGTTGGAGGCGGCTGAATTGGTCTGATAGGTTCGGTACAAGATGCAGCAAGAATCTTTTCTTTTTTGATTCAATGCAAGAAGAAATGGACGGGGCCAACCAAGAAGTTTTTAAGGCAGAAATCAATAACAAAACAACTATAACATTTAACATTCCATAATCATTATTGCATAATGATAGGTATTACACATATTCCATTTAAGCCATTTAAGCTTTTGCCCCCCCCCCCCAAATGATCCCGGGAAAAGGTCAAAACAAAAGCTAAAATCTCGACTAAAATAATGAAAATTCGGTGCTTTTCTTATTGGAACTTAGCATGCATTAGAAGATAGAGGGTACAATTGTCGTCAAAGATAATGCGACGCAGAAATTTTTTGCAGTTTTTCACTTTAATGTAATGGAAGCGAAAATAAAAAAGGATAACACGGGGCCAATGCCAAATGACTCAAATGCACAAAAGAAAAGGGGCCAACAATTATTATTTTACAAAAAAAAGGGCAAAAATTTGGCCCCGCCGATGTAAGTGGCTCCCGGGGCGATCGTCCCGTAGCCCCACTGTCCAGTCCGCCTCTGGACATCCTCCTCCCCCCAAACCTACCTAGAGAATGAGCTGCAGACTGCATAGTGCTGAAGACACCCCCTGTGCTGGATTAGGCAATTTTGCGCCCTTCAATTATTGGGATCGAAAAATCGCGCCCAATTGGTAACATGGTATTTTTGGACATAGAAAAACGATTTCTTGACAAAGCGGAAAACACTACGAATAGTGACTAATGCTAAACCAGCTTGTTTTGCATCCTCCAAGGCCTTGCGTCCCAGTTTTGCAGACTCCTTTTGCACCGCGAATAATCCGACACTGACACCCCCTTACTGCGTTGGTACCCGGTGCGGACCGCACCCCCCGTCCACCGTTGGTACGCCACTGACTGTTTGTCAAAATATGACGAAAACCTATGTACCTTTTTGTGAAACTCGGCCTAATGATGAAGATACAGCCCTTCAAAGTTGGGCTTCAAAAAGTTGTAGGTAACTTAGGAACGTTTAGACTTAAGCTTTACTATAGCATAAGCTTTTTTGTCATAATTATCGATCAAACTGACAGATTTTGAAATAATCTAATCAGTGGCACAGAAGTTATAAGGGGTCACCTCAAGTCAACTTTTCTTCGGATGCTTCTTGATTATTGACCCTTATAACTCCTACACCACTGGTTAAATTCTTTCAAAATTTGGCAGGTCGGTAGATAAGTTTCGATAAATCAGCCTGTGCTGAATTTGAGTTATTTTCATCAAAACGTCACCGAGTTACAAATTTTTGAAATCCGAAAAAAGTCAACTTTGAAGGGCTCTATCTGCGTTATTAGGCCGAACTTTGCAAAATGGTATATAGGTTCCCGTCATATTTTAACAAGGTATACCTGCAGTTAATTTTATGCTATTATTGCTGCAACACCCTGTATTTCAAGGATTTCATTTCAAGATATTCCAGGAGCTTTATGATTCAAAAAGGTTTGCTGCACTCGACACTGGCCCCCCTAAATTTAGAAAAAATTTCAGCTGTGACGCAATTGAGAAGCTCCACCCTTCACACCCCCCGTTTGATTTTCCCCTACAGAGGAGCGCCAATTTGGATCTTGCACGAAGACATCATGAGATTCTGACGCGGTCCTGTCCGTACAGGGTGTAACATATGATACTAACTGAACTTCTAGGAGGTTAAACTTACGTTTATTTGGCTACAAAAAGTTTTGAATTTTGGCCCACAACTTTTTTTTAATAGTGCAAGGTCTATATTCGAGTTTTAAAAGAAATTATTCTCTCGAAAAACAAATTCAACCCTCGATTCAACCAAATCTGAGAAACGGAAATTTAGGTCAGTATCATGAGATTTTTGTGATTTTTTTGACAATTCGCCTTCAGAAATAACTCTAATACTGTGGTATGTATTTGTATTCAGAATAAAAAACTACATCAATTGCAATTCGACTCTGCAGGGTGTGGCATCAACAAAAAAAGTTTTTTGCGACACCCTGTATATTATCAGTTGTAAAATATTATAGTTAGCAATTCAGTTGAAATCTACGGGAAAATTTTTTCAAGTGAAGTTTTTTCCTTTTCAAATTGTCTCAAAGAAGAAACCCCCAGTATGGGGGAGAATTCTCGCGAGAACCACCCTGTGCTGTAGGTACATGGCGTCGACCGTGTTTGCGGCGGTAACTACCGATTTTTTATCAGTTCAAGAGGACCCCCACCCTCGACCCCACCAGTATATCTACCGAGTGGCATTGCTTAATGCCAAAAGAAAAGCGATAGCGGTCCGTTTATTCCTTTCTATGACCAAAAAAAAAGCAAATGAAAGCTGCGGGGTTGGACTCGTTTTCAAAAGAACTAAACACTTTATCCTTAGCTGTGGATTTATGTGCCCTGTGGCAAGAAAAGGAGAAATACAAGAATCTACTTATTTGTAAGTGAATTCCGTTTTGGATGGAATTGATTCTCCATTTCAAACCATTCATCACTGTCGAACTTCTGCTCGCACTGTGCTGACTGCTTTATTACTTAGGGGCTAGAATTTTCAATGACCTAAAACTAGAGCAAAAGATAATCGAAATTTCACTTGTCAGCCTTTCTATGGCTATGTATAATAAAATACATTTTATTTCTTATCGCTACATCAACGGGTTCGTGACAGAAAGTAGTAATGAGCAGATCAAAGTAATAGTTTTATCGCAAAACATAATCACAATTAATAATAACTACGTTTACGCGAGGCTTAGTGCCGATGCTAACAACGTTTTTGCTTGTTGAAGTGGCCACCTACTATCAAATAAATGCAAAAAAGATAAATTGAAAAATGCCAAAGAAAAAACAAGTACGTGTTTTGAACTTGATTCATTCTGACTTGTTCCCATCAAATTCAGACACCAGATTTGAATTCAGGCGATTGAATTCTGTGGGAAACGACACCATACCTTTCGCAATTAACCTATAGGTATACGGACAAGAAATAATAGAAGCTCGCTGCCAAACGAACCTCTTCCCCCTACGATCCCCCCCGCTTCAACAGTGATCGACATTTTATATGCCAAAGCCAAACTGGTACCAGCAGGGTACGGTGCGTCGAATTACGATGTACCTATTTGCATTCAACATGGGATTGATTGGTTTCATCCCCTTTATTTAAAACTGTAGTTTTTCACCTCCTCTACAATAACAACTTACAAACCTGGAGTGCGATCTTTGATGACTTGGTACATGTGTAGGTCGGGGTCGGGAACTCAATTCTGAACAGAATATCAAATTTTCAGGACGTCCATATTTTGTTTGAGAAGGTTAAAAATTATCTCTTTAGTATTACATGGTATTACTATAGCAGGGAATACAGAGAGAACAGTCCATTACAGCAGGTATATGGTATATTATTTGTTAAACTGAGACCGACAGCAATAAACTAATTAGTATAGACTTCAAGTAGGTATATAAGGTGCTATTATAAATCTTGATTATGCAATCTTGACAATTCTGATTTTCCTGCGAGGGTGAAATTTTCATATTTACCTTGGTAAACAATCCCAGCTACTATTACGTCAGTCTTGAATAATTTGTGTTTAATTGTAATATTTAAAGACTCCTCTATGGGATCTTCAACGTCTCCTTGCATGTCACATCCATCGGATGTGAGAAAATCTGAATCGACGTCGTTGAACAATCGCCGTCGATGCGACGAAGAATGGAAAACATATCCAGGAGGACGTCCTGGAACTGGATTACCTCTGGCATGCACACCCAGGGTGTTAACCACCAGGCAGTTACAATACCCGTGCCATTTCAATAAAACCATGACAGTCAAAAAGAATAACATTATCACTTTCACCATAATTGCACTGTATTTTTTACGCTGTTTATTTTAATATATCAATATTATTTAAAACCTAATTATCACAGAATTGGATTTACCGTGAGTAAGTATAGCAATAACATTTTTAAAATGACGATTTTTAGTGGCATTTAAAAATTTCCTTTTTTAAATTTTATGCACAACGGTGATCACATCTAAATTGTAAAAACAAATTATACAATTTAACAAAAATGTATGGTTTGCTCTGGTATTTTTTACCGATTCGTATACCGTTTAATAAGCTTGAGGGACATTTTTTTCGTTTTTATAAGCCTTCGACGTGTCGTGTGTTGCAGTAAAAGATACACAAAGGATGCAAGGCGAGTATCTGGGAGGCATAACGCACATAAACTGAGTCGGTCTACAACCACCGAGTTCTAATACAAACCCCGCTACGCTCCTCCACGGATCGATTCGATACTTACTTACACATAAAATTATTGAACCACCTGGATATACTACATACCCAGATATTATTGCAAGGTAACCTAGGTGCTGGCCAGGTTTCACATATTTTTATTTTTAAGTAGTGTTGCGTTAAGTTTCGTGTTTGCAACTTGCAAATAGGAAGTATAGGTACCTACATTTTTTGTTGTCCAAAAAATTGAGCTATTTGGGGAAGTAGGCTGTAAAAGGACATTAATTAAGTGTTCCATGTTCATGAATATTCAAAATAGTGTTGAAATAGTATATTATATACCAAGGTTGAGAAAGTATTATTATAGCTGAAGCGCCAGTTAAGCGCCAGTTAAGTTCAGTTAAGCGCTGAAGCTATAATAATTTTCTCGACCGTGGTTTATATAGTATTTTTTTTAATACTAGAAAATCGCTATTCTAATACAGGAGCAGGTTAATAATGACGCACTTCACGGCTAGTAGTAAAAAAAAAGTTTTATTGCTTGGAAGCTTTTGGTCGTATGCTAGCTGATGATGATAAACAGCTACACCATCTCACCGGTGTAGGGTGTTGGTAGGTAAGTAGGTATATTTATCGCAAAATTTCAGAGTTAAACATAGTGCATAATAAGTACTTCGGTAGGTAGTAGATCGTACCCTCTCGGTAGTACCTATATACATAATATTCAATTAGAGCAAAACAAGTTTTCTTATTGTACTAACTTACGCACAGTAACGAAAATAGGGTGGAACGAGTAGTGCACACTTTCGAAAAGTGTGTTTTCGAATTCAGATTGCCAAATTTGTGAAAGTGATCTGAGGAAACTACTCGCTTTTGCAGTTTTGCGAATGTCTCTCCTATAGGCTACTTTGTTTGGGCAGGTGCGCATGCTTGAAGGCTCCAAATTTTGTAAACATTCGTACACCTGTCAGTTGAATGGCAACGCTGCATGCTCTGTCTAGCCGCCTGACCAACTACTGGTTTCTGGCTGTCACTTTTACACACACCGTAAACGCATCTCTTCGTAGCTTTTTTGAACTTCCTTCTCAATACAGCCATTTCCAACAAGTTGTGTTCTATTGTCAAAACATGAGCAAATGAAATGTAGGTCAGGTAGAAACGAGAAATGTCATCATAATTGTCACAAGTGACAGTTGGCGCCGATGTCTTGTTGTTTTGAGCGCTGTTGCCATTTTCGTTGTTCCTGAACTTCCACAAATGATCATTGAACTTAATTCCAATGAAACATTTCCTTTGAATATAAAAAATTGTATCTAACATTCAAGCAAATTATTTGTGGAATTTTAGGT
Organism: Anaspis maculata; assembly: GCA_949128115.1. Classification (NCBI taxonomy): domain Eukaryota; kingdom Metazoa; phylum Arthropoda; class Insecta; order Coleoptera; family Scraptiidae; genus Anaspis; species Anaspis maculata. Next base: position 45,260,540 of record OX421963.1, read on the forward strand.
ACACTACAATATTTTTTAATGTTAATTTTCAATATCGGTGTACGAAACTATGAAATTCGCGCCACACATGCGCACTCAAAAAAACCGAAACGAAGGGACCTATTCATGTTTCGGAGGCAATCTATCTTCTCAAGTCATAATCATATGGCCGTGATCCGAATTCTAAAATTTGGCAAGTTTGACAGGTGTAGGTACAGGTACAATGTACCTAGAGTGTCCAACTCAAAGATGTTTCTTCATTTATTTTACCATTCTAAAACTTTTATTTTTGTTGACGTAGATAGGAAATGTGATATTATATAGATGCAGAAAGCTCATAAACAATGTGAATATGCCCTCACGGGCGACAGTCGCAGTATCGCAGTTTCTTTCGGGTGGATCTGCATAGTGGGATATGTTGCATGAAAACAAGCGTATTGTTACGAGTTCCGAGGCTTTCGTGCATTCAAGAGCACACGCGGTCCTCCTAGACTATAGATAGGGGAGAGTGGGGTAAGAGTGCCAGGTTGGGTAAGAGTGCCATGTGTTTGAACTATGCGCCAGTGCGTCAGCTCTCCATGACAGGGTGTCAAGTTTGTGTCGCAGATGGATCTGAAGCTATGCTAAAAACTGCAGGCCAATACTTGTTGAATCTTGGTAATACTGACGGTGCGATCAAATTTTTGTTATGCACTGCATCCCAGTTGTGTTTCCAATGTACTTTTAAAGTCAATATAACTTGTTATCTAGATGATCTTTTGGTTTTAACCTGTAAAAGTACTCTTCAAGTCTGCATGGATGTGTTGAGGTTAGCCAGAATTTTTTTGTAGATATGAGAAAGTTCATATCTGTTTGGCATGTACAGTGGGGCAAGAGTGCCACGTTGACTACAGGGCAAAAGTGCCAATGGCACTCTACAAGTCTGAGACAAAAAAAAAATTTTTTAAGAAGACTACAACTTCTTCAACAGTTCCGAATCGGATGCTGATATGATCCTAGAAGATTCATCCTACAACAAAGATTCACCTTTTCACTTCTGCATCATTTGCAAAAAGGAATTGGCTGATTCCCCAGACGAGGACATAATTTTGTGCGTCAAGGACCAGGAATGGGCACACGAAGACTGTAGGTACCGACTTTTGACAAGAAGAAAAAACTATGTATGTGATTTTTGTCGCAAGAGATGTTCGCTTTGTCGTTATAAATACCTATGGTACTCTTACCCCTTATCAGTCGGGTAAGAGTGTCATCTACATTTTCAGAAGAAATATTATTTGCTGGAAAATCAAGGTATAAAATTAATTTTTGAGTATGGATCTAAGTTTATAAATGACTGATCTTTCATGAAAAACCCGTTTGTGACAAATCTGGTGTCACATTCAATTTCAAGGGCCATTTGAACTTTACTATGGCACTCTTACCCCACTCTCCCCTATACCTACCGTTCGAATACATTTACTACGTTTTCATGAAGTATTGAATTCGAACTGAATAGCGATTTGGTATACTGAATACTCCATGTAAACGCTTGCAGTTTTGGATCGAAACCGTATCCATCAAGGTCGATTAGCGAAATTCTGGGATCGTATCGGGATTGAAATTGCATGTAAACACTTGATGCGAACTGAAAACAGTTTCGAACTGACGTTTATGACAAATCTGTACTGTCAAAATATTGCACATAATCTCAATCCTTATTCCTCAAGTCTTGTCTGCGCAACTCAAGTCACAGCCACATAACACATAATTCACATCTTATCTTTGTGTTTTGTGTTTCACGTCGTCCACCACGTATATTAGTTAAAATATAGTCTGACGTTTGACAGCCGATTTGTCAGATGACAAAAAAAAATTCAAGCAGGATCCAAAGTTATTTCAAAACGATTTGCATACTCATACTCTCATGAAAACAGGTACAATATTGAACACTCGATGGACTCAGTTCGAATTCAATACTCCATCAAAACTTAGTTAGTGCCAAGAGTTGCGAAACTCTCATTCAATTCTAGTGCATTCGAGAGCATACACGTAGGCTCCGGGCAATTTTGATTCAAAATAGATATATCAACAGGCGGGTAGAACACATCTGCCAAATTGGCGGAGGCGCGGCTTCCAGAACACGCCTCGTTCGGGAGTCGCCTCGAAACTACATGCCGCGATCGATGTGGAATTTGCCAGAGGACCGGTGGATCAAGTTCCAGAATAACAGTCAGAGTATACAGGGTGTTTCCAAAATGGTGATACCAACTTCTAGGGGAGATTCCCCATCAAAAATGGACCAGGAGAAAATATAACTTGTCCTAAAATGCTCCGTTAAAAAGATACAGGATGTTCAAGTTGACTCTTTAAAATCGATTTTTTGACATAACTTTTGAACTGTTCAACTGATCTTGTTCAAATTTGGAAAAAAGTTGACCAGAATAGGTTTCTATCAAATAATAGCAACGTGTTTAAAAAAAAATCAGGGGCGTAAATAATGGGGGGTGTCTTCATATACTGCCTTCCAAAAAAAGTGCAACACCTCGATGCCGTTGGCTGATTTTGATCAAATTTTCACAAAACAAGTATTTCATCTACACTAACAAATGATTAACATTCTGGATATCTAGGCGCTGTAGTTGTTTTGTTTTTCCCCTTGGTAACCGTAAAACACAAGAAATTGTTTTTCGTTTTTCCTGGTTGTTACAAACCACATTTTTTGCAATAAGTTTCAATAGTGAACCCCAAGAGTCCTGAAATGCCAAGAGCCCGTCAACCTCGGCAGTACCATCATTTAACCGAGTTCCAGAAGGGACAGATTATTGGCTTAAAAAATGAGGGGATTTCGTATCGAAGAATTGCGAGACTTGTTGGTTGCAATGCTTCGACTGTGATGAGATGGTGGCGGAGATGGAACGAGAAGGCCAATTATCGGCGACGGAATGGATCTGGTCGTCGTAGAGCCTCCACGGTACGTCAAGATCAACTTCTTCGAGTAGCGGCTGTAAGAGACCGATTTACGACAACCCGAGCAGTCGGAAACGAGTGGGTTGCAGCTATAGGACGCCCAATCTCAATGAGCACGGTCTATAGAAGAATTAGGTCTTTTGGGCTAAGTTCTTATCGTCCGCTGTTAACCCTTCCCCTCACTCCTGTTCACCGGGCCAGAAGATTGGAGTGGTGCAATGAGCGCAGAAACTGGGTCCAAGAATGGCATCGGGTGGTCTTCAGTGACGAGTCCCGCTTTTGTCTTTGGGCTCATGACGGTCGGGGGAGGGTGAGGCGCTTTCGTGGGGAACGGCATAATCCCGAATTTTTTGCCGAGCGACACACTGCCCGTACACCCGGAGTGATGGTTTGGGGAGCAATATGCCATGGGAGCAGGTCACCATTGGTGTTCATTGAGGGCCTTCCATACCTTCAGGGGCTCAGCAACCCTATTTTCCAGCAAGACAATGCACGTCCTCATACGGCAAGAGCTTCAATGCAGTTCCTGGAAGATGCACACGTTGACGTGCTTCCATGGCCTGCTTGCTCTCCTGATTTGTCGCCCATCGAACACGTGTGGGATATGATGGGAAGAAAGGTGGGGCAATTACGCCATCCTCCCAACAACTTGGAAGATCTCCGTATGGCCTTGCAAGAGGCATGGGATGGCTTGTCACAAGCGGCAATCGACCACTTGATTGAAAGCATGCCTCGTAGGGTTAATGAGTGTCGGGCAAATCGTGGAGGAGCGACACATTATTAATTTTTTCTGAAGTTCCTTGTATTACGATTTCCGGAATCTAATCGTTTGTTTCTATTGTTAAAAGACATGTTTTGCGAAAATTTGAATAAAATTGATCCACGGCTTCATGGTGTTGCACTTTTTTTGGAAGGCAGTATATTTCCCCCCTATTTTTCACCCCCTAGCTATTTTCCCAAAGTGTTCTAATTTTTGGATTCTACATCCAATTTAGAAAAAAAAGTTACTCCTGCAAAATTTTGATTAGAGGCTTTATTTTCGAGATATTTGGGTTTGAAACTTTTGGAAAACATCTCGAAATCGCCACTTCCAATGAGCCCAATTTTTTTTCTCTGAAAACTTCTTGTTTCTCAGAAATAATAGTGGTTTATCAACTGAGAAATTCTAGAGAACCTATTTCTACCGAGAAATCGTGAGTTTTTTTTGGATTTTAATTTATAGGCCTTTGAAAGTGGCAATTTCGAGATGTTTTCCAAAGTTTCAAACCCAGATATCTCGAAAACAAAGCCGATAAAAATTTTGCAGGAGTAACTTTTTTCTCTAAATTGAACGTAGAATCCAAAAATAAGAACAATTTGGAAAAATAGCTAGGGGTGTAAAGAATAGGGTGTATAAATGAGGATTATCTACATTATCTACATCCCTGAACTTTTTTTCTCAACACGTTACTTTTATTCGATAGAGACTTATTTCAGCGAACGGTTCAAAACTTATGTCAAAAAATCAGTTTTAAAAAGTCAACTTGAACACCCTGTAACTTTTCAACGGAGCATTTTAGGACATCCAAGTTATATTTTTTCTTGGTTCATTTTTGAAGGGGAATCTCCCCTAGAAGTTTGTATCACCATTTCGGAAACACCCTGTACAGGGTGGTCCAGGTTATAGTAGCAATAATTCACCATTCGATGGTCCATCGAAAACTAGGTCGACATGCATAATTCAATTTTTCTCCTCCTAAGGAGATAGAGCCCTTCAAAGTTCAGTTTTTAAAATCTTTTTTTACAATTACTCTCAAGTCATTGAAGCGATTTGGATCAAATTTGGTGAAAATGCTTACGAAATAGATTCTCATCACTTGACGTAGATAACTTTTGTCAAAATTGTCCAGTCGCGTAGATACGGGGAGATTGTTCAACTTCTCCCACCCTATTTTCTACGCCACTGGATATTTTTGGAAAATTATACTTTTTTGAATTCCTTGTTCTATTTAAAAATAAATGTTACTCTTGTGAAATTTTGATTAGAGGCTTCATTTCTGAGATATTTGGGTTTGAAGCTTTGGAAAATGCCTCGAAATCGCGACTTTCAAATGCCTAAAAATGAAAATCCAAGAAAACTCATGATTCCTCAACTGGAATAAGTTTTCTAGGTCGTTTTAGTTGATTTACTGCCATTTTTTGCTGAGAAACGAAACGTTTTAAGAGAAAAACAATTTGGGCTCTGGAAACTATAAGCATCGTGGACCGACCAACAGACCAGTTCTTGAATCCAGAGCGACAAAGCGAATAGTAATCGGCGATATATCCAAGCGCGAATAATGATTGACGTGTATATGTATAGTGATACGAAGTAATAAACAATGTGTTCAAACGACTTCTGAATTATAAAAGAACCCAAACGCGAAATCCGTAACAGTACCTATTTACAAGTAGTAACAAGATACGGGTATGTTCCAAATTTCATCAAAATCAGTCCATCAATACGAAAGCATAATTGCGATATTGCGGCAGAGAGTTGCGTCAGAATCGGTCTACTACGAAAACCAAAGTTCATTTTGGAGGGCCAAGATGTTAACGGATTGCGGAACCAAGCTTAATTGATTTCACGATTATTAGTATGAAGTGCGAGTGTGTTTCAAATTTTAATTATATGTATTTGATTTGATGGACTAATAACAAAATTCTGTATGGCGGCTCAAGATATCGTCGTCAGATCGTAAAATTAAGCATGAAAACAATTATTTTTATACAAGACAACGAGTATGTTTCAAATTTAATCCAAATCGGTCAATTAATAGGAAAGTTCAATAGGGCGGTCCAAGATGGTGTCGGATCGCTGGAAAACCAAGCATGGAAACAAGCATATCTATACAAGATACAAGTTAGTACCTTTACTATGTTCCAACATCAAAATCGGCCAGTTAGATACAAAAATGCAATATGGCGGGCCAAAATGGCGGCACAAGTAAAAAGCTTTCGATATCGATCCTCCTTTTTGGGCATAGGTATAAGCTATCCATTGGAAAAAGTTGCAAGGCTCATCTAGCTTTATTCCTCGATGAGGAATTCAACTGCAAAAATTTGTACAGAGACCGACAGATATGTATAATACAGATTTCATCTTAGAATCCATAATTGGTCATACAGATGAAATCTCTGGTGAAAAGACGCTCAATAAGTAGTCCGGCTGTGACGCTACTGCTTGGGTAGCGTGCACTCTCCTCGACCTCTCCTCGACCTAGTCGAGGGTGGGGGCCGGTTAGGTGCTCGGGCGCCACCACGTTTTGTTAAAAACGTGGAAAATGAAAAGACGAGGGTCTGTAGATTCTTTTATTTAAAAAATTAAAGGGGGGGCGATCGTAGATTCCTGCTCGAGAGTCGGGGGTCGTAGATGGTGGCACGAGGACAAAGAGATTTGTTAGCGAAAACGTTGCACGAGTCTGTGTAGGCTTGGCGCGCTTGGACGTGTGCGTATGGAGGAGAGCCCGTGCGGTTTGACACCAGGCACGTTGGGCGAATCGGGAGGAAAGACCCGTGTGGTTATGCACCAGGCACGTTGGGTCAGTCGGAGGAGAGCCCGTGCGGTTTGACACCAAGCACGTTGGGCGAATCGAGAGGAAAGACCCGTGTGGTTATGCACCAGGCACGTTGGGTCAGTCGGAGGAGAGCCCGTGCGGTTTGACACCAGACACGTTGGGCGAATCGGGAGGAAAGACCCGTGTGGTTATGCACCAGGCACGTTGGGTCAGTCGGAGGGGAGCCCGTGTGGTTGTCCACCAGACACGTTGGGCGAATCGGGAGGAGAGGAGAGCCTGTGCGGTTCGTCACCAGCACGTCTAGGCGCTATGGAGAGGAGAGCCTGTGCGGTTCGTCACCAGCACGTCCAGGCGCTGTGGAGAGGAGAGCCTGTGCGGTTCGTCACCAGCACGTCTAGGCGCTATGGAGAGGAGAGCCTGTGCGGTTTACCACCAGCACGTTTAGGCGGAGTCGTTGTCTTAGCTGAGTTCCTTGCGGAGCGAAGCCAACACGAGACTGGCCGTCCGGTGGCCGTGTGCGCCGTTATATGGACGCGGTCGGTGGTGGGAGAGATGCGCGCACGCTACGCGAGTGCACCTCCCCACCCGATGCGCTCGCCGGAGCACTGGCGGTATCGCGGGAATTCATTACACGTCAATAACAAAAATATGTTGAGAATGAAGACGGAAACAGCCAAAATTAAGACAGAAACACCTTTGAGCTGTGGGTACCCTGTATTTTATTTTCAGAAGTAGATGGTCCCCGTCTTACTTTTGTTAGGAACTTTATTTGGTGATTTTTCAATGCAAAAATGTTAGCCGGTCATTAAGGTATCTGTTTCTCTGGAAACCGTTTCTTATCCTTTTTAAAATTTTTGACTTCAAAAAAAGCATGTTCTTCTAAAATATTGCATATCTCCTTTATTAATAGAGATAATGACGCAAAGTAAAAAAGAAAATGTCGAGTGAACATAAGGCTACAGTGGACTATCAAATGTCAGTTGCTGTTGTTGCTAACACAAAAAGTTAGGGGCTAAGAGTTTTGATTGAAAATCACCGCATTTTTGTGTCACCCAGTATAAAGTCAAAACTGAATTATCAATGGCAATTTCTATCACGGTTGTATTTCCAAAGAATCAACCTACTATTTAAAATTTTTTTAGCTAAATCAGACAAATGGTTCAGAAAAAAATCAACATCAAACTTGAGGCACAAATTTCTTGGCCCACTAATTTTGGTCAGAAGTGTATACCGGGTGATCATTTGAAAACTATCCACCTGCAATAACTCCCGATACCTAGTGAATATTTTCTCGAGCAAAAACAGGTCGATTTTTATATCGAGGGGGACAACCAAAACATATGTACATTGGCAAATTTCTATATTCACCCCCCTCGCCCCCACTTACCCCAACTTTGAAATTTCAAATGACATTACCTATCTTGCGATACATCAAATTGAAGGAAATTAAATTTTCTTTCTGACAAAATTATTTTAAATTTTTTTAACCCCACCCCCTTTTCCCTGAAAATTCTCTGACTGTCCCATTTTATATTCTGGACCCCTCATTTTTTTCTCAATTTAGTCGGCGACATCCTAGATAGCATCGAAGAAGAAAATTTTTGGTGGAAAAAGTGATTCCCCCCTTTGCTCTCCCCCACCTCAACTCCCAAATTTAACAGAACACCACCTACTTTGTGATACATCAAATTGAAGGGAATTGAATTCTCTTTCCGAAAATAATTTTTTCGAAATTTTCTACCCCTCCCCCAATAAATTGGTCATTTGGAGTATTCTAGGGGGGAGATGGGGGGCTTTAAAAATTGGGAAAAAATCTTTTTCAGGAAGAGAGTTCAATTTCCTTCAATTTGATGTATTACAAGGTGGGTATTGACATTTTGAATTTTTGAGTTCAGGTGGGGGGAGCGAAGGGGTAGATTTGGGTGGCACTTTTTTTATAGAAAATTATCTCTTTCGATGCTGTGCAGGATGACGTTTACTGTATTGAAGGGAAATGGAGGTCAAGAATATTAACTTGGATACTCAGAGAATTTTAGGGAGAACAAAGGGTGAGGTTGAAAAATTTTAAAATATTTTTTTTAGAAAGAGAATTCTATTCTCTTTAATTTGACGTATCGCAAGGTAGGTAGTGTCATTTGAAATTTCAAAGTTGGGGTGAGTGGGGGCGAGGGGGCTCAAGATATAAATTCTCCAATGTATGTTTTAGGTGTCCCCCTTGATATAAAAATCAGCCTGTTTTTGCTCAAAGACCTTTGCACTAGGAATCGGGAGATATTGCAGGTGGATAGTTTTCAAATGATCACCCGGTATATATTGATTATGAGTCACTCAAAGGGCAGAATACTTTCGTTATGATTATTTCACGATTAGACTTCTTTTGTTTCTTTTCTCGCTGCGCCCGGCGCTCAAACTCCCATTCTCCGTCTCATGAAGTCTCACTCATACCCCTTATACAATAAATATCTATTTTTATCAACAATATTCACCACAAATAATTATGCGAATGTGACATCGTGACGGATTTTCTTACTGTACGATTTTCCCCGTTATATTACAGCACGGTGGAAACTGTGTTCTGGCAGGCACAGCATGGCAATCTAATAATCTCCACAAAGTATAAGAATGTCGTTTGTAAAACTCGATCCAGTAATAATTTTAATTGAAAAAATATAAGATACATAGGTATTTACATAGGTATGTAGGTAGGTACGATCGCACGCAAAATAAACGGAGACAGTGTTTCGCGCGGAGTGTACTGATTTAATGAATTTTAGCCCTCTTGTCACTGTGACACCAAGCCAAAATTCATTAAATCGGTACACTCCGCGCGAAACACTGTCTCCGTTTATTTTGCGCGCGATCGTACCTCATGAATGTGATTTGAGGTAACTACGTGGTTCTAGAGTTCCTACGATATCATCTTCTCCAATCAAAATAAGGCCGTAGGTTAAATTGAAATATTGACAGAATTGATATGAGTATTTCCAGTTATGTGCTCGCCACCGTACTTATATTTAGAATGTCACATTTAATTGAGGTGAAATCAAACCATTCAAAAAATCAACGAAGAATAATGTCAAAAATCAATTTCCAAACATAAAAATTTGATTATCAAACCAGTATAATATCATCGCTATACAATCAGCTGACATCTAGAACATTAAGCTGGATTCATAGTTGCAGTAAGTTAAGAAATAAGAAGTAACAGTAAGAAGTAAGGAAAATAAATAAACATGCGTAAAACAATATCACCATTCATAGTGGCAGTAAGGTATGCAGTAAGCGTTAGCAGTATGAAATAAGAATTAAGGAAATGGTCCAATCCACCTTTCCTATTTACACGCCCCCTCTGACGTCATAGAAAGATGCGTACGCGCACGTTGCACCGTGCCCTGTCTGTGTGTTGTGTTTTGACATATGTTTTCAAGGTTATGCCAAATCAGAAAGAGATTTGCTTAGAAAAGCAATTTGCTCTTTACTCCCACACTGCAGAAGGACCTTGCATGGTAATTTCATGCTCTAATCGTCCTAACAAGCCCGACTGGAGAACAAATTTCCAACACATCTACACTGTTCCAAATGTTCGCATCAATATCATTTGAGTGGGAGTCAAACAGTAGTCAAAGTTGAAGCTCGTAATAGAAAATATTGGCAATATTTTTGTACTTTTTAGGAGCGGCACATATATTAGCATTTTGCTAGGTAATCTGCAGTTCTCATTACGAGGCAATCACATATACCCAGGGTAGAGCAATCCTTCCATTTTTCAATTCAGAGTGTTGTGAGTGTTCATATCATACCGCAAGGAAGGACTTGCATCATCACTGCCGAATGTGATATATGGACACTTGCAGCAAAGATGCAGCAGCCAGACGACAATATTATGTTATAGCCAGCACAACAGAGGCTATACATAATGTTGTAACAACATAATCTTATGACGAAATTACAGAATCACCTCAGCCAGAAGTGAAGTGAAAGTGACATTTTATAAACATAACCTTGAATTTCGTGCATCAGCAGCATGGCAAACTGGTAAAATTGAAACAGAAATGGGTCCTAAATGTTGCATACGTTCTTGCCGTAAGAAAACACAAACTGGCCAACAGAATTTTGTCTTTTGTTTGGGTTTTTTGAGAAAAAAAAAAGCGGAGAGGCGGCTGACGACGGTGCAGTATGCGCGCGCTTGCTGTAGGCATTTTTTTCCATCTCGAAAGTGAGCATAAGACCCTTTCACTCTAGCAAATAGAATAGGTTAATTCCATTTCTTACTGCTTATTGCTTACTGATCGTATAGCATCGTGCTATATCGTGCGGATTCGTGTGCACCGAAACACTCGTTTGGTAAAAACAACAACACAGAGGTTATGTACTCAAAACTCAAAACAGAGAAAAAGTGGACTCGGACTGTCAAGTGAACAGCTGAGCTGTCATATTATGGCATTGAACTATTATGGTGTCAACAACGTCAACTATTGCGCATGCCTATTTCTTACTTTTTATTGCAAACTCTGAATCATTTCAGTACGCTTACTGCTTACCTTACTTCTTACTGTTATTTCTTATTTCTTAACTTACTGAAACTATGAATCCAGCTTTAACCGTGGGTTCCACAAAACATATAATACGAGATTAGTTGATTTGCGATTTTTGTTTGTCAGTTTGTAGCTGACGGATCAATGGAAATGCTGGTTTATCCCTCAATAATGGAAAGATTATGGGTCTAGTACAGATTTCAAGCATTTTTTGTGAGTAATCACCTAGCATTCAGCAGAAAAAAGTTCAGTTAATCTGCAATCAGCCTTGATCGCTGATCATCTTTTTTTGTGGAACTGACGGTAAGCAACTGTTTCAGGCTGAATTGTCGAAAATTCTTTTTCCCCTCTGAGCTTCAATCATCCACCCCTGCTTTCCTGCTTAATAGGTACCTACATGTACATAGGTACCTGAAAGTTGTGTCTACATTTGGGTGTGCGGCAGTCGATTTTATTTTTGAATTGTAAACGTCCGTTGAAGAATATACCCAGGGCCGGGCATGGCCTATTTGCCGCCTGCGTCGCACCGGAAAATTGCCGCCCCCCTCACCGGCAGTGGAGAGCCCCACCAAATGCGGGAATGAAAAGAATCCTTCGAAATTCAACTTTATTATTATATTACCGCCCCTATGACTTGCCGCCTGCCATACCCGCCTGCGCGCCGGAACGCACTGCACGCCTGCTAGGCCCGGCCCTGAATATACCTCCCTATCCCTATAATAAAATAACATCCGCTCGAATCTATTAGAGCCAAGTCGAGAACCATTCCTGTCGGGCCAACAGTACGACAACACGAAGAGCAGTCCAGTGTCGGCGATTAGTAAAAAATATAACCGAACGCGGCGAACGCCGCAACAGCTTATTCTTCCATTTCCTGGGACGACGCTGGTCGCCCCAAGGTCAGACAAGACAACGTTACAGGCGTTCGTTACAACCACTGATGCTATGAACCAATTTCACTCCCATGTGTGGTTCTGCGTTAGTTGTGTGTTGTGATCTAGGCGCGAGAATAGAAGTTTCACTTCAAAAGTGTTCAATGTTGTATGGTTTTACGGTACAAACAATTTACGATTCTGGCCTTGCAGTGGAACATTTTTCATTATAAATGGTGAAGGTTTATTTGTTTCTCCTGTTAGTGTTAGTTTGTCCTTTACTTCTAGAAAATTCTTCAGGATAAAAGCCGCAGCTCTCACTTCACTCAGTGGGTCGCAGCTTTTGTTCGCAACTAGCGATTAGCGAATATCATGCAAAAATCTGACAGTGTCAGCAATGTCACTGGTTGCACCTTCTAAGAACGCATAACGAGAGTGCCCAAGTAGCCCGATTATTCTTAACAATAGGCTGCTTCCTTTGCTAGCTATCCTTATGGAGATGTCCAGATAATGACTATCACAAAATAATTTTGTGTTAATTATCATTGACTGATTTCCATAATTTATGGTGCTATTCTCTAAAAAATGACATTCCATAAAGGTTCTGTTACGTTGTTATTACCTAGGCCATTGGCAACAGCCAATGGCCGACAGGATTTACATAACAGAGCGTTTATGGAATGTTATTTCGCTGTTACAGGTGTCTCAAAAGTATCGAATTCCCAGTCCAGAGCGGTGTATGGAATCCACTCAAGAACACGAGATAAATATTTAAAAAAATTGATGACGTTTATTTTTGAAGATATGCGGGTTCAGTGGTTGGAGCTTCGCCTCTCACTACCTACCTATTTACGTTATTCAGTGATTTTGGGAAACTGTTTGTGAAAGACTTATCAGTAAAAATTATCTCTTCCAGTGGTGTGCACTGAACTTTACTCGAACTTACTTCACTGAACTAAATAGATTCATAGATCTCAAAAATTTATTTTCCTTCAAAAACGCCACTAAATTCTATGAAAATGAGAAGAGTCATGGCTCGATTCTCTTCTAAATTATTTCAAGGACCAATGTAATACCTATTTTACAGGCAATAGTGGAGAAAACTGGGTTTTTGTGATTTATGACTCACCCTGTATCGTAAGCAGAAATCAGTAAGTACCTACACACCCACTAATTGATAATTTTTACTGACAAGTCTGTCACAAACAGTTCCACAAAATCATTTCAAATAGAGGGGGGTGAAGACCCACCCTTTGATTCCCCATGTCTTCAAAAATAAATGTTATTGACTTTTTCAATATTTTTTTCGTGTTCTCGAGCGGATTTTATATACCGCTCTGTACTTGAAATGCGATACTTTTGATACAGCCTGTATGTATCCTTCCCTACTAAAATCATGAAAAACTGAAAAAGTCATATGCCAGTAATAGTACAGGAAAAATAGTAGAAAAATCGGCAAAACCTCGAAATAAATATGGACGTCGTGAAAATTTGATATTTTGTTCAGAATTGAGTACTCTACAACATATCCAAAATCGCCAAAAATCGCACCCGGGGGTTTTGAGTTATTGGAGGGGGAGTAAAAAATCGCAGGTAAACATGGAGGGGATGGAACCCGTCAATCCATTGGATGCGGATACACTATAGTTCGACGTATCCATTGATACCATTTTGGCACAAAAAGTGTCCATCATTGTTGTAGGGGAGTAGTGGGGGGGCGAAGCTCTGCTAGGTGGTCCATTTCGTTTTTCTGGCCATGTAGAACCGATCACGACAAGTTTGGTATCTTTTCCGACTAAATTCAATCTCCTGAACTCGTATCCGATGTGTAAATTTGGATGAAAACAAGTTTGAACAAGTTAACTTGAGAAAACTTGTTTTTTCTTTGACAATTTTGACGAATTTTTCTTTTACTGTTGGGGGTATTCATTTTAAGAAAATTTCCAGAGACCATTAAATTAAAGTGTATTCTCCACAAAAATCATCCACTCAATGTATAATTTTGTTTCTCGAGTTTAAAAAATCGATTATAACTTGAGCCGGCGCGGCGCGTCGTCTACTACTGACCAGAACACTACAGCATGCACCTTTAAATGAAAACACCTCAAACTATTGAAGAAATAACAACTCATCTTTTAAAATTGGAGGATCTGTGGAGAATTAAATTCCCTATACCATGAACAAAATTGCCATGAATCGCAATGCAGGATTTTGAGTTATTCGAGGAGGAGGATAACACTTTGACAGGATTCATACTCTATGAACTGTTACCTCTCCCCTTGAATAACTCAAAACTCTGCAGTGCGATTCGTGGTGATTTTGTTTGTGTTATAGGGAATTCAATTCTTCACAGATCCTCCATTTTTCAAAGATGAGTTGTTATTTATTTAATAGTTTGAGGTGTTTTCATTTAAAGGTTCATGCTGTAGTGTTCTGGTCAGTAGTAGACGACGCGCCGCGCCGGCTCAAGTTCAAATCAATTTTTGAATCTCGAGAAACAAAATTATACATTGAGTGGATGATTTTTGTGGAGAATACACTTCAATTTAATGGTCCCTGAAATTTTTTTAAAAATGAACACTTCCAACAGTAAAAAAAAAATTCGTCAAAATTGTCAAAGAAAAAACAAGTTTTCTCAAGTTAACTTGTTCAAATTTGTTTTCATCCAAATTTACACATCGGATACGAATTCAGGAGATTGAATTTAGTCGGAAAAGATACCAAACTTGTCGTGATCGGTTCTACATGACCATAAAAACAAAATGGACCACCTAGCAGAGCTTCACCCCCCCACTACTCCCCTTCGACAATGATGGACACTTTTTGTGCCAAAATGGTATCAATGGGATATAATACGTCGAACTATAATGTATTCGCATCCAATGGGTTGACGGCTTCCATCCCCGCCATTTTCACCAGCAATTTTTTACCCCCCCTCCAATATTTCAAAACCCCCGGGTGCGATTTTTGGCGATTTTGGATATGTTGTAGAGCACTCAATTCTGAACAAAATATCAAATTTCCAGGACGTCCATATTTTTTCCGAGGTTGAAATCTATCTTTCTTGTACTATAATAACAGCATTGACACATCGATAAAAAAACCTTCATGTCTGGATTAACTTTGGGTGAAGCATAAAGCTAAATATAGGACATTTTCTGGTTTTCCAAACACAGGTTATCATGTCAAGTAACCATCAGGACAATTTCTATCCTTTCAGAGTGCCATTGAATTATGCAACTCTGTCATATTGATTCAACCTACCAGGCAAATTCCAATCCAATTATTGGAGAAATGGTCTTAGTACCTACAGCCTACAGCAAATTATTGACCCTTGACATCTTTTCGACGAAGGAAAATTCAATGTAAGGTACACGAAAACCCTCATGCAATATTAAAGACATTTATTAATTCAATTCAATGAGTTGTAGGCTAAAAGCTGTTACTTAATAGAACAGAAGAAATCTTGAAAACAAACCAACTAAACACAGGTACTACAACCAGTTATGGAAAGGCACAATTTAAACCATTATTATTATTTTATACTTTACGCCGCAAAACTGCGTGTCCCGAGTATTTTCAACAAACTCACAGTTTTGGATCATCATTGAACACTGCTATAAAATTTTAATGTAGAATAAAATTGGTGTGAAAGGTACATTGCTAAATAAATATCTGTCAGGAATTATACAAATTGCAAATGATGACTCTTCTCTAAATATATCAAAGGCTCCCAAATACATTCTATCTGCCCTCAATGATCATCTTATGTTAACTAAGATTTTGGGATGTGCTTTGCTAAAAATGTTAGTAAGTAACAACTCAAACAACTGATGGTGGTGGTGGTGGTAGATGATGGAGGATATTGCAAATATGCATTAGAAGCCGTGGACCTTGAGTTGGTCGGGCTTAGCTAGACCTGCTTTAGTCAACCACTGACAGATGTTCTCGCGTTGGTCCCCTTGCAACTGAAGAACTTCTCCGTATTCAGGGTGTTCTATGACAGTTCCATTGCAAGCAAATTCCTGAAAAACAAAAAATCATTAGATAAAATGGTAGAGGCTGGGACAGAGAATTATACTAGACCATTTCTGTGGAACAAAAATATTCCTGGAGGCCCACTAGGCCCATGGGCAAAATAGATGACTCATGTTACCAACGCTAGACCTTTTAGTTTTCTTGTATCTTGGAGGTCTTGGAAGTCTAGTGCGCTCCCCTTTTGCGACATTTTGTACTAAAACCCCAACATGTCTTTCAACCTTCAGATGACCAGTGGGGAGGGGGGCAAATTTTGCTCCCAGAGCATGTTTTTTCCTGAATAATTTGAAAACTCTTGAGATTTTTGTCCGGTTATTCTTGTACATAGTTCTAGTTTCATTGAATGCTTCATGAACCCTATTTTTTGCTATCAAATTGTCCCACTTGGCACAAAAAATGTTTTGTTTCTCTGACCTCGGGTTCCACCAAACTTTTATCAACGCGATAACTTTATCACTCTGATAGTAACTAGGCAACTGGCCATCCTATTGGCTGGTGCATAGCAACTATCAGCGTGATAGATTTAATCTGCTCTTAAAATTTTGGTGGAACCCGAGGTGATGTCCGCATATTATGATCGTCCTGATTTTAACATACAGGGTATCTCAAAACTCGCGCCCCAAAGCTCCACTCGGTATATGGAATCTTCCATAAAGCCCCCAAAAATTGGTAACATTTTTTTTCGACTTTTATTTTTCAAGTTATGAAGGGTCAAAGGTTGGTCCTTCGAACCCTTCTAGTTTCGTTATTTCCAGAGGTTTTTGTAATCTGTTTATGGCATAATATTTAGTGAAAAATATCAACCACTGGATGTGTACTAAATTTCCATTTACTATACAGGGTGAGTGATAAACCTCGAAAATTATTTGTCTTCAAAAATGCCTGCAAACGTTTCTTTTGATTCCTTAACCAATGTAGAGCAGACAATAACACGGTTTTGTTCCAAAGAATTTTTTTGGGAGAAGTTTTTTACCGAAATTGAATTTTTTAGTGTATGACTCCACCCTGTGTAGTAAATGGAAATTTAGTTCACATTCAGTGGTTGACATTTTTTACTCAATATTATGCCATAAACAGTTCAGAAAAATCTTTTGAAATAACGAAAACAGAAGGGTTCGATGGACCAACCTTTGACCCTCCATAACCTGAAAAATAGAAGTCGAAAAAAAATTTATTCAACTTTTGGGGTCTTCATAGAAGATTCCATATACCGAGTGGAGCTGTGGGGCGCAAGTTTTGAGACACCTGTATAAAATGCGGAAAACCACTTGATAAACATAAACAAATGATGGCTTGCCTTGAGAATCTCACTTCTTGTTTCTGTTTTTTTCCAAAAACATGTTTTTCGAGATATATGTCCCAATATACCGGGTGATCATTTGAAAACTATCCACCTGCAATAACTCCAGATTCCTAGTCAATATTTCTTTGAGCAAAAATACTGAAATAGGTCGATTCTTATATCGAGGGGGACATCTGAAACATACATTGGCCAATTTCTATCTTCGGCCTCCTCGCCCCCACTCACCCCAACTTTGAAATTTCAAATGATACCACCTACCTTGCGATAATATCAAATTGGAAGGAATTGAATTTTCTTTCTGACTCTTTTACCCCCTCCCTCCACCCCCTTTTACCTAAAAATTGTCTGAGTGACCCTTTCAATATTCTAGACCTCCCAATTCTCTTCAGTTCAGTCAACATCATCGTGAAAAACATCGAAGAGAATTTTTCAGGGTTGGCACGATTAAATCCTTTTGATTTAAATCATGATTTAAATCAAGTGATTTAAAAAAAAAAAAGATTGATTTTAATGATTTTTTTACCCAAATTGGAACCTTTTTTCTCGCGGTCATTTTGAATAATACGGTATAAGGTGAGACAAGCTCGTAGTTTACAAGACACGACCGAATTGAATGAACTGGAGCCATGTGCGAAAATGGACGAGTTTTTCCGATCTTCCGGTTTCTAATTTCAAAACATCGAGTTCTCGTGAATTTTTGGGAGCGCGGCGGAGCAAAATCAACATTGTGCTGTAAAATTAAAAAATATTGTGGGTAGATATGTAAGCCTGACCATTGTGAAGTCACGTTCTGCACCACCCAGAGAGAGGTATACGGGACCCATATTTTATAGAGGGTATAAAAGCGTGTAAGAATGAGAAGAGAGACTTTCCGACTGATTGTGAGGGAAATGTTTTGTTGCGAGTGAATGAAGAATTCAGCAAGACATCCTGATTCCATTTAATCTTCATCAGAATAATTAATCTTCAGTGAGAGACAAGATTACAACAATTGGCATATGAGATGATCGTTCAAAACATAATAAATTCCAGATTAAGGTTTCTCAGCAATATTGGGAAACTTTGAAAAAATCGATTAAATCAAAAAAATCACGATTTAATCAAAAAAATCGATTTTTTTGATTTTTTTGAAAAAATCATGATTTTTTCCAACCCTGGAATTTTTGGTGAAAAAAGTGCCACCCAAATTCACCCAATTGCCTCCCACCCACCCCCCACCTCAACTTCGAAATTCAAAGAAGCATCACCTACTTTGTGATACATCAAATTCAAGGGAACTGAATTCTGTTTGAAAACAATTTTTTCGAAATTTTCAACCCATCCCCCAATAAATTGGACATTTGGAGTATTTTAGGAGGGAAACGGGGGGTTTTGAAGAAATGTTGTTCAGGAAGGGAATTCAATTTCCTTTAATTTGATGTATCACAAAGTAGATATCGTCATTTAAGATTTTTAGGGTGAGGTGGGGGGAGCGAGGGGGTGAATTTGGGTTGCCTTCTTCCATAGAAAATTTTCTCTTCCGATGCTGTGTAAAATGACGTTGACTGCATTGAAGAGAATTGAGAGGTCAAGAATATTAAATTGGACACTCAGAAAATTTTAAAAAGAAGGTGGGGTTGAAAATTTTAGAAATATTTTTTCAGAAAGATAATTTAATTCTCTTCAATTTGATGTACATCGCAAAATGGGTAGTGTCGTTTGAAATTTCTAAGTTTGGGTGGGTGGGGGCGAGGGGGCTAAAAATAGAAATTCGCCAATGTATGTTTCGGATGTCCCCCTCGATATAAAAATCGACCTGTTTTTGCTCGAAGACATTTTCATTAGGAATCGGGAGTTTTTGCAGGTGGATAGTTTTCAAATGATCACCCGGTATTCAAAAACAATGGGGTCTTATACGATGATTTTTTTTATTCCTCAAACGAAAGTAGGTACAACGTGAGATTACCACAAACATAGAATTAGTATAAAGTTGTAGTAAATAAGTCTTCTCTACTTGTTTTTTATATTGTTTACTCGAGTTTCGGCTAGTTAAATGTATAAAGCCATTTTCAAAACTAATGTGACATAGCATAGAACTTTATGTCTAAGTAATGATGTAACAATGAAGAATAGACGTAACAGGTAAAACAACAAAAGAAAATGAAGGAGAGGATTATAAAATTGGGAGTAGAGCTGGTATAATGTAGATGTTGTCAAAATCGGTTTGTTCGTTGAGGAGGCTATCTGGATCAAGATTGTATTGTTTTTTTATTTGCAAAATTTCAGAAAATTCAATTAGGTGTCTGTTGTCAAGTTTTTGGACTGGTTTTAAACAATTAAAAGCAAAATCATGACCTTCGGCAACTACATGTCTTGTAGTTTGATTTTATATCGAACGCAGGTAGTTCCCTGCGGTGCTCATTTAGTCTAATTTTGAAAGATCTTATTGTGCGTCCTATATATATTTTGCCGCAAGAACAAGTTAATTTGTAGACTCCACTAGAATTCAGAGGGTCAATGGGGTCTTTGGTTTTTACTAAATGGGAGCTTAAAGTGAAAGGTGTTTTGAAACTAATATTGATGTTAAATTGTTTAAAGAAACGTGAAATTGAAGTAGAGATGTTGCCAAAATAAAATAAAGAAAAATAAATTGTTGGAGTTTTTTCTTGAGTCAAGCTGAAATTATTTTTTATTTTATTGATTTTTTTATTTTTTTCAAAATTAGACTAAATGAGCACCGCAGGGCACCGCACTACCTGCGTTCGATATAAAATCAAACTTTACAAGACATGTAGTTGCCGAAGGTCATGATTTTGCTTTTAATTGTTTAAAACCAGTCCAAAAACTTGACAACAGACACATAATTGAATTTTCTGAAATTTTGCAAATAAAAAAACAATACAATCTTGATCCAGATAGCCTCCTCAACGAACAAACCGATTTTGACAACATCTACATTATACCAGCTCTACTCCCAATTTTATAATCCTCTCCTTCATTTTCTTTTGTTGTTTTACCTGTTACGTCTATTCTTCATTGTTACATCATTACTTAGACATAAAGTTCTATGCTATGTCACATTAGTTTTGAAAATGGCTTTATACATTTAACTAGCCGAAACTCGAGTAAACAATATAAAAAACAAGTGGAGAAGACTTATTTACTACAACTTTATACTATACAACTCCATTTTGAGCACCATGGTCCCTTTATCAATAGAATTAGTGTCTCAAAAACGACTACTTTTCTAAAAAAAAAGTTGAGAATTGAGGCGCGAACGCAGAGCGATTCATGATTTCAATGTCTAGTGACTAGATTGAAGCAAAAATCTGGGTCGATCGCTTTTATGAAAAATTTCTGTTTCGATCGATAGTGGGTAATAAAATGGACCTTCCGATACCCAGCTGCCACCTTCCATCCCCTACTTTAATGTGGCTGCCGGTGTCAGCTGTGTTTCTATTTTTTTCGAAAATCTACCTATATATATATACCTATACTATTCGTTTTCAATTTACCACGTCGAAATTTTTTTTTTCAATATTTGATACGAAAAAAGAAGACTGTAAACCTGTTTGAAGCGCGCGGCACTTTATGACGCAACTGATGATGCTACCAATGAAAACGCTCCGACTATTCACGTGATTCTACAGCTGCGTTGATTTGACGCACGCATTGCGTCATTGGGATTTGTTGTTTGTTGTTTATTACCACGTTGAAGCATATAAAGTATAAAGCGTAAAAAGCATTGTTTGATTTTGGTAGTCATTTTTGGGTAGATTTTGGAGTCGCAGTTCTTACACACCACAAAATCAATCATTTTAGCGACGCCACTGTAGGGTTATGTTACCGCCAAATGTCACTATTGACATATGACAGATAAATGACGTTCAACCTGCGTTTGACGGTAATCTCGATCTCTTTTGACTGACTTCCCATAGGGCATTTTCCTGGCCATACTGCACATGTGCGAGGTGCAAGTAATGGCGTGATATTGAAAATAACCGGACAAACTAATGCATTTACGCAGATTTGTCATTAACAAAGTTTCTCCACAGATGAAATATTATAGCATATTTTGTCTCAAAAATAGACTAGCCTTGGAAATCTACCGCGTTATATTATATTACAGGTGCATTTGAGTAGGATTCAAAGGCTTTTGTCCGGTTTTTTCAAAAAGCCAGCCTAAAATTTAGCGCAAGTCCCTGAAATGATTGCTCAGGACAAGCCCCTATTTTTCTTCCTCACTGTCTTTACCGACCCCCGCTCATCTTCTCGCCCACGTTTCACCTATGACGTAGTATATTACTCCTGGTTTGTAACGATTTTCAAATTGAATTCCTGACCTGGTGCAATTATATTTTGAGAAATTTTTTTGATCAAAAGTTCTTTTTTTTCATACGCATTGAGTGCCAAGTACATTCAACACGAAAATCAATTGATGTCCAGTAGCCTATTGATTTTGTCTTCATAAATGGGCTTTGAGGAATGCGAATTGTTTTAGGAACAAAACAAAACATATGAATTTATCATTTCCTTGCATAGATTAAAAAAACTGCATTTTTGACGGGTCAAGTTTTTCAAGTTTGGAAAATGGAACGGACACGACAACTGCTGACATTTTCAATAGACCCGTACATGATGATATTCAATGGTCGTTTTGTGAAAGTCCTTGCACCTTGAAAGTTTGGGAGACCCCCATTTGCCCTCTAAGGGGCGAAATATCGAGAGCCGTGGATCGAATCGCTTTCTTCAGGATAAAGCCCCAGTTCTCACATAACCATGTGGTTCGCAGCAAGCAAACGCCTTGTCAAAACCATCATGCAATTACCGCCGAGAGTATGTATACCTGTTTATTCACAACCATTTAGAATGGTTAGAATGAAGATTCAGAGTTTAGTCAATTAGGCTATTAGAATCATCAATAATTATATCATTAACACCAGACCACAATAATAACTGGCACTCTTAACCTGACAAAACTGCGTTTGAATCTTGATTCGAGCCCCTCTACACCTGTCATTCCGTCATCCATTTGTCAATTGTCAATCAATCAAGGAGGCCATGCACTTTCCGCCCTCTAACCTGGGCGGAAAGTGATTTCGGAGGCGGAAAAAACACCATCAACAAAGCGTCTTTTTTCAACTTTTTAAAAGTCAGTAATGCGTCTATTACCATAGTGGTTGTGAATAATAGTATATTACATACCGAGGCGGGAAGTGCTTCATTACTGCTGAGAGCAAGATATGAAGCTCGAAGCAGGAATGAAGCAATTACCGCCGAGAGTATGTATACTATTTTATTCACAACCATTTTCAACACTTCAACAACTAGCAAATAAATAGAAATTTGTTTGACTTCATTGTATATTTTTTTCATTTTTTTTTAATGTTCATCCTCATTTTCCTTGGGCCCTGGAGCCCAGAACCAGTCTCAGCCAAATTTAAACACAGCGGCCAGTCCGGTATACTTGTTCATGTCACTTTTATACCAGTTCAGCTGGTTAGAATGAAGATTCGGAGTTTAAATAATGAATTAGGCTATTAGAGTCATCAATTATATCATAAACACCATATACCATATAATAATAACTGGCACCCGTAACATCACAAATCTGCGTTTGACTCTTCGATTCGAGCCCCTCTACACCTGTTATTCCGTCATCCATTTGTCAATTGTCAATCAATCAAGGAGGCCATGCACTTTCCGCCCTCCAACCTGGGCGGAAAGTGATTTCGGAGGCGGAAAAAAAAATCATCAACAAAGCGTCTTTTTTCAACTTTTTAAAAGTCAGTAATGCGTCTATTACCATAGTGGTTGTGAATAAAATCTATTTTCAATCTATGGGTAAGCTGAAGTAGAACAGCTATGGCTGTGACTAGGTGATGTATCATCATCATCTTCAGGGTCGATTAAAAAAAATTACAATTGGTGTGAAAAAATGAGTAGGTACTGACAATTTCGCTTGTTTGGTGTTTGCCCATTCCAGAAAACGTCTGTAGTAATGGATTTCCAATGGGGTTGTTACCTTTTTGCATGCTCGGACGATTTTCTTCAAGTCATAATCAGATGAGAGTCCCTGGACTGTGGTTAGTGTTTTGCGCCCATTTCGTTGTTGGATCCTTATATGAACGAGTCCGTCTTGCACATCATCGTCCGCACCCTTACTTGCATCAGCAAAGGGGTCTGCAATGCATAAAAAATCAGGTCATGTTTCCATTATTCCCCGCCCCAATTTGGAAGGAAGGGTCATCAGAACTTTTGCCATGTACAGCAATCAAGCAATACCACCGTTAGAAACGACAAGATCAGAACGGACATGGTCAAAAGTCCAATATTTTATTCCAACACAAACGAACGACAGCGACGGCGCCCATCGAACGCCATGTTACCGTGTTCCCTCTTCGCGGACAATTTTCCCTCCCATCCCAATTCTTTGCTTCCGGCTAAATTCTACTGTACTACAAACCACGAGTACTCACCAAATGTGTTAAGATTCTGGATGGACATACGATAATCAAATAATATACTTATAAATAAAACAATCTGCAAATTGCACAAAATTGACAGATTAAGCAATTCCAGAAAAACTTCACCTTCACCGTCACTTGACTTGACAATCAACAAAATGGGACGCTGTAGCAGAGACGTAGCTGAACTTGGTACTTGGACGACGCAGCATAGGTGGTGGGGGAGCTTGCGCTTCGGCATGCAGCTCAGAGATGGCCACTCGACCGCAGTAATTTCCAGAACAACGAAAACCAGCTTTCCGTCTCTTGCGCAATTCGAGGCAATTTGTCATAATAGCATTTGGGCGTTTTTAAACAGAAAAAATACGCGAAACATACGTGTGCAGTGAAAATCAATATAAAACAGCATTGGCGAACAAGTATCTTTTAGTCCTGCAGTTTTCTTGATATGTTTGGGTGTCGCTGCGATAGGTGACGCTGGCTGACTTCACTAGGTCTATTCACGAATTCGATTGCCGAGAGATAGCGCCACATGCCTGACTTCTTGAGGTAGGGTACGTCCAGCTGAACTGTGATTTAAGTGACCTCGGCAAATTTTCTATCGTGTGAACAGGCTCCTCGGAAAACCTGGAAAAAGGGGGCACAGAACACTGACCCTCCCAAATTTTTCGCCCATACTTATTTTGCAGAAGCAGAAGTGAAGGTTTCTGATTTTTAGTTCAATTGTGACCATTAATAGGGTTATTGCATGTAGAGGGCGTTTATGGCAAAATGTCAATAGTGTCATTGTCATCTGTCAAGTTTCATCCATGCGAAGTCAACGTCAACCGGAATAACCTCACTAAATAGTAAATACTGTCATTTTTACGTGTTTTGTTCACATCCTAGTTTGTTCGGCGTTTACGGGATCGAGATTGTGATTTCTAATAATTTTAACACGATTCTGTACTTTCCTACCGACAGTTGTCGGTGTCGTTCACTACCGATAGTTGTCGCTTGCGCCACCGACAAGTAGACGTCGAGGTGATTCTCTACTCACCGCCTACCGACACTTGTCGGTGCAAACGACGACTCTCGCTCAAGTGCAGTGATACGAAACGTGGAACGAAACGGTCATGAAACGGTGAGAGACCAGCCAATGAAAAGCAGCCATTTTGAATTAACGAATGATTTTTGAAGTTGACATTTATGTCTTGCCATCGTCATCACATTCAGTTGTATGGAGTGTTCATAGGATATGAAAATATGAGTGCTTCACGCGCTTCAGATGGGCAAATTGGAGAGCAGTGTTGTGCACAGATAACCCTTTTTATCTAGATAAGATATGTGACAGATAATTACAGATAATTCTGAAAAATGTTATCTAGATTATTGGAGAGGTGAAGTTGGGTGGTGACCTATTGCTTGCAATGTTCGCATCATACTAGATATATCGCGAGGTATATCGGTGTTTGTAGTCTAACCAACTTCTAGCTTTGCGCGGCCGTTTATGTGCGCGGCTGGCAAACGACGGATGCAGATGTTAAAGTAGGTTCACTTGTACCGTGATTCTAGTCGGCTGTGAGATTTTGTTTCTAAGTTTCCAAATGTGAAATATAGAAAATCCCCAAAACTTTGCAGTTGGCTGCTCTGGCCGGACCAGTTTTGAAACACATTTTTTGCGTATTTCCTTTGCAGATGGCAGGAACATTTTTGCGGGACGTGATGTCTGAGGCTTTTTTCCATTTTATCGAAAAATGTAGCAATTTTTCGACCTGTTTTTAATTTTTGCCAATGAACAAATAAATCAAGAGAGCCTTGACATTTGACAGTTGTGAAAAATATTCCTAACCTCTTGAAGCCGGTTCAACTTTCGGTGCTTCAAATTAAAGCGTATACAATGCCCTTCGTCCAAAAAGGGGGTCTCATGCAATCATCAACCCTTTCGCCTCTTCCAGTCAAAACTACAAGCCAAACCCTGAGGAATTATGGGCGACACAAGGATCGCCGTGCAGTCTGTCATTGGCAAAAGAATTTACGTGTAAAAAGTAAATTAAACCAAATTTCAAAAAACCCAGCCGCTCAAAGTTTCGTAGTGGACCGAAATTGATGTTAGTACCTTCAATTTGCAATTTGCTTTCGTTTTGGGGCTTTCCGGGACGAGTTTTTGTCGACCCTGAGTGGGCCGCCGTCAAGATGACTTAGATTTGCGGCCGCCCCGTGCTATTTTGGTGTCTACATGATGGTAACACAGCTCTGCGTCCCCCTAGTCGCACTTCCACATATGACCAGGTCAGTTTCCCAAGATTTTAATATCAATTTGATAAGAAATATAACTTCACTTCCCGAGAAGTCAGTTTCACACCAGGTGAAAAGGCGGCAAGCCTACAATGCTAAAGTAGAAAATTTGCCCAGCCAACTAGAGTCACAGTACAAGTGAACCCACTATAGTTCATATTGTTCGTATGTATCTTGCGATTTATCATTGTTGTCAATTTGTAACAGAGACATCGAGGAAGAGACAAATGAAATATGATATAATGATCCCACATCGATGGAACTTTTTCCCCAATTTTTCAACTGTTTTTGCGTAGTAATTTTGCTTGGTTTTGCATGCAAAATTTGACGTTCTCACGACGGACGCTAAGTAGGTATCTACCTACCGAAATTAGAATCTAGGTATAGCATGTTGAAGCCCAGCATCTCAGCCTTCAATAAATATTTATGAGAACAATAAAGACAAAACCTATGAAGAGAGTTGAACTGGCAACCTATCTCCGTACCTACCTAATAAATTCGAATGGGGAACTATAGGCAAAACGGATTGTAGAGGGCGACGTGTTCCATGCACCCATATTGACACTCTTGACAGTTATCGTACATAACCTCCCTCAAAGAAATGTACGGAAAGAGGAAAAGTGCTAATGCTCAAAGAGTAGTCGAGGCGGAGAGGAGCCCCACTGAGAGGGAAAAAAGAGCTGGTGCAAGGTGCAGCCTGGTACATAACGCAGCACTACCTTTTTTTTTCACCGCTATTTTTCGCTTGTCGACTTTTCGACTTTTCTCTGCATTTTAACTCACGAAGTGACGCAAGCCGCTGGTTATATGCTGAGTCGCTGAGTGCTGACAAATGAAAATGAAATACACTTCCAAAGTTGAGGTTATGTACGCTTAAAATGACACTAATGATAGCTGGGGTGCATGGAACACGAGCGCCATTACTTCAGGCGTTTGCCACTATAGTTCCCCATTCATTCGAACAAAACGCCACCCACCGATATTGTGCTACGAATTTGCAATTGATGTTTGTATCAACCAAATTCATTCGGACGCGGTTGAAAATTATTGGCGGTTGGTTGTCTTAGATCATACCACGGAGGACCATATACTAGGTATAGGTACCTATATGCACGGGGGGTAGTTACCATACATCTACCAAATACCTACGTCGAGAACTAGGTATACTAAGTAGGTATAAGTAGGTATACTCTTTACACTGATAGAAAGGACCACCATATTCCTCCGCTTGAAAAGTAGTCCCGAGCGTTACCCGCGAAATTTAAAATTCCAGTTAGAAAGAGGTGCTTATTTCCGCTAATCACAGCTATGTGCTATGGTAATTTTAAATGACACTAGTTTAATACCAATTTTAATGAATGAGAAAATAATTTTTTTAAATGAAGCTGATTTTATTACACAACACTCACAACAGCCGAGCCGACTAAAAATATCAAACATCATAGAGAAATGGAGGTTAGAAATCGTACGTAAGTGCCAAACTCGCTGAATGTAATGCCATTGGCTTGGCGTAGGAATAATTTGCCCGGGTAAGACTACCAACCGAACAAAACTAATATTAGTTCCAAACGCGCCTATGTTGTTACAGTCTTTGGTGCTTTTGTTTGCTATAGGTTAACTCACTGAAATTCAAAAAAGTCCGTTCTATCGGTGAACAGACTATACCTATGCGTATTCTATGCGTGATGCGAAGCGAACACTTTCCCTTGTAAACCTACAAATCGCAAATACAAAACAATAAACAGGCTAAAAGCTTATAATGCGCTTGCGTAACGACAGCTTTTTCGTCGACCGATGGCCTCAAGACCCGTGGTCTCTCTAACCCGTCGGTGGGCTGAGCGACAACTGTCGGTCCGGAACGACAACTATCGGTCGCATCGGTCACATTTGCAAGTAGAGAATCGCTCCTACCGACAAGTGTCGGTAGGCAAGTACAGAATCGCGCTCCTGCTATAGTCTGTTCACCGATAGAACGGACTTTTTTGAATTTCAGTGATGTAACCTATAGCAAACAAACGCACCAAAGACTGTAACAACATAGGCGCGTTTGGAACTAATATTAGTTTTGTTCGGTTGGTAGTCTTACCCGGGCAAATTATTCCTACGCCAAGACAAAGGCATTACATTCAGCGAGTTTGACACTTACGTACGATTGCTAACCTCCATTTCTCTATGATGTTTGTTATTTTCAGTCGGCTCGGCTGTTGTGAATGTTGTGAAATAAAATCAGCTTCATTAAAAAAATATTTTCTCATTCATTAAAATTGGTATTAAACTGGTGTCATTTGAAATTACCATAGCACTTAGCTGTGATTAGCGGAAATAAGCACCTCTTTCTGTCTGGAATTTTAAATTTCGCGGGAACGCTCGGGGACTACTTTTCAAGCGGAGGAATCTGGTGGTCCTTTTTATCAGTGTATAGAGTATATGTGCCCCAATCCCAATCCTTGCCTATGGCCCCAATGCAATTGACCTTTCCAATTTTAGGTGATAGAAAATATATGCCGATCACGTTTTAAATTCAGTAGAAATTAAAACGCGGTTGGCCATGTTCCCTAGGGTGTAACGGACGCTGCCAGACCAAGTTACGTGAAAACGGGCTTTTTGTGGCGAAGTCCAGTGAGGTTATAAAATTTTGACATTAAATGCCAATTCTGGCGTCTCCTTGCATCATATTCCGCTACAGTGTTGCCTTGGCTGTTATGACTGTTATCTTGTCAGAATGGCAGGTAAGTGACAGAGTGCCGAGCCGTTCTAGGTTTTAGACACTAGGCCTTCATTTCTGACCATACATTAGAACAGTTTTCTCAACCTAGTATATGATATGATGGTATATTATGATTCACTATTTTATTCAAAAAAACTGTTCACCAGCCGCCCATTTAAACTGGAGAAAGTCTATCAAAATCTAGGAGGATCAAAGATCAAAGATCCTAGATCAAAATCAAGACGTCTTGAGCGTTCATACAATCTTACAACAGCGCTGTACTCGATTGACAATACGAATTCAAGGTCATCTGGGGAAATCTTGATCCAACATTACAAATTTGAGCATCCCCAAATATCGCAGAATTGCCAACTTGGCGTGCAAAAATTACCGTTCTAGTGCTGAATTTAAAAGCTGATCGGCATATAGATAGTTTTTCGTAGTCACCTTTGACGTTTTGACGTTTATGACGTTTAGACGTTTCGTTTCTGACTTTTGCGGGAATTTTGAATCGGTTAGCTATACTGTTCCCATTATCATGTGGGAAAAGTCACTTGAGCCCATAAGGGAGTTTTTAATGGACGAAGTAATAGAGTTTTTTCGTAGTAAGATGCACGTGTCTGGTGCAGCGTGATCCCTGCTGGTGCTGGTGCAGCCACACTTCCATCAAGTTTGGGTCTTTCGTGAACCGGTGCATGGTTACGCCGAGTGTATTCGTCTTATTCTCGCACTCGCATAGAGCGACACAACACCCTTGAACCATTTCTGTAAGTATCTTCTCAGTTTTCCACTACATATAACACACTTATTGGTAAGAACGAGGGTAAGAACAAGTGAAATCATGAAATCCATGCTGAAATCAAATAAATACACGACAGAGCGCTTGTCAGATTCGAAAAATTCCCCATTGTCAGAAACGAAATGTCATATCTCAAGACACATAGGGCGCTTTTCAATAACTGCGACAAGACGGATTCACAATGTCAAAGTGCACTTGTCAGCTCAATTCTAAACTCAGCCTCGCCAATGTTTCGATTGTGTCGACATGTGGTGTTATTACTGCTATTGGAACGCTAGCTGTGTCAAATTGTGTCCATATGTGTCGAATTGTGTCCTTATATGCCTCATTGGGAAGCACCCAATGACCTCGATTAACCGTCTCTTATACGCATGACGTCACAGTAAAGAGAAACAACGGAAAATTGGAGACCTCAATGTCTCTAACAAACGTCAAAACATAACTGCCAAGTCCCAAGCCAAGGCACCTGATAAAGGTAAATCAATGATAACTCGATCCTTGCGCTGCCTCTGCCGGTGATCAGGTGAACGAATTTCATGCAATCGCCTTATTTACCTAACTAGCTCAAGTCAGGCCGCGAGACCTGAAGGTGCGTTCAGTCCGCTTATTTAGCCGCAAGTTTTAATTTTAGTCGTAAGTGCTGCATCGCTTATTGGCTGCAGCAAATAAAAAGAACCAGCCTCCTCAGAACAGCCAATAGGCAGTTTGCACGTTTCAAATTCCGCGCCAGTTTTCGCGCCTCTAGCGGTAGAAAAGCACTCCTATGGAGGGTAGACATGCGCATGTCACGTTGACAAGCGCTTCGAAAGTCCGTGCCGCGAGATTTTTGAGTGACTGATTGTGAGGTGTGATGGTGGTTTCCTTCCGGCATAAAACAGCCGGCAATGCCGGTAAAGGGAAGATGCTGAAGGAAGCAAGTCATATTTTCAATCTTGTGGAGGTAGCAGGCCAAATAAAGGCGAAGGTAATTCGTCAGACCTCAGTCAACTTGCCTCGAAGCAGTGTCGCTCTTTTTTCACAACAAAATGATCACTGCATACCTACCCTGTGATAGGCTCGTGGCTGCCACACTTCTGTTTAGTGCGGCGGTTAACGACCATTTTTCAGGAAAACCTTGCATTTTGTGATAAAAGCATGAAATTTGGCATATACGCTCTACGTACTCTCCTTTACGATTTGCGAGGTGGACCCACGATGGAACCGTCGTGCAGCTGTCAGAATTGTCATTTGCCTACCTTCCAGGGGCAAAAACTGAAGTCGGTTATCCAGCTGATTTAAAAGTGACGTCTATCAATGCAGTGGACCTTCACAGTATGACTTCACCAAAACAGATGTCAATATTACAAAAGGAAAGGGAATGGGAGGGGATAGTTCAAGTCGCGACACAGATTTTTTTATTTGTTAATTTCAGACCAAATTGAAAAGTTTGGTGTCGTTTCCGACTAAATTACATCTTCTGAATTCAAATTGAATGTTGTAATTGCAGTTTGAGAAAAAAGATTTTGTTTTGTTAACAAAAAAATATATTTCGGGAAAAAATTTTAGGCTTTTTTCATTTTGACTTTTATCCTAATTCAAGACATTAGAAGTGGAAATCGTTATTTAGTTCACTTCTTCAAAGCTTTCTGCACATGAAAACCATGTACGAGACCTGATTTTTACTTTGACAAGTTCGTGAGACTCATTTGTTCCCAAAGTCGTGAAAGTAATATGCAATCATTTTCATGTACGAATGGAAGTGTGCGTGCAAAGGTATCGCGGCGATTCTGACAGCTGCACGGCGGTTCCGTCATGGGTACACCTTTTATATCGTAAAGGACAGTCCATAGACCATGTATGTCAAGTTTCAGGCTTTTATTACAAACTGCAAGGCTTTGCACGCACACCTCCATTCGTACCTGAAAATTAATAAAATTATTGGATATTACTTCTACGACTTTAGGATCAAATGAGGCTCACGATCTTGTCAGAGTAAAAATTAAATCTTGTATATGGTTTTTATGTACAGGAGGCTTTGAAGAAGTGAACTGAATAAGTATTTCCACTTAGAATGCCCGGAATTGAGATAAAAGTCTAAATGAAAAGAAACTAAGATTTTTTTCTGAAATATATTTTTTTTCAACAAAACAAAAAAAAAATTTCTTCAAACTGCAATCACAACATTCGATTTGAACTCATAAGATGTAATTTAGTCGAAAACGACACCAAACTTGTCAATTTGGTCCGAAATAACCAAATGAAAAAATCTGTGCCGCGGCTAGAACTATCCCCTTCCATTCCCCCTCCTTTTGTAATATTGACATCTGTTTTGGTGAAGTTATACTGTGAAGGTCTACTGCATTGATAGACGTCACTTTTGAATCAATTCGATGACCGACCTTAGTTTCTGCCCCTGGAAGGTAGGCAAATGACAGTTCTGACAGCTGCACGGCGGTTCCATCGTGGGTCTGCCTCGTAAATAGTAAAGGACATTCTGTAGAGCGTATGTGCCAAATTTCATGCTTTTATCACAAAATGCAAGGTGGTTCTTACTAACCGCCGCACTAGTTCCACTTCTACTGGAAAGGTGAAAAGATTGAATTTAGGTTGATCAGAAAAATTTCCGGGTTGTCTTTACTTGGCTTTTTTTACATTATTTATCCAAACTTGCCGTCGATAAACTTGGTGCCATCTTCCAGGGAATCTATAAAATACCACAGATCTTTTTCATGCATTATAATAGTTGTTACGGCATCCAATAACACAACAGCCCAGTTTCGATTTTTGTGGTTGTACCATCTTACAACTCTGTAGTTTGCTTTCTTACTTTCTTGAAAGGGGAGACAATTTGGTAATGAACTCAAGGTACTTACCGTAGGTACTGAAGTTTCGCGACACCACGATGTGACAAAACCGTCATCAATTGACTTTTTTTCATGACAATGATATTAATAATACCTAGTCTTTTTGATTCTGAGCAATGATGTATTTTAGTTCATCCCTCCACAATGGCGCTAGGGGCATATCTGCTAATCGCCTATAAGCGATGCAGCGCTTACGGCTAAAATTAAAACTTGCGACTAAATAAGCTGACTGAACGCACCTTGACATGAGCCAGTGTTTGGCGTTAGCCACCTCGGAAAGTTTCAGCTTCAAGAAGTAGAAACTTTTCAGGAGTCTTCATAGAAATACTTCACAGCTTTTCACTTTGCAAGACTTCTGATCACACTCGGCTCGATATGTATCTTGAGTGCGTATTGAGGTATCGACCCCCCATTACCGACCAACCTATGAAGGAATACATTGGCTGTAATAAAAACACACCAGTTTGAAAACTTCCGTGAACACAACACTTCTTGTGAATATGCGATATTCAAAGGCACGACATGCGCTGTAGGTTCGCAAAGCTAGGGGATGGAACTCATGCGTCTGCGCGAGCTAGGAAAGTCAAAACCTGCAGATTTTCAGCCATTGATTTAACAAAGGAAAATAGATGACAAGAAACTCCTGATTTCCATGCTAGATTATGTGGAATGATGTTGTCCATGTGCATTGCTGTCGAAAAAATGAATTCCGCGCGTAGTGTTCCGCAAAGAACGACGAAGCCGTTTTCAGTGTATAACTGGTTGCCTAGAAGGTAATGTTTTTTGGGACACACATGAAATGAAACTGAAACGTTCTTTTCGTACGGTTTTTGCAGCCAGGCACTCAACAAACTTCCCGTCATTTTTGAAAAAAAAAAACAGAAAACACAAAATCTCTGATATATTATACATATAACCCGATAAAATTTTAGTTACCATTTGTTTACATGCAGTTTCATGCCATTGACAGACAGGACGGCAACCGTTAGGCAGAGAAGAATACTAGAAGTAGGGCGGTATTTTCAAAAACACACCAACTGATAAACACGTCACCATATTTTCGCTCCTAGTGTATCTAAAACTGATCCATCATTGCTGGTGTTGAACACTATGAAAGATCAAGAAACACTCTTTTTTCCATAGCTTATTTGAAAGTTTCATTTCCAGCCGTTTCAATAATATACAATGTTGAAATTACGCTTTTTACAAGTGTTAGCATACGGCACTATTCTCAAATCCCCTAGCATGGTTGCGCCAGCGCAGAAATGGCACTGAATTTCGCCTATTGCTGTTCGTTCTGTCGTAGCTGCCCGAAAGTGCCATGTAGGTACAGTGTTTAAACACGATAGTTTTTGTCCGGTGTCTGTACCTGTACCTCGGTTGTTTCGTTTTCGTCGGGGGCCGGCGTATGCGGGCGGCGTCTGTTGAAACCGTTTTTCCTGTAATGGCAAAGGGACAGGAAGCACGATTAGTTTTGTCCGGTGTCTGTAATTCTGTGGCTCTGTTTTTTCGTCGAAGACGCGTATGGGGGGCGGCGGCGGCTGGAACAATTTTTCCTGCGATGGCGACAGGTGAATGGACAGGAAACACGCTGGTTTTCGTCCGGTGTCTGTAACTTTTGTGGTTCTGTTTTTTTTTCAGGGGCGGCGTATGGGCGGCGGCGCCGGCTGAAACTATTTTTCTCCCTATGTCGAATAGACAGGAAACACGATAGTTTTTGTCCGGTGTCTGTAACTTCTGGGGTTTTGTTTTTTCCGTCGGGGGCGGCGTATAGGGGGCGGCGACGGCTGAAATTATTTTTCCGGCGATGGTCAATGGACAGGAAACACGAAAGTTTTTGTCCGGTGTCTGTAACTTGCTTGCTTCCCGTTTGGCGTCGGGGCGACAGCCATAGACAAGGACAAAAGTAGAAGAAGGAAGAACCACTGCGCATCCATTTCAGCCGATATCGCATGGGGTCCGCCATTTTTAGGTCATAACGGTTTTCCCAAGGCGGCAATTCAAATGAGGGGAGTACGCGCGAGTCAAAACTATAGACAGACGTCAAAACAGATGACAGTCATGAGACAATTTGTAGGCTATACTTTGTAAATGGAACAAATAACTCAAGAATTTCTGCTCACGGCCTTGACTAATCCTCATACTCATAGTCAATACTTCGCTCGATCTCCGACTTCGCATGTCTCAAGTCCTTGGGACAATTATGACAATTGTTGCCATAGTCGGATTGTGCTTAAATCGGAGACCGACTGCGAGTATCGGCCATAGACGTATGGGCATAAGGCCCACGATATGTGCTTAATTTGAGCTACAGAATAAAATTTCAAGAAAAATATTCAATGTTTTACTTGTGATGAAATAATACAAGTTTGGAAAGTATTCGTTGAACATCACACTGAATCAGCTCTTCGCTTCACGTTTTGGCTAGATTGTGCACCTAATCTTATTTTCAAATAGCATCTTAAAGCACTTTCCATTAAGATAAAATTGTGTGTTCCAAAATATCATTGTCCGAAACGAGGTTCTGAATCGGGTCCTGGGAGTCTGGAGAAAATTTTGTTCACATTACTTCGAATTGCCTCGAACAAATCAGCAGCACTGAGCCTTTCTCATAAGACGTTTCCAACTTATTCCTTTATCATTCCAATTGCCTCCAGCCACAATCGAAACCCATCACCCCGTGGAAAACTAAAAACAAAACTTAGTTACCGGAGTGAAATTTGATTATTTAAATGCAGTGTTACGTATGGAAGGATATCTTCTCATCTCTGAGTTTATCAATCGCTTGATATTCTTGCAAATTTCGATAGGTATAACAAGACATCCTGTATTGATGCATTTGCTAAGTTCGATCAGGCTCGATCAAACTTATCACACTGGGAAAATCGCCAAACGAACACTTCACACAGAGGCCTCGATATCTGTTTCACAGCTTCTAAGTGGAGATTGAACTGCGGACCCCATTCTCCATACTTCCATAGCGACTTTCTTGCTTCACTTTCTCAACAAAAAGTAATCAAGTACAATGCACTCGACAATGCATTAATAATGCAATGCATCCCAGGAATATAAAAAATATCCGGTCATAAAGTAGAATTCTTGGAAACGAACATTGAATAACACTCAACATTCAATTCTATTGTTATGTTTTACACAAAACCAAATATCGGCGCCGAGGAAAGTTCGATCACAACAAATCAATCTAACCTAAAACTTCGTAGCTGTCATCAAGTACACTGTCAGTACTGTCACCCACCTGTCATAATTGAAATTGCCGCTAGGAAGAATCGTTATGTAATCAAAATGGCCGGCCTACAAATTACCTACATTTGATAATTGCGCAGGTATCTTGCGGCGAGCATACGTGTGTTGCCAAAGCGACCCGACTCCCGGCGACTATACACACACATGCATACTAACACACACATACTAACACTGAAGCATGACAACTAACCGTTACCGACAGACAAACCTAGCGCTATTCTTATGTAATAATATATATATGATAGTATTTTATGTAACGAGTACCTACGCAAAATGAATCTTTAACAGACGAATTGACCATATTAATTATTCAAAGCGCAGTCGCAGATCGGGGAGAGAGACAACCACATGTGCTGGGTTGAAACTCCCATAAGAATATGCATGTTGGATGACTTTGTAAAATGATCAATTCAAGGTGCAAATTGACAATTTCAACGAATGTATAACATAACAAGTGTGTAAAAAGAAATACCTGGAGCGCGATTCTGTACTTGCCTACTAGGCCAGGCGGTAGGTCATTCTGGATAGAAAAAATTCCGACCAAAGCTTTTATGGTGTCAAACTCTTCGTAAGGTCAGTAGGTATCTACCACTGAGTTTCCGCCCAAAAACGGGTTGTGCTGATTCCTCCACATCTATTCAAAGGTAAAGGATGTCTTGAAGGTGCAAAAAGACCTGTCAATCCCCCGTACTTTTTCATTTTATTTGCCTCAATACAAACGTACAATTTTAACGCAAACATTGGAAGCATTCATCATCATCTCTGTGCCAGTCTTACTGTTGGAAAAAAAGATTTCTTTGTGCGGGTCAGATAAATTACATTTAATTGTTTTTCCACACAAGAAAACGATGGAGCAACATGTATTTTGGATGTTTTCTAATAACTTGTACTTACTGAACCCATTCATGGCGTTAAAATTTCAATAACAGCATTTTTAAAGATGTTGCCCGCTAAGAAGTGAATAATTTTTACCCGCCTGTTCAGCAGCAGTTTTTTCAATTTTACCAAACACCGTTCTCGAAAATTTTATAGGGAATGACAAGCTGGAACTGTTTTCTGATGATATTATATCTGGCTTAACCGCGGCACTCCTTTTCAAGGTGTAGGAAACTGAATTCTTTTTGAGCGGTTCTATTGTACCCGTGTGCGGCGGTGCCTACTTGACATAGACCGGACTGATTACACAAGCTTAGAAATGTACTCTTTGCCAGCTTTAAAACACGACCATCAATGATAAAATATTATATAATTTCTTCATAAATCAATGTACAACGTCTTAATAATAATGGTCGCGTTTTAAAGCTGGAAAAGAGTACATTTCCAAGCTCGTGTAATCAGTTCCGGTCTATGTCAAGTAGGCACGGCCGCACGCGGGTGAAACAGGACCTCTCGAAAAAAATCAGTTTTTTAGACTCTCAAGTACGTGCCGCGGTTAAGCCAGGCACGATATCGTTAGAATAGAGTTTGAGCTTTTCATTCCTTATAAAATTTTCGCAAACGGTGTTTGGTAAAATAGAAAAAATTGCTGCTGAAGAGGCGGGTAAAAATTATTCACTTTTCTGCTGGCAACATCTTCAAAAATGCTGTTATTGATATTTTAATGACATAAATGGGTTCAATGGATACAAGTTATTAGAAAACATACAAATTACATGTTGCTCCATCGTTTTCTTGTGTGGAAAAACGATTAATGTAATTTATCTGACCCACACAAAGAAATTTTTTTTTTTAACAGTAAGACTGGCACAGAGTTGATGACAGATGCTTCCAATGTTTGCGTAAGAGTTGTACGTTTGCATTTAGGCAAATACCGAGAGTTCATTAATTAAATGGGTCAAGGGTGCCTGTGAATTCAAAAACGTCTGTCGTAACTAGCGTAATTCTTTTGTATTAAATTTGTCAAACTTTGACAAGTTACGTCCCATATTATTGATTTCTGATCTGCCATAAGTTCACGAGAATACTTCAAATTCGAAAATACTCCTCGATCATGTAGGTTTTGTGCCCTGCCGTGAAAATCACATTTAAAATGTCCCAAAAATGAAAACTGCGACTGGTTTGACAAATTACGATAACCAAAAAATTACAGACATCAAATGAACGATGCTAGTTCCGACAGATGTTTTCAAAGTCACAGGCACCCTTGACCCATTTAATTTATGAACGCTCGGTATAACGAAAAAGTATGAAGGTTTAACAGGTCTTTTTGCACTTTTGAGGCATCCTTTACCTTCGCGCAGATGTGGAGGAATCAGCACAACTCGTTTTTGGGCGGAAACTCAGTGGTAGATAACCACTGACCTCACGAAGAGTTTGACACCATAAAAGCTTTGGTCGGAATTTTTTCCAGATTGTAGTGATTTTACCGACATACCGCCTGGCCTATACCGACAACTATTGGATCGGTAGCTAGGGTGAGAACCAATCAAATTCGCTCCTGCCTAGCTACCGACACCGACAAGTGTCGGTAGGAGAGTACAGAATCGCGGCCCAGATCTACTTTTCACTATAATGAAATGAAAAATCTTGCTGTGAAGTTGATGCGAAGCATTTTAAAATGGGGGTTTTTGAGTCCAAAACAATTTCGAATTACCCGCCATATTTTATTGCACAACTTCCGCTAACGAGAATTTTGACAGCGCTTGGAAGCGAACCGAGCGTCAGCCGTCACGTAAAAGTATGGTTAAAAAGGTTAAAACGTCCCAAGAATAAAGAAAACACCTTGAAATCGTAAATTCTGACAGCGACAGCAAAGTTCCGTTTTCTATGCATGCTGTGGCGCGCGAGATCTTCTACTGCAGTTCGCATGGTCACAGGTCTGTGGTCACAGGCACATACCTAACTTACAAATGACTGGTGGAAGGGGAAAGTGAGAATAATTAATATGGCGTGCTTTCCACCTAGCCTCAAGTTCGGTACACCTACCATTTACGCATGTGCGGGTTCCAAACGGTGCTTTCCATCTACGTGTTTCTACTCGGTTCTGCGCCGTTCATTGGATCACGTAAAATTTTGTGCCACACCATGGAACATGTGCCGTCTGGTGGTATTTGTACCGTCTAGGTGGAAAGCACCCATGGTCTATTCGCTTGCTTAGGAACGAGGCGGAAGAGTCCTAAGTATGTACAGGGTGTTCACGATAAAATTCACCCCCCTCCAGTAGATTCCCCTTTAAGATATTTCGGAGAACTAAAAACTTTTTCTTAACGATTTTTCCCAGGGACCTTAAATCGATCCTCTAAAAGTTTTTAATTGGTACCGTATACAGGGTGTCCGTTTTTCGAGACTAAGCATGGGTATCTCGCTTATCTTTAGAGATACAGAGTCGGTTAAATTAGAAAAAAGTTGCGAATTTTCATGACGGTCAATGATCCAAGAAGATATTTGACTTGCCAGTTTTGGTTTTTGAGATATCGAGAAAAAACAGAAATTTGTAATTTTTGTTTTTATTTTTTATTTCAAAAACCGTTGAAGGTAGCCTTTTCTAATTAAGACATTGTGAAGGCACTTTTCTAAGGGGAATTCAATGTTGCCAAAATCTTCATTCTAGCTTTCAAAACAACCGAGATATGACATTCAACTTTTTTTTCTCTTATGGGCGCCATATTAGATTTTGACATTTTTGAATACAATTTTATTTTCTGGTTACAACGATGTGTCACATGCCACTGTTGCATTCGTGCTTTAGAGCAAAAAAAAATTTAAATTTTTCAAAGAGTGCTTTGGAAACAAAATCAGCATCGACAATAAAAAAAAAACGTAAATGTCAAACATTTATTCAACAATGACATGTGGCACATCGTTCTAACCAGATAAGAACACCGTATTCAAAAATATCAAAATCCAATATGGCGCCCATTAGAGAAAAAAGTTGAATGTCGTATCTCGGTTGCTTTGAAAGCTAAAATAAAGATTTTGGCAGATTTGGATTCCCCTTGAAAAAGTGCCCTGACAATGTCTAGATTAGAAAAGGCCACCCTCAGCCGTTTTTTGAATAAAAAATAAAAACAAAAATCAAATTCCTGTTTTTTCACGATATCTCAAAAACGAAAATCGATACCTCAAATTTCTTTTTGGGTCATTGATCGTCATGAAAATGCGCAACTTTTTCCTAATTTAACCGACTTTGTATCTCTTAAGATAAGCAAGATACCCATGCTTAGCCTCGAAAAACGGACACCCTGTACAGGGTGTGATATGTAACTTTTTTATTTTAAATGCAACACCTATATTTTATTCCGTTATTTGGTGGAGCCTTTTTTTCTGATTACAAATATATATGACACTTATGATTTATTTTGACAAGTAAGTTGTCGGAAAAATAATAAAATAGG
The DNA here is from genome assembly GCA_949128115.1 of Anaspis maculata. Taxonomy (NCBI): domain Eukaryota; kingdom Metazoa; phylum Arthropoda; class Insecta; order Coleoptera; family Scraptiidae; genus Anaspis; species Anaspis maculata. The sequence continues at coordinate 45,300,419 of OX421963.1, forward strand.
TAGTCAAATAATTTTGTTTCGCGGCAAGATGGCTTTGGTTTCTACAGTTCACTTGAAAAAGTTATTCTCGCAGCATTTTGTCTGCAGAATTCAACTCTTCATGGATAAATGGTCTAATTCGTTCCTAATACAGGGTGTCGCGTAATTTTCAATTTTGAATTTATTTGACTACCTATTTTATTATTTTTTTGACAGCTTCCTTGTCAAAATTTATCATAAATGTTATACATCTTTGTAATCAGAAAGAAAGGCTTCATCAAATAACGTAATAAAATATAGGGTGTTGCATTTGAAATAAAAAAGTTACATGTCACACCCTGTATACGGTACCAATTAAAATCTTTGAGACGATCGGTTCAAGATCCCTGGGAAAAATTGTTGAGAAAAAGTTTTTAGTTTTTCAAAATATCTCAAAGAGGAATCTCCCAGAGGGGGGGTGAATTTTATCGTGAACTGCGTGCCGACCGGCCGGCAAGAAATCGCATGCGCGAAAGTGAGATACCACTAACAACTCAGGTCAGAATACTTAGTTCAGGTTGTGAAAGAAAAGCGCTTCTTGTTATGGCCGGTTTATGCAGACTTAAAACTTGAAACTCAATACTTAAAACTTAAAACCTAAAACTTAAGGAAAATGGTGCAGTTTATACCGAGGTTTATGCACATGTAAGATTTAACAAAAAGAACCAATCAAAAAGGTTTCAAAGTTACTTACTCGTACTTCAACTTGTAAAAGTTGAAAGTAGTGAACTTTCAAGCTCAAGGACATCGGATTAAGTCCCCAAGTGTTAAGTCTTAAGTTTTAGGTGCATAAACAAACGTCACGGAACGCAATGGTTTAACCTCATTTTCAACTTCATAAGTTTCAAGTGTTACGTGTTGAGTTTTAAGTTTTAAGTCTGCATAAACTGGCCATTAGTGGTATCTCACTTTCGCGTATGTGATTTTTCGCTTTTTCTCTGTCTAACTTGGAGTAATAATTGGGCTTGTTCCATCAAGACGTTCCAAACTAAACTAATCAACTAATTGGGGTACTTGCCAATGAAATAGATTTGACTGGTAATACTTTAAATCATCAACAAAAGTAATAAAGAGTATTTCATGAAAATTTTTAGAAAAAATATCCATTGGTTACCAAAAAAAAATTTTTTAGATTTTTTTTCAAATGATTGGTAACAGTTGGGAAACTTCGGTGGGATTTTCATGTCTGTATTTTTCAAATATGGTTATGCCACTCGAACAGGTTTTTGAGTTTTCAATCCAACAATGCTATTTGTTTAGTTTTGTGTATACAGACTGTCCGTTTTTCGAGGCTTAGCATGAGTATCTCGCTTATCTTTAGAGATACAGAGTCCGTTAAATTAGAAAAAAGTTGCGAATTTTCATGACGATCAATGATCCAAAAAGATATTTGACTTGTCTGTTTTAGTTTTCGAGATATTAAGAAAAAGCATAAATTTGTAATTTTTGTTTTTATTTTTTATTTGAAAAACAATTGAAGGTAGCCTGAAGATACAGGAAGACATTGTGAAGGTACTTTTCCAAGGGGAATTCAATGTTGCCAAAATCTTCATTCTAGCTTTAAAAACAACCGAGATACGACATTCAACTTTTTTTCTCTTATGGGCGCCATATTGGATTTTGACATTTTTTAATGCAATATTTTTTTCTGGTTACAACGGTGTCGGTCACATGCTACTGTTGAATTCATGCTTTTGAGCAAAAAAATTTTTTTACATTTTTCAAAGAGTGCTTTGGAAACAAAATCAGCACCGACAATAAAAAAAAACGTGAATGTTGAACATTTATTCAACAGTGACATGTGACATATCGTTGTAACCAGAAAAGAATACCGTACTCAAAAATATCAAAATCCATAATGGCGCCCATTAGAGAAAAAAGTTTAATGTCGTATCTCGGTTGCTTCGAAAGCTAGAATAAAGATTTTGGCAGCTTTGAACCTCCCTTGAAAAAGTGCCCTGACAATGTCTAGATTAGAAAAGGCCACCTTCAACCGTTTTTTGAATAAAAAATAAAAACAAAAATTCAAATTCCTGTTTTTTACGATATTTCAAAAACTAAAATCGATACATCAAATTTCTTTTTGGATCATTGATCGTCATGAAAATGTGTAACTTTTTCCTGATTTAACCGACTTTGTATCTCTAAAGATAAGCGAGATACCCATGCTTAGACTCAAAAAACGGACACCTGTATTTGTGACGTCACAAATATATTTTTAAAACACGCATCACGGCAGCGCTTTTGGGAATTTGGGAAAAAGAAAAAATACGGGTACATTATTTTTCACCATACTATCCACTGAGCCAATAAAAAAAGTTGTGCAATAAGTACCCCATTGAAGTTGCCAACCTAAAATTTTTGATGAAGTGCATTGCGTAAAACCCTGCAAAAACTTGAAAGTTTGAGTAACTCTTAATTTGAAAAAACAAGCTATTGAATATTTTTAACTGGTCCCATATGCCGCCAAACGAAAACAGAACAGGCGGCTCAATGGAAACTTGAAAATTGAAATGCTTCAAATTGAACAGTATGACACTTCCCTGGTGACACTAGTGCCACAACTAGTATAATTATGCACACTAGTAGTGACAGTGATTTAAACAAGGATTTAAGGTATTGGATTAGGATTCACGATCACTGATTTGGAATAAAGTTGTGAACAATGTGGTGTGCGGTGGGAACAACGATCTCGCCTGGGTGAGAACGAGGGTGAGAATAACGGAAAGCTAATTTTCTCACTGAAAAATTCTGAGTGACGACACCGGACAGCAGTGGTGCACCCCCCCGATTTTAAGGTTAGAGCATGGTGAGAGAGGAACAATGAGAATTATTTTCTTGAGCAAGAATTCATTTGATTACAGGATAGGTATACTTACTGCATGTGTTATCTTTTAAATTTTTAAGCCTCGCCAGACGTAGTGGCGAAGGCTATTTGTGGCCGCTTTTTTTTCCTGATTTTTTCCTCGTTTCCTAAAGCAAATTTTTCCTAAATCTTCCATTATCTCCCGAATGGTTCAGTATAGGGTTCAGTATGTCGAGTTCGTTCTTTCATTAGTCGAATCTGATCTATTTCGGCTCGATATACCGACGACATTTGAAGTCGGTCGGTCAAATAAAGGGTGTTTTTTTTTTAAAGTTGAGCGGTTTTGATTTATCTCTATGTCTATGATGATTCTTGATGTCAAAAAGCTTCATATGTCACATCCAGAGGGCGTCACATCATTTTGTAGCCATAAGTTCCAAGTTTTGTACGATATGGAGCGCTGGCCCATTGATGATCGCGTGAGAATAGTACAGCTGTTTATTAGAAGTGGTTCCGTAACGCGAGCTCAACGAGATTTTCGTAGAGAATTCCACCGTGTGATGCTACCCAGACATTTTTAGGTGATGCTATGAATTAGCTACAGCTTCCTGATGGTATGTGGTACTAACAGGATGGAGCAAGGCATCATATAGCCAACGTAAGCATGAATTTATTGAGAGAAATGTTCCCAACTCGTTTCGCAAAATGGAGACGTTGCTTATCCAGCGCGCTCTCCAGATTTGAGCGTTCTGGATCCTTTGCAAGATTTGGATGACCTTAAAAATAGAATTCGACTGGCCATTGCCGAGATTCCCGCTAAAATGTGTCGCCGTGCAATGCACGATTTATTGCAGCGCAGCGGGCGGAAATTTGCGTTCAAAGACGTGGGGGTGGTCATTTATTGGATAAAATCTTTAAAACAAATTAGTGTAAGTTTCAATATAAAATCTTGAATGTTTGCTCTTTGCCCACAACATACGTTGAATAAATTCATTTGGCTAGTTAAATTTTTATTGGAGTTTATTACCGCTCAACTTAAAAAAAAACACCCTTTATAAGCAATATCTTTAACAACAATAGATAATGAACGAGGCGCGAAACTCGTCTCAGATAATGATGAGCAGATCTGCCAACTTTTACGTCCTCATCTTTGAATCTAATTAAGCTATGTCCCGAGCTGGGTATGTCCTTAATTTTTTTTTCAAATTGAAGTACACATAAAGACCTTTGTAGCAGTGTAAAGCAATTAAGAAACAATTCTAAAAACTAGATTTACTTCATTCCACGGCTAACCGGAGACCTGACGTAAGCTACTTGGTCCTCATTTGGTCCTTGTCTACGATCGTTTACACCACGTGGACTAAATTTATTTGGGTTGAATTTAGTGCTCAGGTCGCGGACCAAAGCCACGGTGTAAACGTAGCCATTGTGTTAACGTAAAATCGAGCGTTAAAATATTAGATATGATGGAGATGAAAAAGGGGGGGGGGGGAGATGGACTGGTTAATTTTCCGCTCCCCTACCAACATGAAAGGGGAAGTATCGTGATCGTGCAGAAAAATGTTTTGAGACTTCTATTGATAAGTATATCTTATTTGAGATCCCCCAAGACGATAAGACCATTTCCAGAATAATGTCTGTCTGTAATCTCCCACGATAACTGCCGAATCCGTATATCTGATCGACTTGAAATGCTGTGTACAGACATGGTTTTGCCGTCGAATGAACCAACTGTCAAACAGAAGTGCCACTATCAACAAATGACAGAAGGTACATCTCACGGAACCTAACTTGCGATGTCATTTGAAAACCCTTGAAGAACTGAATTTAGAAATCAGAACACTTGGAATCTGATCTGTCATCTGTCAAATAAAAAAAAAAGTCAAAGTTTGAAACCTTGCCATTTAATTATTCAAAGTATATCCTATGGATTTGAACCAAATTCGGCAGGAAGCAACATGACAAAAGAATCAAATCATTTTTCAAATTTGAGTTTGCCACCATTTCCCGGACGGGCGCTATAAATTTTTAATCTTTCTCCTGGCCGATACCTCGCGGGCTTGGCTGGTTAATCCGGCCTTTGGCCCATTTCATATTCTTAGCAACCAAACCTGTGAATATTGTTAGGTACATCGGCCTGACAAATTTTATAGGAATCTGCGTCAAACTGAAGGTCACACGAGTGGTGCAGATATCGGTGTATCGGGAAAGTATTGTGGTGCCACAACAGATTTTTAGCGCATTATCCATCTTGATGAAAATCGCTATTGCAGCCGCTTTGTCCGTCCGTCCGTCCGTCTGTTGTTCGAAATCCTCGCAAACTAGACGCCCTCTAGCTTTCTGATTTTTTCGCTGTTACATATCTGCCACTCCCAAAGCTGGGCTAGGCTATATTGAATGACTATATTGCACAGCCAACATAGAGAAAACCGCCCCCGATCAACTTGAAATAACATGATATTGCAATTTCTCCCAGACCTAATGCTCTGGTGTTCTCATTTTATAAATAATACATAGTTGCCACTTATAAACGTAAGCCCAGATAAAAATTTCATCTCCAATATGCGCCGCTGACATGAAAAAATTGCTAAAAACTTCTCCCAATCACTTCAAAGAGTAATAAATAAAAACCATCTTCAGGGGCACACATTTAGAGGGCTGTAGCCCTCTTATAAAGCATTTTTCGGCTTATGTTCATGAAAAATTTTCCCTTATTTTTGGTCATAGGATACGCTCATCAAAACTCAGTGGTAGTTTTGGAACCAAAAAAAGGCGATCGTCCACAAAATCGATTCTTCAGTCTGCAAAAAAATTTCAAAACGATTTTACTCGAAAACGGGGCAAGCTATCGAAGATCAACAAGAGTACTTTTTTACCGTAAAACACCCTGAAATTTCATAATTTCACATAAAATCTGATAAAAAAACATACACAAAAAAGTTGGGGTAATTTTTATCCCACCTCCTACTAAGTTACCCCACTCCCGGGCCAATTTTTCAAATGACTTCTACCCCGTCTTGTTAAACATAAAAACTTCTGGGTGCATGCCAAATTTCATCATCTTGCTCTTACTAGTTTCAGAGATATTGAATAAAAACCATCTTTAGGGGGCTGTAGCTCCCTTGTGAAGCATTTTTCGACCCAAGTTTATATAAACTTAATTTTTGAACGTAGAATCTATTGCTGAAGTATGGCAGGCTAATTTCGGGAGACCCTGTATAGATAGCTGACTAAAAGTGGGAAAAGATAGGCTACTTTTGATTAGTCGCCGCCTCCAGCTCCTGCCCCCAAACAAAAAATGCAACTTTCACAATTTTCACTGATTGTCATATTTCCTTGAACATTAAGAAACGCTATACAGGGTGTTTTAGTGACCTAGCATAATTATCATTATTATTATTATTAGATGTGGTCGTTTGGCCTCGAAGGAACCTTTCTGCACTGCGACCTGTAAGGTCTTTTGTGCGTTACCATACTTCTACTTCATTCCCAGGAAGTCAACTTCTTTCACAAAGGTGATGATTTCTCTGGGAGACTTGCCCCTGATGTCTGCGGGTGTTAATTCCGCGCTTCCCATCAGTGCAAGCCTTTGCTGTGCCAATACTTTGCATTGGCAGAGTATGTGCTCGGCAGTTTCATCTGCCGAATCACATAGCCTGCACATTGTTAAGTGTTCCTTACCCATATTGTGCATTGTGCAGTAGACCTGTGAGCAGTCTCAATTCGCTCTTTGAGAGCGAGAGGATGAGTTGCGTTTTCATCTTTGAGAGCGCAAAAAGCCTTTTGGCTTGTCTTTGGCCTGGAGTGTGATTCCAGTAGGCAATTTTCTGCCTATTTTCCCATTTATCGACTTCTTCCTTTATTAGGGATATCGGCATACCACCTGAGGGCCCCGGTCCGATAAATGTTGTTTGAGTCTCTTTTTTCGCGAGAGCGTCCGCTTCTTCGTTTCCCTTTATACCCTGGTGAGCAGGTACCCACACCAAAGTGAGTTTGTTGCTCTTTGCCAGTTGTATAAGTGACTGTTTACAGTTCCAGGTGGTTTTTGACTTACAGTCGTAGGCTTTCAGATGCCTTAGAGCCACTTGGCTATCTGTGGCAATGCAGATTCTTGCTCCTTCGTACCGCCTAGATAGGCAGACTTGGGCACATCTTTCTATCGCCAGAATTTCAATTTGAAGAATAGAAAGTGACCGACCTAAAGGCAATAATTCCCTGTATTTTGGGCCATATATGCCTATTCCGGCTCCTTCTTCTCTTATGGACCCGTCTGTGTACCAGACTAAGTGATTTTTCTGCAGTTGAGCCAATGCTCGGAAGCTTTCCTGGCGGTCTCTTATGACCACTTCATAGTTGGCATCAAAGCTGTACTCAACCGGCATAGAGTCTGTTGGACTCAAGAGAAATTCCTCCCTCATTGCGTCCAGCACTTTCATGTGCCCTCGTTTTAGGCCTCTGGCTCCTATTCTGAGGGCGCTCATTAAACCTTCTTTTTCTACCTGCTTGTGCAGTGGAAGTAGGTCTAGTAAAACTTCCATTGCTGCTGTAGGAGTGGTGAACATCGCTCCAGTAATACCTAGACAGGCAAGTCTTTGAAGCTTTTGTAGCTTCTGTTGACTTGTCATTTCTTTCGTTTTGGTCCACCAGACCAGTGAGGCATACGTCACAATGGGTCTTACAACCGTGGTGTACGACCAATGGATCATACTTGGTTGTAGACCCCAAGTCCTTCCAAAAAGTTTGCGGCATGTGAAAAGGGCCGCCGTGGACTTTCCAATGGTTTTGTTAAGATGTGAGTTCCAAGTGAGATTCTTATCTAGGATGATGTCCAGATATTTGACCTCTTCAGAGAACTCAATTTTTATTCCCTTTAGTACCGGAGCAGTCAGTTTGACTTTTCTGCGGCGTGTAAACGGAACTATTACGGTTTTGGTTGGGTTAATACTGAAGCCCTCCTCCAAACACCATTGGTTGATGATGTTGATCGCATTTTGTGTCAAGGCCGAAGTCGTTCCATCGAACTTTCCCCTGACAACGGCTGCGATGTCATCGGCATAGCCGTAGCAGCTGTATCCCTGGTCCGCCAGCCTTTCGAGCAGTCCATCCACCACAAGACACCACATGAGGGGCGATAGTACTCCACCCTGTGGACACCCCTTTCCCGTAATGACTGTGACAGACTCTCCTCCAAGGCCTGCCGTAACCTTTCTGTCTACAAGCATAGATTGTATACACTTTATAGTAGGGGTACCCACCCCTTTCCTCTTAGCGGCTTTTTCTATGGATGAGTACGTGGTGTTATCGAAAGCACCTTCCACATCCACGAATGTGCCGATAGCGATTTCTTTCGCTTCAAGTGATGCCTCTAATTCCAGCACTAAGCTATTTAGAGCATCCACTGTAGATTTGCCTGGTTGATAGGCAAATTGTCGTATATGAAGTGGATTCTTTTTCAGAATCTCACATCTTATGTAGTTGTCTACGATTTTCTCCATAGTTTTCAGGAGAAAAGATGTGAGGCTAATGGGACGGTAAGACTTGGCCTCTTCTGGAGGCCGTCGCCCTGCCTTGGGTACAGTGGCGGCTCGTGAGTTTTTTGCAAGGAGGGCTCAAGTTGATAACAAATTCGCGAGCTGAGAACTATAATGTTCTATCTGCACTTCTTGTAGAAAATGTTTTTCGAACTTCGAACCAGCAAAACATGGACAAAATGTTTCCTGATATAAACAATCAGATCAGAAACTAGAGAAAGAGGCTTTTATTCCTTTTCCGTTTCTGATCTGATTGTTCAAATCATGAAACATTTCGTCCATGTTTTGTTGGTTCGAAGTTCGAAAAACATTTTCTACAAAGAGTGCAGATAGAACAGTTCTCAGTTCGCGAAATGACGAAACTCGAGACAAAAACTTTTTTGTCGTATCCGCATCACATCACAACCATATGGAGTTTTAGCATTTACTGTTTCAACAAAATTACGTGTGCGTTAATGCACCACGAATTCATTCTTGCGGGTTCGATTTGCTTTATATTCAATAAATCAATGCTGTAGGTAATCGGACGTCCGTTGTTTTTTTGCATTTATTTCTTCTTGTAGGCTTGATGACCTAAATGTACCGTTTTTAGGTCAGCTATCTTCATGTTTGCAAACTGTTGACTAATCGAAGAGTACATAAATAATTATATCGATTATTTCAATCGGCTGGGGGCTCGAGAAACGGAGCCCATATCTGCAGTATAGAGCGGGAGCCGCGTCTCGCGTTGCCATGGTTACGGCACATGTTTTGCGCGGGTGCACCCCGGCATCACCGCATCGGCGGTGGGCGCCGAATGCGGAGCCCAAAACGAACTTCTTCGACCGTGCGATCGCTTAGAATTATTTTGTTAAAATATTAATTGACTAATGACTGAACGTTTTTGCACTAAACCAAATCTTTGGAATAAGTATAATTAATAAAATGCATTCCATGTCTTCCTACCGATAAAAGCCTGGGAGCTAGCGTTGGGGGGGCGCCGCCCTTGAGCCCTCCCTCACCAGCCGCCACTGCTTGGGTATAAAAATAACCCTTGCCTCTTTCCACTCTTTTGGAGTGTGAGCTAGCGAGTAGCAGGCCCTAAAGATTTCCTGCAGAAGACCTAGCATAATACTTCGGGAGGTGATTCCTCTCAAAAAAATAAGTCGAAAAGTAAGATTAACATTTTTTCCTCAAGTGCCCCCTGAGGGAGTTACAGCTCCTCAAAGGGTACAAAATGCAACAAAGTTTTCAATTATTTGCTCAAGAATTGCCAAAGGTAAGAGCTTTAAATTCAATTTTTTCGATAGATTCGTTCAATCCAAAACTTTTATTCCTCTTGCATTTTTTCCGTAGGATGCATCATTCTGAAGTAAAAGTGAAAAAACACGGACGTGTCATGAATAATTTTCAACATAATCCCAATCCCCTCTAATTTCGCCGCCACTGGTTAGATTTTTTTAGAACTTAGCATGTACATTTGCACTGTTGAGAAACTTCTCTATACCAACTTTGAAGTTCCTACCTTTGACGGTTTTTCAGCAAATAATTAAAAACTTTGTTCAACTTCGTACCTTTGAGGGGCTGTAAATCCCTTAGGAAGCATTTCAGGGAAAAATGTTACTCTTACTTTTTGACTTATTTTCTTGAGAGGAATCACCTCCCGAAGTATTATGCAAGGTCACCGAAACACCCTGTATAGATAGCCGACTAAAAATAGGAAAGAATAGGCTACTGTTGATTATTCGCCGCCCCCAGCCCCCGCTCCAAACAAGAAAAATATTGATGATCGGAAAAATTTTCATAGGAATTTTCATTAAAATCTATTTCATTGGCAAGTACCCCATTCCAATAACAAAATATCACAATGAGTTTCGATTGAAGACAGTGGGCAAGGAATGGTTTTTCTCCTTCAACCAAATTGCTTTACATTCACAATATGCCTCTTTTAGAAAATGCGCTGCTGAGACTCACGCACGTGAAAGGCATACTCACTTGTTTTGTATACTTTCGAGACAGCCTGTATATTAAAACAAATTGAAACATCAAGTCTCTTACGCCTTCTCCCTTGATACGGCAGTTCATTATTTTGGTCCAATTATAAATCACCCTGGGTACATGTACATAAGAGGGTCTCAAATGTTGTCGTAAAAACAAATAGCTCAAATATTTAAATGTCATAGCTTTACTTTCTTTGCACTTAGGTAGGTACAGAGGTATTATTCTAATATTCACAATCATTTTGACGGCCGTTCGTGAGTTGTTTTTCTATACATTATTTACATCTACAAGGCACATTATTGTAATATGTACAGTTAACCAGCGGTTGGACTTCAACCGGACGTTGACGGATATCTGGGCCCATGACAGCGCCCATATTTGCTCTTAGCCGGAGATTGTCGGAGTCCGTTAAACACTGGGCCTAACACACACACATTACAATCATAATATTATAATAACTTAGAACTCAAGCGCACCATATTACAGATCATTGCCCAAACGTTCAAACTCCTCGATTAGATGAATCATATCGGATTTGTCAAGACCAGAATTTTGAAAAACTATCCTGAAAAAATTCGGGTGATCCTTTTGCGTCTGGTATGTCACCATCATGGAGCCTTCCTTCATCATCCTTTCCTTGATTTTCGGAGCTACTCCGTGCAACCGAATTTTGTAATCCGGATCTTGCTTTGCGCTCCTCAGACTCGGAGGGATGTACCAGAAGCAGATGTTTGAATATTCTGGTTCGCTTATCACCAATTCGAACCCGTCCCTCTTCTTTATGTTGTCTGTGAAGTATTTAGCATTTTCGAGTACTTTGTCGACGTGTTTTTCGAAGCCGCTGGTGCCTTTAGCCTTCCACATGAACCAAAATTTGAGGACATCAGCTCTGCGACCACACTGGATGTGCTTATCTCCTAGAAAAAGTATTTTTCAAATCTGAAACTTCACGCTTTTGTTGGAAACAACCTTTATCGTATGAGGTGTCGTAGAATTTGTCTTTCTGGAAAAGGTAGGCAGCGTTTTGGCAGTGGGCTTCAGAAAGGATGCCTTCGTGTCGCAGCAAAAGGGTTGAGCATTGCTGAGGGGTTGTTAGCATTTTGTGAGGATTCCAAGTCACGGAGTCAGCTCTAGAAATTACATACTTAAGTGAATTCGTTGTTTAATTGTGGACAACATATTTCATAAAAGTAAATACGTATAAACTTTGCACTCTCATTTATTAAGGCCGTATTAGACGGTTTCTGTTACGAGATGTGTGAATAAATATGTAACAATTTTATGACCAAATATCCTGCGATGTGATGGGCCAGCTTGAGCTGCATTGGGTCACAAAATTGTGTCATCTACGTCATTTTTCTGCATGAAACGGTCACAAATATCTTATTACATACAATATAAATATCTCGTAACATTGTTGTTGTTTGTTGTGTTTACAGGTGTCCCGAAAATATACCGACAACGTTCTAGGGCAGCTTCCTCTCATCAAAACAAGAAATAAAATTCCTATGAACATAGGTCCAGAAACCTCGCCAGAAACGCTTCCTAAGGGAGCTACAGGCTCCTAAAGGAGGGACCCTGAAGGTGGTTTTTTATCCAATATCTCCGAAACCGTTCAAGGGAAATCAATCAAACTTGACACAACTTTCACAAGGCGAAAGAAAAACTATTTCAAAGCAACTTCATTTTTGTTAGGCATTCAAATTTTGTTAAGCATAAGAAGGTTATTAAATATGTCAAGTTAGATTGATTTCCCTTGAAGGGGTTCGGGAATATTAAATACACACTATCTTCAGGGTCCCATCTTTAAGGGCCTGTAGCTCCCTTAGGAAGCATTTCCGGACCCATATTTATGGGAACTTTCTTTCTTGTTTTTATGAGAGGAAGCTATCCTAGAACGTTGTCAGTGTATTTTCGGGACATCCTGTATAGGTATATTCGTGTTAGGACCATCGCAGTAAAAAGTTGAGTGGTGTCTTGTATTTAATCGAGGCACTAAAAACTTAAGTCGCTCTAGAGGCTGTGGGCAGTCAACCGATGCTGATTATGTATTAATGTTTACAAAAATCTGACTCGTTGCGTCTGGACTGCCGCTCAACTTTGAACGCGATTAACAGCCAAACGGGAGAAGTTGAACATAATATACCATCGGGAATTTTTGTTGATCATTGCGTTCCCCACAACTTTGTTCGCAACACTTTTCATGTATCTCTTCATATTTCTTTCTGTTCGACTCTGTATGCAGCGTCTATAGTATTTGTGCTGGTGGCCACTGATTTTAATAGGTCCAAGGGAGTTCTAGCAATACACATGCCAAGGAACTTGACTTTATCACAAAATACAAGGTGCCCCTCTCCCCTCAACATTCGGACTATATTGATGGTTCTCTCATTGGTTCTTTTCTCAACTGCCAAACGAGGACCAATGAGGATGCTGTCGCTGATTTATCATTGATATGATTTTCCAAGAAATATTCAAATATATGTATGTATACCTTTCAATTCCTTTGAGTAAACTTCTGTGTTTCTCAGACATCAAGGCGCCTCCTCCCCATGCGGCATCGACGTGGAGCCACAAGTTGTACTTTTCGCACACGTCTGCGATCTGTTCTAAAGGATCGAAAGCGCCCATTACTGTGGTTCCTGATGTAGCACTGATCATAAACGGAACTGACTGGTTTTGGAGGGCCTTTTCGATTTCTTGGGTCAAACATGAAACTTGCATGTGGCCTCCGCCGTCTGTGGGTATCAGAATTACATTATCGGATCCGATTCCGAGGAATGATGCCATTTTCTTGATGGAATAGTGGGCATCTTCTGAAGTAAACAGAACCAGTCGTGGTATAGAATGGAGTCCTTTGGTCTGTAATAAAAAATCAACTGTTGTTAGGATGTTGCATTCGATTGTCAGTGGGCCATGCAAAAATTAGCTATTTATGCAATACGGAAGAAAACGAGGTGATTGTTTCACTAATGTGAAAGTTTGCAACCCGAGTAAAGCAAGAGAAGCGTCAAAGCGTATACAGGGTGGTCCAGGTTATAGTAGCTATAATTCACCATTCGATGGTCCATCAAAAACTAGATCGATGTTAGCGCCATCTAGAATGGGTACCCTACTACTTCGGCATAGGCAGCCCCATGTCAAGGTGCAGGTAGCGCCATCTCTACTTGGCAGCAAGTGCATGTCAGGATGCAGGGTGGTGAACGCCACCACTTCCATCGTGCCTTGCGAACAGCTTGTTGCCTTTTTGCTTATTCTATTTGCTTTGTGTAATTGTGTATAATTATAACGTTCACACTGTTCAATCCCTAAAGTGTTGTTCACCTATAATAATCGACATGCATAATTTAATTTTTTTCCAAAACGCTTCCTAAGGGAGATATAACCCTTCAAAGTCCAGTTTTTAAAATCATCTTTTTGCAATAACTCACAAGTCATCAAAGCAATTTTTACCAAATTTGGTACAAATACTTACGAAATAAGTACCCATCACTTGACGTAGATAACTTTTGTCAAAATTGTCCAGTGGCGTAGATACCGGGGGATTGTTTAACTTCTCCCACCCCATTTTCTACGCCACTGGATATTGTTGAAAAATTATACTTCTTTTGAATTCCTTGTTCAATTTAAAAAAAAAGTTACTTTTGTAAAACTTTGATTAGAGGCTTCATTTCCGAGATATTTGGGTTTTAAACTTTGGAAAACATCTCGAAATCACCACTTTCCAGAGCCCAAATAGTCTTTTCTCTGAAAACGCCTTATTTCTTAGCTAAAAATGGCGGTAAATCAACTTGAACGACCTAGAAACCTTATTCCAGTTTAGGAATCATGAGTTTTCTTGGATTTTAGTTTTAAGGCCTTTGAAAGTCGCGATTTCGAGGTGTTTTTCAAAGTTTCAAACCCAAATATCTCGGAAATGGAGCCTCTAATCAAAATTTTACAAGAGTAACTTTTTTTCTTAATTAAACGAGGAATTCAAAAAAAGTATAATTCACCAAAAATATCCAGTGGCGTAGAAAATGGGGTGGGAGAAGTTGAGCAATTTCCTGGTATCTACGCCACTAGACAATTTTGATGAAAGTTATCTACGTCAAGTGATGGGTATTCATTTCGTAAGTATTTGTACCAAATTTGATAAAAATCGCTTTGATGACTTGTGAGTTATTGCAAAAATATGATTTTAAAAACTGAACTTTGAAGGGCTATATCTCCCTTAAGAAGCGTTTTGGAGAAAAATTAAATTATGCATGTCGACCTAGTTTTTGATGGACCATCGAATGGTGAATTATTGCTACTATAACCTGGACCACCCTGTATAAGAGCTTGTGCGGGGGTGATGTGAAAAGTTCTGTGAAGACTCTTCCTGCAAGGGCTGTGTGCTTGTGTGTCCCGTTAAGTTCATCCGATTCCTTAGCTCCTAGTCTACCCTGAATGAGGCGGCGGAGCCCTCGTAGTCCGTTAGTTAGAAACAGAAAATTGATTCACATTTGGGTTCGTGTTGAAATCCAACATTTCGGTCGTTTATTATGGATTTTGGGCCAAAAACTTTCGCAAATACAAGAACCTTATAACACGGGCACAGAACAGAAACAAATCATTGCATTTCGAAGAGAAAAACGGAGAAAAACGGTTTGTTTTTGTTGAGTTGACTTCCTTGAATTCCTTTTGAGTTGACAATTTGGCAGCCGTTTGAATGCGCGCCAACCGGAAATGTATGGTAGCCATTGCCGAACCTCAACAGCTCAGATACAATTGGGAAGGTCTATTCTAGGTGCTATAAAAATAAAATTACAAACGTTTGACAAGTGACACTTCGCGTCTGACGTTCGCTGCCTACCTTCTAGTAGCAATATACATTGTTCCATGGTCCCATTGGTTAAAAAGCGTTTCAACAAAATGCTTTTTTTCGTCGCCGTTTTCAGTATAGAAAAGTGTCCATCAGTTCCGGAGCGTGGAAATACTTCTATGTTTGTTAAAAAAGTGACTTCTTCCTTCCCTTCTTTTGTTTCAGATTCAAACTTTACGAATACATATGAGTAGGTACAATCTTGACCCTTAAATCGAAATCTGCCCCTGACGGCTTTGTTCAAAATTACCTATTGACTCGAGGGTGATTTTCACCCCTTCAGAAACACTGTATTTTCAAACTTGATTTTTGTGCAAAGGTTAACAAATTTCGATATCATAATATTGTAGTATCATATCATAACAAACAGTTTTTGTTAAAAAGTTAGAGAATCGCATTTTTTATGCTTCCTGGAAAGGTGTACCTAACTTTAATAACTGTCATCACCGCTAGATTTTTTCAAATGTTGATGTTCTTCTTTTGTCTGATAGTGTAAAACCTTCTCTGCTTTCCTGATCAAAGACATCCGTCGATGTCGTTCTTTGTATGCTCAATTATTTGTTATTTAGATCGAATTTTTCTTTTAAAATCGGGAAGCAGATATTCAGCGCTATTTTTTTCGTAGATTGTTAGCAACATTACTAGCGAACAACAAACAAGTAGACATGGCAAAAGGCTTTCTCATTGATTGTCATTAGGTACAGTAACCGAGTCATTAGCAACATTGACATTGATAGCTGACAATTTACTAACAGCGTCGGTCTAATTGATCCTGAACAATTGTATTGAAACAAATACATACCTACCTTGAAGGGAAAAGAGGAAAATTGCTACTGATCCAAGATTTCCGGGTCTCGGATTTCCGAGTCCGGGTACGCAATCAATTTCCGTAATATTCAGCTGTCAAAATTCGGAACTACCTACCTAATTATTATCGATTGAAAAAATCTCGACTCAACCTTCGATGGAAAGCACTCTCTTGTTAATGCAGCCTAGGAAGTACACTTCCTTAATACTATGAATGGCGGAGAATGTTCCTTACAGTTTGAATAATCAGCTTGCGGGTAATGTGTAAACCGTTACATTAGCATTAATTATAGTGAAACATATTATTTATTTTAATCAATATTGGTAAATTCGTTATTAGATCAAAATTAAAAATTAATTAATTACTGATCAAATGAGATATACTTGCAGATATAGGAACTAAGTAGACATTTTTGCTGCAATAGACAAGGTCGCATTTTATGTTCAGTTTAATTTTCATATTATTTTGTGCTGTTTTTTAAGCAATAACGCACAATATTGGATTGTATAATTGACGTTTTGTGACCATTTGGTTAAAATCTGCTCGTTTTTCTTGTAAATTCACTAAACGGTTCCAAAAATAGATCGGTAATTCCCGATGATATCTATCTATTTTGGAGTACCGAATCAATGTCGACAGTTTTTTTAACACTAGAAGATACTCGGGCCACTGACCACAAACTTTCGCGTGCAATCCCAACGTGCGGTGAAGCCGGCACCGGCACCTCCGCCAAAATTGACAGATGTGTCTTACTCGCACGTTCAAGTCTCCACGTATTTCAATCGCCAAGCCATCGCGTATATAATCCATTCCAAGCTTAAAAAAAACACAGCTGGCCATGAAAAATTCGAGTTTTGTTGGTGTCCCTGATTTTTGATGTTTGTTGTCATCTTGATACAGAAGAGGTTACGTTAAAATTTGTGTCCATATGACATGAAACCTTCACCTGAACTAGGCTGTGTTGTCAAATTGTCATTCCTGGGACTGCGTCGCCGGCAGATCGCAGGTTTGCTCACTGACCTCAGCCGTTTTCTTTCGGCCAGGATCACAGATCATGATCCTGGAACAGAGGGTGAATCGCACCAAGGGTCGTACAGGGCGCGACGAGCTCAGTTCGCGGGATCACTTCCGACGAAAACACACTATACGGTGCTGGAACTGGGTTCGCCTCGATGATTTTTAAACTGTATATTCTTACTATTGCACCTTTCAACACTTTCACTATTGAAATAACGTGCCTAACGGCATTTTTAGGACAAAACATAATGAAAATATTGTGTCAGTGTCAAAATCTGACCTAACAATTAAATTAAACGGCAATCCAGCAAAGCAAACATCACTTTGACAAATTTGATTAAATCATCTAGACTTTTTCAATCCATCAACTTATCAGATTGTCCAACTTGAAGAAAAAATATCATAGGCAACTGTGGTTTTTTTAAGCTTGGAATGGATAATATTCTGGAAATGTCCAGAGCTCCTGCATTTGTACACTGCGACCTAATGGGAAGAGTCCAGAAAGATCGCGTGTTCTCCAGAATCGCCGCTTGTAACAATAAATTGAACAAAACAATAAATTGAACAAGAATCTAAAAAATAGGTACATTCAGTTTTGGAAATTGTTTAGAGGCGACGATAACTGGTGAAAAGGAAGAAACTATACGACACATGGGCACTTTTGGCAAACGTGGACAACTGGACAATATCGTTCAATAGAGACTTAATTTAGTAATCTTTGATATTTAGGAAAAAAATCGGTCAAAAGAACAATTCAAAAGTTCAACATGCGGTATCGAATAACGCAAGCCCGTGAGGACGAATTCACTTCTTCGACATCTGTTTGTAGCAAGGACGGAAATTGGCAGTTCGTCATGAAGACTTCATTCTCATTTCTCTGCTTCTATTATTCGTCCCTATTTTATTCTTTGATTCTCTTTGCCAACAAGAATTTGACTACCAATTTGGCTGACGATTTGAAGTGTTTTGAAGAATAAATCGGGCTTATTCAAAGAGGATGATACATTTCAAGAATATTAGTATTATTATCCTGGGTTGCACCAAAAAAATAATACGCAATTAACGCTAATACGAGATTGAATGGATTTCAATCTGGCCAATCCTATAATAGGTTGACCATGGGAAATGCATAAAATCTTTAGCTAATCAATCATTGGATCATTCTCTTTTGTAAAACCAGAATTTCTATAATTCACCAACGAGTGCCGACCAAAAGAAATTTCACTAATCTCGTATTATATTAATTGAGCGTTGGTGCAACCCAGGTCCCAGGGTTAGGGTTATCTTCTCTTTTCATTTAGAAAAAAAGGAAATTCCGAAGTACCTGCCTATTTATCCTTAATGATGTCTCAAAAATTTTAAACTAGTTGGTACTCACCTACAAGGATTAAGAACATCGTTTCTCCAACAGCAACCATGATAATAATGATAATTGGGTATAATTTGGGAGGTATGGGCATAGTAATAATATTATTAGTACTATTATGTATCTAATATTATATATTCGACACCTGTAAAGGTCATGAATAAACATTATTATTATTATTATTATTGGAAGTTACCCGTGCATTGTGCAATTTAACTCGGGTTTAATGACCGCGATCATCAATGGGGAAAGCTTGAGACCATTAGAAGCTAGGTACCATTAGTGAGTAGCAGTATTAAGTACTTACTTTCTGATAGGTAGGAGCATTCAAGTTTTTTTTCAATAATAATAACACGTTCTCTACATGTCTCATGGGGTACTTGCCCAATTTTTTTTGTTTGTTTAACCGATAGTGTGGTTAAAAATTATGTACCGGTATTTTTTCTTTTTCATAAATTCCCAAAATTGCGGCCGTGATGCGTGTTTTAAAAATATATTTGTGACGTCACAAATATACTAAAAACTAAACAAACAGGACTGTTGGATTTGAAGCTCAAAAAATTGTAAGAGTGATATCACAATATTTGAAAAATACAGACATGAAAATCTCACTAATGTTTTCCTATTGTTACCAACCCTTTGAAAAATTGAAAATTTAAAAAAAATCTTTTTAACCAATGGATATATTTTCCGGAATTCTCAGGAAATACTCTTTATTACTATTGTTGATGATTAAAAGTATTTTCAGTCAAATCTGTTTCATTGGCAAGTACCCCATTGTCTACTCTAGTCTTTCTATACAGGGTGTTCATTTGAAAGGGTCACACCTGATTTCTCGCCGCAAGAATTTTTCACCGGAAAACGCGGGAACAGGTCAATTTTTGTTTCAAGGGGGACATCTAGGACACATACTGCCGAATTTTCATCTTCAACCCCAAGCCCCCACCCCACCCTACTTTAAAATTTCAAATAGCATTGCCTATGTTGTGATACATCAAATTGAAAGCAATAAAATTCTCTTTCTGTCAAACATATTTACAATTTTCTTGAGCCACCCCCCCAAACTGTTGTTGAAAGGAAACTTTTTCTCCTCTCAACTCCCGTAGTGTTTCGGACGAGACGAGACGAGACGAGATTTTGATGATCTCGATCTCGGAAAATCTCGAAAGTAACGATCTCGTCTCGATTTTCCGAGAATCTCGAGTATAAGATCTCGATCTCGATCTCGATCTCGCCGAAATCTCGACGAGATTATTAAAGAAAGATAAAACAAGAAGGTTTGTTTGAAGACAAATTGATTTTTGTTTTACCATCCTTCAACCATATTTCTAGGAAGCTTGTCATTTGAGTCACTTTTGATCCAATCCCTTTTCCAGAATTTATACTATCCAAAGTCAATTCCGATTCTTGATCCTTCTTACCTGAACCTTTAGCTTAATCAGGAGCCCTCATTTTCCAAAATCGGTTGATAACGAATAAAGTTATTACCGCGAAATCAAAAGGTTACATATTTGAGATCACCTGTTATTGGAGGCGATAGACCCAAAATTCCAAAAACCGTCTCGAGGTATGGGAACATATCTCTCCTGAAACACTTGGAAAAAAAACAAAAACCATTTTTTGTGGATAAAAGGCTATTCAAACTTTTCGATTTTTGAAGTACAGGGTGTTCACGATAAAATTCACCTCCCCTCTGGGAAATTCACCTTTGAAATATTTTGAAAAACTAAAAACTTTTTCTCAACGATTCTTCCCAGGGATCTTGAATCGATCGTCCAAAAGTTTTAATTTGGTACCGTATACAGGGTGTGACATGTAACTTTCTTATTTCAAATGCAACACCCTTTATTTTATTACGTCATTTGATAAAGCCTTTTATTCTGATTACAAAGATATATAACATTTATGATTTATTTTGACAAGGAAGCTGTTAAAAAAATAATAGAATAGGTGGTCAAATATAAATCAAAAATTACGCGACACCCTGTATTGGGAACGAATTAGACCATTTATCCATGCAGAGTTGAATTCTGCAGACAAAATGCTACGAGAATAACTTTATTTCAAGTGAGCTGTAGAAACCAACGCCATCTTGCCGCGAAACAAAATTATTTGACTACCTATTTTATTATTTTCCGACAACTTACTTGTCAAAATAAATCGTAAGTGTCATATATATTTGTAATCAGAAAAAAAAGCTCCACCAAATAACGAAATAAAATATAGGGTGTTGCATTTGAAATAAAAAAGTTACATATCACACCCTGTATACGGTACCAATTAGAAACTTTCAGAGGATCGATTGAGGGTCCCTGGGAAAAATCGTGGAGAAAAAGTTTTTAGTTCTTCGAAAAATTTCGAAGGGGAATCTACTGGAGGGGGGTGAATTTTATCGTGAACACCCTGTACTTGATTGAGCGCCGTGTCCGCGTATAATTAATACGAAAGACCTGCACCAAAAATGGCCTATGACAAGTTGTAGTATACTACGTGATCTGATCAGTAAATAAAAAATTATTCAAAATAGTTCACTCATTCAATAGTACAAGAGAGATAGATTTCAACCTCGGAAAAAATATGGACGTCCTGAAAATTTGATATTTCGTTCAGAATTGAGTGCTCTACAACATATCCAAAATCGCCAAAAATCGCACACGGGGGTTTTGAGTTATTGGAGGGGAGTAAAAACTTGCTGGTAAAAATGGAGGGGATGGAACCCGTCAACCCATTGGATGCGAATACATTATAGTTCGACGTATCATATCCCATTGATACCATTTTGGCACAAAAAGTGTCCATCATTGTTGAAGGGGAGTAGTGGGGGGGCGAAGCTCTGCTAGGTGGTCCATTTGGTTTTTATGGCCATGTCGAACCGATCACGACAAGTTTGGTATCTTTTCCGACTAAATTCAATCTCCTGAACTCGTATCCGATGTCCAAATTTGGATGAAAACAAGTTTGAACAAGTTAACTTGAGAAAACTTGTTTTTTCTTTGACAATTTTGACGATTTTTTTTTGTACTGTTGGAGGTGTTCATTTCCAGAAAATTTTCAGAGACCATTGAATTGAAGTGTATTCTCCACAAAAATCATCCACTTAAAGTATAATTTTGTTTCTCGAGTTTAAAAAATCGATTTGAACTTGAGCCGACGCGGCGCGTCGTCTACTACTGACCAGAACACAACAGCATGCACCTTTAAATGAAAACACCTCAAACTATTGAAGAAATAAGAACTGATCTTCGAAAATTGGAGGATTTGTGGAGAATTGAATTCCCTATAACATAAACAAAATCGCCATGAATCGCACTGTAGGGTTTTGAGTTATTCAAGGGGAGAGGTAACAGTTCATGTATGAATCCTGTCAAAGTGTTATACTCTTCCTCAAATAACTCAAAATCTTGCATTGCGATTCATGGCGATTTTGTCCATGGTATAGGCACAGACGTATAGGGAATTCAGTTTTGCACAAATCCTCCAATTTTCGAAGATGAGTTGTTATTTCTCCAATAGTTTGAGGTGTTTTTATTTAAAGGTGCATGCTGTAGTGTTCTAGTCAGTAGTAGACGACGCGCCGCGGCGCCGGCGGCTCAAGTTCAAATCGGTTTTTTAAACTCGAGAAACAAAATTATACATCGAGTGGATGATTTTTGTGGAGAATACACTTCAATTTATTGGTCCCTGAAAATTTTCTAAGAATTAACACCTCCAACAGTACAAAGAAAATTCGTCAAAATTGTCAAAGAAAAAACAAGTTCTCTTAAGTCATCTTGTTCAATCTTGTTTTCATCCGAATTTGCACATCGAATACGAGTTCAGGAGATTGAATTTAGTCGGAAAAGATACCAAACTTGTCGTGATCGGTTCTACATGGCCATAAAAACAAAATGGACCACCCAGCAGAACTTCGCCCCCCCACTACTCCCCTTCAACAATGATGGACACTTTTTGTGCCAAAATGGTATCAATGAGATATGATACGTCGAACTATAATGTATTCGCATCCCATGGGTTGACGCTTAGAATGGTTGACGGGTTCCATCCCCTCCATTTTTACCAGCAATTTTTCTACTCCCCCTCCAATAACTCAAAACCCCCGAGTGCGATTTTTGTCGATTTTGGATATGTTGTAGAGCACTTAATTCTGAACAAAATATCAAATTTTCAGGACGTCCATATTTATTCCGAGGTTTCGCCGATTTCTTTATTATTTTTCCTGTACTACAAGAGTTATGACACCTTGAATGCGAATGAAATTTTTGGGTGGCCCACTTCAATTGGCGCGCAGTTTATTTATAGATGGCGCTCTTGGGTTTTTCGAGATCTCGACCGAGATCTCGATCTCGACGAGATCTCGACATGATAGATCTCGTTCTCGACCTTGAAGGTTACAAGTGATCTCGATCTCGATCTCGTCTCGAAATCTCGACGAGATAGAGACGAGATCGAGATTTTTCTCGTCTCGTCCGAAACACTACTCCCGATTCTTGAGAAATGGACTTTCCAGCAAAAACAGGTCGATTTTTATTTCAGGGGGGGTCATCGGTCATCTAAGACACGTATGACCAAATTTTCACCTTCAACGCCTTCGCCCCCACTCTACTCTACTCCAGAATTTCAAATGGCATTACCGATCTTGAAGGCCAGAAAATTCTTTCTTCGTGAAACATATTTCTAATTTTTTTCACCACCTTTGAAGTAAGGTAGGGTAAGGGCGAAGGGATTGAAGATAAAAATTTGTACATACGCGTCTTATAGCTGTATTACACTACACAATTTCTTGTACAACTTCTTGTACAATCTGTCAGTTGAACAATCAAGTTCATTGTTTTTTGACACTATTTAGGCAGATTGTACAAGAAATTGTGTAGTGTAATACAGCTATTAGATGACCCCATTGAAATAAAAATCGCCCTGTTTCTGCTGGAAAGTCTATTTCTCAAGAATCTGGAGTTTACAGGGTCAAATTTTTCCTTTTACTAACAAAGAGAGAATTTTCACAAGGGTTGGAGGGTGGTTCAAAAAAATTTGAAATATGTTAAGCGGAAAGAGAATTGTAGTGCCTTCAATTTGATGTATCACAAGATATATAATGCTATTTGAAATTTTAAAGTGAGGTGGGATGGGAAAGAAGGAGTTGAAGATAAAAACTTGACAGTATGTGTCCTAGATGACCCCCTCGAAACAAAAATCGACCTGTTTCGGCGTTTTCCTAATGTGAAAAATTTTGGCGGCAAGAAATCAGGGGTGACAACATTTCAAATGAACACCCTAATCGGGCAAATTTTCTAGTTAAGCAATGTATAGGCTTACCTAAGAGGCTTACCGCCTTTTTACCTGGTGTGAAACTGGCTTTTTCGAAAGTAAAATTGTGTTTCCTGTCAAACTGACATTAAAATATTGAAATCTTGAAAAATTGACCGGGGCTGAAGCAGCCCACTTTCTATCCAGCTATAGCAGAAATGCGCGAAAAATGCCTTTCAAAAGTGGCCCGAACGACATCGTGTATTGTCTTAGATTATTGTGTCGAATATCGTCAGTGCATCCAACACCAACGTTTAGGGGATTATCTATACTATACAG
Organism: Anaspis maculata; assembly: GCA_949128115.1. NCBI lineage: Eukaryota > Metazoa > Arthropoda > Insecta > Coleoptera > Scraptiidae > Anaspis > Anaspis maculata. The sequence continues at coordinate 45,324,374 of OX421963.1, forward strand.
GGTGTTTCAGGGATGATGGCAAAGAATTTAACTGTGGGTAGATCTCGTCAAAATATGACGAAAACCTATATACCATTTTGCAAAGTTCGGCCTAATGACGAAGATACAGCCCTCCAAAGTACACTTTTCCGGATTTAAAAAATTTGTAACTCAGGAACGTTTCGACAAATTTAGCTTTAATTTAGCATAAGCTGGTTAGTCATAATCATCTATCAACCTGCCAAATTTGGAAAGAATCCAATCAGTGGCGTAGAAGTAATGAGGGGTCACCTTGAGTCAACTTTTTTTCGGGTGCTTCTAAATTATTGACCCGCATAACTCCTACACCACTGGTTGGATGCTTTTCAAATTTGCCAGGTTGATAGATAATTATGTCAAACCAGCTTTTGTTGAATTAAAGCTAAATTTGTCGAAGAGTTCCTGAGTTGAAAATTTTTGAAATCCGAAAAAAAGCGAACTTTGGAGGGCTGTTTCTTCATCATTAGGCCGAACTTTGCAAAATAGTATCTAGCTTTTCGTCATATTTTGACGGGATCTACCCACAGTTGAATTTTTTGCTATCATCCCTGAAACACCCTGTATACAATAGTTCAGATTTGGAAAGTTGGAAACAAAAATCTTTCAAGTCACTCGATTGACATCTTGTGTGGAAGGACTAGAATCGATCAGCCTGGCCTGGCACAACAATTTTTATTTCATTTTATGGGGCCTTGGCAACACAGTAACACAGTCTATTTCAAGTAAGAACTCATATTTAAATTTTTGAAATAAAAAATCTGGAATGCGATGAAGTAGTCTGTTTTATGAACATTAATTTTTAATTCTCGCTTTATCTGTTGCTGATACTGATCGTTAACTGAAATCCATCACCATATTCAAGATCTAAGAAATGTTCAAGATTATTCTATATAAAACGCTAAACAATTTTATTGGTGAAATGCGGATGAAAATGGTTGTTTGTCTAACAATAAGGTTCAGTTTGTAAAAAGACCGTTGCCAATATCTAATTTGTTGAATGTTTATAGTTGCCTACCATTGAAATGAACTATCAGTCCCCGCCGCTGGCAGTCCCCGAGAGTTTATTCTTAGACAGAAATTAACTATCTTCCTGGAGCTAAAAGAAAGTACCAACTCGAAAACAGCGTGCTCAACTAATTTTCCAAAAATATTTTTGAAAATTTCGATTTATTTTTGAAAAATTAAAAATTTTACCACGGGGTTTCTAAGTACATTCATGTAGTTTTCAAAAGAAACCTCAATTGTAGACTTATGTACATGTACAAGAATAAGCCCTTGGGAATTGCCGGCGTAACGTCTTACTTGACTAATATTGCGGCCAGCCACCTTGAAGCCAAACGTCTTAATTAAGAACTACCCAATACTCATGCTAAGTTTACCTTAATATCTGGCATTAACTTATGCCGAGCACAACTCATGGCATATCCATTGGCGATGGAACCTCCAGGGCAGAAAATGCCATCACCTCTCCCATCCTCAAATCCAATTATCTTACGCATCTCTTTCAAAACCGTTTCTTCCATAAGAGTAAACACCGGCGACACTTCGTACGTATAAACACTAGGATTCAGCGCATCGGTAAGCCATTGCCCCACCAAACCGTAAGGATCCAGCGAAGAGAAAAGTTGATTTACAAAATAGGGATGTCCAGTTTTCACGGAATATGCTATGGTGTCCTTGACCAAGTCCAGAAGTTCTCCGTGAGTCGACGGCGAATGCCTCAAAGTGAAGTCCATCAGCCGGTTCAGTTCTTCGGGACCGTGCCATTGCAACACGGGACTCTGACGCTTGGTGCCTTCGAAAACCGCCTCTTTGAGTATCGTTTCCATACAGATCTTTATAAATGGCTCGTGCAGATCTCTGCTAGGCAAACTTTCAAAAGTTGCCGTTCTGGGGTTGGTTTTTTGGGTTTTTTCGAAGATGCCATTTCCTTCTAAATCTTTGATGATGCTCTGCACCATAACGTCTTGTCTACCGGTTGGCGGCATGTTGTGAGTCCTCCTGTAATTTTACACGACTGATTCACTAATGACTACCATCGGAACATCGATAGCTTTATAAGTAATAGGGTCACTCATTAGTCCTTGCTCCGGACTTTCCCTACCACTACCAAGTTAATCATTGTTTCTTCTGACCATGGCGGAGTCGCGTAGAATTGCAAGCAGGGGTTTTTCGCTTCCTCCGATTTCGATTGGTGTACCCTACCAATTTTTGCTATTTAGTGACGTCACAGTACTTTTTACTGTTCTTTGAAACACCTCCACACACATGGATGGGTTTTAAAACCTGCAGTCCTGCACTCCTGCATGCTTGCATAATTGGATATTGACCACTTTTATCACTTGCACTTGGTAATCAGCAATGAATCTAGTTTAATGGTATTGTAAGAATTTTTCAATTAGATATCATAATTACTAATTTAATATTCATGGTATCTGTGCTGTGATTGATAATTTGCGGTAACAATAAATTATTGTTAATGAAAGGAGAATACTTTTTCACTTTTACGTGACATTTATTGGAATTATTGTAAATTGCTATATTTATTTATATTTATTAAATGCTGCTTCCAACACATGCAGAGAAAAGTTGACGTCATCTTTGGTGATGCACATTGGCGGTTGAACCCTCAAAACCTGAAACAGTGTAGGTAAATCTTAATAAGAGAAATTGTAAGTGGACTAGATTCCTAAGCTTATTCCTAATTTATTCCTAGTTTATTTTATAAGATATAGGATTTTTTCATTTGGAAATCAACCTTATACTAATTCAGAAACATGTTGATAGTGAACTATTTAGGTACTTCACGGCTAGCAGTAAAATAGTTATTTATGTAGCAAGAGCGTAAAGCCTCACTTTTAGGTCCGGAAATATGTAGCGATGGCACATTCAGACCGAGGACCTAGAACAGGCTTTACGTTCGAAAAAAATTCTCAAAATCGGTTTAATTGTGATTTTGCGATATTTGAAACTGTTACAATAATAATATTTTGACAGTTTGTTTTGTCAAATGAACCCGTAAGTAGTATATTTCGTTGTAATCAGGATGAAAGACGGCATCAACTGCTTGTTAATGAAATTTTTTTTGCGACACCCTGTAAATTAATGGTTTAGAAAATTTTCATGGCCAAATTCAAAAAATACAGCAAAACTCCTTTAGACAGTTTTCCTTCTCGATCTTAACGCGAACACCCTGTACAATGTACATACATTAGCGAGAACTCAGAAATCGAAATTTGACTCAAAATGAACCGTCTTGTCAATGAGGAGGAGCTAGCGGCGGCTTGCCGAATTCGAAAACTCAGAATGTTAATCAGGTCAAAAAACTGTACCAGAATGCAAATTTTCGACTCCCTGCCATCTTTCACAAGGTAAACGGTAAACAAACCCCATTTCAATGTATTAGTCGACTGTACTAGCTTGACCACCCCCCATTTATAGCCAAGTATTTTTTGGTGGATGCCATTACCAACACCAAAAATATGAAGAATGACGTCTTATCCCGTATTAGTTTTCAAATTATTCCTATATTTTGAAGGTAAGCACAGGGTGTTCACGTATAAATTATACTCCCCTTGGAGACTTCTCCCTGAACATAATTTTAAAAAGAAAAAAATTATTCTGACATGATTCTTTCCGTAGGCTCCGAATCGGTCCTCTAAAATTTTCTGTGGTGAATCGCTTACGGGGTTAACATCGAAAATTTATCTTAGATTGGACACTGATTCAAATTATCAGAAAACCACTGGAAATATGTCGCCCCATGATTTTCTTTTTGTAAAAAAGAATTAAAATTGATTCATGTGGCTTGCACAAGGAATTTTTTTTTACAGGAAGAGTGGCACAGAGATTATGACAGATCACTCCGCTTGCACTCCGTATGCACACACACAGTTTGCATAAGAGTCGTAAGTTTGCATTGAGATAGATACAAGGTGTTTCAGAAGTTAGTACCTAGCTATATATCCCCGGATTCAGCATTCAAAAATATGAAGTTTACGAACAGTTGAACTTGAAGACATCTCATCAAAATTGTAGCCATCACTTTATTGCTATGCATTATGTGGTGTCGTATACCAAATTCGAAGCTGATCGGTTGAACGGTAAAAAAATATGACTTTTGCACCTTTAAAGGCATTGTTTACCTTTGCGAAAATATGGAGAAATAAGCATTACTCTCATTAGGGCGATAACTCAGTGTAGCCCAGGCGCCAGGGAGCAAAAATCAGCTCAATAAGGAAATAATTGTTTCCTGGCTGGAAACTAGCTTAAAACGATCTGTGTAGCTTAGATTTCGACATACTAATTTCCCCCCTTTCGGAAATGTCGGCGTCATGTCGCCATCATCAACAAGAAGTGCACCAGCGTGGTTTTTGCCGAATATCTTGATTTTGGGCCATCTGACAGCAAAAGATATAAGAAGTCATTTTGAAACCAATAAAATTCCCTACGGAAAAGTTTTTAAATGACCTTTCTGCGACCTATGGTTTTTGAGATAGAGCTTCTGGAAGCGAGAGGCATTGTCGTAAAAGCTCCATGGCCACTTGACTCGAAAAACTAAAATGTCGATGTGACAAAAAATTTCAAAATGAGATTTCTCGAGAATCCTTCATGCTATAGTTGCGGTGATGGTCTTAAACTCTTCCTCTTGAACCGTTGATTACGAATATAGAAAAGTCAAAAACGTCACATTGTACATATACAGGGTGTACTTAGGGAATCGAATCAGATCAGAGAAATTTTACATATTTCTTCGATTTAGCCTATATGCGACACTCTAAGCACCTAACACGAGTCCAATATCAATATGGATTTGCTCTATAAGCTTCACTTAATACACGAAAGAAGTGGTCAGCTCACAGCTTTACTGTAAAATGTTTTGAAGGCCCTCTGAAATCATCAAAATATTAAAAATTTACAGTACCAAGGAATGTATGTAACAGTATATTATATACCAAGGGACCAAAGTGAATTTTTGATTTGGGGATTTGGACCCAAAGGGCCCTCGAGCAACAAACTTTACCCAAAGGATCAAAAATTCACTTTGGTTCCTTGGTATATAATATACTGTTACATACATTTCTTGCTACTGTAAATTTTGATGATTTCAGAGGGCCTTCAAAACATTTTACAGGAAGACTGTGAGCTGACCATTTCTTAAGTGTATCTAGTGAAGCTTACAGAGCAATGCATATTGATATTGGACTCGTGATAAGTGCTTTGAGTTTCGCATAGGCTAAATCGAAGAAATATGTCAAATTTCTCTGTTCTGATTTGATTCCCGTAGTACACCCTGTATATGTACAATGTGACGTTTTTGACTTTTCAATATTCGTAATCTACGGTTCAAGAGGAAGAGTTTAACACTATCACCGCAACTATAGCATGAAGAGTTCTCGAGTAATCTCATTTGGAATTTTTTTTTTGTCACATCGACATTTTAGTTTTTCGAGTCAAGTGGCCATGAAGCTTTCACGACAATGACTCTCGCTTCCAGAAGCTCTATCTCAAAGACCATAGGTCACAGAAAATTGATTGAAAGACCAAACTGTAGGGAGTTTCATAGGCTTCAAAATGACTCCTTGCATCTTTTGCTGTCAGATGACCCAAAATTGAGATATTCGGCAAAAACCACGCTGGTGCACTTCTTGTTGATGATGGCGACATGACGCCGACATTTCCGAAAGGGGGGAAACTAGTATGTCAAAACCTAAGCTACACAGATCGTTTTAAGCTAGTTTCCAGCCAGGAAACAATTATTTCCTTATTGTTTTCCCTGGCGCCTTGGCTAGTGGTAGATACCTACCGATCCTAGGAATATTGTGAAACCAAAAAAGCTTTGGTCTTCCCAAAAATGCCAGGAACCCCTATAGTCAATGTAGTATTCCCAAAACACGCGACAATGAACAATTGGTACAATGAACCCCTCGATGAACCCCAAAGTGATGCCGACGTTAATGGATAGAACTATGTTCCATCATCCCCCCCTTCCCATTCAATCCAGAATTGCTCAAGACACGCGAAAAAACACCATTCACATGGCATATCCCATCGCAATTTTTGCAGAATTAAAATGGTTTAGTTCTTTCATCAACCTCAACTCACCAGACCTCACTCATTGACATGCGTATCTTTACCTATCCAACCCTACAGTCACAAACAAACGTTCCCAAAACACAAGCATCACTATCAACTAGTTTCGACCCTCCGCTCATTTTGAAATTATGCCAGTTTGAAGTCTTACAGGTCCTCAGTACTCACATTTCCGAAAACCCCTCCCCTGCCAACAATCAAACCGAGATCACGGCACTCGTCCCAAATGTCGTACAACTTATCGGCTTGCAACGGTTTTCCATCACTTTCCTCGAGCTCAATTCCAATCATCAATCCTTTTCCTCTGACGTCTCCGATCACCGGAAATTTGGACTTCAGCTTTTCCAGTTCTTTTAAGAAATACGTTCCCAGAACATGAGAATTTTGCTGAAGTTTTTCCTCCTCTATGATCTGAAAAGAAAAAAAATAACACAGGCATTTTCATCGACTATATCATTGGACACACATCTAAGACAGTTATTCCGACGGTACAGCCGATTGGGTTCCCTCCGAAAGTATTGAAATGCGTCGCTTTAGTTAATGCATGCGCGATTTCTGACGTCGTGACCACTGCTGCTAAAGGGTATCCGTTTCCTATTCCCTTGGCCATGGTTACGATATCCGGTTGTAGGTCGTGCATCTGGAACCCCCAGAAATGTTCTCCTGTCCTGCCAAAGCCCGTTTGGACTTCGTCTATGACGAGTAAGCCGCCGTTTTCTTTGACGACAGCGTGGGCTGCTTTCAAGTACCCTTTGGGATACTGTACGATCCCACCGACGCCTTGGATTGACTCAGCAAAAAATGCCGCCAGGTTGCCTTTCCTGAGGTTGTAGTTGAACACGTCTTGGAGTTGTTCAACGTATTTGGTTTTCGCATTGCAAGATCCTGAGCATGAGCAAGTTCTTGAGGTTTGTACTGGACTGTCTCGACATTTCGAACCGCCCCAAATACCTCTGTAAACATCCGGGTTCATTATCTAGAACAAAGACTCCCTCATTACGATTTCTATTTCGAATAAAACTTCCAAGGGAATCATGCGATACTGAATGAACATGCATGAACCCAAACCACGCGGGGATCTACAGTTCAACATGCATGCCGATCCATGATGCAGAGCCATCGTGTGGAGCTCATGCACATGTATTCCATTTAATATTTTTTTCATTGATTCGGAACCCCCCCCCAAAAAAAGAAAATTTTGCGTGACGCACAGTGGTCCATTTCACGAATCTAGCTGGACAAAAATAAAAAAAACATTTTTTTTTTCAAATTGATCACGGCCAATGTTTTTTGATGAATAGTGAACCAAAATAACCTCATTGATTGAGAAGCTCCCTAAATACTTCGCCACCTACTTTTTGCGCGGGTTCTAAAACCAGATAAAACAAGGTACCTACTATTGTAGACAAAAAAAGCTGAACGACAGATGAATGACTTTTCAGATTTTTGACCTGTGAATCAACTTTACTGTCATCAAGAATATGCCACCCATAACCAAAATTGCTTTGTCATTTTCTGTGTCAAACATGACAGAATGTTCAATGAATCTGTTAGGGTGTAACGTGTAAATTATACCTCTTGTGGAGAGTGGTATCGTGGTATTGCGTACAAAACGGTAGCAGACCGTCTTGGTACCAGGAAAGGGACGGTCAACAACGTTATGTGCAGGCGACGGGAAAATTCAACGCTGACACGGCAACCCGGTTCTGGCAGACGCAAAGCTACCACCAAAGCCAGAGATCCAGCAATAATCCAAATGGTCTATGGTCTATAACCAGATGCTAGAGGATGATTCGTTCGCCAATGTTCGACATGCTGCGAGCCCCTTAAATTCCCCTACAAGCGAAAGGCAACGGACCGTCATTGCCATGTACTCGTAGTATTTTACATGGAATGAACACGATGTCACCATGTTGCGGATTCGTGTTGATACAGTGGGTAGAAATCTCGGTGGAAATGATCCATTTTCATCTTTACCTTTTTGTAGGTACTCCTGGTCCATAGGTACAAAGAAATTAAAGACGCAACTGACATTTGTTTTGTGACTAAAAAAAAAAAATCACTGGCATTTTGGCATGGGCAGGGATGTCATGGGCTCGTCAAAAATGATAATCCTAAAGGGCTTTTCACAAAATTTTGAAATGTCATTCATATGTCGTTCAGCTTTTTTTGTCCACAATAGTAAGTGAAGAAAGTCCTATCTGTTGCGTTCTTTTCACTACCAAACTACGACAGTGTTCAAGTACTGACAGAATTTCAGTTGTCAAGGATATCCAGACACAGGTAAGTACTTTCAAATAATATACTTGTTTTCCATCCCAACCCACTTTACCCTATATTGGCAGCGATTTCTGTTTTACCCTGCAAGTTTTCGAACAGCTACATTTTTGCGTGGACGTACACTTCGATTGCTGTAGATTTCTGTGATGAGTTTTTATTTATTTGAAAGCTTGTTTCCTGCTCTGTCAAACTGCACAAAATTTGGGTGCGTGGAGCTGCGTCTGAGTTTTGTATCTCCATTTTCAGACATGCATGTAATTTCTCGGCGTGACCTTTTCGAAGTGTGGTGAATGACAAAAATAAAGAAGCGAAATATTTGTAAGTGTATCTACATAAGCTTCAGTTTTTCGGACAAGATGATGTCGGAGAGGCTATTGAAGTGGCTGTCATAAAAAGAATTGAAGATTTTGCTTCAAGACAAGACTTCTTAAAAATCTCATTTTGTTTCTGGAACACTAACTTGTTCCATTTTTCATTTCAGAAGATTTGCATGCAAAATTTCCGGTTCTTTTTATACCAGCTACTTCAATAGCCACCCCGACACTATCTTGTTTAGAAAACTGAAGTAGGTACATGTAAATACACTCGCAGATACTTTGTCCCATTGTTCATTTTGTTCACCCACACTTCGAAATGGTTACGCCGAGAAATTATATGCCGATCAGCTTTTAAATTCAGCACTAGAACGGTAATTTTCTCACGCCAAGTTGGCCATTCTGCGATAATTGGGGATGCTCAAATTTGTAATGTTGGATCACTTTTTCCCTAGATGACCTTGAATTTGTATTGTCAATCGAGTACAGCGCTGTTGCAAGATTGTATGAACATTCAAGGCGTCTTGATTTTGGTAGATTTTCGCCAGTTCAAATAGGCGACTGGTGGAATGTTTTTTCAAATAAAATAATAAATTACGTTGAGGAAACTGTTCTAGTTTTCAGTCAAAAATAAAGGTCAATAGCTGATATCTAAAATTAATCTGTGCCCTTCAAATTTAACACTAGGCAATACATTTCACAAGCTCTCGAAGGTAATAATCGAAAATTTCACAATTTTTCTGAATTTATTGCTATGCCTGTATAAAGGCCGCTCTATGAAATTACGCAACGCAGCCGCAGCCGCAACGCAGGTTTCTGATTGGCTCGCAAGCCTGTCGCGTCGTTGCGATGGCTTTGCGAATACCTTGCGAGCCAATCAGAAACCTGCGTTGCGGTTGCGTTGCGAATTTTCATAGAGCGGGCATTAAAGATACAATATTAGTGACAACGTAAATCAACTTATATAGTGCAATAGTACCTAGTATAGTAGGTTCACTTGTACCGTGATTCTAGTAGGCTGGGCAAATTTCACAGTTTGGCATTGTAGACTTCACGTCCAACTGCCTAGTGTGCGCTTGAGCGTCTGGCTTCGAAAGATAGGTTATGTTGGTGTGATGGTGTGTTGACTGTTGCTGTCAAAAATAAAAAATTTACCGAAATCAACTTTGCAAATTGCAAATATGGAGTGGATCGGACCTTTCACAAGTTCCGCAAATTTCTTGTTCCAGTACGATGTCCTGAGCAGTGAAATCAAGTATTAATGCCGATGAATCACATCCTCACAAAAATTAGGAGGGTTCAGCTTCCCATCGTTTCCAGCCTTCCAGAGTGTGGGTACTTCTTTTAAAAACCAGGAATAGTTCACAATGCTTCCATATTATGTGGTTTTTGGAAATAGATTCACGTCTTCTCCGCAAAGCTGAACGTTATGGGGTACATGCCCAGCACCTATTCCGCCCGTTTTTTCTCCCAGAAGCGAGTTCTTGATGGCACTCTCGAGGACTTTAAAATGGGCACTGGACGTTATTGTTCAAGACACAAGCTGAGGCGCAAACACAGTTTTCACAGTAATGGGCATAATTTCACCACAATTTTCGTGAAACTCGTGATTTTCAGTCTATTTGACACTCGATTTGACAAACGGTAAAGTTGTTGATCTTGTCGTTAAGCTTAAACTGTCAAACATCAATGCAACCAACTGCCAAGTTCTAGGGAGTTTTCAAATATCAGATTTGAAAACTTAGAAACAAAATCTCACAGCCAACTAGAATCACGGTACAAGTGAACCTACTATATCACTATATGTAGGTACTTAAGATACATTGATACTATAACTAAATATATACAACAATTCTTGAAAACCTGTGAGATGAATCAACTTCAGCTACAGCATTCGCTTGAAGATCTATAGGCAAAGCACAGAGAAACTGTTCGACGTAGCTTTAATGCAAAAAAAAAAGGAAAAGATGTCAGTGAGGCTGATATCAGTGGCCATCTTAGGAAACAGAGGGTAGAGTAGATGCAGCAAGTGGGCGAGTGCGAAGTTGCCGATGGAGATGTTGAGGAACTACAGGTCTAGCTCAGATGCAGTTTTTGATAGCTATTGTCCGCAGACACCTACTCCGCGACGATGTGGTTCATGGTCTGGTTCTCAGTTCCACATGGCTGTGATGTTCAAAATTGGCAGCCAGAAAGTCTGGTAGATTTGACAACTCCAGCAATGATTCTCAATGCTTGGTTAAGAATGACGTCAATGATGTTGTGTGTGTGTGCTATTCATCCAAACAGGAGCGCAGTATTCCGCTGTCGACTAGACCAAGACAAAGGTGGATATCCGAAGAGTAGTGGCGTCGACACTCCATGTAGTTCTCGCAAGTCTCTGAACCAGGTTCATTCGTGTCTTCGTCTTGGCACTGAGTTTCTCCAAGTTGAGTTTGAAGGACAATGTTTGGTCGAAGGTCACACCGAGGTACTTGGGAGTGGGAATGTGCTGCAGATGAAGTCCAGCCATCAAAGCTGACATTGAGGTGACGATCTGCTCCTCTGTTGTTCAGATGAATGGTTCTAGTCTCTATCTCCCGAGAGTTCGGATTCAATCCTCATTTCTGAAAGATGACAAAATTCTGTTGGAAAATCGTAATACATATTTATTTTGTGCAGAAATATCATAGTGAAAAATCACAGAATTGGCGGGTTTTTATTTTGCTCATCTGTGTTATTTGTCCAAAAAGATCGTTTTCAGTTTTGACAAAAAAATACAAGGTAAAACTTTGGATCAAGTTTTCATTTTTGGCTGGTCATAATCTACTCACTGTTCGACTGAATTGGTTCAAATTCATTTCATGGCTTGTCTCTGTTGACAGAAGGGCTGGCCTAAAAAGCTGAAATTACAGAAGCCAACTTTTTTCAAGAAAGAATCGAGCCACATCGCGGGTCAACCATTAAATTTGCCTCAATATAGCTCGAACCCGATAACAGTATTCCCAAAAATGTAAATTTGACCAAATAACACAGGGATACATTTTTCCGAATCTGCGGCCCAGGACTTGGATTTACCCAGTAATTCTTGACAAGTTTTAACAGGGGAATATTGCTGGTAAATCTAAACAAAATTGAAGTCCTCTATCTGCCATTGGTCTATGTAACGTTAATGAATAACCTTATAGCGTGGAGACCTCAGGTGATAATAAGCACCGCAAAGCAAGAGCGCCTTTCTCTGGTGGCGATTCAGGCGTGGCCCCAAACTGTTCCCGTGGCTATCCATTTAATTTGAAGAAATCGTATCCGGTGGAAATCCCGTGGTAATCCCGTGGCAATCCATCACAATCCGTTGAACGTTCTGATGTCCCAGTAATTCACCCGAGGATTCACCCCTTGGTCATTTGCATCTGAAGTCAACTTTGAATGAAAGAAAAAATTTACATGCACCTAAGTACTCAGACAAAGAGTGTTACTCGTACTTACCTTATAAATGTACAGGCAGAACCATGAATATAGCAATGGCAGAACCGGGGGCAGAACACTTTAATGAAATTTTTCCAGGAATGTAAACAACTATGACACTCACCTGACATCATGACAAACAACGGCCAAGGCAACAGGGCAGCGGATATGATGCAAGGAGACGCCAAAACTGGCATTTCTTGTCAAAATTTTCTAACCTCTTTGAGCTCAGCCCGTTTTCGCGCAACTTGGTCTATGAGCGTCCGTTACACTCTAGGCAACATGGCCAACCGCGTTTTAAATTCTGCTGAATTTAAAACGTGATCGGCATATACCTGCATGTCTGAAAATTGAAATACGAAACTCAGGCGCAGCTCGACGCACCTAAACTTTGTGCAGTTTGACAGAGCTAGAAACAAGCTTTCAAAAGAATGCAAACTCATCACAGGAATCCACAGGAATCGAAGTGTACGTCCACGCAAAAATGTAGCTGTTCGGAAACTTGCAGGGTAAAACAGAAATCGCTGTCAATATAGGGTAAAGTGAGTTGGGATGGAAAACAAGTATATTATTTGAAAGTACTCATCTGTGTCTAGATATTCTTGAAAACAGAAATTTTGCCAGTACTCAAACACTGCCGTAGTTTGGTAGTGAAAAGGAGACAACTAATAAGACTTTTTTATTTACCTTGTTTTGTCTTGACTTCGAACCCGCGTAAAAAGTAAGTGGCGAAGTATTCAGGAAACTCTCCAATCGATTTAGTTACTTTGGTTTATTGCCTATCGAAAAACATTAGTCGCGAACAATTTTGAGAAAGTGTTTTTTTCGATTTTTGTCCAGCTAGATCCGTGAAATGGACCACTGTGTGACGTAGTGGACAGGGAGCTGGTGCCTCAAAAAACTTACGTCATAAGGTGATTTTAACCTCAGTGGTCTGATGTCTGATGTGCGTTGATAAGGTTGTTTAAAATTTCTTTGTCTTACACGTCAGACCGGGGGCTTCAGGTATACCAGCCTTGTCAGTTTTCGAAAAAGGGCCAAAACTTACGTCATAAGGTACATGAATAAAACCAACGGGCTTTTGTGTGGGAACATCCCCTTAATCGGAAATTGAGTCGTGAGACAAAACTTTTGGGGGCTTTCGGACCTTAAGAAAAGTTTGAAATCTTCAAAAAGGGCCAAAATTCACCCCTTCCTGGGGACTTCCTCCTTAGACATAATTTGAGGAATGAAAAACTATTCCTACATGATATTTTACGTAGGTTTCGAATCTGTCCACAAAAATATCAATATGGTATATCGCTTACAGGGTGCAACATCGAAAGATTTTCCTCAAATCGGACACCTGTATTTTAACATGAAAATTGATTCCGTTTTTCATCTTGATTACAAATATAACTATATCACACTTGTCACTTGATGGTTTAGAAGACAAAACACCTGTGAAAAAGTTTATTAATGTGGATGTAAATTTTGGTCCTTTTTGAAAATTTCAAAATTGTCTTATGGACCAAAAGCCTCCAAAAATTTTGCCTTACGACTCGATTTTTGTTTAAGGGGATGTTTCAACACCAAATCCTGTTGGTTCTATTCATATGTACCTTATGACGAGAAATTTGGGCCTTTTTTGAAAATTGACAAGCTTATACCAGCTTGTCCCCGGTCTGACGTGTAAGACAAAGAAATTTCAAACAATCTTATCAACGCACATTAGACTTTGAGGTTGAAATCATGCACCTTATGACGTACCATTGCGGACTTTTTTAAGCGGACGACAGGTGACAGATTTTTCAGGATTCTGGCCTGAACGTCGCATGACAGCAAGCCAACTCGTTGACATTGTCGTCCACTTTATTTTGGCCGCAACCGTACGTTTTGAGGCACCAGCTCCCTGTTCATAGTAATATTGAGACTCAGGTGCGTGACCGTGACAGATGCCGTCATTCGTAAAAATAGATGTTAGTTGTCGAGTTTCTTTGGCTGAACGTCGTACGGAAGCCGGAACAACGTTTTAAACGACAATAAACGACAGTTTTCAAGAGATTTGAAGTCTCCAATTTCACTTCAAAAGTGATTTGAGTTCAAAGGCATGAAAGTCCTATAAAAGGTCACTTCTGGTTTGCGAATTTTTTTTTAGAAAACCAGCAAAATAATGAGCGCGTTTGTTTCGCGATTAGAACAATTAGAACAGAAACTGTAGGGAAATTATTTTGATTATTACATACAACACCCTTGATTATTAGACCTACAAGGATAATAATCACTTATCTAAATCCCACTGTCAATAGCAACGGAATAAAATTCATGTAAACAACAAAATCTGACAGCTGTCACTTCGGACTTATTTTATGTAATAATCTTCAAAATATCACTCGTGCTCGAGATTTTCCCAGATAATTTTGGCCAGGCGTTTCCCTCGGGCTGATTGTCCCTGGATAAATGCCCTCCTCCTACGGAGTCGGGCATTTATCGCTACAATCAGCACTCGCGATCGCCTGACCAAAAATATCGTGAAAATCTAAGCACTTGTGATATTACTGTTGAAAAAAATTATATTTTTCTGAGTGTAACACACCATCACTAGCCGAGAAGGAAATTCGCGCGATGTCAAGATAAGTCCAGCAGGTAGGTTCATATAATCAGTGTCACTGCTTTTTTCATTAGAGTAAGTTCGAAGAAACATTTTTTTGGTTTTTACAGCTATATTCAAAATGAAACTTCAGTTCAGAAAAAAATAGGGGTGCCAATCGAAATAAGAAAGTTGGGATAGCTGGGGGTGAAACGGTCAAACGGTCTAGTCAAGCTGAGCGAGCATTCACTATCTCGGCGGGTCGGAGCGGGTCGGGCAAACCTCAACATCAAACTCTTTGTACTTCTTGAGACGGGTCCGCGCCCAAGGTCTAAGGCCCCAGGTCTGCGCCACGCCGCGCCGCTCTGCTTTTGCTACCCAGCGGATGCTGTTACGGGCGGAGCGGATCGGGTTTTCTGTCATTCGTCTAGCATCGGTTCTTCTCGGGAGCATCATTTTAGTCTGCACTCTGCAGTTCTGTAGCAGTGAGTGTTGATTGTTTCACAATAGATGAATAACTACTGATATCTTTGGTACAGAACTACAACCATTAGTAGGTACAATTCGTCATTCATGTTTATCTTGAAAACTGTGAAAATTATTTCTAGTATAAGTTTTCGCGCGGACACCCGGTACGTATTTTTGTATCTGAATTAAAGATTTCATTTCGATAAACCTCTGCCTACTGTGAAACCACTGAAAACAATGACTTTGCATTTTACTTACGTTGTGGACATCAGGTGCTTGAGATACAGTGTACTTGTAATTTTGGTTTGAAGTCAAACTCATTGTTTGGTAAGTCATTCCATGGTAGCAGTTCTTCAAAGTCACAATCTCAGAGTTGTTGGTGTACACTCTGGCAAGTAAAACTGCCAAATCGTTTGCTTCAGAGCCACTGTTGACAAAATACGCAACCTAAAACTATTTCCTTTAAATCAAGAATTGGAGTAATTTGTTTGACGCACTTTGAGATTTCCAGGTAATTTGTCAGTCAAACGTTCTGCATACTCGTGGATTTTTGTGTGAAGATACACATTGGAAACATGGCCTAGCTTTTGCATTTGTGCGTTGACTGCTGCGTTGATTTTTCTGGAAACAGTGATTCGTATTTGTTTATATTATTTTCAGATCCTTAAAGGACTGCTCCTTTTTCCGCAAAGATGATGCAAGCATTTTGTTACGGGGCGAGTAGTAGTGGCTAGATTCATACAATAATATAATGTAGGTCGCGGGAACAAAAATGGCGTCCTAAAGATGGGTATATGGTGTAAGGTTACTTTCACTTGTACATGGTGATACAATTTTCTTTAGTTGTAATAAACTATATGGATAATTTATTGAACAATTGCCACTTTATTGAAAAAATAGTAGTGCTAAACTCAAGATTTGTCTGAATAATGTTAAAGACAAACGAATCTCTACAGCGGAACCTTGGCACCCTGTCATGTGCTGGCGCGAGCGTCTTTTTTCAATTCAACGTCGAAAAAAAATGCGCATTGCGCTGTCGTCACGTCAGGCATACTTGCAACGTTGCCATAGAGAGTGCCAAGGTGACGTTATGTTCCCGCTACCTATACAGAAATGAATACAGGTGATTCCGGAATTATCGCACCAAGTCAGGAAGTTATACGGTATAATCATGGAATCTTTCTATGAATTCCATAAATAAAGTGAAAATTCTTCCACTTTGCACTTTGGAGTTTTGTTTTTGACGAAAAGTTTGTAACGTAACACTGTGCATTGAATATTGAATGACCGTTCATCTCTGATAGTGGGTAGAGAGCCTATTGGTGAGAGATCATATAGCATAGTCAGGGGTGGATTTGGCAATAGGCAAAGTAGGCACGTGCCTAGGGCGGCAGATCCAAGGGGGCGGCATCGATATCGTCTTCTTGAAAAAAAATGCGTGGTTTTATTTTTATTCGACGAAATTTGCGTTCGCAAAAAAAACTTATGTTCAATTTTTGTTGATTTGTGTCAACTATTGATGAAAAACCACTCATTATCATTAACACTTAACAGAGCAGTTAGTGCTCTAAGAATATAAACACAAACTAGTTCTCTGGAACGCACCTCTCTAAGGGGAAGGGGCGGCCAATTCAGTCATGCCTAGGGCGCCACGAAAGCCAAGTCCGCCCCTGAGCATAGTATAGTGAGACTGCGCTGAGATAAAAGAAAGGACCCCGTACGTTTACTATGAAAAAGTGGTCTCGGTGAATTTGTCTGAATTTTTCATACGTTATAGATCTTGACCTGAGAAAAATGGACTCCTCCTATGAAAAGTTTTTCTCCCACACTTCTAGTAAGATCCAAATAAGGAGTTGTGTCAAAACTTTTGAAATTCATGAAACGGGCTCAAATCGAACTAGTGATCATAAGAAATTACTAAAAAAATTAAAAATCCAAGTTGAAAATTGGGGTAGTTACCGAGGGGGTTGGGGGTTGAAATCGAAAAAATAAAATGAAATTCCGGAACTTTTGATTCTCATTCATTCTTTCACTCATTCTCATAAAAGCTGAGTGAAAAGAATAAAGGAGAATTAATTTTGAAAGATCGAAATCAAATAACTAGGGGTGATTCTCAAGGGGGTTGGGGGTCAAAATCAAGGAAATGAAGTGAAATTCCGAAACTTCCGAAAATAATATACACACCCAAATGGTCTAGGGATCACCCCAAAATTTTGTCTCGAATAAAATGACAATTTCTTGAGAAAACATTATTAACAGATTTGGGGAGTTTTTGTGGTGTTCGATAAAGTAATCCTTTGACTACAAAATAACACCTTCGATCACCCGATTGTTGACCCTTTGTACGATATAGTGCAGTAAAGATAGTCAAAAAAGGCCCCAAACCTTGAAAAAATTAATTCATGAATTTTTCTAGCAGATATCGATTCAGAATTTTATCCTCCACCACATACTCAAAATCCCGGAAAATCCCAGATGAGCATTCTTCTTGCGGCGCTGTCAAAGTATATCATGTTTGCTGCAGCTAGTCCAAAAATTGTATTCTCGTTTTTGTCACACTAGAGCTACATTGTTGGCTCAGGGCTGTTGATATACACTGCAGGGCATGACCGGACCTTCGTTTAAACTTCTAACTCGTATTTCCCCAAAAAAAAAACACGGAAGTCGCTTTAATTCCCAATTAACAGTGTTGATTAAAGATAATCGGAGGGTTAATGACCAAGTTAATTGAAATCTGTTTGATTTGTGATAGAGGCATGAAATTTGGTATGAGTGGTCTTCATGGTCTCGTAAACAACGTAAACGTAAACACGTAAAAACGTAAACACGACGACTCGCCATATTTTGGTTAGGGGGGCCCAAGGAGCCCCTTAAAAATTTGAAGTTGCAGGAACTCCTACAAACCACCGGTAAATATCGTCACACATTTCAAAAAGTAGTCATTTGACTCTACACCAAATCTTGACAAGATACACAACAGTTGTCGACATGTACGCATTGTTCTTCGGGTTAAAAAAAATTTTCTTCGGAGTGTCAAAAAAAACACAGTTTTTATTGATTTTTCCATCTAAGAAAATGTGAATTGATCTGCTGTGTATCATTATTCACTAATTTGTATTTTCCGAAGCTATTCATGAAATCTGTTTTTTGATACTGTCATTCTAGGAATGACAGCTCCCGAAGAAATAAGTCAATTTAAGTGTGAAGTTCAACAGCGTTTTTTTATTGTTCCCAATCAATATGATTGACAATTCATGAATGAATGGATAGCTGAAACTGTTCTGTAACTTAATTCCTTTCGACTACACGCGGAACCAAGCGCAAAAGCCTAGGAAAAAATGTTTTTTACGTCGCCCACCATCATAAAATTTGTGCCCCTAGGGTGTGTTGAAAATATTTTTATACCGTGTATTAACTCGATCTCAAAGCTTTGAAGTATTTCACGCCTCAATCTTAATCCTTTGTGCCTTCTACTTGACAACTGCAGATCGTATTGACGTTTGTCTATAGTCATAAGTCTGTATTTGCTGTTGTTTCGCCAAAGTAGCATGAAATTTGGTGCAATTCTAACAGTGACAGGGTGGCGGTTAAAAAAATTTCTTTCGGGGCTTTCGCGCATCACTTCTCATTCAGTTATACTCATTAAAATTATGAAACAGTTGAAGCTATCCACCCAATAATGAATTTCATCATATTGATTGGTAAAATTGGGGAAAACGCTGCTGAACTGAGCACATGAATTGGCTGGTTTCATCTGGGATTGTTGCTTCTAAGATGTCAATATCAAGAAATTGACTTCATCAACGGCTTCGGCAGATACGAATTAGTGGATAATGATATGCGGAAGATGAATTTACTTTTCTATTACGTGAAAAAATTATAAAAATCTGTTTTTTTTTTGACATTCCGAAGAATTTTTTTTTCATTATGAAGAACAGTGCGTTCATGACGACAACTGGTCTGCATCTTGTTGAAATTTAACGTAGAGTCAAATGATTACTTTTTGAGATGCGTGACGATTATTAATGGTGGTTTGTATGAGTATCTGCAACTTCAATTTTCAAGGGGGGCCCTAAGCCCCCCTAACCAAAATATGGTAAAGCGTCATGCCTACATTTGAAAAGGGGACCATGAAGACCACTCATACCAAATTTTATGCTTTTATCACAAAAAGAACAGATTTTATAAAATTTGGTCACTAATCCCCGAACTACACTCAATTACCACTGGTAATTGCAGATTGAGCAAGTTTCGTGTTTTCTTTTGCGGGAAATAGGATGTCGACGGTTCAGATGACGTTCTGGTCATGCCCTGGAGTATATACCAACAGCCCTGAGCGAACAATATAGCTCTAATGTGACAAAAGCGAGGATAAAATTTTCGGACTTGCTGCAGCAAACATGATATATTTTGACAGCGCCACAAGAAAAATGCTCAAGTGGGATTTTCGGGGATTTTGAGTACATGGTAGAGGATGAAATTCTGAATCGATAACAGCTTCAAAATTTCATGAAATAATTATTTCAACCTCAAAACCTATTTTTACTGCACTAATATGCAGGGTGACAATGAAAGGAGCGCAAAAATAATCTGATTTCAGCAAGGTCCCGTTTTGAGAAAACAAGTCGCAGAATTTTCCAGGTGACATTTTCGGAAAGCGTATACTAATATCCCGAAACAGTTTTGGACTTTTGATCATTTTTTTGTTTTTTTCAAAGAGTTATTTTTTGTGATTTTCAGATTTTTTGGTGCAGACTCTGCCAACGGTCTTGCTAACCCTTGAAACTGGACAGGAACGTACACAATAGCTCTGTCAAATGTATCATTCAACAATTTGATTCTATATCGACCCTCCGAACTGGTGAATAGGTACCTGCACCTCTTTTGGAACTATGTCGGAGCCCGGAATGATTCAAAATGAAACAGTGGCAAGTTTTCGTTGCATCACGATTGCTATAGTAACAAATTTTTCCCCGTCATAAATGCTTCTTTACAGCCCTATTCTGGGTCCATAAATCACAAAAAAAATCAATAACTCTTTGAAAAAATAAAATACGATCAAAAGTCCAAAACCGTTTCGGGATATTGATATACGATTCCCAAAAATGTTGCCTAAAAAGTTCTGCGATTTGTTTTCTCGAAACGGGACCTTGCTGAAGGCAGGACATGTTTGATCCCCTTCCATTTGTCACTCTGTATATCATACACAAGGTCAACAGTAGAGTGACCTAAGGTGGTACCTTGTAGTGAAAAGATTATCTAGAACCACAAAAATTTCCATAATCGGCCAATGTTTTCTCGAGAAATTGTCATTTTAGCCAAAACCAAATTTCGGGGTGATCCCTAGACCATTTGCGTGTGTTTAGTATACCTATATGATTTTTTTCACAACCACTATGGTCTAATAGACTTATTACTGACTTTTAAAAAGTTGGAAAAAGACGATCTGTTGATGATTTTTTTCCGCCTCCGAAATCACTTCCGCCCCGGTTAGAGAGCGGAAAGTGCATGGCCTCCTTGATTGATTGACAATTGACAGATGGATGACGGAATGACAGGTGTGGAGAGGCTCGAATCGAAGAGTCAAACGCAGTTTTGTGAGGTTAAAGGTGCCAGTTATTATTATGGTATGGTGTTTATGATATAATTATTGATGATCCTAATAGCCTAATTGACTATTTAAAGAGTCCTCTGTACGCTCAAAGCAGCTCCGACTAGAAGGCCTCTAAATTGAAGGTGGTGATTTTCTTTCAACTGGTATTTTGTGATTACATTTCATATCTCCATGAAAACATGTGAGTGGAAAAAAATCAGAGAAAAACCGATCACAGCCGAAGATTGTAAAATTTCACGGGCGCCATCCTAGGGCCTTTATTTGACTTGAAAGAAAATTCCTTTTCCAAAGGAAGACTCTCTACAGTATTCTACACCAACGTACCGGGTGGTTTTTAAATAAAATATCTGGAGCCAAAGTTATTTGACTGTGAAAATTATTAAAAAAATGCTCAAAAATTTGGAGCTTCATATCTTCAGCTGAAATTTTTTTATTGAAAAATCACCCGGTACGATTGTGCAGAATACTGTTGAGAGTCCACCCTGAAAAAAGGATTTTTGTTTCAAGTCAAATGAAGGCCCTAGTGTGGCGCGCGTAAGATTTGACTATCTTCGGCTGTGATCGGTTTTTTTCGGATTTTTTTCCGTTAACATGTTTATAGAGAGTATGAAGTGAAATCTCCAAATGCCAGTTCAAATAAAATCACCGGCTTTGATTTAGAGGCATTTTAGTTGGGAGCCACTCTGAGCGTACAGAGGACTCTTAAACTCCGAATCTTCATTCTAATCATTCTGAATGGTTGTGAATAAAATAGTATACATACTCTCGGCGGTAATATACTATTATGAGCGATAGGAAAATAATTCTGAAAAATCTGAATAACAGCGAATGTCATCAATAAGTACGCAAACAAGAATAAAATGTAACCGAATTCGTCTGATTACCACAAAATCTTGGAAAACAAAAATTAGTGGATTTGTGTCGTTCATATTTATGCTAAAATCCGTCATTGTTACCGAAGGTTTGTTATCCCAACCGTCAACTTGAAATCCCTATATTTTTCACTTTTCGCCGGCCTAGGCCTGCATTACTCAAGTTCTTTCAGGACGATTTTGAGATGTAATGTAGAAACTCGTCAATGTCGGACAGAGATATGAGCATGTAGAAAAAAAAACTTACGGATGGCTATGTCCAACAGATACAGTACATATCCCTGCAAACATATCCAAGTATCTTTTGCCTTCCAAATCGTAAAGCCATTGCTTGTGTCCTTGATGAAATGCCATTGGTTGACGATGGTAAGTTGTCATGACAGGGCTTAGTCTTGCTTTCCTGATTTCACATAATTTCTCCAGAGAAGGACCCTGTTTGAGAAAAAAGCCGTGTTTACAGAAAATTGTCGTTTCGTTTCATTTGGACTCCTAGTGCAGTAAAGATAGTCAAAAAAGGCCTCAAACCTTGAAAAAATTATAATTAAAAATATATAAATGAAAAAATAAATTAATTCATGGAATTTTATAGCAGATATCGATTCAGAATTTCATCCTCAACCACATACTCAAAATCCCCGAAAATCCCAGTTGAGTATTCTTTTTGAGGCACTGTCAAAGTAAATCATGTTTGCTGCAGCTAAATAGTCCGGAAATTATATGCATAATAGAGGCATGAAATTTGGTATGAGTGGTTTTCATGATGGTCTTTTTATTTGGTGCAATTCGAACAGTATAACAGGTGGCGGTTAAAAAAATTTCTTTCGGGGCTTTCGCGCATCACTCCTCATTTAGTTATACTCAATAAAATCATAAAACAGTTGAAGCTATCCACCCAATAATAAATTGTCATCATATTAATTGGTAACATTGAAAAAAACGCTGCTGAACTGAGCACTTGAATTGGCTGGTTTCATCTGGAATTATTGCTTCTAAGATGTCAATAATACAAAGAAGTGGACTTCATCATTCGCTTCGGCAGACACGAATTAGTGGATAATGATATGCGGAAGATAAATTTACTCCTCTATTACATGAAAAAATTATAAAAACCTGATTTTTTTGACATCGAAGATTTTTTTTTCATTATGAAGACCAGTGCGTATATGGCGACAACTGGTGTGTCTCTTGTTGAGATTTAACGTAGAGCCGAATGATTACTTTTTGAGATGCGTGACGATTATAAATGTTGGTTTGTATGAGTTTCTGCAACTTCAATTTTCAAGGGGGTCCCTAACTCCCCTAATCAAAATATGACAAAGCACTATATCGACATTTGAAAAGGGGACCATGAAGACCACTCATACCAAATTTCATAAATTTATCACAAAAAGAAAAGATTTTATTAAATTTGGTGACCAATCCCCGAACTACACTTGATTACCACTGGTAATTGCAGATTAAAGTGAGTTATGTGTTTTCTTTTGCGGGAAATAAGATGTCGACGGTTCAGATGACGTTCTGGTCATGTCCTGGAGTATATACTAACAATATAGCTCTAATGTGACAAAAGCGAGGATACAATTTTCGGACTTGTTGCAGCAAACATGATTTAGTTTGACAGCGCCGCAAGAAAAATGCTCAACTGGGATTTTTGGGGATTTCAAGCACATGGTAGAGGATCAAATTCTGAATCGATAACAGCTTTGAAATTTCATAAATAAATTTTTTAACCCCAAAAGCTATCTTTAGGTACACTTTACTGCACTATCCTGATTTACTAAGTGCTTTTTAACCGGAATCCGCGAAGTTTCCCGCCCGTCAAATTTAATATGGTGTAATCCACAAATAACTCTGGCCAAAATTTTCGCATTCCGTCGCTGTAGGGATTCACTTTTATGTTTGAAAAGGTCTTATTGTAAGATAACGCACGTAGGTACTCACTTACCGCATACTTCTCTGCGACAAAGTCACATTTGGGTAAAATTGGTGTAGAGGAGTATCTTCGAATGAAGACATTTTTCAAGAGTCTAGACATTCTCTCAGTGCCCACTACGACGAATCAATAAACTCGAGTTTTTGTGTTTTACACACTGCCCTCGAGTCTGCCTCAAAAATGAAAAAATGATTGTATAAAAACTAAAATTAGTATTGTATGATAATTTGTATATCCTGATTACCACACAATAACAGACATTAGGTTTCGGCATTTTGTGATAAACCATTGACAGTTCCACTGTGTTCAAGTGTTGGGTGTTAGTGAAAACGAGTTTACTGGTGTTTTTGTTTTCAATTCAGCAGAGGTCCAGAGTTCAGAAGATTGGGCATAATCGAGAGCATAATCGAATTGATCATAATTTTTCTTACTAGGTCATGAAGTCTAATCAATTATTCAGTTATAATATCACAAGAACATCGAAATTAAGCTCAATAAGACATCGAAATTATTCCTCCACGAGCATCGAGCGAGACTTATGGATTGATGGAAGGGTGTAATTTGGGCGTCTCCCAGAGTAGATAATTTAATAAATGCAAAGGTACACGCTTTCAATAAAGCAAAGTTCATTAATAATGAAATGAGGAATCCTACACGCCGGACCGACCGAGCACCACCATCGAAACCCAACAGACACGTGTTTCAACCTATTTGGCTCTCATCAGTGTTGGGGGCATACTCGTGAGTACTCTGTGGAGAGTTGATATATTGGATTCCAAGACTCCGACCATCGAGCATCCGCCTCGTATGCCCCAACACTCTGCCGTACTTTGGCAAAGTAATGTATTCGCAAAAACGTCACTTTGCAGGAGAAGCGATTGAAGTTACATTTCTTGCCAAGACTGTATTTCTTCATAGATTCCGTTCAAAACTTGACCGTAGGTGAAGGAGAGTGTAAGGAATAGTTATACGTAAATTCCAAACTCTAAATCCACCTTGGCGGAAAAATACGTCGCTTACAGTATTTTGCCGTTGTTTCGTCAGTGATTTGTGTCCATATGACGCGCATTAACGTCTTTTGCCTCTGTATAAAACTAATGTATTGTACATTACCTTGTTTTGGTTTTGCAAATTATTGCGTGTAGCTTGTTTTGTCTTTGTTTCGTCTGGGCAAAAGTGATATGACGGCAGCACTGGTCTCATCAGTGGTCGAAACACGTGTCTATTGGGTTTCGATGGTAGTGCTCGGTCGGTCTGACGTGTAGGATTCCTCATTTAGATAGGATTGCTCAGTTAAGTGCGATTTATAACTCGATTTTAATTTTAGTCGCAATTTTAATCGCAATTATAACGAAGTTCAAAGATACGATTTCCTCTATACCTTTTATAACCCGATTTTAATCGCAAGCCGCAATCACAACGATTTTAGGGATTTTAAGAAGTTGGTCAATATCCAACTCTTGCGATCCGATCCTTACGATCGACCAATGAAAATCAAGATAATATCAAGATTAGCGAAAATGAATACAGTACTCTTCTTGATTAGCAGTGTTGTTATTTTTGTGTGCTATTTTTAAAATTTTTCGACCTTTTTTCTGGGCGAGGCTTCCTATTACACACCGCAAGGTGGGGAGTAGGACTGGTTTTATATGTGATGTGAGTTCCCGATTCGCACGCACAGACAGGCAGATGCATGCCAAATTGACGACATTCATACTAGTTGTTGTTGTTGATCACAGTAGATATTTGCATTGGCATCAAAATCAACCTCAAATGCAAATTTTGTTGGTCGCATAGTATTTTCAATAACTTACCTTTGGGCTTACTTCAACCTAATCTAGGGGGGGAGAGGGTTCGAGAATAAAACACAGAGCTTTGGTTCGATGTAGGTATTTCCTTAATGACTAAAACTAAAGATATTTTCTCGTTTAATTTACGCATTTGCACTATCTGTTTTTCTATTCAACCTAGGTAGGTACACAATAATAATAGTAATAAGATTAATATCATGCTATTTAACAAGTCTTTTATGTGCTACAATCATTGCTAGAAGCTATTCGCATTGCTTTTTTCAATACTGCTGCTTGATAAAATTTTGATTTTTTCTTCAGTTCAATTTACTGGGAAAGTCGTGGGTTTAAGATGATAAATGTGTTTGGCTATGTTTAGAAACGCTCAAGTCATCAGGACCTCCAGGTGATAATGGTCTGGGACTTGGTGAACTGCGCAGAGGACTCGGAGGACTTCGGCTGTCGTTTCTCGGAGAACATGGGCAATGCTGGGGAAGTCCAGATGTGATCATTGCAGGAAGACTCTCTGGCGATTTTTCGGGCATTGCAAGATCCCGGCCTGGAACGTTCGGTCTTCCTTCAAAAAATAAACTTCCATCCATTAAACAGGTACTGTGTTCCTTAAAATAAATATTGTTTTTGATTTCGTATTGAAATCGAGCAATCTGAGCCAGTGTCTTGAACCTTATGAACGTGTACTCATTTAGGGCTAGTTTCACGAAACTGGGATAAATTAATTGTAATCTAAGTAAGTATACTCGGTACCTATAATCTCCTTCGTTACTTACTTTTGTCGGCATGCTATACTATCCCAAGTCAAGTTGATGCTTGGGTTAATTCTATTCCGCTTTCGTAAAACTGGCCCAAAAAATTCAAACTAAGGTAGATACGAGAGTATATGTATACTTATAGAGGTGTCTCGAAAATATACCGACAATGTCATAGGGCAGCTGCGTCTCATCAAAACAAGATAAACAAGCGAATATGCCTCATGGGCATGAGGCTCAGTAGCGCACTTCCTTTATTTTGAAGGATTAGTGAACGCAAGATGATAATTAGGGTTCACCCGTTATTTGAGCAGAAATTTCAATATGGCGGCCAAAATAGCGTCAGAATCATGAAATTTGGCTTAAAAATCAAAATAATCGTAGGTACCTACTATAGACAAGGGTGAGTTCGAAGTTCCATGAAAATCGTTCCACTGATAAGAGATTTCAATATGGCGGCCAAGATGACGGCAGAATGTTGGAATATGGCTGGAGAATAAAAATGATGATACGAAACAAGGGTAAGTCCCAAGCTCCAAGCTCCATGAAAATCGTTAAGTGATAAGAAATTTCAATATGACAGCCAAGATGGCGGCAGTGCATCATTTCACATCATGAAGTTCACATCGCCTGTGAATTTCTCTCAAATCAGACCACTTGAAGAGAAATTCAAAATAGCGGACCAAAGATGGCGGCCTTTCAAAACATGTTTAATATGGAGAATACAAGATGGCGGCGGGGTATCAATTGTCGCAAATTGGATGTATCTTAATGGATTCCACATCGCCTGTAAATTTCACTCAAATCGGACCACTTTCAGAGAAATTCAAAATGGCAAATCAAAGATGGCGGCCAAGTGACAAAAATCATTGATCAACTTTATATGGTGGTCACGTACGCATTCGATTGGCGTTTGCACCACATGGATATCTCTTTTCGTTGAGGCATAATTCTCCTAGTTCTATCACATCGAAACATGTTCAATAGTGAAAATACAAGATGGCGGCGGGGCATCAATTGTCGAAAATTGGATTGATGTGGTTCACATTGCCTGCAAATTTCATTTCAATCGGATCACTTTTAGAGAAATTCAGAATGGCGGGTCAAAGATGGCGGCAGAATAACAAAAAAGCGATCCGATTGAAATGAAATTTGCAGGCAATGTGAACCACATCAAGATCTATCCAATTTTTGACAATTGATGCCCCGCCGCCATCTCGTATTCTCACTATTGAACATGTTTCGAAGTGATAGAACTAGAAGAATTATGCCTCAACGAAAAGAGACATCGATGTGATGCAAACGCCAATCGAATGCAAACGTGTCCACAATATAAAGTCGACCAATTATTTTTCTCACTTGGCCGCCATCTTTGATCCGCCATTTTGAATTTCTCTGAAAGTAGTCCAATTTTAGTGAAATTTCCAAGCGATGTGAACTTCATTAAGATACATCCAATTTCCGACAATTTATGCCCCGTCGCCATCTTGTATTCTCCATATTAAACATGTTTCAAAATGATAGAACTAGGAGAATTATGCCTCAACGAAAAGATATATCGATGTGGTGCAAATGCCAATCAAATTCGTACGTGTTCACCATATACGTTTCACCAATGATTTTTGTCACTTAGCCGCCATCTTTGGTCCGCCATTTCAATTTCTCTGAAACTGGTCCGATTTGAGTGAAATTCACAGGCGATGTAAACTTCATCAAAATACATCCGATTTTGGACAAATCTGTCCGTCTGGCCGTCTCTACCGCTGTCTTGGCCGTCATATCGAAATTTCTTATCACTCAACGATTTTCATGGAGCTTGGGAGTGGGACTTACCTTTGTTTCGTATGATCATTCTTATTCTCCAGCCAAATTCCAACATTCTGCCGCCATCTTGGCCGCCGTATTGAAATCTCTTATTAGTGAAACGATTTTCATGGAACTTGGAACTTATCCTTGTCTATAGTAGTTACGATCATTTTGATTTTTAATTCAAATTCCATGTTTCTGACGCTATTTTGGCCGCTATATTGAAATTTCTGCCCAACTAACGGTTAAACCCTAATTAACATCTTGCGTTCACTAATCCTTCAAAAAGGAAGTGCGCTACTGAGCCTCATGCCCATGAGGCATATTCGCTTGTTATTCAATATCTCCGAAACCGTCCAAGGAAAATCAATCAAACTTTACACATCCACTAACATTTTTATGCCCAACAAAATGATGTAAGATTAATTTCAAAATCATTTACTAGGGGTAGGGCTAGGGATGAGGTGTGGGGGTAAAAATAACCCTAACTTTTTTGAATGTGATTGTTTTCCAAATTTAACAGGAAATTATGGAATAATGTTGTTTTCTGCCTAAAAAGGTACTTTTGTTTAATCTCGATAGACGCACTGAGATACGTGGTTTATAGGTAGTTTACGAGATATTTTATTTTGAATGTATCAAAACGTGGTCAGAAATGCTGAGTTTGACGTTATACCGGGTGTTTATAAACGACTGTGATCGCATCGCCTTTGGAATCTGCTTCCGATCACTAGGTACAATTGCACCTGTTACTACGTTTTTTGGCCTGACCCATGCCTGCCGCGATCACAGATTCTTATAAACACCCCGTATTACCATGGAGATAATTACGATATTCAAGGCAAAAAAAACTATTTCAAAGCAACTTCATTTTTGTTAGGTATTTAAATTTTGTTAGGCATAAGAAGGAGAAGGTTAATGAATGTGTCAAGTTTGATTGATTTTCCTTGAACGGTTTGAGAAATATTAAATAAAAACCATCTTCAGAGTCCCACCTTCAGGGGCCTGTGGCTCCATTAGGAAGCGTTTTCGGACCCATGTTTATGGGAACTTTTTTCTTGTTTTGATGAGAGGAAGCTGCCCTAGAACGTTGTCGGTGTATTTTCGGGACACCTGTATATTGAGGGAGGAAATACTGTTGAAAAATCTGAATGACCTGAGTCACACTGCATCAAAGAATGTTATCTGGACAATGAGTGTTGTTATTGACCTTACCAGTCAAAATTAGAGGTGAAGGTGTGATTCCCAAACAACGCATTCTCCAAGCATCTTGGAGGAGCTGCAATCTAGCCTGTTTCCTCCATTTCGCACGTCTGTTTTGAAACCATACCTGTAGATTTAGCTTATCTTAGTAATTGCAATTTTTTTCAAGTTTTAAGTCAGTACTCTAGTATGTACCTATTGAAAAAAAAGTTTCAAGGTGCGTCTATTATATTCATTCACATTTTTCCAAGTAATGAGGTATCTACTTCGAGAAGGTAATAGTGCGAATATTATAAAGTGATACACCTTAACTGCCATTGAAATTTTGCACTAAAAACAAATTTGCAAGGTTTTGAAAGTAGTAGAGATACATATGATGATTTTTTATTTGAAACAAAGCAGTGGGCCAGAGCACATACTGACCAAAGTGATTGCTTTAATAATACGGTATGTAGGTATGTAGGTACGTAATTAGTGGTTTAGGTGGTTCGGTGGTAAAGTGTACGGTACCTACTGAACGTCTTAATAACCTTGAAATGGAAAAAAGACTAGGCTAGAGCCCATATAGGTATATAGGCTCTAGAGTATACCGGGTGATCATTTGAAAACTATCCACCTGCAATAACTCCCGATTCCTAGTCAATATTTCTTCGAGCAAAAACAGGTCGATTTTTATACCGAGGGGGACACCTTTAACATACATTGGTAAATTTCTATCTTCAGCCCCCTCGCCCCCACCCATCCCAAAAATTAACTCTACCCCCCTTCTCCCTAAAAATTCTCTGAGTGTCCCTTTCAATATTCTGGACCCCTCAATTCTCTTCAGTTTAGTCAGCATCATCCTGAATAGCTTTAAAGAAGAGAATTTTCGGTGGAAAAAGTGTCACCCAAATTGACCCCATTGCTCTCCCCCACCTCAACTTTAAAATTCAACATAATACCACCCACTTTGTGATACATCAAATTAAAGGAAATTAAATTCTCTTTCTAAAACAATTTTTTTGAAATTTTCAACCCTTCCCCTATTTAACTGGAAATTTGGAGTATTTTAGTAGGAAAACGGGGGTTTTAAGAATTTCGAAAAAAATGTGTTCAGGGAGAGAATTCAATTCCTTTTAATTTGATGTATCACAAAGTAGGTATCGTCATTTGAGATTTTTAAGGTGAGTAGGTGGGAGCAAAGGGGTGAATTTGGGTGGCAATTTTTCCATAGAAAATTTTCTCTTTCGATGCTGTGCAGGATGACGTTGACTGCACTGAAGAGAATTGAGAGGTCAAGAATATTTAATTGGACACTCAGAGAATTTAGGGGGGAAGAGGGGTGGGGTTAAAAATTTTAGAAATTTTTTTTCAGAAAGAGAATTCAATTCTGTTGAATTTAATGTATCGCAAAATAGGTAATGTCGTTTGAAATTTCAAAGTTGGGGTAGGTGGGGGCGAGGGGGCTAAAGATAGAAAATTGCTAATGTATGTTTTAGATGTCCCCCTTGATATAAAAATCGACCTGTTTTTGCTCGAAGACATTTTCACTAGGAATCGGGAGTTATTGCAGGTGGATAGTTTTCAAATGATCACCCGGTATAGGTACCAGAGTTACCTATTTACTCTAGGTACAAATTTGAAGAAAAGAATTCAGTTTCCTGCTTCATCCGCCAAGACGAGCTGACCACTATTTCAAAAAATTTCGAGTGGGAATAGGGGTCAAAGAATACATTATTCTGATGGCATTTCTTTTCGTTATTGTACCTAGTACAAAATGCATTAAAAAAAATCAAATCAAACCACCCGTTTTTAAGATTTTCTGACGCAGGATGACCGCCTTTGTAAAAATCTGAATGGGAATAGGGATCGACTTGAACATCATTTTAGAGGCCTTCCAACACTCCTTCATTTTGGTGAAAAGAAATAACAAAATCAAACAAGCTGTTTTCAACCAGAGCTACAAAGAGAAAATGAACCCTTTTGTTTATGGGGTCACGATAGTACTTACTTACGATTAGCATTATGGAATAAATTGAAATTTTTTACGAAAACCATGAATAAGTACAGGGTGCGGCAAGAAGTACTGCGCTCCCCCTAATATCATCCGATAGACCTTGTAAAACACTCTTGCCAACAAAATTTTCCCTATCATGAAATGCCGTGATGCCGTATAGTTACCTACGCTTTTTAATGTGTACCTACCTCGGTACCTACCTACCAACTCCACTATCAAACGGATTCGAGATTTTATTATCTGAGGATGGCGCACATTTGCGCAATGCAATTATTGCAGCATAAAGCCATCTTTTGACTAGGTACATAAAAATGTATTTTACGTGTTTGTTGTGTTAATACATGAGATGTAATGACTTTTATATAAGTTGTGCATGGATATTACCGTTTATTTATTTAAGTTGACACTTGTCAAAATAACCTCAAAAAATCTGTTGTGGGGCGACACAAAACTTTCCCGGCGGTATCCAGAGACGTCAGTAAATGATTTTGATCGAAGTGTCCCTTCGGGAGGCGGCGATTCGATTTGGAAATTGATGAAAAAATTCTATTTAGTCGAGCGTTTAGCGAGCATCCTGCATCCATTGTTGAGCGGACAGAAAAAATGACAGGTTAGGTCAGTTTTCCAAGGTGATGAAATGATCCAAAAGGTAGAACTAGGTAGCTAACTGTTGTGATATCTCAAAAATGCAATGCTGGTTCCTTATTGAAATTTTTGTTCCTACTTTAGATATGATGATGAAATTACAAAAACTTGATTGAAAACTTTTACTGCATCTGTGTGTCAAATTTCGACTCTATATTTTCAATTTAGAGCTTGGGCAGACAAACCCAGACCCAATGTGCCACCTGAGGGCTTCCGATCAAAATCATCCACCCAAAGTCTAATCAGATCATTCCAGGCTGAACTTAGGCCTCCGTACCTGATTTCGATTTGATCGGATCAATAATTCGGTAATTATCGTGACAGAACCGCTTAATTTGTACGATCGCATGAGTGGTTTTATATTTTCAGGAGGAAAATTTCCGGGAAATTGGAGAGAAATTATTGGAAAATGTTCAAGAACCAGTTATCTATTCTCTAAAAAAAACAATTCCAAGAAATCTGTTCACGGAATAAAAAGTTGGAAAATTTGCAGTTTTTCCAGAGAGGAAAACTCGGCAACTGTTGATCCGATTTCGAAAATTTTTTCCTCCAAAAATTAGCTCAATCTTTTCTCCAACTTTTATTCACAGTATGTCTGCACCTAAAATTAATATTTGTGGGCCTACCGCATGTAGAAGTTTGCATTGCGTTTTTCTCAAATTCACGGAATGTGCAAATTTCATTTTGAAAAAATTACAGTCGGAAAACCAAAACCGTGTCAACTGTGAAAATAGACCTGCACGACGCTCAATACAATCTACTTTCGATATCAGTTGAAATTTAAAAAAAAAAGTCGATCCCCGAGCAGGAATAAATTTTTGAGTGGAGTCCTGCTACAAAAGCGAGTCGTGCTGGTCGAAACACCGGCGAGAGCCCCTCCTGAGTGGCAACGGCCAGGAGAAATTTTGAAAATTCATTTCGCCCAACTGGAGAATAGTGGAAAACTGCAACTGCGGCCTCAATTTGACTCTTTTGTTGTGTTGCTCCCTGCCAAATCTGGTTCCAATCCATCGGATAGATTTTGAATAATTAATTGGTAAAGTTTTGAACTTTAACATTTTTTATTATTTGACAGATGACAGATATGGCAATGTTTCCAACTGTTCTGAATACAGTTTTTTAAGGGCTTTTAAATGACATGTTGCAAGTTGAGTTCCGTGAGATATAGCTTCTGACATTTGATGATAGTGACAGTTGGGTTTGACAGATGACAGCCAAAAACTAATGGGCTCTTTTCAGGAAACAACTATGTTTGTATACCAAATATCAAGTCGATCCAGTCAACGTTACGGCAGTTATCGTGGAAGATCACAGACAGACACACACACACACATACACACACACACACACACACACACGCATACACACACACACACACAGACAGACATCATTCTGAAAATGGTCTTAATCGTCTTGGAGGACCTCAAAACGGATATATCCGGTGAAATCTCAAAACTTTTTTTCTGCACGATTACAATACTTTCCCTCCGTGTTCGTGGGGGGGCCGGGAAAGTAAAATTACAAAAATTTCACAATTTTTTATAGAACAAACACGTAAAATGTTGTACAACACTCGTGGCTTGTTACACAACATGCTTTCCGACACTCAGCTTCTCACAGAACTCGGGCTGCGCCCTCGTTCTGCAAAATTCGGCTTCGTGTCTGAAAACCACTTATGTAACAGCCAACTCATATTGTAAACTACTATTACCCAATCCTATTGAATAATGCACGCATTATCACGCGCATACATGCCTGCATTTTTCAATAAGACTAGATGAAGCATAGTATTCTACTCGCGGGTAATGACTATTTACTCATTCGGATGCTTTACGACACTCGCCAAGGCTCGTGTCGGCAAACTGGATCCTAATGAGTAAGAACCAATCATTACCCGCTTGTTGAATAATATAGGTACTATCATCTACTTTGGTTTAACACTGGACACTTCTAGATACCTAGAAGGTGGATCGTAGTCGTAGAAGGACTAGAATGTAGGTGAATGTCAGCCGCGAAGTGTCATGTTTCAATAATTTCTATTTTTAGTAGCTAAAATTTTCTATTCTCGAGCAATTATTAAGCAAAGTAGATAAAAGCATATTATTCAACAAGCGGGTAATGATTGCTTCTTACTCATGAGGATGCAGTTTGCCGACACGAGCCTTGGAGAGTGTCGTAAAGCATCCGAATGAGTAATATCTAGCCATTACCCGCGAGTAGAATACTATGCTTTATCCAGTCTCATCGAAAAATGCAGGCATGTATGCGCGTCATAATGCGTGTATTATTTAATAGGATTGGATAAAATAGTAAATTGCACTAGGTAAATTTAATAAGACTATTGTCACATTTCCTCCTTTGAAGCATTCCTCACAAGCTCGTCGTGCCTCAAAATCAGTCTTGTTACAATATTTCGTCTTATTAAGGACGAAGTTGAATTGGTAAAATAAGCGTTGCGAAATCAATCCCTGTGGGTTTATTCCTTGACGGATTCTTACCATTTTGGTATTTTTCAAAGCTACAAGGATGTACTTTGGTTTGAGCTCATTGGCATTCCCAAAATCCAAAAATCAAAAAAAAAAATTGGTTATTAATTATACGCTCATTTTATCAATTCAACTCCGTTCTTAAACTCATGTGTCTAATAATTTACTATTATGATTCCGTTGTTCATTTTTATAAGAAAATTGAACTCATCTGTACTTTTTGCCGGACCCTGTATGTAGCTCGAGAAATTCTTGGATATGATCTTAATCAATTTTGTATCTGCCTATTATACAGGGTGGCCCAACGAAAACAGAACAGAGGGGTTTTCGGGCATATCACATAATTTTTTCAGAAGAAGCTCAGACAGGTCGATTTTTTTGTCGAGGGGGACATCTGAAACATACAGTGGCAAATTTCTATCCTCAGCCCCCTCACCCTTACCCACCTTAACTTTAGAATTTTAAATGACACCATCTACTTTGCGATACATCAAATGAAAGAGAATCAAATTCTTTTTCTGAAAAAAATATTTTCAAAATTTTCAGCCCCACCTCCCATCTTCCTCAATTTTTCTGACTGTCCAATTTTATATCCTCGACCCCTAAATTCTCTTCAATTCAATCAGCGTCATCCTTAAAAGCATCTAAGGAGAAAATTTTCGGTGGAGGAAAGTGCTACCCAAATTCACCCCTTTCCTCT
Organism: Anaspis maculata; assembly: GCA_949128115.1. NCBI lineage: Eukaryota > Metazoa > Arthropoda > Insecta > Coleoptera > Scraptiidae > Anaspis > Anaspis maculata. Next base: position 45,359,372 of record OX421963.1, read on the forward strand.
CCCCCACCCCAGTTTCAAAACTTAGCAGACACCACCTACTTTGTGGTACATCGAATAAAAGGAAATTGATGTCTCTTTCTGAAAACAATTTTTTTCTAAATTTTCAACCCCTCTCCTGATAAATTGAACATTCGGAGTATTTTAGGGAGAAAGAGGGCTTTTCGAAAATTCTGAAAATATTTTATTCAGGAAGAGAATTCAATTTCCTTTGATTTGATGTGTCACAAAGTAGGTAGTGTCATTTTAGATTTTGAAGTTGAGGTAGGGGAGTGAAGGGGTGAATTTGGGTGGCACTTTTTACACAGAAAATGTTCTCCCTCGATGCTGTGCAGGATGACGTTAACTGTACTGAAGAGAATTGAGAGATCAAAAATATTACATTGAAAACTCTGACAATTTTAGGAAGAAGGGGGTGGGGTTAAAAATTATAAACATATTTTTTCAGAAAGAGAATTCAATTTTCTTCAATTTGATGTATCGCAAAGTGGGTAGTGTCATTTGAAACTTCGAAGTTGGGGCGGGTGGGGGTGAGGGGGCTGAAGATAGAAATCCGCCAATGTATGTTTCAGATGTCCCCCTTGGTATAAAAATCGACCTGTCCGAGCTTTTTTCGAAAAAATAAAGTGAAATGTACGAAAACCCCGCTGTTCTGTTTTCGTTGGGCCACCCTGTATACATGGTGATTCATAAAACATGCTTACCCCCATTTTTTAGAGAACCGTTTGCGATATCGAGTCGCGGGAGAAACTGTTGAATTAATCATATCTTTAAGGTCCGATTCCATACGCTACTAGAATTTTTGTCACCAAAACTTTCTTTACGGGGGCGCCTCAAAAAATTATATATTTTTTTCACTCTGTACAATGTTGAGTGTTATGCCATCTAAAAGAACTTTGAGAGTTCCGTCAGTGGAGAGTTCAGTTGGAAAGTGCAAAAGTTTTGAAAAAATGTCAGCGGTTTTCATGTTATGACAAAAACAAAAAACCTGGAAAAACACGTTTTCACGTATCAAATGACAATCTGTGGTCCACGTTGCATTATGAACTGATGAGACGCGCTCTAATTCAAATAAGATATACAAACCAACATGCAAGCGCACTTCCGCTGATTACGGACTTGGAATTATAAAAGCCTACACCTAAAAGCTTACAGAGTACGCGGCGGGTAGGTTGTTCCAACACATGTTGTATGTTGAATGTTGTAAACAACACCCATCTAACAATAAAAAGCAGAGTTACATTTCATATGTATTTATTTATCAAAAATTGTTACACACAAATCATTTTTTTCAGTTGAGGAAGGAATATGATCGCAAATAGTGGCTATGGGTATTTTTTCAAACTGCAAACGACATTCAATAGAGCTTGTCAAAACGGTGAGTACGTTGTTTAACTCAATATGGAATGATTATTCCAAAATTTTGAGGCAATTCAATTTTACCCATCGAAATTTTGATTTTGGAAGATCTCAAAATTATAAAATAGCAATATAATATTATATATTATAATATTATAATATTGCATATTGAGTTATACATCATACTGCTGGTTCGATGAGTTCTATTGAATGCCGTTTGCAGTTTGGAAAAATACCCATAGATTCTTATTTTATACGTGGAAACGTGTTTTTCCAAGCTTCTCGTTTTTATCATAAAATGAAAACCGCTGAAATTTGTTCAAACATTTTTCTTTTTTGTCATTGAACTTTTCAAGTTCTTTTAGATGACATAACACTCAACGTTGTACAGTGTGAAGAAAAATTACAAATTTTTGAGGCGCCCCCGTACAGAAAGTTTTGGTAAAAAAAAACTCTGGTAGCATATGAAATTGCACCTTAAAGATTTGATTAGTTCAACAGTTTTTCCCGCGACTCGATATCGCAAACGATTCTCGAGGAAAATGGGGGTGAGCATGATTCATGAATCAACTGTATACAGGGTAATTTTTTGAAAAGTTTCCACCTCTGATTTCTCGCCGCCAAAATTTTTTACAGGAAAACGCCGAAACATGTCGATTTTTGTTTCGAAGGGGTCATCTAGGGCACATATCACTAAATTTTTATCTGAAACCCCTTCGCCCCCACCCCACCCTGCTTTAAAATTTTAAATAGCATGACCTATTTTGTGATACATCAAATTGGAAGCAATAAAACTCTTCCCGTCAAGCATATTTCTATTTTTTCAAACCACCCCTTTGAAGTAGGGTAGGGTGGGGACGAAGGGGTAAAAGTTTGGCCTTACTTGTCTTAGATGACCCCACTAAAATAAAATTTGGTAATATGTGCCCTAAATGTCCCCCTCGAAACAAAAATCGACATGTTTCGACGTTTTCCTGTAAAAAATTTTGGCGGCAAGAAATAAGGGGTGGAAACTTAAAAAAAATCACCCTGTAATTATTGAAAATTGATTGAAAAATTCTTCAGGAAAATTTCAATTTTCCGAAAAAACTCAAAGCCTTCTTCAAATCATTCGCTTGTAAACTCGTAAATTAGGGCTTCATTTTAAGTTCATCATCTGTACCCGGTCTCGATAAACCAGGCCGGTTTTGCATTTTTTACTGAAAACTGTCGAGAAATTGTGAACAAAATTATTGGAAAATGTTCAGGACCAGTTACTTTTTGTTTAAAAAAAAGAGAAAAATCTGTTCGCTGGATGAAAATTTAGAAATTTGCAGTTCTTCCAAGTGGGAAAACTCAAAAACTATTGATTTCAACAATGTCTCCCTCAAAAATTAATTCAATCTTTTTTCCAATTACATATGACTCGTAGCAAATCTGCACCTAGAATAAATATTTCGTAGGGTTTACTGCAAGTCGAAGTTTGCACTGCAGTTTTTTTCAATTCACGGAAGGTGCATTTTCCATTAAAAAAAAATCATCGCCGGAAAATCAAAACAGTCTCGCATTTGAAAATAGGCCTACTACACAACGCCCAGTGCAATATGCGATATTCAAAGGCACGACATGCGCACGTAGGTTCGCAAAGCTAGGGGATGGAACTCATGCGTCTGCGCGAGCTAGGAAAAGTCAAAACCTGCAGATTTTCAGCCATCGATTTAACAAAGGAAAATAGATGACAAGAAACTCCTGATTTCCATTCTAGATTATGTGGAATGATGTTGTCCATGTGCATTGCTGTCGAAAAAATGAATTCCGCGCGTAGTGTTCCGAAAAGAACGAAAAAGCCGTTTTCAGTGTATAACTGGTTGCCTAGAAGGTAATGTTTTTTGGGAACACACATGAAATGAAGCTGTAATGTTCTTTTCGTACGGTTTTTGCAGCCAGGCACTCTACAAACTTCCCGTCATTTTTGAAAAAAAAAACAGAAAACACAAAATCTCTGATATATTATACCGGGTGTTTATAAACGTCTGTGTTCGCGGCAGGCTTTGGTCAGGCCAAAAGTCGCAGTGAGAGGCACGATTTGAAAGAGTGATAGGAGATTCCAAAGGCGATATGATAACAAACGTTTATAAACACCCGGTACATATTACCCGATAAAATTTTAGTTACCATTTGTTTACATGCAGTTTCATGCCATTGACAGACAGGACGGCAACCGTAAGGCAGAGAAGAATACTAGAAGTAGGGCGGTATTTTCAAAAACACACCAACTGATAAACACGTTACCATATTTTCGCTCCTTGTGTATCTAAAAATGATCCATCATTGCTGGTGTTGAACACTATGAAAGATCAAGAAACACTCTTTTTCCATAGCTTATTTGAAAGTTTCATTTCCAGCCGTTTCAATAATATACAATATTGAAATTACGCTTTTTACATGTGTTAGCATACGGCACTATTCTCAAATCCCCTAGCATGGTTGCGCCAGCGCAGAAATGGCACTGAATTTCGCCTATTTACTTTCGATATCAGTCTTCCGGGTCAAAATCCGGATGAGCGGCGGTCTCGATTCGTAACGGTCAGGGAAAAAAAACGTGGCGCCCGACTGAGAAATGGTGGGAATTTCCAACTGCAGACTTGATTTGATTCTTTTGTTGTGTTGCTTCCAGTCGAATTCGGTCCCAATTCATCCGATAGATTTTGAATAATTGGCGGCAAAGTTTTGAATTTTGACATTATTTAGTATTTAACAGATGACAGATGGAGAAATACTTTTAATTGATCTGAATACAGTTTTTCAAGGACTTTCAGATGACATATTACAAATCAAGTTTCATGAGATATAGCTTCTGTCATTTCTTGATAGTGATGACACAGCAAAACCATGTCTCTTTATACCAAGTTTTAAGTCAATCGGATAAACGGTTCTTCTTTTATCGTGGAAGATTACAAGCAGACACAGACAGACAAACATTCTGGAAATGGTCTTAGCCGTCTTGGGGGACCTTTAAATGGAATCCGTCAAAATCTCAATTTTTTTCTACATGATTACGATACTTCCTCTTCCATGTTGGTGGGGTGCCGGGAGAGTATAGAAATAAACCCCGTAAGCTCATTCTCCTACTATTATGCCTCATTCCCTTATTTTATAATTGAACATTTGACATTTGAAAAACTGAAGGAATAGGTGTAGACAATACAAATAGGAAAGACACATGTCGTCACGGATTTTTACGGTTGCGTAGGAACCAGGTGAGTCCATCATTCAAAAAAAGGTTGGCTGATTTTTGATGCCCCAATATCCGTGACGACGGTGGTGATAACATATGGTCTTCTCTATTTGTATTGTCTATACCTACCTACGCACACATCAGGTGTCTCAAAATTTGTAACCACGGAGTCCAGAGCATCAGTTTACAGAAATGCTTGAGAAGGGTCAGATAAAAATATTGGAAACATTTGGGTTCTTTTGAGTCGAGCGATGTGCTTCGAGCCCTAGTTTCGTTTTTTTTTCAACATTTTCATGCAATTTTTCAAGGATTTCCGTAAAATGCCCTGGACTGCGAAGCCGCGAATATTGATACACCCTGTATATTTATTTGAACTAAGATCACAATCACACATTGTATTATACCTACCTACAATAGGTAGGTTTAATAATAATTGCATGCTTCCTACGAATTATTGTAAAGCATAATATCTTCTTACTTGAACCCTGGCCTCAGAAAGACTTATTCTCAGTGCAACTTCCTCCCTCAAAAACACGTCCGGATAGTGGGTCTTCTGGAAAAGTGTCTCGAGCTCCTGCAACTGTTGCGGACTGAAGGTAGTGCGGTTCCGTCTTTGCCGCCGTCTTCCAAACATGTATTCGGTGAGCAGATCGCCCGGCAACGGCGACAAATAAGGTCCCGCCATTTCTCAGAGGGGTAGTTTGTGCAGTATTTTTCTGATTAGTTTGCTTTAACACTGTTAAATTCAAACTGGGATATCTGAATTGCATCTTGTTATAGAAATTAAATGACGCTCCACCCCGGGTTATTTTCATTGGTTCTGTGGGGACGCCTAAAAGGCGTCGAGACGCCCGCGCAGACGTACAACTTTAATAAAATAAAGCTTTTATTGGCTACCAACCTGGCAGTATTTAATAATTATTCGCAGGAAATGACAATGCCGAGGCATCCCCATTGTTGTTGTCGCATTATACTTTGGGGGTTTGTGTAAGGGACAAAAGTTGTGGCTTTGGGCAGGGAATATGCTGATTCTCTTGGTTTTGCGGATAGAATACTTGTTTCTCAAAAGAATTTATAACGGATTTTTTTCTAACTTGGCGGCAGTTTAGTTGATTTCCTAACAGGGGACATTTTTTTTTATTATGAAACATTGGCCGCAAGGCTTTAATTAATTGTAATAGTGATGCATTATTGCATTTTCAAGAAAAAAATGTACTTGTAGCTTGTGGGCCTACCTACTTACCTACCTACAATTGCGAACACTGACTTTCGGGCAGCTGTCACCTCAAAAAATGATTCAATTTCAGATTATGGTAATCATAATCAAAATAAAGCAGAAAGAAATTCCGGCGTTTCAATTTTAGCGTTTTATTTTTTTAAGGAATTTTAATACGTAGGTAGAGGAATAGAGGAAAACCGCCTAATATGAGGTATAGTGGCGCAGCCAGGATTTAGCCATGGGGGGGGGGCTAACGAACGCGAACGAAAGCGAGCTGCGCCAAAGGCGACCCCCCCTCCCTCCGGAAAAAGGGCCTTGGTCATCCTATTTTCGAGTATAATTATTGTGGTAGAGTAGGTTCACTTGTCCCGTGATTCTAGTCGGCTGTGAGATTTTGTTTCTAAGTTTCCAAATGTGAAATATAGAATATCCCCAAAACTTTGCAGTTGGCTGCTCTGGCCGGACCAGTTTTGAAACACATTTTTTGCGTAGGTATTTCCTTCACAGATAGCCGGAACATTTTTGCGGGACGTGATGTCTGACGCTTTTTTCCATCATTTTATTGGAGAATGTAACACTTTTTCGACCTGTTTTCAATTTTCGCCAATGAACAAATAAATCAATAGAGTCTTGACATTTGACAGTTGTGAAAAATATTCCTAATCTCTTGAAGCCGGTTCAACTTTCGGTGCTTCAAATTAAAGAGTATACAATGCCCTTCGTCCAAAAAAGGGGCCCCATGCAATCATCAACCCTTTCGCCTCTTCCAGTCAAAAATACAAGCCAAACCCTGAAGAATTATGGGCGATACAAGGATCGCCCTGCAGTCTGTCATTGGCAAGAAAATTTACGTGTAAAAAGTAAATTAAACCAAATTTCAAAAAACCCAGCCGCTCAATGTTGCGTATTGAACCGAAATTGATGTTAGTACCTTCAATTTGCAATTTGGTTTTGTTTTGGGGCTTCCGGGACGAGTTTTTGTCTACTCTGAATGGGCCGCCGTCAAGATGACTTAGATGTGCGGCCGCCCCGTGCTCTTTTGTGGTCTTATAGCCAGTTCCACCAGTGGATTTAATCGTTGTTAGCTAATTGAGATATTTTCTCTGGTGAGTGTTGGCTTAGTGACCACAGAAAAGACAAGTTTCACGGAAGATTATGGAAAAATGTTTAGACCACAACAGCTTGTATGCATTTTCCGTGGTCATTCACCCAGCACTGACCTAGAATCCATCAAAGAAAATGTCTCAATTAGCTAACAATAATTAAATTCGCTGGTGGAACTGGATGTAAATGACGGTAACACAGCTCTGCGTCCCCCTAGTCGCACTTCCACATATGACCAGGTCAGTTTTCCAAGATTTTAATATCAATTTGATAAGAAATATAACTTCACTTCCAGAGAAGTCAGTTTCACACCAGGTGAAAAGGCGACAAGCCTACAATGCTAAAGTAGAAAATTTGCCCAGCCAACTAGAGTCACAGTACAAGTGAACCTACTATACCAATGTTACCTACCTTAAATTGAAGTAGGTATCAAATTCAGTATTCCCCGGGTTTGCGGGGAAAATGACAGTAATAAATGGTAGTCATGACACTTGCAAACTGACAGCTGCGCTGCGCGCACGTAGAAACGTCATACACGATCGTTCGGCACATACAAACGATACGGCCGAACGCAGCTGTTCACGAAATACGGTTTTTCGTGCTCTTGTTAGATCTAATGATAGTGGCAGTCTGAACGATAATCGTTCGCTAACGAGAAGTTACAAAATAAGCCTGATAGGTAGGTGAGTATACTTGCTTAAGGACGGAGTTATACAGGGTGGTCCGACTTTTATGTCATTAAATTTAAGTATCGATAGAGAATGAAAAATGAAGGGGACTTTCTCCAGAAAACATATTTGAGAAATGCCTAATAACAGAGATACAGCCCTTCAAAGTTGGAAATAAATAATCGTTTTTTTCGCATAACTTTTGAACCGTTCAACCGATTTGATTAAAAATAGAACCCAAGGTTCACTAAAATTATCCCCTGTCGAACAATCATAACATGTTCCATAGAAAAGTTTCAGGGGCTTAGACATTAGGGGGTGACTCTACTTTTCCCCCCCTATTTTTCACCCCCCTAGTTATTTTTAGAAACTGTTTATAATTTTGAATTCTACGTTAAATTTTGAAGAAAAAATCACTGTTGCAAAATTTTTATTAGAGGCTTCGTTTAGGAGATATTTGGGTTTGAAACTTTGGAAAACATCCCGAAATCGCCACTTTCAAAGGTCTAAAAATTAAAATTCAAAGAAACTCATGATTTCTCAGCTGAAATAGGTTTTCTAGAGTTTCCAAGTTGATAAACCACCATTTTTTCCAAAACACGGGAAATTTTCAGGAAAAAAACAATTTGGGTTCTGGAAAGTGGCGATTTCGGGATGTTTTCCAAAGTTTCAAACTTGAATATCTCCTAAACGAAGCTTCTAATCAAAATTTTGCATGAGTGACTTTTTCTTCTAAATTGAACATAGAATTCAAAATTATGAACAGTTTCCAAAAATAACTAGGGGGGTGAAAATAGGGGGGGGGGGAGTAAGGTCACCCCCTAATGTCTAAGCCCCTGAAACTTTTTTATGGAACTTGTTATGATTGTTCGACAGGGGATAACTTCAGTAAACCTTTGGTTCTATTTTGAATGAAATCGGTTGAACGGTTCAAAAGTTATGCGAAAAAAACGATTATATATTTCCAACTTTGAAGGGCTGTATCTCTGTTATTACGCAGTTCTCAAATATGTTTTCTGAAGGAAGTCCCCTTCATTTTTCATTTTCTATTGATCCTTGAATTTAATGACATAAAACGAGGACCACCCTGTATTAGTAAAATAAGCGTTGTGGAATCAATAATCCCTGTGGGTTCATTCCTTGACAGAATCTTACCATTTAAGTCTCTCTCGAAAGCTACAAGTTTGGTTTTAGTCCGCCCATTGGCATTTCCAAAATCGAATTTTTTTTTTTGATTTTTGGATGAATAATTGATTTTTAGATTTTGGAAATGCCAATGGGCTCATACCAAAGTGCATTCTTGTAGCTTTCGGAAGAAACCTAAATGGTGAGATTCTGTCAAGAAATAAACCCACAGGGATTGATTCCGCAACGCTTATCTTATACCAATTCAACTCCGTCCTTAAACCGAAAGAGTTTCTCGGGGCCTTGCAATTGAAAAACTCAACGTGAGGTCGCCACTACTGTAAGGGGCGCCTAAGTAACTTATGAACCGTTCAACCGGATTTGGTTTCAATTTGGACCAAAGTTTACTAAAATATGTCTCTATTAAATAATAATAATAACGCATTTTATCTAACATTTTTCGGGGCGCAAATAATAGAGGGGTTGAGCTACCCTTTTCCCCCTATTTTAATTCCCCTTATTATTTTTGGGAATCGTTCCATTCTTTTAATTGCACGTTCAACTTAGAAAAGAAAGTTACTTTAGCAAAATTAGAGGCTTCATTTTTGAGCTATTTGGATTTGAAACTTGGGGAACTTTGAAACATCTTGGAGATTCCACTTTGAAGGTCTAGAAATTGAAATTGAAAAAAACTCATGATTTCTCAGAACTCAGATCCAAGTTTTCTAGGTTTTCACGAAGCCTCTAATTAAAATTTTGCATAAATAACTTTCTTTTCTAAATTGAACGCATAACTCAAAAGTTTGAACGATTTCCAAAAATAATCAGGGGATTGAAAAAGAGGGGGGAAAGGGGGAGAGTAGGTACCACTCTTACCTTCGCCCTTAGAAATGTTCGATAAAATGCGCTATCATTGTTCGATACAGACATAATTATTCAAGTAAACTTTGGTCCAAATTTGAACAAAATCGGTTGAACGGTTCGAAAGTTATGCAAAAAACAATTCTTAAGTCAAACTTTGAAGGCCTATATTTCTGTTATTGTTCGTTTTTGAACAAAGTGTTATGGGGAAAGTCTATTTTTTTCTCTGTCGATTGCCAAAGTTGCCGCCATTAAACACCAGACACCCTGTACAGGGTGTGTCCTGGAATAAGGGTTACAAAATTCACAGGGAGGTGGAGAATTCAAGAATAAGGAGATTTTTTCAAATAAATATACCATCGCAAACGTATAGTAACGGAGATACAGGCCTTCAAAGTTGTTTTTTAAAAACAGTTTTCTTTGCATATCTTTGAACCGTTCAACCAATTTTATTCAAATTCTTTATTCCAATCTTTTCAATATGGCGGCCAAAACGGCAAAGATACGAAGTGAAAAAGTGAAAATCAAGAAAGGGCACCTCAAGATTCATAATACTGCCAAGTTTCAAAAATATCGGATAACCTTGAAAAAAACCTGAAATTAAGCATATCTTATTAGGACAATTTTGACAGTTTCCCAAAATGACGTTTGTAAATTTAGTTATGAAATAAGAGGAAACATTCTTTGTCTACAAAATGACGTTATAGATGTTAAAATTCGTTAAAAAACAAACGAGCTACAACCAGTTTCTTATTACCAGATGAAGCCCATTTTGGCGCCTCCACCATATTTGCCTACAGCAAATGCCGGTATTCCACCATAATTTTTCATGGTCTTTGATCGCCCAAGAATCGATTAAGACATCACTTTATATATCTTCACGAAGCTGCTCACGGCACGACCTATGCCCTCATACTATAAATTGTAATATACCTAATTCTCATTGGTAGGTGTCGGATCAATGTCTTTTCCACGATTTTAATTTTTGGCAGATGGAGAAATACTCCCAACTGTTCTGAATACAGTTTTTCGAGAACTTCCGAATGACATATCAGAAGTCGGATGGAACTACAGCTGCATTCCTTTTGCCGTCAATCTCAGATATTCCTACCTCAGTTGGTAGTGGTATCTCACCTGGTCCTTAGCGATGTTTCTTATTCTTCCTCTATTAAGCTCAATGTGTTCAAGTGACCTTAACACTCCGCTGGCGTCTGAACTCTTTCTAAATTCAAATAACAAAAATGACGAGGCTCTTGAAGCTTCAATGTTCAATTTTCACTAGGAACTAATAGCATGAATCCAGTATTTTTTAGAAAACCAGTGGTGGAACCACGAGCACTCGACAGTTGTCGATCTCGACAATGCTCCCTTTTCTAAATGGTGAAGGGTGTAGAGGGGAAAGGGGAAATTAGGGTGAAGGGTGTAGAGAGAAAAGGGGAAATTGTCGAGATCGACAACTGTCGAGTGCTCGTGGTTCCACTACAGGTTAACTATTTAGGGTGAGTTAGATTTCAGTCAACAAAGTTTGCAGGTTGATAAAGAATCAAAAAAGAAGTTGACCCACCCCAAATAGTATATTATATACCAAGGTTGAGAAAGTATTATTATAGCTGAAGCACCAGTTTAGATTCCGAAGCGCAGCTGAGGGATATAAGGCGCTGAAGCTATAATGATTTTCTTGACCGTGGTTTATACAATAGTATTTTTTTTACTACTAGAAAATCGCCGTCCTAATTCAGGAGCAGGTTGATAATGATATACTTCACAGCTAGTAGTGAAAAAAAGTAGTTACAGACCTTTCAAAGTTGCAATAAAAAATTCTTTGGCCCGTATATTCATAGTCAGATTCAGATCTCCAATTGTATAAGGTGGTCTTAAGACCATGCTTATTTAGACTACAGAAGTTATTGATTTTTTTCTAAAAATTATTGCGTTTGCAGGCACTTACTAAAAAAATCGCAAAGCAGGCACCTGATTTTTAGGATGTCAAGTTGGGACTTTGCCTATTATATTTTAAACTATAGAAACTTTAAATCTAAAAAGAAACTTCAAATGTCGGAACAAGGAACTAAACAATATTATTTATCGAGATAGTGCAACAAAATCAATAGTGATAACACTTAGATACTACTTATAGTTATTATAAGTATAATAACTATAAGTTAGCTGTTCGTTTCTTTTGAAGCTTTTTCTATGCAAATCTGTTCAAAGTCATAATGGTTAAGTTGGGACAATACAGTTTTCCGCAAATTAAAAAAATCTGTCCGAAGCAATAACAATGCACAATGCTGATGGTGGGATGTAATGATTGATTCCATGTGTAGAGTATGAAATGAATGGTTTTTAATTCAGAGTTTCGGACTCTTTTGTTCGGCGGGAACGCGCTGCAGATGAATATGATTTTATTCATTGCGCGTTGTTTCCCTCTCCCCCTCATCCCGATATGATCCCAGTGCGTTCTAGAAAATCACTGTGCAAATTAAAAAAATACAATGGTGATACTACTCGACGAAGCTCTACCGTATTAATGTGAAAATGTAAATGGATTTATATCCTCCAAACGTAACGTTTCTTTTTTGACGTAGGTATCCCTACTTTGCATTACTGTTTATACTTGTAGTTGTACAGGTAGGTATCAGTGCTTCTGCGATAACTGCTGATCGAATCGTTGATATGATTGAGTTGAATTTCGACTCGACATATACATAGTTCGACATACAGTGTCACTTATGGTGTCACTGTTGAAAATTGTCAGAAGATATATGTCACGGAATTTGACTTGGGACATGCCGTTTGGAAGCCATTACAAAAATTCTTGTTCATACATACCAAGTTGATGATCATGTATTGCATAATCACGAGAAAAATTAGGATTTCCAATTTTTTGTTGTCTCTTTCTATCGTAACGTCATTCATATCTATCGACAGATCGTCGAAGTCATGTTGTTGACACACGACGTTTCGTTTCTTCTCGATGACGATGACAACTCTACCTAGGTACCCAAGGAAGGAAAATTTCAACTTCCACATACAAAGTGCTTTCTTTGTCCGTTGAAAATCGTTTCGGTACGTGACTTTCCCCACATGACAAATGAGTGATTTTTAAATTGCTGCTGCTCTGATTCTCCGGCAAAATTCCACCACGTTGTCAGAACGAAACGTCATGAACGTCAAATAGTCGAAAAGTAAGATTGAACTACCGCGGAAGAAAAACGCCGGAACTGGTAGATTTCTATCGATGAGAATTCGGTAATACGCTCGGCAATACGTGTCCTAGATGTCCCCCGCAAACTATAAATCGACCTGTTCCGGCGTTTTTCTTGAAAAAAATTTGTCGGGGAAAAGTCTGGGGTGGGAAGTGTGAAAATGAACACCTGTATATGATCTTATTCAAATATCAAATTATATGTATATGTGGATCCAGAAGAAAAAGCCGCATCATTTCCAATATTTAGATAGAAGGTGTCAAAGAAATTTGTAAGTTTTTTTGAAACACCTGTATATTATAAGATACAGAAAAATTTGGTGTCTTTTGAATTTAGCGGGAAAAATGGTGGGAAAAAATTTATTCCAATGAAAAAAATTTAACAGGAGAATCTCGGTGGATCACCCTGTAGCGGAGATCACGGAGCGTAAAGTTGGGGACTTTTAGTAAGTTGTTTGGAAAGGTCAAGTGAGTACGATACCGTGAAAATTGCATGTGAAATTAATTTGCTTTATGTGAAATGCTGAAATCTGGGCCACAGGCGTTCTGTATTTGAATTTGATCTATGTAGTGACCACGGTAAATTTAGGAGAATGTCATGAAAATTGCAATTGCGCAGCCGATTTCCTTTGGAAAACCCGAATAATTTCACCCTCATGGCTTCATGGCTATATGGTGGTCGTGGTAATGAAGACAAGAAATGTTTCACAACTCTCTGTTTGGTCGAAGCACGCTTTTAGAAAACATTTCGGCTAATGTATTCATAGTCAGACTTAAAGACCTGACTATCAATACGGTCCATAGCTATCAAAAGCAAGTTCATTATGGCACTGTTTTCAGTAGGTGAGGCAGCTCTACCGCATTGAAACTATTATTATCTATTATCCTATTAACACAAAGTCGAAAAGTCACACTGATCCTTCTTTCTGCAATTTAGATAGCAAGGACGTACCGCCTTATCGAAATATAGACTATAACTTGAATCTGCATCATACATTTACACCATAAAACAAATTGTAAGATTTAGGTCACATTTACGGCATTGAAAAATCATGAAGTGCAAACGCATTTGAATAACACAATAGATCTAAGCAATGGAGCCAAATAACCATGACAAGGTCGATATCAAATTAAAATTAATAATATAAATAAAACATAATCAATTAAAATATACCAATGAAATACTTAGGTATCTAGAAAAAGTGAAATGAAATGTGAGTAATTATCAATATTATAATTATACTATTGATTTTTTCCGTAACAAAGTATCAACTGTTGTCTGAGTAGTAAATATGCAATATTATACCGGATGTTAACTGACAAAGGTACCTATACAGGTGTTTCAGCGATGATAGCAAAAAATTCAACTGTGAGTAGATCTCGTCAAAATGAGATGAAAACCTATATACCATTTTTTAAAGTTCGCCCTAATAAGGAAAATACAGCCCTTCAAAGTTGACTTTTTTCGGATTTCAAAAATTTGTAACTCAGTGACGTTTTGACCAAAATAACTTAAATTCAGCATAGACTGATTTGTCAGAGTTAGCTACCGTGCTGCAAAATTTTAAAAGAATCCAATCAGTGGTGTATGAGTTATGAGGGTCAATAATTTAGAAGCATTTGAAAAGAAGTTGACTTAAGGTGACCCCTTATAACTTCTACGCCACTGATTGGATTCTTTCAAAATTCGGCAGGTCGATAGGTAATCACGACAAACCAGCTTATGCTAAATTAAAGCTAAATTTGTCGGAACGTTTCTAAGTTACAAATTTTTGAATTCCGAAAAAAAGGGAACTTTGAACTTATCTTTGTCATTAAGCCGAACTTTGCAAAATGGTGCATAGGTTTTCGTCATATTTTGACGAGATCTACTCACTGTCAAATTTTTTGCTATCATCGCTGAAACACCCTGTATATTACGCAATTCTCGCACTCTTTTCAAAGCTGTCGATGTCTGGATGAAATTTGGCAGATGTACAGACGCGAACGCATAAATGGAAACTCTTTTCAAAACTGTCAATTTTGCGGTTGAAATTGCACATTTCATGAATGTAATTTAAGGGAACTACTTGCTTCGAGTCCCTATGCAACAGCCCACCGCGAAATCAAACCTACCATTAAAAACCCTACCGGAAAAACTGCCACCGCTCATTTTGCCACGAATTCTGCAACCGTGCAAACATGCTACTGCTAAATCAGCACACCGGAAAAAGTGCAACCGCTCATTTAGCCACCGGGAGCGCTGCCGCGCATTCATCCTACTGCTAAAGCAACACACCCGGAGAAACAGCCACCGCTCATTTTGCCACGAATTCTGCAACCCCGCAGACATGCTACTGCTCAATCAACACACCGGAAAAAGTGCAACCGCTCATTTAGCCACCGAGAGCGCTGCCGCGCATTCATCCTACTGCTGAAGCGACAAACCCGGAAAAACAGCCACCGCTCAAAGTCCCACCACGAATTCGGCAACCCCGCAGACATGCTACTGCTCAATCAACACACCGGAAAAAGTGCCACCGCTCAGCCATCCACCCAATGCTTGTATGTTTGGTTGCATAACCAGCAAACAGTAGTAGACATCTCACAGCTCCACGAACGCAATACACTGAAATTGTGTAATTGTGTATTGTGTGTTGGTCGCGAAATTCTGCATTTGATTAAGAAAAGGTTTTCTTCTGTACGGTTGTTCTCTTACAGTTGGTTTTATGGTCTAAAGTACAGGAACCAAGGAGAACAATGAGGAAATAATTGCCAACAGGCTGGAAATCGGCTTAAAATGATCTGTGTAGTTTAGGTTTCAACATACTAGTTTGCCCCCTTTCGGAAATGTCGGCGTCATGTCGCCATCATCAACAAGAAGTGCATCAGCTGGGTTTTTGTTGAATATCTCGATTTTGGGTCGTCTGACAGCAAAGGATATATGAAATTATTTTGAGGCCCATAAATTTCCCTACAGTTTAGTTCTTCACTTAACTTTCTACGACCCATAGAACGGGCAAAAGAAAACCTCTTGTTAATCAAATGCAGATCGCGAGTCGCGACCAATTTTAGTGTAGGTATTGCGTTCATCACCTATGGCTCGGGCTGTGCACAACTAAGCTGTGACGTCTTCTACTGCTCTTGGCTGGTTATGCAACCAAACATACAAGCATTGGGTGGATGGCTGAGCGGTGGCACTTTTTCCGGTGTGTTGAATGAGCAGTAGCATGTCTGCGGGGTTGCCGAATTCGTGGTGGGACTTTGAGCGGTGGCTGTTTTTCCGGGTTTGTCGCTTCAGCAGTAGGATGAATGCGCGGCAGCGCTCTCGGTGGCTAAATGAGCGGTTGCACTTTTTCCGGTGTGTTGATTGAGCAGTAGCATGTCTGCGGGGTTGCAGAATTCGTGGCAAAATGAGCGGTGGCTGTTTCTCCGGGTGTGTTGCTTTAGCAGTAGGATGAATGCGCGGCAGCGCTCCCGGTGGCTAAATGAGCGGTTGCACTTTTTCCGGTGTGCTGATTTAGCAGTAGCATGTTTGCACGGTTGCAGAATTCGTGGCAAAATGAGCGGTGGCAGTTTTTCCGGTAGGATGTTTCAATGGTAGGATGATTCCGCTGTGGGTTGTTTAGTGGGCTCCCCTTGCTTCTACTGTTCCTAGGATATTTCCTGAAAATTTCAATAGCAAGTTATATTCTCAAATCATACCTATTAATAAGGTGGCAACTTGAATTAAAAAACTGACCTATTTGACTGAACGCTAATAATTGTATTTGTGTTTGCTGCTTGGGTCCTGAAAAAGACCACGCAAAATAAAAGGACCAAAACATTGAAGTCTGGTTCCTTGATTGAAAATTCTGAAACGGTTTCATTTTGTCGGCCGGAAAACTCTTAATGTGGCACCTTTCTGATGCTATTGGGCTTAGAATTTTATCAAAACTGCAAAAATATACAGGATGGTCCAGGATTAATTTTAAAAACTTTTCAAGATCGACAGAGTAGGTATGCTAAAACAATAAGAACAAACCCAAAAACCATATGTCAAAAATGCATGTTAACGGAGATATAGCCCGTCAAAGTTGAAAGTTAAAAACTGGAATTTTTGACAGAAGAATAGTTGTCAAAAGTGTTTTGATGGTAAGACAATGCATTTTGGAAATCTGATATAGTTTGTTTGTGTCGTGTTACCAAGTTACCGTTTCAAAATAAAATAATTGTAAAAATGAAGAGCTATACGAAAACTCAGTGTTTTTGAAATTTCAAATTCAAATATCTCCGAAGCCACTTATCTGACGAAAATTTAGCATATAAGTTTCTGCTTCTGAATCCAATAAGGATATCAAAAATCTAATGATTTTCCAACAAAGTCCAGTGGCGTCGAGAATATGGGGGTAAAAAGGATTATTATCGGAATTAATTCCATCCAGGAAATAAATAAAACAAATAAGGTATGTTTCACCCTGCAGGTTGTGTTTTTGGAAGTTTGAAGAATACCAGCATTACCAGCGGCTATGGAGGGATATATTTTTGACATATTCAGTAGGAGACTAGAAGGTTGATAAATAATGAAAGAAAGATTTTAAATTTTCACCCTGTATACTAAGTAGTACGCGTCACAGAATGTATGCTTCTAATATGTTAAACAGGTGGCGATGAGCTAACCATATAGCAAAAAATCGTTTGAGAACTACTTTCTTTAAGCAAAAAATCTAACTCAAATATTCTAATATGCGAGAGGTGGAAGTCATAGGATCCCTTTCCTGCGGAACCAGTACCTAGTTAGGAAAAAATTCAACTTCGGCAAAACGAATCTGTTCTTTCAAATCCAACTCCCGGTATGATCGATCTGATTCTAAATATGATTGAGTGTACAGAAATGTCATATTAACATATTTATTACAAATAGATTCGAATTATACACACATACAAAATAAGATGCGCCAAAGCCTATACTATACGTCTTTCCTGATAATTTTACCCCTTTTAAATTTGATGTTACTTTGGATTGCTAGAAACAGCACAATTTGTGTTCGGTTTAAAGTGTTTGCTGGCTCAATCCTTTGACGATCAGTCCGTGGTTTTGCGAAACATTACGTTCTTCACATGAACTTTGTACAGGGTGTTGAATGGAATAGTGCAAAATTCCTGAACCGCCAAGAAGGTCCCGTTTGAAGAGGATTTTTTTTTTTAATTTCAATCATAAAGCTGTGGAGGTAGGTCTCAAACTTGGCCTCAAAGTACACGATGGTGTTTGAATTTGCCGTTCATCTGCTTTATTTACAAACTGATCACAACTCTGGTTTAGGTTTGTCCTCGGGTTTGTCTGTCACTCATTGTTCTGATTTTCGTAGTGTTAGTTACAAGCAATTTTAGATGACCAAGCGGCTCTGTTTCTCCTTCCTAAACATGCAGTTTTGATTGTATTCTTTCACTCACAGTTCTTGACTACGACAGGCAAGAAACGCCTTAACGTATTCAAGATAAATGATACCTTCGAAAGAACTGTTTCATTCAACACCCTGTACTAACTTGTGTCAAGTACCTACTTAATGGCGTGGCTTACAAAACCACGGACTGATAACCAAGGCATCACGCCATCAGACACTTCAAACAAAATATAAATTGTTTGTAGCAATCCGAAGTTAGGTAAATACCTACCTACATCAAATATCAAAAGGGTAAAATTTTCGGGAACGACGTAGGTGCTTGCGTAGTTTGGATGGATGCACCTAGCTAGTGCTTTTTAGCGCACTTCTCCAAACGGGAAGGCGCTTTTGTCCTCGCTTTGTCCGTCCGTCCGTCCGACCGTCCGTCCGTCCGTCCGTCCGTCCGTCCGTCCGTCCGTCCGTCCGTCACAGCATCTAGTCCTAGACGAAAAGGTTTTTGCGAAAAATTTTTACTCCATTGGGTAGCTCATGGCCTTGTATCCCGAACCAAGAAAAATCTCGACGAAATAATAATAAACAATGACAATAATAACAATTTAGTGTGAGGCGGCATCGCCGTTGAATGCTGCATTTCAGAACCCGGCCTGATCTCGAAAGTTATCACATGCGAGGAAGTACCCGATCTTATCATTTTACCATAATACATATGCGGAGTTATATTTAGAGGATGATTTGAACTTTATTTTAATGAAAATTTCACATCGGTGCGAGGTGCCGATTAGTAGTTATTAATTTTTGAAAATGACTCCGAAACTACGGCTCGGCCGCAAATGATTTATTCGTCGCTTGCTGGTGCTTGATATCCTTTCCTCCGAACAAAACTAAATTCAATACAGAAAATATTTCAACTCGAATGGGTAGCTCATGACCTTGGTACGCGAATCAAGAAAAATTTTGCCGAAATAATCATGAACAATTACAAAAATAACATTTTGGTGTAGGGCGGCTTCGCCGATCAAGTGCTGGCATTCGCGGTAAGATGTAGAAAGTTGCGATATGCAGGCAACTACAATTTCTTAATGAAATACATCACTGCATGTACGGCATTATATTTAGAGAACAATTTGAACTTTCTTTTGACAAAAACCCCACTTCGATCCGACCGTTAGGTCAATTGTTATCGATTTTTGAAAACGGCCGCAAAGCCACGGCTCGGCGCATATTACACGACCCTACAAATTTAAAATCAGACGTGCCGAAATAGTAATTGAACATTTTGAAATAGCCAATACTAGGTACCTGAAGGATAATGGCACTCAAATTACTGAACATGTTCGCTCAATAACAAAAAAAAAGTAGGTAGGTATCACTAAAAATCATGTGACAAGGCTACCATTTTTTCGGTTTTTCGATAAAAAAGAAATGTTCCAATTCAAAAGTGAGCCCGATATTCGTGTTCAGGAGGTCGAAATCAGTTGGAGAACATTTTTTCATATAAGTAACAGAATGACGCTTATGTGGCCGGTTTGTCTTCCTGTCTGTCTGTCTGTCCGAGTCCGTGCAGAAATTAAGACGCTGTACTCCTTCTCGAGAATTGAAACAAGAGTCTTGGAACTTTTTTCCGATTAATAGCTGATGTCCCCAAGGGTGGCCAATGGGCACTATTTTTGTTATCCATACATCGTTATCATTATTCTCAAAAAACAGAGATCTCCTGTGCACTTCGATGAAGTTGAACTTCTCCTCGGGAAATAAAGCTACAGCCCTTGAGGATTGAACTTTATCCGGTGGATAGCTTAGGTCCTCAAGGACCAAATAGACAGGTTGGCTTTCATAATTCGGCCGCCATCTTGGCTGCCATATTGAAATTTCTTATTAGTGGAACGATTGTCATGAAACTTGAAACTTACCCTTGTCTAGTACGATCATTCTTATTTTCAAGCCAAATTTCATGATTGCCCCACCATCTTGGCCGCCATATTGAAATCTCTTATAAGTGGAAGGATTTTCATGAAACTTGAGAGTTACGCTTGTCTCGTACGATCATTCCTATTTTCAAGCTGAGTTTCATAATTCTGCCGCCATCTTGGCCGCCATATTGAAATCTCTTGTTAGTGGAACGATTTTCATGAAACTTGGAACTTACCCTTGTCTAGTACGATCATTTTGATTTTCAAGCCGAATTTCATGATTCTGTCGATATTTTGGCCGCCATATTGCAATTTTTTGCCCAAGACGGTAGAACCCTAATCACTTAACATCTTGCGTTCACTAATCCTCCAAAAAGGAAGTGCGCTACTGAGCCTCATGCCCATGAGGCATATTCGCTTGTTATTATTGTAGATAGGTATACATCCGTGCCCATGTTATTTGTGTGTATCACCATTTAATCAAACCCTAGTAAAACATCAAATTCGGTCGTCTCGTGTCTAGTGGAAAATCTCTTCAACAGAAGAAAATGAAAATCATAGTACCTACAGCTAAACAATGGCTGCAATGTGGAAATCATCACCTCCGTCCTGTATTCTCGCCTCGAGTGTTACGACGAGCGCTGTTACACAGATGTGATTCCGGCAGTCATTAACTACGCCGCACTGACTTCCTATGCACAAGAAAAACGACACGAGCTTCGGAAAAATGAATGCATTTTCTTTTTTAAAACCCCTGTACTTTGCATTGATAATGCACGTATCAGCCTGTGAGCGAACCATTATGTTCCGCAGTTTCCTTTTGTTTTCATGAATTTGTTACCTGCAACAATAATACTGTTACTTTTTGTAAATTTTTTTTTAGATGAATTTACATTTTTGCTACGTACGGCTCTCGTCTTCGGTAGGCTGCCATTGTAATCACCTGTGAAATCTTCCTCTGTGCATGCTCGTTTTCCCCAAGTTGGCACAGATGTGCGATGTCAAGGAGTTATTCTCTCTGATGTGATATCACAATCAGATTCCCGACAATAGGCTGCGTCATAACATCGAGTTCAGTAATTAATAAAGTCGGGGTGGAACACAGGACTCTATAATACAACGTTCATCATGTTAGAATATAAAAGGGACAACTGGGCTCCTCCTCTCACGGCCAACCAACAAACAGTTGAATTAGAACATGTCGGAACATGTCTGATGTAATTTTTGTATTGTCGTCCTTTTGCTACTTTGAAGAATTCCCGTCAGCGTCACTGAGTTCTTTTGCATCACTGTGAAGTAAAATAATGACTTTTTAAAAGAACTTACTAATTACTATTGGATGTAAAAGTGGACAGTAGAGTTACCTTGATTTTACAGAAATGGTGCTAAATGATTAAAGTTTCACAATCTTGTCAGTTTTGATGTGCTGCTTTCGTAGTACGAAAGCGTAGAAGAGACATCATGAAGAAAAAGAAATTAATTTGAAATTTCAACATATAAGGATTATAAGGTGAACTTTCAACTTGAAAGAACCCCTTCCCAAGCTCGTTCGTGGTTAGACAACCCATTATACCTACTAACTTTGATTTAATTCAACTTATTTGTATACGAGTAAGGTGTCAAATTGTAGAGAATTTAATAAGCTTCCATTCGCATATAAACGCTTCCACCTCACATTGACTGAAATGAAGATATTGACAAAAAACTGTGTTTTGGGCGTCATCTTTTCAATATGGCGGCGAAAACGGCATAGATATGAAGTGGAAAAGTAGAAATTGGGAAAGGGCACCTCAAGATCTATGATACTGCCAAGTTTCAAAAATATCGGATAACCTTGAAAAAAAGCCGGAATTTAGCATATCTTATAAAGACAATTTTGACAGTTTCCTGGAATGACGTTAGAAATTTAGATATGAAATAAGAAGAGAATTCTTTTGTCTACAAAATGACGTTTCAAATGTTGAAATCCGTTGAAAAACAAACGAGCTACAGCCAGTTTCTTATTACCAGATAAAGCCCATTTTGGCGCCTCCACCATATTTGCCTGCAGTGGATGCCAATATTCCACCATAATTTTTCATGGTCCTTGATCCCTCGAGAATCAATCAAGACAAAACTCTATATATCTTCACGAAGCTGCACACGGCACGACCTATGCCCCCATACTACATGTCAAAGTGGTTAAATAAAGGCTCGTTCCTATACCTTACCCTACCTCAACGCTGTTAACTAGAATTGACATCCTTCCAACAAGTTGGCAGTGTTGGCGAATGCCATGCCATGCCATGCCATGCTAGTGAATACTAGAAGTCCAGTTCAGATACAAGTCTGTGTAGCAAGCTTGAAACCCGAATGGGGTACTTGCCTACTTTTTTATTGGTTCAATCGCTAATATGACCGAAAAAAATATATACGTTTTTTTCTTTTTCTCATTTTCCTAAAATTTAGGCCGTAATAAGTGTTTTTAAAATATATTTGTGACGTCACAAATACAGGGTAGTCCAGTTTTTGATACATTAATTTTGAGAGATGTACAGGGTGTCTCGAAATTAATGCAACAAAATTTACAGGGAGGTAGACAATTGAAAAATAAGGGGACTTCCTTAATGAAAATACTCTCGCTAACGTATCAACGGAGATACAGGCCTTCAAAGTTGGTTTTTCAAAACAGTTTTTTTGCATAACTTCTGAACCGTTGCGCCGATTTTATTCAAATTTGAACCAAAGTTTACTAAAATAGGTCTTTATCGAACAATGATAACACATTTCATCAAACATTTTCAGGGGCGAAGATATTAAGGGGTACCTCCCCCCTTTTTCCCCTATTCTTCACCCCCTTGAATATTTTTGAAAATTATTGCATTTTTTGAATTCTACGTTCAATTTAGAGAAACAAGTTACACTTGCAAAATTTTGATTTGAGGCTTCATTTTCGAGATATTTGGGTTTGAAACTTTGGAGAACATCTCGAAAACACCACTTTCAAGGCCTTAAAAATTAAAATTCAAGAAAACTCAAGATTCCTCAACTAAAATAAGTTATTTAGGTGTTTCAAGTTGATAAACTACCATTTTTGCTGAGAAACATGAAGCTTCTCAGAAAAAAAATTTGGGCCCTGAAAAATGACGATTTTGAGATGTTCTCCGAAGTTTCTAACCCAAATATCTCAAAAATGAAGCCTTCAATCAAAATTTTGCAGGAGTAACTTTTTTCTCTAAATTGAACGTAGAATTAAAAAATTGCAACAATTTCCAAAAATATTCCAGGGGGTGAAAAATAGGGGGAAAGGGGGGAAGGTACCCCCTATTATCTTCGCCCCTAAAAATGTTTGATAAAATGCGTTATCATTGTTCGATAGAGACCTATTTTAGTAAACTTTTGTTCAAGTTTGAATAAAATCGGCTGAACAGTTCAAAAGTTACGCAGAAAAAACTGTTTTGAAAAACCGACTTTGAAGGCCTGTATCTCCATTATTACGTTTGCGAGAGTATTTTTATTGAGGAAGTCCGCTTATTTTTCAATTGTCTACCTCTCTGTGAATTTTGTTGCATTAATTTCGGGACACTTGTATACATAGAATCAAAAATGAAGGGGACTTCCCTGGAACAAAATATTTCAGAAGTGCATAATAACGGAGATATAGTCAACCGATTTTGTTCAAATTTGTACCAAAGTTTACTTGAGCGAGTCTCTACCGAACGATACCTACTCACGCGTTTTATCAAAATCATCCATTCTTTTTGCCCCTAATTTTCCACCCCCTTGAAAATTGGTCATATTTTTGAGTTCTATGCTCAATTTAGAAGAAAAATTTACTTTACAAAATTTTGATTAGAGGCTTCGTTTTCGAGATATTTGAGTTTGAAATTTCGGAGAACATCTCGCAAACACCACTTTAAAGTGCTTAAAAATTAAAATCCAAGAAAACTCATGATTTCTCAACTGAAATAAGCTCTCTAGGTGTTATAAGTTGATTAACCACCATTTTTGCTGACAATAAAAAGTTTTCAGGGAACAAAACTTTTAGGGTCTTGAAAATGAGAATTTCGAGATGTTTTTCAAAGTTTCTCACCCAGATACTTATCTCGAAAAAAAGCCTCTGAATTATGCGAGAGTTTTTCTTCTGAATTGAACATCGAACTGAAAGATACTGTTCAATTCTTAAAAGATCTTAAAAGATCGATGCACCTTACGTCATCGGTCGTATGCGTGTGAATTAAGATTGAGACGTAAGTCGCAGTTGGTAGTAGTGTTTCGGACGAGACGAGAAAAATCTCGATCTCGTCTCGATCTTGTTGAGATTTCGAGACGAGATCGAGATCACTTGTAACCTTCAAGGTGGAGAACGAGTTCTATCATGTCGAGATCGAGATCTCGGTAAACCCAAGAGCGCCATCCAAATAGTTCTAGTAGAAGCGACTGACGTTAAAATTCTATCCCGTTGACCTCGACCCTCCCGCCGGCTCGAGTGACAAGTAAGCAGAACCTGTAACTTCCAGTAATTAGTACAAATGAGGTATAGGCTGTCCGATTTCTACATGATTCTAGTAGGCTGCGATTCTGGTCACCATCGGCCGATCGCGGCCAGAATCGCAGCCCACTAGAATCATGTAGAAATCAGACAGACTATAGGTACTAATTAAACTGCTGGACAACGAAGCTGTCGGTATCGGAAAAATGGTCCGACTTTGGAGGCCAATACCTCCCGATTGCCGATTGCGATTTCCATTTTGTTTGTTGCGTTGACTAGCTCAATATTTCCGTAGCCCATCCTGTAATAGTGAATGTTGAGAAACTTCATGTGAATTTTCTACAGGGTGATACGTAAAATGGTGCAAAATTTCAACAACTTTATCGTACCCCCATTTGTCAAAAAAAAAATTATGTATTCTAGTACAAAAATCATGAAGTGTGGTGTCTTATCTCAAAACGGTTTTGGAATTTCCCAGATTGGAAGTCTAACATTGGAGATACACATTTTTATTTTGAATGTTACAGATTTGCCTTGTTGGTTGCCTCACGCGAGATTGAGTCACTTTTGATAAATGGATGTTGGTATTGAGCAAGATTGTTCGTACAACAGTCGGGTGGGACTCTGTGTTGTTCCGGCGACAGTCGCTTCGAAGCGATAGTCGATAACCATAGGCGATAGCAATAGTCGCTAGAACTTGCACTCTGTGCACCTATCGCGTACGCTTCGGAACAGTTCGGCTTTGTATTAGCCATTCTGCGAAAGTAGGCATTTATCAACAGTAATATCACAAGTGCTTAGATTTTCACGATAATTTTGGTCAGGCGATCGCGAGTGCTGATTGTAGCGATAAATGCCCGACTCCGTAGGAGGAGGGCATTTATCCAGGGACAATCAGCTCGAGGGAAACGCCTGGCCAAAATTATCTGGGAAAATCTCGAGCACGAGTGATATTTAAAAGATTATTACATAAAAGAAGTCCGAAGTGACAGCTGTCAGATTTTGTTGTTTACATGAATTTTATTCCGTTGCTATTGACAGTGGGATTTAGATAATCAAGGGCGTTTGCAGTAACTTTGTAGAGAAGTTGTTGGCCGAATGTTGGGAGTTATGGTTAAAACGTCATATTTTGACAATTGGGTGGGCATAAAGTGTTGTTAAATCCTTTAAAATTGTTAAGCGTGCTTCAAGGTTGGCTAGAAAAAAAATAGTAGGTACTTATCTTCGTTGGAATATAATGATACCTAAATGATAATAATGTAACAAAAGCCAAATATATATAAGCGTAGCTAAACTGCTCGTCAAAAGTTAAGCATAGACCAAACTTTGCTCCAAATTCAAGTAAGGATTTCTTCGGGAAAAGATATCCGATTTGAAAAAAATGTATGGTGCTTGGTAGAGCTTTTCTTCAGCTACAAGACGCTATGTCGATTTACGTCACCATTGACTTTGTCTATGATATACGCACGATGCCAAAGGAAGGAGTGTCAAAAGTGTTAATTTTTGAAGTCGTGGAACTTTTTTGGAAAAAATTCCGGATTTTTTTTTCTCTTGAGTTTTAGAAAGCGGATATCGATATCTCGAAACGGTTTTTGACTTTTGATCATATTTTGTTTCTTCGAAGAGTTCTTGATTTTTTTGTGAAATTTAGATTTTTTGATGCAGAATTTGCTAGAGCAGTTGCTTTTTCTTGAAAATTCACAGAAACGTACACAGTTGCTGGATGAATTATACCATGAGAAAATTGACCTCATGGACCTCCAGCAGAGGTTATCCTCTAGACCTCTTCAGGGGAGATGCCCAATGAAGCATGCTGCGACATCACTTTGACACTTATTGAACCCAGCATGGATAAAAATGCAAGACTTGTAACCATACGTTGCATCAAAATTACCATGGTTACCAATTAGTCCCATCATGGGTGATTTTGTTACTGCCCAAGTCACTGGAAATTTTCAGAAGTGATATCTCCCAGACGAGTAGAGATAGAGCCATAATTCTTCTTTCGATTTCAATCGGACACATTATTGGTCATTCAAGCATGATGTGCAAATTTTTCACGTTTATACTTTTTCAGTGGTGGGGGATAATTTTGACGTTTGTCACGTCGGCATTTTTTTCTTGTACTTGTCATCATTGAAATGTCGACATGAATATATACTGTCATTTTCAGCTGATCAATTTAAAGTTTGCGTTTGGTGTTTTTCTTCCTCAAAGTCCAGATTTCCTGGGAAAAGGTTCGTTGGTCTTCTGTTTTCACTACTGATTTGGAAGTGGTAGATTACATTCATGCTGTCATTTCAATGGTGACAAACACAAAAAAAAGTTCTGACATGACAAACGTCAAAACTACCCCCCCCCCACCCACTGAAAAAGTATGAACGTGAAAAATTTGCACATCATGCTCGAATGACCAACAATGTGTCCGATTTAAATCAAAAAAAATAATTATGGCTCTATCTCTACTCGTCTAGGAGATATCACTTCTGGAAATTTGCAGTGACTTAAAGGGGGACTGTGGGTAAAATTTTGTGTCAATTTCAAAATTTATATAGCTGCGGGATGGCTTTAGTTGATTTTTAGTCAAAATCGCATCGAAAAATTCCAAGCCGTTACGAAGTTATCGTAAATTTTGTGGGCTGAAAATGACGTCATACTGCGCACCGGAAAGGACAGGTCGGCAGGGCAAGGCACCACGCCAACAATTACTAGACCTTTATAAAATGAAACAAGTTTACCAAACGGTGGACGCAGGTCATTTGACTTTAATTTCAAAGTACGGTGAACCAAATTTCAGTAGATATTTTTAAAAACATAATTAAAGTGCGACTCTATCTGTCAATGAAATAAAGCGGCAACATGGCGAAATCGCGAAATAAAATTCGGCAGCTTGACAGAAGCTTGACAGTATAGGGAAGTCACAGTCTATCGTATAACCCTGAAAACTTACGTCAGTGAAATCTGTTGGTGCATGAAAATAAGATATCAGGTATACCAGGCGAAAATGATAATGCTATAGGGTCAGAAACATGATGTCAGGAACGACCAGGACCATTTTCAATAAAAACGCACTGGTGTGGCTGACTCAAAGAAATATGAACGGATTCTGATATACACTTCTTTCAAATTCCGACCCTAATCGGTAGTCGGTTGTACCACCGATTAGAAAAAAGTCCCATCAGCGGCAGCAGCCCTAAAATACATTTAATTATTTACTACATTATTATATGGAAGCGAAAAGTATACCTGATCTCTTATTTTCATGCACCAACAGATTTCACTGACGGAAGTTTTCAGGGTTATACGATAGACTGTGACTTACCTATACTGTCAAGCTTCTGTCAAGCTGCCGAATTTCATTTCGCGATTTCGCCATGTTGCCGCTTTATTTCATTGACAGATAGAGTCGCACTTTAATTATGTTTTTAAAAATATCTACTGAAATTTGGTTCACCGTACTTTAAAATTAAAGTCAAATGATCTGCGTCTACCGTTTGGTAAACTTGTTTCATTTTATAAAGGTCTAGTAATTGTTGGCGTGGTGCCTTGCCCTGCCGACCTGTCTTTTCCGGTGCGCAGTATGACGTCATAATCAGCCCACAAAATTTACGATAACTTCGTAACGGCTTGGAATTTTTCGATGCGATTTTGACTAAAAATCACCTAAAGCCATCCCGCAGCTATATAAATTTTAAAATTGACACAAAATTTTACCCACAGTTCCCCTTTAAGCAGTAACAAAATCACCCATGATGAGACTAATTGGTAACCATGGTAATTTTGATGCAACGTATGGTTACAAGTCTTGCATTTTTATTCATGCCGGGTTCGATAAGTGTCAAAGTGATGACGCAGCATGCTTCATTGGGCATCTCCTCTGAAGAGGTCCAGAGGATAACCTCTTCTGGAGGCCCATGAAGTCAATTTTTCTCATGGTATAATTCATCCATCAATTGTGTACGTTTCTGTGAATTTTAAAGAAAAAGCAACCGCTCTAGCAAATTTTGCATAAAAAAATCTAGATTTCACAGAAAAATCAAGAACTCTTCAAAGAAACAGAATACGATCAAAAGTCAAAAACCGTTTCGAGATATTGATATCCGCTTTCTAAAATTCAAAAGAAAAGAAATCCGGAATTTTTCCTAAAAAAGATTCACGACTTTGAAACGACCCCAGCTATCGTCTTGGCCCCTGAATGCGTAGGCAACCCATTATACTGGCATTTAATTCAACTTATTTGAATTAAATCACTTTTCCCGCTTTTGGAACCGCTTGGCCGATGATCATCTAGTATCAGGACGACATCCCGTTGTGCCTCTCTTCTTGTTGTTCGATTATAGAGCTCTCGAGATTGTTGAGATAGGTCTGACTACGAGTTTGAACGCAATAAGACACAGTATCAAATTTTAACATAACAGCAATCTATTGACTTCTATGTACAATTCA
Organism: Anaspis maculata; assembly: GCA_949128115.1. Classification (NCBI taxonomy): domain Eukaryota; kingdom Metazoa; phylum Arthropoda; class Insecta; order Coleoptera; family Scraptiidae; genus Anaspis; species Anaspis maculata. The sequence continues at coordinate 45,388,317 of OX421963.1, forward strand.
AAATGTTTGAATAATGGCTCGCTCCTATACCTAGTCCTACCTTCACATCGCAGGCTAAATTATCTAAAAGATCTAACCTATTCCCGACGAGATACTTTTCCCCTAATTATTTCAGACGTCCCAACACCCCAACCCTCCGACGAACACCTGACTCTACACCTTGACCGACATTTAATTCTGACTGGCTTTCGCGGTTCAAAGTTCTTTTTGGGGTCAAATCAGATCTAACATTTATGTTAGTGTTAGAGGTTATGTTAGGGTTAGGCCCGGCTTCTAGACACTGAAAAGAGAAGTGTGATTTCGACCACGAGTGCTATCCAAGATTTGTGGGCCGGTGTGTGTATGGTAGCCCACCTTATTGTGGCATTCTTTTCAAAGGCTGTTGCTTCTTTTTGGGCCATGGTCTCTTTTGCCCGTTTGGAAAGGATTGGATATGGCTACCTTTGTGGGGGCCTATTCCCTTTTTTCACCGTGAGTCGCCCCCAACGCTTAGAAAGATTCCCGCGGTCGCGCGTGTCTATAACCGGAAATGTTGAACCAAATTTCGCCCTTCCAAAAACTTTCAAACCGATGGTGAGCGCGAAACAATTACTCTAGTCAAGATACAAATTTAATTTGGAGAACGTTTTGAGCACGCCCCGTATACGCGCTAGTTCGTTGTTGTTTAGCAATTTGTGAGAGAAGGCCGCAGCCAGAAGAAACAAAACGCAGAGAATTGACGATACAGGGTGTTCGCCGAAAAGCCGATGCGGAGAGGCGTCGAAATAATCTTTGCCCTAACGCGAAATAATTGCCGTCTACACTATTCCTGATCGAGCCCTAATAACAGTTCATTTTTACAAAGTCCCTATCTGAACGATGGCGTCGTTGGGTACCGGATTGAATTCATCACTTTCGAATAAGAACGTCTTCATTCCCGTAACAAGCTCTATATGGAAATATCCGGAACTGTCGTGGCGCTAAAACAAAATCATTAGTTTCAAGGAGGGGGGGGGGTGTCCATCAATCCGATCAACAATTACGACTCTACGGCAGGGTCCGAACCCCGATCTCAACGCGATTCTATTTTACTTCAATTACTTGATTTTTCCCGTAGTTCTCAAAATTTACATTTTCCGAATAACTAGGAGCTTCAGAAACGCAGAGGAAGCTCACCCGCGAGTTTCCAGATCTAACCCACTAGGTCCGGTGCTCTGAGTACCGCAGTCACAAAGCCAAGTCCAGAGGGCCCAAGAGCGCGAATACCTTTCTATGAAGGTATCCAACAAAGGACGAGGCTTGAAAGTGGCTGTACCTGACGGCAGACAGTAGCGCAGATACCAGCACGTGCAGGCAGATTCAGAACGCACGCGTGAGCCCCATCACACATTTTTCCGACAAAGCCTAACCGTAGGCAACTATCCCAACTCACCAAGACTAACCTCCCGCTCGTCGAGGTCATCACTCCGCCACACGAGATACCGAAACGAGAGACCTCATTTCTATCGGGCCTGGATCATTTAGGGGTTTCAACTCGACATCCTCGAGGTGGGTTAGAACTCATCGTGGAGGGAACGCGACTCAGCATCCTGGAGGGGGTTCGAAACACTTCGTCAACGGGTCCCAACTCTACGACTTGGAGAAGGGTCGAAACTCAACCCCGGAAGGGCCTTGGCACATCGACCTGGAAAAAGGGCTGGAGCTCGTCGTCGGAGGGCTCTGACTCGACACCTGGAGGCGGATCAAGACTCAACGTCCAAGGGCTCTGACACGACATCCTAGAGACGGGTTGCAACTCAACGGGGGAAGCAACTCATCAGTCTCTCGGAGGGTCAAAACTCAACCTGGAGGGTTCTCGACTCAGCGTGCCCCCAAGGGGACCAAAACACGACTCCGAAGGGTTCCAACTCGACTTTCTCCAGGGGGCCTTTGAGACACATCAGCCGGGGGAAATCGACTCGTCATTTTCCAAGTGGGCTGGGGCTCATCATTGGGGCTTCGACGCTTCGGCCTCTAGGGGGGTCGCTTCGCAACATGGGGTGGGGGTTCTAACTCAGCTTCCTCGAAGGGGACTAAAACTCTTCGCTAACAGGCCCGCAGAAGCACTCGGCAGCGGACGCGACAAGTCGGGAGCGGGCGGCAGCCCAGGAGGATTGGTCCAGGTACCACGGTCAATCTCCGGCGATATCCTCCGTTCCCAGCAATTCGGAATATTTTATTGCATCCAAAACGATCGCGAACGGTGTATTCGCTCCGTGCACGACGCCAGCGTCACCTAGCGTACGCAACTTTGTAGGCGCGAAACGTCACTCACGTCCTAAATTACAGATCGCTGAACTGTTATAAATGACAGATCGCTGGCTGGACTGTCATTATTTTGTGGATTGTGGTTAAGTGCTCCAAATGGGTAGACCGCTTACTGCCGAAAACTTTAGCGTCGAAATATACAGCGTCGACGCAGAAATGACGGGAATCGTGCCCTTTTCAATTTTTGGGACAATCTGCCAAAATAGTGTCAAAAAACAACGAACTTGTTTGCTTGACTGAGAAATTGTTCCAAAAATTGTACAAGATGTATTAGTGCTTGAAGATCGAAACGATGATTTTTGGTAGAAACCGCCTACAAAAATTCCACGACACATAGTTGTACACAATCATGATACCCTGCAGTTTATTTGCTGGTTGCTGCCAAGATTTGGGGGTTGAAATTATTGTTTTCCCATCCCCTTCAACTTTCAATAACACAAGTTCTGTGACTTCTGTGTGTGCGGGTTTTGTGGCAATGTTGCCGGCTTCCCAAGATGGTTTATCAAAGGGGTGTGACCTGACCAAGTGACCACTGTCATTATCTGTCACTTTCGGTGCTGTGTATTTTCGACGCTAAAGTTTTCGACGCTAAACGGTCTACTCCTTCAAACATCAGGAAATTGACAGCCCAATCACGCAGCGCCGAGCCATCAATGTTGCTCTTTTTGTCCACATAAAGCGCTGTGATCGGTTTCGTTACTCCCACTCTGTACTTCGCACGGAGCGAATAGCCGTGAAATTCCAATGGATAATTTAATACACTGCTCTGGGACACCGGGTGACATCACGTGAACATCGGATGATGGCGGCGGCGAGCGGTAACACGGCGCGTCAACATAGCAGGAGCACGGCAGCAACTTGCTGGGTCAATATGCGGGAGCTTTACTCCATATGCACCAATTCACCATTTCGTCGGACGTCGAGCAGGAACGATTTTTGAATTGACGATGAGAAGCAAATAAATTATGTTGTAGAACTTTGCGGGATTTACACGAATGAATTAAATAACTAGCGACATCTTTTAATGATGCCTTGACTCTGAATATTCACATTCTCATACCTCGATTTCACGGCTTTGAATTATTTTCTTCCGGATTATTTTCGGCCCGCCAAATGCGGGTGGCTTCAACTTCAAAAATTAACACTTTTAACACTCCTTCCTTTGGCATTCTGTATATCATGGACAAAGTCAATGGTGCCGTAAGTCGACATAGCGTCTTGCAGCTGAAGAAAAGCTCTACCAGCCAACAATAAACTTTTTTCAAATCGGATATTGTTTCCCTAAGATATCCATGCTTGAAATGGGAGCAAATTTTGCTGTATGCTTAACTTTTGACGAGCAGTTTAGTTACATGAAAATAAGAAATATTAAAATTTGATATTATTGAAAACAACATCAAAAATGAAAATCCGTATAAACAATAAATAAATGTAAATCTGCGAATGTTATTTATTATTCAACACAAAAACAAAGAATATATTTTTTAAACGTTAATCTGGTTTAATTTTCACAACAGTACCTATACATATAAATTTATTTAAAATAATAACAATAATAATGCTAGCTGGATAGTGGTGTTTGTCGACCTTTTGATGACAAAATTGATTATGTAAAACAACAACAACAAAACAAAACAACCCCACAAACGACCGTGAACACCGTTCTCTACACGTCTCGAGGTGTCGCTTTCTGGCGACTTTCTTAGCGATGATGAGATGTGGTGGGAGGTCGCTTACTACTGCGCGTAGTACGAAACTATCGCTTCGTGGCGATAAGTAGCTAGCGACACCAACACAGAGCCCCACCCCAGGACAATTTGCTGTCAACACAACTTGAATATTTGGTGTGGGGGCAAGTAGGGGGCAGTTTTTTGAGTGGTTGTCACTGCCTGTTTTTTGTACGTTGAATTCAGTCAGAATTTCATCAGAATTTCAGATGTGGAACATGTTCTAATTGCAAGTTCAAGCCCCTGAACATGGTACCGATGTAAAACTATAGTTTCCGAGTGAAGTAAAGCCCCCCTGGATGTTATACTTTTTGTGCTTGTGCTATGCGTGAGTCAAGCAAATCTGCAACATTGAACATAAAAATTTATATCTTTGATCTAAGACTTCCAATCTGGGTAATTCCAAAACTGTTTCGAGATAAGACATCACACTTCATGATTTTTGTGTTAAAATAATAACAAAATATTTTTTTGAAAAATGGGGATACGATGAAGTCGTTGCAATTTTGCACCATTTTACGTATCACCCTGTAGAAAATTCACATGAAGTTTCTCAAGATTTACTATTACAGAATGGGTTACGGAAAGATTGAGCTGGTTAACGCAACAAACAAAATGGAAATCGCAATCGGCAATCGGGAGATATTGGCCTCCAAAGTCGGACCATTTTTCCGATACCGACAACTTCGTTGTCCAGCAGTTTAGTTCAGTGTTCTGTGAATTCTCCAGCACAATGAGTGATGAAATTGTGAACTAAGGTAAGGAAGAAAATAACTTTATTATTGTGCATGGAATGTAAATATTACAGTTGGTATAGACAAAGATCGATACCTAGTGGTAAGTAGCTGGGTTATCCGAGACCCACTAGCGAAACCGAATGTCGTTGAAAAGCGTTTACCTAGGTACTGAAGCCACCCGCATTTGGCGGGCCGAAAATAATCCGGAGGAAAATAATTCAAAGCCGTGAAATCGCGGTATGAGAATGTGAATATTCAGAGTCAAGACATCATTAAAAGATGTCGCTAGTTATTTAATTCATTCGTGTAAATCCCGCAAAGCTCTACAACATAATTTATTTGTGCCTCATCGTCAATTCAAGAACCGTTCCTGCTTGACGTCCGACGAAATGGTGAACTGGTGCATATGCACTTAAGGTGCGTTCAGTCAGCTTATTTAGTCGCTGTTTTAGTTTTAGTCGTTGTCGTAACAGAGAAGAGCGTTCATACAGCAAGATTTAGTCGTAAGAATTGACCAATAGTAGCTCGAATGATACTGCGCGAACCTTCATCTTCATACGGTCCGTGTTCATAATGGGTAGTATTAATATAAAAACTCGTAAAAAAATAAGCATAAATAAGTATTTGCTTACATTTATAAGGAGTACAACTCCTCTGAAATCGAAGCAAATGCTTATGCTATTTTTTTATTGATACATACAACCCATTACCATCACCATCCATGCTCATACCTTATACCGGTAATTACGCAACCTGCAAGTCGGCATCATACGACAAAGTTCGGAATTCTTACGACTAAAATTAAAACTAAAACTCTGTATGAACGCCGCGCATATGACGCGTGCTTTCTACTTCCAAATTTACGACAACGACTACGACTAAAACTAAAACCAAGCTGACTGAACCCACCTTTATGCAGTAAAATACCCGCACATTGACCCAGCTAGTTGCTGCCGCACTCCCGCTATGCTGACGCGCCGTGTTACCGCCCGCTCGCCGCCGCCATCATCCGATGTTCACGTGATGTCACCCGGTGTCCCAGCGCAGTGTATTAAATTACCCATTGGAATTTCACGGCTATACGCCGTTCGCGGTCGTTTTGGATGCGAAAAAAATATTCCGAATTGCTGGGAATGGAGGATATCGCCGGAGGTTGACCGTGGTACCTGGACCAATCCTCCTGGGCTGCCGTCCGCTCCCGACTTGTCGCGTCCGCTGCCGAGTGCTTCTGCGGGCCTGTTAGCGAAGAGTTTTAGTCCCCTTCGAGGAAGCTGAGTTAGAACCCGTTTATGTTGCGTCGCGACCCTCCTAGAGGCCGAAGCGTCGAAGCCCCAATGATGAGCCCCAGCCCACTTGGAAAATGACGAGTCGATTCCCCCCGGCTGATGTATCTCAAAGGCCCCCTGGAGAAAGTCGAGTTGGAACCCTTCGGAGTCGTGTTTTGGTCCCCTTGGGGGCACGCTGAGTCGAGAACCCTCCAGGTTGAGCTTTGACCCTCCGAGAGACTGATGAGTTGCTTCCCCCGTTGAGTTGCAACCCGTCTCTAGGATGTCGTGTCAGAGCCCTTGGACGTTGAGTCTTGATCCGCCTCCAGGTGTCGAGTCAGAGCCCTCCGACGACGAGCTCCAGCCCTTTTTCTAGGTCGATGTGCCAAGGCCCTTCCGGAGTTGAGTTTCGACCCTCCTCCAAGTCGTAGAGTTGGGACCCGTTGACGAAGTGTTTCGAACCCCCTCCAGGATGCTGAGTCGCGTTCCCTCGACGGTGAGTTCTAGCCCACCTCGAGGATGTCGAGTTAAAACCCCTAAATGAACCAGGCCCGATAGAAATGAGGTCTCTCGTTTCGGTATCTCGTGTGGCGGAGTGATGACCTCGACGAGCGGAGGGTTAGTCTTGGTGAGTTGGGATGGTTGCTTACGGTTAGGCTTTGTCGGAAAAATGTATGATGGAGCTCACGCGTGCGTTCTGAATCTGCCTGCACGTGCTGGTGTCTGCGCTACTGTCTGCCGTCAGGTACAGCCACTTTCAAGCCTCGTCCTTTGTTGGATACCTTCATAGAAAGGTATTCGTGCTCTTGGGCCCTCTGGACTTGGCTTTGTGACTGCGGTACTCAGAGCACCGGATCTAGTGGGTTAGATCTGGAGACTCGCGGGTGAGCTTCCTCTGCGTTTCTGAAGCTCCTAGTTATTCGGAAAAAGTAAATTTTGAGAACTACGTGAAAAATCAAGTAATTGAAATAAAATAGAATCGTGTTTGTATCGGGGTTCGGACCCTGCCGTAGAGTCGCAATTGTTGATCGGATTGATGGACACCCCCCCCCCCTCCTTGAAACTAATGATTTTGTTTTAGCGCCACGACCGTTCCTGATATTTCCATATAGAGCTTGTTACGGGAATGAAGACGTTCTTATTCGAAACTGATGAATTCAATCCGGTACTTAACGACGCCATCGTTCAGATAGGGACTTTGTAAAAATGAATTGTTATTAGGGCTCGATCAGGAATAGTGTAGACGGCGATCATTTCGTGTTAGGGCAAAGATTATTTCGACGCCTCTCCGCATCGGCTTTTCGGCGAACAGCCTGTATAGTCTATTCTCTGCGTTTTGTTTCTCCTGGCTGCGGCCTTCTCTCACAAATTGCTAAACAACAACGAACTAGCGCGTATACGGGGCGTGCTCAAAACGTTCTCCACATTGAATTAGTACCTTGACTTGAGTAATTAGTTTCGCGGACACCATCGGTTCGAAAGTTTTTGGAAGGGCGAAATTCGGTTCAACATTTCCGGTTATAGACACGCGCGATCGCGGGAATCTTTCTAAGCGTTGGGGGCGACTCACGGTGAAAAAAGGGAATAGGCCCCCACAAAGGTAGCCATATCCAATCCTTTCCAAACGGGCAAAAGAGACCATGGCCCAAAAAGAAGCAACAGCCTTTGAAAAGAATGCCACAACAAGGTGGGCTACCATACACACACCGGCCCACAAATCTTGGATAGCACTCGTGGTCGAAGTCACTCTTCTCTTTTCAGTGTCTAGAAGCCGGGCCTAACCCTAACATAACCTCTAACACTAACATAAATGTTAGATCTGATTTGACCCCAAAAAGAACTTGGAACCGCGAAAACCAGTCAAAATTAAATGTCGGTCAAGGTGTAGAGTCAGGTGTTCGTCGGAAGGTTGGGGTGTTGGGACGTCTGAAATAATTAGGGGAAAGGTATCTCTTCGGGAATAGGTTGGATCTTTTAGATAATTTAGCCTGCGATGTGAAGGTAGGACTAGGTATAGGAGCGAGCCATTATTTAAACATTTTGAATTGTACATAGAGGTCAATAGATTGATGTTATGTTAAAACTTTAACTGTGTCTTATTGCGTTCAAACTCGTAGTCAGACCTGTCTCAACAATCTCGAGAGCTCTATAATCGAACAACAAGAAGAGAGGCACAACGGGATGTCGTCCTGATACTAGATGATCATCGGCCAAGCGGTTCCAAAAGCGGGAAAAGTGATTTAATTCAAATAAGTTGAATTAAATGCCAGTATAATGGGTTGCCTACCCATTCAGTGGTACAAGACAATAGCTGGGGTCGTTTCAGTACGTAGGTACGTGCATCTCAAGGAAAACTCTGGGTCTTTTTAAAGTCTTTCGGTTTTTGTTAGTAGAGTTCAGCCGGAATGAAAGAGACATAGGGTAAGGTAGGGATAGGGATAGGATAGGAGGGCCCATGAAAGCGTGCACCAGAAGTAGGTAGTAATAAATAGTAAGGGAAAGAACCAAAGAACCGATGTTACCATACGTAGTGTAGCATCGTCTAATAGAGGAATTAATAAACTAATTAGAGATAGGTTTTAGAGTTGTAGGGATATTGTAGGTGGGTACTTTGATTTGAAATTAAACTTTGAAGAATTTTTGTAGTAAGTAGGTAACTTCTCAAAATTTCGATTTGATTGTGAGACAGATTCTCAATTAGATTATTAGGTACATAATAATACGTTATATTTTTGTCTAATTGACTTTTTTTTAATTCAGCCGCTTCTTCCTATCTACAGGGTGTTTTCAGACACTCACTCATTTATTTAGATTGTTTCATATTTTTTTTAATAATCTCGTCGAGATCTCGGCGAGATCAAAATCTTATACTCGAGATTCTCGGAAAATCGAGACGAGATCGTTACTTTCGAGATTTATCGAGATCGAGATCATCAAAATCTCGTCTCGTCTCGTCCGAAACACTAGTTTGTAGAGGATGCTCTGTACCGGCATGGACAGGGCGGAACAAGCGCTATGCGCTACGACTGGATTTATGCAGTTGTCTTTGTCATCATCACGCTTTCACAATAAAGCGTGTAAAAGACATGGTAGTCCATGCTGTTTCTTTTCGACACGGTGATACATGACAATAACGTTGCGCATAACTCGATAATAAATTCGTGACGTAAGGTGCATCTTTTAAGAATTGAAATGTACCTATTAGCAATTTTTTTAAATTTTCAAGGGAGTAAAAAATTAGGGGCAACAAGAGGGGTTTATTCACGGCCCTGGATAATTTTGATAAAACGCGTTATTATCGTTCGATGGAGTCTGGCTTAAGTAAACTTTGGTTCAAATTTGAACAAAATCGGTTGAACAGTTAAAAACTTTATTCTTAAAAAACGATTTTTTTATTTCCAACTTTGAAGGACTATATCTTTGTTATTATGCACTTCAGAAACGTTTTTTTGGAAAGTCTCCTTCATTTTTCATTCTCTATCACTTCTCAAAATTGATGTATCAAAAACTGAACCACCCCGTACATTAGATATACCGTGTGATCCAAACCATCCCGAATTAGGGTAGGCTGTGCCCTTGCGAAACGCAGCTTTACATCCCGGAATTTGACCATGTCACAGCCTACCCCAATTCTGAATAGTTTGGATCACACAGTTAAACATAGAAGGGCTCTTTTTCCTCGTTGAATTAGCAACGATATAATGTTGTCAAGGTGTCCAAAAGATCACAGCGATTGATTTCGCAACGCTTGATTTTACCAATTAAACTCCGTCCTTAAGGTATGTCTGATTTCATCACCGAGAGATGATTTGAGCCTTCAGTAATATAAATCGGACTGTTTTGCAAGATGAATTTCACTGTCTTGCTGTAATTTGAAATTCGAATTCCAAATAAAATCATAAAGACACCCCCGTATCTTGTTACTCACCGTTCTCGGTCACTGTGTAAAGTGTATTTGAGCTTATTCTGCGGATTTGTTGGCTTATTAGCGCCACAAAGGATAAAGCACTGGGTAATCTCGTTTTCCCCGTCTGTACTGATGATTTCCTCTCTGGCGGGTAGGTAATAGGTCTGTACGAATACCTACCTTGGCCGCTGATGAAATTAGAACAGACATGCAATCAATTGGAGAAAGGATGTAGGTTTTGATCTCGTCTGCGGTTGGTTGTGTGAATACGCCAATGATCAATGCTGTTAATAAACCAAGCAAGCAGTTCCGAGTTGATTAATTAAACATCGGTGTGTGGCGAGAGAGGCTTTCTCTTGTGCTCGGCTTCGGTTTAATTCATCTCTGATGCTGGCACTGCCAAAGCTCTGCTTGATTCAGGCTGATGCTGACGAAAAAAGTTTTAAATTCAATGACTTGTTGGTTTGGGGAAATGGGGTGAGATGGGCGGGGGGCTTGAACACAAAAAAGAACACGACCGATGAAGTTAGGGAGGTCGCGACGCGTCTTTCTAATTAGTCCACATATTCAGCGAAAATTTCATCCCTTAAAAATTAAATGTCCAATATTTTCTGAAATGTCTATTGATACGTTATTTTCACTTGTAGCTGAGGCTGCTTGAAGTCATAATACATTTACGTTTCACCCTCGTTTTCACCGGAATGTCAGAGAAACTGCAAGAAAACGTTCAAGTTTTAATTGATACTTTTGCTCAAAATAGTTCCTACTTTTTAACATAGGTTAAGGATGGAGTCAAATTGGTAAAATGAGGCGTTGCCGAAGGCGTTGCGGAATCAATCCGTCTGAGTTTATTCCTTGACAGAAATCTATCATCCAGGTCTTTTTGGAAATCTACAAGGATGTTCTTTGGTTTGAGCTTATAGACATTTTCGAAATCCAATTTTTTTTTCAAAACTTGATTTTTTTTTTTTGATTTTGAAAATATCTATAGGCTCAAACCAAAGTACATCCTTGTAGCTTTCCAAAAAGACCTGGATGATAGATTTCTGTCAAGGAATAAACTCAGACGGATTGATTCCGCAACGCCTCATTTTACCAATTTCATTCCGTCCTTAATAGAAAGAAAGTGACTGGCGCCCATTTTCGGAATCACCAAGCTCGTCGTCATGTTTTATCGATGGATTCTTCTTGTTCATATTTGACAGTTTTTGACAGATTCTATTCTTCTGTAAATTCGGTTACAATAAGTGATTTTTGGTTATGGACCTGGTTCATGAATCGGTCCATGCTAGGTCCATTGTGACGTCATAGCGCTTCACTGGTTTGAAAGGTTATGAAAAATTGATTGGTCAATGTCTGTCTCCGCTGTAATTGGTTTTTGTAAATATTCTAGTCCGCTTATTCGTACCTATGAAAAAAAGGGGTAGGTATTCAGGTCGGAAACCATCGGAATATCTCTGGAAATGGTCATTCTTGTACGCAATTTCGAAGAAATTTCATTACAGTCTACTATTTCGACTTGTGCGTCATTAATAATAAAAGTAACCCTGGCGCCTGGCGGCAGACCCAATCTATTCTACTCCATCCCCAAGTCCAGCAACAACACATCAGAGAAAAATTGACGTAATTGTTAAATTCATCGTGGACCAAACTTTGGATTCACCTCTTAAGATGGATCCTTGAATGACGGACCGCTTTCGGATCTGCTCTAAGGTTAATGACTCGAATCAATTGATCGGACTTATTGACCAGGACGACCAAAAATCGCTTAATGTGATTCAATTTGTCAACAAGAGTCTGATCTAGAAGCAGAATTTAAAATAAAAAATGTATTTTGTTTATCTTTTTGCGCATTTTTCGTCACCGGAACTGACCTAGGCTTAAAATATCCACAATGCTATTCTACAATACAACTAATTTTACATGACTACTTTTTTTACTACAGCCGTAAAGTAAGAATCCTACAATAAAACACAATTATTGAGAAAACCATCATAGCTTCGGCGCTTCACTTGCGTTCTGGAATTTAATTTTGGGCCTCAACTATAATAATATTTAGGTAATACTTTTTTTCAAATTTGGTTTGCTCATATAATTTTTATGGCATTTTCTCTGGCATACTTATTGTTTTTCAATTATCATGTATTACATATACAGGGTGATTCACCACCAAATGGACATAGCTTAAGGGTAGGTCCAGTTTTTCCAGGCGAACCAGGATCTGGTTTTGAAATTTCTATAAAGTTGTTCGTTTCGGAGCTACAGGGTGATTCATGTATTTCGTAGAACTTTTTGACAAGCTGTATCTTCAGAACGACTCAATGGATTCGATTGAAATTTTGTGACTTAATTCTTCTATTGATAGCTGACACATCGCCCTATCAAACAGTTCAAAATTTCCAGGGCCAGCTTCGAAAAAAAAAAACTTCAAAGCTTTTTAAAAAAAAGACATTCTGTATGCATATTTTTCAAAATTCATTTTCATATTCAGAAACCACATGGAACATGCTAATAATATCGCAAAAAAAATTGCTTGGCACCATTGAGCTGTCAATAAAATTTTGATGATCCTGAAAATTTTTGAGGTTAGGATTTTTTGTAAATTGATAATTCAAAATATTTGCAAATGATCTATTATGGCCTTGAATTTCAGCCGTTTCGTCGGAAAAAAATTTTCACGTTTTTTCGGTAGCAAAAAAAAATTTCATCAGAATTTGGAAAAAAAATTTGTTACATCCCTCAACTTCACTTCTATCCCACATTGAGCTGAAATTGAGGGACGTGACATAAATTTTTCGAAAATTTTGATGAAATTTTTTGTTGCTCCTAATTTGGTACTGGAAAACGTTGAAAATTTTTTTTTTATTTTTGTGACGAAGCGGCTGAAATTTTAGGCCATAATAGATCATTCGCAAATATTCCAAATTATCAATTTACAAAAAATCCTAACCTCAAAAATTTTCAGGACTATCAAAATTTTATTGACAGCTCAATGGTGCCAAGCAATTTTTTTTGCGATACTTATAGCATGTTTTATGTAGTTTTCAAATGTGAAAATAAATTTGGAAAAATATACATACAGAACGTCTTTTTCGAAAAAACTTTGAAGTTTTTTTTTATCAAGGTCGGCCCTGGTAATTTTGAACTGCTTGATTAGGCGATGTGTCAATTATCAATAGTAGAATCAACTCACAAAATTTCAATCGAATCCATTGGATCGTTCTAAAGATATGGCTTATTCGAAAAATCGACAAAATACATGAATCACCCTGTAACTTCAAAACAAACAGCGTTAGAAAATTTTCAAAGCCAGATCCTGGTTTGCCTGGAAAAACTGGACCCACCCTCAGGCTATGTCCATTTGGTGGTGAATCACCCTGTATTATTATCATTAGTTATCATCATTCTTAAATTAGCTATAATACTTGTTGTAGCGGCCTTGCTTTTCAAAAGTAAGAGATGAAACTTGACATGGTGACAGTCAAATCAAAGACCAACATTCCAATGTCAAAAAGTTAGCGTTCACAAAAAATATTCGAACTTCATAATTTTCCTCGTAATTTTCAAAGTATCATAACTCATTTTTTTCAAATGGCATGCCCCCAAAATTTTACAACGCTATCCGATAGCTTTTTTCATGCTCTTTAATTTTTACTAGGGGTACCATACCCTTATTAAAACTCCATATTTCTTGAGATACATGATCGGAAGTCTTCACGAAATTCGCTATTTTCTATTTTTTCCAAAAACTGAGTTGGCCGTGATGAATGACAGACAAGTCAAATGGTACGCAGCTGTCAGGTTATCAGTCTGAATATTGTCGAACAAAAAAAATATAACTTTTATATTTTACATATTTTTCTCTATCTTGAACGGTAAGACCGCTATGTACAGCATTGAATTCTGAGTTCAAAACAGTTATAAAATTACTTATACCAATGAATTTGTTTGAAGTTTGGAAAATTTTTGGACTAAAATTCCTGGGCTATAGTGGACGTGGTAGGAGGAAACAACAAGTTGCAAATGATGATAAAAGCAAACCACGTTGCAGGATCATAACTGAGATCTAAATAAATGATTTGACCTACAGTTCTTTTTTCATCCCTGAGGATTTATCCCTTTCAATACTGCAGGGATATATTCGTCCCAAAGAAAATTTGAAAATTACTGTACTTGAACTCGTTGCTTGAAATAACACGGGGACGGGATTATTCAGTATCCGTATGCCTTGACACGGGATATCAGTCACAAAAACTTCATCAATGCGACGTCGCATAACCCAATGTCAGCTGTTCCTCCGCCTGTGCACGCTAGGATTTGAGCAAGACCAGTCGAGTAACCGATTTTCTCCAGTTTTTGTGCAAGTTTACCTCTGTTTTTATGTCAGTTTGTGTGTATTGTCTGTAACTACACATCCCAGATATCAGATAGGTACCTCTCCGATATTTTGTAACAGTTCTATGTCCAAAATTCACGGTGGGACAAAAATGTCCCTGCAGTAATATGGCGGGGGACAATTTCGTCCCAACAGTAATCAAACCTCAAGGTGAGGTTTTTGACTATTTTGACTATTTTTGACTATTTTCAAGCGTAAACAGGCCGCTTCGACCTAAGGAATTGCAGGAATTGACTGAAGGCCTAAATCTGACATCGCGGACGATCCCTGTTATGACAGTCATCATATCAGACATCATGACATATATGACATCAGGAAGTCCCGTGTCATTTTTTTCTGTTTTTTTGTTTAGTGTGTTCTGTCACTGGTTGCTGTATTGTGATTATGTTTTTGCTTGCACTGTCCAGTAGATAAGCAGAGCTGATTCTAACAAAGCGAATTCTCAGCAAAGCAGGTTCTGAGCAAAACGGATTCTAATAAAGCGAATACTTACAAAACGGATTCTGCGCAAAGCGGATTCTGAGCAGAGCAAACTCAGCAAAGCGAATTCTGGTACAAAGCAGATTCTGAGCAAAGCGGACTTTTAGCAAAGTGGATTTTGGTACAAAGCAGATTCTGAGCATAGCGGATTCTAGCAAATAAGCGGATTCTGACAGAAGCGGATTCTAATGAAGCGGATTCTGATAGACGCGGATTCTGATAGAAGCGGATTCTGAGCGAAGCGGACTCTTAGCAAGGCAAATTCTATGCAAAGCTTATTCTGGCAAAACTGGGGGCAAAACGGATTCTAAGCAAAGCGCTTGTTTTACGCCATATCATACCTGGAACCTGGTGGAATCCAGTGGGAGTTTGAGGTTACTCTATCTGAGCAACGATGCATTATCAAACTTTGAATCAGCTTGTCAAGTCAATCATTTTTGATGTTTTTTTGCTTATTTTAGTTCTATGTCTCGAAACATATCTGAATTTAGTTTCAAGCCGAAAATTTCTTCAATGTTTTTGTCTGATTTGGTCGGGTCTAGTTCTAAGCTTATCATTTTTTCCTATATGTTTGACTGTTTAGTTCTTGGTTTAGATTTTTTCAATATTTTTAACATCATCAGCCTGTAATATTTTGGTCTTATCTTCAATTTCTGACAATTACCATTTTTGAAAATAATGGAATTTCCTTACTGTTGGGATAGATATATCCCACTGCATATCACTGCAGGGATAAATTTGTCCCAAGAACTTTTTCCAAAAATTAGTGAATTCAAAAATCTTAAAGTCGGTCAAGTAACTATTATTAGGCTAAAAACCAGATGGACACAAAAAAATAAGTTCCAACTCAATTTCCGAAAAGTCGTATTGAAAGGGTTATATGGCGCCCTTTTTCAAAATAGCGACTATTTATCTAGGGACAAAAAGTATCAAACAGCCTTGCGATGTCCAGCTCCGTGAAGATACATGGGGGCTTACATGTCTCAATCATTTCTGGGATAGCAAAGTCCATGAAAAAAATGGTGGAACACATTTGACGTTTGCCGCAAGCAAATATGGTGAAGGCGCCAAAATAAATTCACTAAGGACGTAAGAAAATTGCTGTATCATTTTTTTGTAAATTTGATTCACAGATAGTGTGTAAATACCTATACTTATCTGTGAATTGATAATAATTATAGGTATATCAATCATCAATTTATATACAAGAATTTTACACATTTTGTGACATTTGGGACAAGTCGATCGATTGGTTCAAAAGTTATGGCATAAAAACTATTCTAAAAAGTCAACTTTTTGTAACATCAACAAAGCTTGGAACTCGGCTTGAAAGTTTCAAATTTTTTATTTCCTCGTTTTGAAAATCAAAGTTCTCCTCCATTTCTGTATCAAATCGCTTAAAACTTACAACAAACTGAAACCTATTGAATTTGAATACTGATACGATAAAAGTGAGCGGTGGCCGCCATTTTCAAAAAAAAAATCGTCGACCATGACCAGAAATGAAGTGCTCGGCGGGTGTCACAGAGTCTCAAGACGTAGCTTCAGTGCAGACATCTTTTATTTTCTCCTTAAGATGGAAAAGAAACAAAGCGACTTTTTAACACTGTTTCCTGCTATGGCCATCAGTTCGCTACGTGCAAACAAAGTTGATGGCTGACAACTGTGATTGTAATGTCAAATAAAACATGAAACTGTAAGTTACAAGATGTTGCCATGCCGGCCCCTGTTGATAAGTTGCGAACTTTTCCTGCCAGAACCCATTCAAATTGTGACGTTACTAAAAACAACAAGCGCATATGCACTTTATGAAGTATTAGTGGACGCAAGATGTTAATTAGGGTTCTACTCTACCGTTATTTGAGCCAAAATTTCAATATAGGCGCTCTGCACATTTTGAATATCCCGTCCGTTTCAGCACCCTTATGCGGCAGTCGCGAACATATGTGTGAGGAAAATTGTCAATACTGAAGTTAATGAATTGTTGAAATTGACATTTGCAGGTGGTATGATTATTCAAATAGCATTGTTGTTATGGAAACAGAACTTCCTGCAGAAAGTGTACAAAAAAATCGCAACTTTTGGCGCTGAAGCAAATCCGCAGAGTGCCTATCGGCCAAAATAGCGACAGAGTCATGAAATTTGACTTGAAAACCAGAATGATCGTACTAGACGCAAGGATAAGTTTCAAGTTTCATGAAAATCGTTCCGCTACTAAGAGAGTTCAATATGGCGGCCAAGATGGCGGCAAAGCATCATTTTTGTCCAAAATCAGATGTATTTTGATAAAGTTCACATCGCCTGCGAATTTCACTTGAATCGGACCACTTCCAAAGAAATTCAAAATGGCGGATTAAAGATGGCGGCCAAGTGACAAAAATCATTGGTGAACTTTATGTGGTGGACAGGTACGCATTCCATTGGTGTTTGTACCACATCGATATCTTTTTTCGTTGAGGCATAATTCTCCTAGTTCTATTACTTTGAAACATTGTTCAAATGGAGAATACAAGGTGGCGGCGGGGCATCAATTGTTGAAAATTGGATGGATCTTTATGTGGTTCACAATGCCTTCAAATTTCACTCCAATCGGATCACTTTTAGAGAAATTCAAAATGGCAGATCAAAGATGGCGGCAAAATATACCAAAAACCAAAAGTCAACTTGACATCCTAGACAATGATGTATTATTGAATATTGATCAGCGTTTACACCACATCGATATATTTTTTCCCAGAGGAGTTTTCTCGGGTACAGACGGACGGACGGACGTACGGGCAAAGTGAAGCTAAAAGCTCTTTTTTCCCATTTTTTTTGGGAAAGTGCGCTAAAGCTAAAAACACCCTATATATTGCGCTGGACTCTATCAGGACTTTTGAGACGGCCTGTGGTTGCGCTGGTTATGTGTTTTCTTAATCACTCTGAATGGAATAAGAAGCGCATGTTCTGAAACTACATGCAGCTACCTAAATAGTGAAAAATTTTAATCAACGTAATTAGGTGCGATTTTAAACAAAAGCATTACTCTATACTATTCGCCGATCCACAGTATATCAATAAAAAGTGGGGTAGAAATAAGGGGTGGAGGTGGCGCGGAGAGTCCGTGTTCTCTCATTCAATCATATCCTCTCTTTCAGAGGCGTTTTGTGAAATTTTTCAATCAGTGTTGTCGTCCATTAGTTATATTATACACTGCCTGTTTGGCTAATGAATTCTGGCTGAATGAGAAAACAAGGAACTCTACATAACGATATTTGTGTTCTGTTAAAATAAGGGTGCATTTTGCTTGTCTTAATCAGACTAGTTTTTATCAGCCTCTGATGGTGGAGAAGGGCCTTTGTTGTATTTTGACGACTTTAAACAATAAAAACATTGCGTAATTCAAGAATATACCTACTTGACATTGTGTCGGGCTGTTTCTCTGTGTTCCAAGTTTCCATCTCGTGGATTATTCAATGGGATGGGCGCGCTTTCCAAATGGATTAGCGTTCCATCAAACACAAAAAATCCTGTTGATTCACAAAAATTACATATATATTTCTTAGAAGCAGAATTCAATCATAATATTTTTATATATATAAAATGCTACATGCTACACGTGCGCATCGGAACATTATTTTCCTTTTTTCAAGTTAAACTTTTCAGAGCATGTTGTACTGAACAAAGCTTGCCGTCCATTCAGTAAATTAAAATAAAAAATGCTCGCCTTACAAAGTATAAAAGATTTCAATTTTTAAACTGCTTTAATAATACCTACCATCCTATACCACCAACGTATCGAACAAAACTCTCGCAAAAGGTGAATTGTATGGAATCCAAATGAATGGAAAGGCAATTTTCAATTTATTATTAAAATGATTCTCATATTCATTTCCTTAAAAATGGTTCGATAACGTTCTCCTCGAACCATGACCATTGAAATCTCAAATGGTTGCCAGGCGTAGATAAGAAATGTAGTTTCGAATCATCGTTTAGCTTCTTCAAGCCCAGTTGATCCTACAATAATTATTCATAAATTAAAATTACACCAGTCGGTGAGAAGTGATCGCAAGCAACGACTTACGTTTTTGTACAAATCAGATTCTTCCAAGCTTTGAACTTCTACTGATTGTCCAGGCTTGTAAAATCCGAACCATTCCGTGGCCACTGGATCGACAATGGTGTCATTTTCGAATCGAATCAGCACAAAATTTTCAAGGGTTTGTAATCTGTCAATGTAGTTTTGATTCACTATAACTTCATTGTTTATGTCGGACAAAAATGAGCTTTTTGATTTGTATTCTATTTCGTTCAAGGGATCGTGCCAGTAAGTTGCTTGAACTAGCATTTTCTGAACCCATCTGGAAAAAAGCAAAATACCTATTTTCAGAAACATCTTGAATAGATTGGCTCTGCTACTAAACAGCACGAGCCAAAAGTCTGTGATGATTTTGTCATTTGATAGAAATTAACTTAATCGATAGTAATTTTCACAATTGTGGCGGCTCTAATCAACTGGCACCAACTTTTTTGGGCGGAAGATTTTTCTGCAAGGATCGCACCTCTATACCTGTTATAAAATGTGTTGTGTTGGCACAAATGGTATGATGCTGACTTAATTTTTACGCTTTGATAGATGTACTATGTACCTATGTATAATGTGACAGTTGTTATCGTCACCTCAACGCGATGCACCCACAAGTGAAAATTTTCGAGACTTCGCAGCGAAAGTAGGAAAACGTGAGCTTCCCTGGAGTGGAAATTGCTGTGATCGACAAAGGACATCGTCTCTACCATAGTCGGCGACTCCAGGTTGACACTGCTAGATGAGCAGTGGCCATCAAAGAAAATGATGGCCAAGCGCGTCTAGTGCAATCCACAGCAATTTTCACTCGTCAAAATCAAGTCAGCATCGTATCATCATTCATGCCAACACAACACATTTTTCCCATAGCTTGTTCTATAATGGAAAAGGCCGTGAAATTGATTAGACAATCACACATTTAGTACAATTAAAATAAAATGACACCTCATCTCACCTCACCTCAAATGAAATAAGAATGTTTTCGGCATCCGAGTAAGTCGAGGGGTAAGTTTTATATAGTAGATTACGATCAGATGTTCACAAACTGATAAATGCTTCTATTATTAACTCGATTTAGGTCCTAACTTGGAATACGCTGTATTTCTAGTACAGTTCGAAATGTCACTCTATTTGAACTGTACCATACATAATATACATTTTTCAACAACTTATCAATGGGTTGAATAAAGCATTGCATAGAACACGTGTATAATGATGTTATTTGCTCAGCAAATATTACATCGGGCCTCGTAGGTTGAACATTTTCTTTCGTGACTAAAATCTCTCTCGACTCGTTTTTGTTGAAAACATTAATTAATAAAATTAAGTTACCTCTATATCCACCTGGATCTCCACTTACCCAATATAAGCAGCGTGATTTAGCAATTTTCTTACGTAATCACAAATTGAGCCTGACAACGATCCACAGTTTGGCAATCCATACACCCCTTGGTGCTGTCCTCCTATGGATATTAAATTTTTGATTTTAGCACTGGGACATCTTTGAACAAGAGCTCTCCTGAAAATTGCAATGGATCTTTTGAAGTAGTACATAAGTAATCAAGTCTGAATGTAAAATGTATAGTTATTACTCTTATTATCAAGCCAGCCGTATTATCTCTGGCTCTTTTTTTCAAAGTGCTCGACGCCCTATATGTATTGTAACGAGCTGCGAGGCTTTCGTGCGATTTAAATACATTCGAGAGTAAACGCGGTGGTTCTGGATTGTTCAAGCAAGCTGGAGATCCCAACGCGCGAGTGCATATGTGTGCACAATTGACGGAAGTTCGAATTCCAGAGCTTGCCAGAATATACGCGAGTCTGTTGGACGTTTCTAGAGCTGCGTCGATCTCTACTGGCCGTTAATGCTGAAGTCCAGCAAAAAACGCTTGGAATGTTTCCGAAAGCAACACTTGGACTATATGTATAAGCGCAGATAAGCCTACCGGCACCAGATTTCAACTCACAGCGACAACAGCGAGTAATCGGCGAAGTTAACCAAAACGATATATCCAAGTGCGGTATTTAATTGACGTGTATTCAGGAATAGATACCCAGTTAATTAACACTGTGTGTTGAAACGTTCGTCTGTCAATTATAAAAGTACCCTTTTGAGCATTCGCCTCAGCCTTCTATTGTAGTGATACAAACAATAATAATTTTGCTGTCGGCACGGGCATATCCTTTTCTTAAAATGACATAAATACTTAAAAGGTGTACCTACCCATTCATTTGTGTTGAATAATGTAAAAAAAGTGGCATTTAAGTAGGTTCACTTACAGAAATTGAGCACCTTGGGAAAACCCTAGAGCGTTAAAACCATCGGCTAAAAGTGAATCACTCTTGACAATATCGCAGGCCATTTGGATTTGTTCGTCGGGATGTTTGAAATATCCATTTTCCATATCGGCAATGATGTTGTCTCCTATTCGGATGGATAGCATGTGCACGCCTGGTAAAGTGGCGTTGAGTTGTTCTTGAATCGCCCCCAGACTAAAGGGGAAGCAGCAGCTGTCTCCTGTAAATTGAATAGAAAAAAATTGAAACCTTTTAATCAGGTTTTGAAATCTTCAACTTGATTTCGAAGTGAAATAATAATCGAAGTAATACTAATAACTGTCACTCAAGTACCTGGTATGTAGAAAATAAATGTACGTAGGTGGGTACTTCAATGATAACAATAATTATGTATTACTAGTGATGCTGATGCAATCTCAAACGTACCTACCTACCAAAAATGATGAGAGGTAGGTGCCCACCAAACCCATTGATTTTAAAAGTTTTGTCAGTTCCCACTATGCAGGTACGTACTTCAACACTTGGATATGGAAATCTAGATTCCAATCTGTAATCATTATTGCCCAAATCGATTTTTATGCAGTGCCTATCGAAACAAAAGCAAAGGTGTTCCCTTGAAGTACTATTTCAAACACTTGTTCGCGTAACCACTGTAACCTCCTGTTTCAACAAACATTTCATCGTTACGTAAAGTTTGAGCAGTCGATATCTTTCGTGCACATCATCAAACTAAGCTGGATAAGTTGAGATAAAAATTAAAAATACCCAAAGATTCGGATTTCTTGAGTAAAACATTTTCACACGCCACTTATACGCGGTGAATAAAGGACCCCTGCTCACATCGTAGTCCAGGAATTTTAGCTGTTAAAATCGCAAATAGCGAACAAAAATGAAAGCGAGCCGGATTTTTGCCGTTGTGGCCTCGAGAAGAACTTGAGGATCAGTTTTTCGCGTATATCTCGTGAACGATGACACTTAGGAAGAGAGTGCTCGGAAAGAAATTGTTGAAAATATTATTGTCTATAAGAAAGGTCCTTACACATTTCATCGTCAGTCCACTCCTTCTTCGTCAAAACACAAGAAAATTAAAATAATCCAGATGCTCGATGCTGAAGACTGTATGGACCTTGAGTTTTATGGTGGCGGAGTGCCACCTCGTAGAGTTGTTGGTTGGTCCACTATTTCTTGATTGAAACTTGAAGCCATCAATACGAACTACGCCGGCGTATTATACAGGGTGAAATAAAAATAAAAAGTTGAACATTTGTACCTCAAGAACCAAAATAGGTGAAGACATGTAAATCGCCATAAATAATTCTGATTTCATGGTCATGAAGTCATCGTAAACTTGAATCAGATATCTTGAGCCGTTCTTGAAATATCTTCAAAAAACTGAAATTATTACCGAAAAAAATAATGATTTCGTCTACTCATCAGAAAAAAAGTTGGCTGTGTTTTTCCTAAAAGTAGTTGGCCTAGAGAGCGTTTTTCACTATTATTTGATTTCAAATGTTATTTATTATTGTTTCGATTCGAAACACCAAGTCTCTATTCAACATCTGAAGAATTACTGATATACGGAAAACTAGTTTTTTTTCGTAACGACTTCAGTTTTCTGAAGATATGTCAGAAACGGCTCAACATATTTGATCCAAATTTACGACGACTTCATGACCATGAAATAAGAAATCTTTTTGTCGATTTATATGTCTCTACCTATTTTGGTTCTTGAGGTACATTTGTTCAACTTTTTATTTTTAATCCACCCTGTATATGCCGCCGGCATAGTTGGTATTGATGGCAAATAGTTTCAGTCAAAATAGAATAGATCGAACAACACCTCCACCAAGTGGCACCCCGCCATCATAAAGCTCAAGGTCCATACAGTCTTCAGCATCGAGCATCTGAATTATTTTAATTTTCTGGTGTTTTGACGAAGAAGGAGTGGACTGACGATGGAATGTGTGGAGACCTTTCTTATAGACAATAAAATTTTCAACAATTTTTCCTAAACACTTTCTTCCTAAGTGCCATTGTTCACGAGATATACGCGAAAAACTGATCCTCAAGTTCTTCTCGAGGCCACAACGGCCGAAGATCACAACGGATTCTTGAGGACTTTTACTATGTTAAACTACATGCTTAACTGAGCTTATATACAAAAGTCCGGCTCGCTTTCATTTTTGTTCGCTATTTTTTCTAAAATTCCTGGACTAATCGTAGGGGAAATAGCCTTTGGCTGAAATCGTGAAATTTTTGAGGTCCGTAATTCGAATGAAGCTCATTCAAGATTGATGGGTTACAAACTTTTGCAAGTGTTGCGACCCACCGGAAAAGGGGTAAAACTCCGACTGCGGACTTCATTCTTTCGTTGTGTTGCTTTGTGCCGGATTTGGTTCGAATCCATTGGGTACCTTCTTAGTTATTGAATGTGTTAAGTGCATATGTCCTTATCTAAGTAGATTGTATAATATGAGCTGAGCACCCCCACTGCCCTTCCAGGTAGCTTGGGCGAACCCCTCACGGGATCTTACTGTATTCGCAATGCTTTGTGTGTGCTGTGCACCGCAGACGAAAGATAACCACTCACCAGGCAAGATGTGCCCTTCTGCTAATAAATTGTTATTCAGTTGTTACTATACCAATCGAAGAGTTTGATTAACCCCCCCGTGGGTGAACCCACAGAATGTTAAACGATGCCTCGGTTACTGCGGTTTGCTTTTCCGACTGCACAACACATCCCATAAATAGGCATAAGCTCATGTTCGATGGGCCAACCAATAATAATAATAATGATAATAATAATGAAATGTTTATAATCGCATCACAAGAAAAGTTCCGTTGATATAGCTTCAGTCGTTTTTTGACAGCGACCTTTCGATTGACAGATCACGACTAAAATATTATCAGCTCATTCGACAATGAAACCATGTCTGTATAGTTACCAAATTTCAAGTTGATCGGATCAACGGTTCGGCAGTTTATCGAAGACAAACAGGCATAATTCTCGAAACTGTCCGTCTTGGGGAACCTTGCATCCGTCGAAATTCAATTTTTCTGCACGATCACTACTGTTACTAAACTCGCTGGAGAATCCGACGCGTGAATAAGACACATCTGCACAATTGGCGGAGGAGCCGCGCTTCGACGTGCCAGAACAATCGTGAACCTGATGGACTTTTCTAGACTTTTCTAGAGTTTCCGCGAATGAACTGGCGGCCAGTGCTAGAATTCACCTAATAGCCTTGGCGAAGACTCACCAACCAGTAAAGAAAATGTCCTTCATCGTCCTTTTATTCAAATCACTCAAAGGTAACTAACAATTCCTCGCATATTCTCGAAAATTTTCACTTTCGTGTACATCATGACTCCCCGAGACCGTATTATGAATAAAAATGAAGCCATTGCTTTTGCTCAAAATCTACCAGGAAAAAACGGAGAAAAATTTGGATATGAGACTTTAAACCAATTTTATTATTTCAGTTACCAAATGCTCAGAGAAACCTAAATTAATGAGTTCCTTGAAGTTTCTGAGTTTTTTGAGAATTTTCTAGGAACAAAAATCAAACAAAAGCAATTGCTTGATCTTTATTCATATTCAGGCCCAATGTCACTTAGAAAATTGCACATGAAGACCTCTAGCTGCCAATAAGTCCTCAACGTCCCATTCGTACCAAAGCAATCCATTTTTTCCATAGCTTGCTCTGATGCAGAAAGCCGTGAAATTGATTATAAGTGTATAATCACCAAGGTCATTGGTGAAAACACCCCTCCAGAATGACCAACCTTGAACATTCAAATAGTTTTCACTTCTTCAGGAACATTTTCAGTGTCGTTCGGTTAATTGTCTTAACGAATGCACCTCTAGGTTTGATAAATATTATCGCTTACATTACACTCGGATTACATTACATTTACACTCGAATCCCCTCGTGAAAATCCTCGATGTAGCGATAATACACCTCACCTATCGGTGTATTACATACTGAAACCGCCTACGAATTTGCCCCTTTAAACTAGACAACCCAACATACAACAGCAAGCGCCAGAGAGGTTCAGGTTCCCCGTGCGTCGAAGGATGAGGTTCGAGAGGTTTCCTGTACCTCCTCCGAGAGCACGTCGCACATCTTCAGCGCACCCTTATGAGACCGAGGTTTTGACCGGAGGAAAAGAGAAACGGCGGTCCGAAGAGCACCGCGATCCTAACCATTCTCTGTTTCAGTCCACCAGCACAAGAGCAAGCGAGACGCAGGCCGAAGTGTACCACCGAGCCATTGTTCCAACACCCGCTCGGCGCTCAGCCAATCGGATAGCGGGGCTGCGAGAGACAGAGAGCAGAGACAAGTAGTACGCCAGTCAGACAAGGATAGGACCAACCAAAGCGGTGATGTTGTTGTTTTAGCGCTTCCGTTAAGTCCTTTGTTCCTTCTCCGAAACCGTTTGCATACCACAAAGTTGCATCCCTATTCCACCGTTAGACAAAGAACGAACGCCCTCTGAGTCCATATCATTCCCTGCGATAGAAGGAAACAACTAACACTTCTGTTGCCTTTGAATCACGTAGATGAATAACTTCCCCGCAACACCCCTTGACTAAAGTAGAAGCCCTAATCTTAACTTACGCAAGAAAGATGCAAATACTAAGTTTTCTTATATAAGCGTATATTTCTAGCGGACCAGGGACCTTTTTGCGAGGTCACGGTGGAGGGTTACGTTCGTCTTATAGGGCTGAGCTACCCGGAGCCGAGCAGAAAGCACCCAGGTTGACCACCTTATGGTTGATGGTTCCCGGCGAGCTACTGAGAGGAAGTTGAGAAAAACCGCCCTCACCCCCTTCGCCGAGACCCACACCTTCCGCGGCACCAGCCGACCCGGTTCCCACACGGAACTACGCCGCCTGCCTCGCAGCCACCGAGTCCCCGTTACCGACTCAAGAATCTCCGGCTAGCCATGGACGAGGTGCCCACCACCGACAGCCTACCCCCGATGTCGCGTCCGGACCAGAGACTACCTCCGACCCCGGCAGGTATAAACCGAAGAACCGAAGACGACCTAAAGAGTAAAGTTCCGCAATTTATTAAATAATCTGTTTGTTTGCGATCATACTGAACTTTTGCCCAAGTCAGTAATTTATACATGTTTTTTGAAAAGAAACTTAAGAATGAAATAATAATTTACCAATGCACATAAACTTTCACAAATTACTAAATTCTATTGGGTTGGAATTGCCATTGGAAATCTTCAAACAAATTTGCATATCTCGAAAGCGAGTCCTCAAAGATCAGACGGATTGAATTTAAAACTGGATTGTTTTTCGTACTTGAATCATAATTGTTCTGCTACCCTAATAATCATATAGAGTGGGTTTGACTGCTAAAGTAATGAATGAACTAAGTCTCCTGTCATGGAATTTAGCACCAACGAGACGGGTCCTACTTACAGGTAACCTGGGTAGAGATGACTATTGCTTACAGGTAACCTGGGCGATAAGCTAAATAACTATGTCAAGAGTTGACGACGAGTCCCAAAAGAGGCTGGCGTTTTACAGGTAACCTGGAACGTCCTTTCAACAAATCCGTTCTCATTACGAGGTTTAATTAACCCTACTCTAACACAAACATAAATCAAACTGAACAAAAAGTGATGGAAGTACGAACACGACTCCACTTTCTGTAAACAAATATTGCATCAAGTCACTCACTGAAAGGACATGCAAATTTACCGAATTCAATGGCAATTCTCGTTCAATAACTGAACTTGAATAAAGTGCTCATGAAAGGTATTACTCTGGTTTTATTTCTATTTTTACAAGTGTAATATTAAGCTACGTCAAATCGAACTATCAGCGTGGGGTTCTTTGCCTTCTACTAGACGACAGCGCGGGCCAATCCGAGTATGAGAATTCAAATGAGCGGGAAGTAAGTATTTGAATTTGAATAATTAGGCGGGCTTAGGGCATGAAGGGTTACACTGGTGCAGCGTGTCCAGGATTTGACGTTTTCAAAGCTTAATAATTACACTTGAAAATAGGAATAAAATGGTTAATTGAAAGTAGAATGGTCTCAATAAATGTTTAAACTCTGAAATATTTTGCAGGTACATTTTTCAGCCGACCGGAGGAGGCAAGAGTGTCTCATTCATGCGTTCGAATCAAAAGAGCACCCTCGACCCTCGGCCGATGGTCGCCACATGTTTCCTGTTGTTGGGTCCGCTTTCTAAAATGCATTTGTTTCGCAGAGAACTAGATCGCCGTTTCAAAACTACACTTCTCTGCGGCGGCGACGTTTTCGATTTCATCTTCCAACCAAGAGTTTAATCGCCGGCAATAAGTTTCTCGTAGGTTCCTACCACCACACGGATCTTCATTTCAGTCAATTTCCACGACAATGTCAAGAGACCGCGGGGGAGAAAATTCCGGAGTGAGACTCCAGAATTTTATTTCCATAAATTTCTAATTACTTAGGTACCTACGACGGCGAGAACCATCATTAAATTAGAACCCAAGAGTCAACGATTCAAGCTTTCTCGAAGCTTCATTGTTTCCCGAGTGATTTCTATCTAGAACCCTTTGATGCCGAGAGCCTGCTGCAGACAACCAACGCACCTGAATTTTTCTTCCGTGATTTTAGCCGTTCAAAGTATCAACGAGAGTGAGATGAGAAATTTCCCGATCTCCATTAATTAATTGTCATTTGTGTTTTCCCAAGGTCCTACAGCAGGTAGTAAGTAAGTGCCTCACCAACAGGTTCCGAAAAAAGTGAAGTTCGATGTTTCCCGTAGGTACCTAACTTGGCTCCAGGGGTGGAAAAAAATAAATGAATAAAATTGCTGGCTTCTCATACCTTACAGATTATTATTCTCTAGCTCTCTTACAGTAGCATTGCCTCCGCACCTCCAAGAGAAATTTCAAATGACCACACATTCATTATTCCGAAGTATGGCGATTTTATTTTTGTTTAAAAAAACTTTCCGTTCGTACGAAGGGTCCTAAGTCCCAAGAACACAAAAGACACCGTCCTGTTGCCGACCGGATGTTTCGAGCTTCGGAGATCGTCAGGAGCTCGAGCTCATCATCGCGGTGCACTGTGCATTGTGCGCTATTGCGTCTCTGTCCCCGCAATCCGCACCCCTGAGATCATCCGAGAAGAGTTTACCGTTTGTTAACACCAAAATCCCGGACGGAGAGAAGATGGAATTTTCTACGAGTGCCCTAAAGCCGGATAACCTTCACCGCAACCCTTCGACTTGACGAGAACCGCGAGGAACGGGGTATTGTTATACATTTTCCACAATTCGAGGTCCTTAATGTCATGATTCAAAAAAAATAGGATTTCTGAACTTCCCAAATTGTCCAGAAATTCATGCGTCCAGGTATCGCTTCGCGAGCTCGATAATCGCCTCCATGTATTGTCTTTAATTTTATTTCTTCCAGGTGACCCGATTCAGCACTCTGAGTTCAAAGTATGCTGAAACCCCCAAATTAGTGCATGAGTAATCAAAAGCCACATTAGGAAAATGCAACTGGTAGTTAGCGGGTTAATTAGAAAGTACTTAGGTGGTAGTCTGTAGAAAGATTTGAATGAAGCTAGTTCTGCGCAGAGTAGAGGGTAAATTTGCAATTGATCTGTCCCGATTTGCAAATTGAATTTTTAAGGGTTTCCCCCCCATGGTTGTTGTTGTGTTCCACAATTGTTGTTGATTGCCCCAAATTTGGTTCTGTCTTTTCCCCATTGATTGTAGTAGGGTTCCCCGGTGTTTTTGGGTGTGTTCCTAACCATGCCGATTTTTTTTTTCCGGTTTCTGCTTAACATTTTTAGCTACAAAGTCCCCAAAGGTTCTTTCCAGCAAAAAATGCGCGGGGGAGTGAAACCGCCTACGAATTTGCCCCTTTAAACTAGACAACCCAACATACAACAGCAAGCGCCAGAGAGGTTCAGGTTCCCCGTGCGTCGAAGGATGAGGTTCGAGAGGTTTCCTGTACCTCCTCCGAGAGCACGTCGCACATCTTCAGCGCACCCTTATGAGACCGAGGTTTTGACCGGAGGAAAAGAGAAACGGCGGTCCGAAGAGCACCGCGATCCTAACCATTCTCTGTTTCAGTCCACCAGCACAAGAGCAAGCGAGACGCAGGCCGAAGTGTACCACCGAGCCATTGTTCCAACACCCGCTCGGCGCTCAGCCAATCGGATAGCGGGGCTGCGAGAGACAGAGAGCAGAGACAAGTAGTACGCCAGTCAGACAAGGATAGGACCAACCAAAGCGGTGATGTTGTTGTTTTAGCGCTTCCGTTAAGTCCTTTGTTCCTTCTCCGAAACCGTTTGCATACCACAAAGTTGCATCCCTATTCCACCGTTAGACAAAGAACGAACGCCCTCTGAGTCCATATCATTCCCTGCGATAGAAGGAAACAACTAACACTTCTGTTGCCTTTGAATCACGTAGATGAATAACTTCCCCGCAACACCCCTTGACTAAAGTAGAAGCCCTAATCTTAACTTACGCAAGAAAGATGCAAATACTAAGTTTTCTTATATAAGCGTATATTTCTAGCGGACCAGGGACCTTTTTGCGAGGTCACGGTGGAGGGTTACGTTCGTCTTATAGGGCTGAGCTACCCGGAGCCGAGCAGAAAGCACCCAGGTTGACCACCTTATGGTTGATGGTTCCCGGCGAGCTACTGAGAGGAAGTTGAGAAAAACCGCCCTCACCCCCTTCGCCGAGACCCACACCTTCCGCGGCACCAGCCGACCCGGTTCCCACACGGAACTACGCCGCCTGCCTCGCAGCCACCGAGTCCCCGTTACCGACTCAAGAATCTCCGGCTAGCCATGGACGAGGTGCCCACCACCGACAGCCTACCCCCGATGTCGCGTCCGGACCAGAGACTACCTCCGACCCCGGCAGGTATAAACCGAAGAACCGAAGACGACCTAAAGAGTAAAGTTCCGCAATTTATTAAATAATCTGTTTGTTTGCGATCATACTGAACTTTTGCCCAAGTCAGTAATTTATACATGTTTTTTGAAAAGAAACTTAAGAATGAAATAATAATTTACCAATGCACATAAACTTTCACAAATTACTAAATTCTATTGGGTTGGAATTGCCATTGGAAATCTTCAAACAAATTTGCATATCTCGAAAGCGAGTCCTCAAAGATCAGACGGATTGAATTTAAAACTGGATTGTTTTTCGTACTTGAATCATAATTGTTCTGCTACCCTAATAATCATATAGAGTGGGTTTGACTGCTAAAGTAATGAATGAACTAAGTCTCCTGTCATGGAATTTAGCACCAACGAGACGGGTCCTACTTACAGGTAACCTGGGTAGAGATGACTATTGCTTACAGGTAACCTGGGCGATAAGCTAAATAACTATGTCAAGAGTTGACGACGAGTCCCAAAAGAGGCTGGCGTTTTACAGGTAACCTGGAACGTCCTTTCAACAAATCCGTTCTCATTACGAGGTTTAATTAACCCTACTCTAACACAAACATAAATCAAACTGAACAAAAAGTGATGGAAGTACGAACACGACTCCACTTTCTGTAAACAAATATTGCATCAAGCAGAGCTGTCACAAGCACTCGGCAAAAGTATTTCAAATAT
The DNA here is from genome assembly GCA_949128115.1 of Anaspis maculata. NCBI lineage: Eukaryota > Metazoa > Arthropoda > Insecta > Coleoptera > Scraptiidae > Anaspis > Anaspis maculata. Next base: position 45,419,087 of record OX421963.1, read on the forward strand.
CAAATACCAAGTACTTCCCATAGTATTTGCACTTCCAAATACCAAGTATTTTCAAGTAGTAAAAGTATTTGAAATAATTAATACTTTCAAAAAGTATTTGCAAATATGCAAATAAAATACTTGATGCAATTTGAAGGATTTCAAATATCCAACAAATGTATTTCAAATACATGCAGTATTTCAAGTACTTGCAGTATTTCAAATACCTGTAGTATTCCAAGTAGGTAGATACTTGCAGTGTCACAGATATTCCCATTAACAGGAATTTTTGCTCGCAGAATTGATATTAAAGCAATCAGCTGATCTTTTGGAAGTTTCAGTATGTTGTTCAGCATAGTCTTGGGGGCAGTTGAGACATACAGGGTGGTTCATTTTCGACAAAAATTGTGTTTTGTTCAGAAGCCTTTCATCCACGGTAAGCCAAATTCCCAGGATATATTCTCATAATCACGTTGTTTCAGGAAATAAAGTCTGTGAAAATACAGGTGATAGGAAAAGACAAAAAAATAAATTATGAACAAACATTTTTTCTCATGTTTTGATTCACTCTGTAGGTACCAACATATTCAAAACGGACAAATTTTTTGGAAAGCCAGTGAAGAACGAATCACCACGCGGATTTTCATTTGGTCGGAATGCTTTTGTCCTAGATCAGCCAAATTTTTCATATTTGCTTTTGCTGCCTCTATCAACTTTACTGGGCGTAACACGTTGCGGTCATATATTGGAATACAATTAACAATTGTCGAATAACTAATAATAAAAATCGGTTCTGTCACCCCAAAACTTTTCCGACTAGTACCTATCCAGAAACCTATCAAAATTTTTTTTCAAAACATCCCTTCGGGTGGGAAGTTGGAATTAGAGAAAAAGATTGAAAATAATTTGAAGAACATTGAAAATTTGATCAGGAAAATTTGAATTTTCCGGAAAAACCTCCAATCTTACTTTAAATCATCTTATTGTAAAAATCTTGATGAAGGCTTCACCTTAAGCTCATCATTGAAGCCGGTTCGGAAAATTCAACCAGAAAATTCCCTTTAAATTGGGAAAAAAAAATTGTTCTAAAATTCCAAGAACCAATTACTTCTTGTTCAAGAAACATGGTGAAAATTTGTTCACAGGATGAAAAGTTGGAAAATTTGCAGTATTTCCAGAGAGAAAAACTCGAAAACCGTCGTGGGTCCGATTTCACAAGTTTTTCCTCCAAAAATTAATTCAATTAATTAATCCTTTCTCCAACTTTCGTTCACAGCATGTCTGCACCTAAAATGAATATTTCGTGGGGCTCATAGCATGTCGAAGTTTGCACTGTAGTTTTTTCAAATTCACGGAATGTGCAAATTTCATTTTGAAAAAATTACCGGCGGAAAACCGGGACCGTGTCGATTTTGAAAATGGGTCTACACGACGCCTAATCCAATCTACTTCCGATAGCAGTTAGAGTATTTTAAAAAAAGTCGATCCCCGAGCAGGAATGAAATTTTCAGTGAAGTCCCGCATCAAAAGCGAGTCGTCCTGGTCGAAACACGGGCGAAAGGGCCTCTCGTGTGGCAACGGCTAGGAGAAATTTTGAGAATTTATAGCACCCTGGAGAATGGTGGAAAACTGTAACTTCACACTTAATTTGTTTCTTTTGTTGTGTTGGTTCTTGCCAAATTTGGTTCCAAGCTATTAGATAGATTTTGAATAATTAAGTGGTGAAGTTTTGAACTTTGACATTTTTTTATTATTTGACACATGGCATAGGGGGCAATACTCCTAACTGTTCTAAATACAGTTTTTACTGCACTTCAGTGAAAACTTCGCTTCGGTTTTACAGGTACTGCAAGTCGAGTACCGTGAGATATAGCTCCTGACATTTTTGATTGACAGATTCCAGTCAAAAACTAATGGGCTCATTCCACTGCAAAACCATGTCTGCAAATTAAATTTTGAGTCGATCAAATCAACGGTTTGGCAGTTATCGTGAGAGATTACAGACATACACACACACGATTAAATATTTTTGCGATCAAATGCCAAGATATTGATATCTTTCGTTAGAAGTTTTGTTAGTTACAGAAGTTCACAGTTACAGAATAATCTATCTTGACTCTTGAGTATTTGAAATTATTTGTAATTGACTTTTTTTTGGTATTACTCAGTATTTGGAATATTTCACAGTATTTGAAATACTGTCACCAAAATAATTTTAAATACTTTATTAAGCATTTGGCTCGGCATTTGGAATACTTTAGAGTATTTGAAATATTCTCGAGTACTTCAAATACTTCCAAGTATTTCAAATACCGAAAAAGGTATTTGAAATACTTGTTAATCTTACAAGCAAATATCAAATACCAATTACTTTATAAATGTATTTGAAATACGAAATATTTGTGATCATTCCCAAATGTATTTCAAATAAAGTATTTCAATTACCCAAAAGTATTTGAAATACATTTTCAAGCACTTTTGATCCAAGCACTGACAGCTCTGGCATCAAGTCACTCACTGAAAGGACATGCAAATTTACCGAATTCAATGGCAATTCTCGTTCAATAACTGAACTTGAATAAAGTGCTCATGAAAGGTATTACTCTGGTTTTATTTCTATTTTTACAAGTGTAATATTAAGCTACGTCAAATCGAACTATCAGCGTGGGGTTCTTTGCCTTCTACTAGACGACAGCGCGGGCCAATCCGAGTATGAGAATTCAAATGAGCGGGAAGTAAGTATTTGAATTTGAATAATTAGGCGGGCTTAGGGCATGAAGGGTTACAATACGAAAATAAGCTTTTGGCTGCGATCTGCACCAAAGCAAGAATAAATATGACCTCACGGGCGTGAAGCTCAATAGCGCAATTTCTTTCGGGTGGATCCGCATTGATGTCAGCGAATCGTGGAACCAACCTCACAACCATAGATAGTAAATCGGTACCTACATTTACGAAAAACTTCTATATGGCTGGCCGAAGTGGCAGTTAATCGTTATACGAAGCCAACGTATGTTCCAAATTTCATCAAGATCGCTTAACTTACGAAAAAGTTCAATATGACGGCGGGGTCAAGATGGCGGCAAATCGTAAAATTGACCTCACATTCACGAATCGTTATGCGAGACCAAAGAATGCAAGTTTTTCTTTAACACAATCGATAGGTATACATTTAGAAAAAAAGCTCAATATGGCGGACGATCGCAAAACCAAGCTTGCATGGTTTCACCACTGTCAGTATGAGGCGCAAATACATTCCAAATTTCATCAAAATCAGTCAGATGATACGAGAATGCAATGGCGTCCAAGATGGCGTCACAATTTTTTACAAAAATCCCAAATGCCCACTCTTTTGGGCATAAACTATCCCCTGGAAAAAGTTGCAGGGCTCTAACTTTATTCCTCGAGGAGCTCAACTCCAAACTTTTGTACAAAGACAGATTATACAGGTGAAATCGCTGATAAAAATACGCTCGAATAGTCCGACGACAGACACACAAACCTGCCACAAAAAAGCGCTCTCTTCGAAAATGCGCTAAAAATTCTGTTCGCTCAATTAAAAAGGCTACTCTACTACTGAAATTCTTTTTTTTACATAATTCTCGAGAAAGATGTAAAGACTTAATCCATCGTAGTGGCACTTGAATTCGTGGAAATACATAGGCACTTGCACAAGAAGAAACTAGTTGAACACTCCACTTCGAAGAAGATTAGAAAGCAAACATTTTAGTTGATAGCAAAATTCGTAATTAATTTGTATCTTCGGAAATGTTGGACCAAATGCGATGGAATTCGGTACAGTAATAGTATTTATCTATACTTTGCGTTACTAACGGATCCATTATTACATCGAAAACAGTGCTCTAATGGAGCATATTATTAAACTGTTTTCCAACCAATAGGAACAATTTATTGCCAGTAGAAGGTAGGCGAACGTCAGTTTTGAAGTGTCACCTGTAAAACTTTTTAATTTTTAGCAGCCAGAATTCACAATTTCTGGGCGATTATTGAGAAAAATTAGATGAAATAGTATATTATACTCGTTTAATAAGACGTATTGTCACACTCCTTTCTTTGGAGCACTCCTCGCAAGCTCGTCTTGCCCCAAAACCAGTCGTATGACAATACTTTGTCTTATGAAACTCGTATAATAATATACTCTATTATGAAGCGGAAGTCTGAAGAGAAAAATAACTGACCTCAATCAATCAAAACTGCTATGATTGAAACATTTCTAAAAAAATTATTTCTGAAGATGAAATTAACAAGAATATAATTATTACGGATTCTCATAATTAAAAATCTGTGGTTCGTCGTAAAAAAAGCCTGCTTCCAAAACTTGCAGGGACAGATGCCCGCGATGAGACGTACCGCGGCAGAAGGTAGAAGTGACGATGATTTTTTTTATGAGTGTGAGACACCCCATAGACAGTCTCTCTACCCCATAGGTACGGATCTCGCCCTCTAGGAGCATTGTTGGAAATCTAGAGATGGGTTCTGCTACTTTAGATATAACTTCAATAAAATAAGACACAACCAAACCAAACCAAACATTCACTTATAGTTACTTTAGTTATCTATATTATAACAACCTAGCCATATTTTACTGACAAATACAAATAGGTACATAATTACTGAAGCAGAAAAGAAAAATTTATCTTACCCATTCCATGCCATAAAACTATCGGCGTATAAGGTTCATCATCTTTCAAACTGTTCACTTTGCAAATACTGCAAGAAATCACAAGTAAAATCACAAGTTCCGTAATGTTCATCTTGCCGATGCTGCGTGTGTGATTTAGCAAATGGTTAGAATGTGCTGGCGATCTTAAATTACTATTATTGTTTTATTATTATTATCTTCAATTGTATTCTCAATTGCCCATGCAAAGGTTAGACAGAGATAATCGCTATCATCTTCTGCTCGAACATGGAATGAGAAATGTGTACCTACGTGAAGAGGTTTTTAATACTTGTTATTTATTAATTTCGATATCACACTTCAACCATTCTTTTGTGGTGATAATAATCCAAAGAGTTGTTTACAGTTACCCAATGTTCGAACCCGAGCTCAGAAGAAAGTGGAGTTCCGCAAGTCTACCAAAGTGGGCGCCACAATTTCAAGGATAGTCGCCTCACGGCCTCCTTCCAGGTTTCCTTTACTGAACACGCATGGAGACTTTTCATTTCTGCAGAAAACTAATTGGTAATGGTAAGTACAGCCTAGGCTTAACTAGAGGAATTATGTGTAATAATTCTTATTACCTAACGCAAGAAGTGGTCCTTTCAAAATTCAAGTGAATCTAGTTCATGCCATTTACATTCTCTGATCAGGTATGTAGGTAGGTAGATAGATACCTACCAAGCTGCTAAGAAATTATCAAAGCAATAATTAATTAACCTTTCTACTTTTATCTTGAGCGCATTTTACACCTTGTGATTGTAAGCTTTGTCCCTTCGTCCGTAATTGCAACTCTTCGGGGAAAGACTAGCGATTTTCTCACTAATCGATTGCTGACATCCCTACACATCGATACAGGCTACACTCATATTTCATCTTTACATTTTGCCGCCAATTTTAATTTAGACTTTTTTCAAACTAAAACCGATTCTAATGAAACGTAAACCTTCTCTGGTCTCCTAGAAACGTAGAAAATGTTAGAAAACCGTTTCACGAAAAAAAAAATAGAAGTATACACTCAGAAGTTAACTATCAATTTTTATTTATAATTTGAAGCGTTTAGATAAAAAATGTTTAATCTTTGAAGTCTGACAAAAGCAGATCTGATGCGTTACTCTGGGGTGTCTGAGGGCTCTGAGGACTCGTGTTAACATTCAGTGAACTGAGAAGCGTCAAATTGTCGACATCATCAAAATTGAACTCTTCCACTTGGTTGTCGGCACCACCCAGGCCGGGAATGAGCACTTCGTTTTCCCCTCCATCGTCGGGAATGAAGGATGGATTCACTGGGAAAGTACCATCATCACTCAGCAAGTTAATGTCTCCCATTTCCCGAGCCTCCTCGCCGTTTTCAGGTTCTTCTTGGTCGTCATCGTCGACATCCTGTGGTACAAACAATACAATTTTCTGTAGTCAGTACCTACACTCAGAAGAATCGATCATTTGTATCACCTGAGACACGGATTTCGTAGATTTGTACTCGAAAGCGTTGTTTGTTAGGTCCACTTCCACTGGAAACAAGGCCGGTCCTGAAAACACTTCCAAGGTGCTTGTGTGGACTTCAACTAAACCTTTCAGGAGCTTGGTCAAGTAGCCGCCCAAAGACTGGATGTGTTTGTTGTCCAGAAGCTCCATTTTGACGAGAACGTCCGAGCGGATTTTTGCGAATTTCGTTCTTGCCAGCTGACGGCATCGCAAGATCAATCTGAAAAGAGATGAGATACGAAGTTAGTTGTGGCCGGCATGAGTAATCACCTTGGTAACAAACATGTCCTGCAAGCTGGACCGATGAACCAAACTAGTGAATTTGTTTTCCACGTAGCACTAGCTAGTGGACGTGGTAGGAAAAAACAAGTTGCAAATGATGATAAAGGCAAACCACTTTGCAGGATCGTAACTAAGACTTGAATAAACGATTTGACCCGCAGTGCTTTCATTTTTGTCCCTTAGGATTTGAATGGCGCCCTTTTTTCAAAATGGCGGATTTTATCTAGGGGCAGAAGGTATCGAATAGCCTGGTGATGTCCAGTTTCGTTAAAATATATGGAACTATGTCTCGATGGGTTTCTGGGACATCAAACGCTTTTTAAAAAAATGGTGGAACATTGACATCTGTCGCAGGCAAATTTGGTGGAGGCGCCAAAATGAATTTAGTACGGTCATAAAAAAATTGCTGTAACATTTTTATTTTTCAACCGATTTTAACACAAGGTATCTCATTTTGTAGAAAAGTAAATTCTTCGTGTTATCTTATACCTTTCATAAAGAAAGACATTGAGGAATGTTGAAGAAAAAAATTAAAATAATTGGAAAAAAATGATTTTTTTTTATTTTTTCATTTTCATGAAAATTGCATTATTTGTAGATTTTGATGTGCCCTTTCTCAATTTGCACTTTTCCGATTTATATCTTTGCACCATCATGTTGAAAAAATGATATCTGAAAAGGAGTTTTTGACAATATCTAAATTTAGGTCCATGCGAGATTGGAATGTTTATATACGTATGAGAGTACATTCAATTCTCCACGATTTGACACCTGAACCATCTCTGTGAGACTCAGAGTTCTTGAGCTAGAGCTTCCGGAAGTATCAATTTTCGGTGTTAAATAGTGACCGCGCCTACGGGATTTCACCACTGGATCACCACCATGTCTCAATCAAGTTACCCATCAATAACACGTCGTCATTTATCTCAAATCATGAAAATTGGTGGACCTGGCACAGCCCCAAGAGGTGATTTTTAATTCTTTTGGAACCAAAAATTGATACTTCCAGAAAGTCTAGCTCAAGAACCGTGGGTCGCACAGAGCTGGTTCAGATGTCAGACTGTGGAGGATTGAATGTGCTTTCATATGTATATAAGCATTCAAATGTCACAAGGGCCAAAATTTAGATATTGCCAAAAACTTCTTTTCAGACATCATTTTTTCTGTGCTGCAAAGATATCAATCGGAAAAGTGCAAATTTAGAAAGGGCACATCAAAGTCTACAAATGGGGCAAATTGCATAAAAATGAAAAAAATGTTGAAAATATATATTTTTTAAATTATTATTTTTTTTTTCAACATTCCTCAACGTCTTTTTTCAATGGGAAATGTAAGGTACAAGAAGAATTCACTTTTCCACAAAATGAAATGTCTTGTGTTGAAATCCGTTGAAAAATAAAAATGTTACAGCAATTTTCTTATGACAGTACTAAATTTCTTTTGGCGCCTCCACCAAATTTGCCTGCGATAGATGGCAATGTTCCAACTTTTTTTTTATTAGTGTTTGATGTCCCAGAAACCGATTGAGACATAGCCCCATATATTTCTACTAAGCTGGACATCACCAGGCTATTCGATAATTTCTGCCCCTAGATAATATCCACCATTTTGAAAAAGGGGCGCTATTCAAATCCTAAGGGACGAAAAGAAAAGCACTGCGGGTCAAATCGTTTATTTAGGTCTCAGTTGTAACCCTGCCAAGTGGTGTGCCTTTATTATCATTTGCAACTTATATTCCCTATTTCGGTTGTACCACGTCCACTAAGCAAACTTCCCATAAATAGACATTAATTAAGGATGGAATTGAATTGGTAAAATGAAGCGCTTGCGGAATCAATCGCTGTAGGTTTATTTCTTGAAAAAAAATCAAATGTTGGAAAAAATATTTTTGGATTTTGAAAATGTCTATGTAGGCCAGGCGGTAGGTCATTCTGGATAGAAAAAATTCCGACCAAAGCTTTTATGGTGTCAAACTCTTCCTAAGGTCAGTAGGTATCTACCACTGAGTTTCCGCCCAAAAACGAGTTGTGCTGATTCCTCCACATCTGCCCAAAGGTAAAGGATGTCTTGAAGGTGCAAAAAGACCTGTTAAACCCCCGTACTTTTTCATTTTATTTGTCTCAATGCAAACACACTACTCTTACGCAAACATTTGAAGCATTTGTCATCATCTCTGTGCCAGTCTTACTGTTGAAAAAAAAATTTCTTTGTGCGGGTCAGATAAATCACATTTAATTGTTTTTCCACACAAGAAAACGATGGAGCAACATGTATTTTGAATGTTTTCCAATAACTCGTACCCACTGAACCCATTTATGGTGTTGAAATTTCAATAATAGCATTTTTGAAGATGTTGCCCGCTAAGAAGTGAATAATTTTCACCCGCCTGTTCAGCAGCAGTTTTTTCAATTTTACCAAACACCGTTCTCGAAAATTTTATTAGGAATGACAAGCTGGAACTCTTTTCTAATGATATTATGTCTGGCTTAACCGCGACACGCTTTTTGAAAGCGTAGGAAACTGATTTCTTTTCGAGCTGTTCTATTTTATCTGCGTGCGGCCGTGCCTACTTGACATAGACCGGACTGATTACAAAAGCTTGGAAATGTACTCTCTTCCAGCTTTAAAACACGACCATTATTGATAAAATAATATATAATTTCTTCATAAATCTATGTACAAAGTCTTAATAATAATGGTCGTGTTTTAGAGCTGGAAAAGAGTACATTTCTAAGCTCGTGTAATCAGTCCGGTCTATGTCAAGTAGGCACGGCCGCACGCGGGTGAAATAGGAACGCTCGAAAAGAAATAAGTTTTCAAGACTTTCAAGTGCGTGCCGCGATTAAGCCAGGCACGATATAGTTAGAGAAGAGTTTGAGCTTTTCATTCCTTGTAAAATTTTTGCAAACGGTGTTTGATAGAATTGAAAAAATTGCTGCTGAACAGGCGGGTAAAAATTATTCACTTTTAGCTGGCAGGATCTTCAAAAATGCTGTTATTGAAATTTTAACGCCATAAATGGGTTCAATGGATACGAGTTATCAGAAAACATACAAAATACAAGTTGCTCCATCGTTTTCATGTGTAGAAAAACGATTAAATGTAATTTATCTGACCACACAAAGAAATCTTTTTTTTTCAACAGTAAGGCTGGCACAGAGACGATGACAGATGCTTCCAATGTTTGCGTAAGAGTAGTGTGTTTGCATTGAGGCAAATATAACGAAAAAGTACGAAGGTTTAGCAGGTCCTTTTGCACTTTCAAGGCATCCTTTACCTTCGTGCAGATGTGGAGGAATCAGCACAACTCGTTTTTGGGCGGAAACTCAGTGGTAGATACCTACTGACGTTACGAAGACTTTGACACCATAAAAGCTTTGGTCGGAGTTTTTTCCAGATTGTAGTGATTTTACCGACATACCGCCTGGCCTAATGGGCTCAAACCAAAGTACCTCCTTGTAGCTTTCCAAAAAGACCTGAATGGTAAAAGCCCTCAGCGATTGATTCCGCAACGCCATATTTCACCAATTTAACTCCATCCTGGGCTCTAAAACAAGGTTTCACTTCTTCGGGAGTCCAGCAGTAGGAAGGACCAATCATGAATATTGTGCAAGTACCTACATTTCTTACTACATCTCTACTAGCAACTCTGGAGCAAAAAAGCTATCATTTGAAATACTTCCAGACTAACGTGTTACTTAACAGTGATATATGTATGGATAGATGCTCTCCTGACTAAAGGAATTCAGAAAACAGTTTATTGTAGGACAGTGAAGAGTTCTAGGACTAAGAACGCTGGTCGCTGACATTATGTAGACTGTCCCAAAAATAACACAGGTCAACACCAATTTTGTGCCTGGGATAAAGTTTACCAAATTTCTGTAACTTGAGCCAAATCAACCTGGAAAAAAATAATATCCCATGGAAAAGTTTGCTTTTGACATATTGAAAAATTTTAGAAAATGTCGATTTTGATAATTCACTTATTAAAAAAAATTGGGAAAACTTTTTTTTTTGTCCTTTTTTATTAAGTTTAACACAGAAGAAATACAAAAAAATTTAAAAAAATCTGAAATAAAGTCCTTGACTCTTCCTATTATGATAATGAGAACTTCAAAAATTTTTCATTTTTTTCGGCATTTTTAATTTCCTACAAACGTCAAATAAAACACTTGACTATCGTTTTTGTGACTCCAGAGCACTCTAGACTCTAATGTAGATGACACATGAACGTCAGAATTTCCCTCCGTCTCCCTATAAACTGATTTTCTGTTTTTATTCATGATATGAAATTCGTTTCATTAGTACCTACCAATATTACAAAAGCAAACTTTAATGGGAATGTGGGTATTTTTCCATTATTTTGACTCATGACATTTATTGAGATCATAAAATAAACCCAGGCACAATTTTTTTTTTCATTTTGTGGACCTGTGTAATCGAAAGTATTTTAACTTCAGACTTCTTTGTTCATATTATGAATCCCTGTGCCAATTCTTTTCCCAAAATTCGGCTTCATGACCGAGTTCTTTCATGTCTTTTGCAATTTGCGACTCAAACGGCTTCACGCACTAGGTTCCCATTTAATATAGCAATGTTTTGACTTACTCATGTCTATACTGTATCTCGTAATGAGTTTATCATGTGCATGGTGTCTCAAAAGTATCGCATTCCAAGTCCACAGGGATACCTATATGGATTCGACTCAAGAACCAGGGATTCAAGAACACGTTTTTTTTCAAATAATTGACATTTATTTTTGAAAATATTGGGGCTTAAATGGTGGGACCTTGCTGCCCTCTATTATCGTCTATCGATGGTGCGTTGCGGTCGCGTTAACAAAATGGATTGGGACTAACCTCTGCAGAGAACATCTGTTAGTACCAGAGAAAACGTCACTGTTATGGTAAAATGTTTGACAGTGTATTCGTTCATGGCAGATACCCAAGTTGTCTTTCGAGGCATCAATTATTGCAGGCACCTGGTACAAGTTCCCTTCAAAAGACAAGAATCACATGTAAGATGTAAGCGATTTAGGAAAGGCTAGGCCCAACACATGATATCCTTGTGCTGGATTTGTTGCTGTAGACAAGGAGGAGGTACAAAAATACAAACATTTCTCTGACTGCCACAGCACCGGATGGTCGGAATTGCATGCCTGCGCACAGATGAGCCCCCAACAGGGACAAAACACGTGTCTGTGCAGTTCTGGTCTGACGGTCCGGTGTTGTGGCTTGAACATATAGTTTTATACATATAGTTATCATCTTGTGAATATTTTATAACATAATCAAATACACCTACATCTTCTTAAGGTGGTGTTTGGGAAAAATCAGCGTTTAAAAATTGAATAAGGTCGTCTTAAGACATAAGATCTGACTATGAATACAGGCCATAGTCAGATCTTATGTCTTTAAGACGACCGTATTCAATTTCCATGAGCCATTTTTCACTAAACACAACCATAAAGAAGATGTAGTTATGTATTTGAATATAATTTACAATATGTACAAGATGATTGTAATACGTATAAAATCGAGTATAAAATCATCTTAGCTCAAGCCTGTGTCCTGTGTCTAAATGAACATGGTCTTAAGACCACCTTATATTTGAGATCTGACTATACGGGCCATAGTCATTCAAGTATGATTTAAGCGCACAGATTCAAGTCCCATCATGGTTGTAGAGCCCCATCATTGTTATGTCTGATTATTATGTCATTCAACGACGTTTATCATACCACAGATAGAATGGCAAGCCAAGGCAGCAAGAAGAACACCGCCAACACTCCAGGAGAACACGACACACATCCCCGTACACGAAAAGAAAAGAACAGCAAAAGTGCCGACCGCACCCTACTGAAACAGCTCTACGAAAGCAGAGCCCAATTAGGCCCAGACGTTTTGAAAGATCCCCGATACAACTCCGTGCTCAGTCCTTTCGAACAATCATGGATTTTTGGTTACAGCGGGAAAGTACCGGTTCTCAACTTGTCAGTGAAGAACTACCGAGAAATATTTTATTCCGCATCTAACATGGGCGTCATTTATGACTTCTGTAACAAAGAAATGAAATTCCTCAAGGGCCACCAACACAAAATCATAAGCGCCTCAATCGACAAGAGCAGAAGATGGTTGGCCACAGCTGATAACGGTGAAGAACCAGTTATAATTGTATGGGACGCTGTTTGGCATAAAATAATCCTGACCATTTTCCATCCAGTTTCGCACGGTAAAATTCTGCTGATTGCCATGAGTCCAAGTGCTAAGACATTGCTGGTGGTTTGTGGAAATGATTTCGCGGAATTGACAATTCTTGTGTGGCAATGGACGGATGAGGTGGACGCCCCTCATGAGATTCACACGTACGAATCTGCCGATCACGTAGTTCTCAAATCAATCCAGTTCCACCCCAACAATGAAGAACATGTAATGTTCGTTTTTGACAAAGAAGTAGCCTTCGTCAGTTTGGACACCTCATGTGGAATATTTAGGGAGCAGCCCTTACAGCTACCAATACGCCAGGTGCAGAAGTTTGGCCTTGCAACTTGTGGAACTTATGTGGAGAATGCACACGAGTGCTTCGTAGGAACCGACAAAGGTTTTGTGCTATTGTATGGATCCACTGTACACAAGAAGCAGTGGGTAGACGAAAAGGAATTGAGCAACGCTAAAATGTACATAAACTCGATAAGGATGTCACCACATGCAATAAATGCGATGAATTCGGTCGAAAAATATTTGGTAACAGCTGATGTGCAAGGAACAATTCAAGTATTCACCAAGATGTTGCAATTATTATACTGGATCACCCCAGAAGAACCTGTGCATATCCTGAACATGAGCTTTCAAAGAGACTCACGTAGGTATAAAATCGACACTAGCATCGTTGTACGGGACAGCTCTAGCGATTCTTCACATCACCCAACTTTCGGCTGCGATCAGGACAGGACTGAAGAATACGAAATTTTAATGGCGCAAGATGTTCCACTGGATGCTAGCTTGAAGCACGAACCTTTCGTGATACAAGATTTAGTCGTCTCCACCGCGGAAGGTTCCATATATTCTGTTAACATGCTAGACCGGAAATATACGCCTTTATTTCCCAAAATTCGCAGCGATGTGGTAGCTATTGATGTCCACCAAGGTTATCCTTACTTTTTGCTCGCCTTAGAGAACGGATGTTTATCCCTATACGATTATGAAAACAGGGACGAGCTCACTAGCACAGTTTTACCTGCAGCCAGAAGGAAAGATCCAGACACTGAAGAAATCAAAGACGTCAAAATTTCCGCAATTCGCTACTCACCCGATTGTTTACATTTGGCTTGCGGCAGAGATAACGGAGAACTGTGGCTGTTGCAACCTATAATACTAGAACCTCTTTATCCTTGTCGCCATCATCATACCAGAAGAAAGATCCTTAAAATAGAATTTTCACCAGATAATTTACAAATGGTGTATTACGATGACGAAAATACTGTTTTTGGCTTCATCTATGATGTTGAAAACAGTCAGTGGGTTTACAGAAATAAAGTCCGCCCGCATTATAAGCAAATTCAAAATATTCTATACCACACTGAAAACCCGATCGGATTCTACTCTATTGGTGCTGACCGGCTTTTGATATATTATGGTGATTTACGGAATAACGACAGAGATATTAGTGTGGTTAAACAAGAGCGTGTGGAGCAAAGGAATGTGCCACTATACTTTATACAGCATCCCAAGAAAGCGAATAGCAATTCTTCATATTTCTTGGTGGCTGACCATGAACACAAATACAAATTAATTAATGTAAGAACTAATATGTCTATTAACGTCTGCTTGGGTCCGGCTTATGGTTGTTACCAAGGAAGTCCAGTATTGAAAATGGAATTTTTACCAGAAAGCGATATGCGCTATATGATTTTCATGAATCAAAGACATATCGGGATTCAGTTGATGCCAATCGACGGCAGTCCCTACAAGTTTATCGGATGCTTAGGTCATGCCACAGGACTCTTAGACTTCCGAATCTCAGTCGATGGTTCTTACTTATTCACAATCGGCAGGACGTCAAGAGTCGTCATGATGTGGAAAATCAGTCCATCTTCAGTTGATATCCTACATAATTTGGGCGGCGATGAGTTGGATCCATTCTACTGCCTTATAGATGGAGGCAAAAACGGAATGTTTTTTCAAGAGATACAAGATCTGTTTTACTTCATGCAAATTTTGCACCGAGGTGAAAACGCCGCTATGCCCCGAATAATTAACAATACAATAGACATCGCTGATCTTCCAGATTTAGTAAGGGCTTGTGGGTTCTATCCCACCGACTACGAAATCGAAAATCTCATGACCGATATCCGCTACAGAGACAACGACGATGCTCACGACCATGCAAGGAACACGATCTCTTTTGCCGAATTCGTCAAACTCTTCATCAATCATAAGCCTGCTTATGGATACCGCGTGGAAGGGTTGCAGGAGGCATGGGACAATATAACAGCTTTTTTTGGAGATGAAGACGATGGATGTTTAAAAAGGAACGATTTTGTGGATGCAATAACCAGTGCAGTGAGTGAATCATTCACTAAGAAAACTCTGTTAAAGTGTTTGATGACCCTTGTGACCATCTCAGATTCATCTTCGATTAGTTTTAATGAAGACTTTGAATTTTTGCCAGAAACCATTTCGTTCGAAGATTTGCTGACGAATATTTTGGGCATCGACTTGAATGCAACTGACTCGATGTTGGACGTGAACGAACAACTACCATCCGAAGAAGAGATTTGCTACTAGATATTTTGTATTTATTTCAATCTGTATACTTTATCTATGCTATATTGTAAGAATTTTTCAACAGATATACTGTTTTAAAAGAGAAACTACCCTGAGTTAACTTCAAACCATTTGTACGAAAATAACAGGTGCTTTCCTTTTACAATCTGAACCAAGTATTCTGACCTAAGTTGTTAGTGGTATCTCACTTTCGCGCATGTGATTTCTCGCTCTTTCTCTCTCTAACTTGGATCAGATCAGTGAGTTTTGTGGTAAAAGGAAAGCACCTATTATCTACTCGAATTCGCCTTATACAGAGTGTCTCAAAAGTATTGCATTCCGAGTCCAAAGCTATACAGGTGTTTCAGCGATGATACCAAAAAATTTAACTGTAAGTAGATCTCGTCAAAATATGGCGAAAACCTACACACCATTTTGCAATGTTCGGCCTAATGACGAAGATACAGCACTTCAAAGTTCACTTTTTTCGGATTTCAAAATTTTGTAACTCAAGAACGTTTCGGCAAATTTAGCTTCAATCCAGCATAAGCTGGTTTGTCATAGTTATCTATAAACCTGCCAAATTTTGAAAGAATCCAGTCAGTGGCGTAGAAGTTATGAGGGGTCACCTTGAGTCAACTTTTCTTCGGATGCTTCTAAATTATTGACCCTCATAACTCCTACACCACTGGTTGAATTCTTTCAAAATTTGGCAGGTCGGTAGATAGTTTCAACAAATCAGCGTGTGCTGAATTTGAGTTATTTTCGTCAAAACGTCACTGGGCTACAATTCTTCATTACACTCTTCTTTATTTTTCTGTTTTCTTCCTTTTTTCTTTAGATAGCCCTCACTCTTTAAATGGGTATCACCTGTTGAATGAGTATCACAATAATAATAATAATAATAATAATATACAGGGTGATTCATAAATCTCAAAAATTCGCTTTTTCCAAAAACACCAGTAAAATATCTTCTATAGGAACTAAAAGAGTCTTGCCTTGTTCTGAGGGGCGAAGTCCCAAACTTTGACTTATAACTTGAACTTTGAAAATAAACGTCAATTATTTATTTTAAATATTTCTCTCGCATTCTTGAGTGGATACCATATACCACTGTGCAAAATTATGTACTTACCTATATTCGTAGTTTCCAGTTTCGACCCTGTACAGGGGCTCTTGCAAAGCAGCATAACTGCATTCTTCATCATCCATTTCCTTTACTTTCAAGCAGTACGCCAAATATTCGAATTTAGCGTCGGCATATTTCCGTACAGTCAGGCGGGTGTCCGGGATTGCCTTGTATAAGTAAGTTCCCATGTCGGATAATACTGGCTTGATTTTCTTGACCATGTCTTGGCCCACCTTTTCTGTGTTCCTGTGTTGCTCTCCAAAAGCTCTGAAAGCTTCACTTGCTCTGGGTTGGGGCTCCCTCACAGCCAAGCCAGCAAAGATGTCCCCAGTGCTTTTTATAGCTTGCTGGAGTTCAACGTGAGCCTGAAAATTTCAACATTATTGAAGTGGAACAGCTCTGAGTATAGCGGGGAACAAATGCATTGGGACCAAACTCGTTGAAGCCACCTCGACAGTCGACAGTCACCTCACGACATAACGGACTGCAACAGAGCTCCCCGTCACGATATTTTACGTTTCGTGTTTTTCAATCTCAAAGCGTATCATATCAGGTGCTTGCAGTCTGTCCTGACCCTCTGGCCCCGAAATGTAATTATTGTCAAAAAGAAAAACTGATAAGATGGTGCACAAAACTCAGTTATTTTGATTAGGAAAGGGTTTCTCACAATTTTTTTTGGGGGGGGAAGAGGCAATTTTTTTGCATTGGTCTTGAAATTTGAAAGAGCTGGAACTCCTATCTCAACTTTTTAATATCGTTGTACCTAACAAAAAGGAAACGTATGATTATCATATACCCTGACAGTCGCCATGTCTCTATCATTCTTTACTGTTTAAAAAATGGAAGTCTCCGGCTAGTGCGGAAAATTTCTATTTATTCATTTTCCCCGTTAAGAACATGCAAATTCGACGCGTTTGGTATCATTTCTTACTTTTCGCACCAGCTCATTCTATTTATGAAGTCGAAATTGCAATAGTCCCATTTTTAGGAGAATGCAACCAAATAATTTCAAGCAATTTTTATTGTTCAGTTAAACAGCGGTTTTTACAATATTCTCAATCGATATTTCTGATAACATTACTAGCAAAAAAAATACAGATTGAACTGTCCTTTGATAATATTTCGAGAGTCAACATGCGGAACCGCAGGTGAAAATTGCGTAGACGAATTCTCATTAGGCGCGGTAAAATACGTGTATTACTGTGCGAGTACGCAATAGGGACTGAATAAAGTACTTTGCGCAGAACACGCGGCTTATACACTCACCATCAAGAACCATGACCCCATAAAAGGGTCTACTCCACTAAAGTGAAGAAGCAATATGCCGACCCAAAATAATCTGAACACCGCTTGCCGTGAGAACAGTTGTTGCGCGACAGTTTTTTGCCACAGGATTTTTACGTGCGATTCCGCATTAAAATTAAATTCTTACTTTTAAAACACGTTTGCAATGATCCACAAGTCCCTTGTACATAACTTCAGTGTGTTGTAACTCCTGTAACTTTTTGACCAGCGTATCGTTGCAAAGAATGGCTCTTGATAATCCCAATGCATCTGCTGTAGAGGAACTCATGTTTTCGACTAGACGATGTTTCATTTTTTTCAGCACAATATCCAAGCTTTTCCCTTGTCTGGGATCTGCATGAAGTTTGTTGTAATTTATCATAACTTCGTCCTGAAATTAGTTGAGAAATAAAATGCGAATAAACAGCTTTTTCGAATGAAAAGTGCCTACATTTCGATGTTTACAAGACAGGGGCAATGGTAGGTTAAGGCAGCAGTCACACTGGAGCCATCACCACCCACTACCACCCACCACCACCCACTACCACCAAGCAAAATAATCCGCCCTGGTCTCACTGAGCCACCGTCCATCGTCCACCGGTAACCACCGTGTCTCCCTCCTGAATTTGACATAATCCTGTTTTATATAATCCGTACTACAATTCTGTAGCGAAAGTTGCCTAAAAACCACGATTTTAGGCAACATTCGCTACATCAGTGTACTGCGGAATGTATTTCATACTCCTAGGGACTTTTCTCACACGATTCAAGAATAGTGGCCCAGCTCATGACAAGATTGACAAGTTCTCTGATTGCAATGATTTTGTCTGATGACTCAGATATCGACGAGGATATCGACGAAGTTGTAGCTTTATACTTCATTTCGAAAAAAATCCGTAAAAAACGCCGGAACATATGGGTGCGTCAAATGTTTCTCGATAGAGAGCAACTAGGAGAATTTCATCAATTAGTGCCGCAGCTTGTTGATGATGAAGAACAATTTTACAGTTATTACCGTATGAACAAGAAATGTTACAATTTGTTAGTGACAAAAGTGAAACCTTTGTTCTCTTCGGGACATACACATTGTATGTTGTACGTATGCACAAAATGTTTGTTCTGCATGCGCATCAAGATGCGCATTGTTAACCACCGACCACTGACCACCACTTTAGAAATTTCAAACACATGGCCACCGGTGGTCACTGGGCGGTGGTGAGAGGTGGCTGCAGTGTGACCAGCATCATTACATTGCGTGCGTTTGATTTTTGGTTGATGGTAGTGGGTGGTGGTGGGTGGCTCAGTGTGACTGCTGCCTTAAAACTAAACAAAGCTCTCCGACTACTACAACATCAGACGGTCGAACCGAAACCGCACAGACACGTGTTTCGCCCCTATTAGGTGTACTACCCTGCAGAGAACGCGACGATTTCTTCTTGACCTGACTTCTTGAGCTTTGATCCGAGCTTAGACCAAATTTTTATTGCAAAATGAATAAACCTTTATTGTGAAAATATAAAATTCATATTTTGCATGCGATTTTCTTGAAGAGAAATTAAACCAAAAGATACCAAAAGTGTATTCTACGATGAACTTTTTCAGTCGCATCAGCAGTCCCTTGAAAACGCACATATGAAAGTATGTAATAAGTAATAACTAATTACTAACGAAATGTTATACCAGATTTACTGGACAGAATGTGATCGATAGGTAGGTTGGTAGCCCACGAACTAGTAAAATCGAGTAATATAGCTTACCTTAGCGGCCTGGATCATTTTAGCAACTTCCACTTTGGTTTTGCCTTTAACTGATTCTCCATTGACTGAGACTAGCTCGTCACCTGATTGAAGAGTTCCATCTCTGCTCGCAGCTGTATTGTCAAATATTTGGACGATGTATAAGCAAGGGCATAGTGGCGATCCTCCCCCAATACTAATTCCTATCAGGTTATTGGCATCCTTTTGTATTGTTATACTTCCAGAAGTTACGGTCATACCCCTGCAAAAAAAATTTGAAAAAATCATATAATTACAATAAGTATCTGAATAAGAAGAAAACATAATTATTGTACATCATTTTTGGCAAAAATGTTGCCGTTGACCACATTTCATAATGGGTTGTATCATTTTGCTAACGTAAATGGAGCACATTATCGAGCTCCAAAGACCAAAGCACTATGTTGATGTTAGCGTTGTCGTTTATACGGGGCGGAAACCGGAAGTATTGTTTTGATAAGGAATCACATTCTGTGGTACGTATAACTCTTTTATTTCATTTGCATTCGTTTGTCCCTAGTGGGAACCTACTCTAGCTTGGGTTAATTTTTTGCTAGGCGACTTCGTTTCATAGACGTTGCTCACATTAATAGGTACCTACACCTACACACCTTGTGTATCTGTACTTTCTTATAATATATTTAGTTAACGCTGACATGAACAATGCATTTTCTACAGGTTTTAGGGTTTTATTCTAATCAATCAGCCAGAGTTTGCCAAAAAATAATTGCCGTGATCAGAGATCAGCCTATTTTTTTCTGAAGCCAGCCCATCTGTCAAGAATAGTGATGTTTTTTAATTTGGAAAAACCTGGAATAAAAAACATTGAAAACAGAGTTGAAAACCTTTTTTTTTTAATAATTTGTTTCATGATAATAATTTATTGTGATGATGTTTTAGTCATTTTGGTAAGTGGCAGCAGGTGAAGTATTTTACTTCTCAAATTCCTCGACAAATTTACATTTATTTTCATTTCACATGCTTCATCATTGAAGTTCAAAAATACTTGGGCAATGCATGTCTTCTGACAAAGGAAAACAAGATGTTACCTACCGGGCGATTACGAAATAGCGCATCAGAGCAGTACCTACTACGATACATGAGATCTTTTATGAAGCCCACAAAAGATAATGAAAATTTGGTTCAACTCTTATTTTCGAGGCTAGTCAAAAGTTGGTCCTTTGAACCCTTCACCCTTCCAACTTTCGTCATTCAAAAAATTAAAGTGAACAGTTGAACTGATGTAGGTGTTTTGACTGTTTTGTGACAGAATCAAGGTAGGCTCGACTGATTTGGTTTTTTTTCTTCGTTTTTAGTAAAACTAATCAAATAATCAGAATTAAAGTGAAGCCAGACCTCAGTAGGTAGGTACCTGTGGTTAAATAAACATACAAAAAAAAGATTGAATTAGAAAACCAAAATACAACATATCAACTTATGATTTAGCCAAAATAAATTTGCTGCCAAAAAAAGGTACTACTTATTGGTCAGATTTTTTGTTGGGAATAAAATGAATAAAAATAAAAATATAAAGAGAATTCCCGCCACAGACGTGACCACTATTTATTACTGTAGGGGAAGTTTGAAATTAAATCAAATGCCAACAATGTAAATAGTGATGTTATAAATAATTAGATACCCAAACAATTAAAATAATAATAATTTACCTATACCACTGACAACGACATATGAATCAACTGGAACGTGTATGTCTAATTAAAATCATTTTGCTTGCATACGGATATGAATGTTGGTTGCTTTGTGATAAAACAAGAGCCTGCCTGAGGGAGCGCAATCAATAAAATTATAACCTTACTCATAGCGGTAGGTAGGTGCGTACGTACATTTTGTCTTCCTCCAAACTGTAGTCGTATTCTAAGTCTAACATGATTTCCCTGGAATTTATTGCACATACAACTTTTTCGATTACTTATTCTTGCGACAGTGGTTTTGATTGACTGGATATTATAATGGTTTTCGGTTTTTTGATCGCCCAGGGACAAGGGTCGATACGTTATCAACTGGTGCTGTCACTGAACAAGTCAACCAGAAGCGTCGCGACGCCGGCGCCGAAACCAACGACATAATACCTATGGGTAGGTAGGTATTAACCACAGGTAATAACTAACACTGGAATTTTGGGTTTCGGATTTGATGATAATGTTGGTAACGGGACTTGTAGCAGCATTGCTGAGTGGCGGTATGGTGGTCACACTGGGAAAGAACAAAACAAGTCTAAACGAGGGAAATAAAACATAGTTAATAGTCTCGATAATATCTGAACCAAAAATGCATACCTACTCTCAAACTCATACTTCTTGCAATAGCCTTCTCTTAGCAATAGGGACTTAGGGAGGGATGATGACATAATGATTGCCAAGATTTGTTTTTTACATTTCTCGCCAAAAAGTGCTACATATTTTGTTCACCAATAAGCCACCAAAAATGTATCATTGGGCCGATCATGATAAATAGGCCCGTATTCATAGTGTACGTGATTTTAAGTATAAGTTGATCTCTCGGATGGTCTTAAGAGTCTTAAGACCATGCCTATTTAGACACAGACTTGAGTTAAGTTGGTTTTATACATATGATAACAACCATCGTGTAACTAAACAACTCCGCAACGAAATTATTGTCGTACTCCAAATTTGACCCTTTTTCAAAACAAGAAAACTCCCGACTGGCTTAAACAATTTAAATTCTGTTCAAAGCATTTGGGACCTTGATTCTCTGGGTATAGAATCGTATCAACTCGAAGACTGATAGATTTCAACTCGAGTTTCTACAGGGTGTTGAAGAAAGTAGTGCAAAATTTATAAAGTTTGACATTCTCCCATTTGAAATAAAACTGTTTCTTTTGAATTTCAACATCAATGGCATGTAGGTAAAGTTCATATCGCGAAACGGTTTTTGATTTATCTCTCTATCTCTTTTATTACAGGGTGGTATCGAAAAAACGACTTTTTGATCTTCTGGTGATAACATTTTCCCTTCTTTACCAATTTTCCAAATCCAGGGCTCATATTGAAACTGAAGCCTTAGGTAAGAAAACTCAATAAACATAATCGATTCAAGATCAACATTCGGAATATAGGGTGGCATCAAAAGTGACATATGAATATATCTGTCCAGGAATCCGACCGGGTGGAGAATGGGGCTGTATAGCGGCAAAAGCCTGAATTAATGGCGCATTGTACTATGCACCGCTGTCACCATAATGACATTGGGCGCGTTCAGCAGGTCCTATGGTGGGTGCCATCGGTGGATGCCGCATGCGCCTCTCGAACGGTCACAGCTACCAAATCGCTATTTTTTCCACCACAGTTGGTTTATGGTAGCGGTGGATCAGATAGTGGATCGACCAAGCCGTCCAGCAGCTTATATTTGGTAACTAGATCTACGGGTTCCACCATGGAACTTGCTGAACTCGCCCATTGCTGTCAATGACTACCGTCAACATCTCATCCCTCGAAAAGTCAAAATGGTTGTCAGATACTGTCCGACACAGCTAGACGAATAGACGATTCATTCGCCTGCCCTCTGATTCGGGCTGAACGTGCGGTGCCAAGCCCTCACAGGCCAACCCCATACACGGCCCAAGGTACTGGCTATCCTCTACCAGCTCCCTGTAGCCTGGACGTGCCGGTAACAGCCTACCTACCTCCAAGTGCCCCAGACTTGGCATAACGTTCTGATGCTAAGCCCCCACAGGCTGCCCATTACTTACGTTTCGGTCCAAAGAGTGCTGATGCTAAACCTCATACAATTGTCTCATACTGACTCGCCTTCTCCAACAACTATTGAGCAAACACCGAAATTTGTGATTGTATAGAAGTAGGTAGGTACTTTGGAATCCCTAACTATGGAAAGTTTCATACTATCGTATCCTACCTGCCCCATCATCGTTTCATTTTCTTTACTCTGCTACTCTCTGCTAGAAAATATGGGGCCCCAGATCATTAGGTATCCACCTACCCCGACATAGTCAGGGAGAGAACTCGCTCACCCCCAAGTAGCAGCGTCACAGTGGGTTATTATTTGTTTCTTCAGGGACCTACCTTTCTGTTCTCTACTTTGGCGCCAATTCTTTCTCCTTTCCTTCGAATCGGAGCGCTTTTTCACCTCAGCAACTTTTTTAATTCAAACCGTCCACTTCAAATGTGACATAATGTGACATTGCCATCATTTTATAGAATGTCAAATAAGGGTGCATAGTACACGTCGCCCTCTACAATTTGTTTTGCCTATACAGCCCCATTAAATGAAAATCAACATAGTTTTAGGATGAGGCATTCATTCTGAACACTCTTTGATGTTTCATGATTGATTGTTGCCAGAACTTTGGATGCAGGGTCCAAATTGCAGCCGCATGTTTTCCAAGGAGAAGCAGCGCTATAACTCACCTGCAAATGCCGTAACCATATACGGAACACAGAGCCACAGAATCACAGAGCGAAGAGAACTGTCTGTTCCCGATTGTTCCGAATTTTGTATCGTTGGTTACGGACATTTTCAGACCAGCGAGAAAGCTGATGATTCTCTCTCAGAAACACTCGATTCTAATTTGGTCCCTCCATCGATCATTCTGGTGACAATCAATCATGCAACATCAAAGAGTGTTCAGAATTAATGCCTCATCCGAAAACAATGTTGATTTTCGTTTAATTCTTCACCCAGTCGGATTCCTGGACAGATAAATTCATATGTCACTTTTGATGCCATCCTATATTTTGAATGTTGTTCTTGAGTCGATTGTGTTTATTGGGTCTTCTTACCTAAGGCTTCGGCTTCAATATGAGCCATGGGTTCAGAAAATTGGTAAAGAAGAGAAAATGTTATCATCAGAAGACCAAAAAGTCGTATTTTCGATACCACCCTGTAAATGAAAGAGATAGAGATAAATCAAAAACCGTTTCGAGAGATGAACATTAGCTACATGCCGTTGATGTTGAAATTCAAAAGAAACAGTTTTATTTCAAATGGGAGAATGTCAAACTTTATAAATTTTGCACTACTTTCTTTAACACCCTGTAGAAACTCGAGTTGACGTATATCAATCTTCGAATTGATACGATTCTATACCTAGAGAATCAAGCTCTCAAATGCTCCAAGCAGAATTAAAAATTTTCAAACCAGTCGGGAGTTCTCTTGTTTTGAAAAAGGGTGAAATTTGGAGTACGACAATAATTTCGTTGCGTAGTTTATTTTATATTATAATCAAATGCAACAAACTGCATCATCTTATGTTTGAGTTTGGTGAAAACTGGCCCCTAAAAATTGAATAAGGTACCTAGGAAGATCTGACTATAAATACGGGCCTATTGTAACAACAAAGAACTTCCTTTCCTCTTTCAAATCTATGATGAACCTGAGGCCATCATGGGGGCTGCAAATGCGTATTACCATGAAAACCTTGAGTGACAATGTTTGCTCGACGAAGAGACCCATTACCTTGCTTCAAGGCTATCTTTTCTTTTTCACAATGAGATGACTGGATGCCAACTTTCTCACAATCAGCTGTTTGTTACTTTCCCAACTGTACGCTGTACGGTGAATAACGCAGATCCAAGATGGCAGCCGCTAAGAAATAAGTTGAATGTCTTGTTTCTGGAAATAGCAGGCCTTGCATGTATCTTCTGTGGTGGAACCACGCGCACTCGACAGTTGTCGATCTCGACAATTTCCCCTTTCCCCTCTGCACCCCTCACCACAATTTCCTCCTTCCCCTCTACACCCTTCACCCTTTAGAAAAGGGGAAATTGTCGAGATCGACAAACTGTCGAGTGCTCGTGGTTCCACCACTGATCGGTTCTGATTCATGATAATACTGGGCCGCGATTCTGTACTTTCCTACCGACAGTCACCCCAGTGGCGGACTAAGGGGGGGGCGGCGGGGGCGGTCCGCCCCGGGCCTCGGGGCCTCAATCATCTGATGGGGCCCCTAATTCCTCTTGTTTGTGAAAAATACTGCGAAAAATTGGGATAAAATCCAAAAATTTCAATTTTTTCCCTCGATGATCACTTTTTTTCGCATATTACTTAGGTGAAAAACATTGTTTTCCTATTTTTCCAGTTCAAAGTTACCTTGGCAGGCCCTATGACAGCAGGATTGAGGGCCTACACACAGGCAATAGAGGTGTGTCTGTATCACGGAGTCTCTGCGAATTATGTTCACTGTAGGCTTTAGGGGCCTCGGCCCCGGATATCACAGTGCCAGGGGCCGCTTATCACAATTTTGTATTTTATTATTTCTTTTCAAAAGAGGGGAAAGACAAAACAACAAAATTATCTTGTCTGCGCGCTGCAGGTAGTAGAAATTCATGTTATTCCTAATTTTGTATATACGAGTAGGTTTTAGCATTGAGTCAACAGTCCAAATCCAATTCAACATCCAAAGCTGGAACCGAAAACTTCTTGTAGGTACTGGTGGTCAGCGAGGGCGAAAGTGGGCGAATGAGACCACCCCCCTACCTCCCAAGCGCACATGGCACTTCATTGCACACTAAACCGATACAGAAAAAAATTCTGGCGAAAATTTTCAAGCGCAAAAATTTTCTGAAAAGTTTTTGATTATCAAGTAATTTTGGTGAAAACGTCGAAAACCGAAATTGCAAAACGCACGAAATATACCGATTATCATCAGCATCATTATTATTATTATGCCCAAAAAATTTTGCCTGCGGCGCTACTTTTCCCTGACTTTCCCCCTCACGTTGCCTTTGCCCTCTACGCCCTCAACTTCTGACTGCGCTACTGTGTGTTTTATAGTCAAGTTATTAACAACACATTTTTTGTTTCTTAGGCTTTTGCTCAATTACGGCGGGGCAGGGCGGGCCAAAAAGTCTGCCGGCCCCCCTTAATATTCTCAACTTTCACTCCTTAGGGGCCCCATCTCACAATTCCGCCCCGGGCCCCCAACTCCCTTAGTCCGCCACTGTGTCGGTGTCGTTCACTACCGATAGTTGTCGCTTGCGCCACCGACAAGTAGACGTCGAGGTGATTCTCTACTCACCGCCTACCGACACTTGTCGGTGCAAACGACGACTCTCGCTCAAGTGCAGAGATACGAAACGTGGAACGAAACGGTCATGAAACGGTGAGAGACCAGCCAATGAAAAGCAGCCATTTTGAATTAACGGATGATTTTTGAAGTTGACATTTATGTCTTGCCATCGTCATCACATTCAGTTGTATGGAGTGTTCATAGGATATGAAAATATGAGTGCATCAGATGGGCAAATTGGAGAGCAGTGTTGTGCACAGATAACCATTTTTATCTAGATAAGATATGTGACAGATAATTACAGATAATTCTGGAAAATGTTATCTAGATTATTGGAGAGGTGAAGTTGGGTGGTGACCTATTGCTTGCAATGTTCGCATCATACTAGATATATCGCGAGGTATATCGGTGTTTGTAGTCTAACCAACTTCTAGCTTTGCGCGGCCGTTTATGTGCGCGGCTGGCAAACGACGGATGCAGATGTTAGTTCATATTGTTCGTATGTATCTTGCGTTTTATTATTGTTGTCAATTTGTAACAGAGACATCGAGGAAGAGACAAATGAAATATGATATAATGATCCCACATCGATGGAACTTTTCCCCCAATTTTTCAACTGTTTTTGTGTAATAATTTTGCTTGGTTTTGCATGCAAAATTTGACGTTCTCTCACGACGGACGCTAAGTAGGTAGGTATACCTACCTACCTACCTACCGAAATTAGAATCTAGGTATAGCATGTTGAAGCCCAGCATCTTAGCCTTCAATAAATATTTATGAGAACAATAGAGACAAAACCTATGAAAGAGTTGAACTGGCAACCTATCTCCGTGCCTAATAAATTCGAATTCATTCGAACAAAACGCCACCTACCGATATTGTGCTACGAATTTGCAATCAATGTTTGTATCAACCAAATTCATTCGGACGCGGTTGAAAATTATTGGCGGTTGGTTGTCTTAGATACCACGGAGGACCATATATTAGGTATAGGTACCTATATGCACGGGGGGTAGTTACCATACATCTACCAAATACCTACGTCGAGAACTAGGTATACTAAGTAGGTATAAGTAGGTAGGTATCTATGCGTATTCTATGCGTGATGCGAAGCGAACACTTTCTCTTGTAAACCTACAAATCGCAAATGCAAAACAATAAACAGGCTAAAAACTTATAATGCGCTTGCGTAACGACAGCTTTTTCGTCGACCGATGGCCTCAAGACCCGTCGGTGGGCTGAGCGACAACTGTCGGTCCGGAACGACAACTATCGGTCGCATCGGTCACATTTGCAAGTACAGAATCGCTCCTACCGACAAGTGTCGTTAAAGCTGTCGGCCGATACCGACAAGTGTCGGTAGGCAAGTACAGAATCGCGCTCCTGGTCGTAAAACTACCAAGTTGCACTACGATATCTTGGAAACTCACTGATTCATTGAAAAATAAAATATTTAGAATAAAATCGAGTTTTTCCGAAATATTTCAGAAACCGCTCATGATTTTCCAAAATTGTTACGCTCTTTTCTTCGTCTCTGTAACTTCTTCGGTTTATGAGTTCTTTATTGTCGGGGCGATTCAGAGGCGGTGTATGAGAGCAGCAGCGGTAACTCTTTTTCCTAAGGTCGAATGAACACGGCCTCTGTCCTGTCGTTGTAACTTTTTCAGTCAACAATAAGTTCGTTGTCGGGGACTGTCGGCGTATGGGAGCGGCATTGGCAGTGATAAGTTTTTTCCTGTGACGTCGAATAGGCAAAGTATATGATGGTCTCTGACCCATGTCCCATTGTCTTTAAGTTTTTCGCCTCTCGATTTCTTTGTCGGAGGCGGCGTATGGAGGTGGCGGTGGCGGTCACTATTTTTCCTGGGATTTGAAATGGGCAATGAACACGATCACTTTTTCAAGAAGTTCATTATTGACACTTCACATAGCAATTTTTAACATCATGACCATCATGATAACTTTTGCCCTTTCCTCGGCCCTTTCAGTTGCTTCCTGCTTCATGGAACTTCTTTATTTCCAGTTTTTGACCGTATTTTATGTCACTGTCGCCAAATTTCATAATTTTTCAATTTCTCGCTTCTCCTTCCGCTTAAAATAAGGCTACATTTTACTTTCCTATCTTTTCTTCGTAAGTCTTCTCTTCAGATATTATCACTGACGGTTATTATGCTGTCCAGCCAACAGCTCCATCCTTTTACCATTTCAACTTGTATAGGCAGGTAGGGTTGCGGACTTCAAACTCTGGATAAGTTGGCAGTAACATGCATACAAAATTAAACATCAAAAGCTACAATACACTTCTGAGCAAAAGTTAAGGGCCACTTTTTCAAATGTGAATAACTCACAAACGCTTCTTTTGATTTTGACGAATTTTCGCACAGAGGTGGTCTTATGTGTTGTAAAGAGAAGTGTGAAGTGGCGCACTCACCAATCCATAGGTTTCTTGTGGAGAGGTCTTCGACTGTTGCTTTGCAGAAATGCGTAATTTTTAGTCAAATCAAAGCATTGGATTTTGGACAAAATGGAGGTTCATCCAATAAAAAACGTCTAGTTTGCTTTGTTACAATGTTCTTAAGCAAGTACCATGCTAAGTTTGTTCATTGACATCTTTCATCTTCAAATTTTGACCATCAATATCTTCTTATGGCTTAAACAATGTGTGAGGCACTACTTTGCGTGATTTTGGTTGCATACAGTTCAGTCGTGTATTTCTTGTGATTTTGCGTCAAGGTTTTGTGATTTTAGCCACTCTTGAGCCTCAAAAACAATAAATCCTTTGTGCAGACTGTTACTAAAGAACAAAAACAAGAGAAGAAAGCTCACAAAAATGTCAAAATCTTAAGCATTGACAAGAAATAAGTCATAATTTTCATCACATGCCGATGACACACCTCTACAGTGACCAAAGAAGAAATGGTGAATTTCTTCAGTTCTTTTGGGGAAAAGACATTCACGGGGTGTCGCCAAGAGACCAAGCGCACAAGCGATGAGTGACAACCTTGATTGATCATTTGTCATCGATATTCGAGAGTTGGAATCCCTCCAACGCCATCAGGCTCTCTCGAATGCGAAGAAGTTCAAAAATTAAATTCAAGTTTGTTGCGCTGCACTGAGTGAACCCAAGGACGGAAATGGATGATGGCCATACTCAGAGATATGCATAAGCCTTGTGTTCAAGAGTAGAAACCACCAAGAGCATCTGACGACGCGAACATTTGAAAATTGGTGTTTGTTTGAACCTCTGCAGTGTGAAAAACAGCCAAAATCGAATAAGTTCCCAATCGGGATTGTTCGTCTTTCGTAATTGTACAGGGCCTGGTCAAAAACGACGAACGTAAAACACGTATCTCCCTGACAGGAAACGACTAGCGCGGTCGTGTATGATGTCTTCGTCGTTGTGGACATCGGTTTCATGCAGATTGCATTCCACTCAGGATTCCGAATGGAGGTGGCTCTATCATGGTGTGAGCAGGAATCTTTTTGATCAGTTCCTGTACAATTACAAAAGACGACAGTTCCGATTGAGAACGTCATTTGATTTGAGCTGTTTTTCACACTGCAGAGGTTGAAACAAACATCGATTTTGAATTTTTGCGTCGCCAGATGCTCTTGGTAGTTTCTACATTCAAACACAAGGCTTATACACATCTCTGAGTATGGCCATCATCCATATCCGTCCATGGGTTCACTCAGTGCAGAGCAACAAACTTGAAGTTAATTTCTCAACATCTTCGCATTCGAAAGGGCCTGATGGCGTTGAAGTGATTTAAACTCTTGAATATTGATGACAAATGATCAATCAAGGTTGTCACTCATCGTTTTTGCGCTTGGCCTCTTGGCGACACCCCGTAAATGTCTTTTCCCCAAAAGAATTGAAGAAATTCACCATTTCTTCTTTGGTCACTGTAGAGGTGTTTTATCGGCATGTGATGAAAATTATGACTTATTTCTTGTCAATGCTCGAGATTTTGACATTTTTGTGAGCTTTTTTCTCTTGTTTTTGTTCTTTAGTAACAATCTGCATAGAGGATTTATTGTTTTTGAGGCTCAAGAGTGGCCAAAATCACAAAACGTTGACGCAAAATCACAAGAAATACACGACTGAACTGTATGTAACCAAAATCACGCAAAGTAGTGCCTCACACATTGTTTAAGCCATAAGAAGAGATTGATGGTCAAAATTTGAAGATGAAAGATGTCAATGGACAAACTTAGCATGGTACTTGCTTGAGAACACTATAACAAAGCAAACTAGACGTTTTTTATTGGATGAACCTCCATTTTGTCCAAAATCCAATGCTTTGATTTCACTAAAAATTACGCATTTCTGCAAAGCAACAGTCGGAGACCTCTCTACCACAAACCTATGGATTGGTGAGTGCGCCACTTCACACTTGTCTTTACAACACATAAGACCACCTCTGTGCGAAAATTCGTCAAGATCAAAAAAAGCGTTTGTGAGTTATTCACATTTGAAAAAGTGGCCCTTAACTTTTGCTCAGAAGTGTAGATAAGAGCAAACATCAGTAATTAACATCAATTTTTTGTCGTAGCGCTGGCGCGGTCTCAGTGGCAACAGCTCTAAGGGCTCGATACCAAGTTGCAGGCGCAAAAGTTAGGACGGCGTAACTTGCCAAATAGAGCGGTCTGATTGGCCGTTGGTATACCAACGGTGCAGTAACCGCACTTACGGCGGTCTCAGCCCCAACTTGGTATCGAGCCGTAAATTAGCAACCATCGCTTGCTCCAGTATATCGTCCGATAGAACATCTTCCGTTTTGGCTGACAAAATTTTCCATGAAATCATCAATAGGGTGATTGCATGAAATTCGTTCACCTGATCACCGGCAGGCAGCGCTAAGGTCGACAGTTATGTTTTGACGTTTGTTGTGGAATTGCATTGGGGCACATAACAGGTGTAAAGCATTGTTAGAATGATAGAATTATTAGAAATCACAATCTTGATCTCGTCAACGCCGAACAAACAGTATGTGAACAAAACACGTAAAAATTACAGTATTAAGGGAGGTTAGTCCGGTTGACGTTGACTCCAACATGGATGAAACTTGACAGATGACAATGACATTAATGACATTTTGCCATAAACTCCCTCTACATGCAATCACCCTATTGATTTGAAATTCAATTCTTCGTTCACACAACCCTATGGAAACCACGGACAAGGCTATTAACTTTGGTTTAAACACGCAACAAGCAGAGAGAAATGGTACACAACAAAAACTAACAAACTTCTGTTAGCTTATTCATTTCATCGTAAGCCACCAACAAAAATAAAGCGGAGGTTCATAATTTCGATTAAATTTCACTTTTTTGCAGCAAATGACTCAAATGAGTGCGGAAAAGTAATGCGTGCGGAAAAATGAGACCTTCCACACACATTTGCATGCGTGCGTACGAAGTGAAACTTTCCGCACGCTTGTACAAAAAACCAATTTGAGCGCGAGTGATCGTACCAAAACAAAAGCCTTAAGGTGTCCGATGATTAGTTTTCTTCATGTTCGAACGTTCGAAAGAGGTTTACATCACGGTTTTGTTCTCTTTTTTCAACAAAAGTGATAGAACTATCGTCCGGAATTTCAAGTCCGCAATCGTACGGTTGCGGCCATTTTAAATTGGACGACAATGTCAACGAGTTGGCTTGCTGTCATGCGACGTTCAGGCCAGAATCCTGAAAAATCTGTCAACTGTCGTCCACTTTAAAAAGGCCGCAACGGTACCTGATTAAGATTCGTCGGATCACAGAAAATATACATCATTTTGACTTTGACATCATGCTGACGTGACTCTCTTCGCTGGGCTTTCCACTTTCCAGTCAAAATTCGGTGCATGTTCGTTGCATCCGTGTCAAAAGCTGTACCTACGCTTGTTTTTATGGGCAATGACCGTACACACCTTTGATATAACGTGGACTAATAATTTGACAATAAATTTCATAACTTTTTTCATTAGAGCAAGCTATTGAATTTGAATTGTTCCTAATTTGTTGTTGAAATTGACATTTGTCTTGAAAAAATGCGTTTGGCAAGTCAAATCTATTCAGTTTAAATTCAAATTCAAATGATTTATTGTTTCTTCAGTACGTACATTGTACTTAAAAACAAAAGGTTTACGAGCTGCATATACAACCCAACAATATGTATAAATATAACAAGTAAATATATGTGAATAACAAAAGATGTACTGACATTCTTAAAAAATAGGAAAAAAAAAACAAATGAATAATTCACTCTTACAAATAGAAATGCCTAACTAAACTACCCAAACTAAAAACTTTATTCATTACGAGCGAAGGCCCTGAGCTTCATTGCACCTGCCAAAAATCTATAAATTTTAATCGCTCTTTCCCTTGTGACATTTTTCAAATTTGTTGGCCAGTCTTTGGACAGCAGTACCTGGTACTCTCGTCGGATTGGAGCGTACAGTGGACAATCGTAAACCACGTGGTCAACAGTTTCCGGGCGGTGTAAATTACACACTGAGCAATTCTCCGACTGAGGAAGTCTATACGTTGCGTTGTTCACATACAGGATGAGCGTCAGCTTATTCGAAAGACGAAGTTGGGCAATGACGCGCTTCACTCCAAGTGGCATGCTGAAATCAAGGTATTGGGCATTGATTGACGTCAAAGGATTTTGGTCAATGATGTTTTTATACCCGCTACAAAATGTACTAAGAAGAACAGTCAAATCTATTCAGTTTACCGTCACCGTCACTTTGTGTACGTTTCAAGATGGAGCTGCGATACTGAAGTTGATTTGACTCACCAAACGGGAGCCTACTCAGCGGTCCACACCGAAATCAGTCCACAGCGCAAACGTCCCACCGGAAGAAAGTCCACGACTCATTTAACCCCGAGTTCTCCCACGGCGAGGACATCCGCTGCTAGAACGATCCACCGGAAAAAAAGTCCACCACGCATTTATCATTTATCCCCGAATTCTGACACCGCAAAGACATCCACTGCTCAAACAGTCCACCGGGAAAAGGTCCACCACGCATTTATCCCCGAGTCTTCACGACGATCTCAAATCATCCCACGGCTCAAATGTTCCCCGGAAAAAAGTCCACCGCTCATTTAGCCACTGTCATATGCCGTCTACACCCATAGACATTTCAAAACTAATAGATAGTCTGTTGAATGTATGTTTGGTTGCATACTTATATTAGCATGAACAATAGCAGCAGTTAATTTTTTGTCCTTAATATTACTCGACAATTCCTTGTTTTCTAACAGTGATCAGTGAAAAGTTTGGAGATGGAAAGAGGTATAGGCTATCTGATTTCTACATGATTCTAGTGGGCTGCGATTCAGGCCGCGATCGGCCGATGGCGACCAGAAATACAGCCCAAACTTCATCTAGTTTTGCAATGTCTTTGGGCGAAGTCACCTGACAGTGGAAAAATGTGTGGTGGATCTTTTTCCGGTGGATCGTTTTAGCAGTGGATGTCTTCACGGTGGTAGAACTCGGGGATAAATAAGTCGTGAACTTTTTTCAGGTGGGACCTCGGGTGGGACGTTTGAGCAGTAGCTATCTTTGCGGTGTCAGAACTCGGGGATAAATGCGTTGTGAACCTTTTTCCGGTGGACCGTTGTAGCAGTGGATGTCTTCGCGGTAGCCTGCAGAGCTCGGGGATAAATGAGTCGTGGACCTTTTTCCGGTGGGACGTAACAGCTGTGGGCTCATTTCGCCGTGGACTGCTGAATATGGACCCCACCAAAAGTGTTATTTCCAACACAAATGTTAATTTCCATAGCTCACTCTAATAAGAAAAGCCCTGAAATTATCAAACAATATTGATATATTATTAAGGTCTTGTGTATAAATTTTTGATAAACATTCTACGAAGACTACTGTGATTATAAACCAGTTTGATTGACGCAAGGTCAAGTTTTGTACAAAAAATATCGGCGCTTACGCTCATCGAAATGTGAATCTGTAATCAGTTGAAAGCAAAGTGCCACGACATAATGAACAACAAGAAAATACTCTTGTTTTCATCGTTTCTAATTGTTCAATGTGTTTGTGAATATACAATACCGAAAGTTATATTCGAGGCATACAAACCCAGTGGATTCAAAGCCTCAATTCCAGGTATGTACCAACACCCTACCGTTAATCTAATGTCGTAGATTTATAGCACCTGCAACAGCAATAACTAGACGGCAGCGGTCATCAGCCGTGGCCGTAGCCCCAGCGCTCCAGCTTGCTATTTCACTTTTGATACATAAAGGCCTAGTTTCTGAATTTGCAACGTGAACGGGATGTAGATCTATCCGAATCCGATGATCTATTTTGGTCATTAATTTTTACCGAGTTCTGCTGCTCTATTTTGATCAAAGTGAATATTATAAAAAAATCAGATGTGCTTGACCTGTAGTTCATCCAGCCTTTAAAAGTTCATAAAAATAAACATTGTGTACAGGGGAAAAACCGAATTTTGAAGCATTGAGAAAAAATAGGGAATTCCAAGTTTCGATATTTTTGCAGTCTCGAAAGGAGTGCAACTATTTGGATTCCATGGAAATATCAACAAGAAAATTTCCCAAGTGGAACCCGGCGACTGGAATCAAGACATTACTGCTCCGTCGGGGAACTTGTGGTCGTATTACAATCCGGATATAGCGCTAAATGTTGGAGACACTGTGTCCTACTGGATTTTCATCCAGCATCAGAACCTCGGCTACAGAAAAGAAAGCCTGGAATGGAAAGTGACAGGTATTTAGCTTCGCGAAACAGAAAAAAGGAATCTTAATTTTGAAAATCACCGTCAAATTTCAGAACTGCTGGAAATGAAAGGGGAGGCACCATGTTCGCCCACTGTCACTGTCGTTCAGAGCAAGCTCAACAAAAAACTGTGCGGTAATACGCTTATTTTGCACGAAGAGTTCGGAGGTAACTCGATCAACACCAGGGACTGGACTATAGATCATTACATTCCTTGGTACAGCGCTGTAAGTACATAGTAGTAGGTAGGTATAATAATGTATACGTGTGAAGAAAAAGTGTCATTCCATGAGAGTTGTGGGTACACTATAATTTTCGTGCGATTACCTGTGTTTTCACGACTAACTTGAAAATATTAAATTATATTGTCACTTGATTTATGACGAAGACGACTATTTGCTTGGTCTGCTCTACCGTAGTAGGTAGGTATACTTTAGATGAATGAAGCAATGCCGCCCTTATAAAGGACTAAGTAAACAAACCGGGTGTTGGGTCGACGGCATTTTGTGTTCTTTCTACAATTCAGTTGACGATCCCAATAAAATTAGTCATTTTATGTTTGGGTTGCAACGTGTATGCTCAATTACTGAATAATGAAAAGGCTCCAGTTTTAGACAGACAGACAGTTTTAAGTCCAATAATAGTGGTGCAAATGACTTGTCGGCACTTGAGGGCAATATAATGATAAAAAGTGCGACATTGATTTATTTATTTTGCACTACTACTACTACTACTACTACCTACTACGGTAGAGCACGCCAAGCAAATAGTCGTCTTCATCAAGTGGGCGCTGATTTTACTGCCGAGTGTATAGACAATACAAATAGAGAAGACACATCTCGTCACGGATTTTTACGGTTGCGTAGGAACCAGGTGAGTCCATCATTCAAAAAAAGGTTGCCTGATTTTTGATGCCCCAATATCCGTGACGACGGTGGTGATAACATATGGTCTTCTCTATTTGTATTGTCTATACCTGGCATTGCTCCAACATATAGTTTCAGTCTACGATTCACATGAATGAATGCTCTGATAGCGAGCTGTGGTAGGAGAATAGGATAGAAGATCCACTATATCATATCGTAGATGGATATAGGAATATTTTAGTACGTGGATAGCTTTCTCAGACATTATTGACATGTTGGCAACATAGTCGAGGGGGTGTAGTGCTGTCCATACTATAAGCTATATATGTATGATCACACACCTGTATTTCCCCATCAATGACGAGACGAACATACACAGTATACTAATTGTGTTGAGAAAAGTATATTATTATTATTAATAATATTATCATACGACTTTTATTAGACGTTAGTATTAGCGCTAATTGAAAATATACAAAGAGGCGGCATTGTAACCTTTAACATTGGCCGGTAGATGATGCCATACTACAAGCAACTTTTGAAGACAGCTTTGCAGCGGATCGTTATCTGTATTTTCTAAATTTGACGAGTCAAAACATTGGTCTGAAAGAAAATTGCACGCGGGTAAGCATTGCCTATAGGTATTTTCACGCTCTTCTTTGGTACATCTTGGTACCTATTTGACGTATTTCTTGTACGAATAAAGAAATAGTAGCCTTCACCACATATGACATTTTCCGAAATTGGTCAAATCTTTTTCGAGATACCTACTTATCTATCTTAATCGAGATCTTAACCCATTAAAGCCTAACGAGCCCATATGGAGCCACCATTTTTTGATAGAAATTATGACTGATATTTTGGTAAAAACCTTTATTTTTCAAAAAAGTGTACCTGCACCGTTTAGAATGGATAATGATGATATACACTCGCAAAAAAAAACACCTTGATCGATGCTATTTTTTCCTTGCTAGCGCTCTGAAAATACGTGTTGAATTTTTCGCCGGGAAACCATGAACTTCACTTTGATATGAATATTATTATTGATGTTATTCATGTCACAGTTGTTCTATAAATAAATTTCTGCATTTTTATATTATCATTCAAGCCTATGAAATGTTTCGTGGATGCAAAATGCTTTTCATGTTTTTGTTTTTTGACCGTAAACATAGCTGAGCCCATATGGAGCCACTAGGCTGTTATCGGTATAATTTGTGTTGCCGAGTTCTGAACATAATAAATTATAATTTAGTGGAATACCTCTTCAGGAAGCCATTGATCGTGCGTACGACGATGATAATCATAATAGAGAAGTGTTGGATGTATTCATAGAGCCTCCAGAAAGTCATGTTTTGACGGACGAGGATTTAGCAGATAAGGAAGGACCTGGACTTGTTGATAATTTGAGCGGGAAACAGCTTGCTGCAAATGCCGAAATTGTTCTGACGGATCGGATAATGTGCGTATAGGAGGTACTCAAGATATAACTGAGGTACTGAGGAAGATCAGTTACCTGCAGAAGTCACTGAAGAGCCTGAAAATATTAGAAGACAATTAGTAGTGATTATCAAATCCCGAATATATTCATTTTTGGACTCAGCAGATTTGGAGCTTCCAGTTGTACATTTTCCAAGCCCAGATTACTCACAATACAAAAATTTGACCTGCGTAGAAATGTTATCATTTTCAATCATTTTATTTCAAATGATTTATTTGAAAAAAATAAGGAATGAAACGGCAAGTTACGCTCAATTCAAAAATTTTCCAGATCCGCCAGTAACCGTTCAAGAACTAAAGACTTTCTTTGCCATACTGATTCTAAATGGATATAACATTTTGCCGTACAAAAGAAATTATTGGGAGAACGCAAGAGATATGAAGAACGAGCCAGTATCTAGTGCCATGAGAAGAGACCGGTTTTCCCAAATTTTTCGCTTTATACATTTTGCCAATAACTACCTTGTGGATGAACGCGCTAAGATGTAGAAACTGCGACCGATAGCAGACATGTTGAAAGAAAAGTTCTTCGAACATTTTGTGCCAGACAAAATCTTTCATATGATGATCGAGTCTATGATAAGACCTTTTGTTCGTCACGGGTGCAAACAATTTATACGTGGCAAGCCAGTACGGTTTGGTTCCAAAGTCTGGAGCCTGGATACACCCTCTGATATCTAATAAACTTTGAGGTATATCCTCGGGTATATCAGGGAAAGAATCCAAAGACAAACATCAGATGTGGAGATTTTATCAAAATTTATTATGAAAATATGGATTTTAAATATTTGTTATACCATTTTTTCACAAAATGATATGTATTACCTAAAATATTTCACAATTTGATACATTTTTATCTATTCTTTGCATGGATCACGCATCATTGTGAAACTACCCGGGTAGCGCCTAGTGGCTCCATATGGAGCCATGTCATTTGGGCAGTTTTTTTTGATAAAAAACATGGGAAATACTTATTTTCCTTGTATATGTAATAGTATTGACATGTTTTGGTGAAAAAACCCCAATTTCATCAAAATTTTTAATCTCGGTCTTAATGGGTTAATATAAAAACGTATCTTCCTAATTTTCAGGTAGAACGTTTGAAATAGTTACCTGTAAAGTATGGAATAAAACGCTGTACGTCCATAACTAACACAATTAATTATTGCAGGATTTCGAATTC
This sequence comes from Anaspis maculata, assembly GCA_949128115.1. Classification (NCBI taxonomy): domain Eukaryota; kingdom Metazoa; phylum Arthropoda; class Insecta; order Coleoptera; family Scraptiidae; genus Anaspis; species Anaspis maculata. The sequence continues at coordinate 45,457,769 of OX421963.1, forward strand.
ACGTCGTATCAAAACGATCCCAATGTTTGTTTCGTCAGGGAAAAGAAACTGTTCATAAAGCCGAGAGTTGCTCAAAGTGATGATGAGCTGAAAGGAACTCTGGACCTTGGAAATAGGTAATCTACAAAATATTTCTTAAAATCATATATATCACTATCCAGTTCTGGTTTCAATTTTCAGTTGTACAAGGTTTGATACCGAGAAGCCAAGTCAATGTAAAATCACTGGCACATCAAGATTCTCTTTGCCCCCTGTGACATCGGGAAAGCTCGTCTCAAATGTCAAATTCAGATATGGCACGGTCGAAATTAGGGCCAAACTTCCAGCCGGTGATTGGTTATACCCCCGTGAGTATTTTCCACTCTTGCCATATCTTCATGACTTTTCAATTCTTGTTTTTTTTTTTTCTAAATTTCAGGAATACATTTACAGCCAATTAACAGCCCGGAACAATCATTGTGTATAGCGTACACGCGAGGCAATGAAAACTTCCTGTCGGACACAAATGAAGATATAGGGGGTCGATGGTTGTTCGGTGGTCTAGTTTTACAGCCCCAAGAACGAGGGAAAAGCCCGTATTTGAGAAAAACTACTAGTGCTGAAAGATATTCCGCTCGTGTACACGTTTTTACAGTAGTTTGGAAGCCAGGTATATCAACATTTTTTGTTCTTTTCCGTCGAACTTCCAAGCCTGCACACTTTTATAATGAAGTTCTTAAATCACTTCGGTCCAGTGACTCATCCGTAATGCGATGATGCGAATACACACGAATGGGATGCGAGCACTCCCCAAACTGCAGTCTCCGTATTATTTATTGCAGACTTATCTGATGGCAATTCACAGGAACTGGAGACTCGGAATGAGCGGCAGGAAAGTGAAATGTGTACGTCTCTTGCAGAAATACAGCCGAAAAAGTTGAGGAACGTTTACAGTAGAGGTTTCCAATTAAGAGCGGGTGACGTCATGCGCATAAATCGCGCAGAAATCAACTTGGCATCGTGAGTAGCAGCAGTGAAAAGGGTTTATTGAACTTCGGTTTGACGTGCTTCGTTAAACAGTTGACATTATGTATGTACGACCGCAAAATAAAATGTATGTCTCGCAGAAGTAAAGCCGAAGCGATAATTGGGAAGGCGTGCGATGTCATGATGTCATCCAGTTTTTGACAAACTGCATTAGTGTCACCAAATTAATAGAGATTTCCAAATAGAGATGTGCAGAAATCTACTGCCCAGCGTGAGCAGAAATTGGCAGAAATGACGTGACGATTAGTGACTTCAGCAGCTGCTGCATTAAAGTCGCTGTCAAAACATATAACCGTAATAAAATATGTTGTACTACTACTTGCGCTCGGAAACGGGGCAAAAATTTGGAATTTTATTTTGTTTTACATCTGGGAGTTGGAAATTGCCACCAGATAAGTCTTCAATACATAATACGGGGACGGCAGTTTGGGCAGGGGTTGGACTGTGCTCATATCTAATTCGTGTGTATTCGCATCAGGAATGAGTCGCTCACTTTAAACGAACGCCACTATAAGTTCTGTTCTGTTCTTACTCTGCTCGAGTTTCGATTTTCAGTTCGAAAGGATAAACAATAAACATGTTCATTGGTTGTCATTGACACCAGCCCTACACCGTTCCGGCAGTCGCTGTTGTAATGCAATGCTCGATAACTGTGAGGTTCGCTCTAGTGCGCTAGATTCTAATTTGTGGAGCGGGAAATATCCTTAATTGAAAGTCAAATGAAAACATACCACAGACTTTATTGTTACATACCTTGTAACAATAAGGTATGTACAGTTGGGAGCGAAATGATTCATACGGCACGGATGGGAAGTCGCCTGGATTTCAGAAATGTTAGCTGCTTGGATTGTTCTTGAATGGCAGTTTTGATTAGAGATTGGTCGTAATCAAAACTGGCATTCAAGAACGATCCATGCAGCTAACACTCCTGAAATCCAGCTGAGTTCCCAGCGGTGCCGTATGAATCATTTCGCTCCCAACTGTACCTTGTAACACTATTTTATTCCATTCGTGATTGACTACAGTCTTGACTATATTTTGTTGCTTTTTATTTGCAGATAGCATTATCATGAAAGTGGATGGTAATTCGTATGGTGAAATCACATCGGAAGAAATGAAAAAAATCAAATTTGCTCAAAATGATGCGGTATGTACCTACTATTAAGAGTCCTCTGTACCCTCATCAGAGCAACTTTGACCAAAAGCAAAAGGCCCTGCCTAAATCAAAGCCGGTGATTTTCTTAAAACTGGCGTTTAGAAAAATAATTCCATATCCATATAGGTAATAAGTAAGAAAGAAAAAATCCAAGAAAAATTCAGCCCAAAAGGACGTTTTATTCTTCAGATATGATTTTTTGAAAATATGCGACGAATTTTGTATCGTAAATTTCTCGGTAGATTTGTACCTACTTTATTTTATCTACTCCCGTATCGGTCACTTTTCGCGACGCGTGTCGTACTAGCGCTCGACTTTTATGACACTGAACGGCATTGCTACCTCTAGAATTGTCTAATTTCTTCCAAATATTCAAGGCAAAATAGTATAATATAGTATATTGCACTAGTTTAAAAACAGTCGTGTGATGAACTTCGTCTTATTAAACTCGTATAATGATATACTATTATATCTTTGGAAGTATTCGACCAATTTTGATGTAATTCAGTGTAGAAGTAGGAGTTTTGGGAAAAAATGTCCGGTCCAAAAATTATTGATGCCAGTTGATCACAGCCGCCACAATTAAGGCGTTCTTTTCAAAAACCCCACTTTTAATTTCAATTTTAGAAAATTTCTGCATCACGTATTTCAGTGAGAATATCTGGATACCTCAATATGATTTGTGGTGTTTCTACAGAGGCGACCTTATGTCAAATACACCTAGAATTTTTCTACACTGGTTTCGTAGAGATTTATTTAGTGAATTGGATCTAGCATGGTCCCAAAGTTTCGAAATTAAGTTCTACCAGAAAGTGACAAGTGGGATTGGAAAGAACGCCTCAATTGATATGATAATTTGATAAGATTAAAATAATTAGCTTCAAGGATGTTACGATGAGAACTCCCACGTCAGACATGGCGACGATGTTTTTAATTAGGCAAAAGGAGTTTTTGGATCCATTTTTACGACTTTTATACAATATTTGCATTTTTGAACAGTTTGTTAACGGCGCGGCGTGGCGTCTGCAAGTGGCACTGTGACACCCGTTATTAGACATTTCTCAAATATTTATGTTTTTTGAAGAAAGTCTCCCTTAATTTTCGATTCTTGACGTTTAAGCTGGACCACCTGTATTTTTCGAAATGGAGATGTAAATGTAAATAATACGTAGGTAAATAATTCACTCAACGCACTAATTCGAAATTAAATGATACACGCACATATACTTCTCTAAGAAAGTTTCAGTTGACCTGATAAAAAAAGAATCTGCCTCTGATGAATGATTATTTTGGTTTTGTTTTCAGGTCCAACTTGTTTTGGCAGTGGGCGTTGGCGGAGTGAATGACTTTATCGGAAACTCTGAAAAGCCATGGATGGAAAGGTCGCCGACCATGGTCAGAGACTTCTTTTCAAAACGAGAGTCATGGTTGCCGACATGGAAAAATGACGACATGGCCTTGCAAGTTGAATCGGTGAAGGTTTTCAGCTTGTAAAATACTCAGATTCGAAATTTTTCTTGTGCCATTTTTTTTATATACTCATCTCAAAGGGATTTTCTTGTGATATTGTGAAAGAAGATCTCGAAAACTGACGCACTATACCGTGCATATATGTAATACAATTAATCAGGTAGCTGGTTTACAAACATATCGACTTAGATAATTTCTACTACACAATAAAAAAAAAGTGTTCAACAAAGAGGAACAAATTAAAATTAAAGCACAATTGGTGAGTGCTTTGATGCGTATTATTCCAGGATGTCTTCGGGCAGCACTAAAACCGGACTATATTTTTACAGAGAATGGACAAAAAAATCGAACGTCTTACATTCTCCGTTTTTGGAATTCACGATAAACGTACTAGTTTCAGAATTGGAACTGATTTGTTCAATCGATTGATCTTCTGGTCCGGGACTGACGACCGACATGGACAGTTGGCCGCTTTCGGTGCTCTGCTGGATGACAGTTGCCACCACGGGAATCTTGATCCGGACGGTGCTGCCGACCAAATTTTGACTGCCCACTGAAAAGTGAAAACACATTTGAACCAGGATCTCTTCAAGTTCCCCAAAGTTATCGTTCAACGACCTACATGTAGCAACAGTGGCTTCTTCCTCTGGAGAAACTGACGCAACTTTTGGCGTCACGCAGAAGTCACCATGCTTTTTCAGATCTTCCGCGCTGGCCGGTACGAGCATTTCTTTCTCGTTTCCGACCGAGAGGACTTTGACCAGAACTGGTATTCCGGTAAGGGGACGGAGCAAAGCGAATGGGATTTGATTGGATTCCATGGCCAGTTGCATGGCTTTGGTTTTGATCGGTTCCACGAAAATGGCGTTGTTTGCTATTCTGTAAAAAAGATCAGTTGGTTACTGCAATTTGGCTGAGCTACAAGGGGCAGGTTTCGTGAACGGTTCAGAATTGTGGCCAGTTGGGAAATTTTCGTGAAATGGTTCGAGAAAAACTTCGAGCTTGAACTTCTTCATAATGCTCATAAAGAATTTAGATGGCATTGTGGTTTTATTTGGGACCCTTCAGCAGTAATAGTGCAGAGTCTCTAATATCCTGAATCATTTTAAAGCTTCCTGCGTGTCATATCGGCATTGGCAAACATTTCTTACTTATTGGCGTCTTCAGCTGCAGGCACGTCTATTGGAATATTTTTGACTTTGTGGTCGTATTGTTCATGATTCCTGAGAAAAATTCTCTTGTTGAACGTTCTACCGCATATTTGGCAGTAATACCTCGGATTGTCCACTTCTTGGTGTGCCTGTTGAACATTAAATTCTCAATCCTAGAAATAAATCCCATATTTTCAGTGCACACCTACCTTTGATTTGTGGCACATGAGATTCGACATTTGATTGAAGCCTTTTCCACAGTCGTCGCATTTGTATGGTCTTTCATTTGTGTGCGTGAAAATGTGATTTCTCAAGTTGCCTTTTTGATGAAAGGCCTTGTTGCACAAGTGACACTGGTACGGTTTGATGCCGGTGTGTGTCTTTCGGTGTGATATCAAAGTTGAAACTCTGTTGAAAGTCTTTTGGCACATTTCGCAAACGTACGGTCGTTCTTGGGAGTGAATCGCTCGATGTTGAGATAAAGTTGACATTTGTCGGAACGCTAAACGAAACAAGAAAAAACTGTTGTAGGACTGTTTGACTAAACTTAAAGATTACCCTCAAGATTACCTTTGCCACATGTATTGCATGCAAACTTCCTTTCGTCCGTGTGAGTCGGGAGGTGCCGCATCAAAGTGTATTGGTGACCAAACTCTTTGGAGCCTGAACACAAACAAAAATGACCTTTTTCTTCTGGTAATTAAGCATGGAACTTACAAGTTTTGCACTGCCACACCTTGACTTGTTTTTTACCCTCGTGGATTTTGTATTTGACTATGTAAGGTATTTCGTCTTTCAAAACTCCTAATTTGAATAAGCTGCTTAGGTCTAATGGTAGACCGTTGTTGAGAGAGGGTTTATCTTGCGACGACGCCTCGTTTAAACATGGGGAAGCAAACGTTGATGATCCATCGATTTCGGTTTTGCAAATCACATTACGGTGAAAACCGCTGCCGTCATTGTTCGTTCTAAAACTGAAAACTGAAAGTCAGTGCGTTTCTCTCACTCCGTCGCAGAAGCACACTTTCAAATTGTCATGCATTCCATATTTAACGCGCCAGAAGAGGAGTTCTCACTGGTCTGTTTCTTGTTTGAAGTCAGCGACAGTGGAGAGCACATTGACCAGTCACTGCTGTCAACAAGGTGACCAAGCAGTGTCACTTCGCATGCTTGTTGCTGAGACCAGGCACTTTATACATTAGTGCAGTAAAGATAGGTTTTGAGGTTGAAATAATTATTTCATGAAATTTTGAAGCTGTTATCGATTCAGAATTTCATCCTCTACCATGTACTCAAAATCCCCGAAAATCCCACTTGAGCATTTTTCTTGCGGCGCTGTCAAAGTATATCATGTTTGCTGCAGCAAGTCCGAAAATTTTATCCTCGCTTTTGTCACATTAGAGCTATATTGTTAGCTCAGAGCTGTTGGTATATACTCCAGGGCATGACCAGAACGTCATCTGAACCGTCGATATCCTATTTCCCGCAAAAGAAAACACGTAACTAGCTTAATCTGCAATTATCAGTGGTAATTAAGTGTAGTTCGGGGATAAGTGACCAAATTTAATAAAATCTGTTTCTTTTGTGATAAAAGAATAAAATTTGGTATGAGTGGTCTTCATGGTCCCTTTTTCAAATGTAGGCATGACGCTTTGCCATATTTTGGTTAGGGGGGCTTAGGGGCCTCCTTGAAAATTGAAGTTGCAGATACTCATACCTACAAACCACCATTCATAATCGTCACGCATCTCAAAAGTAATCATTTGATTATACGTTAAATCTCAACAAGATGCAGACCAGTTGTCGTCATGTACGCACTGTTCTTCATAATGAAAAAAAAATCTTTGGAATGTCAAAAAAAAATCAGGTTTTTATAATTTTTTCATGTAATAGAAAAGTAAATTCATCTTCCGCATATCATTATCCACTAATTCGTATCTGCCAAAGCCGTTGATGGAGTCAATTTCTTGATATTGACATTTTAGAAGCAACAATTCCAGATGAAACCAGCCAATTCATGTGCTCAGTTCAGCAGCGTTTCTTCCAATTTTACCAATCAATATGATGACAACTCATTATTGAGTGAATAGCTTCAACTGTTTCATAATTTTAATGAGTATAAGTAGTATAACTAAATGAGAAGTGATGCGCGAAAGCCCCGAAAGAAATTTTTTTAACCGCCACCTGTCACTGTTAGAATTGCACCAAATTTCATGCTACTTTGGCGGAACAACAGCAAATACAGACTTATGAGTATAGACAAACGTCAATACGATCTGCAGTTGTCAGGTAGAAGGCACAAAGAATTGAGATTGAGGCGTGAAATACTTCAAAGCTTTGAGATCGAGTTAATACACGGTATAAAAATATTTTCAACACACCCTAGGGGCACAAATTTTATGATGGTGGGCGACGTAAACAACATTTTTTCCTAGGCTTTTGCGCTTGGTTCCGCGTGTAGTCGAAAGGAATTAAGTTACAGAACAGTTTCAGCTATCCATTCATTCATAAATTGTCAATCACATTGATTGGGAACAATAAAAAAAAACGCTGTTGAACTTCACACTTAAATTGACTTATTTCTTTGGGAGCTGTCATTCCTAGAATGACAGTATCAAAAAACAGACTTCATGAATAGCTTCGGAAAATACAAATTAGTGAATAATGATACACAGCAGATCGATTCACATTTTCTTAGATGAAAAATCATTAAAAACTGTGTTTTTTTTGACACTCCGAAGAAATTTATTTTTAACCCGAAGAGCAATGCGTACATGTCGACAACTGTTGTGTATCTTGTCAAGATTTGGTGTAGAGTCGAATGACTACTTTTTGAAATGTGTGACGATATTTACCGGTGGTTTGTAGGAGCTCCTGCAACTTCAAATTTTTAAGGGGGTCCTTGGGCCCCCCTAACCAAAATATGGCAAATCGTTATATTTACATTTGAAAAGAAGACCATGAAGACCACTCATACCAAATTTCATGCCCCTATCACAAATAAAACAGATTTTAATTAACTTGGTCATTAACCCTCCGATTATCTTTAATCAACTAATGGGAATTAAAGCGACTTCCGTGTTTTTTTTTTTCGGGAAATACGAGTTAGAAGTTTGAACGAAGGTCTGGTCATGCCCTGCAGTGTATATATCAACAGCTCTGAGCCAACAATGTAGCTCTAGTGTGACAAAAACGTGAATACAATTTTCGGACTAGTTGCAGCAAACATGATATACTTTGACAGCGCCGCAAGAAGAATGCTCAACTGGGATTTTCGGGGATTTTGAGTATGTGGTGGATGAAATTCTGAATTGATGTCTGCTATAAAATTCCATGAATTTATTTTTTCAAGGTTTGGGGTCTTTTTTGACTATCTTTACTGCACTACATGGACAGGGAGCTGGTGCCTCAAAACTTACGTCATAAGGTAGGTCTAATGTGCGTTGATAAGGTTGTTGAAAATTTCTTTGTCTCACATGTCAGACCGGGGGCTTTAGGCTGATATAGGCTTGTCAATTTTCGAAAAATGTCCAAAATTTACGTCAAGACAAGACAAAGCAATTTTTAACAGCCTTATCAACGCACATTAGACCTACAGGGTTAAAATCATGTACCTTATGACGTAAGTTTTGAGGCACAAGCTCCCTGTCCAACAGGTATTATGTATGGTTGATACAGGTGAAGTAAAAAAAAGTTGAAAAATTGTAAATCGTGAACCATATACAGGGTGTCCGTTTTTCGAGGCTAAGCATGGGTATCTCGCTTATCTTTAGAGATACAGAGTGTTCAATTAGAAAAAAGTTGCGAATTTTTGATCCAAAAAGATATTTGACTTGTCAGTTTTAGTTTTCGAGATATTGAGACAAAACTCACATCGTTGTAACCAGAAAAATATATTGTATTCAAAAATGTCAAAATTCAATATGGCGCCCATAAGAGAAAAAAAAGTCGAATGTCATATCTCGGTTGTTTTGAAAGCTAGAAAGAAGATTTTGACAACATTGGATTCCTCTTGGAAAAGTGCCTTCACCATGTCTTAATTAGAAAAAGCTACCTTCAACCGTTTTTCAAATAAAAATTAAAAAACAAAAATTACAAATTTCTGTTTTCTCTCGGTATCTCGAAAACTAAAACTGACAAGTCAAATATCTTTTTGGATCATCAATCGTCATAAAAATCCGCAACTTTTTTCCAATTTAACCGACTCTATCTCTAAAGATAAGCGAGATACCCATGCTTAGCCTCGAAAAACGGACACCCTGTATTTAGAGAACAATTTGAACTTTCTTTTGACACAAACTCCATTTCGATACGACCCTCGGGTCAATTGTTATGAATTTTTGAAAACAACCGTAAAGCTACGGCTCGGCGCATACGCGGCCCTACAAATTTAAAATCAGACGTGCCATTAACACTATTTAACATTTTGAAATAGCCAATACTAGGTACCTGAGGGATAATGGCACTCAAACTACGAAACATGTTCGCTCAATAACAAAAAAAAGTAGATTGGTATCACTAGAAATCACGTGACAGACTACAATTTTTTTGGTTTTTCAATAAAAAAGAATTGTTCCAACTCAAAAATAAATCCGATATTTGTGTTCAGGAGGTCGAAATCAGTTGGAATTTTTTTTATATAACGGAATGACGCTTATGTGGCCGGTTTGTCTGTCTGTCTGTCTGTCTGTCTGTGTAGAAATTGAGACGCTGTACTCCTTCACGAGAGTTGAAGCAAGAGCCTTGGAACTTTTTCCGATGGATAGCTGATGTCCCCAAGGGTGGCCAATTACTAGACAAGGATAAGTTTCAAGATTCATGACAATCGTTCAACTAATAAGAGATTTCAATAAGGCGGGCAAGATGGCAGCGGAATTATTAAGTCAATCTGCCTATTTGGTCCTTGAGGATCTCAGCTATCCATCGGATGAAGTTCAAGGGCTGTAGTGTAGCTTCATTCTCCGGGGAGAAGTTCAACTTCTTCTAAGTGCACAGGATTTTTTTTTTTGATAATAATGATAACTATGCATGAATAACAAAAACAGAGTGCTCATATGTAACCCTTGAGCACATCAGCTACCCATCGAAAAAGGTTCCAAGGCTCCTTTTCCTTTTATTTATAAGGCTATGAATATTTTCATCGGCTATGAATGCATCATAATTTTCAGTCAGCGAGGGACATTTTTGTTTTCACAGTTTTCTATATGCAACCAGCGAAGCAATTGGGGCCAAAGTATTGCAGGAGGAATTGAGGAATAAGTAGCTGACTCGAGATTTTCTTTGAGTGAATATCCTGATGGCCAGTTGACCAATATGTATTAGGTTTTTCGGTTTAAATTTTCAAATCAATTTTTAATGAACAAATGATTGTGCACTTCAGATTTCACGCATTTTCCGTGGTCAGTCAACTAGAGCATTGGGCTGAACAAAATACATTCAACAGCGTGTTAGCGTTAACACTGTGTCAACTTTTTTTGGTGGAACCCGCGGTTGATTTTTTGTTTAGGTAATTGTCGAAATGAAATCTTGAATTTTTGTGCAATTTTTGTAAATTTTTTCTATTGCAAAAAATTTTACATTCTGTGTCTATCTAAACTGGTGCCTGTTAGAAATAAATGTTTTATCATTATTATTATTATTATTAAAACGGAGAAAAGCGTCAAAGAGCACGTCCCGCAAATTTTTTCCGTCGGTCTGTAGCGGAAATATGCAATTCAGATTTAACAAAATCTCTTAGGGGTCACTCGAAAAGGGTTACGCTGGACGTACTATATCTACTTGACTATATCTAGGTTAGGTAGGATTCTTTTGATATTTGCAACTTTATATTTATACTAAATAAAATTTAAAAGGGCTCACCTATCCATTTCATTGTCATAATTTAAAAAATCTACCGTCGTTAGATTAAAGCCCTCCATCATATATTGTCCCACGTCGTGTCTTCAGAACCTTGTACAGGACGTCTTAACCCGCTATATTCCAGTGAAATCAGCACAGCGAGGTAGAAACGAGATCTTCATTTGCAGAATAACAAATGAAAGGTGACAAAACCTTTATGCTTCGCAAAAATCACAACTGAATCGTTGCTTTCGTTTTTGTTTCGCCAGATTAATAATTGAAGTGCGATTATTTGAAGTTTCACTTTGATTAATTTTTCTGGGCAAACGTAGCCAACTTTGTTTTCACCACTTCGATCTGTTTTGTCTGAATTGTTTCGCCATATTGGAACGTTTGCTGCAAAAATGACAAAAAAATTAAATTGTTTGCGATTTAGGGGTACACAAGAAAAAACTTTGAAATTAGAGCTTGGAGTTCATAAGTTTGAAATTAAACTTTTGACTCAATGCGCAGATGTGAAACATTCAAAATCGTATTGGCTATGGAATGTGGCTATGGATTACGATTAAAGTGTTGCCAGTCGTCGAGAAAACAAGAACCCTACTGTTTATTTGGAATTTTTTCAATATAAATCATGAATACCGAATTATCTCTTGTTTCAAGGTCAAAATCACGATTTGGACAGTATGAGTTATCTATGAGTATGAGTACAGTTTTTCATCTATGGAAATTGGTTCGGTCTGATGGAAAACTACGAGACAAGGTGCGTGCAAGGTGCAGTTTTATTATTGGCAACATTGATCTTTGACAGTTTAGTTCCAGTGTAGTGATTTTGTGACAGGAGACGAGTTCAATATTATGGGTTCAATATTGTGATAGATTCCACAGAAATTAGCGATAATTCTTCGTCAATGTCAAGTACCCGAAGCTTGAGCTAGATTCGGTGATTATCCAAGTTTGAGAAATACCATTGCCGCTTGAAATATGGCAGCGCCTGTTATTATAGCGGCCACCGCTAAACACACCGCTACCGTAAGTTTTTCCGTTTTCCTGTGAATTACGCTTTGAAAAAGTGAACCGTTTGTTTCCAGCTAATTTTTTTACATGGCTTGGGCGATACCGGGTGAGTACCAGACGAAATCGCACCCCTAAATTGGATTATATCAAATCTTCATTGCAGTCAAGGATGGGCCAGTTCTATGGCTGCCTTGCGTCCACCCCACGTCAAAGTCATCTGCCCGACGGCCCCCACCATGCCTGTAACTTTGAATGCCGGGTTCCGGATGCCCAGCTGGTTTGACTTGAGAACCCTCGATGCCTCTGGTCCGGAAGATGAAGCTGGCAAGTGTTCAGTCTGCAGTTTGTTAGACCCAAATCTTACATCTGATTGCAGGCATAAAGCAGGCGGCCACGCAGATCCATTCGATGATTGATAATGAGATAAAAGCTGGGATTCCGGCCAAGAGGATTGTGATTGGAGGATTTTCTCAAGGAGGAGCTCTGGCCTTGTACTCGGCGCTCATATTCAAAGAACAACTGGCCGGTGTTGTTTCAATGTCAGGGTGGTTGCCTCTTCACAAGAGTTTTCCTGATTCCATGAAGACTTCAAGTGAACTACCTGTAAGTAAATGAAAGGTCTTCTGCAATGATGAAAAAAACTCGTTGAAAAAATTGTAGTCCAGCACCTTTCAAACTTGACCTATCGTCCTGAGTATTATAGGTTATCAGTCCTTCTAAAATCGAATGTTAGATTACATTTTAATTTCCTTACATCAGCTCAGCTATGCTTGATTTTTGTTTTTTGAACACATTTGAATTATCATTTTTCCAATAATTTGTAGAAGGTTGTTGGGTCTTACTGCGGTGGCTGTTCTAAGTGAACATTGTAATATAGGCAAGAAACGATTGTAACAATCGTAATGTTTACAAATCAAGCAAAATTACAATTATTTCAAATAAAAAAGCCAATAACAATAAGACCAATTATGTACGGGAGTACGGGCGACCTATCAACAACAAAAAAATCATTTAGGGTTGGCTTTGGAAACAAAATACTCATCCAAATAGATCCGAATAGCCGAATTTTTGGACTTCAAAGCCACCCCTTGATGACGAATTTTGTGGACTGGACTACCAGCTATAAATTCTATTCAATTTTTTTCAATCAATTTCTATTCTATAAGTATAGACCCGGAGGAGCTTGTAGTGTGGTGGTCAGCGCGTTCGACTGCCACATCAGAGATCGTGGGTTCGAGTCCCATCATCGATGAGTCCCACTGAGGGCGCTCGGATTTTCGTCTCAAAACGGGCTCTTTGATTTAGTTGGAATGCTTGCTAAATGCAAGACGCGCCGTGTGTGTGTCGCATAGAGCGTAAAATACGAACGATGGTGCCGACCCCATCCGATGTTGGTGGTCGTTAAAAAATCCCTACCCTGTGTTGGAACACACAGGAGCTCGGCAAAATTTCTGGTATAGTGGAGGAAAGCATTCACCGGCGTCGGTGTTAGGCCTCGTTGCAGAAATAGGCCGACGTTAAATAAACGAATAAAAAAAGTATAGACCCTGAGTAATAGGCCCATAGACACTGTTCAAGTTTTGTTACAGGTTCTATGTCATAGGCGGTTTCATGACAATAATTAGTACAAGAAAGATAGATTTCAACCTCGGAAAAAACATGGGTGTCCTGAAAATTTGATTTTCTGTCCAGAATTGAGTGCTCTGCTACATATCCAAAATAGCCAAAAATCGCACCCGGGGGTTTCGAGTTATTGGAGGGGGGGGGGATAAAAAATTGCTGCTAAAAATGGAGGGGATGGAACCCGTCAATCCATTGGATGCAAATTATAGTTCGATGCATCATATTCATATTACTTTATTACTTACACACAGGTCCATGCCTTACACCCATCGATAGAGAAAAAAAAAAGAAAAACAAATGAAATTAGTTCTCACAATTAATTAATTGATATCTGTATCTCTAGTTGGATTCGAAACTAAAAGATAGAAAATCTTCTACAGAATAGAACGCATTCTCGAGCAATATTCTCTCTTGAGGGATGTGTGAAGCCGAGCCGGAGACAGATTTCTTAGAAGAGTTGGCAGTTTATTGTACAATCGAAGACCATGGAAATGTGTGGCCTCTCTAGACCGTTTTAGTCTATAGAAAGGTATCACGTAGTTATCTCTATTTCGGGTGCTGTATGCATGGGAAAATGTCTGATATTCCATTTCATTCTGTTTGACATACATGATAGATTGCGGTATGTAAATGCATGGTACGGTAACTATGTTTAGATTGATGAAAGCTTGCTTACAGTCTTCAGTATATCGTAAGGCCGGATATTACCCTGAGACATCTCCTCTGAACTGAAAAGACTTTCCCAATGCATGTCGAATGGCCCCAATCCAATACTGCATTAAGCCAAATGACTTTGGAATATACCGTAATAGGCGGTCTCGAGAACATTCAAAGAAACCAGGGGCTTTAGCTGCCGAATTACATATACTTGTGTGGAGAGCTTCTTACAGAGAGATATCCCATGGGCCTCCCAGGTTAGGCCGGAGTCCAGTGTAACACCAAGAAACTTGATCGGTTTATTCTCCGTCACTACTGGCTTCAGTGAAAAGACAAGGCGTTGTTTCTTTTCTTCATTTTAAGATAATTTGTTTGAGCCGAACCATTGATATAAGTGCGAGTCATTTTCTGCTGCTCGAAATGTTAGATCTTCCATATTTTTGTCTGAATTGTATAGGGTGGTGTCATCAGCAAACAATAAAAAGTTTGTGTCACAGCAGTGAGGCAAGTCATTGATGTAAATGAGAAATAGCAAAGGACCCATCACTGAACCCTGCGGTGCACTGAACCATCATATTCCGTTGGTACCATTTTGGCACAAAAAGTGTCTATCATTGTTGAAGGGGGGTCGTATCTCTGCTAGTAGGTCCATTTTGGTTTCGTGGCCATTTAGAACCGATCGCGACAAGTTAAATTTGGATGAAAACAAGTTCCAACAAGTTGACTTGAAAATGGGCTCATTCCAGAGTAAAATCACGTCTGCGTATCAAATTTCAAGTTGATCGGGTCAACTGTTCGAAAGTTATCGCGAGAGATTAGAAACACACTAGGGGTTCAAAATTTCGGAAATATTTTTTTCATCAAGAGTTTGATTCTCTTTAATTTGATGTATCGCAAGGTAGGTGGTTTCATTTTAAAGTTGGGGTGAGTGGGGGCGAGGGGGCTGAAGATAGAAATTTGCCAATGTAAGTTTTAGATGTCGCCCTCGATATAAAAATCGACCTGTTTTTGCTCAAAGAAATATTCACTAGGAATCGAGAGTTATTGCAGGTGGATAGTTTTCAAATGATCACCTGGTATGATCAATTTCACGGCTTTCTTCATCAGATTAAGCTATAGGTGCGTGCTTCTCTTAACTTGGTAAAAAAAAACTTAAAAAATCCCATTTTGTCCGACTGTTACAAGGAATTTTGTTTTGCAGATTTTCCAATGTCACGGCGACTGTGATCCAGTTGTACCTTACAAGTGGGGACAGATGACCGCTTCGGTTCTCAAGACGCTCGTCAAGAATGCAGAGTTTAAATCTTACCGCGGACTGACACACTGTTCGTCTGACGAAGAACTGCTGGACGTTAAGCACTTTTTAGAAAAACAACTTCCCAGTATTTAATTACCTACCTTGTGTTAAACTTCAGCATTAGTTTCAATGTACATACCTACGTTTTCGTGTGAAGTACCTATCACAGAACATTCCTTTTGGCAGTAAATTATTCTAAAAAACTAACGGTAATAAACTATTTATTCTTGCTGAAGTTTTTTGCTCCTCTTGTACGATTGTGATCGAAAAAATTCGCATGGTACGGCAAATTTTTCATGTTCTGTTTCCACCTTTGCCTAGTGTCCCGGTGAAAAGAGAGTGGAAATGCAAAATTACATGCCTTGTTGTTGGGAATTTAAAAAGGTAATACACCATTGTGAAGATGGACGAGAGGTGGTTTCTGACGACAGAATTCAGGCTACCTTGGAAATGAAACCGTACGAACAATTTCAATCATAAACTGTACCTTAATAATGTTTTATATATGTACCTCTATTACTTACCTAATTTATTACTGTGATTGAAGGTTTGACTTTGTAATTTTAGCTGAGAACTCAATTAGTAATATGGAAGGAACTACCTACGTTTTAAATCAAACCATGATTCTAAACTGAAACGGCATTGTTCAGTGGAATCAATGGCAAATAGAGCTAGAACCTAGAACGTTGTAGAACCTACAGCTGGTTGTCATGAAATAAAATGATTGTAGTATTATAAACACTTTTATTTTTCCCTCATTTATTTCACCTAAATTAATGGAATGTAAGTATTGTGCCATAAAGAGGTTCATTCTTCTTTTTTCTTGTCGACGCTGCCTTCGCTTCTGATGTCATCAGTTCTGGTTTTATCGACTGGATATAACCTGGAAAAAATTATACCTTGGTTGAACAAGTTTTTGAAACACTTCTTTCCACCTTACCATCTTTGGTACAAATAAATTATGAAAACGACGTCATCCCTGAAACAAGCTACCCTGTGGGCTGTTGGCATCGTGATAATGAATGCAAAAATGTCATCGATGAACGTGTTGAACGCTCTGTAAGTGAAAGCTCTCCAAGGAAGTGCGGCTACAGATTTCAGTCTGTAGTTGACGAAAAGTTGAGGTAGCATAAATAGAAATCCAAATGCGTAAACTCCATTGACCACACTGTTGATTGTCCAAGAGTACCAGCTGTGGGAAGGAAAGGATTGTAGTGAAAAGTTAGATGAATCAGAGGGTAGGTATTTATAGAGGAACCACGTTATGTGATCAAGCTAGGCCAGTTGGCTGTCCTCTGGACTGGAAGCTATACTATTACTATGAAACTGAGTTCTCCTGTCTCCTAAAAGCATTCTCCTATTTTAACTTGATGGAAATGTTTGCTTTAGCTGTAGTCGAATGCCCGGATTAAAAATTAACGTGGTTTCTCATAAGCGCCTAGTCTGTTAACACAACGTCCTCCGACCTCATCAATCAAATAGTCATGAAAATTATGAAGGGAAAGTCTACAGTATAGTACCTTTTGTGAGGTTGATAAAGGAGAGAATACACAGCAGCACCAATGCATAATGGATACAAAACGTAAGATAAATACTTCATGCACTCTCTATCATATTGTCTAGTTCTAATTTCCTCAGCGCTTTGTAAGTTATTCACTCTTTTTATAGTAAATCCGCCTTCCCAAGCAAAGCTTTTTTTCAAAACCTTGCTTACTTTCCAAAACTGAAAGAAATAAAAGATTATTATTCAAACTAATTTTACAGGGTGACCATACTTGCTTCAATAACAGTAGAAATTCCGCTAGGTATTAATACTAACAGTGACGTGCCTTCGTCTAATAAATACAAAAATATCACAGCCTGTGAAAAACCCCTCCACATTACAGATGAAGTCGAAAGACCTGCCATTGACTTCTGCTGTTTCCAGAATTGAATATCGTTTTTGAAGGAGAAGAAATCCAGGAGCAACTGAAATTGAAATAGATATACTTCTAGACCACAGAACTGGTTTGAGCACCTTACATGCACGCTGCCAATTACCATTGTGGCACATAATAAGTAAAAATTGGTGTCTGCAAATACCCCTTTGACTTCATCCAAATCTTTTTCAGTGAAACCTAAAGCTACAAACTGATGCAAAGTGCTTTCGATTTGAAACAAAAATTTGATTTTCCCCACCGTAACAGGGCTAACAATTAAGGTGAATTTAGTCTCCGTCATGTCCGGTTTAATCTCTTCCAAGTCTCTCAATCGCATTTGCATTGTATCATGATGGACTACCGGCAGAAACTGGCGTCTGTTATTGAGGCGTAGCTTGTGCACAATTTCCATTGGCACATTTGATTTTGAAACATTGAAAGTGTCAGTACACATAACAAGACCAAATCTACTTCGTAAGTGTGTAACAGGCCTCACACTGAGCCGAGAAATTTCTTCCTTGAGCAAATTAAAATAGGCACTTGCAGGAACGGCATATTTCGTCAAGCTATGCTTCAAGTACGTCACATCGGGGATAGAAATTAATTCATTCAAAGACAGCAAGTCTTTGCCCGGTCTGCTCGGGACAATGACTATGTGTATGGATAAGCTGCCATTATTTCTAACGGTCTTTGTGAGTTGTACAGGAACTTCTCTAAAAATGATAGCTCATTTTATGTGGAGGATGTTGAATAAACGAGGTGCTTACTTTTCCAGTCTATTTCCATAGTCAAATTTATCTATGGTGAGCAAGTGTTGCTGATTTCCTGAGCGGGAATTATCCGTGGCGTAGATGACCAAGTCCAGATTCGGTTTCGAGTTCAAGAAATAGGTGTAACATGCTTCTTTGGGTTTGCAATTTGGGGTTCGAAAAATTGTGTAGAGGCTCCAAATGGAATGGAGGATGAAAGCTGAAAACAGGAGAATCGATATTGTTGTTACCACTGGTATTCTCATTGTTTTTCTTTCAAGGATTCAGATAAAACAGTTATGTCATTGTCGTTGTCGCGTTGTCGGTAATATTTTTGTTGACGTTCTCAAATTTTCAACATTTCAAGAGACAGATGACGGAACGGCGGAGGGGAGAGAGGTGGGGCAGTGGGCTGTGGGGCGCCGTATCGTAGAATCGAAAGGCATTGCACCGAACGTCGTAGAGCCGAAAATGACATATCCCGCGCATGCGTTTTGCCCTTCTTACAGGAGCTCCAAAACAGTGGCTCTGGCTGGTGGCATCATTACAGAATGCAATAATGCACCATCTTAGCGGAGATATCGATGTGTGGAGATATATTCTTAGGGCGGCATTTCCATAATCCATATAGTCTGTGTATGGCACTGTAGGTCTAGTAAATATAGGTATGTACCTACCTATATCTTTGGAGTGTGAGTGTAGGTACAACCTATATTAACCAAGTCTAATAATATTTACTTGTATAACATCAAATCAATAGGAACGGAAGTAATTCACAACGATACTTGTGTTATGTAATTAGTTATTTAAAATGAATCCACACATACCTAAACGAGATCAGGCAAATATAGGTATATGTTATTGCGTAGGTAGAGGTGACTAGGTTATATGGTTTTTGTCAGAACCAGGAGATCCGGAAAAGTCTGGAGACATTCTAGAACAGATCTCGAAAGAAATCTGCAGTCCAGAAATTTTTGTTTCATCAACTCGGGACGCGATTTTTAACCAAATATTCCTGTACGTTTAGGTAAATTCGTCAGGGATTCAAAGTATACATTCACCGCATCACCTGCTGGCGTTCGTTCAGCTAATTATCCATACATACCCTATACGAGATACCTACAGTTATTTTTTTTAAAGGTCTATTGTGGTGCAAATGGCTTCATCCACACTTCATCCTTCATCACAAGCTCCGAGTCGAGTTTCAAGCCGACTTGTTGAGCGTAATAGACTATTGAGCGTCACTGCTTCAATATGGCGCGTGTCGATTGTACGGCGTTCGGTGCTATGACTTTCGATTCTATGCCTGGAGCGCGATTCGGTACTTGCCTACCGACGGCTATCGGATCGGTAGCTAGGGTGAGAACCAATCAAATTCGCTCCTGCCTAGCTACCGACACCGACACAGCTACCGACACCGACAAGTGTCGGTAGGAGAGTAGGGTACAGAATCGCGGCCCTGACGACCGGCTGGGTCGACCGGTGTGGGAAGTGGTAGACTGACACTTTGACATTTGACACCATGACTCCACACTGACATCCATGCCACACTGCAATCATGTTCTTTTCACAGTGTTGCCAGAGACGTTGCTCTCGTAACTTTTGATACATCGTGCTTTTGAGTTAGCTTTCAGAATTTCGACTTTAAACTCAGAATTCTGACTATCAAACTCAGAATTCCGACCTTAATCTCAGAATTCTGACTTTCAAACTCAGAATTCCGACTTTATACTCAGAATTCTGACTTTAACCTCATCAGTCTCAGAGTTTCGAGCTTTTTTTTCGAAATTATAAAAAAAAAAACGATGTCCCCTCTGCGCTTTCGTACATAGCATCATTTTGGGGGACAATTAAAAAACGTGCAAGGCCTCCGCAAGCACCCTATGGGTCGCGGGAACAAAAATGGCTTGCTAAATATTGGTACCTATAATATATTATGTGTTATGTACACATATTATGTGGTATTTAATGCCATGATTGCCATGTAATGAATATTATACGGGGTGTTTCAGTGACCTTGCATAAAATTTCCGGAGGTGAAAAAATAAGTCTACGAGTCTATCTAAGTCTAAATAAGTCTAAGAGTAACATTTTCCCCTAAATTGCTTCCTTAGGGTGTTACAGAGGTAGTGTTGTAAAAATGCGGTATTTCATTTTTAGGGTATTATACGGAGTATAATACGGTATTTAACCCTGTATTATACACAAAATTTAAATTTAATTGGAAAAAGAAATTAAAAAGCCAATTTTTTTAAATTAGACAGTACCTAATGAGTTTGTCGTCGTTGGTGGAAACCTGTTCACGGGAGAAAAAGTTGGAAAATTTGCAGTTTTTCCAGACTGGAAAACTCGAAAACCATATGCGGGTCCAATTTCGAAAATTTTTCTTCCAAAAATCAATTCAATCTTTTCTCCAACTTCCATTCCCGGCATGTCTGCACCTAAAATGAATATTTCGTGGGGCTCACCCACGGGGCTCACTGCATGCCGAAGTTAGCAAACCGCAGTCTTTTTAAATAGGGGTTTGTCCTGAGCAATCATTTCAGGGACATGCGCTAAATTTTAGGCGGGCTTTTTGAAAAAACCGGACAAAAGCCTGCGAATCCTACTCTAATGCACCTGTAATGTAATATATCGCGGTAGATTTCCAATGCTAGTCTCTTTTTGAGATAAAATATGCTATAATATTTCATCTATGCAGAAATTTTGTTCATGGCAAATCTGCGTAAATGCATTAGTTTGTCCGGTTTTTTTCAATATCCCGCCATTACTTGCACCTCGCACATGTGCAGTATGGCCAGGAAAATGCCCTATTCACGAAATGTGCAAATTTTATTTTGAAAAAATTACTGTTGGAAAATCGGAACCGTATCGATTTTGAAAATAAATCTACACGACGCCCAATCCATCTACTTTCGATGTCAGTTGAAACTTTTCGAGAAAAAGTCGATCTTCGAGCAAGAATGAATTTTTAAGTGGAGTCCTGCACCAAAAACGGGTCGTCCTGGTCAAAACACGGGCGAGAGGCCCTCTTTTTAGTCCAGTCAAAATAGGTTTTAACCGGAAAGAAATTCGGAAGTTGACGAAATTTGGTGAATCGATGCAGAATTTAACGTGGAATAACATACTGAAATTCCCGAAAATAATAATGCTTGGCTTTTTTCTAGGACCAATAAAAGAGCGCCATCCTTGTAAATTTTCGATTTTTTCTGAATAACTTGTAAACTATCACGCACCTTTAGAACACAAAAACCAGCGAAGCAAATGTAGCGCGTTAAATTATCAAAAGATCCGTATCAAATTCATCACTTTGTGGTTGATAGTCTCCGAGATACAGCGTCTGCTAGAACGCAGTGAAAATGACTCAAAATTTATTTACGGATTTTACGTAACAATTTGCATAGTGTCAGTTCAAGGGCTGTAACGTGGACAGCAAATGTGCGGATTTCAGTGTGTTTTACAATCTTGGAAAGCCCATTCAACATTTGGTATCACACTTTTGTCTAGAAGTCGCCAACTTCAAAATGGTACTTTTCCTCGACCTTTCAAATTTATACAAAGTTCCAAAGAATCCCCAAAAATCGATTATTTTCATACCATACCATTTGCTTCATTTTCCAAGTATGGAAAAACCATCTGGAGAATATGTGAAGGATTGAACGAGGGATTGAATAACAAAAAAATAACATGTTTCAAAATCTTTTTCCTAGTGATGGTTCCTGAGGTATATGGGTTAAAAAACTAAAACGACCTACTTGGAAAAAAAATTGGTAGTTCGGACACTAACTGCTGAATACTGTACGGACCTTGCATTTTAGGTGTAAGATGCCACTTGGCAGACGTGGAAAGTACATAAATATATTCACTACGTCTGCTGAGTGGCATTTTGTATCATCAAATGCAAGGTCCGTACAGTATTCAGCAGTTAGTGTCCGGACCGGACTACCTATCTTTTTCTCCAAATAGGTCGTTTTAGTCTTTCAACCCATATAACTCTACACTGGAAAAAACATTCTGAAACATCCTTTGGTTTTGGTATCCAATTCTTCACATATTTCCTGGATGGTTTTGCTCTACTTGAAAAAGTAGGCAAATGGCATGGTATCAAAATAATCGATCTTTGGGGATTCTTCGGGACTTCAAGTATCGATTTCAAAGGTTGAGGAAAAGTACCATTTTGAAGTTGGCGACTTCTAGACAAAAGTGTGATATCGAATGTTGAATTGGCTTTCCAAAAATGTAAAACACGTTGAAATCCGCACATTTTCTGTCCACGTTACAGCCCCTGAACTGACACTATGCAAATTGTTACGTAAAATCCGGAAAAAATTTTTGAGTCATTTTCACTGCGTTCTAGCAGACGCTGTATCTCAGAGACTATTAACCACAAAGTGATGAATTTAATACTGATCTCTTGAGAATTTAACGGGCTACATTTGCTTCGCTGGTTTTTGTGTTCTTAATATAATAGTTTACAAGTTATTCAGAAAAAATCGAAAATTCACAAGGATGGCTCTTTTATTGGTCCTAGAAAAAAGGCCAAGCGTTGGAATTTTCGGGAATTTCAGTATGTTATTCCACGTTGAATTCTGCATCGATCCACCAAATTTCGTCAGCTTCCGAATTTATTTCCGGTTTGGCCAGATTTTTGCTTAATTTGACTGGACTATTTGGGTGGCAACGGCCAACGGCTAGAAGGAATTTTGAAAATTCATTACGCCCGACTGGGAAATGGTGGAGAACTTCAACTGCAGACTTAATTTGACTCTTTTGTTGTGTTGGTTCTTGTCAAATGTGGTTCCAATCCATCAGATAGATTTTGATTAATTGAATGTTTTAAAGTTTTGAACTTCGACATTTTTTATTATTTGACAGATCACACATATGGCAATACTTCTAAACTGTTTCTGAATATACAGTTTTTCAAATGACATAGTGCTGGAAGTCTAGTTCCGTGAAATATAGCTGCTGACATTTGTTGATAGTGAAACTTCTCTTTGACAGATGACAGTCAAAAACTAATGAGCTCATTCCACAGAAGAAACCATATCCGTATACCAAATTTCAAGTCGATTGGGTTGTGGCGGCTCTCATGTGGGCATGTGACGGAGGAACTGTTGTCTCCCTCGATAGCTTAGTGGTCAGAGTATCCATCCGGCAAATGGAAGACCCGGGTTCGAGTCCCGGTCAGGGTAGACACTTTTTCTCCGTCACATCGCGCCATAAATGGTGACCCCGAACAAAAGCAGCAACGACGCACATGCAGAAGGCAAAGAGGTACAAAGCAAGCAACAAACAAGTAAACAGCACCGCCACTCTCTGTCCTACGTTCACCCACGTCCTATCCGTCGCCCTAGGTGGGGGGTACTGAACAACGGTCAATGATCCATAAGTACGGCGAACGCAGGGGTACGATCGCGCGCAAAATAAACGGAGACAGTGTTTCGCGCGGAGTGTACCGATTTTATGAATTTTGGCTTGATGTCACAGTGACAAGAAGGCCAAAATTCATTAAATCAGTACACTCCGCGCGAAACACTGTCTCCGTTTATTTTGCGTGCGATCGTACATACGAGACGAACGACGTCTCTGGAGGGGGAGTACTGTGGCGGCTCTCATATGGGCATGTGACGGAGGGACTGTTGTCTACCCCGATAGCTTAGTGGTTAGAGTATCCATCCGGCAAATGGAAGACCCGGGTTTGAGTCCCGGTCAGGGCCGACCCTTTTTCTCCGTCACATCGCGCCATAGGGTCAACCGTTCAGCAATTATCGTGGAAGATTACAGACAGATAGACATACAGCGAGCCCAGCCGTTTGTTAGGCACAAAATTTAGATAGATTAACAACATTACCCACGCCGCAACAGCACTCAGAGAACACGACTCAACACGATTTGAACAGTCAACAATAAATTCCCGAAAGTTGACCTCCAAAGTAAATGTCAAATCTGTCACACCTGTCAAACGATTGTATAATACATCGGGAGGAGTTTCACACATACAAAAATATCGTATTAAAAAACTGCATTATAGGAGTGGTATAGAACAACTTCACATCACTAGTTACTCTTACTTCTTCTCTCTACAACTACTACAAACTTCTATTCTCGCGCCTAGATCACAACACACCACTAACGCAGAACCACACATGAGAGTGAAATTGCTTCATAGCATCAGTGGTTGTAACGAACGCCTGTAACGATGTGCTGTAACGTTGTCTTGTCTGACCTTGGGGTGACCAGCGTCGTCCCAGGAAATGAAAGAATAAGCTGTTGCAGCGTTCGCCGCTTTCGGTTCTATTTTTTACTAATCGCCGACACTGGACTGCTCTTCGTGTTGTCGTACTGTTGGCCCGACAAGAATGGCTCTCGACTTGGCTTGAATAGATTCGAGCGGATGTGATTTATTATAGGGATAGGGAGGTATATTCAGGGCCGGCTCTAGCAGGCGTGCAGTGCGTTCCGGCGCGCAAGCGAGTACGGCAGGCGGCAAGTCATAGGGGCGGTAATATAATAATGAAGTTGAAGTTCGAAGGATTCTTTTCATTCCCGCATTTGGTGGAGCTCTCCACTGCCGAGCGCAGCGAGAAAAAAAATAAAAGAAGTCTAATCGTGAAAAAATCATGTCGAAAGTACTCTGCCTTTTGAGTGACTAATAATAATAATAATAAGATTGATAATAAGAAAAAACAAGATGATGCAAACCGTGAGGGAGCGGAGCGGGAGTACGAAAAGAACACCTCTTCGAACGTTGTTTGCTGATTGATTCATATGTATAGAAGTTTCACTTCTTCCGAAGGTGACTATGGTTACGCACTCACGTTTTTTTTTCGTGATTTTTTTTCCTCGTTCCTCGTTTTTGAACAAAATTCACCTAAATCTTCCGTATCTTTTGAACGGTTCAATATATACAGTTCATTATTTCGCTAATCGAATCTCAATCATTGCAGGTTGATACCGACGACGTTTAAAGATGATCGGTCAAATATAAACAATCTTTAACAACAACAAAGAATGCACAACTCGTGAAACTCATTTAAATAGAGAAAACGCGTGGATTCCAGCCTTTCCATCATCATATCTTTGGATCCAATGAAGCTTTGTGCCTATTTTTTAATTGAAGTACATATCCAGACCTTTGTCACAGTGTGACAGCGATTGAGAAACAATGGTTTATTATTTATTTGTAAGGTTTATAAACATTTTTACATTACAACCAGCGAAGCGATTGGAGCCAAAGTATTGCAGAATTTTTAAAAAGCAAAAATTTTGATCTAGGACTTATAGTTTTTTAGATATGATTTTTTTTCTGATGCAACCAACAACTGTAAAGAAGTGGTGCGCGCATGCCACTCATACATACTATGTAAAATGCTCTATATTACTACTGAGGTGGGCATTTTTCGTATAAAGCTGAGCTTTTCACAGTAATAATCAGATATTTGCTTTTTACAAAAAAAAAACAAGGCACCCGTTTAGGCTAGCCGAGTTATGGGGCTAAGACTGCCCTCAACGGTACAATGGTATCAACGTAAAATAGGTATGATGGAGATGAAACTATTCACCCCTAATTTCTACATCGAAAAGGTCATATTCCAAACATTTTCTCTGCTCGTGCCTTTCAAACTAGTTGAATAATCTCCCATTTTTACCGCAAATCGCAGATGAGGGGTATTCTTACGTGTCACATACAGTTTCTCTTTTTATTTCATTGCCTTTTTTTTGCAATAATGACTACTTATTTTATCTCAGGTCACATTTGGTAAATATGTTTCGATACCACGACTTCATTGAAGTTTTAGAGTAGGTACCATCATTATTAATTTTTTGACAAGCAAAGCTCAAACAGTTTCCAAGCTAACAAAACAATAACGATACTTCTTATTGTATGTATGTGTGTACGTGTTTTATGTGTACTTTTTGTAATAATGTACCAAAATGATTTATTGCTGCGAAGACCTTTTTTTTGGGCGAGGCTTCCTATTAGACACACCGCAAGGTGGGGAGATGGACTGGTTAATTATTTGTTGCTCAAGAACCGTCAAGAGGAACAACTTCAAATTTGGTTTAAGAAGGTTCCTCCACAGTGCAAATGTACATGCAAAATTTTAAACAAATCTGGTCTGTGGCGGCGAAGTTAGAAGGAGTTGGGGTAGGTTGAACTCTCAGAAAAAAAATGTCTGCAATCTGTTCGTATTTTTGTTTGAACATTTGGATAGACTTGTTCAAGCTTGAACTTTTATGCCCCTTGCATTTTTTCCGTAGGGTGCACCGTTCACGAATAAAAGTGAAAAAACCAGGAACGTGTCGAATTATTTTCTTCTGATGGTAGTTAGGTAACCTACCCCAGGGGCGGACTTGGCTTTCGTGGCGCCCTAGGCATGACTGAATTGGTCGCCCTTCCCCTTAGAGAGGTGTATTCCAGAGAACTAGTTTGTGTTTATATTCTTAGAGCACTAACTGCTGTTGATGATAATAAGTGGTTTTTCATCAATAGTTGACACAAATTAACAAAAATTGAACAGAAAAAAATTATGCGAACGCGATTTTCTTGGAGTAAAAATAAAACCACGCATTTTTTTCCAAGAAGACGATGTCGATGCCGCCCCCTTGGATCTGCCGCCCTAGGCACGTGCCTACTTTGCCTATTGCCAAATCCACCCCTGACCTACCCCAACCCCCAACTTCACTGATGATGGTTGAATTTGTTCTAAATCTCACACATGTTCCATTTGCACTGTTAAGAAACCTCCCTGTGCCAAAAAAAAATAAAAATGAAAAACCAAGCAAATGTTCTAAATCTCACACATGTTCCATTTGCACTGTTAAGAAACCTCCCTGTGCCAAAAAAATAATAAAAATGAAAAACCAAGCAAATCTGACCAGTGGGGTCGAAATGAGGGGTTTAGGTTAAATTTCTAGAAAAAAAGTTTACGTTTCGGTCGTATTTTTGTTTGCACATCAAAATACTTAGTCTCTTATTTCATTCACACATTAGGTGGGTGCCTACTTATGACTTCCTGATAAAAAAAAAAAAATGAAAACCGCATGTCATATGCCGCACGTTCCTGGTTTTTAGCGCATTTTCCATCTTGATGAAAATCGCTATTGCAACCGCTTTGTCCGTCCGTCCGTCCGTCCGTCCGTTCCTCGAACTCCTCCCAAACTAGACGACCTAGCTTTCTAATTTTTTCGCTGTTACATAGCTGCCACTCCCAAAGGAGGGCTAGGCTATATTGGATGTCTATATTGCGCCGCCAACATAGAGAAAACCACCCCCGATAAACTTGAAATAACGTAATATTGCACTTTCCAGCAGACCTGATGCTCTGGTGTTCTCATTTTTTGAATAATACATAGTTGCCACTATAAACGTAAGCCAAGAAACATTCCGTCATCAATATGCGCCGCCGACAGGAAAAAACTGCTTAAAACCGCCCCCAATCACTTTAAAACGAAAAACATGAACCCAAAGACATAGCGATCTGATTCTTTCGGTATATAAATAGCTGAATAAAAATGGGAAAAGATAGGCTACTTTTGGTTAGTCGCCGCCCCCAGATTCCGCCCCCAAACGATAAAAAGTGCAACTTTCACAAATGTTATTGATTGAGATGTTCCCTTAAACATTTAGGAACTGCCAACTCAAATTGTGCAACATTTGCTCAGCCGAACGCTGCCGCTCCCACACGCCGCCCCCAAAGTAAGAGATAAATGAAAAATATGAACCCAAAGACATAGCGATCCAAGTTTCTCGTTATATGGATAGCTGACTAAAAATGGAAAAGGATAGGCTACTTTTGATATGGCGCCGCCTCCAGCTGCCGCCCCCAAAAGAAAAAAATGCAACTTTCAACAATTTTCACTGATTTAGCTGATACTGTTACCTCGAACATTTAGAAACTCTTGACTCAAACTGTGCAGGAACTTCTTTGCCAAACTCTGCCGCTCCCACACGCCGCCCCCAAAGTGAGAGATAAATGTAAAACATAACCCTGAAGACATAGCGATCTAATTCTTCCACTATATTGATAGCTGACTGAAATTGGAAAAATATAGGCCACTTTTAATTAGCCGCCGCCTCCAGCTGCCGCCTCCAAACAAAAAAAATGCAACTTTCACAATTTTCACTGATTGTCATATTTCCCTCAGATTTAGAAACTCCCAACTCAAATTGTGCAACAGTTACTTTGCCGAATGCTGCCGCCCCCACACGCTGCCCACAAAGTGAGAGATGAATGTAAAACATAAACCCGAAGACATAACGATCTAATTCTTTCGCTATATGGATAGCTAACCAAAAATGGGAAAGAATAGGCTACTTTTGGCATGGCGCCGCCTCCAACTTCCACCCCCAAAAGAAAAAATGTGCAACTTTCAATAATTTCCACTGAATTACATTTTAATGTTACCTCAAACATTCAGAAACTCTTGACTCAAACTGTGAAAGAATTTCTTTGCCAAACTCTGCCGCTCCCACACGTCGCCCCCAAAGTAAGAGATGAATGTAAAACATAACCCTGAAGACATAGCGATCTAATTCTTTCACTATATTGATAGCTGACTGAAATTGGAAAAATATAGACCACTTTTGATTAGTCGCCACCTCCAGCTCTCGCCCCCAAACAAAAAAATGCAACTTTCACAATTTTCACTGATTGTCATATTTCCTCAAACATTTAGAAACTCTCAACTCAAACTGTGCTCAGTTACTTTGCCGAATGCTGCCACCCCCACACGCTGCCCTCAAAGTAAGAGATAAATGGAAAACATAAACCCGAAGACATAGCGATCTAATTCTTTCGCTATATGGATAGCCGACTAAAAATGGGAAAGAATAGACTACTGTTGATTAGTCGCCGCTCCCAGTTCCCGCCCTCAAACAAAAAAATATATTGATGAGTGAAAGAATTTTCATTCAAATCTATTCCATTGGCAAGTACCCCATTCTGATAACACAATATCACAATGAGTTTCGAATGAAGAAAGTGGGCAAGGAATGGTGTTTCTCCTTCAACCAAATTTCTTTACGTTCACAATATGCCTCTTTGAGAAAATGCGCTACTGAGACTCACGCACGTGAATGCATACTCACTTGTTTCATTTTTACTCGTGAACGGTGCATCCTACGAAAAAAATGCAAGAGGCATAAAAGTTTAAACTTGAACAAGTCTATCCAAATGTGCAAACAAAAATACGAACCGATTGCAGACATTTTTTTTCTGACAGTTCAACCTACCCCAACCCCCTCTAACTCCGCCGCCACTGGCCAGATTTATCTGAAATTTTGCATTTGCAATGTTGAGAAACCATTCTACACCAAATTTGAAGTTCTTCACCTTGACGGTTCTTGAGCAAATAATCAAAAACTCTGTTTCACCTCGTACCTTTGAGGGGCTGTAACTCCCTTAGGAAGCAAATCAGAAAAAAATGTTACTCTTACTTTTCAACTTATTATTTTGATTATTATTATTATCACCTCCCGAAATTTTATTCAAGGTCACTGAAACAACCTGTACAGGTGTCCCGAAATGAATGCAACAAAATTTACAGGGAGGTAGAAAATTGAAAAATAAGGGGACTTCCTTAATAAAAATACCCTCGCAAACGTTTTACTTATAGCGGAGATACAGGCCTTCAAAGTGGTTTTTTGAATCAGTTTTTTTTGCATAACTTTTGAACCGTTGAACCGATTTCATCCAAATTTGAACCAACGTTCAATAAAATAGATCTCTATTGAACAATAATAACGCATCCCATCAAACATTTTCAGGGGCGAAGATAATAGGGGGTACTTTCCCCCCTTTCCCCCTATTCTTCAGTCCCCTGAATTTTGGGAATGGTTTCAGTTTTCGGGTTCCACGTTCAATTTAGAGGAAAAAGTTACTCTTGTAAAATTTTGACTAGACGCTTCATTTTCGAGATATTTGTGTTTGAAACTTTGGAAAACATCTCAAAATCACTACTTTTCAGGGCCCAATTTTTTTTTTTTGAAAAGCTCCATGTTTTTCAGCCAAAAAGGTAGTGTCAACTTGAAATCACTGTAATCAACTTGAAACACCTAGAAATCTTATTTCAGTTGAGGAATCTTGAGTTTTCTTGAATTTTAATTTTCAAGGCCTTGAAAGTGGTGCTTTCGAGATGTTCTCCGAAGTTTCAAACCCAAATATCTCGAAACTGAAGCCTCCAATCAAAATTTTGCAAAAGTAACTTTTTTCTCTAAATTGAACGTAGAATTGAAAAATTGCAACCATTTCCAAAAATATATTTAGGGGGGTTGAAAAGAGGGGAAAAAGGGGGAAGGTACCCCCTATTATCTTCGCTCCTGAAAATGTTTGATGAAATGCGTTATTATCATTGTTCAATAGAGACCTATTTTAGTAAACTTTGGTTCAAATTTAAATAATATTGGCTCAACGGTTCAAAAGTTATGCAAAAAAACTTTTTATAAAAAACCAACTTTGAAGGCCTGTATCTCCGTTATTACGTTTGCGAGAGTATTTTTATTAAGGGAGTCCCCTTATTTTTCAATTTTCTACCTTCCTGTGAATTTTGTTGCATTAATTTCGGGACACCTGTATAGATGATTTATTGAACAATTGCCACTCTATCAAAAAAATAATTGTGCTAAACTCAAGATTTGTCTGAGTAATGTTAAAACCAAACGAATCTCCACAGCGGTACCCTGACACCCTGTCTGCGCTTGCGCGAGCGTTTTATGTCAATTCAACGTCGAAAAGGATGCGCATTGCGCAGTTCGCAGTTGCCACGTCAGGCATATACTTGTAACGTTGCCATAGAGTAGGTGCCAAAGGTGACGGTTATGTTCCCGCGACCTATTCGCGATAAATTTGGAGATCGTGGTGAATACAGGTTTCCTAAATTTAGCGTCTCTTTCTGGCCCGTGACGTCACATTCGATTGCGCAGTAAATCGTCCCAGTCCTAGTGTGCCAACATTGCCCCGATTCCATAAGCCGAACGTGTGTTTTGATGGTGTTATTATTGGTATTTATACAGTTTTCACAAGTATTTATGGAAAATAAATGTTGTGGGCCACTATGCAAGTCCACAAGTTATACAGCGAATGTGTCCCTAAGCATGGATCCATAAAATATGACGTGACACTCGAAGAAGCAAAAAGAACCACAAGCCCTTCAGCGTTATAACAGCAGGGAGCTTCCTGCTTAGTTCATCAAGTATCATTATTTCAAGGGTACACTTGGCCACATTTTTCAATCAAACACTTCAAATTTATAGTGATGGCCATAATGGGTGCTTTCCACCTAGCTCCAAGTTTGGTACACCTTCCATTTGCGCACGTGCGGGTTCCAAACGGTGCTTTCCATCTACGTGTTCTTACCTGGTTTTGTGCCGTCCCGTGGATCACCTAAAATTTTGTGCCATCGAAAGGCACACCGGAAACGGATGCGAAAAATGACGTACCGTCAGCTGTAATCCAGCACTCCGTTGTCATATGTCTCTCTCTTCATCGTTTTATCCATGCATCCATGTTTTATTTTATTTCTCTGCAGGGATAACGTACGATCGATTAAGATTTACGCTGCCATTTCTTTATTTCTGAATGCCATAGTCATCTTTCGCCTCCAGATCAGAGATGCCGCGTCGGTCAACGATGCCGGTGCTTTCCATCTAGGTGTACCCAATCGTGGAACATGTTCCGTCTGGTGGTATTTGTACCGTCTAGGTGGAAAGCACCCATTACACCTTAAAAAATATTAAAAGTAGGACATGGGACACGCATTTACCTGGGCCGCTATTCTTGAATCGTGTGAGAAAAGTCCCTGAGAGTAAAATACATTCCGCAGTACACTGATGTAGCGAATGTTGCCTAAAATCGTGGTTTTTAGGCAACTCTCGCTACAGAAGTGTAGTACGGATTATATAAAACTCCCAGGGACTTTTCTCACACGATTCAAGAATAGCGGCCCTGTGCTTTCTGCGCACGTCCATATATCGTTGATATATATCCATTACAAAAAAAAATGTATACGCGCATCAAATGCCTCTCTGGCAAATTCTTCTCTGCGAAATATTCATTTGCAATATTCATTGAGAAGTTCGTTATATTTTTTAGCAACTTTCCCAGCATGGTTGGCCTCAAAATTCAAAAAATAAAACGCACTTTTAACACGGCGGAGCAATGTGAATACAAATGGCGCGATCACTCATGGCACACTGTGCGCAGAACGTGCCGAAAACAGCTGCGCGGAATAGACCGGAGAAGTGATGACGTCACAACATGGCAACATGGCCGGCAGTTGACATTTTCTGGAGGCCAACGTCATCACATGAACGTGACGTTTCTATGTTTGGTTGTGTTTGGCATGACATTTTCTGGAGGTTCACAACAAAAGTCACAAAAGTCAGTGCAAAATGGCAGTGAGCATTGCTGAAATTGCCAGCCTAAGAGACAGCCAGCGTCATACAGGCGGACTTGGTTGCAAAAAGGCCAGACATAGCCCAACAGAGAGCTGCGCAAAGCTGCACTCAGAATCACCAGTGCCTACAGAACAGTTCCGCATGATGCAGCACGAGTGCTCTCGGGTATCCCACCCTTCGCCCTGATGCTTGCGATTAGAGGAAACAAGCCTAGGAGTGCCCACCAGCAAACCAGAAAGCAGAAACAAGGCCACAGAGCAGTTCGTCGAGCAGTGGCAACGGCAGTGGAACGCCTTGGTTCAAAGTTGGATGAAAGAAATACTGGGGAGCCTCAAAAGCCTCAGCGTCAGGCCAACGCGGAACACGCTCCTTTTCATTGTAACGGTCCATCAAAGCAGCGAGAAGACCTCGAAGAAAAACTGGGCAGGAGAATCGCCGTCGACAATCTCGTTCATGAGATGCTCAGAGGCAAAGAGCAATGGATCGCAGTTTATAGTTAGCAGTTTTTAGTTTATAGCAATATAGTTTGATTTCCTCCACCTGATATATCCCAAAATATGGATTATTTTTTGTTGTATCCATTTCCGTTATTTACCTTCCCAAAAAGTTGACAAACACATGACAAACACAAACAGAGAAACATCAAGTGCATGCCACGTGCCGTGCATTCCACGGTCGTGTCACGTTTGACGTTGGCCTCCAGAAAATGTCAACCGCCGGCCATGTTGCCGTGTTGTGACGTCACACTTCTTCGGTCTATAGTTGGTTGTAGTAAGTAGTTTTCATGACAATTTTGTGTGTTGTGATTTTTGTAAAATAAAATTGTTCTCATATCAGTCATATCCCATTCACGACGTTTATTCAGTTAGGTATATATACAGGGTGTCCGTTTTTCGAGGCTAAGCATGGGTATCTCGCTTATCTTTAGAGATACAGAGTCGGTTAAATTAGAAAAAAGTTGCGAATTTTCATGACGATCAATGATTCAAAAAGATATTTGACTTGTCAGTTTTAGTTTTCGAGATATCGAGAAAAAACAGAAATTTATAATTTTTGTTTTTATTTTTTATTTGAAAAACGGTTGAAGGTAGCCTTTTCTTGTTCAGACATTGTGAAGGCTTTTTTTCAAGGGGAATTCAATGTTGCCAAAATCTCCATTCTACCTGTCAAAACAAACGAGATATGACATTCAACTTTTTTTTCTCTCATGGGCGCCATATTGGATTTTGACATTTTTGAATACAATTTTATTTTCTGGTTACAACAATGTGTCACATGCCACTGTTAGATTCATGCTTTAGAGCAAAAAATTTTTTTAAATTTTTCAAAGAGTGCTTTGGAAACAAAATTAGCATCGACAATAAAAAAGAACGTAAATGTCAAACATTTATTCAACAATGACATGTGGCACATCGTTCTAACCAGATAAGAATACCGTATTCAAAAATATCAAAATCCAATATGGCGCCCATTAGAAAAAAAAGTTGAATGTCAGTAGATAATTTTTGGGCGTGCAACGGTGGTGGGGGGGACAACCTTGACAGGTCATTGACCCCTGACCTTGACCGGTCATTGACCCCTGACCTTGACCTCGAATTTGACCTTGACCTTGAATTTGACCTTGACCTTGAATTTGACCTTGACCTTGAACGGTCGTTGACCCCTGACCTTGACCTCGAATTTGACCTTGACCTTGAATTTGACCTTGACCTTGAAAGGTCGTTGACCCCTGACCTTGACCTCGAATTTGACCTTGACCTTGAATTTGACCTTGACCTTGAAAGTTCATTGACCCTTGACCTTGACCTTGAAAGATCATTGACTTCAATCGCATGGAGTGGGGGGAGCAACCTTGAAGAAACATGTCTAGACTTGTCTGAACGGATCAGGTGTAGGAGTGGGAGGAGCGGTATAGTTATAAGCTTGATTTCCAATATCATCATCAATCTCCACCAAAAGCAATGGAAATTGGTGGGGGTATTGTACATATATATTACAGATTGTCGCCGGTTAGGTTTAGTCGTCAGCATAGATTCAATAACAACATGTCAACCAAAACGAACAAAGTTTCTACTCCAGTGTCGGATCCTATCCCACAACACTCTGGAGGAACAATAGATGAAACACCAAAAAAGCTAACTGCGCGAAAAATGACTCATCATCATTTGAATTTTGATTCCGATGCGGAAGGTAAGCTAAATGTAATTTTGAAGGAAGCATAATTTGATATTGTTGTATTTTCCAAGAACAATCTGGTGATGAAGAATGCTGGGGCGAGGACAGCTTTGACACCTACACCCCACAACCAAATTTGCGGATAATCCGTAAAATTCCTCCCAGGATTGCAAAGAAGCAGGAGCTGAGGAAACTCTT
This sequence comes from Anaspis maculata, assembly GCA_949128115.1. Taxonomy (NCBI): domain Eukaryota; kingdom Metazoa; phylum Arthropoda; class Insecta; order Coleoptera; family Scraptiidae; genus Anaspis; species Anaspis maculata. The sequence goes on from OX421963.1 coordinate 45,492,446, forward strand.
CCAAGAAGAGCAGATGGCTCTTCACCGTCTATTTCTGGAGCTCGATAAGTTGCTTTCAGTAAAAATACGTCAAGCATTGGAATGAATTGTTAAAAAATAAAATAACTATTCGGAATCTGTCTTTTTATATACACCTTATTTCAACCTGAAAATCACATATAAATATAAAAAATACCAAGGATTTCACTTAGTTGAGAATATGAAACTGGAAAAGCAAAATCACACACTGCCTGTTACAAACTATGATGAGGTTGTTTCAGATATGCAAAATTTCTACACGCACGGTGCGTTATTGGGAGGTTGCAAACGGGGTTTGATAGTTGGCGGAAGCGGTTGCGGCAAAACAAATTTGATGTTAAGTTTGTTAGAGCACCCGAACGGCTTGCGATTTCGAAATATTTATTTATACTGCAAAACCCTTCTCCAACCAAAATATTTACACTTGAAAAAAATTCTAAAACCAATCAAAGAAATCGGATTTTTTGAATTTCAAGATGGAGCAGACGTCATACCACCAAATCAAGCAAATGAGAATTCAGTTATAATTTTTGACGATGTTATATCATGCAATCAAAATATTATCAGAGACTACTTTAGTTTTGGCAGACATAGAAATATTGATTGTTTCTATTTAGCACAAACATATTCCTCAATACCAAAGCAATTGGTGAGAGACAATGCAAATTTTCTAATCCTTTTCAAACAGGACACATTGAATTTGGAGCACATATTAAACAATCATGTCGCACCGGACATGAGCAGAGAACAATTCAGAGATATTTGTGCACAGTGTTGGCGGGAACCTCACGGCTTTTTAACGATAGACAAAGATTCACCTATAAATAACGGGAGATACCGCAGAGGACTTGATTGTTTTATAACAGACATCTAAGAAGCAAGATCATTACCAATGAATGAACGGATAGCACGACAGTTGATTAAGAGCCGAGCGGCTGTCAGAAAGAAACTTGAAGGTTTACGCTCTGATATAACCCGTATGAGTTTTGAACGTGAAAAAAATTTGGCACCTATCACAAAACCGTTGAAGGATTTATTGAGTAATATTAAATCAGAAGTGAAAACCCCTCCAACCCCCATAAAAAATGAAATAAAAAATGAAATAAAAAATGAAATTAGTTACAAAGAAAAGTTCCCCGGTCGCAAAAGTGCTCCTTCATTCTCGGAAGATGTTTTTACCAACGATGATGATGATGATGCTGTTGGCAGCGATATGGAAACTCAGGAAGATGATCAATATGTGTCATTGCATGAAATATCCAAACATGAAGAAGTAATGAATGAATATTTAGAGCAGTATAGTGGTTTAGCTAAAGAATATATCAGGAATATGATTGGAGATACTGAAAATCAATTTGATCATCAATATGGAATTCGACTAGATCGCTCTACAGAAAAATTCTCTATTGGTAACAAAATCGTACAGTTTATTGGTGATGATATTAAAATTGATGGTGTGACATATAAAGGAACACCCGGTCTGTATGAGTTCCTTTTTAAGAAGGAACCTGGAAACTATACACTCGAAGACGAAAGAAATTATAAAGCAATTATGGAAGTCTCTAGTGCGGCAAGACAACACTATGATCCTACACATCGCCTAGCCGGAAACGGTGGAAGAAAGTATTCCATAGTAAAACGAATTTTATCTCAACCAGACATGACACCACGACGTTTCACAACACCCACATCTCTAAACAAACGCTCACGTACCAAGTCAGGTGCAGGAGCATTTCTTCATTTGAATAATAAAGAAGTAGAATTCATCCCATGGAAAAACCCGAATAAATTGGTCAACAGATTGAGATTGCTGATTGCTGCACAGCATGCTGGCAATACAGCAGTGGATAATGAAATATTACATATAGTGCAAGAACTCAAACAATCACACATTATAAAATGAAGTGAAAGCTCAATCAACACACAGTCATATCAGAGACAGTTAACATGATTGACAAGTTTGGCAGATCACTGGTGCATAAGAAAAAGAGTGATGACTCGGAAAAAGCAATGAAAAACTTAGAACAAAAGATATCACATCACCAAACTACTACAGATCAATATTTTTATGTAACACTGAATTTTTTCAGTAATACCCTAGGATTTACAGATCCAAACAAAAAATACTTTTTATATAAATTATACAATATTCCTGGTTTCAACCATTATGAAATTCCTTTTGAAGTGGTTGAGCTCGTTGACGCAAGCATAACTGCAAAGGTAGGAGTTGCAACGCTCAATCCAATAACCAACACAATAACTTTTTACGAAGATATCAAAAAGGTTCCGTACGAAAGACGATTAAAATTTTCATTCTATTCTAATAGTGTTAAAAGTCCACCAACGTTAGTTGCAACTCTTGTATTTAAATGTAAAAAATAATGTCGGTGAAAAAAGACATTGTTGATGAATTGCATAGACCAGCTCGAAAAAACTTTAAACGCAGACGAGTGATAGTGAAGGGATTAAGTGATTTACTACAATGCGATCTCGTGGAAATGATACCGTATGCAAGAGCCAACAAGGGTTATAGATATATACTCGTTGCAATCAATGTGTTCTCTAAATATGTGTGGGCTATACCTGTTAAACGGAAAAGAGGTGAAGATATCTCTGAAGCGTTGAAAACAATTTTTAAGAGATTCATCCCACAAAATTTACATACAGATATGGGGAAAGAATTCTACAATCAAAGTGTAAAAGAGTTATTAAAAAAACACGGTATCAATCATTACAACACCTATTCAACAATGAAAGCTTCCGTTGTGGAAAGGGTGAATAGGACCCTCAAGAGCCTTATGTGGAAACAGTTCAGTTTACAAGGCAATTACAAGTGGCTTGATCTATTACCGAAAGTTGTTAAAAAATATAATGAAACGAAACATAGAACAACTGGCTTCAAACCAAAGGATGTCAATAAAAGCAACGAGAAGAAAATTTTGAATGATTCATATAGTTTCATAAAGACTGTGGATGTTAGAAAACCTAAGTTTCGAGTTGGAGATAAAGTACGAATAAGCAAGCATAGGGAAGCCTTTTCTAAAGGATATCGTCCAAACTGGTCTAATGAAATATTCACTGTTGTTAAGATTAAGGAGACTAACCCCCGACACTATATGTTGAAAGACGAGAAGGATGAAGAAATATTAGGAGGATTTTACTCATCAGAACTTCAATTAGTGAAACATCCAGACGCATATTTAGTTGAACGCATCCTCCATCGCAAAGGTCCTAATATTTTTGTAAAGTGGCTAGGAATCAAACAACCCAGCTGGATTGATAAAAAAAACCTTGTATAGTTTAAATAAATATTTTTTTTAACAAAGCTGTTTTAATTGAAATAAGGAAAGAGAGTTCACTAAACTTGTATGATTACCTTGAAAATGTGGGAGGGAGGGGGGAGCAAACTTGACCTTGAGTTATAACAAGTTCTCAAATAGGGAGGTATGGTGGGGGAAAGTCGATATAATGGAGAATGGGATTAGATAGGTTTAGTTCTCATCATGGCACAGTCCGGTAATAACAAACCTCTGGGTTATTTACCTCTGTTGAATGAAACAACACATTTTTTGACTAAAACAAAACAAAAGTATATCTGCGTTGGTTTAAGCATCCAACATGAATTTGTGCCGTTAGTGAGATTGTGCAGCAGCAGTCAGCATATCGATTTTGAACCGGAAGATTGGATTGAATTCTTGGAAATTTTCGATATACTTATCGATTATCTACAAACCACATCAAATAAACCGATACCTCTACATCTGAAAAACTGCAGTATTCACTTCAGTGAAATCAAAACAGTTCGAGTTATACAAATTATCAAGGACCATCAACATGTGTTTTTGGGGAGAGAAACTGCTGAAGAATGGCGTGCCCTATGTGACATCATCGATAATCGTCTGAACATCCTCAAACATCAGGAGTTTAGAAATTTTTACTTTGACTTGTTAAGAGGCATGCGAAAGCTAAGTGGCGATTTAATTTCAAATATATACTGCGTGTTGACTCCATTGCTGCAGACTCATTCTGAAAACGCAAATTGTTTGTTGTTCATGCTACATCACTGTCCAGTTATAGTACGTATGGATTATGAAAACCTTAAATTTCAATAGTTTGAATGATGTAAAAAGAATTGTTATCGAGATAAGCGAAGAATGTGAATATCTGTTATTCGACGCATCTCACAGCATCAACAAACATAATGAAATAATAGTTTATACTCTAGCTTATAACTTGTGTTTAGCTTATCTTAAATCTAGAATAGGAATAGAATATCTTTGTGAGCAGTTCAACTGCGATAGTTATAGGAAATATTTATACAAGTTGAAACCATATCTATCTTGTAATCTAATTTTACTTTATAAGTTGTATCAATACTTGAAATAAATTAATTGAAAAAGAATCTTTATTTGTTTCTTTACACAAAGTTTCCCGCAATGAGTGAAGAAATCCTTATATTATTGTAAACTAGGAACAGTGCAATGTTGAGCGTTGCAGGAGCTGGTTTGGTGAACGGTATAATAAACCGTTTACCATTTGAACTACACGTCCCAGGATATCAATATCTTGGACCTGGCACCAAGTTACATGAACGGTTGCAACGTGGGGATTCCGGTATAAACAAATTGGATCAGGCTGCTAGGGAACATGATGAAGCCTACTCGAAATCAAAAAATCTAAGCTCTCGTCATATAGCGGATAAGATTCTAGAGAATCGGGCTTGGGAAAGAGTAAAAGCGAAAGATGCGTCACTCGGTGAGAAAACAACTGCATGGTTCGTCACCAACATCATGAAAGCCAAACGCAAATTGGGTATGGGGTTGGAAAAGAGACGAAGCGAGAAGAAAAAGAAGAAGAAAAAGAGGAAGAAAAAGAGGGAGATGAAAAAACGACGCTGAAGATTCTAGTAGACCCTCTAAAATAACGCATAGAGCGCCAGAATTAATAGAGATTATTGAACTTCTAGAAAGTGTATTATTTGAAATAAAAAACAAAAATTTTTCAAAAAAGTATATTTATTCAACATTATTCAGTGGTTACACAGTATTTTCTTCTGCAAACTTAAATTTGCTTGATTTGTTTCGTAAACGCGTTGTAGGTAAATCTTCGATCATGTAGAATTAGAGCATAAGCTGCTGTATTTGCTGGAACTGCGTCTTTGGTCTCGAATTCTATCCGAAGAACTACGGAATTGGAAAGACTTTCTCTCTGATTCGAAAAATCAATGACGACCATGGGAGCATCCTTGAATTCATCGGTATCCAGGGCAGGGTGTGATGATTCGTGATAATAATAGGACTTTTGGAAATTTAGATATAATTGATACAATGCAGCATAACACTGGTTTGCAAAATCAATGTTCAGATTTGAGTACGGTTTGCGTTGCGAATTCAAATAAACTCGTATATTTTGGAAAGTTATATGATCAAATTTACTCATATCCTTATCAAACTTTTTTTCGCGGTCTGTTTGGAATATTAAGATAACGTATCTGGGAGCTTCGCTTGCAGTGGTTGTTTTGATAGGCCATGTATGACTTCTGGTTGTGGGCACTGATGGTAAATAGTGTAATTCCCATGAACGGAAAGCAACTGAGGTGTCAACATTTTTACCGATGTATTTTGTCAGGGCTAATTCTCGAGCAAGATTAGGTATGATGTGGGGCACATTCCAGTAAATTTTATTGAATACAATCCTAGGCTCAGCATTATTGGTCACATTTAAAACTGCATCATGATCAGTATTGCTCCTTATTAGTACGAGTTCCTGCCTCACATTTAACATAATTTTCTTGTAATCCTCTGCAAATCCCAGCAATGTATTGAGTGGTACGCAAACATTGAACTTTCCATGGAATTTATCAGTAAACGATTTACCCCACCCCGCATTTTCTAATCCCTTGATATCATTTCCCGAAAATGAGCAGTATCCTTTAATAGTCGACGCCAGCCCTGGTTTTATAGTGGAGTCCACTGGTATACCGTTAACCTCATAACGAATTTCACTTAAACAGTGTGCGAAAAAGTTATCCACCAATTTAGTAGTCTTACTAACACTGCCATCTTTATCTTGGACACTACCTTCTACGTAAATAAAGCTTTGAGACGGTAAAGTGCATAAGTCTTCGGGAATTGGAATTCGTATTTCATCATTATTGTTAAATTTTTGGGTGTACGGTTGATGCTCATGATAATCCCATGAAATAATGGAATCATCGTAAGCCACTTTTTCTGTTATGTCTAGTACATCAACCATTTTGCTCGACTGACTGTATCCAACTAACGTTATTCACGATTTATTCTATATTAATACTACATATCCTAAAGATCTTAAAAATCTACGATTCACTTGTGTTAAAGTATGCGTTTGAAAACACTGTTTAGGTCGGCGTGAAATTGTCTTAAAAATTATACCCATCACGTTTTAGGTGTAGTCCTACACTAACGACTTCCTTTCCAAAACTGACCAAATCACCATCTTGATCTAATATTTTAATAGATATTTCATTAATTATGTTGGTTGTGATTGGTAAATAAATGATATTCTTTGGCACTTCGATTATTTTATATCCCGGAGGAACTCGAGGGAAAAATTGGTGAATGTAGTGAACAACTTGACCGTTATGATAGGAGCCTGTGGCAATGTTGCAATCTACACATAAGGAATTAATCTTCAAAATATTGCTTTGATGTGGTGATTGATGACTAATGTTGGAGTGATCAAGTTTTTCACGATTGAACCCCAAGAGAGGCGCAATGGAGTTTTCCACGTTAAAATCTACGGTTTCCGAGCATTGCAAATGTGTTTTCATCGTATTGTTGTTACCGACTAATTCAAAATGAGGATCAACAAATTTCTTCTCCCTCATACTGCTATTCACAAAATCTGATATAGCGCTTATTTCGTATGCTCCAATGGGTATGGTAATTCTTTCCTTGCCAATTTTAATAACATTATTGTTTGCGGTAACGTTAGCGATAGAATTAAAAGACTCAAAATCAGTTAAACCTATTACATATGTCACGTTTTTCGGTAATACGATGGGCGGGGTGAACTTTGAAGTCAAAATGGAACTTTTCCCAGACAGAGTAAAAAATGATGACATTTTGTTCACACCAGAGCTAGCACTCAACTGACAAGATTCACTGATGTGAATTCAAATATAAAAATTTTAGACACAAATGACCACATTCATAGGAGTTGAAATTTTGGTATCTGTTATAGTTATAAATTATGTTAGGGCTACCAACACTCCGAAAATATTTTATCACCTCCAAGGGAGGTTTCAAATTGCCCATACTATCGAAATATTTGATGCTTTTCCCGTTTATGACAAAGGCTGTCCAATGCGTACCAGGATTATTTTTATCATCCAAATTGAGGATCGCACACTCGTTTTCAAATGGTTTTGATGGAAGATTGTTGCGCATGTAGACACCACGGAAATGGGGAATTTTTAGTATTTTTGCATAATATTTCAAGTCCACATCTGTTAGAGCACGTGTTGGTAGCTTTATTGGTAGTTTTTTTTATATGGCGCAAGGTATAGTCCTAATCCTTTCTGATGTGCTTTCAAACGGAAACCTTTCCCCAGCGCTATAGACTCCATGGTTTGATTATGTCTGTGGGATTCTTTGAGTTGCTCGGCAGCACTTTTCGCATCGTTGACTGCCTTGGCAATTCCTGCAGCTCCACCACTTAAAGCTCCCAAGGCAGATAATGCAGCAAAAATTGGAATGAGTGGGAGGAAGCCGCCAACTTTTGGTATAGGGATGATGCGTTGCGTTGGGTGTAAGACTTGTTTGTTTTTTATAGAACGCAGTGCGTCTTGAATTGAACCTTGCAAATTAGGGTTTGGTTTTCCTCGGAGACGTTTCCGAATTGCAGCAATAGCTTTCTTGAAGCTAAAAACACCACCAATACGTTTTTTTCCATGGTGTTTTCTCCGTCTTGGTTTAGCTCTGCTACTAATCCTTACAGTTCCCATCTCGGCAAATCAGCAACGTAACAATTTGTGTGAATAAGATGCGTTCGATACCTTTTATACTTTTTTGAAATGTGAGAGTTATGTGGTATGTGTGAGCGGGAGATGACTGTAACACCATCTCCTGTGAGAAAGTAAAACCAACATAAACCATGCACATGTCTTTATTGCAACTTTTTCTTCATAGCCACAACAAATTTACAATCTTTAGAGTATTTTTCATGCTCCTTCAGAGGTGAGTCATCATGCCTCCACTTGAATACTTCAATTCGACAGAAAGGACAAGCCACCATATCTCCCCATTTTGTGTAGAAGAATCCCGCAAACGCCAACGATTCAGGTGTTAGCACTCCTTGCCAGTTGTTGAAGGTTTTCAGGCGATTGCGGTATGAATACAGCTCAGTAGTGTGGTCTTCAAGACACATGGTAGATAAAGTGATGCCTCTATGGAAATGACTTTGTTGTACTTTTATACATGCTCCAACATGTTTCTATTAAACCGGTTACCTTCACTCTTGGCCTTGGAGTGGGTAGTAGGGATTTTTTTGAATTAGAGTGGGGATAGGATGATATAAAGCTACAAGTACTCTGCTGTTTAAAAGACATCATGTGTGAGGTAGAGTGGAAGATTGTGAGAGAGTGTGTGAAAGCTGCACGTTCCCTGCTGTATGACCTGCGGTTACAATTTCTGGAGGATGCCCTTATTAGATACTGCGACGTTGATGACCAGCAACTATATTTCGATGAATGCATAAGACATCGACAAGGAGAAGAGTACTGCACCCAATATCTTGCAAATGAGATATCTATTCGGCGTTTACACAGATTGCTGTCTGGAATAAAGTTATCATCATTTTTGAAGCAAGTGGAACCGTTCATACTTGAAGACTACGACGAGGAAGAAGAAGAAGAAGAAGAAGAAGAAGAAGAGGAAGGAGCAGAAGATGACTCCTAAACCGCAAGAAACCACAACCTCATCAACCTGCGAAGAACTATTGAAACTTATTGAAAGTGTACATTCAGAATTGGTACATATGGAACTAAATTATATGCATGAAGCCGTTTATAGGATGGATGAAGTGAATTCTCACTATTATTATGAACAAGCCCTCACGTTCGGAAGAGCAGCAAAATTGTGTGAATTATATATTGATAATCAGATATGTTTGATTTGTTTATATGAACAAATGCGTATACTTGACTTGGTAGAATATTTACCACAAAATGTATTACCTGATAATAATTCCTGATACCAGAAATAAAAAACCTGTATGAATATTATTTCTTTTATTCCATTTTAAAATAATCATGTAAAAAAAATACATTTGCCAAGGCGCAAACGGACGGCGTACTTGTGTGATAGAAACAAGCAGGTTCACAAGCTGTGATGTTTGGTTGTTCAGGTAGTTGTACAATTGGGGTTGACGTATACTTTTGCAAATATCCAGCCTTCTCCTGCCCTTTCACATACACTGCTTCTTCAAGCTGTGTGAGTTTTTTCACTATCTCTCCAAAGCGATGCATAGGTGTGTGACCTTCAACCCAGTCGATTGTGTGATGGTTGCTCATTACCCAGCGAGCTTCTTTCTGTTGCGCTGATGGTAGATGATCCATCGGAAAAGGTGCTTTGAAGACAAAGTGTGCAATTTTTGTTCCATCATACGCTGCCATCTCTTTAGCAATTAAATTATTTTTATCCCCTTTAAAGCATTGAACATCCAGAACTAACATTTTTTTTGATTTCTGATGGATATAATGCTCGTTCAACACAGTATCAACAACTAATGAGTGATACTTATGACCGTTTGAATTTATACTCCACTGTGATGGGTAATTAATAGATAATTTCGATCTAGAATATTTATTACAAAATCATATCTTCACACATATCAAAGTAAATCAAACATATGTAACAGGTTATTACCTAGCAATAACAACAATTATCAGTAACATTAAACAACCTATTTACATAAGTTTTCACAATATACACTTATAATATACACATTTTATTCGCTTACTGTACACACAGTTGATAAACAGTGGATGACTTATAAATAATTAGCGTAGTTCTTCACACATGCGTAGCAATAAATCTAAATTTCGATCTACTACACTATCACAATGTCCCAGTGCATATGTTTTCATGGAATTGTACCTTTTTATACGTTTATTATCACTAGTACTTAGAGCCAGCTTATACTGTAATTGGGTATACACAGTATGTAATTTTGATTTGAAAGTAACAGCTTCACAAAATTTTGGAATTTCTTCAAACACTGCATTTTGATAATCTTGCAGCGTGATTTGTTTTTTTACAGCGGCATAAGGAACCCCTTTTGCTTTTTTCTTGAATTTATCTTTCAACTTTAAATCTCCATCTACCACTATCATATATGTCTTTGCACAAAGACCTAAGAACTGTTTAATATACTTATTAGCATACTCGTCTTTCATCAAGCCGATTGTCGGTGGTGAAATTGGAATACTGTGAGGGTTATCTGGACGTAAATTGCTTGTGTCAAATTTATCACAGTATTTTTTGATATCCTGGTATACGTCAGGAGTGAAAATTTCCAAAATCAAGCTGTCGGTGTCAGTATATAAAAGCTCAACATTGTCTTTGTACAAAGGTTTTATAAAATCATATAGAAAACTGTATATAATTGATTTTGCGATTTCTAAAATGCAGAATCCTACATAAAGCGGACGATTATAAAAAACTTTTGTTTTCTTCATCTTGATGGCGCACAACGTTTCAGAGAAAATTGTCGCACTTTCAAAACTAGGTTTTGCTATCAAACTACCAGCCCCATATCGTTTGCGTTGGTTCTCCCAATGAGTAATAAGGTGAATTAGAACTCTTTTATCCAAATTTTCTAGAAATTTTCCAAAAATACTATTTATCATGAGCTTGAAAAAATTCTTTTCGAAAGCAGTCAAAGCTGCATTCCGAAGTTTAGTGTTCAAATCCACGTATGTTTTCAGCCATGACGATTGATCAAACATCAAAACTCTATGAACCTTTTTCAAAACCAGTCCGTGTAACAGAGCCTGTTTCAAAGTTCTATAGTGGACGATATACTTAGTTTTATCATACAAATTCGGAATTAATTTAGGTATATTCGAGTTTTCAGGTTTCATGGTTTGTGGTAGGAAGGGTAGGCAATTATGCAAATCATGTAGCTTTTTGGGGTACTCTATGTCAATTTCAAGGACATACCCTTTATCTGACGTATCAGAAATATCCGCAATGTCCAATTTGGAAATTTCCTCCCCATTTAACCACTTGAAACCACCCGTAGGTAAAAATTCTGATTGAGCTTTCCCATACAAATTGGTTGCGTCCAAATACATGATATGTGATTCTGGTTTAGAGACATCATAATCACTCAAGAATTTATTATTAGCAGTGGCTTCTCTTTTAGAACAAAGAGAAACCCCTCCTCTGATTGAGTTTTTGAAAAAATGGATCATTTCTAGGTCTGTTAAAAGTTCTAGTTCAATTCCGGTTTGTTTAAGCATAGCAGCCCAACTAAGCGATGGGCTTGTAAAAAATTGACATGGATCTAGTTTATATGCCCCTAAACAAACTTTCCTGAAATTTTCAAATATATCAGTCAACAGTAAAACATCTGATGTTAGATATAAATCTGAATATTCACCCAAGGTGTTGCATTCAAACAAATTCCAAACAGTGAGTGCTCTAGCATAATCTTTATCCTTTATTATTTCCTTAGTAAGATGATTGGTGAATTCATCTTTGCATGGTAATGCTGTATCACTCAATTTATCCAAATTATCAACATATGAATACGGAAAAACACCTTTTTGACGGATTAAATCAAATTTGTCAGTGTCACGGAAAAATTTTCTCACTGTTGGACATTGATCGGAATTTAAATTTTTAGATAGCTCAGCAAGTGATGATGACATGAACCGAAAAGAATCCAAAAATCGTAATTTTATATGAACGTCTTTGTTTTCGATATGATCGACTAAGATATTTTTCGAGAAACTGATATACTTTTCAGTATTTGTAGGGATCACGTCAACTTTTTCTTCATCGAGACATAGCGTTTTGATGAATAAATGACTGTCATACCCACTGAGATTATGAAAGAATACAGGTATGAACCTAGGAATTTTGTAGTTTACATTGCAAACCATATGTGCTGCCCCTCGATAACTACCACTAAGGTGGCAGTGATCTCTTGTTTTAACCTCGTTTTGACTAAACCCTTTTCCGCATATGTGGCATGTTGTTGAATTTTGAAATTCTTGCTCTTGTACTGGTGTAATAACCATAGGTTTGACATGTTTTAAATGATTATGATAAATTCTAGTAACATCCGCTTCCAATTTTTCTATAAATACTCGTGGACAATTTGGACCACGATATATTTCAAATTTTGACAATGTGTCATCAAAAGAACATTTGATATAATATGCGAAGGAATATGGAACGTGTTCCTGAACATCAACAGAGTAAGACTTTTGTGTGCTTGGATGGACAGTATGGATCGGCTTGAGATACGATTCAAAGTCGGCATAAATTGTAAAAGGTACAACTAACTGTTTTTCGAAATTTTCATACTTTACAATATTCTCAGGAATATTTTCACCAAATTTATTAGTTTTTAGATCAGACGTTGGCAACTGTACACAAATATGCTCACAATCATGCGTCACATGTGCTCTCAATTTATCAGAGTTATCAAAGTATTGGATACAGCCGTCACAGAAATGCTTTGTACCATGATGGTTAGATATCTGAGTGGATACAAGCGCCGAAAAGTTTTTAATCCATGTATAATGCTGATTACCCCAATCATCATTGATAAGCAAAAGATTCACATGCACAAGTCGCTTACATTCAGTATAATGCAAAGGACCCACAATCTCATACTTGGTTTTACCATCAATATGAATTTTTTCTAAACCATAGACGTTGATTGAGAGGTTGTGTTTGGTTTCAAATTTCGGAATGTTGGGGAGTTTCATGGGGAATTCAAATCCCTCCAAGTTGAAAAAAGCAGAAAAATGCGGGTATGCATTCGTACCTGTTGGATTGCCTTTCGGGGTGACTAGTGCGGACATGATGCTCCAAAGGAAGCAATACTGGTCCGCATTTCTCACATTCACAACAGCTTGCTTCTTTTTTATGTCCGATGGCAAATCGATGAAAGAGGAACCTCGGAGTGGACTGAACTTGTTTATGTTCACTTCCAAGTATGCAATGTCTTGCAAACTCCAACCTGCAAAATCAAAAGGTGTTATCTATTGTTTGGTTTTGTTTTTTTTGTGAACTTACCACTATCCCGCTCCAAAAATTCTGATAATTTTTCATCTAGACATTCTATCAATCTCTCGTAATATTGTTTCAGGTCAGTTGATCGGGTTATTACGATGTTTTTTGTTCGAAAGGATTTTAAGTCGGTGACATCTTTTGATTGTAAGATGTAATCACCGAACAGCTCGGTATTGACCTTGACAGCGGTCACTTTCTCGAGTTGTTCTTGGATCAACTGCTTAAATGAGGTCCACACATCATCCATGAATTCTCGTAAAATCAGATGTTGACGAGGGGATGTCAATCTATATGTCACAATACGACATTTGAATGCAGTTTTAGGGCATGTTCCGTTTTAGTAATATTCGTACCGAAACTCCGGTTACCCGGTCCGAATTGGTAATATTACTTGTATTATTCGTAAATCGGACCACGGTTATTTTAACCAGAGGGAACCGGAGCGACCGGCGTTTGAGCTTGGTTACTCCGGTTAAAAACATGGCGGATGACATTACTTGCCAATTTTGAAAGTTGGTTTTGAGTTTTGTCATGACACGAATCACGAAACGATTCCAGAAGACATCGAATAACTTCCAAATCTGCACCATACCGTCCGTTTACATGATTTTCTGCGATATGGGTTTGCCCTTGGAACCAGATACAGGCATACAGGAGGGTACCCGCAGAAGAAGAGGTAGCTACCTAGGTATACCTATATTGGCGGTCCAGCAGCGTGCTCTGCATTCTGCAGCTAAAGTCAGACACACTTAACAAGCTTGCTCGGTCCAGGCCCTCGGTCAAAATGTCCATCTTGAACGCCAGGTATGTCTTGGACTTGAATTTCAATGTAACCCCATGTCGCAAAATGATAAGAGTTTGAGCAACGTAAAGATAGGTAGGACGTAGCGAGGTAGGTAGTAAGCGAGCTGGAAGCTTGCGATGTGATTTAAAAACAGCCTCGCTTCTGTGTACCCTTCACCATTTTTTGCTCTGCCTGCTTCACAAAAGCCTGGAAATTTTGAAATCAAATTTCAACGTTTGACAACTTTCACATTGACGGAAGATTGACCAGAGCGTTCCGAAATAACCGGGAACCATAAGATACCGCTTTTTCGGTTACCGGTTCGAAGAGTTGTAAAACGGAACATGCCCTTAATGAGTTGCACATTATCTCCCAACGGCGTGCAGCAATTGTTTTTATGCGTGGTTGAATTTTGGTGTGTGTGGAAGTCGGCAACGTCACACTTGCATGATTCGCAATAACGTGCCTCTGAAAAAATAATAATTACATCACTTCCTAATACTCACAGTGGAGCAATTATTTTCTTACCTGCTATGCGAGCTCGCTTATTAGAATCACCGCTGCTTTCCTCCATGTGGCGTTTCAAATTCTTGCAACTTTGCTGCATATGACGGTTCAAATGCGATTTCTGTGCGAATGTTTTAAGACATTGAGTGCACCGATGTCTTGGTGTGTTGTCAGTAAGGTCGGTCTGAAATGTCATGTCTTGTTTAGGTCTTTTCTCAATTTTATAACTTCATAATTTTGCGAAATTATCTCTTTTTCTAAAATTTTGATTTGCTTTCTCAACTCTTTCACTTTTCTTACATTTTGTGCTTTTGATTTTGAAATAACACATATTTTTTCCACTTTTCTCTCATGCATCTCTGCAGCTTGAAAAAGTGCATCATCAGTCTGTGATACTTCCGAAAAAAGTGCATCATCAGTCTGTGATACTTCCGAAAAAAGTGTACTAAACTGCGATAATGATGGTAATTGCACATCCTCTACCTCATTTAGCAACATTTCATAAAAATCGATTGCGATTGGTTCTAACAGCTGAAACGAATGAGCTAGTGATGGTTGTTCGTTTTCTTGCGAAATATCCTCATAGTTCGTATTTGTCGGTTGGTCAGTAGTTGATTGTGATACCAAATCAATCACCTCATCATCCGTTATGTTGTCAGCCGTTAGATTGACTAAATTTTGACTAAGGAACTGTTGCAAAAGTGAAGTTTCGGGGTTATTGAGTGGTGAAGGAAAAATGTAATGACTTAATATTTTTACCCTATTCTGTCCAGGTCCGTCGGTTTCATTACACAGAGACATTTTTCGTTCGAAGGATGCACGGCACAATACCAACAACTAACACTTGGGTATGTTGCGAATGAATGTTGTCTTCTCCAACCGAGCGGGCTCTTATATATTGTCGCACCACAAAGGAATTTACATCGCGCCAGACGTGTTTTCTTTTAACGACTTTGTTTTTAATGTTGAAGGTTGATAACTGGTGAGGTTAAGGAACAGACCAAGGTTAGGACGCGGACCGAGGTCAAGGTCGAAGTCGAGGTCAAGGTCAGGGGTCAATGACCTTTCAAGGTCAAGGTCAGGGGTCAATGACCTTTCAAGGTCAAGGTCAGGGGTCAATGACCTTTCAAGGTCAAGGTCAGGGGTCAATGACCTTTCAAGGTCAAGGTCAGGGGTCGATGACCTTTCAAGGTCAAGGTCAGGGGTCAATGACCTTTCAAGGTCAAGGTCAGGGGTCGATGACCTTTCAAGGTCAAGGTCAGGAATCAATGACCTTTCAAGGTCAAGGTCAAATTCAAGGTCAAGGTCAAATTCAAGGTCAAGGTCAAATTCAAGGTCAAGGTCAAATTCGAGGTCAAGGTCAGGGGTCAATGACCGGTCAAGGTTGTCCCCCCCACCACCGTTGCACGCCCAAAAATTATCTACTAATGTCGTATCTCAGTTGCTTTGAAAGCTAAAATAAAAATTTTGGCAGATTTGGATTCCCCTTGAAAAAGTGTCCTGACAATGTCTAGATTAGAAAAGGCCACCTTCAACCGTTTTTTGAATAAAAAATAAAAACAAAAATCAAAATCCTGTTTTTTCACGATATCTCAAAAAACGAAAATCGATACGTCAAATTTCTTTTTGGATCATTGATCGTCATGAAAATGCGCAACTTTTTCCTAATTTAACCGACTTTGTATCTCTTAAGATAAGCGAGATACTCATGCTTAGCCTCGAAAAACGGACACCCTGTATATGTCGCTTTTTGAGCTGATCGTGCGCTTTTCCCTCATAGTGGTTTTTTGACAGCGCTGATAAAATAAATCAAAAACTCGATCCTAGGAACTCAGCGCAAATAAGGCTGTTGGATATTCAGTCTAAAAAAAATAGTCGCTATCCGCTGTTCTGGCGGCTGGGATTGCCCATTGCCCTCCGTCGCTAAACAAGTAGCAAACTCCTCACGAGGGTGAGTCTCATGAGCGCATTTTCGGAGTGCAGATGAGTACACTGTTCACTGTTACCTGTGAACAGATTGTCTCAAAACTACCACAAGAAATCATCAATCTTTATGAAAACACGAGTAGTCAATAATAAATTAAAACAACAGAATGACATCAACCGAAACTAGAAAATATCCTGAATGAGTGAGAATTATACCTATATCGATCACAAGCACGAAGCCAGAAGCAGCTTGTTGAACCACAGCGACGCGACTTGAAAATCGCATCAGCATATGATATAAGTGCATAAGTATAGATTCTGCATAAAAATAGAGATATCTTCCTCGAGAATGAATCAATCAGGTTGATTTTTTCACGAAAAATTTCTTCATTTCTTTCTACATCTTTTGTTCGCTGGATGTATGCATGTATCAGGAACAGTTGGAACAGTTTGCAAGATTCCTCGATGTAGAATTTCACACTGTAGCGTTAAAAACCGACAAATGTGGAATCGCGGGGCGACCTTTTCTTAAAAAAATATATCTTCTATTGCAATGGGGCCTTGCACTGCCACTTTTACACACCGAGGGCGCCACAACCGTTGGGGGCAAATTCGACAATTTTGACGACGTTGACGGTTCAACGACCGGCGTCCGTCATTTTATGTCTTAATTTGAATTTTGGATAACCTCTGTTTCGTGCTTGACGTTTCCAGTCACTGTCAGCTACTGGTCAAACTATTCAAACTCCCTTGTTTTCCCGTCATTTAGGGCGACTTCATCGAAGTAGGCACCCCATACAGTAGTGGCGACCTCACGTTGAGTTTTTCAATTGCAAGGCCCCATTAAGGAATCAAAATGATTCTTTCACGAAAAATTTCTTCATAACGTTCTGCATGCTTCGTTCGCTGCATGTATGCATGTATCTAGAACGGTTCGCAAAATTCCTCGATGTAGAAGTTCACACTGTAGCGTTAAACACCGACTTTTGAAACATTTTAATTTTTTTTCTTGCAATTGCGCGGCCGAATCAAATATTTTTCGTGCCTATTCCCATCCACAGACAATAAGCAATAATTTGCAAAAAGCCTGATACCGCTACGACTTTTCGTTTAGGAGGAGTTCAACTACAAGACGGACAGACGGACGGACATCAAAGCGCGGCTAATAGCGTATTTCCCAGTATTTCCTACGAAAATGCGCTAAAAACGAGGGGTGGCTCACGACGGTATTATGGTGTACATTTTGCCCACAGAGTAATTTTGCCAGTATTAGGTATAATACCAGTAGGTACATATAAGGTATTATTTTACTGGTATTATAGGTATTATTGGGTATTACGATTTACGGGTATTATTTCGTATTATTTCCAGTTATTGGTAGATATTATCAGGTATTATTTTGAAAATTATAGGTACCTATCATCAGGTATTATCGCGCCACCCCTCGATAAAAAAATAAAATGTTTTTATCCAATCCTATTTAATAATGCACCCATTATCACGCGCATATACCTCCAAGGCATATACATGCCTGCATTTTTTAATAAGACTGGATAAAGCATAGTACCTATTCTACTCGCGGGTAATGGCAATCACTCATTCGGATGCTTTACTATACTCTTTACTCGCCAAGGCTCGTGTCGGCAAACTGCATCCTCATGAGTAAAAAGCAATCATTACCCGCTTGTTGAATAATATACTCGATAATATACTATTCCTTGGTTTTTCCATTGTCACTGTTGTCATCGAATGCCGTTTAAATATGAATGGTAGAAGCATATGGGATAGAAGAATCAACTTATTGGTAAATGAGGTAGGTACATAGAGAGGTATAAGTTCAAAAACTAATTTGAATAAGAAACGCGCTGGTACAAGATCCAGATTTCAGTATACCTGTTGGTTTTTATTTCATCTATGTAGAGTCAGAAGTATTTTTACAAAGTATCGGTCTTCCTTCGTTGTTTGTTGTATTCAACAAGGGATTTTTTAACTGAAGAACGGCTAAAGGCTAAAGTCAAAGTAGGCGCTCGAAATTCAAACGTTTGATGGTGGGAGAAGTACGACGGTACCAAGGTACGGTTGTTAAACCGCTTGTTGTTATGAAAACCGCCAATTAGTATGAGACTAGTGCCAAAATATTGCATTGTTGCATTTTACCGAAGTGTTTAGGTGAAATTCTTCCCATTTGAAGTGCAAAATATAAATATCATGAACCCTGCTAGGCCGGTTATTGGTTATGGGTGCTTGAAGTGAGCGGCAAGAGAGGGCGCCACCGATTTGCGTATTGTAAATTATGGTCTTTTATTTGGTATCTAACTAGTTTCCTACACTAGGATTTCTTGTAGAAGTGCATGTGGTATCCAGACGGCCATTTTGCCAATTGTGAGTAATTATTGTCTTCAAGTTTACCTAAAGTGTTGTAAATGGTAAGCCAATGGTAACATTTAAAAACCGAGCATATTTAGGGCCTCATTGCCTCACACACCTTCGGTCGTCCACCACACACAACGTCTCATATGATTTGTGCAATTATAACGTGTACTAAATTTAACACCTATTTTACCTTTGGTGCTGTTACGAGTTCTTTTCGGGTGTCGCGATGGGCAAGAATGGACCCCTGATGCAGCCAAATCGCCTGCAGAAAAGTAGTGATGAGTGATGATGAAGCTATCGGGCCGAATTCAAGGTAAATTCCATCGATATTTCTGGGAAATTATCCCTTATTGCCCCCACGATCGCGGCTAAATTTCCCCAAGTCATTCATTTTCTATATTTATTTGGTGCAATTGTGCTTTTCCTAGGTGCTAGGAATGCCTTTGGGTTCGTACATGTAACGTGTTATATTTATATTACCAATGTCCATTAGGTTTGTGACATGACCCACCACTTACATAAATAGAAAATATCCAACATCTCCACCTCTCAAAGTTGTCCAGTAAGTTGCGAGTAGTTTTAACTAGGCATTTTTGTCATTCCAGCTGATTTAGCCACACCACCGAGCTAAATCGACCGCTAAATATGCTACCCAGAAAGTGACGCCTGGAAATGTACCATTTAAGGTTATGTTCCAGGGCCTCCTCTGTCTACTTTCAAGCTGGCTCGCAAATCCACCCAGAACCTGCTTTCTGGTGCTTTCTGCCGTCTCCATTTCATCCTGTTACATAACATGCTGCAATTTTCTCAAGTTTGCCAAGCTTGTCGCCCTTCATCTCTGCCAATTTTAGGTCATTTCGATACCATTTGCATCATCATTCCGAAAAAACAAAGAATGCTGTGAACTGACGATTTTGACAGTGACATTAGAACGGGTGCATGCTAAAGATGTTCCCCAAAGGACGTGACAGCCCAAAATAGCCACTGCAGTCCTATCATTTGGCCACAGCTATTATTAGAAACAATCGGCTACAAAACCTGACTTTTTTGAATTAGACACTATCCACAGTTCTGCTGCATTTGCCATTGCCAGCTCTTTTGAAAAACTGTTCTTCCTAAAATGTCAGACAGAAATATGTTTGACTTGCAACAATCAAGTGGAGGGGATAATTCAACCCAAGAAAAATATAAAACAGCTGCAAGCTTTGTGATTCAATTTAGGTAGGATATTATGCATTTTTAGTCACTAAGCATAGTCACAAGAATGCAAGTCAGGATGATCTGCTTTGTTCGAACTGTCTTGATAAATGTCAATAGTTCCATGCAAATATTAGGGACGCTTCATTTTGGTGGAATTACTTAATTTGCGTTAGTCACTAGAGTCTAGGTCAAACAGTTTTTATTGTTCTGAATTGCATCAAGTCTCCTTTTTTATTATAAAACTTTAATTTCAGTTTCCATAAAATTTCCAACATAAACTAACATTGCATTGCTTTATTACTACCTAACCTACAGGTAAGGTAAATGCATAATAGTAATAATAATAACTTCCCAATGATGCATACGCATACCGACGCTTAGCCATGTTAATTTCAACAGCATAGATAGGTGCTTCAGAAAATAATGACAACTCTTAATTCCATTCTTCAGTTATTTAAGTATAGGATGGGTACTAGGTACAAATACCAGGTATGGGTATGAGTACCCATAAATCAATAATTAACATTTTCAAGATAAATCACAGTTCATGATAACTTATCAAAGAGAACGCAGTATTTGAGGAATTGCTTTTATTTGGTTTCACAAGGATCTGGGGCTGAGAGGACGTTGCCTTTATACGGCGGCGGCGATACCTACTGGTTGTTTTTGCTGTTCTTATACTGAAATAGGTGTTTATTGTTGAAAATTCAAGCGATATGCTTGTAGCTTTTAGTTTATTTTGATTGTGCACGTTATATCACTTTTCTGGAAAAAATGTTAACACGGCTGTGGTTATTAAGTCTCGCCAGGTGTAGTGGCGGAGGCCATTTGTGGCCGTTTTTCTAATTCTTTTTTCGTGTTTTGTTTTTCCTCGTTTTCTAGCAGAACTTTTCTAAATCTTCTATTCGCCCCGTGCACGACGCCAGCGTCACCTAGCGTACGCAACTTTGTAGGCGCAAAACGTCACTTATGTCATAAATTACAGATGGCTGAACTGTCATAAACGACAGATCGCTGGCCTGGACTGTCATTATTTTGTGGTTAAGTGCTTTGTCAACACAGACTTTGTCATTGATAAATTGTCAGTCAACCACGTGGCATCTGTTGTGACCCATGGTTCTCAATTATTTCAATTATTTCCACTGTCAAATTGACATCAATGGCATCAAACATCAGAAAATTGACAGCCCAATCAAGCAGCGCCGAGCCATCAACGTTGCTCTTTTTGTCCACATGAAGCGCTGTGATCGGTTTCGTTACCCCCACTCTGTACTTCGCACGGAGCGAATATCTTTCAAACGGTTTAGCATATCGAGTTCGTTCTATCGTTAATCGAATCTCATCTATTTCGGCTCAATACTGACGACATTTGAGGACGATCGGTCAAATATAAGCAATCGTCAACTTTAACAACAAATGCACGGGTCGCAAAATTCGTATGAGATACCGACGCGCGAGTATGCACTGTAGTTCTTAACCGTTACGTCATGATATCTTTGAATCGAATTAAACTATACAGGGTGTTCCAGAGTAGTGTAATCACCTCCGTGATTCCTGGTTTTTCCTGGTTCTTTTTCGGAAAATTCCTATAAGGGGTTCAACGATTTTAACCACTGCGGATCTGTGGGTGACAGTCGATTTTTGTTATCATTATTATATGTAATCTTCAAATTTTCTGATGGATGACATTTTTTTTTGACTTTTTTTCATTCACAGCAATAAAAACTTCTAAATAACTTCTAAAACTGTATTTTTCTCCGTATGAAAAAAATATGACAGTTGCTTGTGCGGAAGAGAACTAAGTAGGATACTACCATTGTATAACTATTACTAGTGGGTCAGCCTCGAATTTGGGATTTTGTCGCTGGATGTCGCCTAGAGCAATTAGCTCGCAAGAAATCATCAGCGCATATGAGAAAAATTGAAATTTCTGTACCAAACCATCAACATCTATCAGTAAGTTGGGCGCCACGTTGAAATTTAAAGACAGCGTGATTTATAACTAATTTGAGCGACCAAACGACAAATGCTGAACACGCCACCTGCCCGTGCTTTCCGAAAATTGCACAATTTGAACGGCGACTGGCCTACTAGGAGTAGTTATACTACTATTGGTTACATTTGGCGACCACAGAAAATCCCATCAAGAACTTTGTGATTATTTTAACGACATGCATCCGAACAAAAACCTCGTAATGTCAAAACTCAAGCGTTATAACAAAATCAGCCTGTCCCAAAGAAATAGAATCACTCCGTATATTTTCAGCCACTTTTTCAGAAAATTCCATCGAGGGGTAAAACGATTTTGACCATTGCTGTCTATGTGTATGTCTCTCTGTAATTTGCCACGATCGACTTGAAATTAGGTATGCAGACATGGTTTGGCTGTTCAATGAGCCCATTCATTTTTAGCTGTCGTATGTCTAACGGGAATGTCAATATCAAAAAATGACAAGATATATCTCACGGAACTTGACTTGCAATATGTCATTTGAAAGCCCTTGAAAAACAATTCAGCCAAACGAAAAGCGTTTCCCCCATCTGTCATTTGTCTAATATTGGAAAATGTCAAAGTTCAAAACTTTGCCGTTGATTCATTCAAAATCTATACAATGGATTGGAACCATCTTCGACAGGAAGCAACACAAGAATAGAACAAAAAGTCAAGTCGACAGTTGGAACTTTTATACGTTCCTTAGTTTGCCGCTATGAATTTTTAAATCTTTTCCTAGTCGTTACCCAAGCCGGCCGCTCGCCCGGGTTGATGAATGGAGCCAATGGAGAATTGTGCGAAAGCTGGCACGAAAGTTTTTTCTTGCACCAAATGTGGTATCAGATACACAAAGAACGGCATTCAAAATACCATTTTGTTGATGAATGGAGCCAAAACGCATGGATGCACAGAGTGTTCGTTCAAGACCATGCACAAGGATTACTTGAAACGACAGAATTTTCGGACGATCCATCGATTGGGACAAGTTCGAAATTGTGGCAGCCGAGCCGGCTCTAATTTGTTTCAGTGCGTCGAGTGCGCATTCAGACAAGATACAAAAGAAACTTGGAACCGCAGGTAGTGTCAAAACACTTTGCCACCGATCGAATCGAATGCTCCGAGTGCACCAAGTGTTCATACAAGGCGGAAGTGTTGGGCTCGCAGACAGCTGTCAATGTCACATTCAACTGAAGCCCACAGCGCAGGTGCAGGAAATAGCTGAATTAGATTTTTTAATTTCCGAGGTTCCTATACACGATATTGCGCGGAAGTGGCGCGCCGGCACAGATGTCATGCGAACTAAGAAAAAGGTGACAAGTTATCATCGCGCATGTTCAAAATTCGACAATGATGTTGACTGTGTTTGACGTTACGTTTTATCTCGCGTTTTATTTAATTTTATCAGCAAGTTGTGAAGTCTTCCCATTTAAAAATGGATATTCGCCGGTCGAAAAAGTGTGTGTCACTCAGAGGACTGACTATCGTCACATCATGCTGTCGTCAAGGACGTCTATACTGACTGGACAAGAAGCTTCGCCGGTTTTGACGTAGAAAGGTGAAGCCGAGATTTGACAATCCCGACGGTCGAAGTGTTATTGTCCGCGACTGGTCCGCCACCCGTAACCATAGTCACGTTCAGTCGGAGCACGCTCGAAACTGTCGTTCAGAAGTTTGCTGCCAGGCCCGGTATGGGCCCGGTCTTGTAAAATGATAGCAATTAGTCAATTACCTGCAACAAAAAGTGAGTTATGTTGCGGGGTCCGCTTGTTGCGAACACTATTGGGCTTGCGCGGCATAATCAACGATAATTCGCCATGGATGCACAAGAGGCTGGCGACGTCCATCACGAATGTCACGATGACAATCCCGACGGTCACAGATTCAAATCAAGCTTCAAGATGGCGGCGAAGTTTCTTATCCAGCCAGTAGTATAGACATCCTTGGCTGTCGTTCATACAATACAGCACTGATTAGATAAAATATCCCCAGACAATTTCGCGGTAGATTTGAATGTTATGGTTGAAGTGTTCCATTTTTTTTTTATTACGTTATTTGGGGCATTTGGGAATGATCCTTCATATATCTGCTTTCATGAATAGGTTGCGAGGTTTACTCCGATTTTTCTATGTAATCAATTCTACTTGAAAACGACGCATAATCCATTGAGCTTAGTTTGAGAATCACCTATTTTACAGCGTAACATATGGAAGACTTGGAACGAATCACCTCGTTTTTTAGCGCATGCGCTAAGCGGTCACGCAATATTGTGTATTGGTGGATGTTAAGAAACGATGTCAAGATTCAAAACATTCTTCCCAACATTACGTTATTTTCAAGGTTAAATGAAGGACGTCCTTAATAGAGTAATTATTTTTCAATGTTCTCATTGGTGGATGTTAAGAAGGGTGGTGTTAACATCGTCTTAAGTTTTCATTGCAGAAGTTCTAACCTAACATTACCATTGCCACTAACATGATCGTGAACGTCACCATTTGAAACTCGTTCTTTGAGTGCTAACATTACCATTGCCAATAACATTACGTTAACATTAACATCATTGTGAATGGCCTATTACTCTAACGAACATTCCTCAACGATTTCGATTTACAGAATAGCCATTCACGTTCCGCAACGGAAAATGTTCGCGAACGGGCATGTTATGCGATACAGAATAGGTCGGTTAGACAGCTCAAGGTCATGCACGCTCCCCATACTATGTCTTAAGAAACTCGTATAATAATATACTTTTGAATAGTCATTATACCAGTCTACAACAGTTAACAGTAACAAAATCGGCAGTTCATTTTTGGAATTTTGAATTTTCTACCTGAATAGTAGTAAACAAAGACCAGTTTTATTACTGTCATTAGATGTGTTGTAAAAACTTATTCATTCATGTAAAATAATACTCCTGATAAGAGTTATTGTACCACGAAAGAGCTTACTCCAGTGGCGTACTTTGCTTTTGTCAGTAGTCATGTTTCCAAAGTTTACGCGCCGACGCGCTGAGACAGAAAGAAAACCGTACAAATCATGAAATTTTACATGTAATAATGGATATTATGTTATTAGGAAGGCGACAATTCGGCTGCAATAGAGCGATTGAATGTAGGGGGCGCTTACGGCAAAATTTGCCACTAAGGGACTTTCATTTTGTCAGTTGGTATTGCAAAACGTCAAATCGTCTGTCAATCACGTCATTTTTGACACTTTATTGCAGACTACAGCTAACATAACATTTATCCCACCTCACCACTTGCCTACGTACAGTGCAGTGACGAGCTCATAAATAGAAACACTTGACTCTGACGCTGTTTTTCTTTTCCGATTTGAGCTGATATTTGATTTGTCTACCCGATCTTGATTCTCAGGATCACTTCAGCTTTCCGAAGGGGAGTTGTCAAATGTCAATTTATATGTCACAGATCACGGAAAAGTAAGGTTATGACGGAGATCAACAGAGATTGTTGCATGTTGTATGGATAAAATTACTGGTTAGGCTGCACAAAGAATGCAAGTGAAGCCAAGTTGCTCACTAGGATACAATGAGTACTACGAGTAGGTTCCAGCTATTCAGTCCTGAAGATTGTATCACCCTCGGTATCACCTACGAATAGTTGGGTTAGGGTAACTGTGAGAAATGGAACAAGAGGCGTTCGTTTTGACGAGATTTGAAAGTTCAATTTGCACTTTTCAGGTTTCAAAACGAAAGTGCCCATTAAAACGGTCCAGTACACTCCGTGTCACTCTCGGTCCTACTTTTTTTTTGTCCGTAATAGTACGTAGTTATATCGTCCCTTGTCAGGCAAAGCAACGTAAGCGCCATTCTGGCGAAAATGAGTTTTTGATCTGATCTTGGGAAAGTCTCACTGAGCCGCGTCGAATAAGTAAACTAACACAAGCACTAAAATATACTTCATTATACATAGCATAACATGAAACATGCAAAATTATACTCTTTCGTGGGCAATTTGCAATCAACACGATTTTTTGTCTCTCCTGTAGAGTTGCTAAAATGTCGCTTACGTTGCTTTGCCTGGCAAGGGACGATATCTTCTATTGGGACTATCCCCTAGATGAGGATTTTCTTTTCTGGTCATCGATCTGTGGCGTCAGCTATTTTTGCTAACCTCGTCAAAATAAAGACATGTTTTTTAGCATTTATACTTTTCTGGGCCACCAACCAACGAGGACTACGAGGAGAAAAAGTATTGTGAACATGCTTGAATCTGATTTACAAATGAAGCTTTCTGAAATAAACTGCCGACAAAAAATAGAAGGCGCGGTTTGCGGATTTCAAATTCCGCGCCTGTTTTCGCGCCTCTAGCACCGGAAATGCACAACTTTGGAGGGATTTGACAAGGATGTCTTTGAGATGTCATGAGCATGTCAGCGTGTCACGTTAGGCCATAGATCGTTAGGGGTTGACAATTCGCCCCGTGCGAAGTACAGAGTGGGGGTAACGAAACCGATCACAGCGCTTTATGTGGACAAAAAGAGCAACATTGATGGCTCGGCACTGCGTGATTGGGCTGTCAATTTTCTGATGTTTGATGTCATTTATGTCAATTTGACAGTAGAAATAATTGAAATAATTGACAACCAACTGTCACAACAGATGCCACGTGGTTGACTGACTGTTTGTCAATGACAAAGTCTATGTTGACAAAGCACTTAACCACAAAATAATGACAGTTCAGGCCAGCGATCTGTCATTTATGACAGTTCAGCCATCTGTAATTTATGACATGAGTGACGTTTTGCGCCTACAAAGTTGCGGACGCCAGGTGACGCTGGCGTCGTGCACGGTGCGATAGACCATTTCCACATGACGTCACACGCACGTGTCAAACGGCTGATTCGGGGCAACGTCAACATGATGACAACTGTACGTGCCAGTTTGACAAAACTTTGTGACACCAGTGACTTTCACACACCGACTGACAGATTGACATACTAACAATCTGACTGACGCACATGACTGACGTAGCCACGTGCCCCGTGACAGATAACGCACATCTGACTGACGTTGCCCCGAATCAGCTGTTTAAGACGGAGCTGCGTGACGTCAGTGGAAATGGTCTAATAGATTCGTGATTCGCTTGATTCGTGTATATACGCTTGTATGTACCACGTAGGTATCTATCGACCTACCTATACCGTTCAAGGGGCAGTGAATCATGAGCGCTTTCCATCTAACCTGTGTGGCCAACTTTAGAATACCATCAAGTGTACACCCGCCGTAGTGTAATCTCGTGCCGTCTCGTCTTCTAGATAATCTGAATTTCTGTTCTATTACCGTCTGCCTTCACCTTCAATGACGCCTGGGGGCGTGCCTGCGTCCTTCTGATCTAAGATTCTGATCTAAGCAAAGACGTTTGATCGAAAGGCAAAGATATGAATAGAATAGCGCGTGCGAAAAATCAAACGGGCAATAGGTATAGGTGGTGCCATGGTGGTGCTCACGTATGCACTGAGAGGGCGAAATTGCACCATGTTCCATGGGGGTGGCATTCGTGCCGTGTAAGATGGAAAGCGCCTATAAACACTCATGACGGAACATTTTACCAGTCTTTCTGAGGTTCTGTTGAAGTGTAATCTTTGCCGCGGATTGACTGGATCCTAATGATCCTATGGTGCAAGTATATACCGGGTGATCATTTGAAAACTATCCACCTGCAATATCTCCCGATTCCTAGTGCAAATGTCTTTGAGCAAAAACAGGTCGATTTTTATATCGAGGGGGACATCTAAAACATACATTGGAGAATTTATATCTTGAGCCCCCTCGCCCCCACTCACCCCAACTTTGAAATTTCAAATGACACTACCTACCTTGCGATACATCAAATTGAAGAGAATTAAATTCTCTTTCTAAAAAAAATATTTTGCAATTTTTCAACCCCACCCCCTGTTCTTTCTAAAATTCTCTGAGTGTCCAAGTTAATAGTCTTGACCTCCATTTCCCTTCAATACAGTAAACGTCATCCTGCACAGCATCAAAAGAGAAAATTTTCCATAAAAAAGTGCCACCCAAATTTACCCCTTCGTCCCCACCTGACCTCAAAAATTTAAAATGTCAATACCCACTTTGTAATACATCAAATTGAAGGAAATTGAATTCTCTTCTTGAAAAAGATTTTTTCACAATTTTTAAAGCCCCTCATCTCCCTCCTAGAATACTCCAAATGGCCAATTTATTGGGGGAGGGGTAGAAAATTTCAAAAAAATTCTTTTCGGAAAGAGAATTCAATTCCCTTTGATTTGATTTATCACAAAGTAGGAGGTGTTTTGTCAAATTCAGGAGTTCAAGTGGGGGAGAGCAAAGGGGTGAATTTGGGTAGCACTTTTTCCACCCAAAATTTTCTTCTTCGATGCTATCTAGGATGACGCCGACTAAATTTAGAAAAAATGAGGGGTCCAGAATATAAAATGGGACAGTCAGAGAATTTTTAGGGAAAAGGGGGTGGGGTTAAAAATTTTGAAAATATTTTTTCAGAAAGAAAATTCAATTTCCTTCAGTTTGATGTATCGCAAGGTAGGTAGTGTCATTTGAAATTTCAAAGCTGGAGTGAGTGGGGGCGAGGGGGGTGAATATAGAAATTTGCCAATGTATGTTTTGGATGTCCCCCTCGATATAAAAATCGACCTGTTTTTGCTCGAAAAAATATTCACTAGGAATCGGGAGTTATTGCAGGTGGATAGTTTTCAAATGATCTCCCGGTATATTTAGCTTCGGTTGAAGTGAATCGAAAATGCTCGCAATTCACCACCCAGCTCACTGGTCGTTTGTCAATATCATGGAGGATCGTCATCAAATGACATTGGGTGATTCTTTTATGATTTTGACATTCAATAACAATGACGACAATGACCAATTTTTATCAGGTCTTCTAGGATTTTAGTTCAACCCTCCACAACGGCGCCAGGAGCATATCTACAAATCGCCTATACCTACAGCAAATTTTCAAACACATATTCGGAAAGTACATATAATCTGGTCTTTGTTTACTACTATTCAGGTAGAAAATTCAAAATTCCAAAAATGAACTGCCGATTTTGTTACTGTTAACTGTTGTAGACTGGTATAATGACTATTCAAAACTCAAGCGTCCCCGCTCACAAAATAATACCTGTCACTTTTAACACTCGTATCGTAAATAGCTATTATCTACAAGCGTTAAATAATACCCGTCACTTTTAAGACGTCGTCATGGGCAACGTGAAAAAATGATGATTCTGCGCGTTCCTGTCATATTTTCAATAAATTCTGACATTTACCAAACATTTCAAAGACCATTGTAGATAAAATCCTGTACGATACACGCGTTAAAAGTGTCTTATTTTGTTCGCGGGGTTGCTCTACTCGCTAATGCTCGTTTCGCAAGCGTCCCCGCTCACAAAATAATACCTGTCACTTTTAACACTCGTATCGTAAATAGCTATTTTTTTCTAATGGGGTCTTTCCAGAAAAAGACCATGTCCACATACCAAATTTCAAGTCGATCGGGTGAAATCTCAAAACTTTTTCTGCGCGATTACAATACTCCCCCTTCCATGTTGGTGGGGAGTTGGGAAAGTAAAAGTACATAGTTCTAATCGTTGTGTGGTGGTCCGTTGAAAGATTTGAAAAATACTTTTTCGAAAAGCTCCCAGTTAAGCCAAGGGACCGATACAGTACTGGGAGCACGCCATCAATCGGTTTCGAAGTTCGTGTACGTATCCGAATTTTGCTAGCACGTCACCTTCGTCTTTCGTAAAAATCACCCAACCCCTTGCGTCTCCTACCCCGTGCAGAGCCCATAAGTCAATATTCGTTTCGTAGTTACGACAAGCCTTGGATTTGGTGAAATCTTATCATACTTGTCTTGCATAATACAATATTTGCATCTCCCTTTTCGTCGCTGAAATTTTAACAGTCGTAACAGGCAAAGTTAAACAGTAAAGTGCGATTTATAACTCGATTTAATCGCGATTTTAACGAAGTTCGAAGATACGATTTCTTCTATACCTTTTATAACCCGATTTTAATCGCAAGCCGCAATCGCACCGATTTTAAGGATTTTAAGAAGTTGGCCAATATCCAACTCTCGCGATCCGATCCTTACGGTCGACCAATGAAAATCAAGATAATATCGAGATTAGCGAAAATGAACACAGTATTTAGTCTTCTTGATTAGCAGTGTTATGTTGGTGGATTTTCTGGGGACTTTTAGCGACCAGCTGACGGGTGAGACTGCACCCTGCGTTCTCTCCCTCCATCATGCCTTGCTTCTGACCGATGCGATCGTTGCGATCGAGTTATAAATTGCCGAGGTGCATATGGTTACGATCGATTCGACTGAAATTGCGATTAAAATTGCGACTAAAATTAAAATCGAGTTATAAATCGCACTTAACAGTGCCTCCATCCACGAGCACGATTTTTAACGATCGTTCCCGATTGCTAAGACGAAAGACGAATTGATGGTGGTGTGCTACCAACTATACAATACGCAAGGTTCGTATACGAAATTCGTAAACTACACGGTGTGCTCCCTATACAGATGAGAAATGAGACTCAAAACGATGCTCTGAGCTTCTGGTTTCCATTGTTATTAATTTTTGCGTTCTTGTTCCTGGTGTTGTGATCTTTTGTGGGAGTTGATGGTTGTGCTTTTTACAGGACACGTGTACATGAATGGGGATGTCAGTCATCTGCCTCCAGGGGCGGTATTCAATAATATTCCCTTGCCACAGAATAATTTGATGGGCAGCCCTGGAGAAAACTCTGCTACAGTGAATGGTGTCGGCGATGGAGCCGAGGGAATGCCCGGGCCCTCGGCTCCTGAAGAACTCTCCCCCGAAGCCAGAGCGGAGCTCAAGCAGTTGCTCCAAGTGCAGCTGGAATACTACTTCTCTAGGTAAGAGTTTCAATATGAACCATTTTTCATCATTATTGTTTTTGCAACAGATAGTAGTAAAAAGTAATGAAGTTCAAGTGTCCTTTGTGAAGACCTTGTGAAAAAATCGAAGTCGTCACGAATTTACAACTAATTTTGTGGGTAATTATTACATCATATTATGCCGTTCACGTTTTAAATTCAGTAGAATGACTTTTTGGGGCAAAAATTAAGTGACAAGCCGAAGCGATGGGAGGATACGTCAAACCCCAAAATGCCTGGGCTGTATGAGCTGTTGGAAGCCAACATGTTTCAAGTCCTAAAGCATCATTTTGGTCATTTCATGGAATTTTCAAGGTCACACTTTTTGCACGGAGCTGAGCGCATGCACGAGATTTTTGGCAGAAAATGACAGTCCTGCGAGTCAATAACAATAACAAACCGACATAACCAACAAACCGTGAAATTTCAACGTGCTAATTTCCACGTGGAAATGAACGTGCATCGTTTAAAACAAGGCGCTACAAAATGGTGCGCTTTTGGGGGCTGCAAATCAGACAGCCGGCGCGTGTCTGTACCATTTCGAAACATCACGGAACGGAGAGCAGGTGAGAGTTTCTGAGAAAACGGAACTCGCGCAAAATTCGACAGTTGACGGCAGACTCGCTTATCCGTCAATGTTCGATATCACGCTTGCGCATAAGTTCCACGAAATGTGCTAACCGTCACCCTGGCACCCGCTATGGCAACGTTGCAGGCACGCCGGCACAACGAAGCCGAGAACGAAGCGCCTCTTGCCAGCTTTTTGCCCGCGTTTGCGCATTGGGGGGTGCCAAGGTAGCGCAGTAGAGATTCGCTCGTTTTTAGCGCACTTTCCCAAAAAATCGGGAAAAGGCGCTTTTAGCTTCACTTTGTCCGTCCGTCCGTACCCGGGATAACTCCTCAGGGAAGAAATATATCGATGTGGTGTAAACGCTGATCAATAGTACATATGTCCAGGATGTCAAGTTGACTTTTGGTTTTTTGTTATTCTGCCGCCATCTTTGATCCGCCATTTTGAATTTCTCTAAAAGTGATCCGATTAAAATGAAATTTGCAGGCAATGTAAATTACATCAAGATCTATCCAATTTTTGACAATTGATGCCCCGCCGCCATCTTGTATTCTCACTATTGAACATGTTTTGAAGTGATAGAACTAGGAGAATTATGCCTCAACGAAAAGAGATATAGATGTGGTGCAAACGCCAATCGAATGCGTACGTGACCACCATATAAAGTTGATCAATAATTTTTGTCACTTGGCCGCCATCTTTGATCCGCCATTTTGAATTTCTCTAAAAGTGATCCGATTGAAATGAAATTTGCAGACAATGTAAACCACATCAAGATCTATCCAATTTTTGACAATTGATGCCCCACCGCCATCTTGTATTCTCACTATTGAACATGTTTCGAAGTGATAAAACTAGGAGAATTACGCCTCAACGAAAAGAGATATAGATCCGCCATTTTGATTTTCTCTGAAAGTAGTCCAATTTGAGTGAAATTTGCAGGCGATGTGAACTTCATTAAGATACATTCAATTTTCGACAATTGATGACCCGCCGCCATCTTGTATTCTCCATATTAAACATGTTTCAAAATGATAGAACTAGGAGAATTATACCTCAACGAAAAGAGATATCGATGTGGTGCAAATGCCAATCAAATGCGTACGTGTTCACCATATACATTTGACCAATGATTTTTGCCACCTGGCCGCCATCTTTGGTCCGCCATTTTGAATTTCTTTGAAAGTGATCCGATTTGAGTGGAATTCACAGGCGATGTGAACTTTATCAAAATACATCCGATTTTGGACAAATGATGCTCTGCCGCCATAATGAAATTTCTTATCTTATCAACGATTTTCATGGAGCTTGGGACTTACTTTTGTTTCGTATGATCATTATTACTCTCCAGCCAAATTCCAACATCCTGCCGTCATCTTGGCCGCCATATTGAAATCTCTAATTATAGTGGAACAATTTTCATGGAACTTGGAACTTACCCTTGTCGATAGTACGTACGATCATTTTGATTTTCAAGCCAAATTTCATGATTCTGACGCTATTTTGGCCGACATATTGAAATTTCTCCCCCAAAATAACGGTTGAACCCTAAATAACATCTTGCATTCACTAATCCTTCAAAAAGGAAGTGCGCCACTGAGCCTCATGCCCATGAGGCATATTCGCTTGTTACTCATTACTCAGCCAAATCTTGAGTTCAGCGCATCAATTTTTCTAATACAGCGACAATTCTTCGATAATTTATCCTTGTATTTAGTACAACCAAAGAAAATTATATTAACAAGTACTAGTGAAGATAACATCAATAACATCATACCATATACCTATCTTTAGGCGGCCATTTTTGTTCCCGCGACCTATTAGCCCGTTTAAATGGTACAGCGAGGCAGAGAAGCAAAGGCATGTAACCTTTTTTCACAAAGTGTTGCGGTTTTTATTCCTAGCTTCGAAAATAAAGCAAGGAAAGTAGGTTTTAAACAAAGATTATATCAAAAACCGAAAAACTCAGAATTGTGGCTTGGGCCATGCTGGTTTTCATGGGCTCATATCCTTATTTTTTTTTATACAGGGTGCAATTCATAGCCCAGTCAATCAACTTGTTACTGTGTTGATGTATCGTACTGTTAAGCACGTAACACCCCCCGTTTTGTTAATGAACCTAATCCCCATTCCTAATTTTAACCTCTGAAAGTGAAGACTGGGCACACAATTACATAGAAGCAGGTGATTATTATACTGATTGTTTCTCACAAAAAAACTGTTGATTTCAGAGAGAATTTGGCAAATGACTCGTACTTGTTGTCTCAAATGGATAATGACCAATATGTCCCGATATGGACCGTTGCGAACTTCAATCAAGTAAAGAAACTGACCAAAGACATAGGATTGATAACGGAAGTCCTGAGGGAGTCCCCGAACGTTCAAGTTGACGACAAAGGCATCCGTGTTCGACCGAACCGCAAACGTTGCATCGTCATTTTGCGTGAAATACCTGACAACACGCCGGTAGAAGAAATCGAGGTATGTTTTCTTCATTTTTTCCTTATCTCTCCCAGTCCGTAGTTTAGTCGTTTTCGTAGTAATAATTGCTGAGCAAAATATTACTCTTCTCTCAGAACATATTCTGTGGCGGTACGTGTCCGAAAGTGGTATCTTGCGAGTTCGCACACAACAGTTCCTGGTACGTCACTTTTGAATCAGACGAGGATGCACAAAAGGCTTACAGGTTTTTGCGAGAGGAAGTGCGCGAGTTTCAAGGCAAACCGATAATGGCCAGGATCAAAGCCAAACCGATGAACCGTGCCGCACCGATCCCGCCCGTGGCGATGAAGAACGGTTTCAGAACTGTCACACCGCCGACCATCACGTACGATGCCAATGCATTTCCTCCGGGTCAGTCCAGAATCACCTATACGCAAACGCCTTGCCCACCTGTCGGTTACACGAATCAGGTCCACGTCTTTGTAAGTATTCCGGTGAAATTCAGTTATTTGTCTTCGCTGGTTGGGGCTCCAGTTGGTGTTCGCCACTGTGTTAATCTTGAAAAGTTGCACCAATAGCAGATATCCTGGCCGAAAGATACAACTAATTATCGCGGAGGATAAAAGGCTACTGGAGACACTCGCAGGCTGTATTAGTTCCACGCGCAGCGCCTATGGGAGCGATCGTGACGTCATGCGAGTTTTTAAAATCACTGTAGAAATAGACGGCTGAATATTTTTTCTCTGAATGGGTTTACAGCCAGTTCTACGTAAGTTTTATCAGTGAATTAACTTTATCACGCTCATAGTTGCTATGCAACAGCCAAGAGCGTGGGCACTTGCTCAGTTACTATGAGCGCGATAAAGTCAATTCACTCATATGACTTCGGTGGAACTGGCTGTTAATGACGTATACTTGATAGCCTGATCATTTTAAAATCTCAAAATGGCACCAGTCTCTAGTAGCCTATTTCCATATGTCAAGACATTAGGTTCACTGTTATTCTTTCTTGACTCGCAAACAACTTGGATAAAAAACTGAAAGTGTGGACAAAACACCTTGCTTGTCGCTCACCATAGACGCGACTGTATTCAGAGACAGCGCGTGCGCACGATCACGATCTGGGAGGTGACAATTTAATTAGCTGTGTCTTTAACCGAAGGAACATGGGGTCACTCGCTGGAGCCGAATGAACTGACGAGTAACATATAGTTTGTTGAGTTAGGCCCAGTATTATAATGTCTGGTTGACCGCCGCGCCGGTTGGATTTCAACCGGAGGTTGGCGGATACCTGAGCCAATGACAGCGCTCAAATTTCCTCTCCTGACAACCGAAGGTTGAAGCTAGGACTGGCCGATTGTTCGATTTCATAATCGATGATCGGTTAGATATCGATTGTGGCGATTCCAACCGGTAATAGAAAAATCGATCGATGGGTCATTTGATTAAAATGATTCTTCATTTTCGAAAAATCATTATTTGTTCGATTATTCAAATACGCAGTAATATTCAACTAAACTTACTCAACTACATTTATTATATGTTTCAATAGGAGACCCTAAGGTTGCCAAATAATAAGAGGATTATTTCATCAAAATAAAAGGAAAAGATCTAAATGTTTTAAATTGCACCCTGTATAACTACTATTTATACCAGCCACAGGGATGTATACTTTTGACAACAAAAAAAACATTCGAGAAATACTGTCTTTGAGCATAAAATCTAATTAAAAAATATATTTACAATTAGGTATATAATCAATTTCACGGCTTTCCTCATTAGAGCAAGCTATGGAAAAAATGTGTTGCGTTGGTACGATGCTAATTAGATGTTGACGCCTCGATATATGTGCTATGTATAATGTGACAGCTGTCACCATCATCTCGACGCGATGTACCCTCAAATGGAAGTTTCCGAGACTGCGCAGCGGAAGCAGAGAAATGTGAGCCTCCCCTGCAGTGGAAGTTGCTGTGGTCGACAAGAAGTGAATCGTCTCTACCATGGTTGACGGCTTGTCGCTGACGCTACCAGATGAGCGGCGGCCACTGAAGAAGGTGATGGCCAAGCGCGGCAGTACCAAAGAGAATGTGGAATGAAAATCACTGAGTAGTCAGTACTACTTATCCTAGCTTATACCTACTGAAACAGCAAGCATGTATTAAGAAGAAGATGTATACAGGAAATGAACGAGATTCCAACACAGTGCACTCACGCGCGTCACGTCTCGCGCAATCCAACTCCATAAATTATTCTTCATCCAAGAAAGTTTTCTCGACCTCACAGGGACTACTGGACAGTTTACATAGTGCATTTTACATAGTGCTGGCGCGCTTGGCCGTCATTTTCTTCAGTGACCTCACCTGGCAGCGTCAGCGAGAAGCCGCTAACCATGATAGAGACGATCGACCCTTATCGATCACAGCAACTTCCACTGTAGGGCGGCTCACGTTTCCCTACTTGCGCTGCGCAACTCCCACTTGCGGGTACATCGCGTCGAGATGACGGTGACATCTGTCACATTATACATATCGCATCTATCAAGGCGTCAAAATCTAGTTAGAATCGTACCATTCCTGCGAACACGACACATTTTTTTCATAGCTTGCTCTAATGAAGAAAGCCGTGGAATTAATATACAGGTGTCCCAGCTAAAACAATCTAGCGCGATTTTCTTAGAAAATATCAAAGCAACAAAAAATGCAATTGGGTGGAAGCCTGATCAATTAGCTTCCTTTTGAGGGGCGCCGATGCTTGTAGGTGCTTTAGTTGCCAAGAAAATGCAATTTTGTTTGGGCGAGTCACAAGAATTTGAAAATTCATGACCGACAAAACAAAATACATACTTCAAATGAAAAAAAAAATCCTCTTTCTCTGGGCTTTCCATTGATGTGTCGCCAATGTCTGTACCTACCTGGCCCAGTAAGCCAGACATTCTGCCGTACACTCCAGCAAACACAGTAATCAGAGTTCATAACGTCACCGATCACACACTTGTTGATTTTAACACTAGCCGTTACTGGGACCTAGGACTTATTCACTTACCATACCTTGGTTCACCATAAGCAATGAATACTAGCTGATGTTAAAATCAATAAGTGTGTGATCGGTGACGTCATCATGAATTCCGATTATTGTGTTTGCTGGACTGTAAGGCAGAATATCTGGCTTACTGGGCCAGGTACAGACATCGGCGACACATCAATGGAAAGCCCAGTGAAAGAGGTTTTTTTTTCATCCAAAATATTTTGTATTGTCGATCATGAATTTCCGAATTATTGTGACTCGCCCGATTAAAATTGCATTTTCTTGGAAACTAGAGCACCTACAAGCATCGGCGTCTCCTCAAAAGAAAGCTCAAGGGTCAGGCTTCCCCCCTATTGAAACATTTTTTTGTTGCCTTGATATTTTCTGAGAAAACCGCGCTACAAATAAAAATATAAGCGCCAGCACTTTTCGAGAAATCTAAGTTTCAAATGTCTTTGTTGCGCCTCAACCTGTGTAAAAATCGGTTGTGTCACCCCAAAACTTTCCCGACTACTATCCAGGAACCTATGTACCTGAATTTTTAAAACCTGAAATCTTATTCCAAATCATCTTATTGTAAAAATCCTCAATCAAGGCTTCACTTTGAAGTCCATAGTTCGGTCCGGATTTTGAAGTCCGGTCTCGAGACTCCAGGCCGGTTTTACATTTTCAACCGTAAAATTACCAGGAAATTGGAAAAAGAAGGTTGGAAAATGTTCAAGAACCAGTTACCTCTTGTCTAAAAAAAAAGGTGAAAATCTGTTCACGGGATAAAACGTTGGAAAATTTGCAGTTTTTCCAGAGAGGAAAACTCGAAAACCGTGAGTCCGATTTCAAAAGTTTTTCTGTTTTTCCTTCAAAAATTAATTCAGTCTTTTCTCCAACTTTCATTCCCAGCATGTCTGCACTTGAAATGGATATTTCGTGGGGCTCACTGCATGTCGAAGTTTGCAGTGCATTTTTTTGCAAATTCACAGAATGTGTGAGTTTCATTTTGAAAAAATTACCGTCGGAAAACCGGAATCGTGACGATTGTGGAAATAGGCCTACACAACGCCCAACCCATCTACTTTTGATATCAGTTGGAATTTTTCAAAAAAAAAGTCGAACCCCGGACAGGAATAAATTTTTGAGTGGAATTCTACTACAAAAGCGAGTCGTTCTGGTCAAAACTAGGGCGAGAGGCCGTCTCGGGTGGCAACGGCCAGGAGAAATTTTAAAAATTCATAACGCTCGACTGGACAATGGTAGAAAACTGTAACTGCAGACTTAATTTGACTCTTTTGTTGTGTTGCTTCCTGCCAATTTTGGTTTCAATCCGTCAGATAGATTTTGAATACATAATTAAATGGTAAAGTTTTGAACTTTGCCATTCTTTATTATTTGACAGAAGACAGATAGGACGATACTTCCAACTGTTCTGAACACAGTTTTTCAGGGGCTTTTAAATGACATGTTGCAAGGTCAAGTTCCGTGATATATAGCTTCTGACATTTGTTGACAGCGACACTTCCGTTTGACAGATGACAGCCAAAAGCTAATGGGCTCCTTCCAGAAAACAAGCATGTCTGTATACCAAATTTAAATTCGATCATTCAAGACATCATTCTGAAAATGGTCTCCAACGCCTTGGGGGACCTCAAAACGGATATATCCGGTGAAATCTCAAAACTTTTTTCTGCACGATTACAATATTTCCCCTCCTATGTTGGTGGGGGGTCGGGAAAGTAAAAGTAAAAATGTTTCTGTGAATAAGGAGCATGAAGCATTCTATACAAGGTTCTAGACTGTCAAGTTCAAAAACAGAAAATCTAGTGATGAATAGATCTTGCAAAAAGCGTAGTAGTACGGCGATTAGTCAAACCTACCTTGGCATTTTATTCTAGATGTCTAGGTACATCATGATGTTTCTCGTCATGTTTTCTTACATGAGAACATGAAAACGATGTTGAATATCACTGCTGATTAAAATAATCGAACAATTGATTGTTAAATATTCGATCATCGTATGAGAATAATTGTATGAACAAATTATAATACTAGGTTTACTAGATAATCGAAAAATCACTTGTTCAAATAACCAATTAGTTGAATAGTCAATCAGTCACATAATCAAATAATTGATGAAAATTTCCGATTGAATCATCAAATAATCAACATTTTTGTCCAGCACTAGTTGATGCTCAACTAGAGGTTGAAATTCATTATAATACCAGGGCTTAGTCAGTCTTGATTGGGTTTTTTCTTCATCGCGTTAGGATTTTCAGCCTCAGCCTCCCTATCAGAATCAGTTCTACGCGTCCATAATGCAAGCTTGGCCTTCGGGCGGGCAGTTCTACGACATCAGCAGTGTGTTTCACGTGAACGGCTTGGCCCCACAGCCGTACAAACCGGCGCCGAACAATCGTCCAAACTCTAACAACAAGCCACGGCGACAGAGCCAGAGAGGCTCGACGAGCAACGATCAGAACTCTCCAAATCCGGCACTAAACAATCATGGGAACAGCAGACATGCATCGTCGTCGACGCAGGCTTCCATATCAGCGCAAAATAACAATAAAAACAATGGCACTACAAAACCAGCAGCAGTGGGACAGGCGCCTCTGATCGCCGGAGAACCCCCTAGGACCGGCGGAGGCGCGGGAGGTGGTAGTGGTGGTGGTAGTGGTTACATGATGGGCGAGCATCATGACCATCCTGAAAGCAGTGCTGGCGCAGCTTACGGTAAAGTCGAAACATCAATAATTATTGTTGCAAAAGTTGCTCACTTTCAATCTCGTTGCAGGCTTGCCAATGATGAACCCTGATGGAACAGTGGAAATGTACAGATTTTATCCGACTCCAGTCCATATAGGTAAAGAAATCGGTCCACCTCGTCACAGGCGCAAGAGACGGGACGAGGACAGCGGTGGTGCAGCTACTCACACACAATCAAGGGAAACCGCTCCTCCAAAGGAGACTGTCTTTGATCTGGAAGACTCGGCTTTTCCTCCATTACCAGGTAATCCTTGATATTTCAAAAAATCTTGTGGATGACACAATACTTTTCCGGCGGTATCCAGCGACGTAAGCAACGATTTTGATCAAAACGTCCCTCCGCAAAGGAAAGTTAGAAATTTATTGCAGGATTGAAAAACTATCTAACACATTTTTTTGCCTGTATCTTTATTCCGGGAAAGGGTATTTAGTATTTACGTTGGATTGGAGTAATTAGAGGGAAAAAGTATCAATTCCACAGAAAAAGCTTTTTATCTGTGGAGGATCGCAGGTGGGGTCAGTGAGGGCAAACACGTTATTTTGCTGGGACTCAAGTGAACACTGAAACGATATCAGTGAAATCAATATTTTGGCTTAATTCCACTGCCAAGAACTTGCACCGATGCCGGTGAGTGCTTTCCTCCACCGTACTGGGGATTTCGCAGAATCCCTGTGTGTTCAAGTCAAGGAAGTTTTAATTATAGCGGTGGCAGCTGTTAGCTTAGGGCTCGATAGCAAGTTGCAGGCGCAAAAGTTAGGACGGCGTAACTTGCCACATAGAACGGTCTGATTGACCGTTGCTATAGTAACCACACTTACGCCGATCTCAGCCCCAACTTGGTATCGAGCCGTTAGAAAGCTCATAGCTTAGAATGAGCGTATGTTAGAAAAATGGACTTGTTGCGTATGTTAGAAACTGTCCCGATGACACCCGAGGGCGGGGCTTTCGGGATGTACTAGTCAGCCTGAAAATATTCCCATGTCTGGTTAGGTACTTTTCGTTGTTGATGAATTTCAATTGTTCTTACCATGGAGTGGGTTCGAGTCCCACTGTGGGCGCTCGTCCCCTCGCTGGGCGCGGCCCTCATCCCCTATCGCTCTCAAGTGACTGCATCACGTGACTCGTGCACCGTGCTACTGACTAATAAGAGCCAACCTCAATCCCATCGGCTCAAATTTTGCATTTTGCTTGCACTGGTCCGAACGCGACCTTGTCTGCGCTAAGCCGAAGTTGAATTCGGCCAAACTCAGCGTGACACAAACGTAACGCGGGCGCTGATGAACGGCTCCACTCATTTACATTGCATGGAACTTGGCGCGAGCGTTAACGCGAGTGCGGGCGCAGTTGATGAACCAGCCTTTAGGCCTCGTCGCGAAAATAGGCCGACGTTATATAAACAATTGAAACGAAATTTAAAAAAAAGTCGTAGTCATGCAGCAGTTCAAACGGTGTTTAAAGGAACAAATAGCACCGACCACTCTAGCTCATCAACACAGACGCTGCTCTCTACAGTGTATTTTATAGATAGGCACGAGAAATAATCGTGAAAGAAAAAGCCCTGAAAACAGGGGAGCTGACATGGGATCGGAGGGGTCAGTTTTGCATTTTTTTGATTGGGTCATCAATTTATTCACGCTATTTATAGCCACATACATTGGCTATAATATGACGTTGTTCCACATAGTGGCCGCCGTGACGTCATGTGCTTACGCCTCATACTTGCCAAGCGTTCGTCTGACATTAATTATATTAATTTTTATTTGTATTTTTAAAGGGTTTGAGACGGATTTGCCATCGTCTAAACAATCACAATCGTTGAATTTCAATGGAGAAGTGCCTGCGATGCAATCTGCCAATGAAACTCATTCGCAAAATATTTGGGGAGAGAATAGACTGGCAGACGTAGTTAAAGGAACTGTTAAATCAAAACCTAGTGGTAAGGACAGCAATGGAGGCGATAACGATTCACGGGCGACCTCTCCGCAGCAACAGCAGCAGCAACAACAACAGCAGCAGCAACAAACGTACCACCATAATCAACAACAACAAAATCAAAAATTACAACAAGGCACATCATCGTCAAACACGTTGGAAGGCAAACAACCTGTAGCCGTTGCCGTCGCCACAACCGCCACCGTCGCCACTGTAACCAGCCCTGCTGATGTTCAACAGCTTGCAGTTGCGACGACACCACCAAGCTCACCTGAAAAGTAGGTCGCTTTTTTTCTGAAGTACGTTAACAGGTGTCCTTTAAGTTGCACACCACGTTGAAAGGATTGGAACACATTTTGAGAGTAGAAGGTGGCGTTCTAAATTGGGAAAGCATTCTGTCAGCAGGATTCTCAGGGTAGTGCGTGACTTTTGGGTTACCTGTAGATAGTTCAGTATATATTGTAATACTTTTTTTCTCAAAAATCAAGGTTAGTTCCTACATTAACGACAAAATGCACTATGGCTGATAAATCAACGAAAACAGATGATGCTCTCTTGAACGGCGATCTGGAAGCTTGCCCGACGACAACAAACGCCGCCACCATGACCACAGTTGTATCAACAGAGGCAGTATCCCGTCAAGTAGTGTATGCTGCCAGCAGCGACGTTGCTGGATCGACCAAAGGCTGCAGCTATTTCCGCGGGCAGGACTTCAACAAATCGAATTATACCAAGTCGCCTCCATCTCCACCTTTAGTACATGTAAGTTTGGTATTTTCTACAGAATCTTGAACGCGAGATGATGCGGTTATTGCTGTTTAGTCAAATTTAGCTTTTATAAAAGCTGTTTTTTTATTTTTCTCTTTCAATGAATTGTATTTCTTTCACAGCAGCAGCAACAGGATACGTCGTATAACCCTGTACGGATGAGCTATGCTCAAGTAGCACAACACAGTAAAGACACTAAAGACAGTATTTATAACGAAAAGCATGGCAAGGAGCGACAGTCGTTGACCGAAGCGACTTCTTCGCCGAGGAAACCTTCGGTTTTAGTAGCTGAATCTGTGAATATCAACAGCAGTTTGGAGCGCGTCCAAAATGTTTGTGACACTAGGGAATCTAAAGGTAAGCATTTTGTCTTGCAGTTTGTCAACAGTTGATGTTGGTGCAATTACGAAAAGTGAACTCAGTTTAAATAAGCGTTGACTCTGAGATGTAATTCTGGAATCGGTCTAAATAATTTAGCATACTAAATCAGGCAAATGCGGTGTTTCC
The DNA here is from genome assembly GCA_949128115.1 of Anaspis maculata. NCBI lineage: Eukaryota > Metazoa > Arthropoda > Insecta > Coleoptera > Scraptiidae > Anaspis > Anaspis maculata. The sequence goes on from OX421963.1 coordinate 45,535,465, forward strand.
TGACCTGATTGAGCATACTGAATTATTTAGACCGATTCGAGAATCGCAGCCTTGACGCAGTCATGTTTAAAATGGGCCATCGTGCAGTTAGTTCTGGGTGCTATAGCAACGACTCCGACTGAAATAGGGTTCTTGCACGATTCTTTTTCAATTGTCGCATAAACATCATAACCTGAGTGGTTTCCCGCAAATCTGCATAATTTATTAAATTGTGGGAGTACATTTAAAACTTGAAATCGTTGATAGGCAACTTCCATGCACCTGGGCCTCGAGTGGTATGATGAAGACCTGACCCATCTTACCCATCTTGGGGTTATTTTGTTCTACTCCAAACAGTTGAATGCCCAGAGGAAAAAAATCGTATACAGTAATGTATGGATTATCCGAACTACTCTATAATCCGAACACCCCAATTCTGTAAAATGATATCTATTTTTCGGATTACTGTATCCTGTGATCCGAACTGTTATCTATTTTTCTTTGTGTGTGCCTTCCTAAAGAATACCGAACATTTTATGCGAGCTTGTAAGTCTCAGCTTTCATTGTATGCTGTATTTGGACCATGTCTTCAACACGGAAGCATGTCACGTTGATCTTCAACAAAAAGCTGATATTTTGCGTCAGTTGGAGTCTGGATGTTCATACACTACCATGGCAGTATAGTGCGGCGGTTAGTAAGAACCACCTTGCATTTTGTGATAAAAGCATGAGATTTGGCATATACGCTCTACAGACTGTCCTTTACTATTTACGAGGCGGACCCACGATGGAACCGCCGTGCAACTGTCAGAATTGCCATTTGCCTACCTTCTAGGGGCAAAAACTGAAGTCGGTTATCGAGCCGATTCTAAAGTGACGTCTATCAATGCAGTAGACCTTCACAGTGTAACTTCACCAAAACAGATGTCAATACATATTACAAAAGGAGAGGGAATGGGAAGGGATAGTTCTAGCCGCGGCACATATTTTTTTATTTGGTAATTTCGGACCAAATTGACAAGTTTGGTGTCGTTTCCAACTAAATCACATCTTCTGAGTTCAAATTGAATGTTGTAATACAGGATTCCTCAAAAGAGAGATGGAGAATCCGCGATTCCGCGCAGCTGTTTTCGGCATGTTCTGGGCACAGTGTGCCATGAGTGATCGCGCCATTTGTATTCACATTGCTCCGCCGTGTTGAAAGTGCATTTTATTTTTTGAATTCTAAAGCCAACCATGCTGGGAAAGTCGCTAAAAATATAACGAACTTCTCAATGAATATTGCAAATAAATATTTCGCATAGAAGAATTTGCCAGAGAGTCATTTGATGCGCGGATACAACTATTTTTGTAATGGATATATCAACGATATATGGACGTGCCCAGAAAGCACAGGTAAGTGCGTGTTCCAAGTCCCAGTTTTAATACTTTTAATGGTGTAGGTATTATGGCCATCACTATAACTTGTGGACTTGCATAGTGGCACACAACATTTATTTACCATAACTACTTGTAAAAACTGTATCAATACCAATAATAACACCATCAAATGATCAAAACACACGTTCGGCTTACGGAATCGGGGCAATGTTGGCACACTATGACTGCGACGATTTACTGTGCAATCGAACGTGACGTCACGGGCCAGAAAGAGACGTTCAATTTAGGAAACCTGTATTGCAGTTTGAAAAAAGATTTTGTTTTGTTGAGAAAAAATATATTTCAGAAAAAAATCTTAGCCTTTTTTCATTTAGACTTTTATACAATTCAGGGCATTCGAAGTGGAAATCCTTATTTAGTTCACTTCTTCAAAGCTTGCTGTACATGAAAACCATGTACGAGACCTGATTTTTGCTTTGACAAGATCGTGAGCCCTATTTGTTCCTAAAGTCGTAGAAGTAATATACAATAATTTCATTAATTTTCATGTACGAATGGAGGTGTGCGTGCAATACCTTGCAGTTTGTGATAGAAGCCTGAAACTTGGCATACATGGTCTATGGACTGTCTTTTACGATATAAGAGGTGCACCCATGACGGAACTGCCGTGCAGCTGTCAGAATCGCCGCGATACCTTTGCACGCACACTTCCATTCGTACATGAAAATGATTGCACATTACTTTTACGACTTGAAGAACAAATGAGGCTCACGAATTTGTCAAAGTAAAAATCAGGTCTCGTACATGGTTTTCATGTGCAAGAAGCTTTAAAGAAGTGAACTGAATGAGGATTTCCACATCGAATGCCTTGAATTAGGATAAAAGTCAAAAAGAAAAAAGCCTGAGATTTTTTTCTGAAATATATATATCTTTTTTAACAAAACAAAATCTTTTTCTTTCAAACTGCAATCACAACATTCAATTGGAACTCAGAAGATGTAATTTAGTTGGAAACGACACCAGACTTGTCAATTTGGTCCGAAATTGACAAATAAAAAAATCTGTGCCGCGGCTAGAACTATCCCCTCCCATTCCCCCTCCTTTTTTATATTGGCATCTGTTTTGGTGAAGTTACATTGTGAAGGTCTGCTGCATTGATAGACGTCACTTTTGAATCAGCTCGATAACCGACTTCAGTTTTTGCCCCTGGAAGGTAGGCAAATGGCAATTCTGACAGCTGCACGGCGGTTCCACCGTGGGTCCGCCTCGTAAATAGTAAAGGAGAGTCTGTAGAGCGTATATGCCAAATTTCATGATTTTATCACAAAATGCAAGGTTTCTCTAAAAAATGGTCGTTAACCGTCGCACTAGTACGCTTTAATGAAATAATATGGAATAATTAAAATGAACCTTTCGTGGATAATTTGCATATTTTTTAATGCATATTGGCAGCATTAAGCAAAGTATCTATAAACTGAACACTTTCAGATTATACAGGGTGGTCCATTCTAGCGTAATTATTCTATAGCGGTCTTACCGTTCAAGATAGAGAAAAAGATGTAAGGATGAAGTTATATGGTTTGATAAGACCTATAACCTAAAATTATTTTCAACTATACAGGATGTCCCATTTCGACGGAAACAACAAAACGTCAATTTTTTTAAATGGAACACCCTATATTTCTTTGCAATTTCGGATTCAGCTTTTTCAACTGTCTTATGCCTGTATTTGTGTTTTTCAATTGTGTGGCAGTGCTACCAACTAAAAATTAAAAACTGAAAGAAATTGCATTTCCACAGTTATAATATATTATTCTTTTACTTCCTTGTTTATTGTTCTAATTTTGATCTTAAAAGGATGACCCAATTACAGGAAGGCGAATTTTTGAATTTGTCACATTTTATTTTATGTCAAAAAATCTTTCCACATTTACAAGTTTTTTACGCCTAGATAATGTCTGAATAAAAGACGAAACGTCGGCGAAAGAACAAAACTTTTATTACGTAGATCACGCCTTCACGCCTTCCTGTAATTGGGTCATCCTTTCCACAGTTATCTTGAAAAAATCGTAGTGGCCTTGCTTTTCAAAACTAAGAGATGAAACTTGACATGGTGATATTCAAGTCTAAGATCAATATCCCAATGTCAAAAAATTGCGATTTCTTGATACAGAGCGTTCACAAAAAAATCAAACTTTATAATTTTCAAAGTCTCATAACTCATTTTTTTCAAATAGCATGCCCCTAATTTTATAACGTTATCTGATAGCTTTTTTTATCCTCTTGCATTTTTACTAGGGGTACCCTACCCTTAACTTCATTTTTTCGAGATAATCGGAAATTTTCACAAAATTAGTATTTTTCTTTGTTTTTTTTTTCACAAATTGAGTTGGCCGTGATGAATGACAGACAAGCCAAATAGTACGCAACTCTCAATTAGTCAGTCTGAATATTGTCGAACAAAAAAAAATGGCTTCAACGCAAAAATAAAACAAAGTGGGATGCTGGATATCTGGATTATTACCAGAATATCATATCAATCATTTTCTCTCGCGTAAAGTCATTTTTCTTTGTTCGACAATATTCAGACTGACTAACTGAGAGTTGCGTACTATTTGCCCTGTCTGTCATTCATCACGGCCAACTCAATTTGTGGAAAAAAAAACAAAAAAACTACAAATTTTGTTGAAATCTCCGATTATCTCGAAAAAAATGAAGTTTAAGGGTAGGGTACCCCTAGTAAAAATGAAAGAGGATGAAAAAAGCTATCAGATAACGGTTTAAAATTAGGAGCATGCTGTTTGAAAAAAATGAGTTATGAGACTTTGAAAATTATAAAGTTTGATTTTTTTTTGTGAACGCCCTGTATCAAGAAATCGCAATTTTTTGACATAGGGATATTGGTCTTAGACTTGACTATCACCATGTCAAGTTTCATCTCTTACCGTCAGTTCCACAAAAAAGATGATCAGCGATCAAGGCGGATTGCAGATTAACTGAACTTTTTTCTGCTGAATGCCAGGCGATTAACCCCAAAAAATGCCTGAAATCTGTACTAGACTCATCATCTTTTCATTATTGAGGGATAAACCAGCATTTTCATTGATCACCCAGCTAGAAATGGACAAACAAAATCGCGAATCAACTAATCTCGTATTATCTTTTTTGTGGAACCCACGGTTAGTTTTGAAAAGCAAGGCCACTACGATTTTTTCAAGATAACTGTGGAAATGCGATTTTTTCCAGTTTTCAATTTTTAGTTGGTAGCACTGCCATACAATTGAAAAACAAAAATACAGGCATAAGACAGTTGGAAAAGCTGAATCTGAAAGTGCAAAAAATATAGGATGTTCCATTTAAAAAAATTGACGTTTTGTTGATCCCGTCAAAATGGGACACCCTGTATAGTTGAAAATAATTTTAGGTTATAGGTCTTATCAAACCACCTTATATAACTTCTTCCTTACATCTTTTTCTCTATCTTGAACGGTAAGACCGCTATGGGATAATTACGCTAGGATGGACCACCCTGTACATATCCTCAGGGGGGCCACAGACCCCCTGTTACAATAGTGATAATATCAACAATAGACTATTTTAAATTGTTATTCAAACATGGGGGGGCGGTTGAAGCCAGCAAGTTATTTAAATATGGACCCGCGCAAATATGAAATACGCAACTGCTAATTCCAGATCGTGACGGCCGTCAAGGTAAAGGTTCAAAAGCATCGCGTGGTGATGTAGCTGTAAACTTCAGCTTAACGCTAGTACGTCCAGTAAAACAGTAACCATGTTTTTGGCGCGAAAAAATTAATTTCAACTTCGTTCTTAATTTGAAACGAAATTCATGCAAGGACTCTATTGGACGTGCTCTCACCATAGCCAGCTCGCAGGCAGTGAGCACGGTCGCTCAACTTACGCGTTTTGAGTCTTCGCCGTATTTTGATAATCACCATTATTGTTTGAAAACTACTGCTGTACTATTTGCTGCATTAAGGAACGTATTTGTCATTTGAACTAAGTAATCTTACCTAAATTGCTAGTGGTGTCTCACTCTCTCTCTCTTTGCGTTTTCTTGCGTTGTCTCTTTCTCTCTTAGATTACTGAGTTCTGTAGTAGAACGTGCCTTATGTTGAAATGCGACTGTCACTCGTAGAAGATGAACAGATTTGACATAATCATAATCTCGCAGTAGAGTACTTGTAAAAGTTGAGCAGAGGTGGTAACACAACATTGACTTACAAGGAAAGAACTTAGTTGATTGAATCAAATCAAGAATTTTTTCTATTTTAACTAAAGAGATACGAGCAGCTGTCTGAGAGCTGAATTTCAAGTCCGCGACGCAACTTGCGCCACTCATTTACGACATCGATAAGCCAATCATCACGTCGGATTGCGTTATGTTGCCATAGTGACCGGAATTGCGCGGGCGTATCTCCAACTTGAAATCGAGCCCTGAATTTACTGTAGTTTTGACTGATTTGGTTCTTTAAAATACCTGATGGATGGGTCACTGCCTTGAATAATGAACAAACCAAAACCAGTTTTAGGAATTGAACTATTCCAGTGAAGTTGAGTACTACTTACTGCTTTACTGTTTGATTGATCATTATTGTAAATAGGGATGAAATTTTCAGAAAATGGTCAACAAAAGGAGAACGTGAACCAGCAGAGGCACACGAATTCAGGTAGGAACTTGAAGCCCAATCACGAAAGGTCTCAACGTAAGAGACCTGAAACCTCGAGGTCGTCTGCGACGAGCGGCCATCCCCGTCACTTTGTGACCACGTCTCGTTCACCCAAGTAGCACGAAATGGTTGCTAGTGCATGCATGTGACAAAGAAACCACAACGTAAACAACAAAATGCACCAGAGCATTTTCGTACTAATGAAAATGGTTGTATAGTATAACAAGTAGCAAAAACAAAACAACAAAAACAAACTAAAGACTACGTTAAACTAAGTGAAGTAAGTGTGCATCTCTCAAGTGTGTGAAGTTGACTCGCATAAATCTGCCGTGGAAGCTTGTAAAAGCAAAACAATGGCATTTAGGTGTACATGGTACTTATAAAATTTCACTGAAGATGATGATTTCACACTTAAATTCGTGCGAGTTATATGTTCCTAGCTGAAACATATTGTACTGTTTAAAAAGAAAAAATATTGTTTACATAATTAGTGTTGTACAATGTTAGTTGAGCTCGCGCGTGCGTCTGTGATTGGCCCTTGTCTCACTACTACTCACTACATTGCCTTCGGTTGATTGACGTGGCTTTTTTTCTGTGGCGCGTTTTGTACAGGCCAACTTTGCTGTTCAAATTTATTATTTTAACTTAACGATTATTATTTTAAGTCAATACGGGAATGTAGGTATAGTGTATCTTTGTTGGGTTTTAAATCTAAGTTGACACATTCCACTACTTGCTTAAAGAAAGTTTCTTCTGCAAAATATTTAAAACTAATTTTGACTTGTTGTTCGCCTTTTACAATCATTTTTTTTTTGAAAGTGCATTGTATAATATGTAATTCCTATTACATTGATTATTGTTGATTATGAAAATAATTTATATTAATATCTCTTGTGGATAAGTTACATTTATAATAATATGCATACATTAACAGAAAAAATATTGAGTGTGAATGTGTGTATATGTATGTATATAACTAGTTGTAATCTTTTTGGGGGGACTGTAAAAAAAATGTACTATGCATTTTAAACTTTTATTAGAAGATATTAAAAAAAGATCTATCCATTAAATATGTTACATTTTGTGAAAAAATGATTGAGGGAAAAACTGAAGAACTGTTGTTGTAGTTAATTTTCTAGAAACAGCATATCGAAATCCAGCAACTACTACATGAAGCAAACGAAATGAAGGCTTTTATTAATTTTTTTGTAAGATTTTCCAGTTGCGTGTATTAAGAAAAACACAAAAAAACAACAGCCTTGCCTGATCTATACTTACTGTATCTTCATACAAAAAACAAACAAAAAAAAAACGAATAAAATAAAACAGTATTAAAGTTTGGGCTTGATTTTTAATTTAATACACAATGCTTCACAACAATAATAGGTTGTGTGTACTGAACTTGATTTTCTTGTGGCTTGTTTAATTTCAAAAATATCTCGGATGAAATGGTATTTTCTTGAAAAATTACTTAGGTACGATAAAACGATATTTTTATAGTCGATGCATTATTATGCTTCAGCTGTTACATAACATATTGCGTGTGTTAAGGTTATAAAGGTGTTCAGTGATTTACTTTTAAAAGTACGTACCAAAATATTTATTTTGATGACTATGTATACAAAGGAACCAGCCTGTGTTGTATTGATTGGTCGCTTTTAAAATGAAGCTATGGACATCTATACATGTGCTAAAAAAGTGTAAGGTTTTTAGAAAAACCACTATAACAATAGGTAATTCTTGAAGTACCCTGGAGACAAACTTGAGATTTTCGAGTAGTAAATTCCAACATTATTTTGTACATAAATAGTCACATAATTAGGCTGTCCTGCCTGCTCGCTGGTGAGCAAAGTGTACAGCAAATCTCAAGTTTGTTTTTGGAGTGTTTCACAACTGTACATTTTATAAGATCTGACAAATGATGATGTAAAGTTGTGTTTGGAAGAAAGTCCACAAAATTTTCTTATTGTAAAATATTCTAAATCTGTACATAATTTTTCTAAAATCAGTTCTTTTTTATTTTATTTATAAGGTAGGTAGTTTTATGGAATGTGAGCTGTTTAAATAGGAACAAAACTAAAATTATTAAAAGATTTTAGTTGCTTGGATGTGTTTTAAATTCACTTGTCAGGTCTTATGTAAAGGAACATCATTTTATTTACTAAGAATTTTTTACTGTTTTTCTGTGTCAAATTTTCTTCCTTTTTGTTTGGCAGTTATTGTTATTCTAACTTTATAAGGATTAAAATATCTACGTTTATAAAATAATGATTAAAATTTTTAGTAATTAAAATTTGAAAACTCTCCATTTGTTTCATTAATATCCTTTCATGGGTTTTGTTGTTCATGATTATAAATAACATAATTACCAACCATCTTACTCAAAAAAAAAAACAAGCGCCTCTTTCAAGATGCTAAAATCGTCTCAGGGGGCTTAGAAGTTTTATTGATTTTTCACTATGACCTTTGACATATTTCACAACATTTGGCCATTATTATGATGTAGTGAAGCAATTATAGTTTTTTAAAGGAAAAGTCGCAAGAACAGAAATATTTGATTATTAAGGCAGTTTTGATAATAACTATAAACAGCAAAACTTTTTAGCTGAACTGACATCGATAGGGCGGCGTGCTTACATTACACCATGACGTCACATTTGTTATGGGCCAATACTTCCCCGCTTCCCTAAACCTACTCCACTAAATTCCCTATATTATGGAAAATTATACTGCACTTCACAAAACAATAACTGATGGACCACAAGGAAAATAAATACATCTTTTGCGGACCAGTTATAGGTGGCATTAAATAAAAAACTTTTGAAAAATGTACCTATAACGAAACGTTAACCTCAATCGCTTATCCAGAAATATGTTTCGATGCGCTTTTATTCGCGGAAGCTCATTATGTAATTATGTGCTGAAGCGTTCAATTTGCATGAATGCATGAACCTTCGAATATTATAAATAGGTAATAATTGTAGGTAAGGGTAGGAGGTACTTATACAGGTGATTCAAAATAAGTGTCGGACCATCACGAAGGTGCGTTATATGGAGGTGTGGAAAGTTGTTAAAAAAATTCTATGTCTTTTAATTTTGAAGTTATGGAAGGACAAAAAATGGTCCGTCGATTGCTTCTATTTTCTTTGTTTCAAAAGATTTTAGTTAGCTGTTTATGGAAAAATGATGGGTACAAAAAATCAACCTCTGAATCTCTATTGAATTTCTGTTTTCTATACAGGGTGAGTCATAAACTACAAAATTTCAGTTCTTCTAAAAAAACCAGAAGCAAAAGAATTCTATTAGAATGAATTGTGTTTTATCGTGCTCTACCAAGGTTATGGGACCACTGTGACTATTTGCAGGCACTTTTACAAAAATAGTTATTTTCCTAATAAGTGTGGAAAGTACCACTTTTCCGCACGCAACTGCGGTTGACTGAACGAATAGCAGAATAGCGAATGTAGCAAAAAATAAAAAGTGAACGAGATTTATGTAGGTACAATGCTGCAAGATAGTATCCTGTCGTACCGTCACAGAGATTTCCAGCCGTAGGAATAACCAAACAAAAATTCACAAAGTTCTGGTCTGGTAGCCTCACTGCATCGTAAGCCACCAACAAAAATACAAGCGGAAGTTAATAATTTCGATAACATATGAGTGCGGAAAAGTAAATGCGTGCGGAAAAGTGGAACTTTCGAACCGCGTTCGCGTGCGGAAAAGTGGAAATTTCCGCACGCTTGTATGAAAAATCATTTCCAGGATTCATGACTCACTCTGTATACACAGAAACAGAAATTCATTACAGATTCAGAGGTTGATTTTTTGTACTCATTATTTTTCCGTAAACAATTAACTAAAATCTTCTGAAACAACGAAAATAGAAGCGATCGAAAGCCAACTTTTGTCCCTCCATAACTTCAAAACTAAAAGACATAAAAAAATTTCTAACATTCTTCTGACACTCTACTACACCTTCATAATACGCATCTTCAAGGTGGTCCGACACTTTTAATCACCTGTAGAGTGTGTCAATTTCGCGAATCATTTCGTCGTCGTCGGTGTTTTCATGGAGAGAGTAGTTCACCCAAGGGTTGCTGATGCTGAAGGATAATTTTTTTTGACGAAGATTCAATGATAATGGGTATGAGTAGATTAAATTTATCCATCTACTTTATGTATCTCTACAGTCAAATGGTGGATTCATGCATAGAAATTTAAGATTTAAAATTTAACATTTAATTTTATTTCCATAAGAAACCAATGGGTGAACATTTAAATGTTAAATCTTAAATTCTAAATTTCCATGCATGAATCCACCAAAAAAGTTACCTACGCTTTTATTGTAGCGGTACCTACCAACTGAACACTTCTACACTTCTACAGGTGTCCCGAAAATACACCGACAACGTTCTAGGGCGGCTTCCTCTCATCAAAATAAGAAAAAAAGTTCCCATGAACAAACATGGGTCCGGAGACGCTTCATAAGGGAGCTACAGGCCCCTATAGGTGGGACCCTGAAGATGGTTGTTTATTTAATATTTCCGAAACCGTTCAAGGAAAATCAATCAAACTTGACACATTTAATAACCTTCTTATGCCTAACAAAATTTTAATGCCTAACAAAAATGAAGTTGCTTTGAAATAGTTTTTTTTTCGTCATGAATATCGTAATTAAAAATTAGTATTTCTGACCACGTTTACATACATTCAAACTCAAATATCTCGTAAACGTTGCATCTATCGAGGTTGAATAAAGGAACCTTTTTTTGGAAGAAAACACCAATATTCTATAATTACTTGTTAAATTTGGAAACAATCCACATTCGAACAAGTTAGGGTTATTTTTACCCCTACACCTCAGCCTGACCCACCCTTGGTAAATTATTGTGGAATTAATCTTGCCTCATTTTGTTGGGCATAAGAAGGCAAAGAAGGTTAGTGGATGTGTCAAGTTTGATTGATTATTTCCCTTGGACGGTTTCGGAGATACCTATTGAATGAAAACCATCTTCAGGGTCCCACCCACCTTTAGGGGCCTGTAGCTCCCTTAGGAAGCTTTTCCACACCCATGTCCATAGGAGCTTTTTTTCTTGTCTTGATGAGAGGAAGCTGTCCTAGAACGTTGTCGGTATATTTTCGGGACACTGTATGTACGATCGCGCGCAAAATAAACGGAGACAGTGTTTCGCGCGGAGTGTACTGATTTAATGAATTTTAGCCTTCTTGTCACTGTGACACCAAGCCAAAATTCATAAAATTGGTACACTCCGCGCGAAACACTGTCTCCGTTTATTTTGCGTGCGATCGTACCTACCAACCTGTGTTAATTTCAGCACAGCATCAGTTGTATTTAATGTCCTAGACAGACTGTAAAGCTTAATGATCATTAATGGCGCCGCCGTATTCTGAAAGAAAATGTTGTTCACAGCATTATGTTAGAGCTCTGTTATTCTGTTCATCTGTTGTTGGCAAGGCAACAACCAATGGCCGCTCGAGTTTTTGACATAACAGAGCTTCACCATAATGTTACGGACATTATTTCCTTACAGAATCACTCCGTAAGCGTGAATTATTATGATATAAAGTGTGTCACGTCGTCATTCGATCACTAAGTGATAATTTAGAACGTCATTTAAGACCTTAATGATCATCAATTAGGAGTACTTACTATAATCGCCGGTGGTCGTATATCATCGCAGTGATTTTTGAATATCATACCATTGGCGTTTGTATAAGCACGTACGAATAATTAAAAACTTATTTTACATAAGAAATGACCGCCTATTCGCGGAATTTGGATGATACGAACATTGCAAACGCGTAGCACGATATCGGTTCGCGGCACTTTATTTTTTGTTAAAGTCGAATTTATTGATGAGGAGATAGGTTTCCGTAAGTATCCGTGAGACAGGTAGGTATAGATGCCCGTAGCGTGCACGTAGGTATAAGCACGTACGAAAAATTGAAAACTCCTCACTTTACATAAGAAATGACCGCCTATTCGCGAAAGTTGGATGATACGAACATTGCGAACTTGTAGCAAAATATCGGTTGGCGCCGGCACTTTATTTTTGGCAAAGTCGAATTTATTGATGAGGAGATAGGTTTTTCCGTAAGTATCCGTGAGATAGGTACTATTGTCGACAAAAAAAGAGCTGAACGACAGATGAATGACTTTTCAAATTTTGTGAAAGGCCCTTTAGGATTATCATTTCTGACAAGCCCATGACAAAATGCCAGTGATTTTTTTGAGTCACAACACAAGACAACGTCAGTTGTGTCTTTGATTTCTTTGTAGCTATGGACCAGGAGTAGAAGAAGGTGAAGATAAAAATGGATCATTTCCACCGAGATTTCTACCCACTGTATCAACAAGGTATCAACACGAACCCGCAACACGGTGACTTCGTGTTGGTTGATTCCATGTAATATGCTACGAGTACATGGAAATGGCGGTCCGTTGCCTTTTGCTTGTAGGGAAATCTAAGGGGCTCACAGCATGTCGAACATTGGTGAACGAATCGTCCTCTAGCATCTGGACATACCGTGATCTGTACATAGACAATATGGTTCAATGCTCGATCTTCGGCTTCGGTGGTAGCCTTGCGTCTGCCAGAACCTGGTTGCCGTGTCAGCGTTGAATTTTCCTGCCACCTGCACATAACGTTGTAGACCGTCCCTTTCCTGTTACTGAGAAGGTCTGCTACCGTCTTGTACGCGATACCACTCTCCACAAGAGGCATTTTGCACCCTAACAGATTTATTGAACATTCTGTCACGTTTGACACAGAAAATGACAAAGCATTATTGGATTTTCTACCATAAAACCATACGTCCATACAAAATTTGGTCGAAATCGGTCAAACGGTTTAGTAATAAATCGGGGGGGCAAAAAAAAAACTGACATACAGACTAACCAACCAACATAGAGATACCGACCGACACGGATTTTTTTTCGACATATCTCGACGTTTTAGCAGAGTTTTAGACGGGCAGTCCGAAAAACGAATAATTTTTTTTTCGCGATTACCTTACTTTTCAGTTTTCGAAGGATTCGATGAGAAGTAAAAACATCATATGGAGTCATTAAATTAACTAAGACTAAGAACGTCATATGAAGTTTTTTTTTCGAAATTCGACTTTTCTCATGACCCCCCGGCTGCTCCTCCCAACTTTTGGAACACAGGTTGGATTGGAGTGAAATTCATTATGAGTATAAATAATCATCCAAAACAAATCTCTGATAAGTTAGGTACAGCTACAGCTACTGGTTACTAGCTACATGTTCCATGGCTTCAGGCTAGAAAAGAGCAAATAAACCTTATCTATCTATCTACAGGTGTTCAAGCGAGACTGATACTCCCCAATAAAAAAACTTTCCCTTACCGATGATTAAGAAAAAAAAAACTTTCCTGAACAATTTTTTCCGTAGTTTCTGAAAATGTCACGTATAATTTTCCATTTCATGCCATATACAGGGTGTCGCATTTTTTTTGCATTTTTCCGAAGCACCCTGTATTTCATCAGCACAATGGATCGCATTGTTATCGCGATTACAAAATATGCATGACACTTCTCAATTTTTTTCTGAAAAAAATTAAAAAGTTCACGGTGGCATTGGCACCTCAAAAAAAATTTTTCTCAGAAATATCGATTCATTTCAGGAATCAAATATGTCCCGAATATTTGTTCAGTAATTTTATGTCATTTAACAGTGAAACAAAATATTCTGGACATATTTGAATTCTGAAATATTTATAATAATATAAATATTTGTCCATCATTCTCAAAAAATAGATGTTTTCAGAGATGGCATTGTGAATTTTTAATTTTTTTTGTCAAAAAAATCTAGAGGTTCAATGCGTATTTCGAGGCATATTTGCAATTGGGATAACAATCAGTGCCGGATTAACGTATTTGCCGCCCCTAGGCCTGCTTCAAATTTGCCCCCCTTCCCTCCTCCCAGCAAGCAAATCATACCAACGAATGTTCACTGATCATAATAACGAGCTAATTTTTTTCCCGGTTTTTATTATCTTGATAATTGCACGAGAATGTATCACAAAGATCAAAATTTAGATCATGAAACTTGAAAAAAATTATACATACTTCTAAACATAAAACATAAGGAAGTGCTAAGTCAACGACACATTATGAGCAATGTCGATGGTCACAATAAAAGTTTTAGTAGAAAATGCCTGGATTTTGCCGCCCCTAAAATTTTGCCGCCCTAGGCCACCAACGGTCGGCACCATCGTTTATATTTTAGTGCTATGCGACACACAGCGCGTGTTGCATGTAGCAAGCATTCCAACTAAATCAAAGAGCTTGTTTTGGGACGAAAATCCGAGCGCTGACACTAGGACTGGAACCCACGACCCCTGATGTGGTAGTCGAACGCGCTGACCACCACACCACAAGCTCCTCTCAGCTCTCAACTCGTTTATGAATTAAAAAAAAACAATAAATTAGTCAAATTTTCAAGGGCTGTATCTCGAGTGGTAAGCGTTTTAAAGGCATGTTTTTTATGAGTTGGTTTTTGTACAATACAAACCAAATCATCATCTACGTAGGTAGGTACCTACTTACCTCCTCCAGTATTGAATAAAAAACACGAGAAAATTTAAAAAAAACGGCCCCAGACTTTTTTTTATTACGTTTACGTAGGTATGTAGGTATCTCCATTCTGACATTGCTCCAGAACTTCGCTCATCTCATACTGTTACCCATCCCATATCATTTCTATCCTTTTCCCTCGCCTTTTTCTTTATCCCTTATCCTATCCATATATGGTATTATCGCATTATTTTACGTCACAGTTGTTACGTCACAAGTGGGGTGGTCATGGGGTGGACTACCACGTCTATCACCCCACCCTCTCTTTCTGCCTCTGCCTTTCACTATGGATTTTGTGGGAGCCCTCGAACCCCTCGCGGAACCGGGAATTCTTGGAATTGAAAGCGTGGCGTCAATGTTCCGTTTCTCTTCCACTTCTGTCCGGCACCAGCCACGGCGACCTTTCCGCATTCTCTCTCTCGCTCTCCCTGCACGCACGCAGAATCTATTCTAAAGCAAGCAGGGGATTGTTGTTTGAACCTCCTCTGCCTCCTATACGGCTTGGTTATGTCCACTCCACCGCTAGTCAAGGTGCGAAACGTCGCCGCGCCATGTTGTTATCGTTCCTACCTGTTCGAAAATATGCACGCACCTGTTCTTCGCTAATTTTTAAACAGTGCGACGTTTTGTGCTCTTTTTTGACGACCACCATCAGGAACGTAGGGCGATGTTGTGATCGAGACAGAGTGCCGTGTGTGTGATTTGAAAATCGAAACACAGCAATTGTTTTGACCATGATGTTCTTTTGTTTGGATTTGTGGTTCTGCTGACTGCCTGCTGGACTACCATTGTTGGTACATTACCTCCACTCTCACCTTGCACACAGGTATATTGGCACTTGTTTTTATTTTGTATGAAATAAAAATTTGCCTGCTTTTTTTCTTTCGATTCTATATTTTTATATTCAGTCACATTTTTCTGTTATCTATAAATAAACAAAATAACGGCAATGTTTACCTAAAAGACGCTCTTGTTTAGTCGTTCATGTGTAACTATAGGACCTATGAGTTGGGACGTGGTTGGGACCTAGTTATAAAAATATAAACTAGACAAAGTATCTCCACCTACCTCTATAGACAAAACGGGGGTCAGCAGGGCACTATTAAATTTTTTGAAAAAGTGGATTTTCTTTTTTCGCAAATTCCACTTAGTAAGTCCCCTGTGCCTAAGTACTACTTATGTATTTTTTTTTTATAGTAGGTAGCAGCGGTAGTCTCTACATACCATAATACTCTTATAAGCAAGCTTATAAGGCTTAGGTTATTTTGGTTATTATTATTATGTATTGGTAGGGTCGTACCTACCTCTATCTACCATCAAAAATAAAAAAGTCATACCATAACAGTGATACATATATGTATTGAAAAAAAAAGATACCTACCTAGGTACCTATTATGCATAACTACATTTCTTTGACCTCCAGATGTATTACCAGAGTGTATTACCCCTTACCGCTTAGGTATAATGTATATTGACCAAACGTCATTTAATTTTATTTCTTCTTTAGTGTAGGAGGACCATTTTTGTACAGAAGACGTCTAGATGATAATAATATAGGTACCCAAAAGCTAATAATTCATTAGGAATCTATGATTGGTATCTATATAAGAGGTAAAGTTTGTTGATGATATAGGGCACGCACATGGTGTGTCAATTTGCTTTTTCATTCAGCATAGTCTAATAAGTATAGTGTAATGGCCAATTATTGTAAAACTGGATACTGGATCAATTGACATTGGCCTCTATTACCGTTCACTTTACTTTTATAACAGATTGTGCATTAACTTGTTTTGACCGCGTTGTTTTTTTTTTTTCAAAAATCAAGGTGGCTTGTGAATTTACCGGCCAAAATTAACTTGGTAACCAATGAATAATTATTAATCACAGTAAGTAAGTAGGTAATAATAGGGGTAATAATAATTATTATAACTGCAAAGAGTTGTTTCCGGTTAGGTCACAGAATATATACATACCTATATTAGGTTTAGAAGCTTTACGAATGGGTACGAACTACAAGCCTACTAGGTACCTACCGACAATCGGCCTTATTCTCTACGCCATTGAAACTGAAAATTAAAATTCTTTTTTTTTTTCACTCTGGTTCATTTTGGTACATAGGTATTGCCGGTATTGGCCAGGGATCCCAAGTACCCAAGCCTGTGATTGAAGGGACATAGAGCTAGACTTGTTTACCCAGTCAAAAGTAATGTTTGCTATATTCATAATCCCATTTTCAATATCAAAAATTTTCAGTGGCAGAGAGAATAATGCCGAATATCTCTTAGGCCCGGTATTTCCATCTCCGGATTTGTTCCGTACAACTCTACTCGGCAGATAAACACTGCGCTGAACGTACACTCGTACAGCGCTAGGTAGATATGCGAATTACTACGAACGAAATCAAGCATCAAGTCAAGTAATACAAAATACTTGATTTTTCAAGTGCTTGACATACTAAGTCAAGGAACTACTTGACTTGAAAATCAAGTCAGGCCGTGAAACCCTAACAGGATGGCCCAACGAAAACACAACAGAGAGGTTTTTGGACATTTCACCACATTTTTCTGAAAAAGGCTCGGACAGGTCGATTTTCATATCGAAGGGGACATCTGAAACACACATTGGCGAATTTCTATCTTCAGCCCCCTCACCCCAACCCTGTGAAATTTTTCAAAATTTTCAAACCTACCCCTCTTTCCTAAAATTCTCTGAGTGTTCAATTTAATATTCTTGATCTTTCAATTTTCTTCATTGCAGCTAACGTCATCTTGCACAGCATCGAGGAAGAAAATTTTCTGTGGAAAAAGTGCCACCCAAATTCACCCCCTCCCCCCCCCACAACTTCTAAATCAATAGTGTTACTATAGTAGGTTCACCTGTACCGTGATTCTAGTCGGCTGTGAGATTTTGTTTTTAGGTTTCCAAATCTGAAATATAGAAAATCCCCAAAACTTTGCGGTTGGCTGCTCTGGCTTCATTTAGCGTTCGTTGTTCGGATCACTTTTGGAACGTATTTTTTACGCATGTCCTCTGCAGATAGACGGAATATTTTTGCGGGACGTGATGTCTGACGCTTTTTTCCATTATATTAGAAAATGTAGTGATTTTTCGACCTGTTTTTAATTTTCGTAAATGAACAAATAATTTAGAGCAGCTTTGACATTTGACCGGTGTCAAAAATATTTCTAACCTCTTGAAGCCGGTTCAACTTCAGGTTGATTCAAACTAAAAAAGTACTAGGCCTTCGTCCAAAAAAGGGGTCCCATGGAATCATCAATCCTTTCACCTCTTGCAGTCGAAAAGACACGACGAATCATGAAGCACTATTGGCAAGACAAGGAACATCTCAGCAGGCCTGCAGTTGCAGCAGGATTTACGTATAAAAAGTTAATTAAACCTAGGTAAACCGAATTTCAAAAAACCCAGCCGCTCAAAGTTGCGTATTGGACCGAAATTCATGTGAGTACCTTCAGTTTGTAATTTGCCACCGTTTTGGAGCTTGGCGGAACGAGTTTTTGTATATAACTTCATTTCCAGAGAAGTCATTTTCACACCAGGTAAAAAGGCGGCAAGCCTACAATGCTAAAGTAGAAAATTTGCCCAGCCAACTAGAGTCACAGTACAAGTGAACCTACTATACCTACTTAGTGATACATCAAATTGAACGGAATCGAAGAGTGAATTTGGGTAGCACTTTTTCCATCATAATTTTTTGCTCTGATGCCAAAAGGGATGACGCTAACTGAACTGAAGAAAATTGAGGGGTCGAAATATAAAATGGGACAGTCTAAGAATTTTAGGAAGAAGGGGTGGAGGATTGAAGATTTAAAAAATATTTTTTCCGGGAGACAATTCTATTCTCTTTAATTTGATGTATCGCAAGGTGGGTGGCGAGGTGGGTGGTATCATTTGAAATTTCGAAGTTGGGGTGGGTGGGGTTTGAGGGACTCAAGATAGAAATTAGTCAGTATAATATGGTTCAGATGTCCCCCTCGATATAAAAATCGACCTGTCCGTCCAAGCTTTTTTCAAAAAAATGAGGTGAAATTCCCAAGAACCCCTCTGTTGTGTTTTCGTTGGGCCACCTGTATATGTTACATCTACCTACAGTGTGTATTTACAGCAGTGGCCGTAATTACGCTTTGTTTACAAGTCATTCATCTGTCAGTTTTGTCACTTTCATCTTCTAATACTCTCCCATTGACATCGGGTAAAATACCAGAGGATGCAAGTATTGCAAGTCTCAGTCCACTCGATTCATGTCACGTGAACTGCTTCATTCGATTGAAATTCCGATCCTGACCGTTTATATCGGCAATTTAAAGCGGGTCGATTGCCTTAATCCTAATTCCAACCTTGGTTCAACTGGTTCAAATCATCCAGATCTTAATGCATAGAAAAAACAAGTAGCAAAGTCCTCACGGGGGTGAGTCTCATAAGCGCATTTTCGTAGCGCCGCATTTTCAGTAGGCGTTGGTTGGGGTATGCGTTGAATACCGACTTTTAAAACATTTTAATTTTTTTCTTGCAATCGTGCGGTCTAACCAAATATTTTTTCTGCCTATTCCCATCAGCAGACAATCAGTATTAATTTGCAAAAAACCCGATACCTCTACGACTTTTCGTTTAGAAGGAGTTCAACTACAAGACGGACAGACAGACGGAAGCGCGGACTTCAAAGCGCGGCTAATAGCGGATTTCCTACGAAAATGCGCCGAAATGGGGTGATTATCATGGTTTCGATTATGGCATTATGACCGAGATTATGACCCTACCCCGAGCCTACCCTGAAATCTTGATGGGCAATAATCCTCGCATAATAATCTATGACAAGTCAGTACAAGTCATTCCATATTATTGGAGACTGACTAGTGACTATGGGCCGTATTCATACCTCGCTTGAAGGCTAAAAGCGCTATTAGAGCGATGCGCATTCAGGGGCATTTTTCATATTTCAGTGTTCAAAAATACATTATTGCGATTGGGAGCGATTACATGTACAGTATGTTCATTAAAAAATTCAATAATGGGAGGCCGTGGACCGATGATAACCTGGCCGTTTTCGGATCGAATGGCCTGCGTCACAGCCTCCCTTTATTGAAGTTTTTAATGAACATACGGTACTTAACTGCAATTAATTTGCGAGTTCATTTGTATTTTTGAACACTGAAATATGAGAAATGCCCCTAAATGCGCATCGCTCTAATAGCGCTTTTAGCTTAAAAGCGAGGTATGAATACGGCCTTATACCTCGGAACTAAATATTAAATCCGAGATTAAATCTCATGAACTATCTGTTGAAATAAATGAACTGTTCAACAAAATAAGTGTTACACTCGGTGTTACACGTCAAAATATTTGACCCTCGATCGAGCCCTCGATTTGACGACCCTATTTTGGAGCAACATAACTTTTTGCTGTGACTGATTTTGATTCTGTTTGAAACGTTCGATAGCCTAATCTATCGGCTATAGTTATGTCCATATTTTTGTCATACACAAGCATCTTCATGTTGAGTCTCTCCAGGGTGATTACGAAAACACTGCAAAATTAATAAAAGCTCAACAAGAACAAACATTTCTTCTGGATTCCAATACTGTAGTAATAAAGATAGACAGACCTTAAACCTCGGAACGGTCTTTGAATTTGAATTGTCAGTTTTACACACATAGACCCTCTGAGCATTCGATTCCGAAAAGAGAAGCCATCTTGAGGACTTTACAACCCAATAACAGAAATGAGACTGTCATTTGGCCTCACAAAGGACAACAAGAATATCACCGTGGAGCGTGTTCAGAAGTATTGTCCAAGAGACACAATTCTGATCTGATGATCCGAAATTATCAGGAACTACAAACAAAGATAGATTAAGAGAAGCTTGTTGTGTGGTGGTGAGCGCGTCCGACTGCCATGCCAGGGGTCATGGGCTCTATCCCCACCGGGAGCGGTCGGATTTTCATTCCGAAGACAAGTTCCTTGATTTAGTTGGGATGCTTGCTAAGTTTGTGTCGCATAGCACGTAAAATGTGAACTTTGCAACACACAGTGAAGTGATAGTGAAGGAAAGCATTCACCGGCGTCGGTGTTATAGGCCATCCACAATGATGTTAATGTTAACGTAATGTTATCGGCAATGGTAATGTTGACATTCAAAGCAACGAGTTTCAAATGGTGACGTTTACAATCATGTTAGTGGCAATGGTAATCATTACCATTTAAACTCGTTGCTTTGAAGGCTAACATTACCATGACCGATAACATTACGTTAACATTGACATCATTGTGGATGGTCTATTAGGCTACGTTGCGGAAATAGGCGCCGGATTTACGTCGGTTAAATAAAGCAAAAGAAAAGACAAATTAAACTAATGAAGGAACGAAAGTAATACCTTGAAAAAGGAGAAATGTGATTGTCAACCTCACCCGACGATATCAATAACCACTATCCTCCCTGGTAAGCCAGGCCCTGCCTCCGATATTAGCTTATATTTCACCTCGTATTTCACACTGTGTAAATTATCACAGATTAGAATCTCCTGATTGATACAACTTCTGATGGCAAATTGTGCACACAATAACTTGTGTGGCTGTGGCTTCAAATAATTATAAAAAAGTGTTTTCCTTTTTCATATTGACAAAAGAAAATTTCCAACAACTACCAAATAATTCTTTTATATCTGGCTGCTTTTTTTCACGAAACGGTCAACTATTCTTACCCTTGTCCACACTTTATCCATAAATTTAGAAAGCTTTATGTTGTCCATGGAAACCGACGCGACGTCTACCTGTTCGTTCAGGCAGTCGGTAAGTCGACCACCCAATGCCTTCTGTGTCCGAGGGCACTTGGTGACTCATGCACACCTGAATCGCTGATGCCTAATGATATGGGTAAGATATGGGGCATATACCTACCTTCTTCTACCTGTGTCTTCAGGCACAAAGCGAAGCGGTGCAGTCTATCAACATCTTCTGGGGAATATTTAAATTATTGCTGTTGTATAAACAGTTTTTCCGGTAATCCTTGATATGAAAACTAGTTTTTGATTTAAATATTATCTATTTATTATTATTATTCACCCATCCTGCACCTCTTGTATTAGGTCATTAACCTTCATTTGATTTGAAAACATTTGAAGTCGACTGTCTCTTTGAACTCCAGCGAAAACATCTAATATTATCCAATAATTTTCCTTGTAATTTTCCAGTGAGGTGTTGGTGTTACAAGCCAAGTTACAATCACATAACGAGCGATCAAACCATATGATCAAATACTCGATTGCTCAAGTTGGCTTACGGCGTACGATGCTCACTTTTTTCTCGAACGGGCGAATCATAAACGCGTATTTGTGGAAAAGTTAAGCATCGTACACCAACTTGAGCAATCGAGTATTTGATCGCCTGATCGCTCTGTATTTCTCTCTTGAGCTTTCGTTGTACCAGGTCGATGGGTCTTCTTCCTGAGGAGTAGTTCGCGTGACGGACGGACGGACAAGGTGCAGCTGAGAGCTTTCCCCCTGTGAGAAAGTGCGCAAAAAATTACGATTCTACGATTCTTTGTTTAGGAGAAGATACGTGACAGGGCGAACAGACGACAAAGTGCGGCTAATAGCGATTTTTCAAAATTAGAAAATGCGCTAAAGATATAGTACGTTCGACTCGTCTTGCATTTCCATTATCTGATGAAAGCGAGGATGAAAGTGTTCTATTGAGAACAGACATCGAAACATGAAAAATGATTGATTGTTGTTACGTCTTTTTCAGGATTTATGAACTAAAAGGATGCGTACCCCGGAAGGTTCCTTAGAGAGGGTGTTCCCGCCTTACTCCACAACAATTTACACGCAACCCTCAGCAGTGAGTGATGAAAAATCCACCCACGTGATCTCTTTACCAAACAAAGATGACTGCGACAATCCCACGCTCAGGTGAGAACTTCTTTTCTTTTTAAATTCTGTATCATTAGAATAAAAGGATGGGGCAGAAGGCAGATAAGATTTCTCACATACCTATCCTATACTTCAGATTGTATATTGTATGCGCAGATTGCGCATTTTGTATGTTTGTACCATTTCCGGTAAAATTGGAGAACTGCTTAGTATTTCCATTGGAACGGTCATAATACGTATTTATGATTGGTCAAACATGTCTATACATATAGGCTTGTCCGATTTCTACGTGACACGAGTGGGTTGTGTGTGTTTCTCTTCGCCATCGGCCAATCGCGGCCTGAATCGCAACCCACTTGAATCACATAGGAATCTGACAGCCTATAAACAATAAACACTTATAGACATCCTTGTGATTGGCCGAGCTTTTTATAGCGGTGCTCTAATTTAAACATATTTATTACAGAATACACTGAAACTCTTCTATTCTTTAGCTTATACGCCTGGATGGATAGGCAACCCAACATGCTTCAATTTAATTCAACTTACTTGAATTGAATCACTTCTCCCGTTTTTGTTACCACCGGGTTTCAGTGGTGCCGTGACCAGGATAAGCTCAAGAATAAGAGAGTTTCAACACCCTTACCCTTATTATACAAGGTGTCCCAGAATAAACTGGACAACGCTCAACCTGAAACTACGTTCATCAAGCTATCGGGAAAACCGAAACCGGTTTGCAAAATTCAGCTTTATAAAGCCGGGTCCAGACTTGGTGACATGTTATATAACATTGTTTGAGAAACAGTGTTTCCGTAACAATGTTATATAACTTTTCATCGTCCACACTTGAAGGAACATAACATGGAACATGTAACGTGAACTGCGAAGAAATTATCAGCTGATGACTACCGCTGGCGGACAGCCAGTGGCGGCAAAACGTCGAGTGTGGTTGTCAAGCTCGACGGGTTGTCAAGCTCATTCAAATTGGTTCGCAAATACAGGCTGGTCCATCCTAGCGTAATTATCCCAGGTACAGGGTATCCTTGATACAAGGCGTTCACAAAAAAAAACATCAAACTTTATAATTTTAAAAGTATCATAACTATTTATTTTAAATTGCATGCCCCTAATTTTATAACGTTATCTGATAGCTTTGTTAATCCTATTTTATTTTTACTGGGGGTACCCCTAGTAAAACTCTTGAACCTCCTTGAACTCCATTTTTTCAAGATAGTCGGAAATTTTCACAATTTTTTTTTTCAACTGAGTTTTTTTAATGCATGACAGACAAGCCAAATGGTACGCAGCTGTCAGTTAGTATGAATATTGTCGAACAAACAAAAATGGCTTCAACGCAAAAAGACAACAAACATCAAAGTGGAATCCTTGATATCTGGATTAATACCAGATTATCATATCAATCATTTCCTCTCGCGTAAAGTCATTTTTCTTTGTTCGACAATTTTCAGACGGACTAACTGAGAGCTGCGTACTATTTGGCTTGTTTGTCATTCATCACGGCCAACTCAATTTTTGGAAAAAACCTAGAAAATTACAAATTTTGATTTCCGATTATCTCGGAAAAATGGGGTTTAAAGGTGGGGTACCCTCATGGACCTGGGTACCCCTAGTAAAAATGAAAGAGGATAAAAAAAGCTATCAGATAACGCTATAAAATTGGGGACATGCCATTTGAAAAAAAATAGTTATGATACTTCGAAAATTAAAAAGTTTGATTTCTTTTTTGTGAACGCCCTGTATCAAAAAATCGCAATTTTTTGACATTGAGAAATTGGTCTTTGACTTTACTATCACCATGTCAAGTTTCATCTCTTAGTTTTGAAAAACAAGGCCGCTACGATTTTTTACGCTACGAACTGTGAAAATGCGATTTTTTTCAGTTTTCAATTTTTTGTTGGTAGCACTGCCACACAATTGAAAAACAAAAATACAGGCATAAGACAGTTGAAGAAGCTGGATCGGAAAATGCTACAAAAAATAAGGTGTTCCATTTAAAAAAAATGACGTTTCGTTGATCCCGTCAAAAGGGGACAGCCTGTATAGCTGAAAATAATTTTAGGTTCAAGGTCTCATCAAATCATATCTCTTTTCTCTCTTATGGACCACCCTATAGAGAACTAATAGCAAGAAAACCAAAATTCTCAGTCGCTTTTTCCAGATAAAAAATTAACAAAAGTAGGTGTCAATTCAAATCTTGATACCTCCTCAGCGTCTCAACCGATTCAATTCATTTTAGTTGCCATCTTGAATTTCCAAGAAATGCCTGTTCTTTTGAAATTCAACAATTGTTTTGTCAAGTTGGATAATCTAGTCCGGATGCTAGTTGCATAAAATGGAATGAACCTTGAATTTTTTGATGAGAAAATGCTACTTGGTGGAAATGTTCTTTGCATCATACTCTTCCGATCCAGAAAGGTAGCCATCAGCGCCATCCATGCCGGCAGGGTATACATTGTGAAACAGGAAAAAAAAGTTGGAAAATTATATTTAAATAACCGAAGCATGTGGAGGCCTGTAATTAATCACATACATTAACTGTTTTATGCTTATGGAGTAACAGCAAACTGTTCTTGATTACCTTGAACCGTCTTTGAAATGTAGGGGAAAAACAGAAAAAAAACAAAAACACTTTTTTTTCCATAAATAAGTGATTAACTATTAGAGATATTGACACAATACTTGGTATTTCTACAAAAAGTAATGTTAGAAATGATATGAGCTGGGTAGCCAATTCCTAAGCCAACAATTTCCAGAAATACGATTGTCAACTTTTTTTTTTCCTCTTGAGCACCATCTTTAATCAGCCCTGTGAGGTATCGTTGAAAAAGTGATTGGTTATCATAATAATGGTAATATTGCATCGTAAAAACAACCTCCCCATCATAATTTAGTGACCTCTTCGGCGGGAAAGAATTGCCATTCACGTATTTTCTGGCTCTTCAAAGCTTTAGTGCCCATGATGGCATTTGCAACATCTGAAATGGTAAAATATGTTACGCATTGTAAACCTTGATGTACTTTGAGGTAGCCTACCAAGTTTTGCAATCATCAATTGGAAGGTTTGTTCTTAAAAGCTGTTTGAACTAAATCTGTTTTATTTTTTTAGGGAAAATGCAAAATATTGTATCTTTCACCCTTATTTGATCCCTCGTTGAGGAAAGCCCGAAACCGAAAGTCTCCAAAAATTGTATGCTAATGGTTCACTGAGAGCTGCTCTTCAATGTGTAGTTGTCAAAATCTGCATAGTTGCGTTCAGATTCCAGACAGAGAGCGACAAAGAAGTTCATGCAGTGAAAAAGACACAACTTCCAATACAACGGAGAAATCCCGGAAATGTCCCTTTTAGATAGGCTTCCCGCAATACACAGGTTCTGTAAGACTCTCAAGCGTGGATGAAAGGCTTGAAACATTACTAACTTAAGGTTCTAAAAGTGTACCAAATTGCACATTTATGTTATAAAAAGCAAGGTCTCCAGACAGCTTTCAGTCTAGCTCTGGACTAGTTTTTTCTCGACTGTAATTTATGCTTTTTTTACTGCATGAATTTCTTTGTCGCTCTCTGTCTGGAATCTAAACGCAACTATGCAATTTTTGACAACTAAACATCGAAGAGCACTTCCCACTGAACCATTATCATACAAAATTCGGAGACTTTCGGTTTCAGGCTATCCTCAGTGAGGGACCAAGTAAGAATGAGAGACCCAATGTTTTGTATTTTTCATAAAAAAAAACGGCACAAATTTTGTTCAAACAGCTTTTAAGAACAAACCTCTCAATTGATGATGGTGAAACTTGGTAGGCTACCTCAAAGTACATCAAGGTTCATAATGTAAAGTATATTTCACCATTCCAGATGTTGCAAATGCCATCATGGGCACTAAAGCTTTGAAGAGCCAAAAAATACGTGAATGACAATTCTTTCCCGCTGAAGAGGTCACTAAATTATGATGAGGAGGTTGTTTTTGCGATGCAATGATTTCATGTTACCATTATTATAATAACCAATCACTTTTTCAACGATGCCTCACAGGGCAGATTTAAGATGGTGCTCAAGAGGAAAAAAAAGTTGACAATCGTATTTCTGGAAATAGTTGGCTTAGAAATTGGCTACTAAGCTCATATTTCTAACATTACTTTCCGTAGAAATACCAAGTATTGTGTCAATATCTCGAAGAATTACTTATTTATGGAAAAAAGAGTGTTCTTGTTTTTTTTCTTCTGGTTTTCTCCTACATTTCAAAGACGGTTCAAGGTAATCAAGAACAGTTTGCTGTGACTTCATAAGCATAAAATAGTTGATGTATATGACATGTTTCGGTTAATTAAAAATAATTTTCCAACTTTTTTTTTCTGTATCACCCTGTATACGCCGCCGGCATGGATGGCGCTGATGGCTACCTTTCTGGATCGGAAGAGTACGATGCAAAGAACATTTCCACCTAGTGGCATCTTCTCATCAAAAAATGCAAGGTACTTTCAACTAGCATCCGGACTAATCTTGTTGGAAAAGAACGAGAGCGAAAGTACTTGATTTTTTTTTTCAATCATGTCCGCTATTTTGAATTTCAGAAATTTCGCCATATTGGAGTATTGCTATGGTAGCCTATTCAATGGGCTATCCACTGGTGTCGGACTCGTTAAGATCGGCTAAGAAATGAAAAATGTAGAGAGAAAAATCTAGCTTCCGTTTTTTTATGGCCCACCCGCTATAGTTGAGCGTTGTTCAGTTTATTCTGGGGCATCATAGTATACAGGGTGTTTCGGTGATCTTGCGAAAAAAATCTCCGGGAGGTGACGCCTTCAAAAAAAAAAAAAATTGAAAAGGAAGAGTAACATATTTTGATCCTAGAATGCTTCCTAAAATGTAAAATAATAGATTATTAAAAAAATATTCATGTGGAACGTTACTACCTATCATTGCCGTTGACATCCAATGATTTTTTTTAACATTAATAATTCCCGTTTTATCTCATTATTGATAAAAATATAATCTTTGGTACTTACACTCTTGGAAATTATTTACAATACGGAATTCATACAGTTAGAGATAATAAAACTTGCATTCAAAACGCATGTCAGTGAAGTTATGAAGTGTGTTGAGTGTGCTACGATTTTTGTTATTTATTGTTATTTTTGGGTTTTATGGCACCATTTTTAAGTTTAAACGATGGAGTATATAGAACAGTGAGTTTTTTTGATAAAGGAGCTGTGGTAGATGCGTTTTCAAAGCCAATTTTGGTTGCTCTAATGAAACGGATGTTCAACTCTTGATGGCGAGTCCGGGTCGTTCTTTTTGATTAAAACATGTATTTTTATTCCGTTGATGTCATTGTTCTCAAGTTTCAAACTTTAGAATTTTTGAACATTTGCTCCTCTTGTGTTTTGTTGTCAGCATGTCAGCACTCCAATTCATACCTTTTTGCAGAGGTGATCTTTTGATTTTAAGATAATAATTATAGATCTTTGATTAGATAATGATGGCTAGATTCTATTGCCTAATACTGCTGAAATAATCCTTGTGACTCCACTTTAATAAAGAAGCATTGATCGTACAGCAACGGCTAAAAAAATAGCACCACCGCACTGCTACCAAATCAAGAAGCTGATTTTCAGTGTCCGACAATGCATGCATTGACAATAGAAATCAGCTTTTACTTTTTAGATTTTGTAAGGGTGGGTGGTTCGATTTTTTTTAGCCGTTACTGTACTTACCTAATTCTAGAACATAATAAGTTCCAACAGGTTATTATTATATTCTGGACAAAATGAGTCAGAGGAAATGATCTTTGGTTTGAATTTTGTTCCGAGCTACATACAAATATTATGGCAATGGTAGTTGAAAAAAAGTATTACGAGTATGTACCTCGAATGTGTGTTCAGATTTCGAGAAACTTTGAAAGGGTAGGTAAGTTCTAATGTTTTGAGGTTACTTACTTACCCACAAAGATGGCCAATAAGATGGTACCTACTTACATTATTGCTTGCTTATAGATTGGAAATCCCTTTGAAATCCCTTGGAAATCAATGGGCGAGTTTGGAAAAGAACTATAATTTTGGACAAATAAGTTTGTTAAAAAGTAGGTTTGGGTGGAATAGTATTATTTTCATTGTACTTGCTCAAGTACTTGATACCAACATTCTTGTTCGAACTGAGTACTTCGGACTGTTTTACATACAATCTATCAATTTGTTCCAGTGTCTTGAGGCTTCAGCACCGCCTTAGTAACTTCACGCTCCATAAAAGCACCAGCGAACCTGTGGTTGCTGTCAACATCCCACCGCCTTGCCAGGATAGCTCGCCTGATACTCCTCAACCTCAGTACGACTTGTCCCAGAAAGGATGGATCACTGGTGTCTTCAGTTGTCTAAGACCGGTCTTTTCCATAATCGGAAAGAGCACTATAAGCGAAATTAGAAATGTTCAAGGTGATTATAGCTGATCCATAGTAGATCTTTCTTGGTTTCGAAGAAGGTGCGAATGATAATAATTATTTATGCCTCCGCGTTGGAGTTGAGAAAAAATTGAAAACAAATCGTGAAATTCTTTATTGAGGGAGAAACAGTTGAAAGTAGATTTTTGAGTTTGTAAATAAGAACGACGGGAAGGAAACTCTCACTCGGGACAAAATATTTCAAGACCCAACTACTCTAAGACCCAGAATTTCCATCCCGGGTTAACTCTATCTTGAGGTTAACCTCGAGGTTAACTTATGGCTAAATGCCGTAACAGCGATTGTTTGAACAATTCTCATTATGCAATGGCATTTATAATTTTGTTTGAATTTGACTAGGAGGTGGAAATACTGGTCCTATTGTAGTTCTCAATATCGAAAAGCAGGCAAGTGCAAATTAAAGTGCAATTTTGATTGTAGATGACTGGGAAATACCATTTGAACAAATCACAGACCTCCACTATTTGGGATATGGTGGCCAAGGCGTTGTTTTCTCTGGAATGCTCAACAGTCAACCAGTGGCCGTCAAGAAAGTCAAGGATATCAAAGAAACCGATATCAAGAACCTCCGAAAACTGAACCACCCAAACATAGTTAAATTCAAAGGTGTTTGTACGCAAGCGCCATGTTTTAGTATAGTAATGGAATTCTGTCCGTATGGACCTTTGTATAACCTCTTGAAGAATCAGAAGAACGTCGTCACGATCAACAGGGTGGTTTCTTGGGCCAAGCAGATAACAAGTGGGATGCATTACTTGCATTCCCAAAAAATCATTCATCGAGATTTGAAAAGTCCCAAGTGAGTCTCTAGCATCCTACATGTTTGAAACGTATTCCCTTAAATTTGTCTTTTTAGTGTTCTGATTGGTGAAGAAGAGATAATCAAGATAAGCGATTTTGGAACGTCAAGGACTTGGAATGGGGTGAGCGAAAAGATGAGTTTTGCCGGCACAGTGGCTTGGATGGCTCCAGAAGCCATCCAAGAAATGGAATGTTCCGAAAAAGTGGATGTTTGGTCATTCGGTGTGGTTCTTTGGGAGCTTCTCACGTGCGAAATACCCTACGATGGCATGGAACAGAGCGCTATAATGTACCTCGTCGGCATTGGCAAACTGAAGCCGCCGATTCCGAAAACTTGCCCTGCCGGTTTCAAGCTCATCATGGAGATGTGCTGGAAATTCAATCCAAAAGAACGGCCGTCTTTCAAGCTGATCCTGAACCATCTCCAGATCGCCTCAGTGGAGATCCTTGGAATGTACGAGGACAAACAGTTCTTCAAGACGCAGGAGAGCTGGAAGGAGGAGATCAAGTCGCAGATCACCCAGTTTAAGGCCCAACTTCAGGAACACAGGGTCGAGTTTCAATTGAAGGAAGAGCAGCTGATCAAGAAACGCGAGACTGAAATTAAGCAGATCATGGACATTCGGGAGTTATACGATCGAAAATTGGAGAAAGTTAACCAGCTGTATTTGGAATTGACCGGGGTTTTACAACAAGTGGAGCATAATTACAGGCAGGGCAGTCGGAAGAAGCGGATATTCAATCCGTTGATGAGGAAACTGGAGAGGCGAAGAAGCAACCATAGTACAACTCCCACTAGTCCGGAACACAGTATGACAAGCCCTGATAGTCCACAACCTGTAAGTAAATATGATAGATGTGATTTTGGTTCGATTTCTCCATTATGATTTTTTCAGTCACCTGCCAAAAAAGCCCCGCTTTATGTGCAACTCAACACGGCCACCAACCAAACGGAATCCGTGACGCAAACCACGCAGACCTGCACGAAATTTCGCAAGAAGCACTACAGGGCCAATTCTGGCTCGCCTCGGAATTCCAGAACGACGACAAGGAGTTCGATCGGCGTAGACGCTGAGACACAAACAGAGATGGAGGTCAGCGAAACTTCAGACATCAGTCCGGTGACGACGTCTTTATCGCTGGATAAAATCACGATACCGTCCGTGGGTGGATCTCAAAAAGTTATTCTTAAAGAATTGAGGAATGAATCTGACGACGAACAAACCAACGGAAACTCTATTCAGCTCCACTATTTGTACGGCGAACAACCTGGTTAGTACAGATTCCTGATCTGTTTTAAAAGTCTTTTTTGAAGTAGGTACATGAGAATTATTTAGTCATGGTAGCGTAAAAGCAAAAGAACCTACCCTACGTCTACATGTCTTACTTGTGATACGCTGAATTACTAAGTAAAAACCAATGGTATCCATGCACTCACACCTTGCCTTCTTCCGCGATAGCGGACGGTTTTCCAGCATTTATAAATTTCAGAATGTGTTACGACTGAGTTGATATTGACTGCAGTTTTTCATTCCAGCAGTTCAAGTCTTCACCAGGTGTGACTCTGTGGGTCATGACAATACGCTGAACAGAAACACCGAGCCCGAAGACACGCTGGAAACTCTCGGCAGCAAGTTTTCCGCCCTGAAGAACCGCAACATACTATCTGACATGCGGTTGTCACGCGAAAATGGAAATCTAGATGGAGACTTGGGCCCAGACAGCACCGAAGATATGTGCAATGACTCCTTCACCGACGAAGAAAGCGAAGTGTACAACAACTCGCTGAGAAGAAGGAGTAATGCTCGACGGCCCATTTACCCTGGGCGAAGACCAAGTCGCCAGAAATTTTCTTCGAGCCACTATCACAAAGAACTAAACGCCTCAGATGAGGGCGATACTTCAGAATACTCAATGTCGCCATCCAGCAGGAGCTCGACTTTGGAATCGAACCCTGCTACCAAAGGAGCAGCAGTACCTAATCAGCAAACGAAACGTCCAAACGATAGGTCAGATGGCTTGTCCGATAGTGATTCGGAGGGAAACATGACGGTGGTCACTCAGATTTCCTTCAACATGAACAAGTCGGAGAATGTGGTCTGAATTTTTTAATGCGAAAATTGTGATTTTGTTGTTATATTTTTCATTTTTTTTATGTGTACAGTATTATGATTGGTAGATGTGAGAGGATGATGGTGAATGTTTGCACACAGGTTGCACGATTTTTTGTCGGAGCATATGGAGTATTGTGCAATTTTTTTTTGCCTGGAGCTTGTTCAAATCGAAAACTGATGCGTCACATTATTACAAAAAAAAATAGTGGATGATCAGTGGTGGTTCGTAGGTGACCTAGGACATTCTTGTGGTTGAACCTGAAGTCTAGAACCAGTGATTTGTAAAAAAACAACGAATCATTATAGACAGTATCTAATTGGCCAGACCGGCAGCAATCGCAAATGAGACGACTGGTAAGGTAGGCGGCAATAGTGCTTCAAGTTCGTATGTTATGCCAGGCTCATACACCAAGTCCAACGCGTAAGGATAAAGAACAACTCTTCAAAACTATCGCTCAGCCAAAAAAACCAAACCATGGCTCAATGGGTAGCGTTTCGCCCAAGTATGCGGTAGCAGGGTTGGTTCTCGCCAAAGAAACTTCTTTTATTTTGCCTTGAGAGCAGTTTTGGTGTCGCCAAGCTCTTTTCGAAGTCGTCAGATCCTGGCAACAATTAGCCTGGTAGACCGATCGTCTCATTTTCTGTTGGTACCGATTATAGCCATAGCTAGCCGCCAGTAACTTACATTTATCTTTACACAATACAAAAATATATTTACATTGTGTGCATGCAAAAGGCAACTGATTTCATCATATTTAAAATGAAGTTGCGAGTGAAAGTTTTCTAGTCAACAAAAAAGTGAATATACAGGGTGTCCAGAAAATAGCGGAAAAGCTCTCCTGTACTTTGTAAGGGAACGTTCCCCTTCAGGGATTTTCGAAAAAATTACAATTTTTTTTAAATCAATACACATCCAGTGGTAGATATTTTTTTCTCATAATTCTACCGTCAACAGTAAACTGAAATCTTTTGAATCAACAAAACTAGGAGGGTTCAAAGGGCCGTCCCTTGACCCTTGATAACCCCAAAAATAAAG
Source organism: Anaspis maculata (assembly GCA_949128115.1). Taxonomy (NCBI): domain Eukaryota; kingdom Metazoa; phylum Arthropoda; class Insecta; order Coleoptera; family Scraptiidae; genus Anaspis; species Anaspis maculata. The sequence goes on from OX421963.1 coordinate 45,568,441, forward strand.
GTCGTAGATTTTTTTAACATTTTTTCGGAATTCCCTGAAGGGACCCTTACTAACGTACTGGAGAGCATTTCCGCCATTTTCGGGACATCTTGTACTTACTACCGTACGTTCCGGATATGAATAAAATTAATGCGTGGATAGCAAGGCCCGTTATACATTAGCGAACTCGCCAAAACCCGCCAAACTGGAGGAGACTAGTACTATGATATTATTGATATTATATGGCAAACCACACAAGGTTTTCCTAAGCAAATCTCAAGTAGGTAGTTATTTACACATAATTATAGGTAAAAATATCTAATATCCGTATTCCTGTTCCTTTTATACTGAGACAAAGTGATCTTTGAAATTTATAGTTTTTCTTGCCTTCATAAAATAGTAATTGTGTAGCAAGATCGTGAAAGGTGAATGTAATCGTTTTTGCTGAATTTGCCTTTTCCGGCCGAGGTGGGAGCGAAGCAACGAAGCAGGAAATCAAATGAGCCCTAAGAACTTTGAGCCGAGGTACACAAAACGTTTTTGGACGAATATATCACAATAAAATAAAAACACAAACATTCCAAGGGTCAAGTAGTGACAGAAAGATAGGCTGTGAAATGAATTGGAAACTGAGTGACTAGTAGGGGACTATCGACAAAAAAAATTACACTTCACTATATACGAAGCATTTACTATATATTATATACGAAGTTCACATTGGTTGAGATAAAGCGGAAACAAGCCTAGAAGATTCACCGGAGCTGAAAAGAGGAACTAGAAAAATGTGGGTAGTAGGAAAAGAGCTAGAACTGAAATGATCACGGATCATCAAGGTTTTGTTTCAAAAGCTACGAATTTCCACTGATCATTTTTATCATTTATATATTTATATTTTAGTAATTCATAGTAAATTATTGTTACGTGCAGGGTGAGACGTTTTCATTTTTATTGAAAACGTTGACCTAGAAATTTTATAATTCACCCTGTATACATATGCAATATGTTATTTACCATTATAACAGACCTGAATTGTAGAACCTGGAAGAGTGTCTAAAATATAGCGAAGTGCTTAACATTACACAGAAGGTGATATGTTGGCAAATTTTATTTCAAGTGTAAAAGAATAAAAATATCCTTAACGCATCAAACCAATAACAACCATAATAAACTATGTTTTAGTTTCAGTCACTCCTCTTTCTGGGTTTTATATTATGATCTGTGTTTTAGGTGAACTATAAAATTACGTGTTATGGTGTCTAATATCGTGATTAATACATTCCAGAATTTTGTGATTTTTTAAGCCTATGTATTTTCAGGACCTAAATTATTTTTGACAGTTCCGCAGCTAACGCTTTGTATCTTTTTACCTTATATTTGGTCCTTTTTTTAGTTCCTATTTCCATTGTTTTTGTATGACTTTGGCCTAGTATTTCCATCCCGGGCTAACTCTATTCTGGGGTTAACTTAAGGTTAAATACCATGGATACCTGCCATTGTTCTAACAATATTTGCTTGGCATTTTAAAGTTGACCTAAGATGGAAATACAGGGCGTAATTTAGATACCTATTTGATATTTGTCTCTCAGATGATAGGATGTAAAAGAACTGTAATTGATGCGTTACCGCCAAATTTGGGATATTGTAATTGCCTAATTTAAATTGAATGTTTAGGTATTATACATGCAGTTGTGATCGAAATTTTTCCGTACGGCTTGGTTTTACGAGGTAAGATAGCCTGGAAACTGCCAGACTCCTTAGAAACCACCTCTCATCCACCCTCTCAATGGCGGATTGCATTTACAATTTCCATGAGAACATGGTACAGTCGTGCAATTAAATGCTGTTTTTTCTGAGATAACATGAACAAAAATTTGAAATGTTTTGTAGCCATTCATAGGGATGATGGAAGGCTATTTTTTTTTATTAAGAAAATTTATTAAATAAATAACACAATTTTCAAATGGCGTCAACTGTAGCTTTCCAGCATCCCTGTGGATAGATGGATACGGAACATATTTCAAGTTTCGCTCAGGCTATCTAAAAAAAAAAACAGCATTTATTGTTTCCTACAGTAAAATTTTTCTTTGTGAAAAAGCTTCTGTCGAATAAAAATTTTAGCAATTTTTCTCACCTGATAACGCAGATGTACGAAACAATAATAATTGCACTACTGTACACTCTGGCATTTTCACTCTGGAATGTCAGATTTGCAAAAAAAGTCGTGCGAAATTATTTAATCACAATCATAGCTTCAAAATTGAGCTATCCAAATCCATCTTTGAAGATCCATCTGGCATCCATAGCAATAGGCTATTCTGTGGCAGTGGTACTATATTTACATGTAATTCAATTTAGATAATATTACCTATAGGTACTGGTCCCTAACTATCCAGCTGAAGTTCCCTTAATTCTGTAAGAAATCTAGTACAACTCATAAAATTCTTATAAAGGATGACTACTTAGAAAATAGAAGCTATTTTTAAGACTTCATTGTTGAAAATGTTACTAAAGTAGCTGTACATACTAGGCAGTTTAATATACTTTTCAAACACTCAGTACTTTACAACATGGAGAAGAGTGATTATACATACAAATGTCGCTTTTGTGCCTTTATAAATGTATATTTTCTGGAAAATGTTTTGCTGTAAAAATCAACAATGTAGCAAATAATTTACGTTGAAAATATTTTAATATCTAACAAAATCATTATGTTGTAAAGTACTATGTGTTGGTGGAAAAGGAAAGAAAATGGTGCTTGAAAGCTAAACGCGGGAAGCTTGCCGCCTCCCGCATTTCTGTATTCTGTTTATTATCGTAGGTATGTAGGTATAACTTGTTGTGTCGTATCAACTGTTCGGTTTGAACATGTTCTAGTGTTATGTCCTTAATTCCTAAATGTACTTTAAATTATTATTTCTACATTCCTTTTCGTAGTGATAAGTTTTATATCGTCGGTAATTATATACATGCAAACCTGCTTATTGGGTTGTGTATTAATTCAATTAAATAAATTTATAGCGAAAATCTGAAATGTCTTGTTTTTTCGACCAACAGAGCCGCGGATTTACTACTTATGACAACGTTTGATGTCTCGGAAATTTTTGCGCCTCTTGAGACAATTAAAAAACAACAGTTCTAAAACTGAAAGAATCTCTTGCAGTCACATGTGGACAAAAAAAAATTGTAGCTGAAGAATTTAAAATTATTTGTTCCATCAACTTGGTAAGATAAACGTTACTTCAAGCGAGGAATACAGGGTGTTTCACTGGAAACGAGCCACCCTGAATAAATTTTTGCCGGGTGAAATTTAGAAAATTTCCCGAGACCCGTCGATTTTTGTTTCGAGGACACAAAGGCTAAAGCATACATTGGCAAATCTCTATCCTCCTCCTCCTCGGGGAATGAAGCTAGAACCTTGGAACTTCTTCCGATGGATAGCTGATGTCCCCAAGGGTGGCCAATGGGCATTATTTTTTTTTATACATAGTTATTATTATCAAAAAAACAAAGATTTCCTGTGCACTTCTAAGAAGTTGAACTCCTCCTCGGGGAATGAAGCTAGAGCCCTGGAACTATTCGGATGGATAGCTTAGCGTCCTCGAATGTGGCCAATGCCAGTGATGGGCAGATTGGATATCATGAGTCCGCCGACATCTTGGCCGCCATATTGAAATTTCTTATTAGTTGAACGATTTTCATTTTTCAAGAAACTTTGAACTTACCCGCCTGCCTCGTATATGATCATCCTTATTCTCAAGCTGAAATTGATTGACTTCTTAGCAGTGGTCGAAATAGCAATTTTTACGAACCGGAACGCTGATGGACTCTCGATGCTAGCAAGCGCTGCAGTAGACAATTATATCCCATTTACGATGTACCTACGAGAGTTATCGCGTAAACGTAACGTAACGTAAAGTTATCGCGTTGATGCCTATGGTTGATGCAAGTTTGGTGGTACCCGAAGGTTTATAAGGGAATGGTTATGGTATAATCATCGTGCTTACGATGAAATTGCTAGGCCCGACCTTTCTTACAAGAAAAATGTGGAACACATGATCACTAAAATTTATAATAAGATTCCAGTAGAAATAATAAGAGACTTACCTGTGTATGAACCGAGGTATGAACTGAAAATCCGGCTATTTGTATGACGGTGACCGGCACTGTCGACCTCCGTCAGAGCTCAGAGGGCACCTCCGTATTGTAGCCCGCACCAAGTGGGTGACAGTGCTTCCTGCCTTCTTTTCGTATCGCAAGCGAGCAGCGACAGAATTCCGCACCAGAGTCTGCAGAAAGGACCTTCAATCTGTGGAAAATAAGTGAGTGTATATGCTACAATTATATAGGGTGATGTATGTATATGTAGTTATTCATGTACCTACTTCAATTATTGCAGTAACACTATCCGTTTCAACTTGAGAATTTTGGAAAGGTAGAAAGTTAGATATACTATATCTAACCTAGAAAAACAATCTTGTGTCCAAACAGACACCTTTATGGTGGTGTATTTCAATGTTTTTCCACATTATCAATCTATTGGGTTCAATATGGTGATGGGCGATTCGAATGAAATTTCGAATAAGAATTCCTTGAAGAATTCGAATTGTGCTAAGTAGGTATACCTATAGGTCGCGGGAACAAAAATGGCGCGCTAAAGATGGGTATATATGGTATGATATGTTATTTTCACTAGTACGTACTTGTTGATACAATTTTCTACAGTTGTAAAGTTGTAATAAATATATAGATAATTTATTGAACAATTGTCACTTTATCATAAAAATTAATGTGCTAGATTCAAAATTTAACTGAGTAATGTCAAAAACAAGCGAATCTCCACACCGGTACTTTGGCACCCTCTCAGGCGCAAACGCGGGTAAGAAGCTGGTAAAGGTGCGTTCAGTCAGCTTATTTAGCCGCAAGTTTTAATTTTAGTCGCAAGCGCAGCGACGCCCATTGGCTCTTATGAACCAGCCTCCTCAGAACATCCAATAAGCGATGCAGCGCTTACGACTAAAATTAAAACTTGCGGCTAAACGTGCGTCCAGTCAGCCTATTTAGCCGCAAGTTTTAATTTTAGTCGCAAGCGCAGAGACGCCCGCATTGGCTCTTATGAACCAGCCTCCTTAGAACAGCCAATGAGCGATGCAGCGCTTACGACTAAAATTAAAACTTGCGTTTAAAGGTGGGTTCAGTTAGCTTATTTAGTCGCTGTTTTAGTTTTAGTCGTTGTCGTAACAGAGAAGAGCGTTCATACAGCAAGATTTAGTCGTAAGAATTGACCAATAGGAGCTCAAATGATACTGCGCGAATCTTCATCTTCATACGGTCCGTGTTCATAATGGGTAGTATTAATACAAAAACTCGTAAAAAAATAAGCATAAATAAGTATTTGCTTACATTTATGAGGAGTACAACTCCTCTGAAATCGAAGCAAATGCTTATGCTATTTTTTTATTAATACATACAGCCCATTACCATCACCATCCATGCTCATACCTTATACCGGTAATTATGCAACCTGCAAGTCGGTATCTTACGACAAAGTTCGGAATTCTTACGACTAAAATTAAAACTAAAACTCTGTATGAACGCCGCGCATATGACGCGTGCTTTCTACTTTCAAATTTACGACAACGACTACGACTAAAACTAAAACCAAGCTGACTGAACCCACCTTAAATAAGCTGACTGAACCGAGGACTGAACGCACCTTAGATAAGCTGACTGAACGCACCTCAAGCAGAGGCGCTTCGTTCTCGGCTTCGTTGTGCTGGCGTGCCTGCAACGTTGCCATAGCGGGTGCCAGGGTGACGGTTATGTTCCTGCGACCTATTCGAGACGTTTCGAATCGTGATAAAACAATTCGAATATGATTCATTCAAATGCGTGATTCAGCTCAAAACTTATTGTTTTGCATTAGAATGGAGCATTTAACAGCACCTGATGCAAAGTTTTGGAGCGAAACTATTAGCGACCATCAGCGCGTATCCTCCTAGACTTGCTCCAATAGTCAGGTCGTACCATAGGTTCAAAAAACTGATCCCGTGGGCTCCTTCGTGAAGGGGGCAAGAGACCTTTCATTTCTCATAGTCCTATATATGTGGAGATACCGAAATGTCTTGAGGCACTTTCAAAATGGTGTCGTTTCAAAATGGCGGCCATTTGTTTCCGGTTACATTTATTCGGACCTAACTTGCTTTATTTTCACCCACCCAGAATTCATATTCTCTATCCGCTGCTGTCATCGGCTTTTATATCAATTTGTTCGACCGGAATTGAAATAAAAAAACTGAAAATATGATGACTTTTAGTCCTATAGGTTTCAAGGTTTCTCGACTGTTTCTCAACCTAATTCAAGTTGTATTGATCGTAACAGCATCAACAATAAATGTAGTTTACCAAAAACTCAGCTTTTGGGGCAAATAATGACTACAAGTGCGTGCTTTCCACCTAGCCTCAAGTTCGGTACACCTGCCATTTACGCATGTGCGGGTTCCAAACGGTGCTTTCCATCTACGTGTTTCTACTCGGTTCTGCGCCGTTCATTGGATCACGTAAAATTTTGTGCCACACCATGGAACATGTGCCGTTTGGTGGTATTTGTACCGTCTAGGTGGAAAGCACCCATTGATACAGTTGTAGGGAAAAAAGAGCGATATTCACGAAAAATGGTAAAATGAGGAAGTAAAGTGCCGTGTGTTTTTTCAGGAAGTAGGTATGCCTGTGATTTTTTACTCGATATTTTTTTGGCATATGAAGACACCGAAATGCTGTGGTATCAATTTCAAAATAGCGTCGTTCCAAAATGGCGTCTATTTGATTTTGATAACATGGAATCACACTCAACTTACGCCTATTTTCGCTCGACTCAAACCGATTTGAATGATTTTTTCCTTGATGATGTATGGATTGACGTTTTCTATTCGCTATTGTCTGAAATTTGCTTGTTAGTGGGGTCGGTACACATTAAAAAACGGTACTATACGGCATTTAATGATACAGAAAATTCCTTTTGCATGAGTGTTCTGCAAGGTCTATCGAACGATATTAGAAGGGGAAGCACAAAAGCTTCCCCTTAGGGGGGCCGCAGGGGGCCCTGTCATGTTGAGGGTCCAAGAACTCCTACCAAACCATCTTTCAATTTCGTTGCATAACTCAAATGGGGATGATGTGACTCCATTGTGAATCTCGATGGCATTGGTCGCCATGTCTCTTTCATCCTTCATGCTTAAAAAAATAATTTCTTCGGGAGGTGAGAGAAATCATTTTTTATTTTTTTAAACATACAAGAGGATGCGAAGTTGGCATGTTTTGTGTCTTAACCTGTTATTTGGCATTCCCAAGATCCTATTTAGAAGTCAATTTTTTAAATTCTCAATTTTGGGTTGATTGGTACGCTAAGAAGTAGGTATTTTTTAACATCCAGTTCAGACGAACTTTTTTCAGTGTCCAACTGGAGGTTATTGAAATCATCATCAGGGGTGGATCCACTGAACTATTTTCTGAACATAATGTCGAGAAAATCAATTATAAACCGCGAATAGAGAGTACACACACAGATTATTTTTCTTTCGGTCGGTCCAATTGCGATGCCTACTACGCCCGTCAAGGAGAACGCTGAGCATCGCCAGCCTAAACTGGTATGAAAACAGCCTAAACAAATTCAAAACTGACTAAAACTCTGAGTGCTGACTCAGAATTGAATGTCAAACCACATAATGAGTGTTTCCGGCAGTTTTGAATTCGTTTAGGCTGTTTTCATACTAGTTTTGTCTGGCGATGCTCAGCGTTCTCCCTGACGGGCGTAGTAGGCATCGCAATTCGACCGACCGAAAGAAAAATAATTTGTGTACTCTCCATGTGCAGTTTGGGATTGATTTTCTCGACATGATGTTAGGAAAATAGTCCACTCTATCCACCCCTGCGATTATTTCAATCACCTCCAGTTGGACACTAAAAAAAGTACGTCTGAACTGGATGTTAAAAAATACCTACTTCTCAGCCACCAATCAACCCAAAATTGATAATTTGAAAAATTGACTTCATAATAGGATCTTGGGAATGCCAAATAACAGTTTAAGACACAAAACATGCCAACTTTGCATCATCTTGTATGTTTAAAAAAATAAAAAGTGATTTCTCTGACCTCCCGAAGAAATTATTTTTTCAAGCATGAAGGATGAAAGAGACATGGGGACCAATGCCATCGAGATTCACAATGGAGTTACATCATCCCCATTTGAGTGATACAACGAAATTGAAAGATGGTTTGGTAGGAGTTCTTGGACCGTCAACTTGACAGGGCCCCCTGCGGCCCCCCTGAGGGGAAGCTTTTGTGCTTCCCCTTCTAATATCGTTCGTTGGGCCTTATAGAACACTCATGCAAAAGAAATTTTCTGTATCATCAAATGCCGTATAGGAATGGCTACCAACCCCACTATGTGTGCCGAAGAGATTTTCCGAAAAGGGAAAAAAACTTTAAAAAATGTGATTTTTTCGATCCCTATCGCCTCAGGTGCTGTGTGCGTCCCTGTGAGAAGCTTGACAAGCAAATGCTTTTTTTTATTATTATCATATGTATGAAGTTACCGAAATGCTTTGGTGCCACTTTCAAAATGGCAGCGTACCGATTTGGCGACCACCTGGATTTTGATAAGGTGTTCAATAATTCAAAAATTCCAACTCGGTAACCAAAAGACGAGCCAAAAGAGTTATAGTGATGGAAGTCACAAGGTAGATTTACAATTCAATGCTTGTTAAGATAAAACAAACCGCATCTCTATTTCTTAAGCCGTTCCTGAAAAATCCACTGATTTATTAAAAAATGTCAATTCTTATGCAACTGACCACTAATATCAGGATTTTTCAGGAACAGCTCAGGATATGGAGATGCGGTTTATTTTATCTCAACAAGCATTGGATTGTAAATCTACCTTGTGACTTTCATCACTATAACTCTTCTGGTTACCGAGTTGGAATTTTTGCATTATTGAACACCTTATCAAAATCCAGGTGGCCGCCAAATCCATACGCTGCCATTTTGAAAGTGGCACCAAAGCATTTCGGTAACTTCATACATACGAGAATAATAAACAAGTGAGTATGCCTTCACGTGCGTGAGTCTCAGTAGCGCATTTTCTCAAAGAGGCATATTGAGAACGTGAAAAAATTTGGTTGAAGGAGAAACACCATTCCCTTGCCCACTTTCTTCATTCGAAACTCATTGTGATATTGTGTTATCAGAATGGGGTACTTGCCAATGAAATAGATTTGAATGAAAATTCTTTCACTCATCAATATTTTTTTCGTTTGAGGGCGGGAGCTGAGAGCGGCGACTAATCAACAGTAGTCTATTCTTTCCCATTTTTAGTCGACTATCCATATAGCGAAAGAATTAGACCGCTATGTCTTCGGGTTTATGTTTCCCATTTATCTCTTACTTTGAGGGCAGCGTGTGGGGGTGGCAGCATTCGGCAAAGTAACTGTTGCACAGTTTGAGTTAAGAGCTTTTAAATGTTTAAGGAAATATGACAATCAGTGAAAATTGTGAAAGTTGCATTTTTTTTGTTTGGGGGCGGGAGCTAGAGGCGGCGACTAATCAAAATTGGCCTATCTCTTCCCATTTTTAGTCAGCTATCTATAAAGCGGAACAATTTGATCGCTATGACTTCAGGGTTATGTTTTACATTCATCTCTTACTTTGGGGGCGGCGTGTGGGAGCGGCAGAGTTTGGCAAAGAAATTCTTCCACAGTTTGAGTTGGGAGTTTCTGAATGTTTGAGGTAACATTAAAATGTAATTCAGTGAAAATTATTGGAAGTTGCACTTTTTTCTTTTGGGGGTGGAAGTTGGAGACGGCGTCATGCCAAAGGTAGCCTATTCTTTCCCATTTTTAGTTAGCTATCCAAATAGCGAAAGAATTAGATCGTTATGTCTTCGGGTTTATGTTTTTCATTCATCTCTCACTTTGAGGGCAGCGTGTGGGGGCGGCAGCATTCGGCAAAGTAACTGTTTCTAAATGTGAGGGGAATATAACAATCAGTGTAAATTGTAAAAGTTGCATTTTTTTTGTTTGGAGGCGGCAGCTGGAGGCGGCGGCTAATTAAAAGTGGCATCTATTTTTCCAATTTCAGTCAGCTATCAATATAGTGAAAGAATTAGATCGCTATGTCTTCAGGTTCATGTTTTACATTTATCTCTCACTTTGGGGGCGGCGTGTGGGAGCGGCAGAGTTTGGCAAAGAAATTCTTGCACAGTTTGAGTCAAGAGTTTTCAAATGTTCGAGGTAACAGTATCAGCTAAATCAGTGAAAATTGTTGAAAGTTGCACTTTTTTCTTTTGGGGGCGGAAGCTGGAGGCGGCGCCATATCAAAAGTAGCCTATCCTTTTCCATTTTTAGTCAGCTATCTCAGCTGAGAAATCATGAGTTTCTTTGGATTTTAATTTTTAGACCTTTGAAAGTGGCGATTTCGGGCTGTTTCCCAAAGTTTCAAACCCAAATATCTCCTAAACGAAGCCTTTAATCAAAATTTTGCAATCGTGATTTTTTCTTCAAAATTGAACGTAGAATTCAAAATTATGAACAGTTTCCAAAAATAACTAGCGGGGTGAAAAATAAGGGGGGAAAAGTAGGGTCACCCCCTAATGCCTAAGCCCCTGAAACTTTTTTATGGAACATGTTATGATTGTTCGACAGAGGATAATTTGAGTGAACCTTTGGTTCTATTTATAATCAAATCGGTTGAGCGGTTTAAAAGTTATGCGAAAAAAACGATTATTTATTTCCAACTTTGAAGGGCTGTATCTCTGTTATTAGGCATTTCTCAAATATGTTTTCTGGAGAAAGTCCCCTTCATTTTTCATTCTCTATCGATCCTTGAATTTAATGACATAAAAGTCGGACCACCCTGTATAGCGAAAAACTCAGATCGCTATGTCTTTGGGTTCATGTTTTTCATTCATCTCTTACTTTGGGGGCGGCGTGTGGGAGCGGCAGCGTTCGGCTGAGCAAATGTTGCACAATTTGAGTTGGCAGTTCCTAAATGTTCAAGGGAACATCTCAATCAGTAACATTTGTGAAAGTTGCACTTTTTATCGTTTGGGGGCGGAATCTGGGGGCGGCGACTAACCAAAAGTAGCCTATCCTTTCCCATTTTTAGTCAGCTATTTATATACCGAAAGAATCAGATCGCTATGTCTTTGGGTTCATGTTTTTCATTCATCTCTTACTTTGGGGGCGGCGTGTGGGAGCGGCAGCGTTCGGCTGAGCAAATGTTGCACAATTTGAGTTGGCACTTCCTAAATGTTCAAGGGAACATCTCAATCAGTAACATTTGTGAAAGTTGCACTTTTTGTTTGGGGGCGGAATCTGGGGGCGGCGACTAACCAAAAGTAGCCTATCCTTTCCCATTTTTAGTCAGCTATTTATATACCGAAAGAATCAGATCGCTATGTCTTCGGGTTCATGTTTTTCATTTTAAAGTGATTGGGGGCGGTTTTTAGCAGTTTTTTCATGTCGGCGGCGCATATTGATGACGGAATGTTTCTCGGCTCACGTTTATAAGTGGCAACTATGTATTATTCAAAAAATGAGAACACCAGAGCATCAGGTCTGGTAGAAAGTGCAATATTATGGTATTTCAAGTTTATCGGGGGCGGTTTTCTCTATGTTGGCGGCGCAATATAGACATCCAATATAGCCTAGCCCTCCTTTGGGAGTGGCAGCTATGTAACAGCGAAAAAATTAGAAAGCTAGGTCGTCTAGTTTGGGAGTAGTTCGAGGAACGGACGGACGGACGGACGGACGGACAAAGCGGTTGCAATAGCGATTTTCATCAAGATGGAAAATGCGCTAAAAAATATTTGCCAGGCATGCCTCTCACGGGGAAGCACACAGCATCTGAGACAATTATAGGGATCGTAAAAATCACTGACTTTCTAGTTTTTTTCACTTTTTGGAAAAACTATTTGGCACACATCCAAATTTTGGACAATAGCAAATAGAGAACAATAATCCATACCTGATCAAAAGAAAAATCTTTGAAATCGGTTTAAGTAGAGCGAAAATAGGCGTAAAGTTGAGTGTGAATCCATGTTACCAAAATCAAATGGTCGCCATTTTAGAACGACGCCATTTTGAAATTGGTACTAGAGCATTTCAGAGGCCAGAGAAGTAGCAACTAGAAAATCACACGTATACCTACTTCCTCAAAAAACACACGGGACTTTCTTCTTAATTTTACCATTTTTCGTGAATATCGCTCTTATTTCCCCTACTGTATCACTTGTGGCCATTATTTTCCCAGCAAACTGAGTTTTTAGTGAACTTTATTTATTGTAGATGCTGTTAGGATCAATACAACTTGAATTAGGTTGAGAAAACAGTCGAGAAACCCTAGGGCTAGAAGTCATAATAATTTTCATTTTTTTTTCAAATTCCGGTCAAACAAATTGATATAAATGATAACCGATGACAGCAGCGGGTAGAGAATATGAATTCACGTATTTCTATTAAAACAAATTTCAAATCGGGTGAAAATGAAGGAAGTTAGGTCCGAATAAATGTCACCGGAAACAAATGGCCGCCATTTTGAAATGACGCCATTTTGAAAGTGGCACCAAAACATTTCGGTATCTCCACATATAGGATTATAATAAATAAAAGGTCTCTTGCCCTCTTCACGAAGGAGCGAGCCTACGGGATACCGGATGACCCCTGACAGCGCTTCAGCTTGTCACTGTATTTTTGTTCCAAAAAATCATTCTACTGAAAATAAAAGTAAACGTGATATACAAAAGATAGGTGATTGTGTACCTCCCATGAATATTGGAATATTTCTAAGACCGACAAGACACAGCTGCAATAAGTAGTAAGCTAGTAAGTACACAAACAAGGCTTGCCACTTCTAACTAGCGAAGGAATGTACAATGTCACCCACTTGGTGCCGGCTACAATACGATGGCCGATCGGCCGACAGTGCCGGTCACCATCCAAATAGCCGGCTCCGGCTACAATACAAATATAGCCGGCTCCGGCTACAATACAAATATAGCCGGCTCCGGCTACAATACACGTAGCCGGGGCCGGTCGGCTACGGAGGCAATTCCTTTTCAATATGACACGTTCAGTGCCTCTGTGCGCAATCAATGAACAAATAAAAACCATCTATCTATCTATGTATATTAGCAGAAAACGAAAATCGTGCAAACAACCCTAAATAAGGGGAGCTGCACCCTTAAAAAAACAAAAATTCATAAATTAATCATAGAATACAAAATAAAATTGAATAGGCTTCTCTCCATGCAGAATGGAGGAAATGACCCCAAGGCTTCCAAAAAAATTCTCCCTATAGTGGACGTGGTAGGAAAAAACAAGTTGCAAATTATGATAAAGGCAAACCCTTTTGCAGGATCGTAACTAAGACTTAAATGAACGATTTGACCCGCAGTGCTTTTATTTTCGTCCCTTAGGATTTGAATAGCGCCCCTTTTTCAAAATGGCGGATTTTATCTAGGGGCAGAAGGTATCGAATGGCCTGGTGATGTCCAGCTTCGTTAAAATATATGGAGCTATGTCTCGATCGATTTCTGGGACATCAAATACTTTTAAAAAAAATGGTGGAGCATTGAAATCTGTCGCAGGCAAATTTGGTGGAGGCGCCAAAATGAATTTGGTACGGTCATAAGAAAATTGCTGTAACATTTTTATTTTTCAACCGATTTTTACACAAGGTATCTCATTTTGTAGAAAAGTAAATTCTTCTTGTTATCTGATACCTTTCATGGAAAAAGACATTGAGGAATGTTGAAGAAAAAAATTAAAAATAATTTGAGAAAAAAAAGATTTTTTTAATTTTTTTAATTTCATGAAAATTGCCTTATTTGTAGATTTTGATGTGTCTTTTCTAAATTTGCACTTTTCCGATTGATATCTTTGCAGTGCGTACCGCCATGTTGAAAAAATGATATCTGAAGAGAAGTTTTTGACAATAACTAAATTTAAGTCCATGCGAGATTGAAATGTTTATGAACGTATGAAAGTACATTCAATTATCCACGATTTGACACTTGAACCATCTCTGTGCGACTCGGGGTTCTTGCGCTAGAGCTTCCGGAAGTATCAATTTTCGGTGTTAAATAGTGACCGCGCCTACCAGATTTCACCACTGGATCACCACCATGTCTTATTCAAATTACCCAACGATCACGCGTCGTCATTTATCTCAAATCATGAACATTGGTGGACCTGGCACAGCCCCAAGAGGTGATTTCTAATTCTTTTGGAACCGAAAATTGATACTTCCAGGAGGTCTAGCTCAAGAACCGTGAGTCGCAGAGAGCTGGTTCAGATGTCAAACTGTGGAGGATTGAATGCGCTTTCATATGTACATAAACATTTCAATGTCATAAGGGCCAAAATCAATATATTGTCAAAAACTTCTTTTCAGACATCATTTTTTCAATATGGCGGCGCGTACTGCAAAGATATGAGTCAGAAAAATGCAAGATTGGAAAGGCCACATCAAAGTCTACAAATAGGGCCAATTGCATGAAAATAAAAAAATGTTGAAAATCTTTTTTTTCAAATTATTTTTCAATTTTTTTTTCAACATTCCTCAACGTCTTTTTCCAATGGAAGGTATAAGGTGACAAGAAGAATTCACTTTTTCACATAATGAAATGTCTTGTGTTGAAATCCATTGCAAAATAAAATTGTTACAGCAATTTTCTTATGGCAGTAGTAAATTCCTTTTGGCGCCTCCACCAAATTTGCCTGCGGGAGATGGCAATGTTCCACCATTTTTTTAATTAGTGTTTGATGTCCCAGACACCGATTGAGACATAGCTCCATATATTTTAACGAAGCTGAACATCACTAGGCTATTTGATACCTTCTGCCCCTAGATAAAATCCGCCATTTTGAAAAAGGGGCGCTATTCAAATCCTAAGGGACGAAAAGAAAAGCACTGCGGGTCAAATCGTTCATTTAGGTCTCAGTTGTAACCCTGCCAAGTGGTTTGCCTTTATCATCATTTGCAACTTAAATTCCCTATTTCGGTTGTACCACGTCCACTACTACTGGGGCAAAGTCGAAAGGGGTTGCTCCCCCCTCCAATGTTTCCGTTGGGGCCATAATAGAAGACAAAAATAGCATGATCCCGCTAGTGCACAATCCATCAGAAATATGGCTTTAAGCCGTCAGACTGAGAGTTAAATAGTTATTATTGTAAAGCCCTCAGTGATTTCAATAAGTATTTCAGTATTTCACAGCTGAATATGTAGGAGAGACAATGGACGCCTCGAAATAGCTCGTGATGGATTGTCGAAATTTTAAACGAACCATGAAACCTGTTGCCTTGTTGTATATTTTCAGAAAAAAGAACCCACCAGAGTGGAGCATAAGATACGTACAATTTGTCCTAATACTTCATAGATACGTCCACTGGGAGAATATAATTATTCGAAAATATAATGAATAATGACGCAAAGGCGACGTAGAGAGAATAGAAATAGTGCTATGCGCCAAACTACGTACGTCTGTTACACGGTACATACGTATGTGCCCAGCATCAGGAGAGACTTGTCAGAAAATTTGTTGCCAACAACGTCACAGCTTCATTTCGTTTGCTTGCTTAAATGCACTTTTTAATATTGAGGTGAGGTGAGTCTCTGATGCGATAGCGCGAAGGCGTTTGCGTTCCAAGCGCGATATCTGTAATTTTGGGTCAGGACGTCTGCAGACGCAGAAGATGCACTAAATTCTCGAAAGAGCCAACGAGCCAACTAAACTGCTTGACAATTGAACTGCAACACTTAACATTTAGATGCGTTTTCAAATTGGGATAGCTCGAAAAATATTTGACGGATTCCAGACATTCAGGCATGTGAGGAAAGATCATTTCTTTGACTGTCGAGTGCTGGTATTGATGATAAGTTTGATTGCACAGTTTGTCATATACAGGGTGCCAACGGAGAGCGTGCAGATATAGGCAATCTTTCACCTTCTATAACTTTCTGAAAAAAAGTCCGAGATTTTTTCTATCACCTGATTTTGAAAGGTTGTATCATTATGCCGAAACGGTTTTGGAATTTTGACCCTAACTTTTTTTTCCAAAAATTGTGCTCAATTTTCTGAAATATGCACTTTCTAATTAAGAAAAAGAAATAGAGACATTATTTGTTTCCAAACGGCGTCCATATTGAATTTGCTTGCGAAGATTTTCATTTGAGCCTCCACATCCCATAGAAACTAGTTACCCCTTTTGGGACACCGTCTCACAACAAGATATGCAATGCTTCATTTAAAAGGCCTAAGAAAAGTACTCATCAATGATTGGATTGAAATAAGGATACTACGATGACCCCGCACGTACAGCTCCCTAAAAACCACCCCTTGACTTCAAGGGACAGGGACAGGGTTTGAAAATCGGTTCTTTTTAGAGCCACCTAAAAATTTTCACAAAGAATTGTGGCTGATGTTCTCTTTCAGAGTTCTACGTGTAGGGTCATCGCGAAATCATTTTGAACTTATTCAATCGCATCTTCTCTGAGCTTTCAAAAATGAGGTCCTTTTACTAAAGGGGTGATATCTAGGGGTAGTTTCGGGTAGAAAATGGATTTACTTCGTAGCAATCATTCACTTTGGTTTTTGGTAGGTACATTACTACAGAGAGTATAATTATGTAAGACACATGCACGCATACAATAAATATAATTATTGTTTTGTTGTTATCCTGGAAACTCCTAAAAAGCTGGTTGGCAAAAAAATATTTGCTCAAAGAACACGGTGCAGCGAAATATAGGTACTTGCCAAATGTCACCTACCTGAAATGAAGTGTTCATTATTGCAAAAAGTAAGAAAACGAAAGTAGAAGAAAAATTGTACGCAGCACGTGAGGAGTACGGATGATTGTTTCACTAATTTTAAAGTTTGAGAGACATGAACAAAGCAAGTCCGAAATAGGACCTTTTCGATGTAGAAATTAGCGGCGAATAGTTTCATCTCCATTATACCTACCTATTTTACGTTAACACCATGGCCTTGTTTTTTTTTTGTAAAGAGCAAATATCTGATTATATCTGTGAAAACTCAGATTTATACGGAAAATGCCCACCTCAGTAGTTGAAGAAGTGTATTTTGCACAGTAAATATAAGTGGCATGCGCGCATCACTTCTTTATAGTTTTTGGTTGCGTCAGAAAAAAATCATATCTAAAAAACTAAAAGTCCTGAATGGATTTTTTTTTTGTTTCAAAAAAATCTCCAATACTTTGACTTCATTTGTTTCGCTGGTTGTATACAGGGTGATTCAGGTTATAGTAGCAATAATTCACCATTCGATGGTCCATCAAAAACTAGGTTGATATGCATAATTTAATTTATCTTCAAAACGCTTCCTAAGGGAGATAGAGCCCTTCAAAGTTCAGTTTTTAAAATCTTTTTTTTTGCAATAACTCTCAAGTCATTGAAGCGATTTAGACCAAATTTGGTTCAAATGCTTACGAGATAAATACCCATCATTTGACCCAGATAACTTTTGTCAAAATTGTCCAGTGGTGTAGATACGGAGGATTGTTCAACTTCTCCGACCCCATTTTCTACGCCACCGGATATTTTTGTAAAATTATACTTTTTTTAAATTCCTTGTTCAATGTAGAAAAAAGTTACTCTTGTGAAATTTTGATTAGAGGCTTGATTTTCGAGATATTTGGGTTTGAAACTTTGGAAAACTTTTTTCCATACAATACACAAAGGTATCTACGCCACTGGACAATTTTGACAAAAGTTATCTACGTCAAGTGATGAATATCTATTTCGTAAGCATTTGACCAAATTTGGTCAGAATCGCTTTAATGACTTGAAAGTTATTGCAAAAGAGATTTTGAAAACTGAACTTTGAAGGGCTCCATCTTTCTTAGGAAGTGTTTTGGAGAAAAATTAAATTATGCATGTCGACCTAGTTTTCGATGGACCATCGAATGGTGAATTATTGCTACTATAACCTGGACCACCCTGTATAGAAAATCGTTAAAACGAAACATTCCCTCGCTCGCTGAAAATCGTGATGCATTCATAGCCGATAATAGCTATTTACGATACGAGTGTTAAAAGTGACAGGTATTATTTTGTGAGCGGGGACGCTTGCGAAACGAGCATTAGCGAGTAGAGCAACCCCGCGAACAAAATAAGACACTTTTAACGCGTGTATCGTACAGGATTTTATCTACAATGGTCTTTGAAATGTTTGGTATATGTCAGAATTTATTGAAAATATGACAGGAATGCGCAGAATCATCATTTTTTCACGTCGCTCATGACGACGTGCTAAAAGTGACGGGTATTATTTAACGCTTGTAGATAAAAATGTTCATCTACAAGCGTTAAATAATATCCGTCACTTTTAACACGTCGTCATGGGCGACGTGAAAAAATTATGATTCTGCGCGTTCCTGTCATATTTTCAATAAATTCTGACATTTACCAAATATTTCAAAGACCATTGTAGATAAAATCTTGTACGATGCACGCGTTAAAAGTGTCTTATTTTGTTCGCGGGGTTGCTCTACTTGCTAACCCTCGTTTCGCAAGCGTCCCCGCTCACAAAATAATACCTGTCACTTTTAACGTTTGTATTGTAAATAGCTATCATCCAATCCTATTGAATAATGCACGCATTATCACGCGCATACATTCCTGGATTTCCCAATAAGACTGGATAAAGCATAGTATATTCTACTCGCGGGTAATGGCTATTACTCAATCGGATGCTTTACGACACTCGCCAAGGCTAGTGTCGGCAAACTACATCCTCATGAGTAAGAAGCAATCATTACCCGCTTGTTGAATAATATACTATTTATTATAAACTGAATAAATAAATAATAAATTATTGCTTCTCAATCGCTGTCACACTGTAATAAAGGGCTGGATATGTACTTCAATTTGAAAAATCTGTTGTGGGGCGACACAAAACTTTCCCGGCGGTATCCAGAGACGTCAGTAATGATTTTGATCGAAGTGTTCCTTCGGGAGGGGGCAATTCGATTTAGAAATTGATGAAAAAATTCTATTTAGTCGAGCGTTTAACGAGCATCCTGCATCCATTGTTGAGCGGACAGAAAAAATGACAGGTTAGGTCAGTTTTCCAAGGTGATGAAATGATCCAAAAGGTAGAACTAGGTAGCTAACTGTTGTGATATCTCAAAAATGCAATGCTGGTTCCTTATTGAAATTTTTGTTCCTACTTTAGATATGATGATGAAATTACAAAAACTTGATTGAAAACTTTTACTGCATCTGTGTGTCAAATTTCAACTCTATATTTTCAATTTAGAGCTTGGGCAGACAAACCCAGACCCAATGTGCCACCTGAGGGCTTCCGATCAAAATCATCCACCCAAAGTCTAATCAGATCATTCCAGGCTGAACTTAGGCCTCCGTACCTGATTTCGATTTGATCGGATCAATGATTCGGTAATTATCGTGACAGAACCGCTTAATTTGTACGATCGCATGAGTGATTTTATATTTTCAGGAGGAAAATTTCCGGGAAATTGGAGAGAAATTATTGGAAAATGTTCAAGAATCAGTTATCTATTCTCTAAAAAAAACAATTCCAAGAAATCTGTTCACGGAATAAAAAGTTGGAAAATTTGCAGTTTTTCCAGAGAGGAAAACTCGGCAACTGTTCATCCGATTTCGAAAATTTTTCCTCCAAAAATTAGCTCAATCTTTTCTCTAACTTTTATTCACAGCATGTCTGCACCTAAAATTAATATTCCGTGGGGCCTACCGCATGTAGAAGTTTGCATTGTGTTTTTCTCAAATTCACAGAATGTGCAAATTTCATTTTGAAAAAATTACAGTCGGAAAACCGAAACCGTGTCAACTTTGAAAATAGACCTGCACGACGCTCAATACAATCTTCTTCCGATATCAGTTGAAATTTCAAAAAAAAAGTCGATCCCCGAGCAGGAATAAATTTTTGAGTGGAGTCCTGCTACAAAAGCGAGTCGTGCTGGTCGAAACACCGGCGAGAGCCTCGGTGTTTCGAGCTTCGAGCTTTCGAAAATTCATTACGCTCAACTGGAGAATGGTGGAAAACTGCAACTGCGGCCTCAATTTGACTCTTTTGTTGTGTTGCTTCCTGCCAAATCTGGTTCCAATCCATCGGATAGATTTTGAATATTGGTAAACTTTAACATTTTTTATTATTTGACAGATGATAGATAGGGCAATGTTTCCAATTGTTCTGAATACAGTTTTTCAAGGGCTTTCAAATGACATATTGCAAGTTGAGTTCCGTGAGATATAACTTCTGACATTTGATGATAGTGACAGTTGAGTTTGACAGATGACAGCCAAAAACTAATGGGCTCTTTTCAGGAAACAACCATGTTTTTATACCAAATATCAAGTCGATCCAGTCAACGTTACCCCCCATCTTCCCAAATTTCTCTGACTGTCCCATTTTCTATTCTCGATCCTTCAATTCTCTTCAATTTAATCAGCGTTACCTATCCTAAATAGCATCTAAGGAGAAAATTTCCGGTGGAGAAAAGTGCTATACAAATTCACCCCTCCCCTCTCCCCCACCCCATCTTCGGACTTTAACAGGCACCACCTACTTTGTGATGCATCGAATCAAAAGGAATTGATTTCTCTTCCTGAAAACATTTTTTTTTTCAAATTTTCAACCCCTCCCCTAATGGATTAAACATTCTAAGTATTTTAGGGGGAAAATGGCTTTTTGAAAATCCTGGAAATATTTTATTCAGAAAGAGAATTCAATTACCTTCAATTTGATGTATCACAAAGTAGAAAGTGTCATTTTAGATTTTGAAGTTAGGGTGGGGGAGTGAAGGGGTGAATTTGGGTGGCACTTTTTACACAGAAAATTTTCTCCCTCGATGCTATGCAGGATGACGTCGACTGTACTGAAGAGAAATAAGAGGTCAAGAATATTTCATTGGAAACTTAGACAATTTTGGGAAGAAGATGGGTGGGGTGGGAAGCTATGGAAATATTTTATTCGAAAAGAGAATTTAATTCTCTTTAATTTGATGTATCGCAAGGTGGGTGGTGTCATTCGAAACTTCGAAGTTGGGGTAGGTGGGGGTGAGGAGGCTAAAGATAGAAATTCGTCAATGTATGTTTCAGATGTCCCCTTTGGTATAAAAATCGACCTGTCCGAGCTTTTTTCAAAAAAATTAGGTGAAATGCTCGAAAACCTCTCTGTTCTGTTTTCGTTGGGCCACTCTGTATGTTTTCCAAGTGTTTTGAAGAAGCGTTCTACACATTTGAATATCGGCGACATATCGGCCAAATATCGGCCGATAGGCCGATACCGATATAATCCGAAAATAGGCCGATATACCGATATAGTCGGAGATATAGTATATATACCGATATCCGATATACTATATCGGTATCGGTCGATCCCTAGACTGAATGAATCTGTTCAGTTAGTACTTCTTGAGTTGAATTGAGTTGAGTTGAGTTGAGTTGAATTGAATGTCAAAGTTTTGGTTTTTATAGCTAATGTCATAACTTTTACACGTTTTGAGAGTTTTCCAAGAGCTTCAGAACGAGCTATCAAAAATCAAAATCATCGAGACATTATTTTCTTATTCACTCTTTGACAGTGACATTTCCCGCTGATAGATCACGTTGAAAATCACATTTTCTCTCTTCTACCTACCAGAAACCAATACGTGCAAAGTAAATTTGATTTAAATCCGTTCAGTACTTCTCGAGCTATTAATGAACATAAAAGTCTCTGCTTTGAGAGCTTATAGTTTTCCACCATTTTCCAGTCGAGCGTTATGAATTTTCAAAATTTCTTCTGGTCGTTGCCACACGAGAGGGCCTCTCGCCTGTGATTTTGACTAGAACGACTCGCTGTTGTAGCAGGACTCCACTCAAAAATTTATTCCTGTTCGGGGATCGAGTTTTTTTTTTGAAAAATTCCAACTGATATCGAAAGTAGATTGGACTAGGCATCGTGTAGGCCTATTTTCAAAA
Organism: Anaspis maculata; assembly: GCA_949128115.1. NCBI lineage: Eukaryota > Metazoa > Arthropoda > Insecta > Coleoptera > Scraptiidae > Anaspis > Anaspis maculata. Next base: position 45,590,445 of record OX421963.1, read on the forward strand.
TCGACTGACAGACATGACGTACTGCAGATTCATGGCATTTCCCCATCAAATCGTGAGAAGGAATTTCCGTTGTCAACACTTCGGTAGTCGAAGATGCGTGGGTCTAGGTCGCCGTCTTAGAATTTTATGTAGATGTGAAAGGTCGGAAAGTTGGATTAAATTACAAAGGCCGGTTTTATATTATGGTGTGTACGCAGTGTCAAGTTAGTGTCTGCGAACTCTGACCCTTAACTATTGTACCTACCAACAGCTCATCAGGTACATAAAAACATACGGTATATTTCAATTATTCACATCGCACTTGGGCTGTGGTAAAACATGCACTTGCGTGGTTTCAAAAATTGTCGCGATGTCCGTCAACGGATTCCGAGAAGAAGCAAAGCGAAACCGTTTCCATGTTCCGAAAATTCTCGTGGCAAAGGCTGAAAATGACTCGTGATGGTTTGCTTTATTACCCACAGCACGAACTATTCCCGGCCACTGGACCGCTATTATTAAAAGGACTCTTCTATCGTCGTGCAAGTTGTCCAACAAAATAAGAGGTGCAAGAAAACTCTCCACCTGCTGACTTTCAGAAATTTGGGAATTCCTGACGCAAACACAGACAGCTTCTTGGCGAACGCAGGGATTGTGATACACCTGGTTAACCTTTTCCAAACAAATTGTTAGGTAGGTACTTTGTTAATTATACCCCAGCATCGAATCGTCCATTAGGCTTTGATCTCGAGGAGTATTTCATTAGCGGGTACCTACGCGAAAACTTGAATTAAAATTATTGCTTTGGTGGTGCAGCACCTATTTTTATTGGCAAATAATCAGACTGGTTCAACAACGGACCACCTATTTATTTAATTTATTTATCGTTCTGTAACGGACGACTGGCCGGGTAATAAGACTAATAAGTGTTGCACTTTTGAAATTCATTTGAATTAAATATGTGTTGAATGTAAGCTGTAAGTAAGTGGGGAAGAAATGCCGAAGGTGACATTCTAAACTCAGAACAAAATCCTGTGATAACAGACGGAATCCAGATAAAACAGATTAGAATCCACACTAAAGAACATAGGTACTTATCGAGGTAAATACTGTTACGTATTTCGCGTACGGGTTCGATTATAATTGTGAACACCGTTTTAAAACACACACTGTTTATTACTGCGTGCTACAATAAATACACTCCAACAATTATTTTCGCTTGGGAATATCGCAGGTACTTCGCTCCTATGCGCTCGCTACTACTTCGCATTCCAATTCAATACTGCCTGTGAGCCGACGATTGATGCCTTATACAGAGTGTTTCAGGGATGATAGCAAAAAATTTAACTGTGGGTAGATCTCGTCAAGATATGACGAAAGCCTATACAGGTGTCCCGTTTTTCAACGCTCACTATTGGTATCTCGAAAACGATGAGAGATACAAAGTCGGTTAAATTACAAAAAAGTTGCGCAATTTTATGACTATCTCAAATATTTCAAGATATCCAAGATATCTTTGGTCATTTCTGAAATATCCCAAAAAAACTGAAGAGTGCCTAATTCGAAAATTTCAAATCATTTCTTTATTATAACAGTTATTAATTTGAAAATTGGAATCCCGACATTTTTGAAGGTCCTTGATCGACTGACGATAATATTTTTTTCCTGTACTTACTAGTTTTTGAGATACGACATTAAACTTTATTTTTTCTTATGGACACCATGTCATTTATTCAGCCCATAAAACTCATCTTTTCTTTCTCTTTACAATGATATAAAACACTCGGAGCATTTTTGTCAAAATAACCTGTAAACATTGGAAAAACTGTTTTTGAGGCGAAAAAATCGAGTTACCGCTTAGGTTGCCATGCTCTTGTGGCATATAAACAATGACATTTGGTTGCTATGGTCTGTTGATTTTGGAAAAAGCTGAGTTACATTCCGTTTTTGTGTATTTGAAAATTATAATAATTAACAATAAAACAAATACAGAACCAAGTATAACACACAAAAAACCATAGCTATAGCAATTAACATTCATGATTTACAATTGCTCGAAGAGTCCATTTTTCTCTATGCAGAGTTGTGTGCCTTTTAGCCATGTTTTCAATGGCTGCGCTGATATCGTGCGGGTTAAATTGACTGAAACGCATTATCAACTCCTTGCTTCCAGCTCTTGGTTGCTTTGGAATGTTCTGCCATGAACCACAAATTCGATCTTTAAGCGTTCCCGCAAAATGGGCCCCATTTCGAGTGATTGTAAATTATAAATGTTTATTGCTATTGCGATGTTATTTTGTGTTATACTTGATTTTGTATTTGTTTTATTGTTATTTATTATCATTATCAAATACATACATGGAAACCGGAATGTAACTCAACTTTTTGCAAAATCAACCGACCCTGGTAACCCTATTCCATTGTTATTATGCCACGAGAGCATGGCAACCGAACCGGTAACTACACACATCAAAAGAATCTAGGGGACAAGCAAATTCAGACGATTCCTAAAATCATCATAACTTCTGATTCCCGTAAGCGATTTCATATCGGTTTCCGATGTTCGATAGCCCAATCTTTCGTCTTTATGCCTTGATCACGTCAAACATGAACAGTGTTTCATAAGGTTGCTACAGGGTGATCAATGGAATAGTGTAAAATTGCCGAAAGTTCAGTACGAGCGCGATTTCCCAAAAAAATTATTTCATACAAATACAAATATTTAACAAATTTATGACAAAAGAACAAAAGCAAGACATAAAACATAGATAATAAAATATGGAAACACAATTAAAAATATGACCAAGTGTATCAATGTCATTCGTTCTTACAAAAAGCTCGGATCCTTAGTGCATTCATAACAAAATTACAAATATCTTTCATTACTTTACCCCGCACATTTTCATCTAAAAATAAAAACAAATCATCGGCGTTACTAAGATTTTTGGATATGTATGCAGATCTTGTGTTGGAGTAGAGAGGACATTTGAACAAAAAATGATTCAGATCTTCATTTTGGTTGAGATTGCAAATGGAGCATATCTCATCAGCAGCTATTCTGTAACATGTGCCCTTGAACGATAGCTTTATGTATTTGTCGCTAGCAAGTCTCATTTGAGCGATCAGCCTAGTGTAGTGAATGGGCAACTTCAACCGCAGATAATCTTTGGGATTTCCGTCAAAGTTAAAAGTGACAAACCGACCCGAAAAGCTGGAGGACCGAGCCCTCTCAATGTCTTCCCTTAGGTACTTATCTCTATAGAATGAGAGGATGTCACCCCTGCACAAGTCAAAACTTCCGCTTTCCAAATTCAACCACGACTGTCCATGACCCGCCCCAACAAAGTACTCTTTGACTTGCGAAGCCCAGTTGTACCTTGACTCACCCGATTCAATCGCGGCCAACCTATCAAAGCATAATGTCGGAAAGCGTCTGTTATTCAATCTAAGAATTCTTTCTATCCAGTTGAGCGCCATCTCCAAAATGTACAAGGACAATCTGGGTAGTCCCATTTCCAGACGCACAATATAATCAGGCGTGTTTCCAGCCAATGAGAGTAGCCTTTTGAAAAAATGAACTTGTATCCTTTCTATGAGTTCTACATATATCTTAGACCATAAACCGCTATGCAATGTGAGATGTAGCTTATAACTATTGCTCGATATAACCGGATACGCGAGTCCCAGCAGTCAACCTTAGCTCGAGACATCAAAGACATCACCCCCCCAAGTGGCCGTTTTAGCTTTTGTCACTGCAGCCTTGGACGCTTGTAGGAATACCGAGGAGGAGCAAAACTGGATTCCCAGGTAAGTATAGCTGTTTGCCGTTTTTATTTTCTGCTCACCATAAAGAAATGTTAAACCCCTGTCCCACCCAGAACAACCTCTACCAAAACAAAGGACGCTACACTTTTCAACATTGACTGTTAATCGATTGTTCCGACATTAAGACTGGAGAACTCGGAGTTTGCGGTTGATATCAGCAGGCGAATCACCCAGGATGACCAAATCATCGGCATACAGCAGCAGTACAATATCGGTATAGTTGTTGATGTTCAAACCCGTAACACCCGACTCCCGGAAGAATCCTTCCATATCCGAGATGAAGAGAGAAAACAGAAGTGGGCTCAAAGTCTCTCAAAGACGCTACACTTTTCAACATTGACTGTTAATCGATTGTTCCGACATTAAGACTGGAGAACTCGGAGTTTGCGGTTGATATCAGCAGGCGAATCACCCAGGATGACCAAATCATCGGCATACAGCAGCAGTACAATATCGGTATAGTTGTTGATGTTCAAACCCGTAACACCCGACTCCCGGAAGAATCCTTCCATATCCGAGATGAAGAGAGAAAACAGAAGTGGGCTCAAAGTCTCTCCCTGTAGAACGCCGGACGTTACACCAAAACTTCTTGTGTATTCACCGCCAACCCTGACACGCATAGTAGCACAATCATACAGTTTTTTCAAAATCCGGATGATCTTGGCACTCAGACCCAGACTGTACAATTTGTGCCACAAAATTGAATGGTCTAGAGAGTCAAAAGCTCTTTTGAAATCAATAAATGCCGCATAGACTCGTCTTTTCTTTAGCCTCAGCTGAATCTGAATCAGCGAATTCAAAACAAATACGCCATCCAGGCATCCGCGTCCCTCTCTGAATCTTGACTGACATTCAGGAATGACTCCAGTCATGTCAGTCCACGCGACTAGCCTCTCTAGAAGAATCTGAGTGAAGATCTTAGTGCAGCAGTTGGTTAATGCAATACCCCTGTAATTGAGAGGATCATCTACGGGTCCCTTTTGTGCAACATCACAATGGATATATTACTCCATTGCACAGTGGGCCAAGTGCCGTAAAAAGTGGCCAAAAGTCGAGCAAGGTCATTTTGATATTTCGGTCCAAATTTTCGCTATTATTTAGAAAAATAGTTGATTTATAAGTTACCAAGGTCTTGAGATTCCAAGACAATTTATAACTTCTGTGTGATGCCTCAAACATAGGACTTTAAAATAGCTCTACTGATAACACTTTCATAGTATTTTGTGACTGAAGTGCTATTGCCGGCTGTGCTTTTCAGAGGCCAGATATCATTCTATAAATTTTACCATAGCTCACTTGAAGTTTTTTGAAAGTAAATCATACTTCACATAGGATATATGTTCACTTGTTTCAGAATTATAATTTTTTTCAAATGGCGATGTTCGGTTAATTTGTTTTCCAAGAGTTCCATTTTTGCAGTGGCTTACAAAAAATGTTCCACCTCACTCCAGCCTACAACTTCTTTCACAAAAAGCTACACCTTTTTCAAGTTGATTTCAAAAGAAATTGTATGCGTCCACGTGCGTCCCCGTGATTAACAATTTTTTTTTAAATATATGGATGAAGAGACAAAAATTGAAAATTTCTGGAGAACGCTGATTTTCACTGGACTGCTGCGAAATCATGTTAAGATTTTCAAGAAGACATTATTTCAATGATATTGGGAGAGCAGGGTGGTTTCTAGGGGTGTTTTGCATAAAAAGTGAAAAGTTCTGTTTTTTTCGTTACGAGCATGTTTTCTAGTTTGAATTCTATTATCACTAAGAACTTGAAGTCGGATTTTTTTTTCAATATTTTTCCTATAATCACCTCAATATTCTGGGACGATTTGATGAATTTGAATTTTTTTTTCTCGCAATTTTTTTTTCAACCCTCAAATCTCACCCTCAAAGGTCAATGAATTTTATTGAATATTTTTCCCTTAATCGACTTAATATTCTGAAGCAAATCGCTGAATTAGGAATTTTTCTGTTATTCTTTTGTTTTTTTTTCAACCCCAAACCCCAATTCCACTCCCGAGCACAATTGAAATTTTTTCAATATTTTTTCTATAATGACCTCAATATTCTAAGACGATCTGGTGAGTTTCAGACTTTTGGCCGCCGACAACTGATTTTGTCCCACTGTGCATTGTCTTGGCAGTACCTCGGATGACAGCACCGCATTGAACATGCTCTGTAAATAAAGTAACCAATTCTGCGGTAAACCTTTAAAAAACTCAAAAGCAAACCCATCAGGACCGGGCGATTTTCTTGATTTACATTTACTCAAAGCACCCGAAAGCTGTTCAAAAGTGATAGGGGAGTCCAAGATTTCACTTCCAGCATCAAAAAAGCTGACTCCCAGAGAAACTCTCGTTAGATAGTAACGCTATATACAAAACGATTTTTTTCTTTCTAAAAGTCAGTATTTTATAAATGAAAAGTGTGAAAACACCGAAAACAACACGATCGAGCGGGCGAGCGGCTATCACGTGACAACAGCGGTGCTACCAACTTGCTACCAACAGTGGCTTGTACTGGGTCCGGAATCTCTTGTAAGGGCCCACTGGAGTGAACTGGAGCAGGGAACATAAATATGTGATATGATATGTGTCTTTCGTAATGTCTGCGACTGCAATACTTTGGAGTCGACCAGTGTCACAACCAAAAGGTTTCTAATCAATTTTTCTGACTTGTTGCATCGCGCACAGCTCTTCAATTGACCTCGAAATTGACGTTTGGGGATATCACCTCCACGGTATTTTAAGCACGTTTTTGGGAATCTTTCAAAATAAAACAAGTTTTGCTCATTGTTAGCGGCAAGGTTAGCGGCTATCACTTCTGCAGTTCCAATAACAGCAATGTTTATTGGATCCACTACTATTTTCGCCGATTTTCATTAGCAGTAACCACTAAAAACACACCCTATTATTCAATTATACTTTTTAGTGGGCTAAAACTTACGATTCTATAGCAAAAATCAGTATTCACTCAATTTTGATGTGTTAAATTTCGGAATTTGCACGAATTTTATCACGTGACCGGAGTGTACCAATGGCAAGCCCTTCACACTTCGCACATGCGTCAGGAGAAAAGGTAAACTAGATTCGTCTATTGAGCGTATTGGTAGACCTTTCTTTTATCGAAGCAAGTGTAACTCGCCAAACCAAACAAGATTTGCCTACTGCAGAACCCTATTCTGTTGAATAATATATAGGTGCAAGTATCTTCCCTTTCGAGTTGAAATCTTTCTTGTCTTGGATTTCGTCCCGTTCGGAGGGGAAGATTTTAAGCGCCAGCAAGCCACGAATAATCCTTTGGCGCAGAGTAATTTTCAAAAATGTTCAACTATTGACTCATGGGTCGCACTGATGTGGAGTTTCTATTGAAAGAAAGTTCAAATTCTTTTCGAAATATGACGTCCTATCCTTATTTTGTATTTTGATAAAAACGGGTACTTGTCCTCATGTCGCAACTTTTAGATCCAGCCCACTTCTGAAATGCAGTATACTCATCGGTCATGCCGCGCCATACTAACTTGCCTCAGACACAGACACAAACACAGAGCCTCAGATTTATCACAAAGCCAGGTGAACCTCGGACAACTATACGAGTTCTTGGACTGCACGTCTCCAGCGACCTTTCCTGGGCAGCTCACGTCACTGAATTGAGCAGAAAACTGTCAACAGCAATTTTCACGGTTAGAAGAATGAAGCACGAAGCCACTCACCAGTGCGCAAAAACAGCCTATTATGCCAATTTCCACGGCGCTGCTTCATACTGCATACTGTTCTGGGGTATGTCGCCGGGGGCTGAGCGGGTATTTGTTCTGCAAAAGAAGGCAATGCAATGTGTGGCACAGTAAAAACACAACAGAATCCGAGCTACTGGGGAATCCACTTCTACAACAAGCTGCCACCCTCAATAAAACATCTGCCTCCGGAGCGGTTTGGCCGGGAAACGAGAAAGCTGCTGGTGAAGGGTTCATTCTACAGCATCAACGACTTCTTAAGGGCTGATTTGAACACTTTAATATGATATATCTGTAATGTAATGTTGTGTGAATTTTGAATTTATGTTTTTTGTTATACAGTTTTGGACATGTTGTTATGCGCCTTGACAACCAATAAAATTTATCTTATCTTATCTTATCTTATCTTGCTATTATTGAAATTATTGTTTCGTCAAGATTTTTCTTGGCTCGGGTTCGAAGGTCATGATCTACCAATATTGGAGTTTTTTTCGCGAAAATCGGACGGACGGACGGACAAAGCGAGGACATAAGCATCTTCCTGAAGGTGCGTTCAGTCAGCTTATTTAGCCGCAAGTTTTAATTTTAGTCGTAAGCGCAGCATCGCTTATTGGCTGATCTGAGGAGGCTGGTTCATGACAGCCAATGAGCATCGCTGCGCTTACGACTAAAACTAAAACTTGCGGCTAAATAAGCTGACTGAACGCACCTTGAGTTTACGTAAGTAAGACCACAAGCACCGCTGAAGCTGCCGAGCGTTTTTTAGCGCACTTCTCCAAACGGGAAGGCGGTTTTGTCCTCGCTTTGTCCGTCCGTCCGTCCGTTCGTCCGTCTGTCTGTCTGTCTGTCCGTCCGTCCGTCTGTCCGTCCGTCGGTCCGTCCGTCTGTCCGTCCGTCTGTCCGTCCGTCCGTCCGTCCGTCCGTCCGTCCGTCCGTCCGTCCGTCCGTCCGTCCGTCACAGCATCTAGTCCTAGACGAAAAGGTTTTTGCGAAAAATTTTCACTCCAATGGGTAGCTCATGACCTTGTATCCCGAACCAAGAAAAATCTCGATGGAATAATGATAAACAATTACAATAATAACAAATTAGTGTGACGCGGCATCGCCGTTGAATGCTGCATTTCAGAAGCCGGCCTGATCTCGAAAGTTATCACATGCGATAAAGTACCCGTTCTTATCATTTTACAATAATACATATGCGGAGTTATATTTAGAGGAGAATTTGAACTTAATTTTAATGAAAATTCCACATCAGTGCGAGGAACCAGTCAATAGTTATGAATTTTTGAAAATGACTCCGAAGCTACGGCTCGGCCGCAAAAGATTATTCGTTGCTTGCTGGTGCTTGATATCCTTTTCTCCGAACAAAACGGAACCCAATAAAGAAAATATTTCAACTTGAATGGGTAGCTCATGGCCTTGGTACGCGAACCAAGAAAAATCTTTCCGAAATAATCATAAACAATTACAATAATAACATTTTGGTGTAAGGCGGCTTCGCCGATTAAGTGCTGGAATTCGCATTTAAATGTTGAAAGTTCCGATATGCGGGTAGCTACATGTTTTTATGGAAATACATCTCTACATGTACGGGAATATATTTAGAGAACAATTTGAACTTTTTTTTGACAAAAACTCCACCTCGATACGACCTTCGGGTCAATTGTTATGAATTTTTGAAAACGACCGCAAAACTACGGCTCGGCGCATATACGCGTCCCTACAAATTTAAAATCAGACGTGCCAATAACACTATTTAACATTTTGAAATAGGCATTACTAGGTACCTGAAGGATAATGGCCCTCAAACTATGAAACATGTTTGCTCAATAACAAAAAAAAGTAGGTAGGTATCACTAAAAATCATGTGACAGACTACCATTTTCTCGGTTTTTTGATAAAAAAAGAATTGTTCCGATTCAAAAATAAAGCCGATATTCGTGTTCAGGAGGTCGAAATCAGTAGGAAAACATTCTTTTATAAGTAAGAGAATGACGCTTATGTAGCCGGTTCGTCTGTTTGTCTGTCTTCCTGTCTGTCTGTCTGTCCGTGTAGAAACTAGGATGATGTACTCCTTCTCGAGAATTGAAGCAAGAGCCTTGGAACTTTTTCCGATGGATAGCTGATGTCCCCAAGGGTGGCCAATGGGCACTATTTTTGTTATGCATACATCGTTATCATTATTATCAAAAAACAGAGATCACTTGTGCACTTTGAAGAAGTTGAACTTCTCTTCGGAAAATAAAGCTACGGCCCATAAGAATTGAACTTTATCCGATGGATAGCTAAGGTCCTCAAGGACCAAATAGGCAGATTGGCTTTCATAATTTCGCCGCCATCTTGGCTGCCATATTGAAATCTCTTATTAGTGGAACGATTGTCATGAAACTTGAAACTTATCCTTGTCTAATACGATCATTCTTATTTTCAAGCTGAATTTCATGATTCTGCCGCCATCTTGGCTGGCATATTGAAATTACTTATTAGTGTAACGATTTTCATGAAACTTGGAGGTGACCTTTGTCTCGTATGATCATTTTTATTTTCAAGCCAAATTTTATGATTCCGCCACCATCTTCGCCGCCATATTGAAATCTCTTATAAGTGGAAGGATTTTCATGAAACTTGTTTTTTATTAAGCTGGATTTCCAGATGCGAATATTTGGACAGAAAATGCGGAATTTCATGTCAAAGTCCTCATATTGGCCAATCAGAGCCCTCGAATTCAAAATTTGACATATGAAATCGCATTTTCTGTCCGAATATTCGCATCTGGGAACCGAGCACACGTCTTGCGAAAAAATTACGTAACAGTAATAAAGTGTACCTATCCACAATGTATTGTTATTGCAGGTTGCAGGTAGGTACCTGCCTACACCAAACACCACCTTCCACCTATCTGCTAAGTCTGGATACTGGGTGGGCTTAAAAAGCTGCATAGGCCTTTGGAGTTGGTGTATATTATGCATTAATGTATTTATAGGAGTATAGGTATGTTGCACAATAAGAGCATAATAATTTGCAGGTACCTACCTATCCATCCACCTTTGCCTCGACCTAAGCTCAACCAACATCAAATAATATTCTTGAAAAAATGCCATCACTACGGGAGAAATAAGAATTCAACGGGGGTGTAAAAATAAATGGGGTGTAAAATATAAAGTATAGCGGACAGTGATATAAAATATAATACAAGCTGGAGCAATTAGTGCCTAAGAAAATAGGTACCTGTGCACTGTGCAGTGTGCTTACGTAGTGGCAAGAACTAGGAGGTGGTGTAGGCGTCAGTGATGTGACAGTTGTCGCGCGCCCCCTGAATACCGACGACGCCGCTCCTGCCATTGTATGTCCCCGGCCTCATTTTACCTCTGCTTTTATTGCCGTACTTTCTTTCTAAATGAAAACAGTTCCCAGTGCTAACTGGAGATACGTATGTCGTATGAATACCTCGAAAAAACAAAAAAAAAATCGATTTTCCACCTTTCTGGCATCCAGTTGATTGGAAGGGAATGAATTATTGTGATCGAAAAATTATTGAAACTCATTGTCTTGCGTTTCTTTATTGCGCAGGAGTTGACAAGAGCCTTTCAGAGAAACGTTTTTGCAGGTCTTGACAGAAATGTAATTTTTCTGGTCGTCTTTCGAAGAAACGCCGCCAACAAAATTAGGAAGCACAGGAAAAATGCTATAAGAAAGGCTTCTGAAATTGCACGACACTTCGACCGGTTCGACAAAAAAAAAAAGATTTTCAATTAGGTCAGCCAAATTCTTTCTAATAGGTATAGGTACTTGAGAAACTATTCAAATTGATGTTTTTGCATTTCTCCGCTTCAGAGTTGACGTACAGCCTTGTTTCAGAAATCGGCTAGTGTTGGGCTTGGAAAATTTTTGTATTAAAAAAAAATAGTTTTGGGTTTTTGTAACAGTAGTCAAGAAAAAACGTAGGTATGTGTGAAATTTACAATGTTCCGCCGACTAACGTTGGCTTCGTCAGGCCTCATTCACGTGGGGTTCCACCAAAAAGATAATACGAGATTAGTTAATTCTCGATTTTTCTTTGTCAATTTGTAGCTGACTGATCAATGGCAATGCTGGTTTATCCCTCAATAATGAAAAGGTGATGGATCTAGTACATATTTCAGGCATTTTTGTGGTTTATCGCTTAGCTTTCAGAAGAAAAAAGTTCACTTAATCTGCAATCAGCCTTCATCGCTGGTCATCTTTTTTGTGGGATTGACGGTCAGCAATTCATCCCAGTGAAAAATGCAAAACAGGCCTGGCTTATCTAGATCGGACTCAAATGATGGAGCCTCAGATAAAGCCTTATTTGACGATTTTTACCATGAGATGAGGAAAGACTTTTAGATTTTTCAGTTCAGTTTTCTGCAAATTTGTATCAGTCTTTGCCTCAAATTCCAACTTCCCACCCGAAGAGACAGACGCCACGTCTTGACCAAAAATTTTCACAGGTTCCTGGATACTAGTCGGGGAAGTATATAGTAGGTTCACTCGTACTGTGGCTCTAGTTGGCTGGGCAAATTTTCTACTTTAGCAGTGTAGGCTTGCCGCCTTTTTACCTGGTGTGAAACTGACTTCTCTAGAAGTGAAGTTATATTTCTCATCAAATTGATAATAAAATCTTGGAAAACTGACCTTGTCATACGTGGAAATGCAACTAGAGGGGCGCAGAGCTGCATTACCGTCATTTAGACACCAGAACCCTACGGGGCCGCCTTCAATTTAAATAATCTTGACGGCGGCCATTCAAGGCCGACAAAAACTTGTCCCGCGAAGCTCCAAAACGAAAGCAAATTGCAAACTGAAGCTACTCACATGAATTTCGGTCCAATAGGCAGCCAATGAGCGGCTGGGTTTTTTTGAAATTCGGTTTCATCAATTTTCTACACGTAAATCCTGCTGCAATAGCAGGCCTTCTTGAGTGTTCCTTGTCTTGCCAATCGTTCTTCATGCATCGGCGTGTTTTTTCGACTGCAAGAGGTGAAAGGATTGATGATTCCATGGGACCCTTTTTTTTGGACGAAGGCCTAGTATTTTTGTTGAAGGCTAAAGTTGAACCGGCTTCGAGAGGTTAGAAATATTTTTGACACCTGTCAAATGTCAAAGCTGCTTTGATTTATTTGTTCATTGGTGAAAATTAAAAACAGGTCAAAAAATTACTAGGTACATTTTGCAGTAAAATGGAAAAAAGCGTCAGACATCACGTCTCGCAAAAATTTTCCGTCTATCGGCGGAGAAAATGCGTAAAAAATGTGTTCCAAAAGTGGTCCGAACGACGAACGATGAAGCCAGATCAGCCAACCGCAAAGTTTTGGGGATTTTCTATATTTCAGATTTGGAAACTTGGAAACAAAATCTCACAGCCGACTAGAATCACGGTGCAAGTGAACATACTATAGTTGTGCTCTACAACAGATTTTTCTCTCATACATATTGTTACAAGTGGCGATTATCTCGTGCATTCTAGAGCACACGCGGTTCTTAACTGTCAACTGTCAACGGTCAACTGGTTTGGCCCAGTTGATTTAGATTGATCTATCAACGATCGAGTAACACACATCAGCCTAATAAGATTGTTCTTGTGCTCCTCATGGGAGGGAAGCATGCGCCAGTTTTTTGGCTGTCGCCAGCCAAATTCTCGTACAAACACAGTAACAGAGCAAGCAAATGCATAGTGAATGGTCAAGCGGTGCGAGAAAGTTTGTTGCAAAACGAAAAATTTATGGCGTTTGGGAACAACCGAACACTGTTTGTTTAGCGGTTGTTTCAGTAACTTGTTTCCACTTTCAAGTTTCACTTCCACTTTGTTGTTTGTTTGTACGAGAATTCGTCTGATAGACTTCAGTCGTCGATCAGCTGTGGCTATCTGAGCATGCGCTGTGGTGTGCGAGAACATTTCTAGTGGCGGAGGTAGCGCCCCAGAACACGCTGGTAATTCACGCGAAAAGTGTTGAACTGTTCGAAAATCACCGCGAATGAAATGTAGCTCAATGTGGAATTTGATACAGTTGGAGGTATACAGGGTGTTTCCAAAATGGTGATACAAACTTCTAAGGGGTATCCCCCATCAAAAATGGACCAGAAAAAAATATACCTTTGATGTCCTAAAATGCTCCGTTGAAAAGTTACAGGGTGTCCAAGTTGAATCTTCAAAATCGATTTTTTGACATAACTTTTGAACCGTTTGACTGATTTTGTTCAAATTTGGAACAAAGTCAACCAGAATAGGTCTCTATAGAATAATAGCAACGTGTTCAGAAAAAAAATTCAGGGGCGTAGATATGGGGAGTGTTGTCATATTTTCCCCCCTATTTTTTACCCCCCTAGCTATTTTCACAAATTGTTCTAATGTTTGGATTCTACGTCCAATTTGAAAAAAAGTAACTCGTGCAAAATTTTGATTAGAGGCTTCATTTTTGAGATATTTGGGTTTGAAACTTTGGAAAACATCTCAAAATCGCCAATTTCAATGAGCCCAGTTTTTTTCCCTGAAAACTTCTCATTTCTCGGAAGCAATAGTGGTTTATCAACTTAGAAATTCTAGAGAACCTATTTCTGCTGAGAAATCGTGAGTTTTTTTGGATTTCAGTTTTTAGGCCTTTGAAAGTGCAATTTCGAGATGTTTTCCAAAGTTTCAAACCCAGATATCTCGAAAACGAAGCCTTTAATCAAAATTTGGCTTTTTGAAAAAGTAACTTTTTTCTCTAAATTGAACGTAGAATTCAAAAATAAGAACACTTTGGGAAAATAGCTAGGGGTGTGAAAAATAGGGGGGTAAAAATGAGGACACCCCTCATTATCTACACTCCTGAACTTTTTTTCTTAACACGTTACTATTATTCGATAGAGTCTTATTTCAGTTAACTTTGTTGAAAATCGGTTAAACGGTTCAAAACTTATGTCAAAAAATCAGTTTTAAAAAGTCAACTTGAACACCTTGTAACTTTTCAACGGAGCATTTTAGGACATCAAAGGTATAATTAAACGTCGTCTCAATACCTAATTGCAAACGAACCCAAATGCAAAATATGTTACAATATTAAAAAACCATAACGGTTTGGTGCTTGAAAGCATAATAATGTGAGAAGTGAGTGCATGAAAGATGAAAATATGATGATACAGTACAGGGTGATTAAAAAATGGCGCATTTCCTTTCGGGCACGTTATAGTGGACGTTAACGGAGCATGGGAAAAATAATTAAAAAAAATAATCGGCTTCGATTTGCAAGTTATTAACAAAAACAAATCTGTCCAATCTGGCAGCATCGCATTAGTACCCATCTGGCACCTTTAGATCAGAGAGGTACATCACAATAGCATTATTGCATTGTTACCCTGGAAACTCCGTAAAACCTGCCAGACCATATCAAGCATACTTGCCAAATGTATTTTCACGGCACTTTTGAGGTGAAAGACCAATTTTGAAATTTGAAAATACGACTAAAATCTTAATTGCAAGAGAAATTTTCAATCGGGAACTACCAACGACATGTGACTCTCCGCAAGTAATAATGCTTTGCTTTAAAATCATGCAAACTGGAGAAGTTAAATTCTCAACTTCACCTCTTCATAACTCGAAGGCTAAATGAGCCAATTTTTTTTTACTATTTTTTCCGTGCTCCCTCAACGTCTCCCACAACGTACACGGGAGGAAATGCGCCATTTTTGAATCACCCTGTATACAATAAATACAGGGTGTCCGGTGAGTGAACTGACATAGCTCAAGGGTATATCCAGTTATTTAAGGCGATGCAGGATCTGGCTTCAAAATTCTCCCAAGGCCTTCCGTTTCCGAGTTACAGGGTGATTTATGGTTTTGGTCGAAAATTTTCTATAGTCATATCTTTCGACTGGATCAATATAATTGGTTGAAATTCGTCATGTGCATTCTTATGCTTAGGCTCGTTGTAGCGCCATTTTGAATAATTTAGAAGGTGCAGGTCCGGACTGGAATTTTTTTAACCTCAAGTTTTTATGGAAAAAGTCACCCTGTAGAAAAGTTTTTTCAAAACTGACATTAGATTTG
The DNA here is from genome assembly GCA_949128115.1 of Anaspis maculata. Taxonomy (NCBI): domain Eukaryota; kingdom Metazoa; phylum Arthropoda; class Insecta; order Coleoptera; family Scraptiidae; genus Anaspis; species Anaspis maculata. The sequence continues at coordinate 45,606,022 of OX421963.1, forward strand.
GATTCTGCATGAAAAATACTACAAGTAACGCTACTCGACTGGTTTCGCACTAATTCGCTGTTTTGAGGAAACGCTTATTGACTCAAGATTTTTTCAAAACTTTTATTCTTAGTAAGGCATAATAAAAAAAATAGTTTTATGCAATTGTTCCAACTTGACTTCTTGGATTTTTGAAACATAATAATACAGCATTTGCTCAATTAGTGAAAAAACACAAAACCGGAATCAATTTTTTTATTGGAATTCCTGTATGTCATATCATGTGCTTTTGTGTTTGATCATTATGTTAAAAATAGAAAGAGGGATCTGAAAACCAGTAAGGATGTAGACAGCGGATAAAATTCGATGCTGAGGCCAGTGGCGGCTGGTGAGGGAGGGCTCAAGGGCGGCGCCCCCCCCCAACGCTAAAGGCGGCAAGAGGTTTTTATCGGTAGGAAGACATGGAATGCATTGTATTAATTATACTCATTCCAAAGATTTGGTTTAGTGCAAAAACGTTCAGTCATTAGTCAACTAATATTTTAACAAAATAATTCTAAGCGATCGCACGGTCGAAGAAGTTCGTCTTGGGCTCCGCATTCGGCGCCCACCGCCGATGCGGTGATGCCGGGGTGCACCCGCGCAAAACATGTGCCGTAACCATGGCAACGCGAGACGCGGCTCCCGCTCTATACTGCAGATATGGGCTCCGTTTCTCGAGCCCCCAGCCGATTGAAATAATCAGTAGTAATACAACAAGAGCATCATATCAAAATAATCGAATATACCGCGATTGCGAGATGTATTGCAAGAAACACAGCGAGACCATAGGTCGAGCTGTTTTGAAGCAATACATCGAACAAGAGCGGTATATTCAGATTCTTTCGATGCTCGAGTTGTATTCGTCAAGACTATACAACGAGCTTTGCACGACCCACCTGCTTCCGACTTTTGTCAATGACAGTTTTTCATAATTCAGAAATAATTTGTCAAACTGACGCCTTGGTTCTGATTTACCTGTAATGCCTGATTCCCTGTTTGATTTGTATCACAAAACTACAATAATTATCATCATAGCTACATTATAAGGGGCAAAATGAATAGTTTATTTTGAACAGGTGATAAAAGTGAGCAGTTTTTATTGGTAGGTAACAGCAGGACTTGAGTCTTCGCCGGAAGTTTGTAGTATTCTGTGTAGCTCCTCAGCAGTCGATGGTGCTGAGATGCATTTCCATTAATCCGTCATCCCTTGGTGAACTCTCCTCTCGGAATTCCGATCATCATTGCCTTACAAAATTCCAACACTTTTGAAAGAAGAGTGAAAATTAAGGACAACGCAGCAATCAGCCTACAAAGATTAGGTACCTTTGAAAGGATCAGTCTTTTTCCCGATTCGGAGTAAATGTTCAACTGCAACTCTGCTTTGCCGTCAGATTCCATCATAGGATCTTCAAATTTCCCTCTTTGAGTCACCTCCGTTCGTTTTTCGCATGTTGTATGCCCATCAGTTTTCCAGGATGTGTGCCATTTCAGCGTGGACTTTTCGTCCGAAAAATGGTTGAAACTGTTGTCAAACATATTCCTCTCTTCTAACAGTATTGGCTGGTTCAACTGACCATACAAAGTGTTGAATTGTTCGGCTGTAGTGGTTACAAAACGACCCATTTGTTTGGTTTCTAAATGCAAAAGACAACTATTCAAAAATACATTGTCAAATAAATTATTTGTTTGACATTGGCTACCACTCGATTTTTTTGGCCATGCCTTACCTACCTCACTTGAGATTTTCGCATTCCTTTTTATGAATTCCATTTGCCTCACAGTAACAATATGTAGAGTGAGAACTAAACCATATAAATGCAAGTTAAAATTTCATCCATAACTTTCCAATTGCTGTAGTTGAACGAAAGTTCTGCACGATTTTCATTTTGTTACATCTTACCGCTACTGGCACACCCGAGATAGAATAATATACGATATGTCAAACCTTAGCTTCTGGTGCACAGGGTCAGCTATTGCTCAGTGTGTGGCAAGGCTGCTGGATAGATCGTGAAATCCGGCAAGCACTGTTGCAAAGGGCGAAAATTGTGGTTTTTTGAATTCAAATGAACTGCGATTATACGAGAGGTCTACGTATAATCGATTTCGTATATTCGCAAAAATGGCCCTTCGCAATGGCATACCCGATGTAATGCAGTGTTGTCAGGGAAAATCGAGACACTGGATTGGTCTAAAGAGCAGTGAGTTGTATAGTCGATATAATTATTTATGTACTCTTCGATTAGTCAATAGTTTGCAAACATGAAGATAGCTGACCTAAAAAAGGTACATTTAGGTCATCAAGCCTACAAGAAGAAATAAATGCAAAAAAACAACGGACGTCCGATTACAGCATTGATTTACTGAATATAAAGCAAATCGAACCCGCAAGAATAAATTCGTGGTGCATTAACTCACACGTAATTTTGACAAAACAGTAAATGCTAAAACTCCATATGGTTGTGATGCGGATACGACAAAAAAGTTTTTGTCTCGAGTTTCGTCATTTCGCGAACTGAGAACTGTTCTATCTGCACTCTTTGTTGAAAATGTTTTTCGAACTTCGAACCAACAAAACATGGACGAAATGTTTCATGATTTGAACAATCAGATCAGAAACGGAAAAGGAATAAAAGCCTCTTTCTCTAGTTTCTGATCTAATTGTTTATATCAGGAAACATTTTGTCCATGTTTTGCTGGTTCGAAGTTCGAAAAACATTTCCTACAAGAATTGCAGATAGAACATTATAGTTCTCAGCTCGCGAATTTGTTATCAACTTGAGTCCTCCTTGAAAAAAACTCACGAGCCGCCACTGGCTGAGGCAGTTACTCCGAAGTTGAATTCGATGGAGTTGGGTGTTGGGTGGACGAGCAGAGGGCACTTCGTTATGTCCACCTGAGCTCCGCTCCATGTGAGTGATTTTTTTCTGGAGAAAGACTTTCATCATCATTATTTCTTGAATAATCATAACGATTTGAATAAACGAAAATAAAAAGTAACGAGTGATCAAATAAATTTCTCCTCAAGTCGCCTATGATTTCTGAAAATCTGGCGGAGAAACATGGCTACCAAGGAGACTGAGGCCTAGTTTGAGGAGAAATTTATTCGATCACTCGTTACTTTTGATTCTCGTTTATTTAAATCGTTATGATCATTCAAGAAATAATAATGATAATAATAATAAATGTCTTTATCCAGAAAAAAAATCACTCACATGGAGCGGAGTTCAGGTGGTCATAACGAAGTTCTGCCCTCTGCTCGTCCACCGAACTCCATCGAATTCAACTTTGGAGTTGCCTCAGCATTGAATTTTATTTGCTGTCTACATCCTCACTGGTTTTCAGATCCATCTATTTATTTTTAACGTGATGATCAAACAAAAAAACACATGATATAACTTACAGGACTTACTGTAAAAAAATTGATTCTGGTTCTGTGTTTTTTCACTAATTGAGCAAATGCTGTATTATTATGTTCGAAAAATCGAAGTAGTCAAGTTAGAACAATTGCATAAAACTATTTTTTTTTTAATTATGCCTTACTGAGAATAAAAGTTTTGAAAAAATCTTGAGTCAATAAGCGTTTCCTCAAAACAGCGAATCAGTGTTAAACCAGTCAAGTAGCCTTACTTGTAGTATTTTTCATGCAGAATTCGAATCTCAATGTCAGTTTAAAAAACTTTTCTACAGGGTGACTTTTTCTATAAAAACTTGAGGGTGGAAAAATTTCAGTCCGGACCTGCACTTTCTGAATTAATCGAAGTGGCGCTATAACGAGCCTAAGCATAAGAATGCACCTGCTGAATTTCAACCAATTATATTAATCCAGTCGAAAGATATGACTATATAAAGTTTTCGACCAAAACCGTAAATCACCCTGTAACTTCGAAACGGAAGGCCTTAGAAGAATTTTGAAGCCAGATCCTGAACCGCCTTGAAAAACTGGATATACCCGTGAGCTATGTCAGTTCACTCACCGGACACCCTGTATACAAATTGGATGAGAAATCCAATTCAGGTTAAAAATTTGCGAATATGTTCATTGTTCACAACCTTTTTATTTATTTCGAAAAAAGGAGTATTTGTTAGGTATGTCTCTCACGAGGAAGCACACAGACTCACAGACAGTTCCTGGTAAAACACGGATCATGAAAATCACATATTTTTTTAAGGTCAGGTATTTTCAGTTTCTGAAAAAACTTTACTTCCCAATCTTGCCATTTTTCGAGGATATCGCTATTTTTTCTTTTACTCTTTCACTTGCAACTCCTTTTTTTCTGTCATATGAGTTTCTTGTAGACGTCATTCATCAGACATACTGTTAAAATCGAAATTACTCGACTTCGGTCGAGAACCAATCGAGAATTCCGTACCACCAAAATTCACTATGATTTTAAGTTTTTTTTTTAATTCCGGACAAACAGGTTGGTATATATGACAACTGATGACAGCGAAAAATTAAGAACGTGAATCCACTAATCCACATAATAAAAAAAAAAAAGAAATTAGCATCGGGTGAAAATTGAGCAACTTAGGTGCGAACACCTGTCACCGGAAACAAATGGCCGCCATTTTGAAAGTGGAATCAAAACATTTTGGTATCTCCACATATAAAACTATATAAGAAATGAAATGGTCTCTTGGATCCTCCACGCATCAGGGAAGTTACGCCGCACGAGTTACTCAATGACCCCTGACTAAATTCCCAATAAAATATTTTGAAACATTACTGATAGTATTCAATATTTTAAATTTCAGAATTACTTTTTCAGTTTTTTCACGATGTTTTAGAAACTCTTCAAGATATTTGACAGTCGAGTTGTTGCATGTGTCCTTATCACATAACCATGAAATACAGAATCTACATGGTAATTATTTTACTTTCACAACTTTTCGTTCTTTTTTCTTCTTCACCCGACACGCACACGGGACCTTGCGGGACTTTTGATAAGTTGTTCAGCACTGTTGATGGAATGCGTGTACTAGTTTTCAGCCATGCGATCTTTAGGTAGCCGAGGGCTGAGGGTGAAAACCCAAAATTTCTAGGCTAATTCCTAGTTGTGAAGGCGGATAAGAGGTGATTTCCGAGGAGGGAGGGTGGTAGAATTCAAGCTACCTTGTAACGAAACCGTGTAATTGCAACTGTGTAATTGAACCATTTGAATTGCAACTAAAGTCGAAGTCTAGCATCACTGGGTCTTAAACAGACGCCTGAGTTTGTCCTCTAAATACTCAACCTGCTAAATTTTCTGTGAAATTTTTCATTCAGGTCCTCACTTTGTTTCCGAATGGATACTTTGAACCTCGCTTTCGTCCGCTAATAGTTTTGCTCCAAAACTTCGCAGGTTCCATCAACCGTAGCCGTAGCCCCCCAGCTTGTTACTTTATTTTTGCTCCAAAAAGTCATTCTACTGAAAATAAAAAAAGTGAACGGGATATAGAGGGCCCACCTCCCTGAATAGTGTGCCTTTTTGTGCCCACCCATCCAAGAAATGCTGACTGAAGATAATAAGTTCAAGTAAAAGCAGAGCAGAAACGTTTGAAATCAGTTTTATTTGTTTTCGTTTCAATAACAAAAAAATTATAAAAAATTGAGATTGAAACATACTTCAACCAAAATACAAAAAAAATGAAAATAAATAATTAAGTAGCTATATTTTGTACACGCAATAACATAAATTACAAATCACTTGAACGAAATAAATAAATACATAAATTAAAGAAAGGAGGTTAAATCCAATTTTATGTTAACAATCTTACGTATGTGGAAAAACTTAAAAATAATAGCAAAAATAACTAAACATACCCTTAACAATTAACAATAACATATAATACATCATGAGCGTGTCAAATTTCATAATATTCAATCAGAAAACAGGTAACAAATTTGTGGCACAATTTTTTATTCAAATTTCGGAACGCACAAAATATACATCATAATAAATATACATATACAACATCATACAAAATTTGTGGCACATAAGAGGCAAAACAATAAAAAAGAGTCGAAATCAGCGATTGTGTATTCTATGAAAATAATCAATAAAGAATGCAACTTACGCTAATTTATTGTTTCATCAGTCAAAATACAGGGATGAAAACAAATGTTTACTTTGGTTTTTTAAGAATACGTATAGCGTCTATCTAAGGGCTGGCAACGTTCAAAATTTATCGTTATCAAAAATATAGAACTAATAAAATTTCTACTCTTGTCAAAATTAAAACACAAAGAAAGTGTGTAAATATCACAGTATTCGTATTCTTGTTATGATTTGTTTCGAGTGAGCAATTGTGTACGTATACAGAGAGAAAAGCTTAAGAATTGTAATAAGTAATACCTTGTGTCTAATGGGCACAAGAAATTAAAATACTAAAGTCCGCAGAAGTGATGTAGTTTCTCGAAATATATCCACTAAGTCGATAATATTTTTTGCTATAAAGAAATACTCTATACAACAGTTTTGGCAAGTTGGCGCTTTAACTTTAAGTAATGTCTTTTTTAAGCAATGGCACAGGATACTTAAGTTATTATACAGTCTGTCGCAACAATAATAATTACTGGCCTGAAAATTTAAGAATGTGCAAAGGTATGTTCGGTATATTTGGAATGAAATGAGATCGCATTGGTACACTAGGGAAAACTGAATAGGTAAAATAAGGAATTGCTCCTTCCTACGTAATTTATTTTTCACGCTTGCAGATCAAAATATATATCAATAATGACGATAATTTCGCAACATTTGTTTAAATTATTTGCATAGCTCTCCTACTTTTCACCAGTTTTTATAGTCTGGACGGCACCATTAATGTCACTAAGAATACTGTAATATTTATGTTTGAGATTTTATCGACATACAATAATGATGATAAGTTATTCACAGGTATATCGGTAGATATTAAAAACTGGAAAGCGTTACTGTTGAACACACAGAGGTGTCTTTTTTATGCGAGAAGGTTAAGACTAGAGATGCTGAATATGTTACAAAAATCACTGGGGTATGATTTTTTCCACCGTTCTGTCAATCATCTGAAATTTTTTGTCATAAAACAGTAGATACTGATTATTTCAAGCCACTACTGCTGGAAATACCAAAATTGAGCGGTCCAAAAAATATGGTTAAGATTCAAGGAAGATCAGAGTTTGCTAATGAAGTACCTTCTGGTTAACTGGTTAATAAAAAAGGCCAAGATGCTACAGCCAAAGAGCCAAGTACCAAGTATGTATATCAATATCACTCTGGTCAGTATACTTGCAAATTGGACGGTTCTTCATCACTACGACTTCGCGCAGCGATTAAGCCAATTTTTCTTCTAGATTCGCTGGTTTCCTCAATGTACATAAGTATAAGAACTTGAAATACATAGTCACTATATCGCAGTAGGTATGAAATTTCTTCAATTTCCAGTTCAGTTCTTTTATTTTACAAACTATTTTTGTGTACAATTGATTCCGATTCAGTTCAAGGGGCCATTTCGAATTTAAAACTCCAGTTTTTTGGAATTTAACTTTATTATAATTTTTTTATTCACGAGTTAGGCAGTTTAGGAAGTTGTTGTTACTAAACTGGACTGTTGAGCAGTGTAGCTTTTTCGATAATTTTATATTGTGTAAGTTGATTACTTATATTAGTAAGATCTATTATAGCCATCGGTAACCACTTGCTAACGTTTTAACTCAGCAGTATGAAGTCTTGGTATCATTGCGGTTATTGTAAAGTGGGCAGTTGACAGACTTTTTGGGATTCTGACCTGAACGTCGCGTGCCATCAAGCCAATTCGTTGACATCGTCGTGCACTTTACAAGGGCCGCAACCGTACAATGTGATGGTGAGAACCTGATGTCAGCAAGGATTTTTCAAAAATTTGACCATTTTTATAAAACTTATTGAAATCTGGTACAAGCGATTTCAGGCAGATTTAATCTGGCTCCGGCGATTCGACGAAATCAAAAAATTCTTGCACAGGTCATAGGTCAACTCGTAGGTCAACAACTTGGGTCAACTTGAGGACGGTCAACTCGAGGGTCAGCTGCACCACACGACTGAAATTCACGAAAATCAAGGTGTCTGGACTTTTTCACTGGTACCAAATTATTTTACACGCGATTGTAGATACCCACCTGAAGTTTCAAAAAGCAGCTGGTGCTTTCTACGGAACTTGTAAGGAACAGACTTTTGTTACCTCATATAATGATTTGCATCAAAAACTTCATATTATTTTACTAGCTTATTAATAGTGGCTTTTCAGTATCAACGTTGATTGAATATTATGAAGATGCGTAACCAGACCTTTTGTGACAGATCGGCCAAGTGAAGCTATAGTTAGTTTTGTACCTTGGGTTTTAATCAGCTTTCGATTCCGGCTTTGCAGCTCTACACCGAAACATTCTGATTCAAATGGCGGGTAGTTGCTGGAAGAAACGGAGTTTAATCTCATATCAGTTTGCCCTTCACTTCGAAATTTTTTTCCAAGATAAACCGCAGTAGGATTCACCACCTGTAGCTCCATATCTGCCGGGTCACTCTTCAACTTAAGTCAGAACCAATGTCAGTTTGAGAAATGTCACCGGTTACTTGTCTTCATAATAGTCAGTTAATAAATAAATAGGTGTAGCGTGTTCAAATTGATTGTCTTAAGTTGAAACTCTCAAAAACTCGATAACTCGCCTAAGGTTAGGTTATATGGCAACGCTTAGTGTCATCCTCGAAAATTCTTGGCAATTTAGGCAACGAAGTGTCTCTTCCATGACATCTATTCAGTTCGCTATTTGAACGATGCGGCAAAAGCCCTACTTGGTACCGGGTGTTCGAAATTGATTGTCCTCGCTGCCTTTCGGGAATAGCGGTTGCAACTTTATCAGTCACTGTGACGTAACGTCCATCAGTAGTGGGACTCTGATGCATGTAATAGTTTATATAGGAGATGGTACAGGGACACTCTTTGCACCCGGCGACCTGACCACCTGCGGTGTCATAGATTTGCGAGTGCAAATGCTCGGTGCACACCAGCACTTCTTCCCAGAGAACTTTGAAAACAATAAGAAAACCGATTTCAGCCGAACAATAATTCCACCAGCAGAAGTGATTCATCGGTACTGAAATATGAATTCCGTGGAAAAGATTCGAAACGCATCAAAGCGGAACCGCCAAATGCTTTTCCAACCATCAGAGTCCCACTACAGTTTCGTTACTACGGCATTTCAAAATGACTTCAGTAAAGCGGCGTAGGCCAGTTGCAACCGCTATTTTCGAAAGACGGCGAAGACAATCAATTTTGGTCACGCTTTGGTTACAACACTAGAGGTAGTGACAGATAGCAAATAATATCCGCTCATTAAACACAGTCCAGTTTATTAGTTACAATTTTGGAAATTTGTAAAAATTGCAAGTTGATTCCTTATGTTTTAGGACGTTAGAGAAAACGCTTTCGGTTGGAACTTTTGCATTCATATTTACTGCCAAAAATATAGAAGCAGGTACCTGCCTAAAAAAATATGCCGATTCCATTCATTTATTCTGTAAGGTACAACTTTCTCTCTATTTGAGGTTATCTGCAGGATGAATTATTAAGGATGGAGTTGAATTGGTGCAATAAGGCGTTGTGGAATGGATTCCAGCGAACTTATTCCTTGACAAAGATTTACCATTCAGAGTAGAGATAATATGAATTAATCTTATAAACTTTTTAAGAAAAGAAAAAACAAATTTCGAAAGAAATATTTTTGAATTTAGAATTAGTAGCTAGTAAAAAAGAATAATACCTTTCTGTAGCTTTCCAAAGAGACCTTCTTGATGGTGAACTTCTGTCAAGGAATAAATAAGTCCGCTGGGATTGATTTCGCAACGCCTTATTTTACCAATCCAGCTCTATTCTTAAGGTACAGAAATAGCAAATTTGTCCGTTTCTAGGAGGATCCGTTTGCGGCTTTCTGTTAATATGTCCCAATAAGCTTCAAATTCTCCTTTGTTGATTTAGAAACCGAAACTGATTATTATGTATGTACCTAGCTACGATAATAATTCAGAATCACAAAACTGGAGTTATTGTGGAAAAGAACGAAGCGTTTAATTTTTTTTTTTGGCATGGTACACGTTGGTTTGTACACACTACACACGTATGTTTCGCGCGCTTTCAGGGTTGCGACTCTTCTATCACTAGGTACCTACTACAAAAATTACTGTACAGTATAAAAATATTCATCATTTTTTTCTTCATTGACTTTCAGTCTTGACAGTGGCGGACGAGGGCTGCTGTCCCATCGGGGAGTCCGGCTCGTACCGGGCATGAGTCCTCATGTGTCTCGTGATCATGTCCCTGCGACACGCCGCGTACGGGCACTGCGGACACTTGTACGGTTTTTCGCCGGTGTGCGTTCTTTGGTGCGTCGAAAGATGGTCGGAACGAGAGAACACTTGCCCGCATACGCGACACGTGTACGGTTTCACCCCCGTGTGCAGCCGCATGTGCCTGGTTAGCATGTCGGAACGCGCGAAGGACCTTTTGCAAACCTCGCAAAGGTACGCCTTGGCGGCCGGCGAGTCGCTGGAGTTCTGCCGGTTCTTGTGCCGCGACGCCATGTGCTTTGCCAAACGGTCGTGTAACGAGAACATTTGGCCGCACACCGGACACACGTACGCCACATCCGACCCGGGAGGCATCTCCTCCACGACCGGAGACACCTCCAGGTTGTAGCGCGACGCGACGGATTCCTTCGTCGTGGGCGAAGCGACGTCGCCCTTCACCATCGGCACCGACACTGCGCTCCTCGGCGGCAAAAACCCTGTTGGAAGCAAGCTCAGAGGATTGGGCAGCAAGCACGTTCTAGACTTCGTGCCTTTCACCGACAAGTCCAGAGGAAATTCTTGCAAAGAACTTTTCGGCGATTCAACTCCGCTGAAACCCATCGCCCAGGGCAATCGACCCGCTTCCGTTTTGGCGCTTTCAAACCACAGCGGCAAGTCGGAGTCGGAATGGCTTCTGCGGCGGAAGATGTCGGGTAAGTACTTGGAGTGGAAATAGCGCTCGAAATTGTGAACGGGCGGTGGGACCGGCGAGGCGGGCGAGATTGGCGACGAGGGGAAGTACCTGTCGTAGATGTGCAGCGGAGGCGCGTGGTGTCCCGTTCCGCTCATGCATTGGTAGCAGGAGCAGGGGGTCTTCTGGAGCGGCGGGCTGCTGCTGTTGTCTTCTTTGAGGCGCAACGGGCTGAAGCTGATGCGCGGTGACTCGGTCGAGCTGCGCGGGGACTTGTTGCTGCTGGAGTTGGCGGGGCTGAAGACGTCTTCGTCTTCGCTGGCGCCAGTCATGGAGACTTCGCTTTTGAAGCGGCTGGATTCGGGCAGGTCGAACCTGAACACGTCGGGCGTCGTGGCTTTCGGTGTTTTTGACGCACGACTTTCTTCGGTGCATGATGATGACGGGTCGTGGTCGTCGGAGTCTTTGCTGCTGTGGTGGTGGTTGTTGTTGTTTTGTTCATTGGCATCGGGACTGCTTGCTGCCTGTCCCGTGCCGTGCAGTTTGTCCAGGACTTGACTGAGGCGCTTCCGCTTACGTTGCTTGGTGGCCGGGCGGTGGTTGTGGTTCACAACCTGCAACAAAACATAATGTTTAGAGATCAATTCGAGCAAGAAAAAACCTTTTGTTTTATCTACCAAATCACTAAATAATATTAATATTCCACCAGAAAAAATACTATCAAAATTATTATTTGAACAGGTGTTCCAAATTGCTTGATTTTGACTGTTTTTTCCACCTCTAAATCAGATGAAAACCGATGTATGGAATGCGCAACGCAGCCACAAAGCGAGGCGAAACGTCTCTTTCGCAACGCGAATTTGCTGCGTTGCGATGGTTTAGCGATTAAATTACGAGCCAATCATGGACGTTCTGCTTTATTACGTTGATGCGGCGCGTTGCGTTTTTTCATAGATATTTTCAAAAAACGTGAAATTGGTTATGCGTGTTCCGACCTCGATTTTTTTCAAGGACGGCATTTACTAGTGTTTTTTCTTCAAACGTGAGTTTCATGAGAATCAGTGGAATAAGAGACTTGAAAAAAAGCAGAGTAATCTAAAATCTAGAATGAAAATTAATAAGTATTTCAAAATTTCAAAATTCGAGAAACTCATTCTTTTCAAAAAAAAAATTTTTTTCAAAAAAAGTTTCTCATTCTCTTGCCAGCCCAGATTTGAATGACTAATTTTTTTTTCTCACATTTTTAGCTGCTCAGATTTGGCAGAACTCACGCCACAAGAATCTATCTGTTTCTCTTTCGCTCTGCAGCTAATCCGCAGTCTGTTTCAGCTATTTTTTATGCTAGGAAATGCCGTCCTTAAGGTGCGTTCAGTCAGCTTATTTAGCCGCAAGTTTTAATTTTAGTCGTAAGCGCTGCATCGCTTATTGGCTGTTCTGAGGAGGCTGGTCCATTAGAGCCAATGGGCGTCGCTGCGCTTGCGACTAAAATTAAAACTTGCGGCTAAAATTAAAACTTGCGGCTAAATAAGCTGACTGAACGCACCTTTAAACGCCGCGCTAATAGCTACAAGCCGATATCCATAAACAGTGGCGGAACCAGAATTTGAGGGCAAGGGACGAGGGCAAAGGCAACGACAAAGGCACGAGTCTGTAACTGAAGGGAGTAGTAGTGCCGCAATGAAAAAAGAGCATAATATAATAATGATAATAGGTATGTTTTAGGCATTTTGCGATTTCAGTTATAAAATGTATATAAGGACTATTGGATCGAAATAATTGAGAGTGACTCATTCTTACCCACAGTGAGTGAGTAAACACTTGGAGTGTGGATAACTGGGAGTGACTCATACTTTGCAGCCTAGTTCCACGTTCTTCGCCGCAACGCTCCAAATGTTCACTTACTCACTCATACCCACTGTGGATGTGATTGACTCACTCTCAATTATTTCGATCCAATAGTATAGCATAGTTATTTACTTATTGTACAAATTTTTTGTATTTTTTCCTCGATTTTTTCACAAACATTTTCCGCCCTTGGAAAAGATTAGGCTTGTGTTGCCCTACGGAGTCGGGCATTTATCTATGGACAACCAGCCCGAGGGAAACGCTTGCGGCTAGAATTATCTGGGAAAATCTCGAGCACCAGGATATTTAGTAGTCCGGACGCTAAGGTCAAAATTTAGGGAGCACTCTTCACTTTTATAACAAGCAATGCCACTTGGCATACCTGTTGTCAGGACCATGTTTGACCGATTAAGATCAGGAGCCAAAGTCGTAAGTGATGCAGGCGCCGTATACAGGGTGTCGTATAGAAAAAAAGTAAAAAATTCGTATATCATCAACCAAACCAGATGGATTCACGTGAATAGGCACATATATCCACAATATATTACCCTTCAAGGAAAAGTCAACAGTTTTGGAAAATCTTGAGCGGTTCCTGGAATATTCCGAAAAAACTGAATTTTCTTCTGAATATTTTATTTCTCGGTAAATCAGTGAATTTTCAAGATATCGAAATGCAACTTGGTAGGTTCACGGCGAGTATTGTCACGAATCAAAAACGATCTGGAGCCAAATTCAAGGCCTGCTATTTCCAGATGTAAGACAGTCAACTTTTTGTCCTTTGCGACCGCCATCTTGATTCTCCGTTTTACTCAACAGTTGGAAAAGTGGCAGTCGAATGTGAGAATTTTGGCATCCTGTCACCCTATCACAAAAAAGATAGCCTTGAAGCAAGGTGAGGATGTCTTCGTCGAGAAAACATTGTCAACCAAGGTTTTCATGGTAATACGCATTTGCAGCGCCTGTGATGGATGATGAGAGATTTGAAAGAGCAAAATGAGTGCTTTGTCACAATACTACATCCATTTTGAAACAAAATAACAAAATTCATCATCATCGGTCCAAAGGTAAACTTTTGGTGGTTTGCTGAACCAAATATGTGGCGCTTTTTAGTGGAAAATGCAAAAAAAATTGGGCATTCATTAAGATGTTATCCCTCACCAAGAGAAGGAGATCGCGAAAACTGAAACCAATCAACGCTGAGATGTTTTGCGAGATTGAAGCCTATATTCTTGAGCCAATAGATGTTAGACACATGCGTCCGGTTGCCAGAGAGAAGACATGGAAGGCGTGCATGCAGAAAAAAATTCAAAGTTCTTATCCACATATTTTATTCAGAAACCCACCAAAAATTGATGAATAACAATATTACATCCATTTTGAGATTTAGTATCAAAATTTATCATCATCAGTCCAGAGACAAAATTTTGGTAGCTTTCTAAAAATAATACGTGGCTTGAAACTTGGAAAAAACTTTCTGCATGCAGTCTTTTATGTCTTCTCTCTAACAACGGGACGCATGGTGTCTAACATTTTATGACTCAAGAATATAGGGTTGACTGTCCCAAAACATTTCAGCGTTGATTAGTTCCAGTTTTTCCAATAGCCTTCTCTTAGTGAGGGACACATGATAATGGTTGCCCGATTTTTGTTATCATTTTCCAACAAAAAGCGCCACCTATTTTGTTCAGCAAGCCATCAAAAGTTAACCTTTGGACCGATCATCATGAATTTTGGTTATTATTCCCAAAATGAATGTAGGATTGTGACAAAGAACTTACTTTGCTCTTTCAGATATCTGATCGGCCATCACAGGCGCTGCAAATGCGTATTACCATGAAAACCTTGGGTAACACTGTTTTCTTGACGGAGAGACCCTTACCTTCCTTCGAGGCTATCCTTTTCATAATGGAGTGACTGGATGTCAACTCTCTTACATTCGGCTGTCACTTTTTCAACTGTTGAGTGAAACGGAAATTCAAAATGGCGGTCGCGAAGAAAAAAAGTTGACTGTCTTATTTCTGGAAAAAGCAGGCCTTGCATTACGTTCCTGATTGTTTCTGATTCATGACAATATTGGCAATAAAACTACCAAGTTGCACTTCGATATCTTGAAAATTCATTGATTTACCGAGAGAAAAAATATTCAGAAGAAAATTCAGTTTCTCCTGAATTTTCCAGAAACCGCTCAAGATTTTTGAAAACCGTTGACTCTTCCTCGATGAGTGATATATTGTGAATGTATGTGTCTATTCACGTAAATCCATCTGGTTTGGTTGATGTTATACGAATTTTTTACTTTTTTTCTATACGACACCCTTTATACGACGCCTGCATTGCTTGCGACTTTGGCTCCTGATCTTAATCGGTCAAACATGGTTCTGGCAACAGGTATGCCAAGTGGCATTGCTTGTTATAAAAGTGAAGGGTATTATACCTTAACATCCGGACTATAGATGATTATTACAAAAAAAAAGTCCAAAGTGACAGCTGGCAGATTTTGTTGTGTACATCCATTTTATTCCGTTGCCATTGACAGTGGGATTTAGATAAGTGAATGTTATCCTTGTAGGTCTAATAATCAAGGGCGTTGTATATGTAATAATTAACAGTATTATTACAAGTGCTAAATTTTCATGATAATCCTACTGAGTCGGGCATTTCTTGCTACAACTAGCCCTCGTAATCGCTTGGCCAAAATCATCTGGGAAAATCTCAAACACAAGTGATATTTTGATGATTATTACATACAACGCCCTTGACTAATAGACCTACAAGGGTAATATCCACTTATCTAAATCCCACTGTCAATAGCAACGGAATAAAACGGATGTAAACGACAAAATTTGACAGCTGTCACTTCGAACTTCTTTTTTTGTAATAATCATCAAAATATCACTCGTTCTCGAGATTTTCCCAGATAATTTTGGCCAAGCGTTTCCCTCGGGCTGGTTGTCCCCACATAAATGCCCTCCTCCTTCATTTTTGAGGAAGAAATATCGATACCCTCCGTATACAGCCTTAACAGTAATTTAGTGCACACCCACTTAGTTCATAATTTTCACTGATTAGTCTTATCGGGTATAATACCGAGCGTTCATAAATTAAATGGGTCAAGGGTGCCTGTGACTTTGAAAACATCTGTCGGAACTAGCATCGTTCATTCGATGTCTGTAATTTTTTGGTTATCGTAATTTGTCAAACCAGTCACAGTTTCCGTTTTCGGGACATTTTAAACGTGGTTTTCACGGCAGGGCACAAAACCTGCATGATCGAGGAGTATTTTCGAACTTGAAGTATTCTCGTGCACTTATGGCAGATCAGAGATCAATAATATAGGACGTAACTTGTCAAAGTTTGACAAATTTATTACAAAAGGATCACGCTAGTTTCGACAGACGTTTTTGAATTCACAGGCACCCTTGACCCATTTAATTTATGAACTCTCGGTATCACGAGTGCAATGAAAATTACCGATAATTCTAAAAAATGCCTGTTGCCGGAAAACCTGAAGAGCCTGCGGGGTCGGGCTCATTTAGCTTTCGAACAACATAGAAAACAAACGAATGCGGTTTTCTTATGGCAAAACGCATTTTCAGAATTATCTGGTTCATTTTCATTGCAAGAGTGGTATTCGGAAGAATATTTCCCGAATCATTCTACAAATTAGTCACATATTATTTCACACGACAATAAAATTGATGATACATAAATAGCCACCCAACTGTACTGAGTCGCCGCAAAACAGAAAAGAGAACCAGAGGCTGACGAAAAAAGTGTGAAATCATTTTGACTGCGCAATCCCAAATCGTTTGACTTTCTTGCACGTGCCTCTGGGTCCCTTGAGTACTCGCTCGAGCATGAGCATCCCCATACAGTGTCCAGAGTCCAACGCTAACACTGGACACGGATCATGTTTGTTTGACAGTAGGTGTTTAAACAATGACAGATCGATTGAATTATCGATTTGGTCTTTCGGATTATCGCTTATTAATCCTCAAAATTTGTGTCCGAATTATCGCGTTTTTGACGTATGAGGGAAATATTCATAAACAGTTCCCCAAATAACTTCAAATTACGGAAATAGTGAGAGGCAAAGTCCCAACCTTGTATATCTTCAAAAATAAACGTCATTATTTTTTCAAGTATTTTTCTCGCGTTCTTGGGTGGATTCTATGTACCGCTGTGGAATCGGAATGCGACACTTTTGAAACACCCTGTATGTACAGTGATCTTGACATTCAATAATTTATTGAAACAAAGTTCCAGGTTGTAGAATTGCCACATTGATGGGTTGGTTTCCAATATGGCCGAGTTTTATAAAACAAAAATTTAGAAAAAAAACGTGAAAAAATGATTATAATCCAGCGCTATTTAGTCGAAATTGTACAGTAATTGCCGAATATTTGTGTTCCATCGCAGGGTAGGGCCCTCACGACCACCGACATCGCATGGGGTCGGCGCCATCGTTCAAATTTCACATGCTGATGCGGCAAATGACGTGCCTTGCATTTAGCAAGCATTTCAACTAAATCAAGGAACTCTTCCATCTTCAACCATCTTTAGCTCAAACCCGCCTAAACTGAGTTCAACAGAATAACGTGTGAAACCATAGCGCTACGAGCTCCTGTGTATATCTAGTTAGAACCCTTGATTTAATCGGGCTCTACAAAGTTTTGCTTTGTCCTGAGGCCACTTTTGGTGCCTTATTATATTTAGTATTTTTGATGTTTTCCAGAACGGCAACTTCATTTCGTTAATTTTACTGTTGGTCAACGTCACTCAAACTAGGCACCCTACTAAAAGGGGCACAGTAAACTGTTGTTTCAGTTCAAGGGGTACAACCCTATTCCAACACAATGATTAAACTAGATTTCAATTCTGTAACATTACATTGACAATCTATACGACGTCTTCCAGCTCTCTATCTTCCAAGAACTAGGTATACATTTACCAATTCCCATTTGAAATTCAGCCGATCAATCAAGACAAAACTGTACCGTATATCTTGAATTTAATGCCCACTCTAGCAGTCCTCCCACGGACACAGTTGTGACACAGAACAAACCCTAAGGATTCCATTCAGCCACCATAAAGAATGACCGGAAGGCTTGCACTTTTTGCAAATAACCCAACTTTATGAATATTCAAAACAGTGGCGGAGGCGCCGCGTTGGTAGCGGCCGTCAAGCTGGTAGTTGTCGTTTCAATGCATTTTATGGTTTGCTCTGTATATGACTGTTGTATATGTAGATGTGCTGATAGGATAACTGATAGGTGTACCTACCAGTTAATACAATAATTGATAGTTTTATCTATCCAGGCATTTCCTGAAAATCATAAACAATTTAACACTTCATTATCATTCATTCGGTTCGGTTCGAAGAGCTAGCGGAGTTAAAGGATATGCAATAAAATTTCCACTATCTTCCGCTACCACTAGATAGGCAGTAGGCACACATACTCGTATACAACACTCACCACTCACGCATGCATTTGTTTTATATCCTGCCTCTTAATTATCTCTGCACTGAATAATAAATAGATAAATAAATGCATAAATAAATTGAATTCACACTTGCAATTTGAGTTTTGCATTATTGCTCTTGGCGAAGTGCGTTTCGTGTGAATGGCATGAAGATTTTATAAACAAAAACATTGAAAAGCTGCGATCTGATTTGTACTATAGGATTATTTAGGATTTATTCCGAGTCAAGCTATACATAATATTATTAATAATAATAATATTTTTATCTTGCATATTAAGAAGTAGGTACCTACTTAACGTGCGAACAAAAACTAAAACTTCGTCAAGTTGGCCTGATGCAACAAGCCGGCTGGCCGCATCTCGTTGTGCTACACTCGTGTGCTACACAAAAGAGTTTATGGGGAATGAAAGAAAGGGAAGATTCGGACCCAACATTATACAGCATCCTAGCATGGCGTCTGAGGGTTACATCTCTCTCTCTCTCTCTCTCTGCGTTAGTAGACGGGAGAAGCTTGACCGAGAACTCGACTTGTATATTATGGTGGCCTTGTTTACGCGAGGTTTAAAACTGGTGTTAAGGTCCGTAACATCAATGTTATCGTCCGCATAAACACCTCTAAACGCAAGTTTCGCAACAGCTGTTAAGCTTAGCTAAATGTGATTTTAGATATGCACATTACGACGCATGTGCAAGCCAGAAATCGGTTGGATTTATAGCAGATTTATGGATTGGGTTGGATGTTGGATGACCTGTGAGCACCAGTTTATTAAAATTTATAATTGATGATTAACCATCTTTTGTTATGATCTCTGGAAAATGTGGTTATGGTTAAATTTCGTTTTGACACTTCTTTGAAAGATGTCTCCCTAGGCCGCTATCCTTGAATCGTGTGAGAAAAGTCCCTGGGAGTAAAATCCATTTCGCAGTACACTTCTGTAGCGAAAGTTGCCTAAAAACCACGATTTTAGGCAACATTCGCTACATCAGTGTACTGCGGAATGTATTTTACTCCCAAGGACTTTTCTCACTCGATTCAAGAATAGCAGCCCAGGTTAAGAGGCTGTCGGCTGTCATTTTGGTCGGCGCGCGTAAACACTCCTAACTAACCACTGTTAGAATCTCTGCTAAGCCTCGCGTAACCAAGCTCCGTGGCTTGTTGCATCACCTGTATCATCTACCACCGTGACCTAGACATATAATAGCATCTAGATTCACACCTAACAGTACCTGTCTAATTAGTTCTATGGTAATAAAGCTTTGGCTTACCTCTTATTTTCATTTCAAAGATATGAATTTTTTGAAATAGGCATTTTTCCTGACGCAAAATCAACTCAAAAATCAAAGTATCAGTTTCCATCGCATTTATCTATTTAGTATGTATTCAAAGTTCATAACAACGCACAATTTGAATTGGTGAAAGATTCAAGAAGTGAGAGGGAAAAATTGTAACAAGGGATTTGAATTCAAAAGATGGAATTTACTCGGAAATGATACCAAACTGCTTGTTGTTATCGGTCCTAGATGGACAATACCATCTAGCCGGAGTTTTACCTCCAACCCTCATTTAAAAAATCATCGACACTTTTTATGTCAACAAGACATGACCCAGGCTGGGTACGATGCATCGAATTGCTATGTATTTGAGCCTAAACCATTGAAACTATAATTTTATTTACACATATATATAGAACGCCAACGCCGATGTATATATCTAATGTATATATAGTGTATAGATATATATATAAATCTATTTAAAACAATAAATTACACCTTCCCAACACATTGGGCTGCTGTCTACAAAGGATACTAAACAGATTCAAAGGTAAATAAAAAGAATAAACTTAGGTATATAGATATTAAAAAAACTCAGTATAAAAAACTTGTATAAAGTTAAACTAAGTATAGGTAGATCAACTATATACCTATGTACGCCAATAAATCAAGACCCTCAAGTGTAATTTTTGGCGATTTTGGATATGAATCCTTCCGAGATGAGGAAACGTGACACCCGGTATATTCACGCTTGTTCAGAACTTGTTGCTATGTGAGTTGTTCACAAGTCTCCAACACTTATTTCAGCTGCGACTTCAGTGTCTTGCATTGTTATTTGATTGTAATTTGTCAAACAGTCAAACTGAAAAGAATTTTAACAAGCACTGATAGGGTGGAAGTGAAAAGAAGTTCCTAGGGTGCTCACTGCTTACTTGGACAGGTCGACTAGTAAGTGCAAAATAAATAGAATCTCTAAAATCAACGTAACCGTATAGGTAATGCATTCGCCTGACACATGTCGCCCGTCGCAGTGAATCTAAAATTTGGCCTGTAACCATGGGCAGCCTCATATATTTGCACCGCGATGGCAACATGTTGACGGCGACCACGGGAGATTGCGCATTATCTAGTACGAGTACGAGAAAAAACATCAGATCTTTCGTTGGAGATGCGCAAGCGCAAAAACTCATGTCAATTGCAAATACAAAGGTATTTATCATTAAGTAATAGCATCAGGAAATTCGAAAAACTTTTCTAATAACTACCTAGAAGTGACAACGAAAGAAAAAGAATAACATAAAAAGAAATGAAATCTTGACAAAAATGCTACAAAGGATCGTCACTTTTACTTGTTTTATACGCACCATGTCTATCATGATGCTTAGTCTTTCTGCCGCAAGATTTTGAAAATACGGAAATCTAGGTAGAACAGCATCAATGCTACTGACCAGTGGATGGTTGTTGTTGGTTTTATCATGCGTTGCAGAAGACTCAACGATGGTCTCAGCCATAGTCATCAGTTCGAGGCGGCAGAGGGCCGCGGATCCTTCTTCAAGCAGGCGTGGAGAATCGGACCATTTACTCGCATGTTCTTCTACTACCACCGAATGTTGCTGATGAGACTGCTGCTGCTGCTGCTGCTGCTGCTTTTGCCGGGTTGCCTACCTGAAAGCACAAAGAACAAAATGTGAAAAAAAGAACACACGCATACAATGAACAAGAAAAAAAAACCGGGCAGCGACAATTAGTAATTATGTATAAAAAGGCCAGCTAGCTTCCACCGAATGAGTTTATATTACATTTCGAAGAACCTGAGCTCAGGAGAGAGAGAGCCACTCCTTGGCGAGCGCCTTAGGGTCAAACCGCAAAAAGTAGTAGTGATAGCGGCACGAACGTGCGTGGTTGTCGGAGGCTGCATAGTTACGCGATACCTGCAGGTTAGCGGCAAGTACCTGTTATTGTCCGCCGACACCTGATAGCTGACCTCATTATGAAATATGAATGGAAAAGGAGGAGGCATTCGGAATGAAACGACGCCAACACTTACGCACTATATTTGAATTTTTATCGACGTAGGTACACTTACGGAGGATTTTGGTTGTTGTTGTTGTTGTGTATGGAAGGGAATTTAAAGGAATGGTCAATGGGTACGACCAATGTGAGGCAAGACGGAGGAATGGAACGGCGGGTATAAGCTTTTGGAGAAGCACGTGGTGCAATGCGGCGGGGGTGGCTGCAACGCGCACGACGAACTGCAGTATAGTGTAGCGTCTGGACGACTTTTCAACACCGTATAATCACTGCATCATATGCCAGAGAGTGATATACTTTCGGCATATCACGGCATGAAGCCCCTTACACGGCAAATCTCTTGTACTAAACAATTTTAGGCTCTAACGCCGAATATGTATACCTCGAGCGACATGATAATTTGAATATTATTAAACAATGATTTAATCTTCCTTCGGATTGAATAAGAAAATTTCACTCTTAGATATATACCTTCCTGGATTTCGATAACCATCCACACAACTCTTGAAAGACTTTCGAAAGATAACTAATTTTCCAATGTCGCCAACTCGGTCCTCGAGTTTGTTAATAATAAACGAATTGATAATTCGTTTTCGAAACGACTAACAGACAATTCCATTAGGGTATTAGGGGCGTTCATTACCTTTCGTTAGGGCTTGTCTACTCACAAAGCAAACCTGAAAAAATTATCGTACAGTGTTTTCCATGATAAATATGGGTATTACTAATATATCACGTTATGAATGGCGTATACGTAGGGATATATACACCTATATTTTTCCCTGAAATCATAGGAAACAAAAACCCTATACAGGGTGAGCTCGTGTCATAAAATTTAGGAGATGATTTCTTGATATTTTCTGTGACTTGAGGGCCAAATTCAGAGACGCCATGCTCATCCTACACTCTCACTCATTCTTCACTAAACTTACCATAACACAATAGGATTTTCACCTGAAACCATTGTGTTGGTTCAAAATGAGTGAGAATTAAGTGTGAGTGTAGGTTGAGTGATGACTCTGAATTTGGCCCCATCGCAACACAATGGTTTCAGGTAAACATCCCATTGTGTAATAGCTGTATTACACCACACAGTTTCTCGTACAATTTTTTGAACAATCTGTCAGTCAAACAATCAAGTTCATTGTTTTTTGGCATTATTTTGGCAGATTGTTCCAAAAATGGTGCAAGAAATTGTGTAGTGTAATATAGCTGATAGGGTAAGTTGAATGAAGAATGAATCTCTAAATTTGACGCCACGCGACGGAAAACGGCAAAGAAAATCGGCAAAAAATTAGCGATAATGACCTAGTTTGAATAGACCTTTCCAATTTTACCTGTTAGGTTTCGTCCAGATGGGAGCGGCACATTTCCGATTCAGAGTTGGCAGGTCAAAATAAAATTGTCAGAATAAAAGTGTCAAAAGTGATAGCCAGTATGTGCATCACGTGGAAAAGGCGTGGTGGCGGCTTTCCAGAGCTGTGTACTTGTGCCGTGTTAGCTCATACTGAATTACTGAATCCTCAGTCCCTAATCTACCCCGAATGTGACGGACGGCCTAATAGTTTGCTAGCGGAAAAAAAATCAGTTCACATTTGGATCTGGAAAAATGGCGCTCCAGCTTATTGGTGACATGTTATTTTTAAACATGTTAAAACACCTTAAAATTATGAGTTTTATAACCTCTCAGACGTTGTTGAATTATGAAAAAATTTGCTCAAAACAAGTTTATAAACTATATTTTTTCAATTTTTCCCAAAACAAAAGACTGTGCTAAAATACGTTCCTTATGCGCAAAATAGTTCAAAATAACAGACCTGAAATGGAATTCAACCACAAATGTCTAACCCCCCCCCCCCCCCAAAAAATGTCTTCAAATAGGAGCATAAAAAAACATATTCCCTGCACAACTTGTTTAAACTTGTCGCTATCGATTTTTTCAAGTCATGGTTGAGTTCAGATGATGTAATTTAGTCGGAAACGATACCAAACTTGCCGATATTGGTTCGAAATCAAAGAAAAAGTGAAAATCGGCCACATGTGTCAACTTGAGCCCCCCAGCCCCCTCCCAAGAAGAGAAGGGGGTGCCTACACCACTTGAAAAAATCCGGATATATCACAGATTTAGAAAACATCTTGCTTCCGCTTACAACATCGAGTGCAAAAGAAAAGGCACAAAAAGCCCCCAAAAAGCCAGAACAACGAACAACCCCCTCCCCCTCCCTCCCTGGTGAAAATTGAGAATGGCTCGACCCCTCGAAACTTTCATTCTTGACCATATGTCACAAAAATAAAATAAAATAGGCTTCGGCACAAAGTGCATGATCCATCCACTAAGCCGCCGGACTATAAAGCGAGAGTGTAGTAAAAAATACTGGACAAATTATTGTAACAAGGAAAAGCATCCTGACAAGCTGAAAGAAAAAATTGCAACCCTTAGTTAAGCCCAGGGAGGGGGGGCTCTTGATCCGCCACTACTTCCAATGGGCCTTAACACATACAATCATACAAAAACGTTACAACATGCATGGACACAAAACAAAATGAAACCACTGCAGTTAGAAAGGAATAACAAAGAAATCCGTTAAAATCACAGTTGTTGACAATTCGACAGCCGTTTGAATGCGCGCCAACCGGAAATGTATGGTAACCATTGCCCATACCTAATACATAGCTCAGGTAAAATTGGAAAGGTCTATTGATAATCCAGTGAGTGAATGGATTTTTCACTTTTTGGCAACATTGTTCGGAGTCGCGGCCGCGGCAGTAACCAACAAAATCAACTTCTCTGTTTCTGACGTCTAGGTTGAAGTTTGAGGGCCGTATTCATATCCCGCTTTTGAGTTAAAAACGCATTTAGAAGTGCGCTTTTAGAGGCTATCCATTAAAAGTGGTGTAGTCTAATATGGGCACCCTGTATTTGCACTGACTATGACAAACCTAAAGAGCTTGTCCTAAACAAAAAGATGCACACACAAACCCAGTGTCACCAGTTTCTTGGATAAATTAAACATCATGAGGCATCTGCGCATACACCAGCATACACTGTCAAAAGGTAAATCGAACACATCGCACGTAATCAGTTCTGCATTAATGCAGTAAACCGAAAACAAACGTTCCGTCTAATTGGGGAAGCTCTAAAAATTCAGACACCTTCGCTATGAACAATGAACATGGCAAACTGTCGAGCGGCTTTCCCGCTAATTGTACGGGTTCGTGGCTTATACTCATGTTGGAGTCTCCGGGTTTATGGCTTGTCCATCAGTCGGAATCTCCAGTAAATCTCTTCCATATCTTCCAAATGATTTAATATATCGCGTTTTTTTTTTTTTTTTTTTTTTTTTTTTTTTTTTGGAGCAGTGCAAGTCGATCCGGTAGTGCGGGCGGTAGCCAACATCGGGATGAACCTTGCAAATGGTGATGAAAGCATGAAATTCGGTACACATACTCAGAGTGAGCACCTCTTCCAGATAAGAGGTGGAGCCACGGCGAATTTTTACCGGAAGGGGGCTCGGGGGGCTCCTGAAAGTTCAAGGTGCTAGGACTCCCACCAAATCGCCCCCAATTGCCCCCAACGGTTGTGGCGCTTTCGGTGTGTGAAAGTGGCAGTGCAAGGCTCCATTTCAATCATGAAAAATTTGACTGAACCGAGAAAATACCCTGCATCGTGTATACACTCCGCGCATGCTGTGTAGGAACCTAATTGCCCCGGTCGAGAGTGAAGCGCTGTATCACAGAAGAAAAATTCTGATGGTGTTTCAGGATTTACTCCACGTTCAATCGCACGCGGTACTTCCAAAGAACGGTTCAGGGTATGTTTTGCTGGGAGGAATTCAATAATTTCGATTCAGAACATTGAAAAAAATTTGTTCGAACTTAGTGTTGAAAATAGCTTACTCTTTGGAATGCCCTTATTCAAGAAGATACACCATCATCATCATCATCATCATCATCATCATCATCATCATCACATCAAAATTTTGACTCCACAAACGAATTCAGAGGATACGAATTTGTGGGAATCAACGTGTTTCACATCTCCCTATCAATTCTTTGTAGGTGAAAATAAAATAAAACCAATTTGTGTGATCTGCCGAAGAACTTTTTTTTTTCATCATGAAAAATTCCCGGGACAAGGCGATAAACATCGTCAATGTATACGATATATTCATAAGTTTCCTTTTCAATTGATAAAACAAACTGATAAGCGGTTTGGTGGGAGTCCTAGCACCTTGAACTTTCAGGAGCCCCCCGAGCCCCCTTCCGGTGAAAATTCGGCGTGGCTCCACCTCTTATTTGGAAGAGGTGCTCATTCTGAGTATGTGTACCGAATTTTATGCTTTCATCACCATTTGCAAGGTTCATTCACCTAGTGCCCCCACTACGGTGCTTTGGCCGGTTTGACTTGAGTTGAGCGGATCGAGGCTCAAGGCTATCGAGGCTATCCGTTCGTATTTTACCCGATGTAAACGGGACGTGATCGAAGTGACAGATGACCAACTTGTAAACAAAGCGTAATTTCCACGAAATCAAGTTTTCAGTTTTGTGTCGTAGAGTTTTGCATGGTTCGACTTTGCGTAGGTGGAATTTGGTGTGGTCGAGTCAGCATGGTCTAGTGGTGCTAAGAAAGAGCTGTTCATGGGTGGTGTAGGTAGGTAGGATGGACTCCAATCATTATTCCGTTTTAACTAATATGCAAGTTGAATATTTAAAATAGAATGTAGAAGTAGGTAGAATTAGAACTATTTTGATTGAAATCTTCACCGTCAATACGTAATAGTCGGTAACAATAAAAATTATAGGTACCTAATAATGTAGTACCTATCGACAGAAATCGCAAGGAATGTCCGGTGCTTTCGTGATTGATGCGAAATTGCAGTAACTGTAACCGCGCATCGGTCATAATACACTCGAAATATCACAAGTTTCCTTGGCCAGTAATTTAAAAAGACAAATTATATCTAAAATCGCCTCAAAAAATAGATAAATGAGTACAAGCAGAACAAATTGCAGTTTTTTGCATGTCAAGGCGGAAAGGAAAAAATCTAATTATCTCGCCATTAATCTTGCGGGTACCTACTACTCAAAAGTACCTACCTATCATTTCTCAGCATAGGTATACCTATACACATTTTGCCGGACGACCGACGGCTTCGCATAAGAACATTGCGTGCACTATTCAAATGGTAAATTTCCCGAACGGTTGTGTCAAGTCAAATGTTTAGAAAAAAAAAGTTGCCGCAGCAAAATTTTTGAAAGCATGCAATCAGCGCTTAGTGATAATGGGTATTTTAAAAACGGTAGTGGTCAGAATGCGGTTCTTCACTTCCTTTTTATATGCGATTTGTACTGGAATTTCTAATTCCTCCTCCTCTAATTTTCACACTCCACGGTCGAGTCGCGGTGTTTCAATCCAAAAACCGGATTTCCCAATTTCTTCCGATACCCATCTGCGGAAATATGCTAGGCGTTTTTCGACCTTATTGAAGGCGGGCGTATGCATCGAACGCTACAAAGTGCCTATAGATACAAAATGATGATTCTTCCGTTGATGTCTTCTCAAGAATGCGTGGGCGAGCTTGCGTGACAAAACTAATTTCTAAAACAGTACAGACGCATCGTTAATAATATTGCCATTTCATTTTATTGTTAACTTAACAAGTGACAGGTGCCTACTACCGTGCCAGAATATCGTGATTTATAAGCGCATTTGTATACGAGAAGGAAATTATGTACCATAGTATGATATCTTTGCTATGCACTATTAGATTAGGAGTAGAAGCAGTAGGTGAGGCTATTATAAATTCTGCATAGGACATTTTCTATTTATCTCTGGTGTGCATTTTATTTTCAACATTTACTTATTCGCATTATGAAAGTGAACAGCATCGTGGAAGTAAATTTGACGTTTGAATAGGATTTAGCCGTATACGTTTTTTCAGAATTATTGCCATTCAGGGTGGCCATGAAATTTGATATTTGGGTGTAAAATACATAATGCTTTTATTGGTCCATCCAAGCACTGGTGCCGACAAGCGCACGGTTGATCTAGAAGATCTCCGTTTTTGACTCCCGAACCGTAGGTGCCTCCCTGTAGGTGCCTCCCTGACCACGCTGCCAGTTTTCTTCTACACATTGCCGTACGGCCCCCGTACTGCAGACGTATTATACTCAGAGGTTCCCCCCAGGACCACCCGAGAAGGAGTTTCAGTCAGCCCAGTAGCAGACAAGATCTGCTCACTGCTCAGTCGCTTGCCCACTGGCAGTACCTCTCGGCGGTCACCCATAAAACTTCTGGGGCGAACAAGCGTTGCTGCAGTCGAGCTACTTCTCGACTGGAGCGGCTTAATACACTCTATCCTCTCCTCATCACCTTGTAGTGATAGGTAAGCTTAGTTTAATTATATAAACCCAAATGTCAATTTTCATGACCGCCTCAGATGCCAATAATTTTGAAACAACGCGTAGTATACTTATAGGTACTTATCTATAATACTGTTCACGTTTTAAATTTAGTAGATGACTTTTTGAGGCAAAAAAAATTGACAAGCTGGCGGGCTACGCCTACGGCTTTATGGCATTTGCAAAGTTTTGGAGCGGAACTTTCAGCGGCCATCAGTCCTATCCTCCCAGTACACCAGCTTGTCACTTTATTTTTGTTCCATAGAGTCTTGTAATAAAAAGTGAACGGGATATATACCTATCTGGAAGACGAAGAATTGAGAAGCATGTAATCCAAAAAATTGTAAGTGATGGGTGATATTATATTAATAGAATCAGCATTCAGAATCTATGACATTCAAGTAGAATTGAGCGTTTTAAAATTACCTCCCTCGGTAGAGCATGGATGAAAAAATTTTTCAACATATCTTTGAAATTTCACGAAAATATCGTCACGAATTATGATCAGCGTTGTGGCTGGTCCTTTCTTTTTATGCTGTTTGCGAATTGTGTTGTCAAACTAAGATATTGACAACGTATCATTATTGTCATCAACGGCATGGTACCAATTAACCGCACAAACTCACAAGCTGATTACAAAAAAGCATTACATCTATCGAGGGTCTCAAATAGTGAACCGTACAAAAGGGAATATACCTATCCTATAACAGCCAAGCACTCTTTTTCCATCATTCTGCTTATGCTCATTATTATGATTTGAAGAAACCCCGCTGTCTGTGGCATCATTTTGGCTTGTTCTATAACTAAATGATAACCAAAGTTTTAAATATTCATTATGCACGTCATCCAAATTAACGTCGGTATAAATTTAATCCTAGGGCAGGTGCTTTGGTGCTTAGCTTCGAAGCATTAGGTTCTTCTATGCAAGATTTCGTCGTGTGAATGAACCAGTGACCAGCGTTACCAACCGAAATTGCTTTGAACCTCCGAAAAAACGAAAACACTTAGCATGTCTTGCAGAAGCGAGCAAAGATGAGCGTTTTGTTTGTTTTGCTTGTTGTTTGGAAGTTAGAGATGAACGCTTCGATTAACGTGCGAGTATACATTACAGTACACCGCCTCCTATTAAAAAGTAATTATAGTAAACATCGCTATTGGTAGTCGAAACACCTGCAACAGAAGCTACCCAGTTTGTGTCGTGTTGAACTTCAATTTGAGAAAAACAACTACCTACCTACCTACCTTTGCTATAAGAAGTCGGATGCCTACTGCATTATTTTAGTCGCGCCTTTTTCGCTTCTTTTCTCTCTTTTGGTTTCTAAAATGACGGCCTCCGCCAAGACAGGAATTAAAACGTACATGAATAATAAACTTCGCATTACATTATTGCAAACCAAACGCTTATCGTTCCGATCTCGTTTTATTTCGTTATTAATTTGAAGAGGTTAATAACGCTATTTGTTGAAGCACGCCGGAGTTCCAATTTACTTATCGTTTAGACAGTCGAGACTTTTGAGACTGCTACTCTCAATATAATAATCAAGTCTCAAAATTGTTAAACAATAATTATTAAAACAATACCTTGCGTCTAAAATCATGCAATTGCTAGACGTATAAGCTGGCAAAAACGCATTTGCATTGTCTGCATCTCTGAGACAAATTATTAAGCATTCTCTGTTCTATTGTGATTCAGGTTGGCAACGTTGATTGTGTTACAGTACAACGTGTAACACGTATTGTGATACAGTACAGTTTGTGTACAGTGTACAGTTTAAAATCTGTATTACACGACACAATTTTTTGTGCAATTTTCGGAACAATCTGCCAAAATAGTGCCAAAAAAACAGTAACATTTATTTTATTGTTTCACTGACAGATTGTTCCGAACATTGTACAAGAAGTACATTGAATTGTGTTGTGTAATACAGCTACAGGGCTGTTTGCTGATCGTTCCAGGGAGTCATCTGAGGTTTTTTGGCAGGCATTTGAGCCCTAGGCATAGTCTAGTTGTCCGTTTGAATTGCAAGTGATTGGTGTTGTGAGGTGTCTTCGGAGCGCTCAATTTTACGTCATGCCTCGAAATGACTTTGGACAGATTTGATCTGTCACTAATCTGATAAAATATTTTGACATTTATTATAAAAATCCAAAATCTAATAAGACCCAGACTACTGCTCTTGGCATTATAGCACTGCTCTCCACTTTCATGAAAGTGATTAGGTCAGTTCGCTTGAAAACTGAGGCTACACCACAGAGTATTTGCACCAAATTTGCTGAGATAATTCCTTAAATATTCAAAATATGCAAAAAACATAAAACTCCGACAATCCGTGCACTCCCATCATGATTATCTATAGGCGGAACTTGCATCAGGTGAAAATATAATATAAAAAAAGTATAAAAAGTATTATATTACTGAACACGAGGTCCTTCGTACACGAAATAAGGAAAACTGAGGGTAACTTGTATATTTTGTACTTACTGGCATATTTGTAAGGCATCTTGAATTTTTCGTAAGCGCTCCCACCAAAGTATCTGGAACAAAAAAACTCTCATTAGAATAACTGATTTCAACGAAAATGACCTCCATAGTCCATAGCCCCTCCGTTGAATTTAGCGACAAAGAAATTCTAATATTACCCCCCATGAAACTGGTTCTTCCACCTGGGGAACTGGTTCCATTTTTTTCTTCTGATGCCAACCCCAAATGAAAAGATATACCAAAGGAGTCCATAGTGACTCATTCAGCCATCTTTGAAACGTTTCTCTCTGAACGCTAAAATGCGCCTACAAATCGCATAAATGGTTTCTCGAATGTTTTGTCAGAGGAATCTTCTTATATTGCTTTCTTGTAAAAACTCGAACATCGTTTATTAAATTTCTCTGCTTGGAGCTATTCCGTGCGTTATTTCATATTATTGCAGGTATATACAGCATAATATTCCTCCTACTGCGGTCTCTCAGGTGCAGCTTTTGGTCATGTTTTCTGAATATTGTATATCGAGAGGAAAAATGTCAATACATCTGGGGAGAACAACTGATGAGGAGCAGCAGTCAAGTAAAATTATAAAACCGCAGACATGCATGTTGGCTTGGGTAATTTTAAATTTGAAAGTTGGTAAGCGATCGACCATTAGGTGCGATAATCATTTTCTACACGTATGTTGTTGCTGGCAGGTATAGTAAAAAATAAATTGATAAACGCAGGTAATGGGCATACGTGAAATATTTCGATCTAGTTATCAAAATGTACCAATCAATGTTAATGGTGCATGTGTGGTTAGGTAATCATTAAGAATATACCTACCTAGTTTGTTGATGTTTATGAGTACTAAAGTATACTGTGTAAGCACATTGCTTACCTTTATATCATATATGTATACGGTTTTGTTACGGCAGTTCAGAGAACTCGCTAAGCCTAAACTCTGGAGAAAACTCTGGATCAAAATTATTGTTGAAGTACCCTAAATACATATTCCCGAAAGCTTTGTTGCTCAAGCCCAGTTTCTAATTAGTACCATAAGACAGGTTTAGTAAGTTGCCAACCATCAGTGTTTAGATGCATCATGAATAATAGCACACAAGTACTCGCATAAGCATCAAGCGCAACGCTCTGCGAATCTAATTCCAAGTCACTCTCTTTTTGTCATGCAGAAAATACTCACCGTTTTCTATGTTAGAGACTTTAAATAGATAGAGAAGGAACACTATACGCCACTATCTGCCAATAAACTAGGAAATGTCATAGAATACGTATACGGTTTTAATGCGTATACCTATATACGTCGAAAAAGTTATTCCAAAAATGTCAATCTGACAAGGGCATTGACTATATCCTGTACACTTTTTATTTTCAGTAGAATGACTTTTTGGAGCAAAATTAAAGTGACAAGCTGAAGCGCTGCGCTGCGCTGGGAGGATACGGCCGATGCGGCCGCTGATGGTTTCGCTCCAAAACTTTCCAGGTGCCATCAGCCGTAGCCGTAGCCCCCCAGCTTGTCACTTTATTTTTGCTTCAAAAAGTCATTCTACTGAATTTGAAACGTGAACAGCATATAGGTATCTAAACTGCCGTTTTTTCTGCATCAAGCCGGCTGTAGTTTATTATGTCAAAAAGGTAAATACTCGTACACATCCAAATGGTCTAGGGATCACCCCGAAATTTTGTCTTGAAATAAGTGACAATTTGTCAAGGAAACATTAACCAATTTTAGAAATTTTTGTGGTGTTCGATAAAGTAATCCTTTGACTACAAGGTAAAGGTGCGTTCAGTCAGCTTGGTTTTAGTTTTAGTCGTAGTCGTTGTCGTAAATTTGAAAGTAGAAAGCACGCGTCATATGCGCGGCGTTCATACAGAGTTTTAGTTTTAATTTTAGTCGTAAGAATTCCAAACTTTGTTATAAGATGCCGACTTGCAGGTTGCATAATCACCGGTATAAGGTATGAGCATGGATGGTGATGGTAATGGGTTGTATGTATTCTATGTATTAATAAAAAAAATAGCATTAGCATTTGCTTCGATTTCAGAGGAGTTGTACTCCTCATAAATGTAAGCAAATACTTATTTATGCTTATTTTTTCACGAGTTTTTATATTATTACTACCCATTATGAACACGAACCGTATGAATATGAAGGTTCGCGCAGTATCATTCGAGCTCCTATTGGTCAATTCTTACGACTAAATCTTGCTGTATGAACGCTCTTCTCTGTTACGACAACGACTAAAACTAAAACAGCAACTAAATAAGCTGACTGAACCCACCTTAACACCTTAGATCGACCCTCTGTACGATATACAGGGTGACAATGAAAAGAGCGCAAAAATGATCTCACATCAGCAAGGTCCAGTTTTGACAAAATAATTCGCAGAATTTTTTGGTGACATTTTCGGAAAGCGTGCACCAATATTCCGAAACGGTTTTGGACTTTTGATCGTATTTTGTTTTCTCAAACAGTTATTGATTTTTTTGTGATTTATGGATTTTTTGATGCAGACTCTACATGCGGTCTTACTTATCTTTGAAATTGGACAGGAACGTACACAATAGCTCTGTCAAATATCTAGTGAAACAATTTGATCTCATCGACCTTCAGAAGTGGTAAGGACCTGCACCTCTTTTGGGACCATGACAAATGAAGCATGCTGCGACATCGCATTACATGGTAAAGAGCCCGGGTTCGGTCGGCAAGTTTCCGTTGCATTACGATTGCTATAGTAACCAGTTTTCCCCATTATAAATGCTTCTTAATTCTCGGTCCATAAATCACAAAAAAATCAATAACTCTTTGAAAAAACAAAGAACAATTAAAAGTCCAAAACCATTTCGGGATATTGATGTATGCTTTCCAAAAATGTTGCCTAGAATTCTGCGACTTGTTTTCTCAAAACGGGACCTTACTGAATTCAGGTCATTTTTGCGCCCCTTCCATTGTCACCCTGTATCATACATAAGGTCAACAATGGGTGACCTAAGATGGTAGCTTGTAGTCGAAAGGTTACTCTATCGTTCTATCTCGAGAAATGAGAGCTGAAACAAAATTTTGGAGTAGTCCCTAGACCAGTAAGGTGTGTATATATATATATAGTTCACTTGTTATTTTAAGTAGAATGACTTTTGGCGCAAAAATAAAGTGACAAGCGGGGCCTACAGCTACACGGCTGATGGCAGCTGCAAAGTTTTGGAGCAAAACTATCAGCGGCCATCAGCCGTATCCTCTCGGCGCTCCAGCTTGTCACTTTATTTTTGCTCCAGAAAGTCATTCTCCTCAAAAAATAAACAGTGAACGGAATATATATCGAAATTTGGACAGCTGGCGACTTTGACACTACAAGTAGGCACAGTTCCTACATCTAGACGTCAACTTCAACCATTTTATAATCTAGTCTTAATCCTTTTGCCTGTTTTACTCTTACGGGTGTAAGGCGGTATTCTATAATCCATATACCCAATTATTAGAATGTAAATGAGACAATACAATGCGAAAATGATGCCCAGTCACTCTTTTTCGCTTCTGGCAAATTAAACGAAAATCGGATTCATCTTTGGCTCTCTTACTACCACCAAAAAGTCTGAACTGGTTTCTTCGTGGTTCGTGGTTTCTGCGTTTGGTTCACCGACGCAGCCGCTGGATATTAAAAAGTGAAAATGTGGCGAGCATGTAACATCAAGATCTTACAAGCAATGTTATTTGTAAAATTCAATTAATTTTGACCGAAAAGCTTGCGAGCGTAATAATCTGGCCCAAGAAGTTGATTTGATTGTCACATAAATAAATCGGTGCGTTCTTAATAGGCATTGAGCTTGAATTGTGTGAAAAATTTAAAAAGAGCCGTTAATTGGGACCATTAACAACTTCTCCAGAAGCGCGCGTCAGTAAATTAAAGGAAAAAATCCGTAACACCTTATAGTTAATAATTCATATCAATTATAATTCAATTATGATTTATCACAAGTACCTTACCCACCGCTAATTTGAATTTATGAATGTCCAACGCTATTCCAGTCCTAATAATTTAAATTTATTAATACATGCCTACTCTTGGAGGTAATTAAGCAAGGCCGGAGTAGAATATATACCTACCTAAGCTCAGCGCGCGTGTTGAAATTTGACGGAAAATACATACAATTGAACTGGAGACACAAAGGTGTTTATTTATAAAACAGCACAGAATGCAAGTAGGTGTAAATTACTTTCCGCTTTGGTGTAAGTACATGCATATCTAATATGACGATGACGATGGTGGTTGGTCGGGTCAAACGCATTCTCTTCTGCATAGGTATTTTGAAAATTGTACAGCACCCAGAACATTCCTTCGGAGTTTACTCGATTTTTAGGCATAACAAGCCGAGAATTCCAGAATTACACCTACGATCCGTCAAGTCAGACCTGTTCTAATTGGCCGCTCCTATCTATCCTACCCTGAATGAGGCTCACGCACACCTGGCCGCGAATGCACCTGATGCGGTCGGCCGCTATCAACTCGAAACTTACAATGTTTACTTGTGCCCGTGCCAAAATCCTGACGAATATTATATTCATGCAGAGTTGACAAAGAAAAGTGCCATGTAACGTAATTACCGCCGGTGCTGAAGAGTTATTATGCGTCTTATCAATTAGCCATCACGCAGTCACATTAAATCTTCAACAAGTTATCAATCCAAGCTAATAAATTTCTGTTGCTCGCTGAGTGCTAGTGTGTGCCTTGTTTGCCTTTCTAAATTTACCACCTACCTCTCACCAAGAGCAAGGCAGCTCGGACAGACAGTTCCGAGAATCCACCAACGCTGACCTGTCAACGCACATGGACCTTGCGAGCGACGAGTTGAGAACCGAAAGCCAAGGGTGGTTATCACTGACGTGGTTATGGTTCTCATGCAGTGTCACACACCTCCGGTAGCTATACCTCCAGTTATCAGTAACGGCCGGTTACTTCTATGGTTACGGTTACGGATATGATTTAAATTGCCACTACCACTGCGATGGAACCATCCAAGTCTCCATAGTCAAAGTCCTTCTAAGGTCCTTGGTAAACTACTAAACTCATACTTAATAGATCGTTTCGTTTGGGATTCTTTTAAGGGCGCATGTGTGGCGCGAAATTCCGTACACCGATATTGAAAATAAGCAGTAGGAAAAATTTCAGTGCATGCACCCAAGATTACACAAGTAATTCAGTTGAATGTTAGATATAACATTTTGGTATCCAAAGGAATGTTTTATTGGAGTTAAGTTCAACAATGATCATTTGTGGAGGTGCACGAACACGAAAATGGCAACATCGCTCGAAACGAACAAGAGATCGCTGCCATCAGCCGTTACTTGTGACATGAGTCATTTTCAATTGTTACAACAACAACAACAACAACAACAACAACTGTAACAACAACGAAAACAGCCGAGACACCGAAACACCGCAAGTCGTGAAGAACGTTAAATGCGCAATGAATCATTGACTCTAATGACAGTTATTATTATTATTATTATTATTATTATTATTATTATTATTATTATTATTATTATTATTATTATTTCGTATGGATTCACTGCATTGCACAATAAAGGAAGAAAAATGTATAAAAGGTATAAATAAATGATGATGGGTAGAAATTGATGAGAATCAAAGTTGGATGTCAAGATTTTCCAGCCATGGAACTGCTTCCGGTGTCAATGTAAGGAATTCTATCACTGGGCCTTGATATAATCTTGTCGGACATTCGTAACGTCGTAACGTCAAGATAAGTAGGGTTCTGGTTAAAGCGTAGTAAAGTTCCGTTAAAGTTTACCGAGAGCTGATGGTTGGCCATTAGATTATTCAGGTGAAAACAGGATACCTCGGTTTTCGATTCACTGGGACATAACCGCCATTTCTTGAAGGACAAGTTTTATAATGTCAAGTCCGTTGTTAGAGTTTGTTCAGTCTCTACAAAACTTTTGTCTTGTGTTGCGATGACAATATCATTAGAATATATAAATTTTTGGCATTTGGTTTTCGGTATATCTGCCGTGTACAGAATGAACAGTAAGGGGGCAAGTACAGATCCCTGAGGTAGTCCATTGTTTAAGATTCCATTTGTGTTGTTGTGTTGTTGATCAAGCGGGAGATTTTCTTACATGGAATAACTTTTGTCAATTAAAAGATAATGCCCTTTTTCCATACCGTGTCGTATGCTGCCGTGAGGTCAATAAAAGCAGTTGCAGTTTTCTTCTGTTTTTCAAAACCGGCTTCGATGAAGGTGGCTATAGTAAAAGGACTTGATCACCACAGCTTCTTCTCGGGCGAAACCCAGCTTGTTCTATATAGGGGTTATTTCGTCAATGGCAGGTGGAATTCTATATATATATATATTTAGATGACACGTTCAAGTAATTTATAGCAGCAACTGAGTAGAGCTATATAGGTTTGTAACTTTCCGGTAAGTTGTTTGGTTTCTCAGGCTCAAGTACCGCTATAATATTTGACTTTTTGGAAGTTGTATAGGAAGTTTTCCCGTCGCAATGATTTTCGAGAAGAGTTTCGCCAGCCATTGTTTGGTCTTTGATCCAAAATGTGTGATAAATTCAGGATAAATTTCATTCATTCCAGCAGCTTTACCACGTTTAACAAAACTTTAGCTAGTGTGCGTTTGGAAATTCACATTGCCCTTTTGATTCCAAGTACCAGTAGCTAGTCATGGGCGTTATTTCTAGAGAGGAACGATCACCGAGCAATCGCGGTTTCTGTGTCGCGGTGTTGCCAGTCACAGCCCTGGGTTGCCAACTTCACATGTGAATGGATAATGGATCACATATTTTCTAGAAATAGGGTTCCAGAGGGCAAGACAGAGTATGCAGCGTTGTCATTTATATTGATAAGTGTACGAATTTGTTTAAAATTTGGCGCCCTCACGCATGCGCACCTGTTCAAACAAAATACCCTTTGAAGGAGAGTCCGGTATCTGCAAGTTGAATTTGATCAAAGGACGGATCAGTCTGATTTGGGAAGGTTGCAACTGAATTCTGCTAGATGTTGTTTTTCGTATGTTTTAAAGTCAACGCGCATGTGTCGGTTGTGTTCGGCAACGATGCATAATATTATCTGGTCAGTTGTGGAGCTGACGAAAGGATGAATCGGTCTAAACAGGTGGCTATGGAAGTCTGCCGGATGGTCTTCACGGAAAAGCCTCCAATAAATACTAAATCGGTAGTTATTCAAAGAATACGAAACTTTCTATACCAGCATTGCAATATGGATTGGCAACGGTATTCCTAGCTGTCTTTTATGAATATTGACATATTATAGTTTATCTACTTCCGAGAACACCAAGCCTTCTTCAATTAAGCTGAGCAAACTTTCAAAGCCTCATCGGAATGCATTTTGTCCATTAATTTTTTTGGTCTCAAAAACGCATCATAGCACAACCAATAATTATGGAGGCCTTAGAAGTAATAAGCAATAGCCATTAAAATAATATTGTCTCTCGTACCTCATCACATTCACAGGTAATTTAAAATTTACAATAACATGGAACATGGGTGTTGATGACTTGAAGGCATCTCAATCATCAAACTAGAAAATCGCAAAAACTCAAAACAGCAAAAACGCCACCGACACAAAACGTTCAGAAAGTGCTTCTTCCCAATAGAGATGTTCTGATGGAAAACATTATTAGCCGCATCAGTTCTTCAAACTGTGTAGCGCTGTCGTATTCCAATTGTCGTGTTTTTTTTTCTTTTCCAGGCCGGGTCAATAATAATTCCTCGCGTGTATAAATATAAACCGCGAAAATATTGCAAGTAGTGGAGTGTGGCATTAAAAGATAGTCCTGGTCTTTAGCACCTGTCTGTCAGACAAAAGAGAATATTTTAAATTTTATTATGCCTTGCCGCCGCCGTTTAGGTGGAAATTTCTTGTGCTGCTCGCTAATATATCACTGAAAAATCTCTGGATCTAAATTCACAAAGGCCGTAATTTATTCGCTACTGTTGTTTTCACACAAATACCAAACGTGCGTATGTGGTACCCCGGAGTAGCGATATTTTTCAACTATCATGGCAGTCGGTCAAAGCATTTCTATTTGAGTACGTCTGTATACTAAATTTACATCGGTGAGAATGCGCCGAGATTCCACCAAATAGCCAGGTGTAGTTGTGACACGTTATGTAAAACATTTGCGTCATTGCTTCGGACTGGTGTTCATCTGTCACACACATCAAAAACAATAAATTTTTGCACTTTGTCCAGCGTCACCCCGTGATCTCGGACGACAGTTGTAGTGTAGTAGGCGTCCGACGTCTCTTTCTCTAGCAACGCTTCATCAGACTCATCACTTCGCTCGCTGAAGTTGTGTGTATATTATGCGGCCAGAGAAAAATTTAATGGTCATCCAGCCCAGACAGTTTTGTTTTGACTCACCTGGATGAAATAAATTACCACTATTATGTGAGATTAACATCTTTGTCTTTTTGTTTTATAAACGTCTCAAGTGCCAACAAGAAACAAGACTTTTTGTCTGTGCGGAAAGATGTGTAGGTTTATCTTTATGAAGTCTAGCTTAATTTAATAGATTGGATTGGGTTATTAGCAAGCAGCGCTTGATGGTTCGGAGTTATTAAGCTATAAAATTTTAAACTCTTTTCTGCGGATAGTAGAAACACCTCTTAATGATGGCTTTACACATGACAATAAAGATGACCATGGTCGAAATTTATGGATCGAGTCCAAAAACTTAGTGAGTCGGTATTCTCCCTCACCTGCAGCTACGCCTGCAATAAACGAACTTCCATAGATAACTCAATTCAAACAAGTTAATATGTAGTGAAAATATGACATATTATTATGGATTGGATTGGATTGGTATGGATTGGTAATTTTTTGACAAAAAAAAAACAAGCTGAAAAATGATAGAATGGTGGTAAAGTAAAAGGGTACCTGATAGCGTTTCGAAATTGGTAGTAAAGAGATTAAGTATACAGTGGCACTGGTAAATGAGCACCTGCCAGTCAAGATCCATTAAAATTTCTTATTATGGAAATGTGTAACCTTTAATTAAGTAGGTACGTCGTACGTCCATCGTCATAATATAGGGTAGAATGTTCAGCAGCTTTTGTAGTTGAACTTAAAAATTTGACTGCGCCTTTCGATTGAGTTAAGTACTATAGTAGGTATTAATAGGCATTAAATAGACATTTATTTACTATTGGAATAACATAGATGCATGCAGTATAATATAGTATAGTAAATGCAGTAGGTATCCCGGTAAAAGACTAGCAGTAATGTCATTAGATTAGCCAAGCTACACAACCTCAACATAAATACCAAATTTCAAACTGTCATGTCATAATAATTGACCCACATGCACTTCCTCTTCCTCCAACCCCAGCCTTAAACTTGGTTGGTATAGTGACCGCGTGATGTGTATACGCCTCAATCCATCAGTGGCCTCAATGGAATAAGCTCCGCGAATTTCGAAAAGATCTATGATCATGGGAAAAGTGAAGCTTCGAGAAGAAGCTTCGTAGCGAGTTGATGGAAAGATGAGAGTCGAGTTGCATGAAGTAATTTAACAATGAACACCGGAGACTTCAACGTTCAATCAGGCGCCAAACCGCCATATTTGGCGGATGCGCTGGTGAAACGACGAAATTTTGCGATACATTATTATTACTGAATCGAGTCCTCTGTATCGATGTATCGTACAGGCACTTAGGTAGGAAAAACAGGAGGCAGGCACCTATTAATGAGCGCTAGAAGTTTTCCTGCTGATGATGGATTGTTTTGGCTGTATTAGTGGCCGCGGTACACTCAAACCATCCTTTAATATCGCTTTATCTATCGTAAAAGAACCATACAACTCTATTGTAAGTATACCAAAGCATTTGTCCCCAATGTCCGTGGCCATCCTTCGTAATTAAAAAATTGGTTTCAGGCTACGAAAACCTATTCCGTTCCTGATCAATTCTCATGCGGTATCCATTTATGAAATAATTTTCTTATTATTGGTATTTTTTGAAGAATGGCAAGCTAAAGAAGTGGTCCATTCTGACTACTTATACCATTTTCTACAACCGTTTTCACAATGTTCCAAATTGGAAAAAAAGTATTGTGAGGGATGGCCTTTCGTACCACGATGGGCTGACTTTTAAACCATCTTTTTGAATTTTAATTTTTTCTTTAATTTCGTTGCGTCCATTTTCTACTGACCTCCGCAATGACATATAATGACATTCAGTGTTACCAACCTTCATTTAGGCGGGATAACTAAATTTTTAAATTTAGTTACATCGCCATAGAACATTATCATCAGAAATAGATAAATTGAACGGTTTACTGAGTAAATTCGTTTGAACCGGATATGAAAATGCGTTAGAAAATCCTTAATAATCGACTTTTCCTTTGTGCGGTAATTACTCGAACAAGAAATACAAATTTATCCCTCAGGTCAGGACTAGGACACTCTTTACTGTTTTTTTTTGCTCTATGCATCAACTACTATAGGTTATTATAGCAGGTTGTTTCCGTGTAGATTTACATCTTTGGATGAATGGTAGGGAGATTTATCAGTGGGGTTTTGTTTCGATGGCTTTCTCGTTTCATCCCTCTTCCCGGGGCATCACCGCACGATAGTAGATGCCCCAGTACTAAGGGACGCGTGAAAAATTCCATCTGGCCCAGTGCGGATTTGCACCCGGGACCTTCGCCTTTGAAAGCGAGGCCGAGCTCACCGTGCTACCGACTGGGTTTTTACTGTTTTTCTTTATTGTTATTGAGCGTGAATTTTTGTTAGTTTGGGTGCCAGTATCCTTTAAGCACCTATGATTGGCTCAGTGGCTGTTACAAAATGGTCAACTGTCGAATTTCAATGCCAGAAACTCGCGCAGACTTTGAATTTTCACGAGCGCGGATAAATTGCAGATCTTCAACCGCACCGTTAAAACCGTAAGGTGGTGCAGCACTTTTGAATCACACTCTACTCTATTTTATCTGTTTTGCTTGTACCGGGTGTTTATAAACGTTTGTTATCATATCGCCTTTGGAATCTCCTATCACTCTTTCAAATCGTGCCTTTCACTGCGACTTTTGGCCTGACCAAAGCCTGCCGCGATCACAGACGTTTATAAACACCCGGTATAATAGCGGCTTTACAGAACTTCGTATGTCGCCGGCGACAGTGTCGCTGGTCAATAGGATTCGATCTGCCTGTACTCCCCTACCTCCCTCCATAATTCCCGCGACACGAGTTGCTGTCGTCGTGTCGTTCAAATTATTCAACTACAGTGGAGTGGGGAACTGTCGCCGGCGACAAACGAAGTTCTGTAAAGCCGCCATAACTGTGCAGAAATTGGAAATTCTAGTTGCTGAAAATAAAAATATTTGACAAGTGACACTTCGCGACTGGCGTTTGTCTATGCCTACTAGTAGCAATGAGGCCTTGCAATTGAAAAACTCAACGTGAGGTCGCCACTACTGTAGGGGGCGCCTACTTCGATGAATCGGCCGAACGACGGGAAAAACATGGGAGTTTGAGTAGTTTGACCAGTAACCACGGATTTCTGAATATAGAGCTGGATAGCTAATCACAATATACCCCCACCACAATTTTTGTCGAACGCGTGTTGGCCGCCATACTGTGCTAATTTTTAGTTACTTTAATGCTTGTGGGTTGGCAAAGCTGCGAATAATTGTCATCCCTGAGTGTCACTTTGATTGCCAAATGTCAATCTATTGTCATTTTTTGACGTTTTTCTTGTTTATCCGTTTCTTTGTGCGAAGTTTTCTCGACGTTTTTCAGTGATTTGTTGAAGAAAAAGACTTGATGTCGTCCTGTTTTGTGCCTAGTTGCAAAAATAGCGACAAACAAAACGAAACCGGCATAACCTATCGTGTGTAAGTTCGATGTTTTTATCCGATTTTTCATTTATTACAAAAGAATTATTTCAGGTTTCCGAAACGATCAAAGTGGAGTGGCTCCAGGCCATCAGTAGGGATCAACAAACATTTATTCAGCAGCGTAACAATGAGAGCGTGTTTGTTCAGATCATTTCTTGGATGAAGCCTTCGAGCGAATTGGATTGCTCAAGAAACTGAAACCCAATGTAATTCCTTCACTTGATTTGCCTACCCTGAGACCACGGTATACCTGAGACCCATTCCAGTAGCTTCAAAAAGCAGTCAAGCTATCCAGGAAGCTCCAACAACCACAAGCCAAGTTATGCCGGAATCATGACCAGATCAAGTTATGCCGAAAGAATCAACAAGCCAAGCTATGTCGGAATTATTATCAAGCACAAATAAACAATTATGTTATACTTCAATAATTGTTTTCATTTTATTTTTGTGATATAAATCAGGTTCGTGTTTGTGTTGCTTTGTAGCGTTTTAAAATCACTAGAACCGATCCAGTTCGGCTCTAAAATCAGGGGATCCGATAGGCTCTCGAAAATCCTTGCCCAATCAGTGATAGCGATTTTCGAGCTAAACTGGCTCCGTTCTGGCCAGTCGAAGACGCCATTAGTTTTTTGCTTGAGTTTCTACGTTTTGTCTTCGAAACAATTCATCAAATACCTTACGTTTCCAACATGTATGTAGTTAACTATTCCGAAATAAAATGAGTTGCAATTTGTAATAAACAACATTAATGAAATCATAACCACTAACCAATAATTGAAAAATGAATAATAGGAAGATTCAAGAACCAAGAATCATTCTACGAAACAAAAGTACAAGCATCTTAGCTTTCTCCCTGTAGGACTCGTCCAGTTTCAGGTAATTATTATTTCACAATTAATATTTGAAACAAATGTAAACACCAATGCACAAAAGACGGCGGTTTATATTTTGAATCCGATTTGTTGCCCGTCAGCCAATAACATTTTAGCACAGTATGGCGGCCAGCTGGGTTCGGACAACACGCATGTGTTGTATTAGCTATCCAGCTCTATATTCAGAAATCCGTGCCAGTAACTGACAGTGACTGGAGACGTCAAGCAAGAAACAGAGGTTATCCAAATTTCAAATCAAGACATAAAATGACGGACGTCGGTCGCTGAAGCGTCAACGCCGTCAAAATTGTCGAATTTGCCCCCAACGGTTGTGGCGCCCTCGGTGTGTGAAAGTGGCAGTGCAAGGCCCCATTGAATCGTTTCTCTTGGTTGAAAAGTGGTTCAACAGAATGCTTTTTAGCGCATTTTCGTAGGAAATCCCTTATCAGCTGCACTTTGAAGTCAGTCCGTCTGTCCGTCTTCCCGTCTGCCCGTCTTGTAGTTGAACTCCTCCTAAACGAAAAGTCGTAGAGGTATCGGGTTTTTTGAAAATTATTGCTGATTGTCTGCGGATGAGAATAGGCACAAAAAATATTTGGTTAGACCGCGCGATTGCGAAAAAAAATTGAAATGTTTGAAAAGTCGGTATTCAACGCTATACGGTGTGAACTTCTACATTGAGGAATCTTGCGAACCTTTCTAGATACATGCATATATCCAGCAAACTTAAGATGCAGAAAGAAATAAAGAAATTTTCAGTAAAAAAAATCAACCTGATTGATTCATTCTCAAGAGAGATATCTCTATTTTTATGCGGAATCTATACTTATGCACTTATATGCGGATGCGATTTTCAAGTCGCGGTGATGCAGTTCAGCAAGCTGCTCTGACTCCGTGCTTGTGATCGATATAGGTATAATTCTTACTTATAGGACATTTTCTACTTAGTTCAAGTTGATGTAATTCTGTTGTTTCCATTTATTATTGACTACTCGTGCTTTCATAAAGATTGGTGATTTCTTGTGGTACTTTTGGGACAATCTGTTTACAGGTAACAGTGAACAGTGTACTCATCTGCACTCCGAAAATGCGCTCATGAGATTCACCCCCGTGAGTACTTTGCTACTTGTTTATCTACTTTGCGTTACTAATGGATTCATTATTACATCAAAAACGGTGCTTTAATGGATGAAGAATATTATTAAACTGCTATTGAACCGATAGCAACAATTTATTATCAATAGAAGGTAGGCGAACGTCAGTGCGGAGGTGTCACCTGTCAAGTGTGAGTATTTTTAGCACTCAGAATTTAGAATTTCTGGGTGATCATCAGACTGAAGTAGATAAATAGTATGTTACTTACACTTGTTTGATAAGACGTATTGTCACACTTCTCGCAAGCTCGTCGTGCCCCAAAACCAGTCGTGTGATAAATACTATGTCTTATGAAACTCGTGTTATGATATACTGTTTCGGCGCCGCTTTCAGTATCAAAAAATGTCTATTGTTGAACCAGAGTATTTAGATGAAATATTGAAGTGATGCACATGCAGTGCTGCAAAAGATGCATTCAAATAAAAAACGCTATTACTCATGATCCCATAGCTGTATTTATACACGACACAATTTCTTGTACAATTTTTGGAACAATCTGTCA
This sequence comes from Anaspis maculata, assembly GCA_949128115.1. Lineage (NCBI taxonomy): Eukaryota > Metazoa > Arthropoda > Insecta > Coleoptera > Scraptiidae > Anaspis > Anaspis maculata. The sequence goes on from OX421963.1 coordinate 45,650,948, forward strand.
ACTAAACAATCAAGTTAATTGTTTTTTGACACTATTTTGGCAGATTGTTCAAAAAATTTTATAAGAATTTGTATAGTGTAATACAGCTATTAATTAAATTCTGTCAGTGGCATTTGTCAAACTGACTTTGGACTTTGTTTCCTTTGACATTGACTAAGTCTTTTTCGGATTCGACTCATGAGACTGAACGGAGATGACAGCAAGGTCTTTCTTGTACTTACATTTGAGACTGAACGGAGATGACAGCAAGGTCTTTCTTGTACTTACATTCTGTTAGTTGTGGTGCTGCCTTGAAAAAAATCTTTATTGGATAAAAACTGAAACAGCTGAAACGGGAGTATATAAGTACCTACTATACGACGTCTTTCTTTTGCTCATGCATTTCATCCATTGGTCGAGGTCGAGAATATTATGTTGGATACTGCTGGGTAGAGTTTGATGACACAACCACTTGTTCTTGTCTATAAGGCTAAAGATTTAGTTACAATTCAGCAGGTGTAGAAATGGCGTAGGAGTTTAATGTTTCAGGAGATAAAGAAACGCTGATTATTATTCATTCGTAGAGTATCTCAACAGAGTGCTGTGGTTTGTGGATGTACGGGGACATTTTTCTACGAAGCTACAGGGTGATTCATTGCAGAGTTGAGAGTACACTTGTGCCTGGACCAGATTACTCAGATGCAGTGCCAGTCACATGCATACAGGTGCTTACAGGTTTTGACAAGCATTTCCTTTGTGTGCGGTAGATTTTAAGAAATGTTTTTTTGTTTGTTTTTTCTCGAAAATTAGGCATGGAGTTGCTACTCACATTTCAAAACGTCGGTCACTGTTCAAAAGACCTTATCTACAGTTCAATACCCAACAGCTTTAAATCCGTCATCAATTTGAAACTCATTTTCAATACCTGGCTTGTTCTTCCAATGATCTTTATCGCGTTTCAAGAATTTCAAGATTTTTTACAATTTAAGTTTGTACAAATTCAGAATGATATTCAAAACAGTTTTTCGTTTTGATATAGAGGAAAATACAATTTTGGACCACATTGTTTTGGAAGTTGAGCAGCTGCTTATGAGGAGTAGGTAATCATTGGAAAATCAAATGTTAACTTTTTGAATGGGATAAAATTGATAACTAGGAAATCGATTGAATTGAATTTTCGCGTGAAAATGCCAAACTGCATACAAAAGAGCGCGGTTGTCAACTATGCTTACCAATCACCTAAAACCGCGGTGCTTCTGTGGATGGCCGCCTTGTTAGTAGCTGTTCCTTCCTACGATGCTTTCACTTCACAATAGGACATCGACTGCGCGATTGGTGATTTACGACTAGAAGCACTATGGTGAGGATATAACAAGTGGCTGAATTCCTCGAAGGTCATCAACAAAGCCGTATAATGTGATGAATAGTTTCAGAAAAATTCAGGAAAAACGCCAAAAATTTATCCTTCAATAAAAATAAAGTGTGTACTCATTTATTAAACTGAATAGTAGGCGTCACTGCAAAATAGGGGTACAAATAAAAAGGTAAATGGATACGGGAATATATAGGTAAGTATATGGGATGTGTGGTAAAAAGAAACAAGAGCAAAACCGTCAACCCGCATTCAAGATGATAGCGGCGAGTAATTTATATAAGGAGGAGAAGGAGGCTGATGGGTGGTGGATTGATAGCGAAGTTGACGGAGACGGCAAACTGCACAGCCAAGTCACAGATGGATTGGTGAGGCATGTAACGGAACGAACTCGAGGGAATAGGGAGAGTTCGAGACGAAACTCCCAGAAATTCGGTCGTGACCTTATCTGCAATTTCAAGGACCGTGGATGGGTAGGCGGCGCGTCGAGGGTGTTGTATGTACGTTCGGGAGCAGTCAGCGTCGGGTTCAGGTAGTAGAGCGGACACACGGCCACACGGGGGCGGCCGTGACCGCCAAAGACACGTGCCGGGTGTTGACGGGGGCTCACTCCAGAGTACGACCTTGACACCAGAGCGGCAACAACCTAGACCACGGTCGGTCGGCAGCCGGATCGATGCAGCGAGCACACGGCGGCATTCACCCGCATTAGCGGCGATTATTTTCCGCGCTTCCACCTGTTTGTGAGATACACAATAACCGACCAAGCGGCGGCCTCACAGCCTTGGGGACGACTCTCTGCTTGCTGCTGCTTCTCTTCTTCTGATGCTACACAAACATTCACAAAGTGCGTCTGCGGTGCACATTTTATACTCTCGGCGTCTCATCTTCTTCGGTTTCGTGTCGATGCCAGCATCAGCTTTTGGTCTTCTCACGTATGTGTGTGAGATGTGAGACGCACTCATACCCGAAGATATGGAACGAACTGAATAGACGGATATCGCGTCCAAGAAACCGGTCCCCGCGCTCTGGACGACATTTCGACATTTATCTGAAAATTTGCTTCGTCGATAAAGGCTCGATACGATGACCAGACCATCACGGTAGCCTGAAGCGAACCTGAAGCTGCCATAATGACAGTGACAGTGTGCTTCTGAGCTTCTGTATTAATCTGTTTTTCATGTTGTTCAAGACTTAATTATCGAGGTAACGTTTCGTTCACCTAGGACTGTGATAGATAGGTAACTGACTGTGACTTCTGCATTCATTTTGTTCAAGCACCAAGCACCACCGATGTCTTTCAAGTATAAAGGTTATCTTTGGTAACGTTCATAATGTCTTTTAAAGTGTCTAGGAAGATAAAGGTAAAATTGTCGAAGTTGTACAGGGTGTTCACGCGAGACGGATACCCCCCATTAAAAACTTCCTTTTCATAATAAGTCAGAAAAGAAAAAACTTTCATATAGCCTAGCCCAGCTTTGGGAGTGGCAGCTATGTAACAGCGAAAACATCAGGAAGCTAGGGCGTATAGTTTGCGAGGAGGCATCAAGATGGACAATGCGCTAAAAATTGCGATACCCGATACCCTGTATATAGCACGAAATGGAAAATTATACTTGACATATTCAGAAACTACGGGAAAAATTGTTGGGAAAATTGAAGGGAAAGTTTTTAATGGGAGGGGGGGGGGGTATCCGTCTAGCGTGAACACCTGTAGTACAGTTTGAAAGACACTGCTGATTCTACGAATCAATTAGCAAACCACAATTGATGGCCAGGTAGGCATACCTACATATAGCTATTATACATCACCTAACCGTTTTGAAAATACCAGTCAATGGCTGTATCGCACATTTGAAATATGTCATACTTTTATATATAACAGGCAGATGGCCATGCACAGATGAGACAAAGCGAATTTCTTCAGTAAATGAATTTTCCAATCTTAATTATTATTAAAAAAGTTTTCACATTCCTGGACAAACTCTGGTAGGTCTAATACAGTGCTCAAAGATTATACGACCGCAGTTTCAGCACCGGCACTCGTAAAATGGTTTGATAGGCCATCAAGGCATCCAAGTAGTCAAGGCACACCGGGCACCTACTATACCTACCTATAGTCGTCATATAGTATCAAATATGTAGTTACAAATGAACTGCACATTGAATATTTAAAAGTTATAAATCTTGCCAAGTAAAAAGAATCATGATTGAGCAATGCAAATAGAAGCGATTTAAGTATGTGGTCTCAAACAAACCTCTATGCAAGCACCTGAAGTAACACATGCCGCCAAGAAACCATTAACTGACCGTTCGAACGGTCATTATCTTTTTTATGACGGCGACGTCACAAGGCATGCAATGGGGCTTTAACGAAGAGCAAAGAAGATGACTTGACGGCGCGAACAAAAATGGAACGTGGAACGTTTTTGAACTCCAGTCCATGCAGAATCGTGCAGATTGTGCAGTCTCAGTCAAGTGGTCAACAGTAGATAACAGTGACATATCCACAACCTAAGCTACATACGGCCTGATTCTATAACGGAACCATAACCATTCCCTTATAGAATCAGGTCTATAGAAGCGTTGAATCTGCAACAGCAGTTGATTTGGACCTGTACCTATGTAGCCAGAGAATATCTCCTTGTTGACTGGGTTTTTCAACACTTCAACACGATTACCGAGAATACCAACCCCTGATTGCACCAAAGAATTTAATCATAAAAAAGTTAATTGAAGATTTTCTCTGGTGAATTCCAGGTCACTGTCAGTCGATTGACCACAGGGAATGCATACAAGCTGTTGTGAACAATACTTTTTCCATAGTTTCCCGTAAAACTCCATTTTTCGTTGATCGTTGCTGAAATTCACCAAAACAAAACTCATTTAGCTATTTCATGATTAAATTTTATGGTGACACCCTCCGGTGACACCGGGCGCAAGTGAGCTTATATCAGCATTCACCGTAATTTTTTGCAAAGCAAAATTTCAAGACTGATATGTAATGCCATCGTTGGTTATTCAACTTTTCTTCTTCCAGATAGCACACATTTCCATATTTGCCCATATTATCGGAAATCTACAGCTCAAACTCAGCCACTTGGCCAATCCAGTCGCTCCAGTCGATGAATATTTTCTTTTCCAGGTGGCGACTGTTGAAAGCGTTGAAAATTGAGGTTTATGATCTGTTTTAAGTTGAAAGAAGGAGACATTACTTTTTACTTCGGCTTCGAGTGGGGTGTTTCAGGCAAGCGCGGTGTTTGTTACATTGAAGACGCATTTGAGGCTAATCACTTACATCATATTTTTGGGAGCTACAGAAAACTACATAATACTAAGGTGTTTGCTTCATGACCAAAAACGCCCGCAAAATTTGTAATAACGTAATTGACCTTTCCAATATTAGAAGGGAGCGGCGGTGGCCGAGTGGTTTAGATGTTGGCGTGCCAAGCCACTCGTGCTATATATACCGCGCGGGTTCGAATCCCGCCTGGTCCATGGATGTTTTGTGTTTTCCGATTGTTCCGAAAATTGTTCCGACCTAACTATGCCATAAGTATCTGCACCTGTCTGACTACAGCAGTTACAGAAAAAAATGGATTTCTGACTACAGAGTTGAGTGCTATCAGAGTATTGAGGCCTCACATAGTTAACAGTAGGCAAATCAAGTATGATAGAAACGTGTACCAAAAACCAACCTCGTACCTAGTTGATGCGTCGTGAAACATTGAAAACATTTTTTCAGAAGATAGAGAACTCGGTGGTGTTTCAAGGTCAATGTTTGACGTTTTGAAGTTCGTAACGTTTCGTTCCGACGTCGTGGTAGAATTTTGCTATGGCATGTAGGCCTAGCCACTACCACATGTGGTGTATCCTTCGCCACCACTGTGAAAAGTTGCCAACTGGTTGTCATTGAAAAGATGAAAACACACTTGAGTCATCTCTACTCGGTTTTTCACCGTATAAAACACAGTGTAGTAAAATCAGAAACACGGTAACACCAACACCTACAAAATAGGTTATATTGGATTGTTTGCCATTTTTCCTTCCTTGAGCAGTATTGTCATCATGACCTTGACGATCCGCCGTTACGCATGACATCACGGCAGAAAGAGACAACGAGAAATTAGAAACCCCAATTCTTAGCAAATTTGTCGTTTAGTCGGCCTTTTGAAATTCTCAAATGCGATATAGAGGTTTATTTGCTATTACTTATAGCGGTGGGATGGATGAATACAATAATTATTATTGATGGCTTTATGTTGTTATGATCGCTAAAAATCACTCGATGGATAAATTAATAATATTATTATTGATGACATTACATTTTTACTACTAGAAATCACCATTACCATTACTAAAAGACATTTCAAGATATTTCATAAGCTGGAATATTCATTTCGCGAATGTTTTGACACCTCATTCTATTCCTTAGAATCTTAGTGGCAGTATTTCAAAATTTTGTATGATATTCATCTAAAAACTATTGTGCAAAAGTTCTCCTTAGGCTTTATCTGATTTGCTGCTTCAGCTTCCACTTTGATACAAGGATAATAGACTAGGCCCATTTCGCTGTAAACCATTATTTAACCGATGCAAGAAGCATTTCGTATAACATTTTGCTAACCAATGTTTTAAGACTAATTTGACTTTGCCGAATGCGAAAATCGCGGTTAGCAACTCGAAATATGAACCGGAAGCTCCGTATTCAAGATGGCGGCTCATCCGGTCCCAAAAAAGAGAAATATTGACTAAGAGCTTTAAGTACGCGGAAAACGACAAGGATACATTTCTGGCATGCCAAATTTGATAAACAACTTCAAAAATATTCCATAGCTCAACCGGAAGTGAGTATTTCAACATGGCAACCACCATGAGGTCAGTTTTTTCACGATTTTCTTAGGAAGCAAAAAAATAAGTTCTTATGTTCAGACCAAAAAAGAGTATACTCGTAGAGAACAGGAGACCAATCAAGCAAGTTTGGCAGGTTAAAAAAAGTATACAGACATTTTTTTCAGTCACAAAACAGCGCTGTGAACGCTCAGGGTAGCTAGGGCGCCAAATTTGAATTTAGCGTTTGTTGTTCTACGCTCTCATCAGAGATTTGCCCAAGTTGACCCTGATCACGCTCAAGAGTGGGTTGTAGGGATAAACAAGGATGCTGGTGGTGTTGTTGGTATCACTCAAGACGCCGTTACTCTTCAGAGATGGGCACTTTCTTATTACTGGAGATCTGAAATGAAGACTTAAATACTTGAGATGTATGGTATTACGCATCTGGAACTTTCAAGGAGGAAAACACCGGCGATGATGAGATATAGTTGACAAAGACTCATTGGTGGCTATGATGAAGTCATTTGGTTTGCTAAATTCTGCTCAGAGCGTGTGCAACGTCGCTACACAGGACCAAGCCACAGAAGAAACTGAGAACGCACTTTCAAGTGCTAAGGAGATAGGCATGTCTCACTTCGCCAATTCGTACAAGAACGCCTGATACATGATGGCACAGGTGGACCTTCAGTCTCCTTTTATGCAAGTCTGACTAAGAATAATGCGCTGACTCTCGCAGATCTGCATAAGATCAAATCCACAAAAGACCCACTCATAAATTGTGACTGCCGATAGAGAAATTCTTCGCCGTCCCGTCGTTGCTTACGAGGCCGAGAGCCAGATAGATGATAGATCTAAAACCTACTTTAAAACACGAGCTGTTTCCCCTCCCTGTGTCATTCTCATTAGCAGAAATGTCTGGTGTCCTGAGAAGTTCCAAGAAGGAGTCACTTATACCCTTGCTCATTTCAAATGTTGGCTGTCTCGGTAGTATTTACATCGAGAGATCATCTTCGCATCTTATTATTGATGGTCAGGCGGTCTTTATGGCAATTCTATCGAATCCGGCACGAAAAAGAAACAAACAGCCAAAGCGACTCCAATCCAGAGAGTCATTCAGAATTCTATTGTACCGCTGCCGAATGACTGGAAGTCTTTCATGTCTCTTCTCGAGAATAAAGCAGATTTGGCAAACTTTCTCAGCTTAGGGCTCGATACCAAGTTGTAGGCGCAAAAGTTACGACGGCGTAACTTGCCAAATAGAGCGGTCTGATTGGCCGTTGCTATGGTAACCGAACTTACGGCGGTCTCAGCCCCAACTTGGTATCGAGCCGTTAGAGCTCACGCAGAATGACTTCTTTTCTATACAACACAGAAATCGTAACTGCTGGAGGCTTCATGGATGAGGTTGCAGTCCAATCCAATCAATCAAGAGATGTCAGTTCTCTTGCCGCCACTCATGAGGTAGCAGATACTCGTGTCGTCCTCCATGCTGTGAGCAGTTCATCAGATTCTGTTGTTGTGATGGACAGGGATACTGATATACTTGTCCTTTTTATTGCTCATAAGTCAAAAATGACAGCATCTCAAGTGTGGTTGATTAGCGGTACAGCCAAAGACTGTAAGTTCATTCCTGTACACAGCATCTGCATTCTGCACTCATGGACTCACTAACTTGTAAACGGAAAACACACTTGCTTTCCATTCGCTTACGGGCTGTGACACCACTTCACATCTATACAATGTTACAAAGAAACACGCATGGAAATCATTTTGTTAGGATTCAAATCTTCTTGCTGGTCTTGGTGATGATGACATCTATCCTTCTGTGATTGAAAATGTATTGTAATGTAAATGAGGGCTTTATTGTCCAATTGTACAAGGTAGGTACCTATGATAGATATTTTCTTTTCAGTTTGCGCATGACAAAAGTGGTGTTCTTCTATTCAGGTTGGACGCTCGGTTTTCACGGCTGGTGAAGCACGATATCACCTTTTAGGAACATCTAAGAAGCCAGAAAATCTACCTCCAACAAGTGACGCCGTAAGACTTCATATCTAGAGAAGTCATTGTCCGCGGTTTGAAGCGTATAATTTCTTACAAAACCTTGTCGAGCGTCAAATTTCTCTCCTGTGTTGTAGACTGCTATATGGAAGAAGGCTCATCTACGGAACCCGCAAACCCTTCGCTCAGAGGAATATGGATGACAGATACAGAGCAATGCACTTGTACCTGATCTAATGACTTTATATCTTGTTCCAAAGGCTTGCAAGACTCAATTTGCAACAAGAAATTGCAATTGCAGGGAGTCAGGGTTCTCCTGCACCGAAGCCTGTTTCTTCAAAGCCATTTGTCTTATCATTATTGAATAAAAATTTCTTCGTTAAGATGAGCACCTACCATAGAAACCGTAGTCACGCGTAGTCAAACCACATTATAATAATTATGTTCAAGCATTTTTCACGACAAGAAATGTGAGTTCCGAAGAAGTTGGTTATGACTCTGTTAGCTATAGGTAGTAGCTTGGATACCCCCGCTTCAACTCGTTATGATGCATTTTTGAATTCAGCTTCTCTAAAGCCTAAAGTACAGATTTTTTCAAATTTCATTGTACCAAATGCAATAAGAAATTGATATTTTTTCAAGTGGCGTGCCATGATGGCCGCCATTTTGAAATACTCACTTCCGGTTCAAGGGTGGACGGTTTTCGATACCATTTTTGAATTTAGCGTGCCAAAAACATATCCTTAGGATTTTTTCCTGTTCTAAAAGATCTATTTTTTTTTATTTCCGTTTTTTGAAGTCGAATGAGCCGCCATCTTGAATTCTGAGCTTCCGGTCAAGATTTCGAGTTGCTAACCGCGGTTTTCTTGCTAGGCAAGGTCCAGTTAGTCTAAAAACGTCGGTTAGCAAAATGTTATACGAAATGCTTCTTGAAATTAAATTTTCAATGATGGGGCCTAGTCTATAACGGACAATTAACCGAACGGACCTTTGGCCGAGAGAGTAGAATATTGAACTCTGGGATTCGAAGACTTGACTGAACCCCAAAATACTGTTACGTATATCGCGTACGGGTTCGTTTTCAATTGAGACGATCGTTTTAAAACACACACTGTTTATTACTGCGTACGACAAAAAATACACGCCAAGAATTATTTACTTGGGAATGTCGCTGAAACTGTTCGCTTTCTATCCGCTCGCTATTACTTTGCATTTAATACTACTGCCTAGGCTGATCCATGGTGCTTACATATGCCTCCGACTAGTGTTCTCGAACCTTCTATGGGTTCTCCAGCAAATTCTACACTACTATGACCCGGCATACGGTTTTCCGGCGACTCCCGAAAAATCCTACACATTTCGCGGGCATTATACCAACGTAAAACGGCACCTCCGCCAATTTGGCTGATGTTTTCTAATCGAGCGTTGAAGTCTCTCCATGTATTTTAATCGTCAAGAGCCATCACGTATATTCTGGAAATGTCCAGAGCTTTCGCACTTGTACACTGCGTTCCAAGGGAATAGTCTAGAAAGACCGGGCTCTCCAGAATGCACAAGAATCGCCGCTCGTAACAATACTAACGAAATAAGAAGTGGCGCCGACATTTTTTTTTTTTTGCTGTTTTTTGCCCACATACGTTATCAATTAAAAATGGACACCAATGTGACTAGGATTCTGTCTGGATGAATTAGTGTTCTTCGGAAGTGGGCATGGAACTTTTGTACCTGGGTATACTTCACATGACTGTATTACAGCTGTCCCACTGTTATGAGAATTACGTATTTCTTGATATACAATAAACGAATAGTAGTAGGTAATAATAATAATACCTAGGTATACGTTATAATAGGTCTGTTTCATCAGGAGTCCTTGACTGTCCGTGGACGTCAGCAGCATGCGCATTACGATTTATGGAACGCCAACGATTTTGGCGTTCCATAAATCGTAATGCGCAGGCTGCTGACGTCCACGGACAGTCAGGGACTGCTGATAGAACAAACCCAATGTCGTCGGTCAGTAGGATATCCGAGGCAAACTTCCACAGATATAACAACCACCTCGGTTCATGAAGACCGACGTATATCTTACCTAATCAATTCAATTTTTTTTTCTATCGAGTAATGTGTGAATGTCTGGAGATAATCTGACAGCTTTCACCCGTCACCGCGATATGATGTACGTTAAGTCAAAATTGTCGAGTTTTGTGAGGAAAATAGAAAAACGTGAGTTCTCTTGGAGTGGTAATGACATCGTTCTAACTGGTGATGATGGCTTTTTGATTATGCTGGGTGAGAGGCGACCACTAATTAAAATGAAGCCAAAACGCGGCAGTACCAATGAAAATTAAATAAAAATATCCCCTGCCCAGTGACCCCAGTGAGGTTGAGAAAACTCACTTTCTTAAAAGAACATTGATTCATGGAATGCACGAGACGAGACATGGAGTTCATCCAAATATTTATAATATGTTGGAAGATTTCCTCAACATAAAACTTGTCCATTTCACATAACCTCTGCACATAATGTACCACATCTACACAACTGGCTCCGACAACTATACTAGCTTTGTACCAACACAACAAAAAATTTTCGTGGCCTACTCTAATGAAAAAGATGTGAAACTTATTATAGCTAGATACTTACTTACTTTTCAAAATAACTTTTCACTGCTTCGTAACTCTTGAAATTTTAGAGATGAAGTATGGAGAGCTACCAAAGTGCGGAACTACATATTCACATCAATTATTGCTCACTGTTTACACAAGTGGAATCCTATTGGCTATTGGAAATACCCATTGGCTAAGTGTCCGGCCATTGACTACACAAAAGCCAGCCTAGGCCAGAAAAAAAGATCACATTTAAGGCCTTAGTACACAAAATACTATTCTTTACACATACTAATTTAGGTGTTTGGAAAACTCCAAGGCATCAGCTTGTACTTGTATGCACCTCGTATGCAGAGCCATAAATACAGGGAAAACTATGATTCCTCAAATAAAGTCAATTAAAGATCGTCATCTTATGATGAACTTGCAGAGGTACTGTACGTAGGCCTTAAAGACCCATTACGCCCGAAGATGGACGTAATAAAATGCAATGTGTCTCTAATCACCTTCATCTCATCCTAACGGTCGGTGCGTTTCGCTGTATTGAATTTCAGTAATTACAGATTAAATGCCACTTAAAGACATCATCGATCGGCATTTTATTCTTTCTCAAAATGACATAAAACCTTTCCTGGGCTCTGTTTCCCGATACAGATCCTTCCATCACGAGGTTTCTGAGAGTTCAAGAGTCTTGCAAACAATGCCAACATTATGGCCAGTTAGACGAGGAATGCTATGGGTGTCATACTCAGGAATCCATGACGAATTGTTCAGTGTCTGCTTTGGGTGCTTGTGCTTATCACTTTTTGAGTTTGTATAATCACATTAGATGGCACCAAGTTGGTCATCGGCCCCGTAGGTGGATTGAACCGCATTCAGTTGTTGATTTTTCGTTCGATAATGATTCATCAACTTTCCACGCAGCTTCTCTTTTAAAGTCAGTTGCATTATCATGCCCCACCCCCACACCTTCTTATTGCCATTCTTGTATGTATATCATCAGCATATTATAGGGACGCGGCATCTGCCTCTTGCATGCTACCACAGCATCCGAAGATCGTTCTCGTTTATGTATAATGCAAACAAAACTGTACCGAGGATAGAGCCCTGCGGCACTCCAGCAGGTAATCCGCTGCCGTATCAACTCGTCGCCGTTGTCCGAAACAATTTGTTTGGTGGTATGGGTACCTGTCCTCTACCACACAGAGAAAGGCCTCGAATTCCATGCTACGTATTAATGAAATATTTAGCTCAAGTTAATTTACCTGTGATTCATGATTGATTATGTATTTTATGGAAGTTGGAGTTCTAGAGAGGTACCGTAACCGTCAGGCAACATCTGGAACCACAGTTCAATTGGTGCGAATTTCACAATCGATTCTTAATTATGGATCGAAATTCGATTACTTGTCTACTATAGTGTGTGTGGTCCAAATTTGGATAACCTCGGAATTTAGATAAGGCATTTTTCTAGTTGAGCGAGAGAAGTGCAGAAGCGGTGGATGACAAAAGCCTCGTCTTTTTTATAATGTACAATAATAACTAACGCGCGAGTATAACAAGTTTTGTGGTCGCATGGTTCTTTTTAACTTACAAGAAGCTGTCCTCACATCAAGTCGTATCTGCCAACTAGACGACAAATTTATCGCCTTGTAAATGCATAACTTATCCTGGTGGACACATTAAAGAGAAGGTAAAATCTCCCACACAACGGAAAAACACTAGAATGATGGTTTAAATGACTGCGTCTCTTTATAATAGCGCCCCCGCTGGTTCACATCGGCATTCCACTTGCCATAGGAACCCCCGAATAATTCAAGAAGCCCGGGATTGTCTTTTAAGGTGATTGATTTAAAATCCGAAGCCTCAAGGGCCTCGAAGCGGCAACAGAGGTGCCGAGTAGGTTTTAAATTAAAGGGATCGCCAGGAAGGGTCATTAACAGAAACGCATAAGTCAGGACTGATTAAACGCAAAGATAATTTTCTCTTCTTTGCTTTTTTGTACTCTTTTGAGCAAGATTAAAGCTTTGTGCTCTTTCTACCTGAAATAAGTATTATACTTATTTATTTTATCAATTGTCTTGCAACATTTTTCTCACGTCTGATAGTTAGTCCTAACTCAGGGATGTATGTATACAGTGCGATCAACATGAAAATAATTTAGGGCTTGCTTTGGAAACCCAGATATTTCTCGAATGAAGCGACCGGACTAGCTGAGTGGCATAATTTTTGGTCAACAAAGTCAACCCTAAATGTAAGTGGTAGATATCGAGTCAAAATATTTATTGATGATCTAGTTACCAAGGAAAAGCTTCAGAAACTACAGAAAAGCAATATAAAAAAATCCAAAAACAAATAAAAAATAAAAAGAATGAGGCTTGAAACCTCTGTACTCGAGTTCAGTTCATTTATTATGCATATTAATATTAGTGTGACAACCATTTGGGTTGGCTTTGAGTGTCAGAAAATTCGGTCATCCAGTTGCTCCAGATCGATGAAAATCCCATTTCCATATCCAGCCTAAATGGTTTTTTGTTGTTCGCACGATATTTGTCAATGAATAGTGTGCGTAGTAGGAAAACTGAGAAAAAGTAATCATAGACATAGTCCTTCTCAAAAAGAAATGATATTGAAGATTCAAGTGATATTTCAATGCGGAATGAAGTTTACAGTGCAACTTTTTCGGTCTGAGATTTTTTTGAGAAAAGAGCACCGAACGTTTTTCGGGGCATCCTTTAAGAATTGAATAGAAAATGGTAAGACTGAAGTTTTCCTGGAAATATTGAAAACTTACATTTCTGTATCATTACAACTTGATATATAAATGATAAGCTATTTTGGTTGTGCGAGAGGAGTTGCTGAGTAAATTCCTAATGTTAAATATTTGAATGTTTGATGTCCAGAAACTCTACAAGGTATGTCAGGGGGTTGTGGAACATGTTGAAATTTAAAATAAAGCTTAATAACCGTTCATTATATTATTACTTGATAGAACATGCCAGTCAAAACATAACCATCTGAATCTTGAATAGCCGGTAGATAACTAAGTAGTTATATTGCATTAATAATTCAAAACAAAACACCTCGCTTTTATATACAAGGTAGGAATATCAGTGAACAGTGAGAGTAAAAGTAATAAACGCAAGCTTAGTGAGTATTTAACAAACTATTAAATGAAGCCATAAATTTGAGCCTCTTACCAACCCAGCTGCCAATAAGAAAATGTGGTTCATATAATGTATCGGCATGAACGATCATAATAAATCAATATTTTATCTTAAACTGACCGTCCGGCTACCTACACAGTTATTACCATTTTCGAGTTAATTACTCCAAATAAAAAAGTACACGTACATGTAGATCAAAATGTTTCGCCACCCACGTACCTATAGTATACATCGAGCAAATTTGAATCAAGTTTATAGCCATGCACGCCATACATATAACAGAAATAATGTGATATATCAATTAATATTTTGAAAGGTTTAATTATAGAGAGCAGAATTTTAAGCGTTTTTTTTTCAATTACTTTTAATTAGTGCATTCTGTTTGTATTTTAGGCACGCCTGCTAATTTCATGAAACTGAAAAAGCCAATCTAATCTAATATAAATGAAAATATAGAGGATCCATGAAGCCAGAGAGAGTAGATGAAGCTTTGAAGTACTTTTTGGATAAATTACAATCAAATTTCAACATCGCAAGAGGGGCCAAGTCGTTAGCGGACCATTACATGGGATTAAATGCCAAGTATTGCTTTCTAGCAACTAGAATTTATGTGAATATTTTTCACTTGTGGTTTTGTATTTGGTACCCACGGAAATAGAAAATTTCTATTGAAAATCAAACAGAAATCGTACGCATTTTTGCAAAATTGAGAGGTAAGTTTAGTAAGTAGTAAGTATACCTAACGTCATCATTAATGTGACATTATCGTTTAGCATGTAGCATTTTCATCCAATTAACAAATTAAGATAGGTAGACAGGCAACGTTGTGATTAAGCATCTAAAAATGTCAAAAAGTGCTGTGACTTTTTTATGGATTCCAAGCTATAAACTGGAAATTAATTTGTAATTTATACTATCCGATGTAGTTATTTACGAATATTAAACACGATGCGTTAGAAGAAGTCTGTAGGCCACTTTTTTTTCTAGGTGGATGTGCTAGTTTGACCACTTTTAGCACCACTGGGACAGCGTTCGAAAACCCTAAGAGCAAATCACGCGGAATCGTAAATTTTCAGAAGCACGCAAATGCATTCATAATCGAGTTAGGTATGGATACTTCGGTTCGTAACATTCTATTTATTAAAAAGTAATGTTCATAGCTTCATAATGAATATGTGAGAAATGTGTGTCTTTTATCCTCAGGAATTAATTTGGTTGATAACAATATCTTTAACAATGTCCATTGTCCATACAGGGTGTTCATTTGGAAAGTTGTCAACTCTGATTTCTCGCCGCCAAAATTTTTCACAGGAAAACGCTGAAACAGGTCGATTTGTGTTTCGAGGGGGACATCTAGGACACATACTGTCAATTTTTTCTTTAACCCCTTCGCTCCCACCCCACCTTACTTTGAAACTTCGAATAGCTTTACGTATCTTGTGATACATCAGATTGAAGGCGCAAATACAATCCTCTTTCCGCCAAACTATTTCTAATTTTTTAAGCCACCCATCAACCCTTGTGAAAATCCTCTCCTTGTTAATGATAAGGAATTTTTTCTCTTTTAAACTCCCGATCCTTGAGAAATAGACTTTCCAGCAGAAACAGGTCGATTTTTTTTCAATGCGGGGTCAACTAAGATGCGTTCATCCAAATTTTCATCTTCAATCGCTTCGCCCCCAGCCTATCTTACTTCAAAGGGGTCGGGTGGTTTGAAAAAATTAGGAATATATTTGACCGAGAGAGAATTTTATTGCCTTCAATTTGATGTTTCGTATCACAAGACAGGTAATGCTATTTGAAATTTTAAAGTAGGGTAGAGCAGGGGAAGAGGGGTTGAAGATGAAAATTTAGCCATACGTGTCTTAGATGACCTTCTTGAAATAAAAATCGACCTGTTTTTGCTGGAATGTACATTTTTCAAGAATCGGAAGTTTATAATGGGAAAAAGTTTCCTTTCATTAACAAAGAGTGGATTTTCACAAGGGTTGGAAAGTGGTTTAAAAAAATGTGAAATATGTTTGACGGAAGGAGAATTTTATTACCATTTGATGTATCACAAGATAAGCATATAGATAGGTATAGTTGATACTATTTGAAATTTTAAAGTAGGGTGGGGTGGGGGCTCGGGTGGGGGCGAAGGGGTTGAAGATAAAAATTTGGCAGTATGTGTCCTAAATGTCCCCCTCGAAACAAAAATCGACCTGTTTCGGCGTTTTCCTGTAAAAAATTTTGGTGGCGAAAAATCAGGGGTGACAATTTTTCAAATGAACACCCTGTATAATGTATATACTTACAAACTATGTGGTCAGTCAATAGTCATGCATTTACGTTCCACTTTAATGTCACCTAATTACACCACAACTGGCATGACAGCTGGGAGATGCGTTCAAGAAATGCACTTGTCAAATTGACTGGTTCTGTAGCACTAAACTGACAGTTTTTTTTGCGGTTTGACATTTCACAAAGTCAGATTGCTCTACAAATTTTACAAATAATAACATGATTTTTTTATAGGTTTCTGATGTCACTGAGAAAGCTGGCCATTTGTTATAGGTACAATACATACAATACGAAATAATAGAATCCAATTTCGAGGTTTTTTCATGAAATAAAACAAAATTGGCACGTGACTTTTAAAATTCATGGATTCTTCGAACACTTGAGAATCAAACAGCGGCCAAACTTTTTTTTTGAGAAAGTCGCATGCCGAATTCGAATTTTCTATTTTCAAAAAGGCTATCCAAAACCGATTATGTACTAAACCACTTTTTCAGTCGCATCAGACACCTCTTAAGAAAAACATTATTTTACAATTGATGTAAGCAGTATAGGTGGATGTGTAGCTGTCGACAAAAAAAAAGCTATCTATACCTTTATGAAAGAATCATAAACTATAAAGAGAGCTAAAAGACAAAATTTGGAAATAACATGCAAAATTACCATATACCGGTCTAGTGCGAGCCCGCCAAATGCTTATTTAAATTTAATGAAATCTTTCTTGTAGACCTAATGCAATTAAATTCAAATTTTGGGGTTCGACATTCAAAGCCCGGAGCACTTGCCCAACTTTACCTAAACTCAAGCATTTTCTTTCTTTTTCTTGTATCTCATAGCGAACGCACTCGCCTTTAGGTAAACATAATTTCATCGTATATTTATTTCCATATAATATAAATTCCTTTAATCCTCCTCTGTCAAAATTCTAATATTCAGCTGGAAATCTCTAATTGGTACTTTAACCTGCTGGATACCTCGTTGTTAATAAGCGGACTCCACGGCAACATTTGGTCATCAATAGCCATAAAGTCAACCAACTGCTGAAATTCATTTGGGTCAATTTCTTACCATAATTTGTACCTACCTATACGTATACCATCCGTGGGACCGTTACAAAATAAAGTGTCGCTGAGAGAGGTGATAAATTTAATAAGTGTAATAACGTAAATCAAAAAGTCCGCACGTCGTTTGTATTATTAAGTATTATCTGTATTATATTTTTGCAAGATGCTTCAACTTTCGGGCGAATGTTATTGTGTTGTGGATATAACCAGGTGCAAGTTTATTGGAGTGAGATTTTCCGAAGCCGTGAAGTTCGTGGGGTAGGATCGTATACGTATCTTAGTCAGAATTAATATATTAGTTTAAGCTACATAACGAGACCTTATTCCACAATTCCACATACCTCGTACCTGTGTACCAAGTTCTAAATGTGTTATGAAGGCTCGGTAGTAGGTACTATTGCCAAGTTCTTTTCCAATACAATTATTATTTCATTAATTATCATTAAGCTGGCGTCACTCAAATAAACGAGAGTTTGTACTCGTTTGCGTTTTTTTAGATTGACACTTTTTAATGAAGAATAATGATTTTTTTAGAAATATAATTTATACACGACTTACCTAATCGTTATACTTGAATCGCGAGGAACATCTATAATTTCTACTTTTTTCAGTTCAGAAAGGTCTGGAGGCAACGTGTTTTGCGGCAGAAAGTATCAGCCTTTCATTATCTACCTACATACATATTAGGCATTTTTAATTTTCGAAGATTTTCCATCGCTTTTCGAGTTTGAATTCTTCACCGAACATGCGTTTATACACCAGTTATAGGTAAGTATTGTGTATTTTTTTTAGTAACAGATAGGTTAACCTAAAATAAGATTTGACATCAACAGAATTCAGGACAGAAAACTATCAATACTATGTTTTAGACAAAATGGAAACGGCCTTGTGGTTAAGCTCATACTTACTACTTATTATTTATTCAAAATTTCGTTCGTGTTTTTTTTTTGAAGGAAATGTGAGAAAAATAGAAAAAAGTCATAGCTTGGATTTAAAGATCAACGTTTTTTTTTTTATAGTCCCGCACTACCACAGGTTTATTAGTTAGCTAAGTTGTAAACCGACATCAAAATATTGAAATCTTTGAATAACTGATGTAATGACTGGAAATGCGACTCGGGGGTCGCAGAGACGTGTTACCGTCATTTAGACCCTAAAACCGCACGGGCTCCTACGAATTTCAAAGCCTTCGGAATACGTGCCAAGGACCAGGCAGCGTCGCTGTCGATAAAAACTCATCTCGTGCGGGCCCCAAAACGAGAGCAAATGGCAAATAAACAGTAGTTATATTAATTTTGGTCAGATACACATAACTTTAAACGACTGGGTTTCTCCAAAGTTTGGATTATTGAACGTTTTACACGTAAATTCTAGTGGAAGTGCAGACCCCCAGCATGTGCCTTATTTTACCAACAATTCTTCAGAGTTTTGCACGTCTCTAACTATAGTGGTCGGTGCTTCATAACGAACTGTGATGCTAACGAACAAGTTGTCATTTTATGGCAGAGGGCCTTTTCATCGGTTGTCGCCACAGCAACGTGTTCATTTGCAAAATGGGGCCTTGCAATTGAAAAACTCAACGTTAGGTCGCCACTACTGTAGGGGGCGCCTACTTCGATGAAGCGGCTGTAACAACGGGAAAAACAGGGGAGTTTGAGTAGTTTGACCTGTAACTGACAGTGACTGGAGACGTCAAGCAAGAAACAGAGGTTATCCAAATTTCAAATCAAGACATAAAATGACGGACGTCGGTCGCTGAAGCGTCAACGCCGTCAAAATTGTCGAATTTGCCCCCAACGGTTGTGGCGCCCTCGGTGTGTGAAAGTGGCAGTGCAAGATCCCATTGCTACCCAACAATTTGTGAATAGAGGAGAACTGAAGTCTGTATTGTTGACCGCCGGTTGAATTTCAACAAAAGGTTGAAGTGGGTATGGTAGTAGAAAAAAGAATTCTAGTCAATTCAATGAGAGTATACAGAGGTACGCAAATTCCCTTTCAACCAGAAGTTGAAAAGTTGAAATCCAACCGGTGGTGAGGCGGATATTATAATAGTCCGCCTAAGGCTTAAGGAATAACGCTGAACTGACTGAAGTGGAAGATAATTTTCTAGAGTAATTGGTCTAGCCTGGCCTAGACGCGATAAAGGTAGGTATGTTCCAATATTCAGATCGGTTAACCAGTCGATCGACCAATTTTTCAGTGGGCGACTTTTGATATCGAAACGACAGTAGTTGACGTTTGGGTTAACCTTTCTTGGTCGGTCTCCAAAGTCTGTCGTTGTTGTATCGCAAGAAAAAATGTTCAAAATGTTTATTTTTGAAGATATAGGAGGCCAAATGAATTGCTTGTGAGTCTTCTTGTATTGGAATTTGGATTTGGCGGGTAGCAAACTTGAAATAGAAACACTTGCTGGCCAATTGTTTTTTTTGACGGTGTAGAACTGTGAATCGAGTGACCTGAGATTTTGTTTTGATATTTTTGAATCTGAACTATCTGCGCATGGCCACTCAATGTGTCGCGACCGAAAATTTTGCATCTTTTTAAAACGATGTAACTTTTGATTCCCTCCAAATATTTTGATTAGGTTTACGGTGTCCGTTGGCCTGATCTTCTGAAACTCCATCCTATGAATACAAAACTGAAAATCCCCTAATGAAGTTTGTACACTGCAGTACAGATCAGTGCATATTTTCAACTTGTCTAACAGCAAGCCCCCATTTGTGAAAAAAGTTTTTCTCAATTTCAGCCATGACATTATGAAACTTCATGTCTTACCTCAAAATGGTTTTGGAATTTTCCGAATTGGAAGTCCAACAAACGATCGAGAATATGATTTTTGTTTCGAACTGATAAAATTCTCTTTACCCTGCATTTTGTCGAGTTTTGTCAAAATTATGAAAACACCGAATTCCATACATGAATATCTGCTGATGTTCACTCCTCAAATTGTTAGCCCAACTTGAGGCTGAATGCTATCTTCAGAAAACTGGCCTCTGCTTCGACCTGCTTCGGAATAATGGAGGTGCATGGGCTGTGCGTCAACTTGTTCAAAATCATTGAATAAGCAAAAGCAATCACTCCAAATTTCATTTTCTTATCAACAAAAGGCCGATTGTAGTGCGTGACGAAAGGTCTAAAATGCACCAATTTGAAAAAAGGACATGACTCCTTTGCTGGATTTCTAAATCAAACATTTCCAAAACCGTTCCGAAGTAAGACATGTGGAAAAAAACATTTTTTTTTTAAAACGGGGTTTGAGTGATTCATATATCACCCTGTACAAACTTTATTTGGAGCTTCCCGGATTTTATATCTATAGAATGGACTGTCAGAAGATGAGCCTAACGGACACCGCAAACCGAATCAAAATATTTGGCGAGAATCAAAAGTTACATTGTTTTGAAAAGAGGCAAAATTTTCGGTCGCGACACATATTGAGTGATGCGCAGTTTATGTAGAAAATCACTATAGAACTAGCGATTTTCTTGGGGCGTCCAGCCGGTGGGCGATTTTGGGATTTCCCTATTCAGAATTTAGGTGCTATTGTAGGTATCAATCAATAACCGTCAAAATGAACCTATAAATGTATTTTTGCAAAGCAGTGGTGTTTCTCTAACTTTTCTTCAAAAAGGAAGAAAAAACCAACATACCTATACGAAGTAGAGTAAGTACTGTTATATTAGTCACTGTTGCCTTAGCATCTTTTCTGTAGATATACCATGGATGAAAAAATATTGAAGAAAGAAAAAATTGACTTTGGAATAGTTCTTTATATTTGCAAAAAATTTAAAACTAAAGTGAGCGTACATACCTAAAGGCAAAGGGCCGTATTCATATCTCGCTTTTAAGCTAAAAGCGCATTTAGAGGGGCGCTTATATGTATTTTTGAACATTCAAATATGAATGGGTATTTGCGCCCCTCTAAATGCGCTTTTAGCTTGAAAGCGAGATATGAATACGGCCCAAAATGTTTTTGTCCTGCGTTCAATTTGATAATTATGATTGGGAGTATGGAAGTCTGATGGCCGGGCGACGAGCTCGAAAAGGAGACAGGCGGGAAATGATAGGTCACTTGACATAGGTATATTCGACAAAAATATTTTACCTTTACAGACCAACATTATGCGGCATTTTTGCGCTCACAAAAACTAAAACAATGTAATTGTTCATCATCTATTGCATTTCTATAATGTAATTTTATGTGGTTATATTATGTAAACAGTAAAGCATCCCTTCCAGAGGCGATAGCTGTCCTCAGCTGTGATCGGGTATTTAATCTACGTACCTACTTCACACCAAGACAGGGGAGTATAGAGACACTAATTTTCTTTCTTTCTGATACAAACAACTACCTATATGAACCCATCTTGGTATACCGACTTACAAATACTTTAATACTTAATATCATCAAATGTTAATTAGTACGTAGTTTCGTAGTTACGTGCCTAATAATTCTGAATTCAACTCAGAAACAGAAAAAATATATTCCTACCCAGCCTGATGGAATCAAAAAGTTGAGAAATCTACAATCTTCTACAGAAGATCTTCTACGAGAAGTTCTACAATCCAATAAATGCTCTTAATTATAAACGCATCTGCACAAGTTTCTAAACTATGGTATTAAGATAGCAAACCCTTTCAAAAACGACAGAAGTTAGCGATTGACAACAACATTGCTAACGAAGCTGAGAAGTCAAACTTAATAATTTAATATGTAGTTTCAAATGGGGCAAAAGCAAAGAACAAGCTCTATTTTTTGAATTCTAACGCGCGCAGATGTCAATTATTGACAAGAGAAGAAAAACTGAAAATTTTGGGATTACTATGCTTGCGTTTATTTACTTTGTGGAATCGCACGTGTAGGTATAAAATATAGGTACTTTTTAGGTATAGGTCGTTGAAGCATACACATAAACAGAATAATTCCCAATGCAATGTGTACCTAATGCTATAAAATATGCCTGGATTCAGCATTTTTGCAACATTCTATAACATGCTTTGAAATTTATAAGGTGACATGTGGTTCATCAAGTCCGCTGCTACGTCTAAGAATTTACTTATAATTCGAGATTAATTAACATAAGAATGTCGTATGTTTCCTCTTGACCTAGGCATGAATTAATTTTCAAAAATTCTTTGGATAACGAAACTTGGAAAAATCAAACTTACATTGTTGTGTTGTGTGTCCTGTGGAAAACGAACTAATAAAAATGTCTGTTGTATAACTCAAATCACTCAAACGAAAAAAAACCGATCCAAACAGAAGAAAAACAATAATAATAAACAAAAACAAAATCAGTTCACTAAAAAAAGTGTCACATCACTGAAGATGGTCAGTCGGTGTTGCTCGCATCACGTAGTACTAGTAGTAGAGAATACGAGTAGTGTGTGTGCCGGAGTGGAGGAAGAGAGACATTCTCCCCAACGAAAAACCGGATTTCGACTGAAATTGGTATGTCTGAACTCTGAAGCGATCAAGGTATCCACCGATGGAGTGGTGGGTAAACGGCTATGATTCGTTCGTCGCAGATCTGCCTCCGCGAACCAATGTGTCCCCCACCACCCACCTTGGCAAGGGACTCCGGGGTCTGCTGGTGACTGCACTTCAATTATACCCCTTTGGCGTTACACTCTGGGGCTCAGGGTGCCACGCAAATTATCCGAGTGTTGCTTCTTGGCCGTCACCTGCCAATAATAAACGTCTCAGGGCCGGCCGCCGAGACACACGCACACGGGTATGATCGATAAAAACGATGGGATGAAAACTTTCCTTTTTTTTTCTCCGTCATCCGTATAAACTGGCAAAGTGCTGAAATAATTTAAGAAAAAGAAATTGAAAACGATTTCATTGCAAATGAAGACAAATTCTTCAAATGTAGGTACCCGCCGACTTGGCGCATCCACCAAAATGCACTGCAATTGATAAAACTCAGAAGGTACCTCAAATTTGATGTTAAACGGAACCCAAGTGAGCACAAGTTAATTATACTAATAATAATTAAGAAACGAGAGAAGTGGGAGTGTAAAGTTCTTGGCGTTTTGGCGGTTGTGTTGTGCCTAGGGCCTGTATCCTCCCTTGGTACAAATCTGCCTCGTGCCTCTTCTCACTTTAAAACTTAATTAGAAGATTATAGGCTTGGAGGTATACTGTATACTTGCACTTCTTTAAATGTATACCGCATCCATCCGCTTCCAAAAGATTTATCCACAAATCCAGTTCCAATGAATAATGATGCTGTGTGCTAGTAGGTACCTATAGTACGTACACCTATGAAAATTTAAACAGTAGGTATTTTTCATTCGACTTCCCTATAGATTCTTCTTATTGTCACAGTTGAATCACTTGAATAAAGATTTTTTTTTCATGCAGTAACAACTCCTGATGTTTTGGTGTACAAGACTCACATCGAGTCTCACATTCATATCAAATTCCTCGAAAAGTGGCGCCCATAGGTACTTAACAAAATTCCCATTTAAAATGCCGTGGTCAAGACCTATCGCTCATGACATAAGCGAGTCTTGATTCTCGAACTCGATGCAATAGAGCCTTTACACCATCATTTTGATATCATAACTACTTACTGATGTGAATATATTTAGAGCGAATAGCTCTAGGGGAGATTGTTGACTATTGAGGGTACCTTGATTTAACCTAAAAACAGCTTCTGTCATCTAGTCAAAATCAGCGTCTGTCATTTAATGGCCGACATATAATATAACTCATATGCCAGAGCCTGGAGACGAGAGGCGTAAGTAGGTAACATGTACACTGGTTTTACATAACAAAACTCTTACCACTGGATTACTGCTATTAGTTAACAGATGGCGCGCTCGCACTTGCCTGTACCACTCCTCTTCAACCTGATTCTCTGGACGTTTTACTTCCGACGCGGTAAGTACAGACCCCAGGTTTTCATTACTATCGCAATAGGCTTTAACTACTGATAAGCAAGCAGAAATCAGGGGATGATTCAACAACATGATCACAAACACTTGATTGATATCGATGACATTGAAACGTGCCTGAAATTCACACATCAAAGAGTTAAGTAGAATAGCGCCAGCGAGACTTCGCCCCACCAATACAAAACATTGTTTATTGTTCCTCGTTCCCCATCAATAAATACCTCTACCGTGTTACCGTGTACCAGAAATTAAATGAAAGTGAAATTAAATGTGATTTTGAAACAACACTTCTGTGAAATGCGTACATACCATAGAGCCGTTTTCTTTGTAGGTACCAAGTGATTTGAGACAAGTCGGTATGATTCCTGCCTGCGTTCAGTTTATGTAAGCCGGAATCTGTTACAAGTGAGCTACAAATATCTGAGATAATCAGTAGTAATACAGGGTGTCCCAGCTAAAACAACCCAGCCCGATTTTCTCAAAACATATCAAGGCAACAAAAAAAATTCAATTAGGAGGAAGCCTGACCTTTTAGCTTCCATTTGAGGGGGCGCCGATGCTTGTAGGTGCCTTAGTTTCCAAGAAAATGCAATTCCAATCGGGCGAGTCACAAGAATTCAAAAATTCATGACCGATAAAACAAAATACCTCAGATGAAAAAGAAATCCTCTTTCTCTGGGCTTTCTATTGATGTGTCGCTGATGTCTGTATGTACCTGATCCGGTAAGCCAGATATTCTGTCATCCAGTCCAGCAAACACAATTATCGGAATCCATGACGTCACCGATCACACACTAACTTGTTGATTTCAACACTAAGCCTTTACTGACACTTTTCACTCACCATATCTGGACTCACCATAGCAATGAATACTGGCTGATGTTAAAATCAACAAGTGCGTGATCGGTAACGTCATGAATTCCGATTATTGTGTTTGCTGGACTGTAAGACAGAATATCTAGCTTACTGGACCAGGTACAGACATCAGCGACACATCAATGAAAAGCCCAGAGAAAGAGGATTTTTTTCTCATCTGAAGTATTTTGTTTTGTCCGTCATGAATTTTCGAATTCTTGTGACTCCCACGATTGAAATTGCATTTTCTTATGGAAACTAGAGCACCTGCAAGCATCGGTGCTCCCTCCAAAGAAAGCTAAAAGGTCAGGCTTCCTCCCAATTGAAAGATTTTTCTTGTTGCCTTGATATTTTCTGAGAAAATCGCCCTGGGTTGTTTTAGCTGGGTCACCCGGTATAACAAGTGCTTAGTGTTTTTTCAGTTAAATCATTACAACCCAAAAATAACTGTCAATCACGAGGGAAAAGTATAGATCCGATACCGTCTGACTAAAATCCCGAGACGAAATCGGGGGATTTTGTCCAAGATTATATCGGGTTTACTTTTCGAGTGATTGATAGTTTGTTTGAGGAATTTAAAATATCTAACTTGAATAAAACACGGAGCACGAGTTAAATTTTGCTCATTATCGATCGCCCAAATAAAAAAATTGACTACTAGTGGAAATGATAGTTTCAATGTATCATTGTACAGTAGAATATGTATAGGTGCTATAATCATCTAGTATGCTCTTTTCACTTGCTAGTAGGCAACAATCGATAGCTTAACTGAATCACGTGGGTCGTATTCGGTTGTTCGGCTGAATTGGGTACGTGGGGGATAATTAGTAAAAAAACACGCTTTAAATTCAATGAGAAGTTTGAAATCATTTTGCTGTTTCTATCTACAAGCTGGACGGAAGCCGCACGGTATAGTAGGCAAGCAAAATATAGGTACCTACTCATGGCAAGGCAGACACCACATAAAATATGAGCTATCAACCTAAAGGCTTCACAACTTTGCAGGAGTATGGAAAACTTTCTGTTAAGTGATGGTTTGAATTAGGTATTATAATAAAGTGAAATAACCTGGGCTGATTAAAGAAATGTAATTGAAGTGTTTAATGTTCGTATATCTACTAGGCACACAATGTAAACATAATTACTACTTGACTGAACAATTTTCAAAACTTGAACATAGAACGGCATAAGCTAGATCCCTTATCCACCTCACCAATGACAATATTTTTCGATGATCCATGTCTCCATCCGTGTGGTAGAATGGAGCAAAAATGGCTTATTCAGAGCATCTATTCACCTCTCCAGTAGGTACCATACGGGGCCGGTCTATGATGAAAGTGAACAAAAAAAAATTTACCTTCTGCAGTCAAACTGAACTTATCCGAAGTGAGAGGCCGTCCCGACCTTCGTCGCAAGTCTCGCCAGAGCCTTTCCATCAGCATCTTCATCAAGGATCCAACGATACAATGGGGCTATGCATTTGTAAAACACAACGTAGAGGTCGCCACCACTGTTAGTAGATTGATGTAAGGACCTGCTCCGTTCAAATAATAGACGCTTTCCTTTTACAACAAAACTCACTGATCTGATCTAAGTTAGAGAGAGAAAGAACGAGAAATAACATGCGCGGAAGTGAGATACCACTAACAACTTAGGTCAGAATACTTAGTTCAGGTTGTAAAAGGAAAGCACCTAATATTCGTACCAAAACCAAAACATGGCGGATGACATTACTTGCCAATTTTGAAAGTTGTTCCTGAGTTTTGACTGACACGAATCACGAAACGATCCTATTGGGAGCGAAATGATTCATACGGCACCGCTAAGAAGTCGGCTGGATTTCAGAAATGTTGGCTTCTTGGATCATTCTTGAATGCCAGTTTTGATTAGAGATTGATTATAATCAAGACTGGCATTCAAAAACGATCCAAGCAGCTAACATTTCTGAAATAGAGCCGACTTCCTAGCGGTGCCGTATGAATCATTTCGCTCCCAACTGTACAGGCATACAGAGAAAAAGACACATTGGCATGGCCGCTAAGCAGCGTGCTTTGCTGTCTGCAGCCAGTCAGACACACTTCACAAGCTTGCTCGATCCATGTCTAAAATAAAAAATAGTTCAGCCTGAACGCCAGGTATGTCTTAAACAGTTGAACTTGGACTTCTATGTAACCATGCACGTGTCGCAAAATGATCAACTGTTGGAAGCTTGTAAAGTATGATTTCGAGACAGCCTCTCTTCCATGTACCTTTTGCCATTTTTTACTCTGACTACAACACAGAAGCCTGGAAGGGCGAGTGCAACAACTACAGATTACTTATATCCCATACACTTCTATTTTCAGCAAAAT
This sequence comes from Anaspis maculata, assembly GCA_949128115.1. Classification (NCBI taxonomy): domain Eukaryota; kingdom Metazoa; phylum Arthropoda; class Insecta; order Coleoptera; family Scraptiidae; genus Anaspis; species Anaspis maculata. Next base: position 45,678,363 of record OX421963.1, read on the forward strand.
GACTTTTTGGAGCAAAAATAAAGTGACAAGCTGGAGCGCTGAGAGAATACGGCCAATGGCCACTGATAGTTTCGCTCCCAAACCCAAACTTTGCAGGTGCCATCAGCCGTAGCCGTAGCCCCAAGCCCCCCAGCTTGTCACTTAATTTTTGCTCCAAAAAGTCATTCTACTGAAAATAGAAAGTGTATGGGATATATCGGCCGCCATTCATCTAATAATAGCAAATGCAGACAAACACTTTTCGTTCTTACATTAGTACGTTTGACTTCACATTGACGGAACATTGACCGCAGTCAGAAAAAGAGAGGCTAGATTTTTCCGACTGAGTGACAGGATTAACAGGTGCTTCCGACAAATGACAGCCGTCGATCTACCAGCTGAGGTGGCGCCTTCAGCGGGCAAAAGTGGCAGTATGCATGGCTCCATTCAAAGATTCCAATTTATGTTCACGGTGACATTTCAAAATATTTGACGTTAATTGATTTGACAATCTTGGATTTGACAACACTTGCTTGTTTACTGACAAAGGGTTGCAAGTTGGGCGAGATAAAATCCCTAGTGGTCCCAACCAACCGCAACGCCTCCTGGCTGGAGAAAGATCGTCCATGCCTCTCATTGAGATCGTTCCTAATCTGTAGAAACTGAAGCATACTTTAGGCCCAGTATTATAATGTCCGGTTGACCGCCGCGCTGGATTTCAACCGGGGGTTAAAGGATGTCCGAACCAATGACAGCGCTCAAATGTGCCCTTAACCGGAGGTTGGAGGTCAGCCGGAGGTTCAAATCCGTTATAATACTGGGCCTTAGTCTCTTGCTGGGCAGGTGACACCATCAAATTGCCATGAGTCATGAGTCCATGACCACCTGGTGGGTGTGACATTCTGAATTTTATTTTCGCGATTCTGAACGAAAGGTGAAAAGTTGTGAGTTTCTGGAATCAAATTATGGCCGTAGGTAACACTTATGATTTGGGAAGATCACTTGTTCTCAAAAATTGAGAGATCCTCGGAACTGTGTCAGAAAGAAATTTCCTCGGATCACATTTACGAAGTATGTGATTCAAGTGTAAAAAGTGACAAGTTTTGACAGGTGTATCAAAGTTTTTGGCCCCATTGTACCATGCGATCAACAAAATTTTGAATTGGAGTAGGCTGTGCCCTGGCCGAAAGCAGTTCGACATCCTGAAATTTGACCAGGTCACAGCCTACCCCAATTCCGAATTTTGTTGATCGCATGGTATAAGTAAATAATTAATTAATAATTCAATTAATTATTAATGAAAATTACTCCACTGACGATTTCAAGTTCCTGACTGCTGAATATGCCGATTTATCTTACACTTATCTGTGAAATTATTGACTGTCAATCTCTGGCTCAATTATTCTACTACCAAATAATTTTAATAGATAATAATTTTACATGACTGTACAGAGCTCGCAGTAGGCATTGTTGTTGTGGTGTTGTAGATACAACATTGTAACTCGATATCTGGTGCCCATCTATTGCCGAAATTGTTAACAGGTATGGATCTACCTTATTGACAAGTCAATTTAATATGATATTCTGTTTAAATTGCTGCGCTCACTACGCAGCAGATTTTATAGATCGCCAACAAAGGATCCATGATAAACCGTGCACCGATTACTCTGCACAACTATTAATTGAGTTCACCTCGTTTATATCAACTTGTACAAAATAAACGTTTTCGTTTTATTATCATAAATTAAATCATCTTCAAGGTGGCTTTTAATTCCATTTGTTCACCGCGCCAGTAAATAATAATTATTAACTGTTCATTTTTTCTGTATCAATTTTATGGCGCTTAGAGTCATCGCCCTAGAAATGACCCAACAACAAAAGATTTTCCCAGTGCAGTGGTCAACGTAAATTATCATTAGCATTAGCAACATTAACAGAATTATATATTTTTTTGGATTGACACTAACCTAGCATGTACCTTGGCAGGTACATAGAGCATCACATCGGGTCCATAAACTTGACATCAATTTATTTGACGCTGGAAAGTCCTATTCTGATAAAAACAGAAGGCTTTTGCGAATGAGACTTCCATACTTTTATCTTTTATGACATGATATATGATATATTAATGTAAAAGTGACAATCATGTCATTTTTGTTGTGACACGTATGTGTCGCTTTATTACTTTCATAGTTTTCCAAGAATAAATGATCAAAACGTGACGCAAAGACGAACACAATGAAGTCTTGGATTTTGTGATCATTTGCCACTGAAATCAATATCTTAGCATGATTTTTGATTTTTCAAACGTCAAAAGTCCGTTAGATCAAGCCATCAGGGCGCGGAATAGAAAATCGCGGTAAAATCTTCCGTTAAAAAACTCTACAGTGTTGAATAAACAATAACGATAGAATGAGTCTGAAAGGCCCCGCATAAGAATAGGGCACGTGGGCTGAGAATACCTATACCTACCTACACATGAGGGAGACGCACCCTCAAGAGTATCTTATTATATTATTGTGCACCTTTTCGATGAAAAACGTTACAGCCGCTCGGTCATATTGCGTGATCGGGACTCCTGGAATCACCCTCTACTAAATGGGCCCTTTGAAGAATCTCTTAAGCTGATATCAAGAAGGAATCAAAAATTATAATAAAATGATTGAGCTTACCTGGATGTTCTAGTTATCCATACTCCAAGAAAATGAGACAGCCGATGACTCGCTGTACTGATAAAATGCGGGAAAATTGATATGATGTAGTTTCTATTAAGTAAGAAAAATTTCATCATCTAAACAATTCAAAATGCCTACATGTCCATATAGGTCAACTGCAAGTTTGAGTCAATTTTACAAAAGGAGTCACAGTTGAATTTTCACATAAAATCTTTTGGTCAAATCGAATATAAATGACAGCACTAAATGCAACTTGAGCTATCAATACAACTACAAACTAAGGCCCAGTATTTCAGGTGGAGTTGAGCCTTCATTTAGTAAAACTTGGTTTAATTACTGCGTAGACAATTGTTGCAACAATTAAATCTATGGCAACTAAACCAAGTTTAACAAAACAAAAATTCAGCTCCAACTGAGATACTCAGCCCCAGTTAAGAAAGACAAGAGAAATGAAAAAGCTACCGAGAAGGGTACCGCATTTCTTTATCAATTATCAATGACGGTCATACAGCGAGGATCATGTATGTTATAGTAGTAGAAAAACATAGTTCCGATATCAGATGAAGAAATAAAACACAAATTATGAATTGGAAAATTGGTATCTAAACTGATAATGAATTCAATGATAAACATAAAAGACGTCGATCCACAAGATTGACGCAATAGGTTTAGCGATTAGCCCAAACAAGATTTGCTCACAATATTATTACGTTATACGAGCTAAAAGAAGAATGGGTAGGGTAGCCCGACATTCGACTATACCTTTATGTCTTTCATTCTCCTCCGCACATCTTACGCTGCTCTTTTGCCGGCCTTAGACGGTGCGGAGAGGTTATCTGACTATTGTAGATTTTGTATAGATTGTAGGCACGCGCGTCAACAAAATAGAAAATAATTTATGTGCAGGAGAGGAACATATGTTCGTATTTGTATTGCCGGGGACCTCTGCTATTGCCATAACCATGTTTAACTTCCATTCTTGAGAAAGGAACACCCGTCAATGCTGGTGGGTAGGCATTTATCGTTGTGTGCGATAATTACGTCTAATTTGGTGTGAAACGACACGAAGAGCCATTCAAGCTCTGTGAAGTAGGTACGACTCTTTGGATTTTGCCTTGCACATATTCGTTCATTATCCTCATCTTGGCCATTGCCTCTGAAATGAATTTTAAGAAACAGAAAACAGCTGAATAATGCTACCTCACGGACGTGAGGCTTAGTAGCGCACTAAAATCACTAAAATTAAATTGCTAGCCATATGAAATATAAAACCCAATAAAAGTTTTCGGCTTGCTTCTCTGCCTGTTCGTTTTGGATAGGGGGTCCACAGTTTGAAGTATGCATTCAGAGCCACGCCAAAAGTGAATAGCAGCAGCCATCACTATACCAGAGGAAGCTTTCGAGGGCCGAAGTACTCGGAAAGTTTGCCCAGAACATTGCCGAGGGGATTTGGCGCCGGTGTCCCGCTTCCGAGTGGGCCCCACCACAGCGCCTTGTTGGAGCGGTTAACCTTCCAAAGACAGGCCGCGCTGTGTATGGCATGACTTTAAAAATCGAAGCCAAGCGCGATGTAGTGCTAAAACTTCAAGGAACAAGAATAGGGGTTCGAAATTGATGCAAGACAAACATTGAAAATAAGGAATTCTACCAAAAGTGACGTAAATCTGAATCACACCCGAAATCACATCTGGAGATAGAACTCGCCGGAAATCAATTTGCTTTCGAATGAACCACTCAGTATGATCAATTCAAGATGTACCCCAAGATGTTCAAGATTTCAAGATGTTTGTATGAGACACAGTTTCTTGGTGAGTGAATTGAATTACGGCTGCATATTTTCAGGGGAAGATCCAGTGTCCTTTCTTACTAAGATTTACTAACTAACCTAGAGTCAAGAGCGTCCCTGCTTGCCCAGGCGAAGTACCGTAAGTTTTTTTTTTGCGAAAACGAGCAAGTAGCTTTTTGGTATGGTGCCATTTATTTGGACCGAAATCGGACAATATAGACTATATAACGCATAGGTAACTAGACTGTGTTTCAGCCAATTAGATGCACGGATTCGGGGTACCAAGAGGATATCACAGCGATGATAAAAAACAATTGAATTTATCACCGATTTCGGCTTGTTTACCTCCTGTCAGATGGATTTCAGTTTGAGGTTAATTTTTATTTTGAATGTAAACTGTTGATTATACATAAAAAATACTAATGGGATACTAATGAAAGAGTTTGAAACGTGATTACTTACCCAAAAAGAGGGTTCTTGTATAAAATATATACAGATTCAGCATTCGTCTGTGGTGTTGATGTGAACACAGGCATTCAGATCAGAGAAATGTCACATTGGGTGGATTTACACGGGATCTGCTCGTAACATGGAAAATCATGTCCATGCAATACGCTTTACCAACGATGGACGAATCTTCAAATTGCTATTCTGTAATGCATATAGACACTAAATAGGTGAACCTTAGATTTGCCTTTAAATGTCTGATGTAAGAACAATTCAATTTTTTCACTTTGTTATATAGTCTTGCTTAATTTAACTCGTGGTATGATTATTAATCGATGATATTTTATCATGGAATCGATGCTGCACATTCAACTCCTGCTACGCACTGCTATTGCAGTGCTCCGCAGTCGTTGAATCTGCAGACACGATTCCATTCGAAATTATCATCGATGATAATCATGCCACTTGTTATATTATTACTGATAATATCATGCTCTTATAGCCAGTTCCACCAGCGAATTTAATCATTGTTAACTAATTGAGATATTTTCTCTGGTGAATATTGGCTTAGTGACCACTGAAAACACAAGTTTCACGAGGGGTCATGGAGAAATGTTTAAACCACAACAGCTTGTATGCATTTTCCGTGGTCATTCAACCAGCACTGACCTGGAATCCATCAGCGAAAATGTCTCAATTAGCTAACAATAATCAAATTTGCTGGTGGAATCATCTTCGTTGGCATGTTTTTTTTGTACTTTTTTGTACTTGGTATTTATCATATTTATACATTATAATAAAACAACCCAAAATTGGGGACTTGATGTTCAAAAATATAATGTGAAAAATCTGTTTTCTGTCTCACCTGTTGGGATTTTGTCAACTTGACTGGGCTATAGGTAATTGGCTATAGATTTGTCGTTTATACTAGATCCATCGATAGCTCTTTTTCCTGAGAGATAGTTTTTGTGACAGACGGACGAACGGACAGATATAGGACAATGTGCAGCTAAAAGCGACATTCCCTTTGAGGAGAGTGCGCTAAAAATAGTGTAATGACTACATACCAATGCTCACTAGTGGTCAGGTATAGCAGCATTTTGGCGAAGATATGGTGCGAATTTTGATCTTCACGAAGCAGGCGCCGAACGGCTGAATTATTGTTCTTAGAACTATCGAATTGTAGAAGTATTGAACTCGATGTAGATAATATAGCTTCTTGCAGTGAATGTTGCACCTGTTGCATGTCCACGAAGGTCGGGCTCCAGCCGAGGATGAAAGCACTCGACCTCAACATTGGGTCAGAAGAATCACGTCTCTCTCTGGATTTATCCTGCACATTATCATTTAATCACTTGAACGGAACTTTTTGAATTTTTCTTCTGCCAATGAGGCTGCTGCTGCATGCTGCCGCCTGATTTTAATGATAAATGGCCGATGATTTCCCATAAATTATCCTTTCAAATTCAAATTTGATCACATCAATATGATCATCATTCAATTTCTCTGCCAACGTATCATACAGATGATTAGTAATTGGTTTTTATTCTAGAGACGTTCATTTGCGTTGATTGAATATGAATGCGGTCGCGTTAGAGCTTTTTTTAGTGGGATTGGGAAATATTAATAAAACAGATAACCATCAATTTTGACAAATTTAGACAAATTGCCTCGTAGGTACCACCTAACGGGCGGTCAAGAACTAATCCCATGAAGTTTGCATTGGGCGACCAAATGCAACAGTGAATGATAACAGTCAACGGGAGCTGAGCGGATAAAAGAAAAATTGAACTAACACGATTAATTTAAAAATAGCTGATAGGTAGTACAATTCAAAGTAGAGTAGAATATGTACTTCAATCTTGATTTTTGAGAAGGTATAGCTCCAGCATGAAACAAACCATCATCATTTCTAGGACACCTGATGTGTAATACCGGGTGATCATTTGAAAACTATCCACCTGCAATAACTTTCGATTTCTAGTCAATATTTCTTCGAGCAAAAATAGGTCGATTTTTATATCGAGGGGGTGAGGGGGACATCTTAAACATACATTGATAAATTTTCATCTTCAGTCCCCTTGCCCTCACCCACCCCAACTAACCAGTAGGGTAGGGTGAGAGCAAAGGGGTTGAAAATAAAAATTTGACAATGTGTGTACTACATAGATGTCCCCCTCAAAATAAAAAACGACCTGTTTCGGCGGTTTTTTGTAAAAAAATTTTGTGGCGAGAAATCTGGGGTGGATCCTTTCCAAAAAATCACTCTGTATTTGAGAGGTTATTGGATCCAATAAGAACTATTATTACTTTTTTGTTACCAAACAAAACCTGACCCCTTCCGATTGCTGATTTCCACAATAATGTTTTCTGGCGGAGTGGGAGTTGGGACTTTCAAGTTCTTCTTCGGCTTCTGGGTGGTGAAAAAAAAACACCTATCGAAAGAAATAAGGACAACAGCCGCAGCATTTGTTGAAAAACCCTCATTTCCCTGAATTGTAAAACAACAACCAAAAACAGCCTCTTGGCCTATTTTATGAGCAATATCGTGCTCATAATATGCTATGTATAATAATTACTAACTCAATAATTGGTTATAGCGAGGGTTATAGGGTTATATAGGTTATATGCATAGTGTTACGAATCTGCGTTGGGTATTTGGGCAATTGTGCAACGAACAGTTAAACATACACTATTTATTACTGTGTTTCACTACATACACATCAAGCAAATTATGGCACTTAGATATTGCTTTACTCAACTTCGCTGATGTGCTCACTTTTGCTGCGAATTCAAATCTGCCTACTTCTAGCCGTACCGCACATTTCATACTCTCGTGTTGTATTCAAGAATATTCAAGGCGTCATTGGGTATATTTCAAACGTTAGCTGCCAATACATTCGTCGCGGCTCTGAAAAATCCCAAGAACCCAAGTCATTGGGTTCGCGTATGCTCTGGCAAGCTCTCAAAACACGACCCTCCCGCCAATTGTGTGTCTTATTCGCGCGTCCATATCTCCAGCAAGTTCAATAACACTACCCCCCTCTTAAACCTGTTCGTCCCAAGCAGGCACTTCGTTATTCCCGTAGTGCCGTGCGAGTCGGTCCTAGTGAAAAACTTTATCTTGGCCCCATACTACACGACGACATGGGAATTGTACAGCCAAATAAGGTCACCTGCTTGAAATTCTTCTTGTTGGCCTTCAGCCCCAGATTTCTGGCTATTTCTCTGTGTCCTGTCCAAGATCTTTCTGCCAGCAAGCCAATAGCTGTGGTCCAGTTATCTGGAATCTCAACGGAGACTGTCCTGACCTTCAAGGCCTTTGCGAAAAAGCGTTCGCATTCTTATGACTTTAATCTGGTTGGTGTTGAATTTTGAAGTCGTACTGCTGCAGTTTCTCTGTCTACTTTGCCAGTTGTTCCTCTGGATTTTTCTTGCATCAACCACGTTAGTGAAGCATGCTCTATTCTCGCCAAGGATTTTCAAAAACCTTGCTGTAGTCTGTAGTATCCCACTACCCGTTCTTCTCCGTCCTGAGGTTGCGATAGTCCCGCCCTAATCAAAGTGTTACTGGCCTCGGTATCCAAGATAAACTGTCCCTGTGGTCGAGGATATGCCAATGTGGGACTCGAACACTACGCTATTTTTAATGTCTTGGAGGCGTCTTCACATTCCTTGGACCACAAGAACGGGGTCTTATCCTCTGTCAGCTTGCGTAATGGTTTGATAATGTCGGCGAATTTCTCCACAAACCGTTTATAGTAGGTAGGTTGACCTAGTGGTTATTCTCCAGCCGTAGCCATTCCCTGATATCTTCCAACTCTCTAGGATCGGTTTTGATTCCTTCCTGTCGACACCACGTGACCTAAAAACCTGAATTGCTTCTGGAACATCACGCGCTTATCCGGCTTGAGCTTGAAATGGGCTCCTTGTAGACGTCTGAATACTTTTTGAAGATTGCTCAGATGTTCTTGGAATGTTCGACCAATGACTGTCACATCGTCGCGGTGAACAGGGCAAGTTTTCCACGTTAGGCTCCGGAGGACAGACTCCATCAAACGCTTGAACGTAGTCGGTGCATCACAAAGCCCAAAAGGCATGACAGTAAAATAGTACAATCCACTTCCGGCGGAGAATGTGGTCCTCTCTTTGTCCTCGGGATGAAGTACAACTTGCCGATAGCAACTCCTCAAGTCAAAGGTCGAGAACCATTCCGATCCCAACAAGGTGGTCAAATCATCATCAATTCTTAGCAGAGGATAGATGTTTTTCTTGGTGACATCGTTGAGTTTCCGGTAGCTCACACAGAAACGCGTACTGGCATCTTTTTTGGTGACCAAAACGACTGGTTATGATGACCATGGGCTCGTGAATTCCTCGACTATACTGTTCGTAGTCCGAATCTTCTTCAGGGGCTTGAAGCTTCTAGCTAGAATCGTTTGGGTTCGTTACTCTTATCGGAACCTTAGTCTTGGCCATTTTGATTAGCGTCTTCATCGTGAGTATTCCATTAGCATCAGCTGTATCAGGTTCAGCAATGCCGGCGACCTATCTTCCAGGCTAGTCGTTCAACGCTGTTCACAAGATTTTCTCGGATTCGCCCACTACACGCACGGCGCGCGGTCTCCGCTGTCAGAGGCCCTATATTCTTGAAACGAGGAACAGAGTTCATATGTGTAGTTGCTAGGCAAGGGCCAATCATAGCTCTCCTTGCAGTAGACGAGGTTCTTGAGAGGACCTCATGGGCGCTCCAAGCGCTAATTCTCCGTTTCCAATCTTCAACGTTCGTTGTCCCATATCCACAACAAATCTGTAATCCAAGCCAAGTATGCAGTCGTCTACTACAATTATCAGCCACAAAAACATTATTTTCATCTTAGCAGAAACCGTCTAAGGCGGAGGCTGACTTCAACTTATCCATCCAGGCGAGCAGGTTCTCCTGTAATGGAGAGTGGGGCAAGAGTGCCATAGTAAGGTTCAAATGGTCCTTAAAACTGAATGTGACATCAGATTTGTTACAAACGTGTTTTTCATAGAATATCAGTCATTTATAAACTCAGAACGGTATTTGAAAATTAATTTTATTTCTTGATTTTTCATCAATTAATGTTTTTTTCTGAAAATGTGAATGACACTCTTACCCGACTGATACGGGGTAAGAGTACCATAGGTATTTATTACGACAAAACAAAAATTTCTCACAATAAAAGTCACGAACATAATTTTTTCCCGTCTTGTCAAAGTCGGTACAGCCTTTGTGTGCCCATTCCTGGCATCTGACGCACAGAATCATGTCCTTGTCTGGGGATCAGCCAATTCCTTTTTCAAATGATGCAGAAGTGAAGAAGCAAATCATTGTTGTAGGATGAATCTTCTAGGATCATATCAGCATTCGATTCGGGACTCGTTGAAGAAATTTTAGTCTTCTTGAACCTTTTTGTATTTCTTTGTGTCCCAGATTTATAAAGTGCCAGTGGTGGCACTTTCACCCCGTAGCGAACGTGGCACTCTTGCCCCGCTAGTTACGAACTTCATATCTACAAAAGTCTTCTGTCTAACCGCAACACATGATCCATACAAACTTGAAGAGTACTTTCACCGGTTCAAACCAAAAGATCATCTGAAAAATAGGTTATACTTACTTTTAAAGTACTTTGAAAACGCAACTGGGGTGCAGTGCATAACAAGAATTTGAACTCACACTCAGTATTCTCGAGATTCAACAAGTATTGGCTTGCAGTTTTCAGCGTAGCTTCAGCGCCATCTGGGACACAAACGAAACACTCTACCATGACCAGCTGACGCACTGACATACGTAGTTCAAACACATGGCACTCTTACCCCACTCTCCCCTAGCTATATTAAGGCTTGTGCCATTCATCACTGGAGCCATGCGTTGATCTCGAAGAGCTTTACGTCTAACAATAGCTGCTGTGGCTTCTGTATCGATGACACAGACGCAGTTACACCCATCGAGTTTTCCATCAAGAAGGGACCTATTAGCTGATCCCTTCAGAGATGAAACGATGTCGTTTCCGAGATATTGTGAATGCCCGCCAGCGTGTGACTGTGGATTGCTAGCCAGCTTGCCCCTTCTAGCGCTAGCTGGAATTTAGTAGTTTTCCTGGTTACGTCGTTCTCGAACATCAGTCTCTCGTTCTGGCCTAGAACGGCCTGCTGAATAGACTACTTCGTTTGGGCAGGTGCGCATGCTTCAAGGCTCCAAATTTTGAAAACTTTCGTACACCTGTCAGTTGAATGGCAATGCTGCATGCTCTGTCTAGGCGCTTGACCAACTACTGGTTCCTGGCTGTCACTTTTACACATACTGTAAATGCATCTCTTCGTAGCTTCTTTGAACTTCCTTCTTGGTACAGACATTTTCAACAAGTTGTGTTCTTTCGTCAAAACATGAGCAACTGAAATGTAGGTCAGGTAGAAACGAGAAGTGTGATCATAATTGTCACAAGTGACAGTTGGCACCGATGTCTTGTTGTCTTGAGCGCTGTTGCCATTTTCGTTGTTCCTGAACTTCCACAAATGATCATTGAGCTTAATTTCAATGAAACATTTCTTTTGAATATAAAAAATGGTATCTAACATTCAACCAAATTATTTGTGGAATTTTAGGCACACTACAATATTTTTTAGTGTAAATTTTCAATATCGGTGTATGAAACTATGAAATTTGCGCCAGACATGCGCACTCAAAAAAACCGAAACGAAGGGACCTATTGGATCGTTGCCTGCAGCCGCGTCGCAGATGTCCGACCCTTCCACAGTTGAAACAGCGCCGCTTTCCTTCAGCTCTTGACTTGTCTTGGGGTTTACATCAAGTCTCAAATTTCCTGAACTTTCTGTAGCCGCAGGCCGAATTTTTCCCAATTATGCCGCTTCTCAACCAATCTCACGAAATTACGCTGGGTACTTAATCCTGGGTATTGGAGAATATTACAGGCGTCTTCCGGTAAATTACAGCATTGACCACCAATACATTCGCCGCGTGCTGCTCTAGAAAAGTCCATCGAGTTCGCGTATGTTCTGGCAAGCTGTAGAAGCACGGCACCTCTGCCAATTGTGCTGATGTGTCTTATTGGCGCGTTGTGATATCTGGCGAGTTTCTTAACAATAGTTCTATTATTATACAAATAGTAAACCAGTGTGTAGGGGTAGGAACACGTTCGTGTTCGTAAGTAGGTAGGTATAACTAATGGCCAGTGTATAGTATAATGATTTCAAAAATGGATAATAGGGACTCATGGAAAGAAGACTTAGGGCCTTGAGGGTGTACCAAAAAATATTATATGGAATTATAACACGACCGGTCCTCTAGCCAATATTCCCTTCAGCGTTTTGCAAACTTGTCGGCGTCTATGTAGTGTGAAAGCAAAAAAAACGTTAGATTTCTATGCGCCGAGCTTCGATGCAAACCCAATGATTTGAAATAGGAGCGAACCTATAAAACACACTTTAACCATTTTTGTCGCCTCGAGCGTCCAAAATTGATTGTTGGGTAGGTACCTCGAAAATTTAAAAATGCGCCACTCTGGCCGTGGGCTTCTAGGCATACACTTAAGTTCCCTTTCAAGAATGATCCCTGTAATCGTACGTCTTGATTGACATTTAAACAACGTAAATTAACGACTCCAACCACCCGCTTTTCAATTATAAAATGTTCTGCATAGTTTGTAATTAGTGATGTAAGTTAGAGCCAAGGAATTCGTCGCCCCTGGCTCGGATGATGGGCATCATGGGCATGGGTGAAATTGGTCGCGCAGCAGGCCAGGTAGATACCTACTACTACTACTACAAACCGAAAATTCGAACTCGGCGATGAAATCTGAGTAGGAGTATGGTAGCGTTATAAAACCACCTAGGAAAATAATAATGGTGTGTGTATGTGTGCACAATTTGTGTCGCTTTTTTGGTCACTTATAGGTGAAGCGATATTTCATGTTGCCCACTACAAATTACAGCTCGCAGGTGTAATTATAGATTATTATCAAAGAGTTTTCTATTTTAATGACACATCTATGGATGTAATTATACCTACTCGCGAACGTTTTGTACAAATTCAATAGGTGGCTGCTACTTCAGGACTTGCCGACACATCCTGGCGTCGTGGCGTCCCGATGATGAGTGCAGGTCTCTTTTCTTTTATGAATCGGTATCATGAGCGGCATAAACCCTGATGCCCGAATTTAGGTCGCTTGGTCGTTGAATAATTAATCAACCTGTGCAAATCATTTTTAAGAATGAAGAACATTGATCAATCGATGAGGAGATTTTTGTGCTCAAAACTTTCCAAGCTGAATGTATTTTTTTTGTGATCCTATTTTAGTGCTATCAGAAGCATACCTACTACAAATTGTGATACAAGCAAGCCGCTTTGTACAGCTGAACCTTAACCTTAAACCAAATAAAACGTTTTTGTCTGAAGCACAAGTCATTCCTGTCCGGGGCTGTGGGGAACAGATATGTCAGGTCAGCTAATTTAACCAAGCAATGGGTCATTTCCAATTAGGTAAGTCAACAATTGCAAGACTAATGGAAATGGTTAGAAATACATCCGCCCCACACGTTCAATGCCACTGGCTCTTATCAGACCCACTCCGATAATTCCGAATATGCCACTGGCTCTTATAAGAGTCCAAGCTCCTAGGCTTTTCGTTGTGGATTTTATCTTGATGTGGCACATGATATCGTGATAAGTGGATATGTAGGCACTATCCATCGATAGTCTTTGTTCCAAATGTTCGCTTTCACGGTTCGGATTTTTCTGTTATATTGGTACCACCACTAGTCAGTTGAAAATGGCGTTTGGGAGTTTTCGAACTTGAAACTGCTGATTGCTGCGTACTACTATAAACACACGTCAATAATTATTCACGCTTGGATATATCACCGATTAGTACTCGCTTTGTCTATCCGCTCGTTGTCGCTTTGGATTAAGAACTGGCCTGTCGGCCGATCCATCGGTGTTCATATACCTCCGACTGGTATTCTGGAAGTTTCCACCGGTTCTCTAGCAAATTCCACATTGACTGCGGCATATGGCTTCGAAACGACTCTTGAACTATCCTACACCTTTCGCGTACGTACATTACCAACGTGTTCTCGAACGGCGCCTCCGCCATTTGAGCCGATGTATCTTGCCCGCCTGTTGATATCTGACCAAGAGCCTAGCAACGTTTTATTCACCTCATAAGCAAAATACCGTTTGACTTCTGGGGCATGCAGAGATTATGATGGGCTTCCATAAAATATTTGTCTTATAAAAAACACCCCTTGCTTTATCACAAGACAAGCGAAGAAATGTGCCATTACACAACAGTATTCAACAGCGGATTTTCTGGAGTTCTTAATCGATATGAATATCAATTTTATCAGGATAGGTTGAACTATCATTCAACTAAATTGAATGAAAAAGAAGATCGAAATGTATTGGAAACTACCAAAAACCCCTCCTAGCAAAAACCAGACTTCCAAGCGGACGGAAGTGGCACCAGTTTTTCTAGTAGGCGTGATTCGAGAATCGGCCATCAAATGCGATACAAACAGCTCGGCCTAGCCCACTAGCTTAAACATGCCAGTTGAGAAAGTCTGGTTTTTGGTCGTTTCCAATACATTCCGAGATTCGATCCCATTCAATTTAGTTGAAAGATAGTTCAACCTATCAATTCCTGATGAAATTGATACCTATTTATATCGATTAAGAACACTAGAAAAACCGCTCTTGAATATTGCTGTCAAATGGCCCATTTCTTTGCTTGCTTTGTGAGAAAGCAAGGCGTGTTTTCCATAAGACAAATATTTTATGGAAGCCAATCATAATCTCTACATGCCTCAGGGCTCCATCCCGAAGGATCGAAAGTCGTAGGATCGAACGTCGTAGAATCGAACGTCATACAATCGAACGTCGTACAATCGAAAATCCCGCCTTTTATCGTAAGGTCATCATGCCAGTGGCCGCCAACAAGTATACAAAATGTGGTTATAGGCACCGACACAGCTACCTGTACTTTGTAGCATATTTCATTTCTGCTGGTAATTTAAGCTATATACTGAATAATATTTACAGGGAGCGTTAACGAACAAAATAAAAATGAAGATTCGACTAGCAAGGTATAGGAATTTGATGAGATTATGTATTTTCTGTACACATTTTAGCCCAACTTCTTCTATAGATATGCAGGTACTAAAAAAAGAACCAAAACTCTCGGTGGTCTTGATCTCCATGTAGTCAGCACTTGAAATACAAAGTGCTACACTTACAATGTGGCCCCTGTCGATCTCCGACTTCCGAGACGTCACTTGATCAATCCGTTGTTCTATCTACAATATATCGATATAGTCGTCGCGGTACGGGCCTAAAATCGTCCAAGTTCTGCACTTCTAACGATTTCGATTATTTTCGGCACAGATGATCATTGGACCTATTCAAGCGTTTTGACCCGCAGCACCACCAAATTTGCCCCTCAGGAACGGAGGGGTGGGGGTATCTTCAGAATTTGACGCTCCAGGTCTGGTATGGTCCAATGAAGACCCACAAAGGCAAGTGAGTAGTCATTTTCGAATGATTTTCATCCGCCGATATCGATTCTCACGTGAAAAATGAGTTGCGCAATTATTTGACAAAGATAATTGGTAATAATAAGAGATAAAGACGAAATCAAGTGGTCATCTACTGAACTCTGTAGGAACTTGTTTTTTTGTGATAAATACATGAAACTTGGTAGAGCTGTTCATTATTACTTACTTTTTAAATATGAAGGAAGCACCACGCGTTCCGACGCATGACGTCGCGACGCAATATCAAAAAACATAGTGGTCGTCATTTCCAAAATAGTCGATATATTATCATGGTTTATTTGATTTCTTTCATCAAACCATATGCTTTCGAGATTCAATAACATATTTCTGTCGACTTGGGGAAACGGTGGGCTACCAGTGGTAAGTCAGGTGTCTGCTAGAGGGAACTGTGAGGTTTCTTTACCCCCAAATTTCCACGGTCAACATCTTCGGATAAAACTATTTTTAAGTTTTGTCCATACGGATAATTATGTCATCTGGTCAACATTCTCCATGTTTCGTCCTTCTAAGGACTCCTCAGTATGGTTTATATAGATTTCGCAACCGCGCAGCATTCAGACTAACTAGTAAAGTAACCGATTTTGGAATACCGTTTTGTTTGAAATGGGCGTAAAAAAGGAGTAAATGCAATTTTTGCGATTCTAGTATTAGGGTATGAATAAAGTCAGCCGAATATGAATGAAGTAAATACGCCTGAAAAAAGCACTAATATAAAAATCTTGAATTCTACTCAGCCCAAAAGATGATACGGTAATGTGGAATACCCCTATATCCGAATGTGGACAACTGCATTCTCTGCGAAAAAGAAAAGGGTGTTCCACATTTGGTCCGATATTCCACAATAATAATAAAATCAATGAAGCCCGCTAGTCGAGTGGAATGCGTGAGCGCTCGGCAAGTGGAGCTCCCGGGTTCGATTTCCGGCACAGTGCTTTGTGCTATAGAAACAAAGTTGGTCAGCTTGTGATATTTGGGAATCAAATTCAGCAAACTCCTATGACATAAGAAATGCCAATAAGGATAAAAACAAACAAATAAACAAACAATAATGGTTCAATCACTTGATACGATCTCATACAAAGCGATTTCTTTCTTTCAGTACGGTGACATCAATATCAACAGGCGATTGATCGTTATAATAATTTATAGTTTAGTTTGTGAGAGTTGTGTAACCGAGTATGTACCTTACTAATATGGTACAACATTAAAGATCACTTTTTTCCAGTAATCAAAAGTACCTTTCTGAGATCCATTCATTTGATCGCTAGATTTGTATAAACATACTGAGGAGTCCCTAGGAGGACGAAACACAAGAAATGTTACCAGATAACATATTCGTATGGACAGACTTCAAAATAGTTAGTTTTATCCTCGGTTTTATCCGAAGATGTTGACCGCGGAAATTTGGGGGTGAAGAAACCTCACAGTTCCCCTTACAGGCACCTGGTTTACCACTGGTAGCCCACTGTTTCCCCAAATCGACAGAAATATGTTATTGAATCTTGAAAGCATATGGCTTGATGGAAGAAATCAAAGAAATTATAATATTCCTATCGACTGTTCTGGAAATGGCGACCACCGTTTTTTGATATTGCGTCGCGACGTCATCCGTCAGAACGCGTGGTGCTCCCTCCATATTTAGAAAGTAAGAAATAATGAACAGTCACACCAAGTTTCATGTATTTATCACAAAAAACAAGTTCCTGCAGAGCTCAATAGATGCCCACTTGATTTCATCTTTATCTCTTATTATTACCAATTATTTCCGTCAAATGATTTCGCAACTCATTTTTCACGCCAGAATCGACATTAGCGGATGAAAATCATTCGAAAATGACTACTCACTTGCATTTGTGGGTCTTCATTGGACCATACTAGACCTGGAGCTTCAAATTCTGAAGATACCCCCCCCTCCGTTCCTGAGGGGCAAATTTGGTGGTGCTGCGGGTCAAAACGCTTGAATAGGTCCAATGATCATCTGTGCCGAAAATAATCGAAATCGTTAGAAGTGCAGAATAATTTGGTGTACCGCTACGACTATAGTCATACAACGACCCGAAACTCCGGGTCACTTATGACAAATTTCCTCCTTTGGAAAATTGAGAAAAAAGTCTCATTCTTTTGCACGGCCGTTTTTCTCGAAAAACACAGTTCAAACCATTCCGTGTGAATTTACGACCGTTTTTTTGGGTAAAAGCAATAAGGCACGGAAAATTCCAATCAAAACTTTTCTCAAAGAACTTCTTGAACTTTCTTTATCATAAAACATGAGCAAAAATCATTTTTACTTAAAAATCATCCGAAAACAAAACTTCCGAAGGATACCAATTCTTCAAGGCCGACGGGATCTTTAAGAACTTGACGCTCTTTAATTTTTTTAAAACTTTCTCAACACCGAAAAGAGAAGTTCTTTCGATATTTCTCACAGAACAAAATATGTCCCCAATGAGCCCGGGAACAATCTTCGGTCATCGCGATTTTCAAAAAGTTCGGGTCTGTTTTCGGCCGTTCGCACCGCGCCCAGGCTCCGACCCGTTGTTTATTTTCTTGGAAAAACGATTTCCATCAAGAAAACGCGAACGTCCCGTTATGCTCTTGAAAATGAAACCTGAGAAAGTTTCGATTGGAATTTTCCGTGTCCTATCAACCGAGCTATATTCGTAAACTTGGACAGAACGGTTCGAACGTGTGTTTTTTGAAAAAACGGCCGTGCAAGGAAGCGAAATGTTTTTCATTCATGTCATAAAATTATAATTAAATTCGTTATATATTTTTTTGTCCTTTTGAATGATGTTATAGTTCTGAATTACATATGAATAAAGTTTTGCAAAAAAAAAAAAAAAGACCACTAACACAGTGCACAATCATATTAGTCCGGATGCTAGTTGAAAGTACCTTGCATTTTTTGATGAGAAGATGCCACTTGGTGGAAATGTTCTTTGCATCGTACTCTTCCGATCCAGAAAGGTAACCATCAGCGCCATCCATGCCGGCGGCGTACACAGGGTTATGCAGAAAAAAAAATTGAAAATTTTTATTTAAATAACCAAAACATGTGGAGACGTGTAATTCACCACATACAATAACTATTTTATGCTTATGAAGTAACAGCAAACTGTTCTTGATTACCTTGAATCGTCTTTGAAATGTGGGGGAAAAACAGAAAAATAAACAAGAACATTCCTTTTTCCATAAATAAGTGATTCTTCGAGATATTGACACAATACTTGGTATTTATACAAAAAGTGATGTTAGAAATGATATAAGCTGGGTAGCCAATTTCTACGCCAACTATTTTCAGAAATACGATTGTCAACTTTTTTTTCTTCTTGAGCACCATCTTGAATCTGCCCTTTGAGGCATCGTTGAAAAAGTGATTGGTTATTATAATAATGGTAATATGTAATCATTGCATTGTAAAAACAACCTGCTCATCATAATTTAGTGACCTCTTCGGCGGGAAAGAATTGCCATTCACGTATTTTTTGGCTCTTCAAAGCTTTAGTGCCCATGATGGCATTTGCAACATCTGGAATGGTGAAATATGCTACGCATTATGAACCTTGATGTACTTTGAGGTAGCCTACCAAGTTTCACGATCATCAATTGAGAGGTTTGTTCTTCAAAGCTGTTTGAACAAAATTTGTGTCGTTTTTTTCCTTAAAAATACAAAATATTGGGTCTCTCACCCTTACTTTATCCCTCACTGTGGATGGCCTGAAACCGAAAGCCTCTAAATTTTTTATGATAATGGTTCAGTGGGAAATGCTCTTCAATGTTTGGTTCTCAAAAATTGCATAGTTGCGTTCAGATTCCAGACAGAGAGCGACAAAGAAGTTCATGCAGTAAAAAAAGACATAAATTACAGTCGAGAAAAAAATAGTCCAGAGCTAGACTGAAAGCTGTCTGGAGACCTTGCTTTTTATAACATAAATGTGCAATTTGGTACACTTTTAGAACCTTAAGTTAGTAATGTTTCAAGCCTTTCATCCACGCTTGAGAGTCTTACAGAACCTGTGTATTGCGGGAAGCCTATCTAAAAGGGACATTTCCGGGATTTCTCCGTTGCATTGAAAGTTGTGTCTTTTTCACTGCATGAACTTCTTTGTCGCTCTCTGTCTGGAATCTGAACGCAACTATGCAGATTTTGACAACTACACATTGAAGAGCAGCTCTCAGTGAACCATTAGCATAAAATTTTTGGAGACTTTCGGTTTCGGGCTTTCCTCAACGAGGGATCAAATAAGGGTGAAAGATACAATATTTTGCATTTTCCCTAAAACAATAAAACAGATTTAGTTCAAACAGCTTTTAAGAACAAACCTTCCAATTGATGATTGCAAAACTTGGTAGGCTACCTCAAAGTACATCAAGGTTTACAATGCGTAACATATTTTACCATTTCAGATGTTGCAAATGCCATCATGGGCACCAGAGCTTTGAAGAACCAGAAAATACGTGAATGGCAATCCTTTCCCGCCGAAGAGGTCACTAAATTATGATGAGGAGGTTGTTTTTACGATGCAATGATAACATGTTACCATTATTATGATAACTAATCACTTTTTCAACGATGCCCCACAGGGCAGATTCAAGATGGTGCTCAAGAGGAAAAGAAAGTTGACAATCGTATTTCTGAAAATAGTTGGCTTAGGAATTTGCTACCCAGCTCATATTATTTCTAACATTACCTTATGTGGAAATATCAAGTATTGTGTCAATATCTCTAAGAATCACTTATATATTACGGAAAAAAGAGTGTTATTGTTTTTTTTTCTGTTTTTCCCCTACATTTCAAAGACAATTTAAGGTAATCAAGAACGGTTTGCAGTGACTTGATAAGCATAAAACAGTTAATGTATGTGGTGAATTACACGTCTCCACATGCTTCGGTTATTTAGATATAATTTTCCAACTTTTTTCTTCTGTTTCACCCTGTATACGTCACCGGCATGGATGGCGCTGATGGCTACCTTTCTGGATCGGAAGAGTATGATGCAATGAACATTTCCACCAAGTAGCATGTTCTCATCAAAAAATGCAAGGTTCATTCCATTTTATGCAACTAGCATCCGGACTATATCTGGTCAATCAATTGATGGCAAAAAGTGGGACGGCAACCTGTCATTGAACTCTGTTCGCTTAATAATATAGGTTATTACATTTTCTTGGGTTCCAATTCGATGGTTTGGGACTACTGTGAAGCTGGTAAAGCGCATGCGGGGTTTTCGATCCTACGACGTTGGATTGTACGACGTTCGATCCTACGGATGGCATAATCTCTACATGCCTCAGAAGTCAAACCGCATCTTTCATATTCGTTTATAAATTATTGATGAAAACGAATAAAAAAGTCAAATTTTGAAGAACTGTGTCTCGGTTAATATTGAGCTTTCGCAAAAAATAATATAGAGGTCTCCTAATTTTTTTCTGGGCCTATCTCCCATAGACGTTTGTCTATTTTATTCTGGGACACCCTGCTGAATATTGAGCTTTTTTACCGCATATAAATCCGCTCTTTAGTAATAAGGAATGATATCCATTTCTTCACAGGTAAGTATATGATGTTTGAGCACGAGCCGAAGATCAATAATAATTAGCATCTAATGAGAGTGACACGTACCAGATCAATATAATTATACTTGTGTTTCGAACTTTAAAAAACTTCCACTTCCCATTGATCTTGTACTTGCTGGAGATTCCATACCATCTCGCATTCTTCAATGTCAATCAAATCGGATTTTCCATGAGCAGAGTTTTGAGCATCATTATTGAAATTAAATCGCCTTAGGTAAGCTAAATCGTCACATTATGTTAATTTATTAACGGAACTATAACTATATTTATGCCGTGTAAAATAAAAGTTAATTGGGCAGGAAGACCACGGTTGTTGGCAAATAAAATTATTATATTTATTAAAAATGAAGATTCCAACATCGCGCACCAGTTGAAGAAATCAACATTTCCTCAATCCTATGTAGTATCACGTTTCTTTATCGCATCGAAATTTGTTTTATTTTTTCCCACATACCACTAACGAAAATAACGATCTCGAATATTAAAATTAATTTGCCAAAGCTTCTGGGTGATGGCAAAATTTCCATGATGTCAACGTTTCGCAGTTGATGCGTAGGTAATCGATAATTTGTTGTTTACTGAAACAGGTACATTTTGAAAACACCCCTTTTGTGGATAATTCTTTGATAAATGATCACTGCGGTGAAAATCAATTTTGTCTCGAGTTAAATAATGAACTTGTCCATTTCATTTTTAATTTCCATCGAAATTGCTTGTAGTCATCCTGCTTGTGTGCTGGAAGAATATGGAATATAATTAAATCGGTTGATGGATGTAATTAAGTATGTAATATTGTTGAGTCACCTTTATTGGCGGCACCATCATATTTTTTTCATGTTTTGTCTTGGGAAATTACTATGGCTTCGGTCTGTGCGTGAGTATATAAATTCGGGATGACGGGATGACACTGAATTGTATTCCACACCTAGCCATCGCTTTTCAATGCACAAACAGAAAATCACAGATTTTTTAGTACTTTAGTACTTTAGTACTTTTAGAACTTTAGTACTCCCAAGAGGTATAGGCTGTCTGATTTCTACATGATTCTAGTGGGCTGCGATTCAGACCGCGATCGGCCGATGGCGACCAGAAACACAGCCCACTAGAATCATGTTGAAATCCAACAGCCTATATACAGGGTGTCCGTTTTTCGAGGCTAAGCATGGGTACCTCGCTTATCTTGAGAGATACAAAGTCGGTTAAATCAGGAAAAAGTTGCGCATTCTCATGACGATCAATGATCCAAAAAGAAATTTGACGTATCGATTTTTGTTTTTGAGATATCGTGAAAAAACAGGATTTTGATTTTTGTTTTTATTTTTTATTCAAAAAACGGTTGAAGGTGGCCTTTTCTAATCTAGACATTGTCAGGGCACTTGTTCAAGGGGAATCCAAATCTGCCAAAATTTTTATTTTAGCTTTCAAAGCAACCGAGACACGACATTCAACTTTTTTCTCTAATGGGCGCCATATTGGATTTTGATATTTTTAAATACTGTATTCTTATCTGGTTAGAACGATGTGCCACATGTCATTGTTGAATGAATGTTTGACATTTACGTTCTTTTTTATTGTCGATGCTGATTTTGTTTCCAGAGCACTCTTTGAAAAATTTAAAAAAATTTTTTGCTCTCAAGCATCAATTCAACAGTGGCATGTGACACATCGTTGTAACCAGAAAATAAAATTGTATTAAAAAATGTCAAAATCCAATATGGCGCCCATAAGAGAAAAAAAAGTTGAATGTCATATCTCGGTTGTTTTGACAGCTAGAATTAAGATTTTGGCAACATTGAATTCCCCTTGAAAAAGTGCCTTCACAATGTCTTAACTAGAAAAGACTACCTACAACCGTTTTTCAAATGAAAAATTAAAACAAAAATTACAAATTTGTTTTTTCTCGATATCTCGAAAACTAAAACTGACAAGTCAAATATCTTCTTGGATCATTGATCGTCATGAAAATTCGCAACTTTTTTCTAATTTAACCGACTCTGTATCTCTAAAGATAAGCGAGATACCCATGCTTAGCCTCGAAAAACGGACACCCTGTATACCGTGTGATCCAAACCATTCCGAATTGGGGTGGACTGTGCCCTGGCGAAAAGCAGGCTTACATCCCGGAATTTGACCATGCCATAGCCTTCCCCGATTCGGAATGGTTTGGATCACACGGTACTAGGTACATACTACATAGTTCTATGACACATAAGTTAGTGCCTATTCTTATGAAACTCGCTGGAGATCACGACGCGCGAATAAGACACGCACCTGACAATTGGCGGAGGAGCCGTGCATGGAGAGCCTGCCTTGCCTTGAGCTTCACTTATTCCATCCAACTTTCTCGTAAGTATTATCTGAAAGCTAATTGCTTGCTTTTTATAATATTACTTGAAGATTGCTACGAAGTCCTCAAAGTATCACAAAAAAAAGTTTTCAAAACCTACCAAGTGTTCAGTAAGTAAACTTTTAATTCGAAGTATCTGCTCAGTGCTCATGTCAAAGAATGTCTTGTCGTCTTCATCGAAAAATGAGATATTATTCAACAGTAATATCACAAGTGTTTAGATATTCACGATAATTTTGGCCAGGCGATCGCGAGTGCTATAGTTATCTTAGGGACAACCAGCTCGAGTGAAACGCTTGGCCAAAATTATCTGGGAAAATCTCGAGCACGAGTGATATTTTGATGATTATTACAAGAAAGAAGTCCAAAGTGACAGCTGTCAGATTTTTTGTTTACATCCATTTTATTCCGTTGTCATTGACAGTGAGATTCAGATAAGTGAATTATATCCTTGTAGGTCTAATAATCAAGGGCGTTGTGTGTAATAATCAATAGTAATATAACAAGTGCTTAGTGTTTTTTCAGTTGAATCGTTTCAACCCGAAAACAACTGTCAATCACGAGGGAAAAGTAGACCCGATATTATCTGACCAAAATTTTGTCCAAGATAATATCGGGTCTACTTTTCGAGTGATTGATAGTTTGTTTGAGGAATTTGAACACAAAGCACGAGTTGAATTTAGCAGATTATCGCCCAAATAGACTACTAGTAGAAATAGTTGGTCCAATGCATCATTGTATTGAACTGTCAATTTCAAAGCATGTCTTGTTGAGAAAAAAATCAATTTCAAGAGAAGGGTAAAAATGTTTGTTTTTTCTTCTTTCTAATAACTGAATACACTTGTAAAGCTCACTACTGAATCAAGCTAATTCTGCTTGGCTAAATAATTATTATCTTGCCATGAGTGGTAGTTCACAACACAGTAGTTTCACATGGGCGGTAGACTGGTAGAGCTAAAAGCTAAAGGTCACTAACAGCTGTTGACAGCGCATGAAAGGAGAGTGCACAGTCGCGGAATAAGGAAGGGGCCTCGTTGCTGGAAGCAATGCTGAAACGTAGTCTAATATGTTGTCAAATTGTATGTTAGTAAGTGGAAGACTCTTTAAACGCACCAGTACTAAAATTTCAGTCCAAACAAGTATAAATACAGTCGTTTCAATTACATATTATTCGTGGACCCAAAAATATTTCAATCCGGTGCTATTACCTAGTGTGCATTAATCGATAGCTTAAACCGAGTCACGTGGGTCTCATTCGGTTGTTTTGATTGGTTGAATTGGGTATGTGGGCGATAATCAGAAGAAAATTTTGTTTTCTCGAAATATTTCAGGAACTGCTCATGATTTTTCAAGACTGTAGGTAACTGTCCTTTGATGAGTAAAAATTTGTGAATATGTGCCTATTCACGTGAATCCATTTGGTTCGGTTGATGATATACCAATTTTCAACTTTTTTCCTTTACGGCACCCTATACAGGGCATCCGTTTTTCGAGGCTAAGCATGGCTATCTCGCTTATCTTGAGAGTTACAAAGTCGCTTAAATAGGGGAAAAGTTGCGCATTTTCATGACAATTGATGATCCTAAAAGAAATTTGACGTATCAATTTTACTTTTTGAGATATCGTGGAAAAACAGAAATTTGAATTTTTGTTTTTATTTTTTATTCAAAAAACGGTTGGAGGTGACTTTTTCAAAGGGAATTTAAAGCTGCCAAAATCTTTATTATAGCTTCCAAAGCAACCGAGATACGACATTCAACTTTTTTCTCTAATGGGCGCGATATTGGATTTGACATTTTTTAATACAGCATTCTTTTCTGGTTACAACGAAACCGAATGACGAAACCAGTCAACGAATGTTGAACATTTGTCCAACATATACGTTTTTTTTTTATTGTCGGTGCTGATTTTGTTTCCAAAGCGGTCTTTGAGAAATAAAAAATTTTTTTGCTCAAAAGCAATAATCCAACAGTGATGTGACACATCGTTGTAACCAGAAAAAAATATTGTATTAAAAAATGCCAAAATTCTGCGTTGTTTTGAAAGCTAGAATGAAGATTTTGGCAACATTGAATTCCCCTCGGAAAAGTGCTTTCACAATGTCTGAATAAGAAAAGGCTACCTTCTACTGTTTTTCAAATAAAATATGAAAACTAAAATTACAAATTTCTGTTTTTTCTCGATATCTCGAAAACTGAAACTGACAAGTCAAATATCTGCTTTTGACAAATCCTATTTGTATGTATATTATACACTAAGGGTCGCTAATAAACTATTGAACTATTGAACTATTGAACTATCTTTTTGGATCATTGATCGTCATAATAATTCGAAACTTTTTTCTAATTTAACCGACTCTGTATCTCTGAAGATAAGAGAGATACCCATGCTTAGCCTCGAAAAACGGACAGCCTGTATACGACGCGACGCCTGCAGTACTTGCGACTTTTTCTCCTGCTCTTAATCGGTCCAATATGGTCTCGGCAACAGGTATGCCAAGTGACATTGCTTGTTATAAAAGTGAAGGGTACCCCCTGAATTTTGACCTTAAGGACGGAGTTGAATTGGTGAAATAAGCGTTCCGGAATCAATCCCTGTGGGTTTATTCCTTGACAGAATCTCACCATTTAGGACTCTTTCGAAAGCTAAAAGGATGTACTTTGGTTTGAGCCTATACTGACATTTCCAAAATCGAAAAACATTTTTTTTAATTTTTGGATTTTGGAAATGCCAATGGGCTCAAACCAAAGTACATCCTTGTGGCTTCTGAAAGACCTAAATGGTAAGATTCTGTCGAGGAATGAACCCACAGGGATTGATTCCGCAACGCTTATTTTACCAATATTACTCCGTCCTTAACGTCCGGACTATTACTCGAAAACGTCCCAGTAAAAACGACATCTTGAAATACGAATCCAGTTTACACTCTACCCAATCAATTGCATATTATAATTACGTGAAATCATCCACCAATGACCTTAAATTAGTGGGTGTTGATTCGATATTAATATTATTTATAGATTTTTATAACGTTAATAGAATGACGCTGATGGGTAACGTGACCTAGACCTTTGCATTATATCTTCATCATCCATTTACAAACAAGTAGGTACTTTATAAAAAAATGTTTATATTTTATAACGTGTGTTTACTTGTGTGCGTATATTGCACTTCGTGTGTACATAGTAATGACAATTCATCCTTATTGCATCAGTCTAAGGTCACTGCTTATTGTAATAATTGCATTCCAAAACATTTGACTCAAACAATGTCGGAAATAGGTACATACTCGCAGTAAGTACTTCGAGTAATTATTTTTTAAGGAAAAAAAAACACTACTTATAATAGCCCTAATAATTTTCTTTTAAGTGGATAATAAATTCTGGGCCGAAGATATTGAAGGTAGCACGAGTTAACTCCTTTTAAATTATAGAAATTATGTTCCAGAAAAAATCCGAACCAGTTTGCTATAACAGTGTATACCTAAATGCTTATATGGCTTCTTAGAAAAGTTACTTTATGAAGTGTTTCATCTTATAATATCTGAGAGATGAGCTAGAACGCTTGAGGCCCAACAAGCCAAATGAAAAAAAACTCTGAACATTTATTTTTAAGCACTTGCGGCTTCTTTGGATTTGGACCCAAAAAGACAAATTATCAATAATAATTTCTAAAAATAAAAATATGTTCCACCTTATCGTCCTTTTTCACAGCCATGTGAGTTTTCTCAAATTTATACAAGGCAGTGCTAACTTTTACAGGTATTCATTTCCTGTCTGTTACGTAATCACTGAGTCCAAATGTCTGTGCAGGTAGATACTGAACTCATAAAATTGCATCTACTTATTCTAATTGCGCTGTATAATACGACACATACAAATGACTTCGATCTTAAATGCGCGACAATGCAATTGCTTTTTTCACGTATCTAATGAACATGCAATTCAAATGAGGCCTTATTTTCATTTTCGGAAGGATAGATGGTATGAAATGCCATACATTTTGATCACGTCGGTACAATGTCCTTAACCTGATGCATATAACATTGTGCGGGATGAATAAGTATATTTATTCGCAAAGACATACACATTGTTGCATGAAGTCACTGCTAAATTCAAGTTTGAAAAAAATTAAGTTTCCCTTTTCAGCGCCACAAAATCCGAACTAGTAACAAAAATCTATAGGTATCCATGGCACACTGCTTTATTTGCAACAAAGCGAAGTTCAAATGTCATATTTTGTGACGTCAATGATCTATATTATTGATGCCAAATTGTTTAAATAAATTGTCACGACCAAGTCATTCCTATATTTAAATGCATATATTAACTAATGTGAAGAATCCGATGGCTAGATTGAAGCCGTGCCAGAGTGGTGGGTGCTAACTGGAGGGACCTACATTAATTGAGTGGGTGCATCATGAGCGCGCGGAATTTGTGGTTAATCTTGACCAATAGATCAATAATCAAATTTTACTGAAATTATTGAAGGCAAATAAATATAGCTTCAATCAATAGCTATATAGCTACCTACGCACAATACCAGATCTACACACCCACATCCCGATTTGTACCTACATTGTACTAGATAACATTTGTATTTATGTAATAGTAATTTATTTCTATTCTATAAGTAGGTAGGTACCTACCGCTAAGTACCTACACAAATTAATGTTAATGAATGGATTTTATTGTCTATGAAATCACAAGCTGGCTGAATTACTGACCTGATCTCCAAGTTCAGAATGCATCTAACAAAAATGTAGAATTCATTTTATAAACTTCCAAGGTGTTTGACTCGCCTTGTATTATCAGATAATAAAACACAAATTCAGTACTTATCCAGTGGTTGATATTTATTTGTCATGATTCTGTCACCAACAGTTTACTAAAATCTTTTATCCACTTTACGTTACTAATGGATTTATTATTACATCGAAAACAGTGCTCTAATGGAGCGTATTAATAAACTGTTTTTCAACCAATAATAGGAACAATTTATTGCCAATAACAGGCAGGCGAACGTTCCTACTTTTAGGAGCTGGAATTTCCAATTTCTGGGCAATTATATTCAGAAAAGGGAGATCAAATACTAACCGTGGGTTCCACAAAAAAGATAATACGAGATTAGTTGATTCGTGATTTTGTTTGTCAATTTGTAGCTGAGTGATCAATGAAAATGCTGGTTTATCCCTCAATAATAAAAAGATGATGGGTCTAGTACAGATTTCAGGCATTTTTTGTGGTTAATTGCCTAACGTTCAGCAGAGAAAAGTTCAGTTAATTTGCAATCAGCCCTGATCGCTGATCATCTTTTTTGTGGAACTGACGGTTAGTATATTATACTCGTTTGATAAGACGTATTGTCACACTCCTTCCTTTAGAGCACTCCTCGCAAGCTCGTCGTGCCCCAAAACCAGTCGTGTGACTGTACTATGTCTTATGAAACTTGTATAATGATATACTATTATTGGTGACGAAAGCAGAAGGGTTCGAGAGCGACCATACCTTTCGACCTTTTATAACTTCGAAAAAAATAATTTATCTGTTATCAAAAATTGTCTTTTTTGATTAAATCCGATTAAAACTGATTACTCAGTGATTACAGAGATCCGTAAAAAAATCCAAATATTAAAGCATAGTACTGTTCTAGGGCGGTGATTTTGAGACACTCTGTATTACTTGTTCTTTCTCAAATGCCTTTTTTAGGAAAAGGAAAACTGGTGTAGCCAAAACCATGGTAGGTATAATCGATAAAAATAACTTCGAAGAGACCCACTTCATGAATAAAGGGTAATTGTTGAAAAAGTGACGGAACACAATACACAACTGCAAGTCAGTAAAAAGATACAGAGTGTCCCAAGTTTCTATATTCACAAAATTCATAAGCACACGGTGATTATAGTTAGTTAGTACGTAATTAGTTATTGTTGTTATTGTAAATAATTGTTAGTTAGCAATTTTGCTAATAAACCAGTTGCTGGGGAGCTGGGGCGACAACCAGTGAAGAAACCCCTTTCCATGGCAACTTCTTCGTTATGGTCTCAAGATTCCTAGCAAACAATTTACGAACAGAGTAGGACTGATTGAACAACTCAAAATCAGAGTTTCGATTTGCGGTTAACATTAAATTGTGCGTGATTGCTGATTACACTGGGTGTCCCAGCTAAAACGACTCAGCGCGATTTTCTCAGAAAATATCAAGGCAAGGAAAAAATATTTCAATTGGCCTGAAGCCTGACCTTTAAGCTTTTTTTTTGAGGGGGGGCGATGTTTGTGGGTGCTCTGATTTACAAAAAAAATGCAATTTTAATCGGGCGAGGCACAAGAATTCAAAAATTCATGACCGACAAAACAAAATACTTCAGATAAAAAAAAATCCTCTTTCTCTGGGCTTTCCATTGATGTGTCGCTGATGTCTGTATACTTGGCCCCAGTAAGCCAAATATTCTGTCTTACAGTCCAGCCAAACACAATAATCGGAATTCATGACGTCACCGATCACACACTTGTTGATTTTGAAGACGGAGTTGAATTGGTAAAATAAGCGTTGTGGAATCAATCCCTGTACCTAAGTTTATTCCTTGACAAAATCTCACCAATAAGGTCTCTTTCGAAAGCTACAAGGATGTACTTTGGTTTGAGCCCGCATTGGCATTTCCAAAATCCAAAAATAATTTAATTGTGTGATAAAATTTGATAATATTTCTTTTGATTATTAGATTTTGGAAATGCCAATGGGCTTAAACCAAAGTACATCCTTGCAGTTTTTCCGTCCTTAACACTAGCCGTTACTAGATCTTTTTACTTACCATACTTGGACTCACCTTAGCAATGAATACTGGCTCATGTTAAAATCAACAAGTGTGTGATCGGATAAATTCCGATTATTGTGTTTACTGGACTGTAGGGCATCAGAATATCTGACTTACTGGACCAGGTACAGATGGCTCACATCGGCGGTACAAACATCAGCGACACATCAATGGAAAGCCCAGACAAAAAAGATTTTTTTCATCTGAAGTATTTTGTTTTGTCGAACATGAATTTCCAAATGCTTGTGAATCGTCCGATTAAAATTGTATTTTCTCTTGGAAACTAGAGCACCTACAAGCATCGGCGCCCCCTCAAAAGAAAGGTAAAAGGTCAGGCTTCCCCCATTTGAATTTTTTTTTGTTGCCTTGATATTTTCTGACAAAATTGCGCTGGGTTGCTTTAGCTGGGACAAGGGACACCCTGTAAATACTAGCGCTTGCCGCGCTCACCGCACTCGCAATGGAACGAACGCACAATTAGGCATAGACGATTATCAAAAAAAATGCAGTACAGATTGTCCATTTTTACAAAAAATCAATTCTATTTTAAAAATAGCAGATCCCAAGTCTCTCTCAAAAACTGTTGTTCAAAATTCGCCAAAATTTACTAAACGTGCAAAACCCATAACCCATATAACTATACCTAAACCTAACCTGTATAAACGAAAACAACAATATTTGATCTTCCCGTATACCGCCTACATGTTTTGTGTGTTTTTCCTGTATATTTGTCTTGGAAGATATCGAGCTACAATTCAAATAAGTAGATATCTAAGCGAGGCGATGCAGGTATCGCGACAATCAAGAGTTTACCTATTCTTCATTTTTATTCATCCAAATATTCACTTTACTTTTTTGACAAGCTCTTTCGCTATATTGGAGAAATGAAAAAATTATAAAACCTTTAGTGACTTAAGTTGAGGAATTCCTACCTCACGGTGTGTTTAATAGGAAGCCTTGTCCAGGAAATTGGTTCACTTCCCAGAAATCATTCATTTTAGTACATTACAACAAAATTAGTATATTATCATATCTCGGTTGCACAAAAAAAAAACATGAAATAGCTAAACCGGGCCAAGATTGAAGTGGTCCCCCCCGAAATTTTGCATCGGTTAAAATAAGGATATCTGGAGAATAAAATTTTGATTTTGGAAACCTTCGTGATGCTCGATAGAGTAGTATTTTGTCTACAATGCACTATCTTAGATCACTTGATTGTGAACCTTTTGTACAATATACAGGGTTACAATGAAAGTAATGCAAAAATGACCTCAATTTAGCAAGGTGCCGTTTCAAGAAAACAAGTCGCAGAATGTTTTTGTCACATTTTCGAAAAGCTTACATCAATATCGCGAAAGGATTTTGGACTTATGATCGTATTTTGTTTTTCCAAAGAGTTATTGATGTTTTTGTGATTTTTGGATTTTTTGGTGCAGACCCTGCCAGGGCTCTTTCTCGTCTTTGAAGCGCGCAAGCTTGTCTTGCCTCAAAAACCAGTCGTGTGACAATATTACGTCTTATTGAACTTGTATAATAATATACTATTATGAAACTGGTTTCAGTACCTACCAAAGTTAGTAGATAAAGTACAAAAGACATATATCATTATTGTTTCGTTGTTAACTAATAACTATAATAATAATGCTCTAAAACTTCAATAGAGTGATAGCGTGAGCTTGCAAATTGTCACCTGATATCTATGAAATAGCCATTCATTTTTTTTTAACACAATAGGATGTTTTAGATACAGAAATTATGATGATGTAAACGTTTAGAACTACAGTGCATATTTGCGCGTCATTATCTCAGTCGAGTTTCGCGACTGGTGCATATTTATTGTTGTTCAAGTTTTGACTTATCTTTACATTTGACTGATTGTCCTCAAATGAGTCGATATCGAGCCGAAATAAATAAGATTCGATTAACGACAGAACGAACTTGATTTGTTGAACCGGTCGGAAGAAATGAAGATTTGGAAAAATTTTACTGTAGAAAACAAGGAATATAAAAACACGAAAAATTTTAAAAGCGGCCACAAATAGCCTTCGCTACTACGTCTGGCAGGCTTAAAAATATGTCAGATCAATATGATTACCATTTTCTTTCATAGAAGCGTTCCCGTTTCCTGCTGGAGAAGCAGAGAAAAAGTAGGAGTTGTTGATCTATTCTAGCAGCCACACCATACAATAAACTTGAAATTACACACGTATAGCGTATATAGCGTAGAGGGTACCATATTTACACCTAAAAGGTGTTCCTGCCTTGCTTCCGATGACGCCGCGTCTCTCCTGCATGAAAGACAACCCGGTGATTTAATGTGCCGTACTTTATCTTAGAGAGGAGACATAATAAAACACTGCATCTGAGGGGTCAGAGTTATTGCAAATTCCCACGGTTAGGAAACACCCTTCGAAAAAGTCCCCTTACGCAATTGTAAGAACAAGTATAGTGACCCCCCCTTATTTGTTGATTGCGTATATTTACGTACAGATACGTGCAGGCTGAATTCCCATGTGTAGGTAGGTACCCACAGCGTGAGATCGCAAAGTTAGGTGGTACCGCCGCGTATAACCCACCCTCTTTATGCTTACTCTATTTGACTTTGAAAAAGAACTCCTCGCCACCCAGCTCTACTACCTACACAATGAATAGCTTATGAGAATGTATTGCGGGGCGAAGTTGCAGCGGCATTAAATTAAAATTATTGTATTGTGTGCGGGGTACATTAAGAGTCGAATGCAATGCTTCCTGAAGGATTTATTTTGATAAATTAAGTAGATTATATTATTGCATGCTTTCGAGTACCTCTTCATCGCCGACCAACGTTCCAGGACTCCAGATGGCTTTTGTATGGATCAGATTGAGAGGGATAAATCAAATAAAAAAAAAGTTCAACTCATGTTTGTCCCATTTATTTGCAATTTTTCAGTTCAGTTGCTAGAGGAGTAAAGGGTTCAATATGTTGTCGAAATGTTGCTGATCTGTTGGTTCAAGCAATGGCTCTGCTCTGGGTGGGCAATAGTGGTCACTGATATTCAAGCATGATATTATCATTCTCTAGATTTTTCAAGTGAATGCCAATCCCACTCTTTTGATTCTTCAAGAAGAAGCAATTTTTTTAATTAATATAGACCGTTTCCACTAACGTCACGTAGCTACTCCTTGAACAGCTGATCGGGGGCAACGTCAGTCAGATGTGCGTATCTGTCAGGGGACTACGTGAGTCGGATGTATAGTGTGTATAGTTTGTTCACTTGTACCGTGATTCTAGACGACTGTGAGATTTTGTTTTCAAGTTTCCAAATATGAAATATAGAAAATTTCCAAAACTTTACGGTTGGCTGCTCTGGCTTCATTTGGCACAATAATTCACGAACACGAAGTAGTTCGGACGACTTTTGGAGCACATTTTTCACCCATTTCCTCTTCAGATAGACGGAACATTTTTGCGGGACGTGATGTCTGACGCTTTTTTCCATTTTATTGGAAAATGTGGTAATTTTTCGACCTGTTTTGAATTCTCGCCAATGAACAAATAAATCAAAGCAGCTTTGACATTTGACAGGTGTATCAAAAATATTTCTAACCTCTCGAAGCCGGTTCAACTTTACGATGATTCAAACTAAAAAATACTAGCCCTTCGTACAAAAAAGGGTCACATGAAATCATCAATCCTTTCACCTTTTCCAGTCGAAAAGACACGCCGAACTATGGAGAACTACTGGCAAGACAAGGAACATCCCAGCAGGCCTGCTGTAGCAGCAGGACTTACGTGTAAAAAGTTTAATAAACCGAATTTCAAAAAACCCAGCCGCTCAAAGTTGCGCAATGGACCAAAATTTATGTGAGCACCTTTAGTTTTCAATTTGCTTTCGTTTTGAACATTGGTGAAACCAGTTTTCGTCGGTCTTGAATGGCCGCCGTCAAGATGACTCAAATTGAAGGCGGCCCCGTAGGGTTCTGGTATCTAAATGATGGCAATACAGCTCTGCGCCCCTTTGGTCGCATTTACACGTTTGACAAGGTCAGTTTTCCAACATTTTAATATCAATTTGATAAGAGATATAACTTCACTTCTAGAGAAGTCAGTTTCACACCAGGTAAAAAGCCGGCAAGCCTACAATGCTAAAGTAGAAAATTTGCCCAGCCAACTAGAGTCATAGTAAAAGTGAACCTACTATATAGTGTGTCAATCTGTCACTTGGTGTGTGGGAGTCACTGGATAAGCTATTGATTGTATGAAATATTCACATTATTTTCTCTTATACGACCTAACTGCTCTTTTCAGCAGATACTGTAGCATTGCACGCATTGAGCGATTATGCTAGAAGCCTCGGCATGATCAGTCCGTAATTTGGAATTCTTCGATAATTCACATGAGCAAGCTTAACAACACACAACATGCACGAAATTCGGTATTTAACCAATAGTTAACGTGTGGGTTTCATTTAGGTACATGATGAGGAATGATCAGAATGACTTGAGCTGTTTCTCTCTTATCCTGGCGTAAAATCTGCCCATCGCAGCAAAGTCTTCACTCATAATTCACTTTTCTGATCCTGTCCTATAAAACACGACCACGCTTGTCTTTGATTGACTGGAAACCGAAAAATCGCTTATTCTTCTGCCTGGAGCTTCCGTTGGCACGCCGAAGAATGCACAGCAACTTGTCATCTTTTTTAGTTTTGACAACTGGCACGTACCGTTGACATCATGTTGACGTTGCCTCGGATCAGCTGTTGGACACGTGGGAGTGAAGTCACGTGAAAATGATCTATTGTATCACATACACTGGGTGAATAACTGAATAATATCAGACGAAACTACTTTCTTTTCCAGTGCCGATGATGTCTCCTTCAAGTTTTGGGAGGCGATTACCTTGCCAAATCTTCACTTTTCACATACGGTTGTGATTTCAATTAATCAATCAATTAAAAATTTGACAAGTTTTGATAAGTGTTCCCAAACTTTTGGCCGCCACTGTAGATACTATGGGTAGCAACAATAAACAAAGTACTATTTCTGCCAATGCCAAGATGGAATCAAGCTGTAAAATTCCTGTCAGTCATGCCTCGATTGAATATCAAAAAAAAATCACGAGTCTGGAAGAAGGTTCGAACGATTGAATTTAGGAACTATGAGTTTATTTTGTTCCCGATGGTACGTCTCATGAAGCACCTACAACATTTTGAAAAATGCACAAGCGAAAAAATACTGCAGGATATACCTACAGGATGTCCCAGAAATAATCAATAATATACCTCAGACTTCCTTGTTAATAAACTACGCACAAATCAATACGTCGGTCGTTCCAAAATTTTTTTCCCTTTTTCAATTTGATGTAAATTTGGATTACTACAATGAATTTGCATTCTGTTTGAAGTGTCCGTTGACTTGATCTTTTGGCTATCAGTTCGTGGTTTTGCAAGATACTAGATAATTCACATAAATTTTGTATAGGGTGTTCAATAAGACAGTGCAAAATTTCTGAATCGTCAAGACGCTTCCGTTCGAAAAAGGATTTTTTTCTCTTGAATTTTCACCACAAACAAGACGAGGTAGGCCTCAAAGTACAGGGTGGTGTTTGAATTCTCTGCTTAACTCCTTTACTTACAGAGTGAGCCAAAAAAAATCATCGTTTTGGTTTTGCATGGATAACTTTTTTCTCGTTGACCGATTTTTGAAATGTGTGGCTCATATTAAAGCTAAAACTATAGGTAAAAAGACCTAAGGATCAGAATTGGCTCAAGACAAACATTCAAAACCAAGGGTTCAATGAAATGTGGCCCAAAGTCTTAACGCCGTCGACAGCCCGTTTAGGAGAAGGATTTGCTAATAGTCACGTTCCTTTCGAATAAATAATTTATTCTGAGTACATTAAGGTCTTTGGTTGTCCTAGCCAAGAATTGTGTAGGTGAAGGAATTCATTCACAACTGCATGTTCAAGGAGGAGAAACAGTCCCTTGTTCACCTGAAATTGGTCGTAACCAACACTACAAAAATAAAAACAATGAATTACCTAAACTGGTTTGTCCATTGCTCATTGTTTTGATTTTTGTAGTCTTGGATACGACCAACTTAGGGTGATCAAGGGCTGTTTCTCCTTCTTGAATATGCAGTTGTAACTGGATTCCTTCACCTACAATTTTTGGTTAGGACAAGCAAGAAAAACCTCAATGTATTCAGAATGAATGATTTCTTCGAAAGGAAAGTGACTTTTAGCTCCTTCTACCAAACGAGCTGTAGACGGCGTTTGAGATTTTGGACAACTTTTCTTGAACACTTGATTCTGAATGTTTGTCTCGAGTCAATTTTCATTCTCAGGTCTTTTTACCTCAAGTTTTAGCTTCAATATGAGCCGCAAATTTTTGAAATTGGTCAACGACGAAAAAAGTTATCCATGCAAAACCTAAAAGATGATTTTCTTTGTGCTCACCCTGTAAATAAAGGAGATAAGCAGAGGATTCAAACACCACCCTGTACTTCAAGGCCTATCTGGTCTTGTTTGTAATAAAAATTCAAGAGAAAAAAATTCTTTTTCAAACAGGAGCTTCTTGACGATTCAGAAGTTTTGCACTGTCTTATTGAGCACCCTGTACACAGTTTATGTGAATTATCTAGTGTCTTGCAAAACCACGGACTGATAGCCAATGGATGAAGTCAACGGACACTTCAAACAGAATACAAATTCATTGTAGTAATCCAAATTTACATCAAATTGAAAAAAGGCAAAAATTTTTGGAACGACGTATTGATTTGTGCGTAGTTTAGTATGAATTCCTGTGCGATTTTTTTTTCCAACATTTGGCTTCATAACGAAGATACGACATCTCAAAGTTAAACTCTTTTCATGTTGTTTGTAAATAACTCAAACGGCTTGACACTCCAAGTTCTAATTTGAGGGAAATGATTCAACTGATTTTACTAAGACCTTTGAGTCAAATTTCGGAAAGATCTCACCAGCGCCAGCGGTTCCAAAGTTGAGTGGCAGAAGTGATGAAACAATCGGTGGTGTCACCCCAAAACTTCCCCGACGAGTAGCAAGGAACGGACGGAAATTTTATTATGAGACGTCCCTTCGGGTGGGAAGTTCGACTTTGAGAAAAAGATTAAGAATTGAGATAATATCTCTAATAAGGGCTTCGTTTTGAGCTCCATCATTTGAGTCCGGTCTCGATAAGCCAGGCCGGTTAGTCAATCCTTTTGTGGAAAAAAGAAGCTTGTTTTCGAGGCGAAAATCCGTCCTCGGCGGAGATCGAACCCGTGACCTCTACCACGCAGTCGAACGCGCTGACCACCACACCACAAGGTCCTTATCAGGACGTCATGGAAATATGAATATTTTTCTTCAAAACTCTTTACGCGTTTTCGAAATCAGGTATAGCTTTCAAGTATTTTCCAGTGATTTTGAGAATATCCTTTCTTAAAATATCCCCCTCAATTTGTGAGAAGTTTACCTATATCGGTCGAAGTCTGCTTTTTTCTGCACTATCACAATACTCTCCTTTCCATGTTGGTGGGGAAAGTATATCATCATATGTACATTGAGGAAAACATTCATTTAGCAATGTTTTCACGAGACAAAAAATGAATTTAATCTCATTTGTAACCCGAAGTAACGTGTCAAAAAATTTGAATAATTATGTTACCTTCCCACCCAAAGTTTGATCCTCGACAGATAGGTACTAGGAAGGTACCCAATACCCACAACAAGAAAAAAACTTCATACACGCAACAGCTGGGACTTAATGCACCTTGTCCGAGGTTCCTTTCGGAAGGAAGGAAGGACTTTCCAGGAGGGGAAGAAAACAAAAGCAGTTCCAAGCCGCCTGTACAAATGCACAAAACAAGTTGCAAGATGTGTCGTCCTGAGGGGGAAGCCAGGTCCTCCACCCCATACCTATTACTACAACATGCATGTGTGATTTCTTTGCCAATTGTTAAGTATAATGCATACTCACTACCAAGATTCTACCACGATAATTTATAGACTTTAATTTTGGTTGGA
Source organism: Anaspis maculata (assembly GCA_949128115.1). Classification (NCBI taxonomy): domain Eukaryota; kingdom Metazoa; phylum Arthropoda; class Insecta; order Coleoptera; family Scraptiidae; genus Anaspis; species Anaspis maculata. The sequence continues at coordinate 45,716,589 of OX421963.1, forward strand.
AATCAATAGCATGGCCTTCGGTCTTACACTAAAGGTATTTAGCTGCGAGGACATTGAAAAATTTATGTTTAATTTGTAAAATCAGCGCAATTTAAACTTAAGCATCAATATACAATGTTGCCTACCATCAATACCCCCAAGGTTGTAATTTACCGGTTTCTGCGCTGATAAAAGAATAAATAGAAGAAAATAGATAATTGAGGGGGATGCGCCGACAACAGGTTTCATGAATGGAAGCCGTGAATATTTTTGGGATGAAGCGAAATCTTTGTAGATTATACACGTATGAGGCCAATTTGCATTTAAGACTTTCCATGAAAGCATTATATGTAGGTATTTAGCTTATGATTTAAACATGAAGGCGAGCTTAATACATTATAATTTATTTTGCATTCAGTCAAAATTGCACGCCATAATTTAAGTGCGCATCATGTATAAAATAAACGCAATATTAAAAATTCTGAGTTTGACAGTGACTGATAAAGATTAAAACTCATTAAACCCTGGTGCCATGCAAAAATAAAAGCAAAAGTCCGTCCACCACTGCGCGTATGAATTGCTTTATGTATCTACCTTTATCGATGACCATTATTTAAAAGAAGGAGGTGAGGTGTTTTGTAAAAGAGCAGCCTTTTGTGGACGAACATGAAATTTACAGTGAGCAGAAACAAACAAGCGAATATGCCTCATAGGCATGAGGCTCAGTAGCGCACTTCCTTTTTTGAAGGATTAGTGAACGCAAGATGTTAAGTAACTAGGGTTCTACTCTACCGTCATTTGGGCAAACAATTTCAATATGGCGGCCAAAATTTCGGCAGAATAATAAAATTCGGCTTGAAAATCAGAATGATCGTACTAGACAAGGGTGAGTTCCAAGTTTCATGAAAATTGTTCCACTAATAAGAGATTTCAATATGGCGGCCAAGATGGCGGCGAAATCATGAAACACAGCTTGAAAATAAGAATGATCATCCGAGACAAGAGTAACTTCCAAGTTTCATGAAAATCCTTTCACTTATAAGAGATTTCAACATGGCGGCGAAGATGGTGGCGGAATCATGAAATTTGGCTTGAAAATGAAAATGATCATACGAGACAAAGGTCAGCTCCAAGTTTCATGAAAATCGTTACACTAATAAGAAATTTCAATATGGCAGCCAAGATGGCGGTGGAATTATGAAAGCCAATCTGCCTATTTGGTCCTTGAGGACCTAAGCTATCTATCGGATGAAGTTCAATTTTTAAGGGCTGTAGCTTTATTTCCCGAAGAGAAGTTCAACTTCTTCGAAGTGCACAGGAGATCTCTGTTTTTTGATAATAATGATAACGATGTATGGATAACAAAAATAGTGCCCATTGGCCACCCTTGGGGGACATCAGCTATCCATCGAAAAAAGTTCCAAGGCTCTTGCTTCAATTCTCGAGAAGGACTACATCATCCTAGTTTCTACACGGACAGACAGACAGACAGACAGACAAACAGACATACGAACCGGCCACATGAGCGTCATATATGCGCCGAGCCGTAGTTTTGCGGTCGTTTTCAGAAATTCATAACAATTGACTCGAAGGTCGTATCGAGGTGGAGTTTTTGTCAAAAGGAAGTTCAAATTGTTCTCTAAATATATTCCCGTACATGTAGGACTGTATTTCCATAACAAGATGGCGGCAGAATTATGAAACTCAGCTTGAAAATAGGAATGAACGTACGAGACAAGCGTAACACTCAAGTTTCATGAAAATCCTTCCACTTATAAGAGATTTCAATATGGCGGCCAAGATGGTGGGGCAATCATGAAATTTGGCTTGAAAATAAGGATGATCGTACTAGACAAGGGTAAGTTTCAAGTTTCATGACAATCGTTCCACTAATAAGAAATTTCAATATGGCAGCCAAGATGGCGGCCGAATTATGAAAGCCAACCTGCCTATTTGGTCCTTGAGGACCTAAGCTATCCACCGGATAAAGTTCAATCTTCAAGGGCTGTAGCTTTATTTTCCGAGGAGAAGTTCAACTTCATCGAAGTGCACAGGAGATCTCTGTTTTTTGAGAATAATGATAACGATGTATGGATAACAAAAATAGTGCCCATTGGCCACCCTTGGGGACATCAGCTATTAATCGGAAAAAAGTTCCAAGACTCTTGTTTCAATTCTCGAGAAGGAGTACAGCGTCTTAATTTCTGCACGGACTCGGACAGACAGACAGACAGACAGACAGACAGACAGACAAACCGGCCACATAAGCGTCATTCTGCTACTTATATAAAAAAATGTTCTCCAACCGATTTCGACCTCCTGAACACGAATATCGGGTTCACTTTTGAATTGGAACATTTCTTTTTTATCGAAAAACCGAAAAAATGGTAGCCTTGTCACATGATTTTTAGTGATACCTACCTACTTTTTTTTTTGTTATTGAGCGAACATGTTTCGTAATTTGAGTGCCATTATCCTTCAGGTACCTAGTATTGGCTATTTCAAAATGTTCAATTACTATTTCGGCACGTCTGATTTTAAATTTGTAGGGTCGTGTAATATGCGCCGAGCCGTGGCTTTGCGGCCGTTTTCAAAAATCGATAACAATTGACCTAACGGTCGGATCGAAGTGGGGTTTTTGTCAAAAGAAAGTTCAAATTGTTCTCTAAATATAATGCCGTACATGCAGTGATGTATTTCATTAAGAAATTGTAGTTGCCTGCATATCGCAACTTTCTACATCTTACCGCGAATGCCAGCACTTGATCGGCGAAGCCGCCCTACACCAAAATGTTATTTTTGTAATTGTTCATGATTATTTCGGCAAAAGTTTTCTTGATTCGCGTACCAAGGCCATGAGCTACTCATTCGAGTTGAAATATTTTCTGTATTGAATTTCGTTTTGTTCGGAGGAAAGGATATCAAGCACCAGCAAGCAACGAATAAATCATTTGCGGCCGAGCCGTAGTTTCGGAGTCATTTTCAAAAATTATTAACTACTAATCGGCACCTCGCACCGATGTGAAATTTTCATTAAAATAAAGTTCAAATCATCCTCTAAATATAACTCCGCATATGTATTATGGTAAAATGATAAGATCGGGTACTTCCTCGCATGTGATAACTTTCGAGATCAGGCCGGCTTCTGAAATGCAGCATTCAACGGCGATGCCGCGTCACACTAAATTGTTTTTATTGTCATTGTTTATTATTATTTCGTCAAGATTTTTCTTGGTTCGGGATACAAGGTCATGAGCTACCCAATGGAGTAAAAATTTTTCGCAAAAACCTTTTCGTCTAGGACTAGATGCTGTGACGGACGGACGGACGGACGGACGGACGGACGGACAAAGCGAGGACAAAAGCGCCTTCCCGTTTGGAGAAGTGCGCTAAAAATACACACCTATACCTAACTGAAGCTATGTACGTATTTATGTAGGTATGTGCGAAAAGTTTGTGCGGAGCAGTGAAAATTTAACGAGGAATTCAATCAGAGTTGTGCGTGAATTATCATTCTGACAATTTGTAAAATAACGATCTCGATCAATTAATGAAAATAACTATATCCCGTGAACTTTTTATTTTAAGTAGAGTGACTTTCTGGGAGCCCAAATAAATGACAAGTTGCGGGCTACGGCCACGGCTGATGGTTCGAGCGAAACTATCAGCAGTCATCAGCCGTATCCTCCCAACGTTCCAGCTTGTCACTTTATTTCTGCCCAAAAAGTCATTCTACGATAGACCCTGATTAACATCTTGCGTCCAATAATCCTTCAAAAAGGAAGTGCAGCGCTACTGAGCCTCATGCCCATGAGGCATATTCGCTTGTTTTCAGTCGAATGACTTTTTGGAAAATGAGCACACTTTGGTTCAAATAACTCTCAACAAATAACCTTTCAATTCGTATTCAACAGTTTTGGTAGGTGACTTCAAAAACTGATACATTTGATGATAAAAGCCGTCCGTTTCCGGTTCATAATGAGCCATCATGTGGCACTGGTCTTGTGCAGAACCGTGTGAGATTCCAAAATGACAATCTTTCACGCCAAAAACGCCACTAACTCGAGCACTAACCTAACTTGGGTAAGTTGTACCTTTTCATCTTCCAAATTCGTCAATAATTTGGTTTTAATTAACAAAATTTTCGAAAGAAAAATACTTTTATCGAGAAATATCTCTGAAACGGTTTAATATTTTCGAAAACGGTTTGCTGCACCTTTATTGGCGTAAAATAGTGAGCATGTATGGCATATTTGATAATTCCACCTCTTTCGGTTCATGAGTTGAAATTTTTTTATCTCTTCTTCAGCACGTTTTCTGCCCCCTCCCCCTTCCGGCTGCCCAGTCGGGGGTCTCAGATGTCCATCATCGCGATCCTTGTTTCTTGTTTATCATGATGTAAAGAACAATTTGGCAGCAATCACTATATTTTAACGTCAAGTTGCACATGGGCCTCAAAGAATGAACTTGAGAAAACCCACTAAAATGAAAAAACAAGTGAGTATGCCTTCACGTGCGTGTGTCTCAGTAGCGCATTTTCTCAAAGAGGCATATTGTGGACGTAAAGAAATTTGGTTGAAGGAAAAACACCATTCCTTGCCCACTTTCTTCATTCGAAACTCATTGTGATATTTTGTTATCAGAATGGGGTACTTGCCAATGAAATAAATTTGAATGAAAATTCTTTCACTCATCAATATTTTTTTGTTTGAGGGCGGGAGCTGGGAGCGGCGACTAATCAACAGTAGTCTATTGTTTCCCATTAGTGTTGCCGTCTAGACAAGACAAGACAAGAGTTGCCCTACTCTTGTCTTGTCTTGAAATATCAAGACTATTTCACAATTTCAAGACAAGACTCTAACTCTTGATGAAAATTTTTCAAGAGTCTAGATAGACTCTTGAAATAAAATTACTATAAAACTCCCTTTTCCAATAAAAATACGTGTCAAAAATATAAACATCTTTTAGCAAGAAAAACCGGAATCTGTGGGGAGCAAGGGACACCCTTCGAATAGAGACTGCGCTCCAATAAAATATTCTATTTGGGTATACTCACGTTCAAATTTCAAAACAAAGACCCACTTTTATTGACACTGAAATTTATCATTTGTGTGAATGCTGAAAGAAAAGGTTGCCACCACCACCCCTCACCTGCTAGTATATATAGACGTAAATCTGCGAAGGCGTCTTCTATATAATGACAAGTGACAAGATACGATTTTATTGCCGTAGGTTGATGTCTGAGTGAATACAGTCAACTACTGTTCAGTTGAAAGAGTTTTCAAAAAATCTGGCACCGCGAAAGGAAATAAAAACCTAGCTTACCACAGTCTATCAGCTCAAATCGACTGAATAAGCAAGCCAAGAACAGTACCAGGTTGCCACATGAACGTCGAGAAACAGTCAACGAAAAAGAGTCATGGTTAAAAAGAAAGTCAATCAATCAACTTCAATATTTGCTGTTTGGTGTTCAAAACATTGCTGCTGAACGGTAAATGTGAATAATCGGGTTTGAGTAGAAGCCGGACTTCCCGGATGTCGTGCGGACGTGGTCCAATATTTTTGTCGAAAATATACCGATTGTTTGCAGACCTGTGTCAGGTTCCCGCTTGTGTCAACCTGACGCGGGCAAGAAGACTCCATTTCTCAAGTTGTGAAAAGAACACCAGCTTAATCGGTATTTTGCCTTGGTACATTAAAATGATATCGGGCTGCAGCTGCATGTTGTCTGAATAATTTTTCTTTTATTGGCGAAAAATACTTAATTTCCTATCGAGCGACCTAATTTCTTAGAAGTTGCGATCTGAAAAGGCGCAGCTATTTTTTGTAAAAGTGGAAATAAAGATGTTGGAGCAGTCAGTCCTTAAAAAAAAATCACTTGGACAAAACTTTCGCATGAGAACCGGGAAAAAAAACTAGTAGAGACATACAAAGTCTAAAAGAGATGGCATTTGAATATATAATTACAAGATATGAACAGAATTCGACATGGCATCTCTCTGGCAACGCTTTCCTATTCATTGATGCAAAATTGATTGATTATAGTGAACTCCCACTACAAACCAACAGGAAATCAAATTGTCTTCTGCTGATGTATAAAATTACAATATACAGAAAGATGCTGCATCGTGCTGTTTTGTTTTTCTTGATTTTTAATTGTAACCAGTGAATATTCATGGACCATAGACTGTAGGCTGCCTATCAGATACAGCCTGACAACAACGGTCAATGCATAATGACATGGTGGCCTGCTTAATGCGCAAGCGCAGAACAGATTCATCACTTCATTATTCTTCCAATTCAAACTCCCAAATTGCCAGATTTTTTTCTGAAAAAAGTAGGGGCTTTTGAGACGAGATATTTTATAGCGTCTGTATTGATCTCGGTACTTTGGTTCCAACAAATAAAAAGAAAATAGTATAAAAACCCATTGCAATCAGCTCAATTTCAAGTAAATACAGCTTTGAGTAGTATCTTGTCATACCTTTTACCCTTGATTAAGTTATTTTGAGTTGTCAATTAACCCTGCAAGAAATCTCCAAGCAAATCACACATTCAGTAGACAATAAAAACCGTCAACAAAAAGAAATATATCAGATTTTTTTTCATTTTTCTTTTCAAGAGTCTAATCAAGACTCTTGATCTTGACAGTCCTACTCTTGTCTTGTCTAGAAATTTCAAGACAAGAGTTTCTAGAGGTCTTGTCTAAGTCTTGACGCCTTTTCAAGACAAGATTCTAGAAAGTCTAACTCTAGACGGCAACACTATTTCCCATTTTTAGTCGGCTATCCAAATAGCGGAAGAATTAGATCGCTATGTCTTCGGGTTTATGTTTTCCATTTATCTCTTACTTTGAGGGCAGCGTATGGGGGTGGCAGCATTCGGCAAAGCAACTGTTGCACAGTTTGAGTAAGGAGTTTCTAAATGTTCAAGGAAATATGACAATCAGTGAAAATTGTGAAAGTTGCATTTTTTTTTGTTTGGGGGCGGGAGCTGGAGGCGGCGACTAATCAAAAGTGGCCTATCTCTTCCCATTTTTAGTCAGCTAACTATATAGCGGAACAATTAGATCGCTATGTCTTTAGGGTTATGTTTTACATTTATCTCTCACTTTGGGGGCGGCGTGTGGGATCGGCAGAGTTTGGAGTTTGGCGAAGAAATTCTTCCACAGTTTGAGTTTGGAGTTTCTGAATGTTTGAGGTAACATTAAAATGTAAATCTGTGGAAATTATTGAAAGTTGCACTTTTTATTTTGGGGGTGGAAGTTGGAGGCGGCGCCATATCAAAAGGAGCCTATTCTTTCCCATTTTTAGTTAGCTATTCATATAGCGAAAGAATTAGATCGTTATGTCTTCGGGTTTATGTTTTTCATTCATCTCTCACTTTGAGGGCAGCGTGTGGGGGCGGCAGCATTCGGCAAAGTAACTGTTGCACAGTTTGAGTTGAGAGTTTCTAAATGTAAGGGAAATATGACAATCAGTGAAAATTGTGGAAGTTGCATTTTTTTTTGTTTGGAGGCGGCGGCTAATTAAAAGTGGCCTATCTTTTTCCAATTCTAGTCAGCAATCAACATAGTGAAAGAATCAGATCGCTATGTCTTCAGGTTCATGTTTTACATTCCTCTCTCATTTTGGGGGCGGCGTGTGGGAGCGGCAGAGTTTGGCAAAGAAATTCTTGCACAGTTTGAGTCAAGAGTTTCTAAATGTTCGAGGTAACATTATCAGCTGAATCAGTCAAAATTGTTGAAAGTTGCACTTTTTTCTTTTGGGGGCAGAAGCTGGAGACGGCGCCATATCAAAAGTAGCCTATCCTTTTCCATTTTTAGTTGGCTATCCATATAGCGAAAAACTTGGATCGCTATGTCTTCGTGTTCATGTTTTTCATTTATCTCTTACTTTGGGGGCGGCGCGTGGGAGCGGCAGCGTTCGGCTGAGCAAATGTTGCATAATTTGAGTTGGCAGTTCCTAATGTTTAAGGGAACATCTCAATCAGTAACATTTGTGAAAGTTGCACTTTTTATCGTTTGGGGGCGGAATCTGGGGGCGGCGACTAATCAAAAGTAGCCCATCCTTTCCCATTTTCAGTCAGCTATTTATATACCGAAAGAATCAGATCGCTATGTCTTCGGGTTTATGTTTTTCATTTTAAAGTGATTGGGGGCGGTTTTTAGCAGGTTTTTCATGTCGGCGGCGCATACTGAAGACGGAATGTTTCTTGGCTTACGTACATAAGTGGCAACTATGTATTATTCAAAAAATGAGAACACCAGAGCATTAGGTCTGGTAGAAAGTGCAATATTATGTTATTTCAAGTTTATCGGGGGCGGTTTTCTTTATGTTGGCGGCGCAATATGGACATCCAATGAAGCCTAGCCCTCCTTTGGGAGTGGCAGCTATGTAACAGCGAAAAAATTAGAAAGCTAGGTCGTCTAGTTTGGGAGGAGTTCGAGGAACGGACGGACGGACGGACGGACGGACGGACGGACAAAGCGGTTGCAATAGCGATTTTCATCAAGATGGAAAATGCGCTAAAAAACACAAAGCACAATTCACCGATGAATTATTTTGAAATTGGGTTTTTCTGGATAAAAAGAAAATAAGAATCAAGTTACAATCTTAGATTTGGTGGACAATTTTTTTCGATATTTCACATTTTGCCGAACCGTGAGCGGCCATCAGCCGTATCCTCCCAGCGCTCCAGCCTGTCTCTTCACAAAGAAAAATGACTTTACGCGAGAGGAAATGATTGATATGATATTCTGGTATAGTTGCAGCGGTACGCTTTTTGATTCTGCATTTTGTGATACTGCAATGAAATTTGGCATATGCAAACTACATAAAATTCCAAGTGATTTGACTCGCAGCACTCAAAAATTTGTCCATTAGGGGGCGACTGGGGGCCCCTCAAAATTTCAAGATGTCAGAACTTTTACCATGCGCCATTCAGTACCGCCCTATTCACCGTACAGGACTAAAACAACTTTGTTCTTGACGATCATAACATTTTTTGTCATGTCAATTCCATTCTTCTTATAGAAAAAAAAAATTCTTTGCCTGGTCAACAAATTGGAAAATATATTTTTTTTGGACCACAAATGCCTAGGGTGTTCACTTGTTTTTGTGTGATCATCGATAAATCCGCATCCCCTTGATTCATTTATGCAAAGAAAACTTTCGCAGTGCTATTTTTCAACAAAGCAGTGACCTCAACTTACCATTATTTTCAACATTACCTTTTTCAATGTTTTATCCCGGTAAGAATGATTATTCTTATACTAGTATATAGCTTGAAGTTTTCTTCAACGATGTTGATGATGAAACAGCCTCATATTCCACCTGGAAGCCGTACATAATAATTTTTCTGCAAGGCCGTCAGATTTGGCATTTTTGATTTTCTAGCGGGAGCGCCAAAATGCCAATACACATGTCTCCGCCCGAGAGCACCGACCGGTTTGCTCTAGCGGGAAACGATATTCACGCCTGACAATTTTGCATTTTGTGATACAGAAATGAGAGTTGGTGCGAAAGTATCGAAACCGGTGCTCTTGGGCGGAGTGGTGTGTATTGACATTTTGGTCGCTCCCGGTAGAAAATCAAAAATGCCAAATTTTACGGCTTTGCAGAAAAATTAGTATGCACTGTTTCCAGGTGAAATCTGAGGCCGTTTTATCGTCCACACCGTTGGATAAAACTTCAAGCTATATATTAATACAACAATAATCATATATATTTATCGGGATAAAATATTGAAATAGGTAATGTTGAAAATAATGGTAAGTTGAGGTCACTTTTTCGTTGAGAAATAGCACTGCGAAAGTTTTCTGCAAAATTTATGTTTTCATAAATGAGTCAACAGGATGCGGATTTATCGATTATCACACAAAAACGACTCAACAACCTATTTGTGGTCCAAAAAAAATTATTTTATAATTTGTTGACCAGGCAAAGAAATTTTTTTTTCTATGAGAAGAATGGAATTGACATGACGAAAAATGTTATGATGGTCAAGAATAAAGTTGTTCAGGTCCTGTACGGTAGATTGAGGGGTATTGAATGGTGCATGATAAAAGTTCTGACATCTTGAAATTTTGAGGGCCCCCCAGTTGCCCCCTAATGAACAAATTTTTTAGTGCTGCGGGTCAAATCACTTGAAATTTCACGTAGTTTGCATAGGCCAAATTTCATTGCAGTATGTATCACAAAATGCAGAATCAGGGTCATTTCGCTAGCGTACCGCTGCAACTATAATAATACAGATATTCAGGATCCCACTTCGTTTTCTTTTTGCGTTGAAGCCATTTCTTTTGTTCGACAATATTCAGACTGACTAACTGACAGCTGCGTATTATGTAGCTTGCCTGTCATTCATCACGGTCAACTCAATTTTTGAAGAAAAAAAAAAGCAAATTGTGTGAAAATTTCCGATTATCTCGAAAAAATGAAGTTGAAGGGTGGGGTACTCTTAGTGAAAATGAAATAGGATAAAAAAAGGTATCGGATAACGTTATAAAATTAGGGGTACGAGGCATGCCCATTTTGAAAAAATGAGTTATGGTACTTTGGAATTATAACGTTTGATGGTTTTTTGTGAACGCCCTGTATCAAGAAATCGCAATTTTTTGACATTGGGATGTTGGCTTTTGACTTGACTATCATCGTGTCAAGTTTCATTTCTTAGTTTTTGAAAACAAGGCCGCTATGATTTTTTAAGAAAACTGTGGAAATGCAATTTTTTTGAGTTTTTAATTTTTAGTTGGTAGCACTGCCACACAATTGAAAAACAAAAATACAGGCATAAGACAATTGAAAAAGTTGCACATGAAAATCTTGGAGATGAAAATGCCAAAAAATATAGGGTGCTCTATTTAAAAAACTGACGTTTCGTTAATCTCGTCAAAATGGGACAACCTGTTAAGCTGAAAATGATTTTAGGTTATAGGTCTCATCAAACCATATAATTTACTTTTCCTCCACATCTTTTTCTCTATCTTGAACGGTAAAACCGCTATAGGATAATTACGCTAGAATGGACCATCCTGTATTTTGTCTTTTGAAGAAGTGGCGTCATTTTTCGTGAAACTGGAATTGTATCGCCAGTGCCGTAACTAGGGCGTGGCGAAGGTGGCATTTGCCACAGGCGCAAAAATTACAGGGGCGCAAAATTCAGCTTGGGTAATACCTATTACTAATTTTTTTCAATTTTTATTTCAAATTTTTACCTGAACCTATATCTACTTCTACCTACAACTCCACTAACTTCATAAATTAAAGAACCAAAAGCGGCTTTTTCCACCACCTTTCCATGACATGATCCAAAACAGCCACAAAACGGATAAAATTGAAGAGCACGGCGCTACAGAAAGTAGCATGCTGAGAATGAGCCAGCGCTCGCGCTCGGCGCTCGGCGCCCTTCGCCAGCGCCGTTCGGTCCAGGTGCTTTTCGAGTTCCAGCCTGACTATTACCGCATGTATTTACTTGCACTTTACACCAAACAAATACAAGAGCGCCGGATCAGTCTGCGATGGGGCCTCTCTATACTTATTCTGCAAAAAAATTTCATCTCTCGTTCAGTGAACTGAAGCTTGTCAAGTCGTATTTGCGCTTTTCTGTCGTCCAAGAAAGATTAACAAAGATATGTTCAATCGATAAAACAGCTACGTCAAGGTCGTCAAGCTTAAATTTTGTGAAATTATAGACATATTTTTTTAATCTAAATCTAGAAAAGTCCAGCTTGGTGGTTGAAGGTTCAAGATTTTTTCATTTTCCATTTTTTTTGTCAAAATTTATTTTCAGTTTCTTACTTGGGTATTTGAAATAGGGTAGCAACGTACATCTTTTTCCATTCTGATTCTAAATATTTTGTCAATAACTTGACAAGTTTTGTTTTGTTGTTCCATTTTTGTCTTTGTCATCCTATAGGTACTACTAGTATTTTGTTATTTTTGTTGAAGACTTTTTTGTGGGAAAAGATTATCAATTTGTCTTATTGTTTTTATTTCTGTGTTGAGGAACTCGACTGCAAAAGAATGGACGGCCGGGAGTTTGAAGAATTCTTGCAGGAGCCGAATAAATTTATTATCGATTTCACCTATTTTTTATTTGTCGTGTTTATTTCTGTCCTTGTTTGGATTAATGTAGGAGGGAAATCTTGAGGTTTAGGATGAATCAATGGTCTCGAATTTCTTTTCTGGCAACAACGTTTCAACGTGATTCACGTCTTCGTCGGGCCAAAAAAGTTAAAAGTAAAAAACAGGAAAAATGTAAATGGATATCAATGTCAGTCGATATTTTGACAGTGTACCAGTTGATACGATACGAAGACGTGAATCACGTTGAAACTTTGCCAGAAAAGAATAATGATAAGCATCTTATTGACCACTTTGAAAATTTTCTTTATAGATAATTGTGTTCCTATGACGACCAAAAATCCGGAGGAGGAGGAAATGGAAGCTTCCAGCCTTAATTCGAGATTATTATTAGCATTATTATTATTATCATCTGGGGAAAAATTTGCCTGCGGCGCTCTAGCGGGGCCTGCCCCCCTGGTATGTTTACTTCCTTAGGGCGCACAATTGCTACACTGCCACAGGCGCCAACAAGCCTAGTTACGGCACTGTGGATCGCCGCGCCGTCATCTACTCTCTTTACGGCCGACTCTAAATAGTAGAGGAAAATATGAAGCGAAATGTGCTTATTTGAGAAGTTCGTGTGCACGGAAAGGTAAAAAGCTGGGGTGCATTTTTTATGGTGTAGTATGGCTTGGGGATGAAGAATCCACTTGTCGTCAAAAAATCGTCCAGTGTGGGGGCGGTATGGGGGCGGTTTTGTGAAAAAACAGTTTTTTTTTAAATGTTCTACAGTTTGTCAGCTTTTGGCTGATATCAGCTTGGAACAAATCCGTTAACTGTAAGTTGTCGTAAATAATTTATGAATAAAAAGGTGATCATTTACTTTGCCATAAGAATACATGTAAAACTTGACTGCCTCGTGCGCAAAGAACGTTGAATATCTCAGTAACGTGTTGAATGACATTTTTCATTCCACTCCCACTCGATTATCTCCGTAACCACTAGTTCAATCAAAAAAGTTCCTTTTGTAAACCATGTTACCTATTCCATTGCGATTCTTGCGGTTTTTTCAGATTTGATTTATCTTGAATAGTAACTGAGCTAGGGACGGAATTGTAATGTACTGCATGCAGCGGACAACTGCAGCGCTGAGGCCCTCGCGTACCCCTGCCACCCGCGCATCCCCGCGAAGGCCTTGGTGTATTGAGGCGGGAAATCTGCAGACTTATTATTGTGGCTGATGATCGAAACATTGTAAAAGTGTAGTCGGTAAATTTGCAATATAAATAAATATATACCCCTTGAATTACGACGTACGTCTTCACATATTATAACAGTCCAGTCAAAATAGGTTTTAACCGGAAATAAATTCGGAAGTTGACGAAATTTGGTGGATCGATGCAGAATTGAACGTGCAATAACATACTGAAATTCTCAAAAAGCTTGGTTTTTTTAGGACCAATAAAAAAGCGCCATCCTTGAAAATTTTCTTTTTTTCTGAATGGCTTGTGAACTATTATCTCTTCAGAACACAGCACCAGCACGAGCAAAGCAAATGTAGCCCGTTAAATTCCCAAGAGATCGTACAAAACTCATCACTTTTTGGTCAATAGCCTCTGAGATATCGCGTCCACAAAAACGTAGTGAAAATTACTCAAAATATATTTCCGGATTTTATGTAAAAATATGCATGGTGTCAATTCAGGGGCTGTAACCTGGACAGCGAATGTGCGAATTTCAATGTGTTTTACATGCGGGAAAAGCTAATTCAACATTCGGTATCACACTTTTGTCTAGAAGTCAAGAAGTCGCCAACTTCAAAATGGTACTTTTCTTCGACCTGTGAAATCGATACTTGATGTCTCGAAGAATCCCCAAAAATCGATTTTTTTCATACCATACTATTTGCCTCATTTTTCACTTAGGTAGAGCAAAACCATCCAGGGAAAATCTTCATATTTTGAATACAGAAAAAATAACATGTTTCGGAATATTTATTCTATAGTGATGGTTTCTGAGTTGTATGGGTTGAAAGACTAAAACGACCTATTCAGAAAAAAAAAGGTAGTCCGGACACTAACTGCTGAATATTGTACTTGCATTTGATAATTGTTTTTAAATTCTTCAGATGTCAATATAACATTTGTGATGTTGTCGTGGAAGAACGGACAAAAGAACTTGATGGAAATGTATGGAATAATAGAGCTAATAATAATGGTACAAGGTGGGTGATAAATAATAAAAGCAGGATGGTTGACTAAGAGAAAATATTATTTGAATCAAAGGCGTTGTAAGAATGTTTAAAAGGGAAATCTATACAATCATTTAGGCAATTTTGGAAAGAATTATTAATCATAATCATCTAATCATCAAAATCATCTTAGAAAATCATAACTTCGTCCTTGGAACTAATTTTGAAATTTTACATGTTTGTAAAAAAGGACGGCTTTTAGATAGTATTAGGTTCTTGAAATTTGTAAAGCAACTAATAATTCTGTCCGAAATTGCCTAAAAGATTGTATAGATTTCTTTTTTAAACATTTTTACAACGCCTTTTATTTTGATAAGCTTCTTTCTTTCCATTCAACCATCCTTTCATTAATTCATCACCCACCTTGTACCATTATTATTAGCTCTATTATTATTTCATACATTTTCATCAAGTTCTTTTGTCCGTTCTTCCATGACAACATCACAAATGTTATACTGACATCTGAAGAATTTAAAAACAATTCACTTATCATTTACACAAACTTTATCTTCACCATTTATACAATGTCGGTGATTCGGTGTGTTATCATTCACCTTTTATGTACCTACCTACTTGTTTTATGTATTTTATTTTAGACTCCACACTTTGATGAAGAAGGGCCAGAGACCTGCGAAACCGGTCAGAAATAAAAACAATCAATTTGAAGGAAGATTGCGTGCAGGTCATTTTATTTATGAAAAAAATCGATTTTTGCGGATTCTTCGGGACATCAAGTATCGATTTCAAAGGTCGAGAAAAAGTACCATTTTGAAGTTATTTTGAAGTTGGTGACTTCTAAACAAAAGTGTGATACCGAATGTAGAAAAAGCACATTGAAATTCGCACATTCGCTGTCCACGTTACAGCCCCTGAATTGACACTATGCAAATTGTTACATAAAATTCGGAAATATATTTTAAGTAATTTTCACTGCGTTTTTGCAGACGCGGTATCTCAGAGGCTATTGACTGAACAGTAATGAGTTTTATACTGATCTCTTGGGAATTTAACGGCCTACATTTGCTTTGTTGGTGCTGTGTTCTAAAGGTAATAGTTTACAAGTTATTCAGAAAAAAAAACGAAAATTTTCAAGGATGGTGCTTTTTATTGGTCCTAAAAAAAACCAAGCCTTTTGGGACTTTCAATATATCATTCCACGTTCAATTCTGCATCGATCCACCAAATTTCGTCAACTTCCGAATTTATTTCCGGTTAAAACCTATTTTGACTGGACTATTATAATATGTGAAGACGTACGTCGTAATTCAAGGGGTATATATTTATTTATATTGCAAATTTACCGACTACACTTTCACAATGTTTCGATCATCAGCCACAATAGTAAGTCTGCAGATTTCCCGCCTCAATACACCAAGGCCTTCGCGGGGATGCGCGGGTGGCAGGGGTACGCGAGGGCCTCAGCGCTGCAGTTGTCCGCTGCATGCAGTACATTACAATTCCGTCCCTAGCTCAGTTACTATTCAAGATAAATCAAATCTGAAAAAACCGCAAGAATCGCAATGGAATAGGTAACATGGTTTACAGAAGGAACTTTTTTGATTGAACTAGTGGTTACGGAGATAATCGAGTGGGAGTGGAATGAAAAATGTCATTCAACACGTTACTGAGATATTCAACGTTCTTTGCGCACGAGGCAGTCAAGTTTTACATGTATTCTTATGGCAAAGTAAATGATCACCTTTTTATTCATAAATTATTTACGACAACTTACAGTTGACGGATTTGTTCCAAGCTGATATCAGCCAAAAGCTGACAAACTGTAGAACATTTAAAAAAAAACTGTTTTTTCACAAAACCGCCCCCATACCGCCCCCACACTGGACGATTTTTTGACGACAAGTGGATTCTTCATCCCCAAGCCATATTACACCATAAAAAATGCACCCCAGCTTTTTACCTTTCCGTGCACACGAAAGTCACAATAGAGTCTCATTTTTCCTCTACTAAAAGAAATCGAGGCGATAACTAAGAGGCACCATTACCTAGGGGGTCGGGAGAGTCAAGAGAGAAATAAATGGCATAAAAAACTCAAATTTCACGAGAAAAGACGCCACTTCTTCAAAAATCAAAATATGAACCAAAATCAAAAACCGTCTCGGGACAGCCGGCTTCTCAAAATTGATCCTAGAAAAAATCTGGATTTTTTGATGCATTAGTTGTTGGTATAAAAATTCTAGCAAGCGATTTATAACTTGAAAAACAAATCAGTCGTAGGAGGAATCGTTCCCAAAACGCTAGCCGCGTTACCCCGCTGCCGATTCTTTGCAGTAAATAGCTCCTGACCTGAGGAGTGTGTGTTTTTTCAAGTAGTAATTAACCTATGGACAGGGAGCTGGTGCCTCGAAACTTACGTCATAAGGCACATGATTTTAACCCTGTAGGTCTAATGTGCGTTGATAAAATTGTTAAAAACTGCTTTGTCTTACATGTCAGGACCAGTGTGATTCAACATCACATTAACACGGGGTGATTTGTTCCTGACGCAGAAAAAAATAGTACGGACTATGTGCTTTTCAAATCAAAGTTCTTCTTGCAAACCCTTATTTGCAAAACTAAACATTTTAACTGTGCCGTCCATGTATATATTAAGCTGTGTTTTATATGTTCGTAAAAACAGAAACAATTACACCTCCGGCAGAGATAACAATTCTAATTATCACTTAAGACAAAAACTAAACCTTGATATTCCTATGCATCGATTGAGCAGCTCTGCAAAAGGACCATTTGTAATGCCAATAAAACTGTATAATAAGCTACCACTAGCGATTAAAAAAGTTGAAAACCTATCTGTATTTAAAAACAAAATTAAATCATTGCTTCTAGCTCATAATTTTTACTCAATCCAAGAATATCTTGATTGTACGACATTAGATAATAAATTAGCCAAAGTGTATCTGTGATATTTGAGTGTAATTTTTATATATTGTAATTTGTTGACGTTTTACTCTATATTCTCTATATCTCTGACCAAATCATATTGTGTGACAATTCTCATGCTGTACCTACAGTCCTAAGAGAAATAAAGATTTATTTATTTATTTATTTATTTATAAACGCTGCTCCGATTCGGCAAGCTTCCAGGCGCCTACCATTGGCAAAGTAAGAGGAGGTGTGTAAGCTTCTGAGGAACATGCTGGATGAAGGCGTGATTGAGGAGGCAGCCCATGGTTTTCTCCGGTTGTTTTGGTTAAAAAGAAAGACGGAAGTGCAAGATTTTGCGTGGACTACCGCAAACTCAATGATGTGACAAAGAAAGACAGCTATCCACTACCTCGGATCGATGACACCTTGAGCACACTGTCTGGATCAAAATGGTTCTCAACGTTGAACCTGAAGAGTGGCTACTGGCAAGTTGGACTCCGCCATAAGGACAAGAATAAGATCGCATTCTCAGCGGGCAGCGGTCTTTACCAGTTTACGGTGATGCCTTTTGGGCTCTGTAACGCTCCGGCCACGTTCAAACGTCTGATGGACTGCGTTTTGCGAGGTCTTACATGGGAGACTTGCCTGGTCTACCTTGACGACGTGATGGTCATTGGTCGGACGTTTGAAGAACATCTGAAGAACCTCCGCGAGGTGTTTCGACGACTTCAAGGTGCTCACCTAAAGCTGAATCCGAGGAAGTGCGTGCTTTTCCAGAAGCATGTCAAGTTTCTGGGACACGTTTTATCAGCCAAGAGAATCGAAACCGACCCATCGAAGTTGGAAGCTGTTCGAGAATGGCCACGACCGAAGAATCAACATGAAGTCAGGAGTTTCTTGGACTTATGCACATACTACAGGAGATTTGTGGAGAAGTTCGCAGACATTGCTAAGCCCTTACACAAACTGACTGAGGACCGTACTCCATTCTTGTGGACCAAAGAATGTGAGGATTCTTTCAAGACTTTGAGGATCGCGTTGTGTTCGAGTCCCACCCTGGCGTATTCTCAACTGCATGGACAATACATCTTGGACACTGATGCCAGCAACACCGGAATTGGAGCAGTGCTGTCGCAATATCATCAGGGCCAAGAGCGAGTTGTGGAGTACTACCAACATCAAGGTGTTGTCCAAACCTGAAAGAAACTACTGCGTCACACGCAAGGAACTGCTGGCCATAGTGAAAGCTGTCCATCACTTCCACCAATACCCGGATGAAGACAAGCTACGACCTGAAGGCGAATTCAGCAGGATTTCAAGCTGGTGATCTTGTCTGGTTATACATTATACCGTATGTTCATTAAAAACTTCAATAAAGGGAGGCTGTGACGCAGGCCATTCGATCCAAAAACGGCCAGGTTATCATCGGTCCACAGCCTCCCATTATTGAATTTTTCAATGAACATACTGTACAATCCTCAACGGAGAAAGGGGAGGTCACCGAAGTTACATCCCGCCTGGGAAAGACCTTACACGGTGGTCAAGAGAATCAACGACGTTGTTTATCGGATCCAGCGAGCTCCGAGAGCCAAAATGAAAGTTGTTCACCTCGATCGTCTCGCACGTTACGCGGGGAGTAATGTTCAGCCTATTCGGGACGAACAGGCTTAAGAGGGGGACAGTGTTACGAAGCTCGCGACTATCCCGGCTCTTTCCGGAGAAATCTAGATTTCTGCGTTGCATTCGGGAAGCATCGAGAGACTGCAGCGGTAGGTCACAACACGTCGAGACTTCTGGTGGAGGTGCCGTAGAAGGTATGCGTATATTCCATTCGGCTCTGGAATCCATCTCGACGCAGATACCAGAAGAATCCTTGTGTGCTGAAAACTCCAACGATCAAACAGGAAGCATCCAGAACCTTCGATGCCACTATAAGAGAGGAACTCGACCTGGCGTCGAGACAGAGTTGGAATCGAGCGACCGTGGCGATAAGATCTCAAGAGACATTGTGAATTTCTAAGCGATTGATAATTGTGTGCGTTATTTATGTAGTTGTATCGGTGATAGTGAATAAAGGCAGATTGTTTACAAGTAAATCAGCGCGCTTAATTTCGAAATAGGTGAACCCAATACCGTTACAATACCTTTAGCGAAATTCGACGATGCCAAGGCTTTCAAGCTCTAATCACGTTCCGGATTCAATTCTCAATTCAATTCGATTGAATTTTTTTTCCAATAAAAGATGTTATCCTTACTACAAAGAATCATTAATTAACAATTTTTCTTCTTGTTTTTGTCGTGTTTTCTAGTGGATATCAAATATTGCTTTTGACTCGGAAGGCGATACGTTTGAGTCATCTGTATTCACAAAACGTTAACTTTGTCGTTCTTTTCGAAATAGCGCCAATTTGAATCTAAATTGACAAGAAAATGAATCAGCATTGTGCCTGTGATGTTCCAAAACACGACGGATCAAAAATGGAAACATGAATTTCTCTATTACCCATCGCAAATCATTCTGATCCTGATATCACCGGCCATTCACGCCAGATAAATGTCCAATAATTCACTGTTCGGCAGTTTTACAAAAGTGGAATTTATCGAAAATCTGACTTTATCCTTAATATGTGTGCTGGTGTGTCCCGGTGTAGGTACTGGTACGGTACACCCAGAACCGCTGTTGTCCCCACCCACATCTTCGGACAAAACTCTTAGACCTTGGTGTTTGATGATAGCCAGGCGTAGGTCTTAATTAACATGTCCGTATTTATACCTATATAACTCGTCTATTGAATGTAAAATCGGGCGACGTAATATTTTATGTCAGGATGAACACGTGTATTTCGCGCTTTAATCGTCCAATCTGACACCTAACGTCTTTGGGTTTGCTTGAGTCTGGTTACACAGACTTATCACTTCCCGCAAGACGGACGTTCATACATCTCGTATGGAAATTGCAGTGCCATAGTGTGGGAAGGCAACACCCTTCGCTCATAGACGCCCGCCTATGTTTGCAGATACCATCAGCTCATAGAGATGTATATGCTAAATTGTCGTGGCGAAATTCTTATTGTGACATGTCAATTTTATCAATACACCAAAGATTGCCCACAAATCTGTCGATAGATATTTTAATTCAATAAAAACTATCAGCGCTGTATAGGTATAGTAGGTACTTATTACACTTAGTCCCACGGAGATATCACGATCTAGGTTACCAGATTCAACTGTTCTAGAACGTTTGATATAGGTACCTCTTCATGGATATACCTGTCTTACTGTGGATTCCACCAAAAGCTGTATAATGAGAATATTCTGTGATATCAGCAAGTTAACTTCAATTTTCTATGACACAGCCAACAGCATGACCATTGCTTATAGCAACTAACTCAGGTTTGAGTCAACTCGCTTATAAAACTTTTGGTGGAAACCGCAGTAGGTCTACACAAGTTGTATCGCAAAATCATGATACTTATTGCGTATCATCGTTCATCGTGGAAATCACACGACTTTAAACCATTAAAAGAATAAAGAAAATATTAACTATTGTTACGTTAAACCTAAGAATTGCGAAGCTCTCGAACGTGGAAGCGCGGAATTAAAATGGTGAAGTCGAGGCGGAGTGATTCTGGCAGATCGCGAATGGTGGAGGTGCGTCGCGATGAATCGTCGAAGTCTCTCAGGCTGTATTCGCAGGGTAATCATAGCTCTCCCTCAAAAATTAAGACAAAGATTTATGAAGATTTTGATGGGATTCCATCGAATGTTCACCTTGTTTCCGTTTGGATTACCCACATTTTTTTAGAAGCCGAATAGCTAAATCATTGGAAAAGTTTATAAAATATTGCTGGGACATTTTTTGACAAACAAAAAAATCATCAACTGATGAGCCCCCCATAGCGGCGAAACACGTGCCTGTGCAGCTTCGATCCGATCGTCTGATGTTGTGGTAGTCGGAGAGCTTTGTTTCATGAAAAATGTGAGGTGCCCGCTAAACGACCCAAAGAAGCGCAATATGTTTATATTTGCGTGCTTGTTGTCTTTTACTATACAGGGTGTTTTAGGGATGATAATAAAAATTCAACTGTGGGTAGATCTCGTCAAAATATAACGAAAACCTACATACCATTTTGCAAAGTTCGGCCTAATGACGAAGATACAGCCCTCCAAAGTTCACGTTTTTCGGATTTCAAAAATTTGCAACTCAAGAACGTTTCAACAAATTCAGCTTTAATTCAGCGAAAGCTGGTGTGTCATAATTATCTATTAACCTACCAAATTTGGAAAGAATCATCCAATCAGTGGTGTAGGAGTTATGAGGGTCAATAATTAAAAAGCATCCGAAGCAATGTTGCGACTTGAGGTGACCCCTCACAACTTCTACGCCACTGATTGGATTCTTTCCAAATTTGGCAGGTTGATAGATAATTAAGACAAACCAGCTTATGCTGAATTGAAGCTGAATTTGTAGGAACGTTCCTGAGTTAAAAATTTTTGAAATTCGAAAAAAGTGAACTTTGGAGGGCTGTATCTTCGTCATTAGGCTTTGCAAGAACTGCAAGAGCACAAGAACTTTGCAAAATGGTATATACAGGGTGTCAGTTTTGGTTTTCGAGATATCGAGAGAAATAAGAAATTTGTAATTTTTGTTTTCATTTTTTATTTGAAAAACGGTTGAAGGTAGCCTTTCTTAATAAGGACATTGTGCAGGCACTTTTCCAAAGGGAATTCATTGTTGCCAAAATCTTTATTCTAGCTTCCAAAACAAGCGAGATATGACATTAAACTTTTTTTCTCTTATGGGCGCCATATTGGATTTTGACATTTTTTAATACAATATTTTTTATCTGGTTACAACGATGTGTCACATGCCACTGTTGAATTCATGCTTTTGAGCAAACAATGTTTTTTTTATTTTTCAAAGAGTGCTTTGGAAACAAAATCAGCACCGACAATAAAAAAAAACGTAAATGGTTAACATTTATTCAACAGTGACATGTGGCACATCGTTGTAACCAGAAAAGAATACCGTGTTCAAAAAATATCAAAATCCAATATGGCTGCCATTAGAGCAAAAAGTTGAATGTCGTATCTCGGTTGTCTTGAAAGCTAGAATAAAGATTTTGGCAGCTTTAAATTCCTCTTGAAAAAGTGCCCTAACAATGTCTAGATTAGAAAAGGCCACCTTCAACCGTTTTTTGAATAAAAAATGAAAACAAAAATTCAAATTTCTGTTTTCTCACGATATCTCAGAAACTAAAATCGATACGAAATTTTTGGATCATTGATGGTCATGAAAACGCGCAACTTTTTCCTAATTTAACCAACTTTGTATCTCTCAAGATAAGCGAGATACCCATGCTTAGCCTCGAAAAACGGACACCCTGTAGGTTTTTGTCATATTTTGACGAGATCTACCCACAGTTGAATTTTTGCTATCATCCCTGAAACACCCTGTATAGAGGTGCCTGAACAAGGATGTCTATACTACTGGCTGGATAAGAAACTTCGCCGCCATCTTGAAGCTTGATTTGAATCTGTGACCGTCGGGATTGTCATCGTGACATTCGTGATGGACGCCGCCAGCCTCTTGTGCATCCATGGCGAATTATCGTTGATTATGCCGCGCAAGCCCAATAGTGTTCGCAACAAGCGGACCTCGCAACATAACACACTTTTTGTTGCAGGTAATTGACTAATTGCTATCATTTTACAAGACCGGGCAGCAAACTTCTGAACGACAGTTTCGAGCGTGCTCCGACTGAACGTGACTATGGTTACGGGTGGCGGACCAGTCGCAGACAATAACACTTTGACCGTCGGGACTGTCAAATCTCGGCTTCACCTTTCTACGTCAAAACCGGCGAAGCTTCTTGTCCAGTCAGTATAGACGTCCTTGTGCCTGAATCACTTGGAATATTGAATTAGAAAAAATTTAAAAAAATCCTTGAAGGTGCCGACTTTAGCGGGTTTTCCTTGGAAAGGAGTCGCACAGAAACCGCATGTTATGTAGTAGGTATAGGGTTCGTAGCTTTATAGAATACCCATTGTTTGTATAGGTATTGTTCGAATATAATTGAGACGATTGTTTTAAAACAAACACTGTTCATTTCTGCGTACTACTACAATAAATACACCAACAATTATTCACGCTTGGAATTATATCGCAGGCACTTCGCTTGTTATCACTCGCTATCTAATTCAATACTGCCGCGAGCTGCCAGCTGATGCCTTATATGAGGCCTCCGAATAATGTTCTCGAGCTTTCTGTCTACTTCCAGCAAATTCCATGGTGGTCTGGCATATGCGGTTTCTAGATCATTCCTGAATAATCGTGCACTTTACCCGTATAATTCTGCCGGGCTACGAGCGGCGCCTCCGCCAAAATGAACAGATCTTTCTTGATCGAGCATTGAAGTCTACCTTCAGTTTCACATACACGAACGCTCTGGAATGCACCAGATCGCTCCAGACTTCTACACTGCGATCTAATGATGGAAAGATCCAGAAACATCGAGTGTTTACCAATATGTACGAGATCGCCGTTCTTAACACTGCCCCTCTCTTAAGCCCGTTCGTCCCGAATAGGCTCATCGTTACTCCCGAAGTAACGTGCAAGGCGATCGAGGTGGACAACTTTCATCTTGGCTCTCGGGGCTCGCTGGATTCTGTACACGACGTCATTGATCCTCTTGACTACCGTGTACGGTCCTTCCCACGACGGATGCAACTTCGAAGACCTTCCTTTCTTGCGTTGAGGATTGTACAACCAGACCAGGTCGCCAGCCTGAAATCCCGTGGAGTTCGCCTTCAAGTCGTAACGGGTAACGAACCGAACGAACGAACTAACTCGTGGATGTCGCACATTCTTTGCCTCAGGTTGTCGACGTATTCGGGGATGTCATTAGGATCATTCTCCGGCGTGTCAAATTGCAAATCACAGGGGAGGCGAAGCTCTCGGACAAAAAGAACACGTGCTGGTATTCCCCAGCACAGCAGTATTTGGTGTGGTGTCGTGAATGGCAGCGCGATACGCCATCAGGAAAATCGGCAGATGACGATCCCAGTCTCGCTGATGCTCGTCGACGACCTTTGACAGGTGCTGCTCCATCGTCCGGTTGAACCGTTCAACCATTCCGTCGGACCGTGGGTGAAGGGGCGTCGTCCTGGTCTTCTGTATTCCGAGTAGAGTACAGATACCTTGGAACACGTTGGACTCGAAGTTTCGTCCCTGGTCTGAGTGTTGCTCCAGAGGTACTCCGAAGCGGCTTATCAGATTGTCCACCAGCACCCTTGCCACTGTAGAAGCCTCTTGGTTGGAGAGGGCGTACGCTTCCGGCCACTTGCTGAAGTAGTCCATGGCAACCAGGATGTATTTGTTGCCATCTTCCGTTGTCGCGAACGGGCCAGCCACATCGATCGCGATGCGTTCAAAAGGCGCTCCAACATTGTAAGTCTTCAGCTCCCCTCGGCTGCGAGTTCTTGGTCCTTTGCTGGCCGCACAAACCTCGCACTGGCGACACCATGTTTCCACGTCGTTTCGGCAGTTCACCCAGTAGAACCGCTCGCGCATTTTGGCCAACGTCTTGTTTGTCCCAAGGTGCCCTCCAGTGACGCCATCGTGCATCTCCTTCAGGACCTCTCTCACTCTCTTCTTGGGAAGCACCAATTAAACCATCTCCTTCTTCCCATCAGGACTCTCCCAGACCCTCTTCAACAGCCCATTCTCCATCCTCAGAGAATTCCACTGAGCCCAAAGAGCCTTGAATTCGGGCCCTTCACCTGATATCTCGGCCCATTCCGGTCTGTCCTGGCCAAGTTCCTTCCTTTCAGCTAGCGTACCGATGGCTGGGTCCTCACGCTGCTCCTTCTTGAGCTCAGCCGTAGTCCAATTTCTCGGGGTGTCGAAAACGATTGCCTTGACTTCGACGTTCCCATTCTGCTGGTCTACCCTCTTGCAGTGCTTAAAGTCTTCGTTGCATGGTCTTCGAGAAAGAGCATCCGCGTTGCCATGACTTCTTCCAGGGCGGTGTTGGACTTTGAAGTCATATTGTTGCAGTTTCTCGATCCACCGTGCCAACTGTCCCTCGGAATTCTTCAACTGTAGTAGCCATTTCAGGGCAGCGTGGTCGGTCCTCACCAAAAATTTCCGGCCATAGAGGTACTGGTGAAAGTGATCGACAGCTTTCACTATGGCCAGTAGCTCCCTACGCGTCACGCAGTAGTTTCTTTCAGGCTTGGACAACACCTTGCTGTAGTACTCCACTACTCGCTCTTGGCCCTGCTGGTGTTGTGACAGCACTGCTCCGATTCCACTGTTACTGGCATCAGTGTCCAGGATGTACTGTCCTTGAGGAAGAGGGTATGCCAGAATAGGACTCGAGCACAATGCAATCTTCAAAGTCTTGAATGAGTTTTCACATTCCTTGGTCCACAGGAATGGCGCACGGTCTTCAGTCAGTTTGTGCAAGTGCTTAGCAATGTCAGCGAACTTCTCCACAAATCGCCTGTAGTATGTGCATAAGCCCAAGAAACTTCTGACTTCATGCTGATTTCTTGGTCGCGGCCATTCTCGGACAGCATCCAATTTGGCTGGATCGGTTTCGATTCCTTCAGACGGCACAACGTGCCCCAAAAATTTTACTTGCTTCTGGAAGAGCACGCATTTATTTGGGTTGAGCTTGAGATGTGCACCTCGAAGACGTCGAATTACCTCCCGGAGGTTCTTCAGGTGCTCCTCGAAGGTTCGACCGATGACCATCACGTCGTCGAGGTAGACTAGGCAAGTTTCCCACGTAAGACCTCGCAAGACGCACTCCATTAGACGTTCCAACGTGGCAGGTGCGTTGCAAAGTCCAAACGGCATCACAGTAAACTGATAAAGGCCGCTACCGGCGGAAAACGCCGTCTTTTCTTTGTCGTCGTTGTGGAGTCCTACTTGCCAGTAACCACTCTTCAGGTCAAGCGTCGAAAACCATCTCGATCCAGACAGCGTGCTCAAAGTGTCGTCAATCCGAGGAAGTGGATAGCTGTCTTTCTTCGTCACATCATTGAGTTTGCGGTAGTCTACGCAAAATCGTGTACCACCGTCTTTCTTCGTGATCAAAACAACCGGTGAAGACCATGGGCTTGTCGATTCTTCGATCACGCCTTCATCCAACATGTTTTTCAAGAGCTTCGACACCTCTTCTTGCTTCGCCAATGGTAGGCGCCAGGGAGCCTGTCGGATCGGTGCGGCGTTCTCAGTGTTGATCCGATGTTGGATCACGCTGGTCCTTCCGGTAGGATTACCTTCTATCGCAAAGGCTACAGCTTCTTCCTGGATGAATTGCGTCGCAAGCTCCTTCTCCTTGCTACTCAGATGTTTCCAGTCAGGCGGAGAACATCTCCACTAGCTTTTTCTCCAAGAGCTTGGGAGTCGCAGCCTTTGTCGATATGTCTTCGCAGCGTGAGATCCACTCTACGGGTTCACACTTGCCCAGGGTCTCTCCTTCCTTGATTGTTTTGCTCGTCTTGTTCGGGTTAATGACTTTGATCGGGATCTTTGTCTTGTCCATGTTAATCAATGTCTTAGCCATGATGCAGCTGGCAGCTGTGTTGGGTTCAGCAATGCCAGCGACATGTCCTCCAGGTTGTCCGTTCAGTGTTGCCCACACGATTTTCTCGGAGTTGGCGGCTACACGAACGGTTTCAGCCGAAAGTAGGCGGATTTCTTCAGCGGCCTTCATGGATGTTCTAAGCGCCAATTCCTCGTTTCCGATTTTCAACGTCCGCTGTTCAACATCCAGGATGAATCCGTATTTATCCATCAAGTCCAGG
Organism: Anaspis maculata; assembly: GCA_949128115.1. Classification (NCBI taxonomy): domain Eukaryota; kingdom Metazoa; phylum Arthropoda; class Insecta; order Coleoptera; family Scraptiidae; genus Anaspis; species Anaspis maculata. The sequence continues at coordinate 45,743,589 of OX421963.1, forward strand.
CCAAGTATGAAGTCGTCAACAATGTCAGCGACCAGGAACTTTTCTCGCAGAAGAAATCGTCCGAAGCGAATGCTTACTTCAGCTTCTCCGTGCAATGTAGCAGACTCTCCGGTAGCTGTAGTCAAACGAGCGCCGTCCCTCAGTGGCACAATGCGTTGCTTTCGAAGTATCCCTTGTCGAACGATTGACTTCGTGGCTCCCGTATCGATTACGAACACGCAATCGTCCTCGTCAAGCTTTCCACTGAGAAGAAGGCTATTGGGTGACTTCTGCAGCAGTGAGACGGAGCAACTCCTGGGGCATTGAGGACTGCCAGCCAGCGTGCACCTCTTTGCGCTAGATGGAATTAGTTTTCCTGATAGCGTCTATCAGGGCTGGGAGTTCTCCGTCCCGGTGTGGAACGGTCACTTGAACTCGACCTTTGCCTGCAGTCCCGAAGCAGATGTCCCGGTTTTCTACAGCCGAAGCAACGCGGTCTTCCTCCAGCTCTTGGCTCGCTTTGGGGTCTGTTCCGTGACATGGCGCTAAGAAGTTCCTCAAACATCTCCTTCACCGATTTCTCGGAAGCATGTGATGCTCCGGATTCATCAAAGTTCACCTCTTTAAGACGATGAGGGCGCGATGCATCCTTGGCAGCCTCGATGCGAATAGCTTGGATGAGCGCGTCGCTGATGTTGGCTGGATTGCTGATCATGACCATCTGACGCAGATCTGGATCTCTTAGTCCGCCCACGAAGGTCTTTTTGGCGATGTCGGCCAAAACATCCGCTGGATGAGCTGGATAGGCCAGGTGAACCAGCCTCAGGACTTCGGATTCGAATTCCGGAAGGCTTTCTCCGCTCTTTTGTGTCCTGGCCTTCAGCTGGGTTTGATGGATCTGCCGCACATGATTGTCCCCATACCGAAGCTCAAGGACCCTCGTCAGCTTGGCAAAGTCCTTCTGCTCACTTTCAGGAATCGTCTGGAGCAGCTCCAACGCTGGGCCTCTGAGAGCCAGGATCAAAGCTGTAGCTCTCTCATCGTCGCTCCATCCGTTTGCTTCGGCAGCGGCATCGAACTGCCTCTTATAGGTAGTCCATGGGCTTTTCCCATCGAAGTTCGGCAGCTTCACACGATGGACACCCGCTGAACTGACCATCGCAGCACTGGAGGCGGTTTTCTGAACCTGTTGCTCCAACTTCGTTATATTGGCCTTCACCGCTTCCACCTCTTTTTCTACCATCGCAACCATTTTCTCTTCCAGCTTGTTTACACTGCCGTCGAAATACCGCGTTTGTTGTTCCACAACGGCTAATATTTCTTCTCTTCCCTCCAGGCGTTTCCTTTCCTGTTCTTCTAACAGATTTCTCAATTCCTGTTCTTGCCCTTCTAGAAGATTCTTCAGTTCTGCCTTGTCCTCTAAACGCTCTTCGACGCATTTCTTTTCCTGTTCTTGAAGAAGATTCTTCAATTCTTGTTTCTCTTCGACGCGTTTACTTTCTTGTGCCAGAAAAAGAGTTTTCAATTCTTCTTTTTCTTCCAAACACCTTTTCTCTTGTTCTTCTTGGAGACTTTTCTGCTGCTGCATCATCGCCATCATGTTCGCCAAAACGTCTTCGACTCCTGTCTTCGACATGCTTCTCGTCTTCGGCATTTACTAAATCACGAATGTTCCGAACGTCCTGTAGTCGCAGGCCCAATTACTCACAATTATACCGCTTTTTGACACCAAATGTTACGATATTTCGCGTACGGGTTCGAATATAATTGAGACGATTGTTTTAAAACAAACACTGTTCATTTCTGCGTACTACTACAATAAATACACCAACAATTATTCACGCTTGGAATTATATCGCAGGCACTTCGCTTGTTATCACTCGCTATCTAATTCAATACTGCCGCGAGTTAACAATCCGCAATATAAATTCTTGAACAGCATTATGGAAGGTTACGATCTGAGAAATAGTGACATCCCGTTGTATTTGAAAAGATTTTTCATGCAGCTTAGAACTACAAACGACACTCCCCTCCATCTATATATAAACGGGATGTCATGTCATATAAGATAAATGGTAGCTACAGGTGCACAATGTGTAACCTTGACTCACATGAAACTCTTGGTCACATAATCTTTGACTGCCCACTATACAGAGAATTTAGGCTAGGACCAGTTCTAGGAAGCCAGGTCTTACCATTGGACCAACACGAGATTCTGATTAGTACCAACATAAAGATGATTTCAGCCCTATACAGGTTTTTGGTCGACGCCCTAACTTTAAGATCGTTCGTCCTAAATGAGTAAATAAAACTTGCCTCTTGCTCGCCTGTTCCGCTGACGGTGGGTCGCGCTGGATATCGAAGGGTTGCGTGGGCTGATTTGTATGGGTGGCTCTTTTACTTACCCGATTTTAATGTGTTGTCATGTGAAAATTTTATTAATGTAGCTCACGTAAACAACGTTCTGTATATGTTATTGTTATTGTTCTCTGTGTGAAAGTAGAGGCGTTGTCTCGCTTTTTTAAATTTTTAGACACTACATTTTCTCTATCACGCTTTTTTTTCTACTGCTTAGGATTCTTTTGTGTATCATGAAAGCAATAAACCTATTCTATTCTATTCTATTCTACTGCCGCGAGCTGCCGGCTGATGCCTTATATAAGGCCTCCGAATAATGTTCTAGAGCTTTCTGTCTACTTCCAGCAAATTCCATGGTGGTCTGGCATATGCGGTTTCTAGATCATTCCTGAATAATCGTACACTTTACCCGTATAATTCTGCCGGGCTACGAGTGGCGCCTCCGCCAAAATGGACAGATCTTTCTTGATCGAGCATTGAAGTCTACCTTCAGTTTCACATGCACGAACGCTCTGGAATGCACCAGAGCGCTCCAGACTTCTACACTGCGATCTAATGATGGAAAGATCCAGAAACATCGAGTGTTTACCAATATGTACGAGATCGCCGTTCGTAACAGTATGTACGTTTATCCAGTTCTTGATCACTTGGAGCCGAAACTTCGACCGACGTCCAGTAAAATTCCCTATCTGCGGCTTGCGGTTTCTGGACACAATATGTATGCTCCTGCCTAAATTTTCTGTGTAGGCATAATCACTACATCGTGGAGGTATAATATGAATAACTTGAAAATTGATAGGCAAACCATTAACCTCAATACCTACCTATCGAATATAAAAATCACCTTCCGGCTAAATGTAAAATCTTAAATTGCCAAGGGCTCACGACACCGCCACTGCACAATAAACTTGTATCAACTCTGCAATTTTTCAAACATCAACTCAGCGTCATTATTGGCTTCATAAATTACGCACACCACAACACCATCAACCTGTACACGGCGGCGGTTTCCTATATCTACCTTCAACATGTAACAGGTAGTCGCGTTCACACAGGTGGAGTTGTTGAGCAGTTCATTGTCTCGAAAAACTATTTCTCTACTGAAAATACTTACCTACAATATTAATTCATAATTCATTCATTTATATACAATGTCTGGTAGCCAAGTTAGGCGTCAAAATTTTATTAATGGGGTCCCTCGGGGAACAAGAACGGGACCACGCCTCTCAAAGCGCGTTTCAGGCTTGGAATTTCTATCTATCAAACAGACCAGATGCATTATCTTAACACACTAGTGTAGGAGGCAACGGTACAAATGCGTAAATAATCACCGCGTTCAATACAACAGGCCGACCATAAAACATGACATGCTAATAAAATACCAATTGAATTATTCATTATTATTAAAATTTAGTGAGCTTATCAATAACCATACTTATGTACAGTTAAGTACAGTCATTCTGTATGAAGACTGCAAAAATTGCATGCACTTGCCTACTCCAAAGACAATTCATTCAAAGAGCTTTGTATAAAGTGAGTCCGATAAGGCATTTAGGATGGTATGATGATTACGACTGACCGAATCCTTAGGGATACCTAGGCAATGTTATAGTTGCAAAAAGTGCCGTCAAACATTGAACCAAACAGCGCCACGCTGGAGGACTTCCCTTTTCCCTTACACGAATACACAGCATTAGAAGAGTGTTCTCATGGTTCAGGTTCATACTAACTGGTTACCTATACAACAGATGAATATTATTTATTGTTTTATGAACTTGAATATGAAACGAGAAACGCTAAAGATTATGGCCACTGGATAGCAGGTGTTACCAATGCCGCCGCGCCGTGACTCCACAGATGACGTAAAACTAGGAAGGTACGCTTGAAAATACCTCAGCAATTCCAGACCATCATTATTCATGCCAATTTTTTACGAAGGTGTTAATTGGACGCCAAATCATTGGTTTGGATGCGAGTCCCAGTTCGTCACGGGTGTTTTCGCGCACTGTTTTCTTCATTACGTGTGCGCATTTTCAGTCAAACAAATTTCACTAAACGAAATTAACAGTTTAGTCTCTTCTCAACTGCGATTAAGCTTATCCTAATAACCTCGACAGTTCCAGTAGAATATAGATATTATTATTACGTATACAGGGTGTTTCGGTGACCTTGCATAATACTTCGGGAGGTGATTCCTCTCAAAAAAATAAGTCGAAAAGTAAGAGTAACATTCTACCCTAAAATTCTTCCTAAGGGAGTTACAGCCCTTCAAAGGTACGAAGTTGAACAAAGTTTTTAATTATTTGCCGGAAAACCGTCAAAGGTAGGAGCTTCAAATTTGATATAGAGAAGTTTCTCAACAGTGCAAATAAACATGCAAAGTTCTAAACAAATCTAACCAGTGGCAGTGAAATTAGAGGGGATTGAGATTATGTTGAAAATTATTCATGACACGAACGGATTTCTTACGGAAAAAATGCAAGAGGATTAAAAGTTTTGGATTGAACGATTCTATCGAAAAAATTACATTTGAATCTCTTATCTTTGACAGTTCTTGAGCAAATAATTGAAAACTTTGTTGCATTTTGTACCTTTAAGGAGCTGTAACTCCCTCAGGGAGCACTTGAGGTAACTGTACATCGGGTGATTTTTGAAATTTTGAATTATATTTAGCTAGCTATGAGAGTAAAAAGGTATGTCCTATGTTGAATTAGGTTCACTTGTACCGTGATTCTAGTCGGCTGTGAGATTTTGTTTTTTAAGTTTCCAAATGTGAAATATAGAAAATCCCAAAACTTTGCAGTTGGCTGCTCTGGCCGGACCGGTTTTGATACACATTTTTTGCGTATTTCCTTTGCAGATAGCCGGAACATTTTTGCGGGACGTGATGTCTGACGCTTTTTTCCATTTTATTGGAAAATGTAACAATTTTTCGACCTGTTTTTAATTTTCGCCAATGAACAAATAGATCAAGAGAGCCTTGACATTTGACAGTTGTGAAAAATATTCCTAACCTGTTGAAGCCGGTTCAACTTTCAATGCTTCAAATTAAAGAGTATACAATGCCCTTCGTCCAAAAAAGGGGCCCCATGCAATCATCAACTCTTTCGCCTCTTCCAGTCAAAAATACAAGTCAAACCCTGAAGAATTATGGGCGATACAAGGATCGCCGTGCAGTCTGTCACTGGCAAAAGAATTTACGTGTAAAAAGTAAATTAAACCAAAGTTCAAAAAACCCAGCCGCTCAAAGTTGCGTATTGGACCGAAATTAATGTTGGTACCTTCAATTTGCAATTTGCTTTCGTTTTGGGGCTTTCCAGGACGAGTTTTTGTCGACCCTGAATGGCCCGCCGTCAAGATGACTTAGATTTGCGGCCGCCCCGTGCTCTTTTGGTGTCTACATGACGGTAATACAACTCTGCGTCCCCCTAGTCGCACTTCCACATATGACCAGGTCAGTTTTCCAAGATTTTAATATCAATTTGATAAGAAATATAGCTTCATTTCCAGAGAAGTCAGTTTCACACCAGGTGAAAAGGCGGCAAGCCTACAATGCTAAAGTGGAAAATTTGACCAGCCAACTAGAGTCACAGTACAAGTGAACCTACTATAACAGTACCGTGCCTATATATTCTCCAAGCTGTTTTGTATGTGGAGTGCAATGAAGGGGACTACCAGGCATATCCACACACTTCCAATAGGTACTCGAAATAAGGATCGTCTTGTAGAGTTGACGGCACACCACAGGGACCTGTAGGCGGGGCTAAACAGAAAAACAAAAATCGTTTTTGACGAATCCGTGTGTTGAAATAGGGAAAACAACACCGTCAGCTGGAGTGGTGAACCATTACCAGGTCACAAGCGAACCTAAAATCCCACTGCAAATCTAGGTGCACCACTAGATGAACTAAGTTCGCGCAGTTAGGCTCCGCCCACACGTCCCTTTGGTATTCCGACTACTCTAATACCCTTTCACAGACTTAAACGATTACGAGAGGCTCGTACCACTACCACTACCATGGGCTCTTATTCTATAATAAACTGCCATATAGTCTGGGAGATAAGTCTCCAGCGCAACTCAAGAGATCCCTCAAAGACGTCTTGCTAAGAAATGCTTTTTATTCAATAGCCGAATTTCTAGCCTTTGAGTTCGTAAGTTAGATTTAAGTACCTACTTACCAAAGAATCCAAAGATTAATTGTTTATTCGCCATTCAAGTATTTACCTATTTATTACCTTACCTCATTTTTGTTATGTTTTGACGGGTGTAAATGTTGATTTTGTACATAATAGCACGAGTAAAGATTATCAATTATCATACGTTTCCTCTTCTGCAGCTATTTCCAATTCAAAATTAAAAAAAGATCCGATATAAGACGTAGGTAGTGCACGGTTCGGCCAAAGTCGAAAATGACAAAAAAAATTGTCCACGAATTTTGATACGTGCAAGTGGTTATTCACATGTTTTCATCTGGAAAAAACCGTTGTACCAAAATTGTACCATTGTTAGTTTTTGATTTTTCTCAAAAAACGAAAGTTATGTGTCATTTGATAATGATTATCGCCCACATGCCCAATTCAGCTAATCAGAACAGCCGAATATGACACACGTGACTCAGTTTAAGCTATCGATTATTGCATACTAGCAAGTGAAAATAGTACACTAGGTAAAAGCACCATATTAGGGGTGATTCAAAATTTTTGAGTTAGGATTTTATGATGATTTTTTCAACTGGCTGGGAATAATTTAAACAAAAACGTTTTTTTTTTACTATGGCAAGCTTTCAGTCCCCTCTCCAACATATCAAATGTCCTCATCTCTGGGACTGCTACAAATCAGTATACAGGGTGAAAGTTTATCATCATTCTTTACTTTCTCTCTTTCTTTCAGTTTAATTTGTTGAATTTATTTGATTTAAATCTGTGAACAAAACGCAGCTCTAGAAAAACTCTATATATTTGATTAATATGTTTGACTAGAAACTCTTTAGTTGTCAAAAGAACCATTCGCAGTTGTTGTGTGAGCCGATTTCACCAAGAAAAAAAATGTAAACGTGAAAAAGACTTCCCACCCTGTAAATTAAAATGCATCAGTTCACAGGGATGTATCATTTTTATATGTTTAGTATGACATCATAAGCTTGCAAAAGAACTAGAACTGGCCTCAATCTAGATCAATTCCACCAAGAAAAAAAGTTGAGATCAGAAAAATCCGTGGATCAGAAATACTTTTTACCTTGTAACTTGATACACAGCAGAAGAGGGGACTTCAACATATCAAAAGTGCTCATCTCTGGGACTGCCACAAATCAGTATACAGGGTGGAAGTTTATTATTTTTCTTTACTTGCTTTCTTTCTTGAGAGACTGATAACTGGGAAAAACGGTTTTTGGCTAGTTTTGTAGGCTATTATGTTCTGCCAATAAATATATCAATAATATACCACCCAGCAACTGCTGTGTATCAAGTTACAAGGTAAAAAGTATTTCTAATCTTAAATTTTTTTCTTGGTGGAATTGATCTAGATTGAGGCCAGTTCTAGTTCTTTTGCAAGCTTATGATGTCATACTAAACATATAAAAATGATACATCCCTGTGAACTGATGCATTTTAATTAACAGGGTGGGAAGTCTTTTTCACGTTTACATTTTTTTTCTTGGTTAAATCGGCTCACACAACAACTGCGAATGGTTCTTTTGACAACTAAAGAGTTTCTAGTCAAACATATTAATCAAATATATAGAGTTTTTCTAGAGCTGCGTTTTTATTCACAGATTTAAATCAAATAAATTCAACAAATTAAACTGAAAGAAAGAGAGAAAGTAAAGAATGATAATAAACTTTCACCCTGTATACTGATTTGTAGCAGTCCCAGAGATGAGGACATTTGATATGTTGGAGAGGGGACTGAAAGCTTGCAATAGTAAAAAAAAAACGTTTTTGTTTGAATTATTCCCAGCCAGTTGAAAAAATCATCATAAAATCCTAACTCAAAAATTTTGAATCACCCTAGTATGGTGCTTTTACCTAGTGTACTCTTTTCACTTGCTAGTATGCAATAATCGATAGCTTAAACTCAGTCACGTGTGTCGTATTCGGCTGTTCTGATTAGCTGAATTGGGGATGAGGGCGATAATCATTATCAAATGACACATAACTTTCGTTTTTTGAGAAAAATCAAAAACTAACAATGATACAATTTTGGTACAACGGTTTTTTTACATAAAAACATGTGAGTAACCACTTGCACGTATTAAAATTCGTGGACAATTTTTTTGTCATTTTCGATTTTGGCCGAACCGTGAGTGCCTATTGTCACACGAATGGTTTTGTGATTTTGGGTACCCTATATAGGGCACAGCCGGATCGTCAGCCATGAATGAATGCCGAGTAGGATTCAAAGTTGTGTTACGAATATTCGGGTCCACACAACCATAGATTTTGCGTCGACAATCACAAACTGCATGCGGTCACGGAGAGGGACGCTTATCCGCTCCCTTATATCGCTTACATTCTCGACCGACTGGGGCGAGCTCGATTTTTGCCATCGTTGGACATGAAGTCCGCGTACTGGCAGATCTCTGTGGAAGAGAAGTCGATGGAAGCGACCGAGTTAATGGTCCCGATGAGGGGATTATTTCAGTTCGATCGTATGCCTCTTGGGCTACACAGCGCGCCAGCAACATGGCAACGTTTGGTGGACAGGGTTCTTGGGTTAGATCTGGAGCTCCATGTCCCCGTATATCTTGACGATATCGTGATCGTAGCCCAAGACATCAACATTTACTCAAGAGTCCTATCGGAAATGTTTCGACGCCTCGGGATGTTGATTGTACGTCGCGAAAAATGCAATTTTTGCCATCCAGAGCTGCGCTATCTCGGGTACATGGTGGATGGACCCGAAGCAGTCTGAAGCAACACCTCCATTTTCCTCAAAATCCAGATGAACGCCAGCGATTACAGTTTTGGGGCAGTGCTTGCGCAGGAGAACGGAGTCGGACACGTCATAAGTCACATCAACCGATTGCTAACGGGAAGCAAGCGTCAGCTCTCAGCTACAGAGGAAGAATGCTTGGGTGTCGTGTGGGCAGTGGAGAAATTTCGGCCCTGTGTGGAGGGAAGTCGTTGTGTGAGCAGTGGAGAAATTCCGGCCCTATGTGGGGGGGGAGTCATTTTGAAGATTTGAACGATCGCTTTTCTCTACAGTCTACAGTGGTTACATAACCTGCCTGACCCAAACCGCGACTGTAGAGCGTCCGGTTACAACAATATGATTGATTTCTCCGTCACCCACCGACGCCGATGGGACAAGGGTGACATCGCCCGGATCTGCTGAGCTGAGCGGTCCCTCGTATTAACGCTGTGGGGTTGTTCGTTTATCGACATAAGCTGACGTGTGGAGACTTGGAGAGAGATCGATCGCCTTCGCTACCCGTTGTGGCGAATCAACAACGGCTATAATGGCAACACAGTCTAGGCCAAATTTCTCAAAAGGCACTTGGGGCGCCAGGCGCTTGGTCCTAGGAGCAAATCATATAACATTTTGGCAACAGGCGGTCCTCCACTAAATGGATCCCGCTGGATCCGAAAATCCATGTTGCAACCCTGAAATTTGAATCGTTATGCCCCCAGGGCCCCATTTTCGATATTTTGGGACACTTAGATTTGCACCGGTTTTTTTCAATTCAACAGGTCATATTTCGAAGACCGTAACAAAAAAAGCGAAAATTCTTTCACTGTTGCCTTGCATATTATCACTAGAAGCCTCCTATGCCCTTTCTGTTTTTCATTGTTGACAGTTACATTTACATAATATCAAGATCACAAGAGGTACAAACATACAACACAAAAACTTTGACATATGAAGAGCTATGCGAATTGTACGAAAAGCTTCGAAGAAGTTGTTGGTAAAGTGACATTACAATAGACCTTTCGGTTCAGGAGTTTGATAATAATCGATGTAGTGGAATATTGGGAGCGTGAGAGTCATTTAACCGCATACGCTGACATCGGCCGGCAGTATACCAGCGACGCTGGCAAGTCGTTCTTTTACTCTGAAAATTTGGCTTTGTATGGATATTACTGTCGGCACTAGAAAGCTTCCTGTGATTGACAAATACTACTATTACTCGTGGTTCGGAATCCACTTTGAACTGTAAGCCTTCCTATGGGACCTTGCACTGCTACTTTCACATGCCGAGGCGCCACAACCTATACGGGCAAATCCGACAATTACGACTGCTTTGACGCTGTCGACGACCGACGTCCGTCATGTCATATCTTGATTTGAAATTTGGATAACTTCTGTTTCTTTCTTGACGTTTTCAAGTTTGACATACACAAGTATTGTTAGAGTTGTATGTGGAAGACGAATGGTAAAAGCGGAGGGGCACATAATTGTGTTCCCCTCAGACGACAAGCGTCAAGAATTACGGGAAAAAAGCAATGTGCCAAGATATAGAAATTTTCAACTTTTTTCAATGTGGCACCCTGTATACGACGACGCGTCGCGACGACTGTAATACTTGCAACTTTGGCATCTGACCTTGATCATTGACCAACATCCGGACTACAGACGAAGAACAAACATGCAAATGAATGCGCCTTTCAGGGCCAAAGCGAACACAACAGTTTTTGATAGTCAGAGCTCTCAGACTACTATACAACACCGGTTTGCCAGACCAGAATTCCATTTTTTCTGAAAATTCAAAATTCGAGGACGTTGATGATATCTAGTAGTAGTACTTACTCTATGTATCTTTCCGACGAGCCTCCTCCGAAAGTAATCGCTTGTGTGCTTCTCAAGCTGACTGTCAGAGAAACGTGTTATCAGACCAACAATCCAACATTGCGGCCAAGAACGAGGGCATTTATCTAGGGACAACCAGTCTGAGGGAAACGCTTGGCCAAAATTATCTGGGAAAATCTCGAGCACGAGTGATATTTTGATGATTATTGAGAAAGAAAAGAAAGGAAAAAGAAGCCCAAAGTAACAGCTGTCAGATTTAGTTATTTACATTCATTTTATTCCGTTGCCATTGACAGTGGGATTTAGATAAGTGAATATTATTCTTGTAGGTTCAATAATCAAGGACGTTGTATGTGATAATCCTAGAAGTACCTACTAGAACCTTCAATAATCAAGACTGATAATTTTCGTCAAACTGACTGATGGAAGCCTAGTTCCACATACCTACACTAAATTTTTCTGTATCTACCAGTTTTATTTGGAATCGATAGAATTTTTGTAGTTTGTTTGATGTTGTGTGAAGTTTAAGTGCATGAAGTTTTGCAAAAATCTTCTATAGGCACCGTGAAAAATGAAGTTGAGGTTATATGAAAAAACCTATAGTTAGACCTAAGAAATTTGAAAATAATAAATAATAAACTCGTGAATAAATTAAAATCATCGAAAACCAAGGTACAGCAAGCACCCTTACTTCTCCTATCTATGTGCGGCACATACCCACCATAGTTTTGACAAGAGTGAATAAATTAGGTACCTACGTACCTACTAAGCATACTTCGTTTATTATACCTGTAAGACTCAACGCTGTAAGTAATTGGAACTGTAGGAGTACCCAAAGGTATAAGTAGGTAAAAACTAGGTGGTAGTTTTTCCATGTGTTCGTATAGCTCGAACTTAATAATAAGGTAGGTACAATAAGGTACAACAACTTTTAGTTACGCCACTGCGCACTGTAAAACAGGTGTAGGTACGTAGGTAGGTACCATGTTCTTGTTCTCAAAATAATACAAAAACTTGATTATTACCTCTATGGTCGTGCTAAAACTTGTTGTTGGGTGTAGTAAGTATTAAGGACACGATGCCTTTTGCTTTGGCATCACATCAGACTTCCAATATAATAACCATTTCAGTATGCGGAATACCTGAGCTCATGAGCAGAAGAAATGAAATCAAGTAGCTTGTGATAATCTAATCGTTAAAGATTCTTGACCTTGCGTAGGAGGGGCGTGAGAAGAAGCGGCCTGTAGTAGGTATAAACTGAACAAGTGCGCAAATTTGAGTTCGATGTGAACATTGAAGTCGCTGACCTTAAGATGCTGAACGGGGGTGGCCTCAGGTTATTGCCGCGATTACCAGCTCTGATGGAGATGCTGCGAGACCCGTCAAATACGCTGTCGGCCACTGTATAATGACCACAGGCAATCCTCAAGTGCAACTGAAGTAGCCACGTATCACCTATAGCTACACAACACAACAACAACATCCTATGTAGGTATAGGTGCATTGCATTCACAGAACAACTAACAGCAGCAAACAGTAGAGGCTCTATCTATCTATAACAATTATTCAAATTGGTTTATCATGCTATATGGAACACGAGAAGCAAACAAACAATGAGCCAATTTCATTCAATAACAATGAATTCCTTAACATAATTTGTGAACATAATTGTGGACGATTTTCATCACATTTGCTATACATACTTGCAATTAATACATATTGCTGGGTCGGGAAGTTTTTCCTGCAGCGGCAGCGGTTGCCTTCTCAAGTGTCTGCCTTGGATCCCACCCTTGATGAGGCCCGCTAATTTGCTCGATATAGACGAAGCTCTAGCCAACATCGAGTATGCAAAAATTGTGTAAGGCGGTTTCTATTCAGATTCGTTTTCAGAAGGTCTGGAAGCATGAAAAAGTGAAGGTTACCGGCCGCGAACAGTGCACGTTCACCCTGTGGTGGAGGGTAAAGACTTTTTAAATTTTCTACAATGATGTCAAAAACCTCCAATAATTTTTAGTTTCATATACACTTAATGATCCTGAAAAGGAGTTAAATAAACTCGAAACGTTGATCTACAAGTAAATTTTCATATCTGCTTTTGTCCTTACCAAAAACATCATCTTTACAGTTAAACAGGGTGTTCAATTTCGAACTTTCCACCTCAGATCTTTCGTTGCCAAAAATGTTTCCAGGAAAAGGCCAAAACAGGTCGATTATTATTTCGACGGGGACATCTAGCATCTAGGACCCGTATTGCCGACCCCTTCGCCTCCACCCTACTCCACTTCCAGATTGAAATAGTATCACCTATCTTGGGATACATTAAATTGAAGATAATATAGAATTATCTTTCTCCTAAACATATTTTATTTTTTCGAGCCACCCCTCAACTTTTCTCAAAATTCTCTCATTGTTAATTGAAGAGGAGTTTTCCCCCCTATATTAACTCTCGATTCTTGAGAAATACATGAACAGGTCGATTTTTATTTCGAAGGGACATCTAAGACACGTATTGCCAAATTTCAACTCCTTACTCCTTCGACCCCCAAATACATAAGAGAATTTTTGAGAAGGGTTAGGGGGTGGTTTCGGAAATTTGAAATTATTTTTTAGTCTTAGATGTCTCCTCGGATGTCCCCCTCGACATAAAAATCGACCTGTTTTTGCTGGAAAATCTATTTTTCAAGAATCGGGAGGTAATATGTAGAGGAAAAACTTCTGTTTAATTAACAATGAGGGAATTTTGAAAAGGGCTGGAGAGTGGTTGGAAAAATTTTATAATATGTTTGACAGAAAGAGAATTTTCGAGAGAATTTTATTACCTTTAGTTTGATGTAATAGGTAGTTAGTTTTAAAGTATGGTAGAGTGAGAGCGAAGGGTTCAAGATGAAAACTTGGCAATACGTGGCAATATCTTCCTCAAACCTGAAAATAAAAATCAACCTGTTTCGTCGTTGTTTTTTTTTTAATTTGGTGGCAAGAAACCTGGGATATGAAGTTTGATAATGAACACTTTGTATAGTGGGTAGCATGCTTCGTGAGACCAGCCGCTCTCAGTGACAATAAACAACAAGGGTCGTATTACGAATCTGCGTCGGATTTTTTCATAACTGAAGCGGCCGAAGTAAAATCACACACTATTTACTGTGTATAGCTCCTACTACTCACTAGTTTATAATTCACAATCGAATATCGCTCTTGAGCTCAAATAAACTGCTGGACAACGAAGTTGTCGGTATCGGAAAAATGGTCCGACTTTGGAGGTCAATATCTCTCGATTGCCGATTGCGATTTCCATTTTATATTAACTAGCTTAATATTTCCGTAACCCATCCTATAATAGTCAGTGTTGAGAAACTCCATGTAAATTTTCTACAGGGTGATACGTAAAACGATGCAAAATTGCAACGAGTTCATCGTACCCCCATTTTTCAAAAATATGTATTTTTTAATTTTTTAGCACAAAAATTATGAAGTGTGGTGTCTTATCTCGAAACGGTTTTGGAATTTTTCAGAGTGGAAGTCTAACATTGAAGATATGAATTTTTATGTTGAATGTTGCGGATTACGAAACTCAGGCATAGCACAAGCACAGAAAGTATAACGTCCAGGGGGGTTTTACTTCACTCGGACACTGAAGTTTCACATCGTTACCATGTTCAGGAGCTTAAATCTGCAAATAAAACATGTTCCATATCTAAAATTCTGATGAAATTCTGACAAAATCCAACGTACGAAAAACAGGCAGGGACAACTACTAAAAAAAGTGCCCCCTGCTTGGCCCCACACCAAATATTCGGGTTGTGTTGAGAATGAAACTGTCCTGGGCTGTCGTTGTACAAACATTCTTGCTCAATGTCAACATCCATTCATCAAATTAATCTCACGTGCCAACAAGGCAAATCTGTAACCTTCGAAATAAAAATTTATGTCTTTGATGTTAAACTTCCAATCCGGATAATTCCAAAACCGTTTCGAGGCAAGACACCACACTTCATTATTTTTGTATTAGAATACATAAAAAAAATCGTCAAATGGGGGTACGATGAAGTCGGTACAATTTTTCAGCATTTTACGTATCACCCTGTAGAAATTTTACATGGAGTGTCTCAACATTCACTTTCACAGGATAGGTCACGGAAGCATTAGGCTAATTAACAAAATAAACAAAACGGAAATCGCATCCGGCAATCGGAAGTTATTGGTCTTCAAAGTCGAACCATTTTTCCGATACCGACAACTTACCGACAACTTCGTTGTCCAGCAGTTTAGACCTCTTCGATGTTCGCACTCTCAACTCCACTTGATTGTCGGCCGCGGTCAGCTCCTTTTTGACCGCACAAGGATTCTAGGACGCCCTCGCAGGAAAGTATTGAAAGTTCTCGTCTCAACTAATCCACTCGGGCATATTGCAGTATCTATTGCTAGTCCAAGCACGAATACTCTAGTTAAGTCTGTTAACTTCAGGAATATTCCGGCAAGTTGTTGGTATATGCGGCGCTGATCTTCCAATTGTGAAGATTCGTGGCCTATCCTTGAGACCTTGAGGTGGAGTTTCCAGCGAATTTCGTAGCTCTGAGGCTCTGATCTTCCTTTTCACTCAGGTTGCTCTCGAACAGGCACTTCGTTATTCTCTTCCAGTATTTTTTGAAAAGGGCCACCAACCATACAACTAACAAATATTTGACGAACCCAACCATGTTGTCTGACCGGGTTCGCCAATGAATTTTGCCTTTAGAGATTACATGGCCACACAAGCTCAAGGACGTATCACATTGTACAATTTCTTGTACAAGATATTGCACCATTTTTGAACAATCGAAATTGTGTAGTTTCATACATCAGATTTTACGGAATATTGTCTTCATCTTGAGATCGTGTAGAAAAAATTAGAACGTGTTCTATTTTGTATACGAGTTCCAATCCAATTTGACTGCGAGCATGTGCATGGCGGTAGCAAGTCTTAGTGTATTTGAAATAGTGAAAAAAATATCTCTTGCTTGAAGAAAGTAGTTCTCAAATGGGTTTTTGCTATATGGTTAGCTCATCCCCACCTGTTCAACATGTTGAAAGCATACAAACAGTCTCTCCTTATTTAGCGACCTTATAGTCTCCTATTGAACATTTGAAAAATGTACCCTTCTATAGTCGCTGGTATCCTATGTATATGGTAACCGTTCGAGAACTACTTTCTTCAAGCAAAAATTCTAATTCACATAATTATACATATCTTCTGTTCTCAGTTGATATACAGCTCAAAATTCACCTGCTGGAACCCGCGTCATCGATTGAATGGTCAAGTTCAGACAGTAGTTAGTGGAATTAAACATGCTATTTAAATAAAATTTGATGGTTTAGGTCCATTCTCGTCAAGACTTTTTGGATTATATTCGCTACCGGTTTCGCAAACTACAAGTTTGCATCATCGGGCCATGTTCATCTGTAAAACAAAGAAGACAATTACTCTATGATATTGTTACTGTGTACTACTATGAATAGACGTCAATTATTACTTGCAGTTGGGCATGTCGCCGAAAACTTGCTGTTGTCGCCCTGGATTAGTGTTGCTGCGTCGGTCGGCCAATCGGTGCTTATATGCTCCGACTGTTATTCCGGAACTTCCCACCGGTTTTTTGGCAAATTCCATATTGACAGCGGGTACGGCATGTAGATCGCGGCGGCTCTCGAAACGTCCATCACTTTCGCGTGTGATTCCGGCGTGTTCTGGAAGCGGTACCTCCACCAATTGGACAGATGTGCTCTACTCGCACATTGAGGTCTTAGTTTGTTTGAACGGTTTAAAACCTACGCGTCTGTTCTTGAATGTACTAGAACTGCTCGAGAGTTTTGCAACAGTCTAGAAGGATCGCGTGTGTTCTTGGATACACAAGAGCTTCGCAACTCGTAACAATATCAACAAGGTTCACAATGAAGAACTTACATACCTACTATCAGGAGGTGTATAGACACTTAAATTTGAATAGGTAACCTAATATATTTTTCGTGGTTCGGTCGGACAGGGCATTGATTTTGGTGTGCTTTTTCAAATATCTGGTAAGGGTCTTGATAACAATTTTGTTAATGAAGAAAAAGGCACATCTTTGATGCAGATAAAAAACTTATCTTTAGTTAGTGTTTTGCAAGTGCATATATTGTGTATTACATGATTGTACCATGTATCTAATTACATGGTATTAGATGCAGAAAAACGATTTCCTGACAAAACGGACACCACTACACATAGCGACCAACATGGGTGAATAAGCGCCGCAGACGACTTTTTTTTTGTTGGAAAACCGGGCTTTACCATCTTATTTTGCGCCGTTCAAGGCCTTACGCTTTCGCTGGAGATCACGATGTGCGAATAAGACACACATCTGCGCCAATTGGCGGAGGAGCCACACTTCGACAGATTGCCGTAGTATACCGGATGATCATTTGAACACTATTCACCCGTAGTAACTCCCGATTCCTAGTTAATTTTTCTTCGAGCAGAAACAAGTCGATTTTTATGTAAGGTTTACTCCCACCTCTTTTTCTAAAATTCTATTCCAATGGGGAACTATAGTGGCAAACGCCCAAAGTAATGGCGCTCGTGTTCCATGCACCCTAGCTATCATAAGTGTCATTTTAAGCGTACATAACCTCAACTTTGGAAGTGTAATTTATTTCATTTTCATTTGTCAACACTCAGCATATAACCAGCGGTTTGCGTCACTTCGTGAATTAAAAAGCAGAGAAAAGTCGAAGAGTCGACAAGCGGGAAATAGCGGTGAAAAAAAAACGGTACTGCTGTGTTATGTACCAGACCAGGCTGCACCTTTGCACCAGCTCTTTTTTTCCTCTCACTGGGGCACCTCTCCGCCTCGAGTCTTCTTTGAGCATTAGCACTTTTCCCCTTTCCGTACATTTCTTTGAGGGAGGTTATGTACGATAACTGTCAAGAGTGTCAAAATGGGTGCATGGAACACGTCGCCCTCTACAATCCGTTTTGCCTATAGTTCCCCATTGTCCAATTCAATATTCGCGACCTCCCAATTTTCTTCACTTTAGTCAGCGTCATCCTAGAAAGCATCGAGGGAGAGAATTTTCGGTGAGAAAGTGCTCTCAAACTCACCTCTTTGCTGTCCCCCACTTCAACTTCAAATTCTCATGATATGCCACCTATATACACACATGGCATTTATCTAGGGATATTTTTTCAACTTTGGAAATTTTAGAGAATTCTCACAGCGATTTTTTCCAAATAGGCCAGGCGGTATGTCGGTAAAATCATTACAATCTGGAAAAAACTCCGACCAAAGCTTTTATGGTGTCAAACTCTTCGTAAGGTCAGCAGGTATCTACCCCTGAGTTTCCGCCCAAAAACTATTTGTGCTGATTCCTCAACATCTGCCCAAAGGTGAAAGATGTCTTGAAGGTGCAAAAAGACCTGTTAAACCCCCGCACTTTTCCATTTTATTTGGCTCAATGCAAACGTACAACTCTTACGCAAACATTGGAAGCATTTGTCATCATCTCTGTGCCAGTCTTACTGTTGAAAAAAAAGATTGCTTTGTGCGGGTCAGATAAATCACTTTTGATTGTTTTTCCACACAAGAAAACGATGGAGCAACATGTATGTTGGATGTTTTCCACTAACTCGTACCCAGTGAACCCATTTCTGGTGTTAAAATTTCAATAACAGCATTTTTGAAGATGATGCCCGCTAAGAAGTAAATAATTTTTACCCGCCTGTTCAGCAGCAATTTTTTCAATTTTACCAAACACCGTTTGCAAAAATTTTATAAGGAATGAAAAGCTCAAACTCTTCTCTAACTATATCATGCCTGGCTTAATCGCGGCACGCACTTGAAAGTCTAAAAAACTTATTTCTCTTCGAACGGTCCTATTCCGCCCGCGTGCGGCCGTGCCTACTTGACATAGACCGGACTGTTTACACGAGCCTAGAAATGTACTCTTTTCCAGCTTTAAAACACGGCCATTATTATTAAGACTTTATACATTGATTTATGGAGAAATTATACATTATTTTATCAATAATGGTCGTGTTTTAAAGCTGGAAGAGACTACATTTTCGAGCTTTTGTAATCAGTTCGGTCTATGTCAAGTAGGCACGGCCGCACACGGGTAAAATAGAACCGCTCGAAAGAAATCAGTTTCCTACACTTTCAAAATGCGTGCCGCGGTTAAGCCAGATATGATATCATTAGAAAACAGTTCCAGCTTGTCATTTCCTTTAAAATTTTCAAGAACGGTGTTTGGTAAAATTGAAAAAATTGCTGCTGAACAGGCGGGTGAAAATTATCCACTTCTTAGCGGGCAACATCTTCAAAAATGCTGTTATTGAAATTTTAACACCAGAAATGGGTTCACTGGGTACGAGTTAGTGGAAAACATCCAACATACATGTTGCTCCATCGTTTTCTTGTGTGGAAAAACAATCAAATGTGATTTATCTGACCCGCACAAAGGAATCTTTTTTTTCAACAGTAAGACTGACACAAAGATGATGACAAATGCTTCCAATGTTTGCGTAAGAGTTGTACGTTTGCATTGAGGTGAATAAAATGAAAAAGTACGGGGGCTCAACAGGTCTTTTTGCACCTTCAAGACATCTTTTACCTTTGGGCAGATGTGGAGGAATCAGCACAACTCGTTTTTGGGCGGAAACTCAGTGGTAGATACCTACTGACCTTACGAAGAGTTTGACACCATAAAAGCTTTGGTCGGAATTTTTTCTATTCAGAATGACCTACCGCCTGGCCTAAAATTGAATAGTAACGTTCCTGGAATGACCAGCTTTCATAAAAATTGTTGAAAATAACTTTGACAACGGAAATTACTTCAAAAGCACAACCAAATCAAGTTTTTAAAGTTTTTCAACAATTTTCAAAGTTTCGAATTCAGGTAAGAACTAATTTTTTTCACCAAGCGTTGCCTCAAATTGGGTCAGTTGGTGTTTGAGAACCATGCCGAGGCGATACCTGAATCAAGGAGACATGCTACTAGCTGTTGGCATGCTGTAGGCTGGCCAAAGACAGGCGGAAGTAGCGAGGATTCTGAGAACGATCCAGAGCGTGATCTAGCGGCTCTGGTCGCATTTTCGACTCACTGGGAATGTGAGGGAGAGACATGGATGGCGACCACGCTCAACTACTCCAGAACAAGACCGCTACATACAATTAACGACCCGAAGAGCGACCACTACAACGGCGTCACAACTGTGAAGTCGGATGGCACAGGTGCATGGAGTGATGGTTTCAAGGAGAACCATTGTTAACAGGTTACACAAGGTCCAATTGAGGTCCCGACGGCCGCTAAGATTTTCCGGGGTGACACCGTCCATGATATAGCCCAGGCTTTTCAGTCGAAAAAACGGCAAAACATGAAACAAATTAAAACACGGTCCATCTCTTCAGTTTTGGGTTCACTAGACTTTGCTGTATAACATACAAAAAGTCCCTAACTTTCCCCCGTGTGCGTCATTGTTTTTTTGACAGGCAAAGATGAAGACACCTCAAAATGCACTTTCCGCTTAAAAATGCTCCTAGTTCTCAACCACCCAATCGATTTCTCTTATCTTGGTCTTGAATGAAAGATAATGAATCAAAGTAAATGATATGGGATAGCTTTTGTCCAAAATTTGACACTAACAGACTTAATTTCTTGATAATGACACTTTTTTCGTGTTTTTTTCTCTTATGCTTCAGTTAACATTTTACTTTTGCATCGACCACTGAATATCACTTGGTATTATCATATGCAGTAGATTCCCTACAGTTTAAGCTTCAAAATGACGTATCTTTTAGCTCCATTGTGAATTGTCCAGCAATTCCAATAGGGATTCCATGAAGTTACGTCAAACGCATTATATGGGGAAAATCACTTCAACATTATTAACCTAGACTTTTATCTGTAATAATTGATCCTACGTTCAATATGCACAGCATCGTACTGACTAAATCTGGTCTGGTAGTACTCGTATGAGTTGGTACTAGGTATAGTTTCGTAATTTTCCTCTATGGTTTCAGCGCTACAACTTGTAGCGCTTATAGTTTGTTCTTGTTATTGCCGTCTGCAGTGTCCGGCAATATCTCAGGGCTCGATACCAAGTTGCAGGCGCAAAAGTTAGGACGGCGTAACTTGCCAAATAGAGCGGTCTGATTGGCCGTTGCTATAGTAACCGCACTTACGGCGGTCTCAGCCCCAACTTGGTATCGAGCCGTCAGCTACTAAACTTCGGATTGCGCTTGGGTTTTTGCTAGATGATAGCTTAGGTACTCTAGATGTACAAACAACAAAGATTCTTTATTTCATTATTCGTCCGTCCGTCCGTCTGTGTGTCTGTCATTCCATGCAATATCGCGGCTCCTAGACCTCGGATTAACCTCGGGTTTTCGCTAGATCTGTGGCTAGATGATAATAGCTAAGGTACTCTAGGTGTAAACAAACAACACGGTGGGCTACGCGGAAGCACCCACGTGTAGTTGGTCCCCGTCAAGACGCATCTTCCTCCAGCTTCGGAGACTCTTTTGAAGATAGTGTCTTGCAACTGCAAGAAGAACTGCGTTCTAAAATGTAGATGCAGGCGATCTTCCTTGTTTTGTCCGCAGATGTGTAAGTTCTGTAGGGGCACAACATGTGAGAGTCTACCCCACCTTGTTGAGTATGACCCTGAGGACGATCTTTTATTCTTATAAACTTATGTATTTAGTCTCTTTAGGTGCTAGATATTTTTGCTATTATTTTAGATGGGTATAGGTACTACCGGTAGGTATTCGAGGTAACTATCGATTTATTGTTTGGAAATCAATAGACGAGTTTTTAACGAAACTAATATTGGACAAAATAAGCTTAGAGTACGGATGGTAAGCTAGATGGGATTTTTTTTGACTACTAGTGAACTTGCAATTATAATAATATTTATTTGATATTTTTTGCAGAGCATGGCTATGAAAATCTTCCTGTGCTGTGCTAGACTTCTAATACATTATTAATATGTAAATACGATGTTGAAGCTCTGATTTGGAAAGATTGTGAGCATTTTTGATTGAAAAAAATGATAATTTTTTACAAATGATCCACAAATGAAGATTGTGGATTTTTAATTTACGATAGTTTCACGTTGAATACATCAATGTTCAAAATGTCAAATAGGATCGATAACTGCAACTATTTCACGCACTTACATCAGGCATTCGACATAACTATCATTTCTTGAATACTATAAAATCGAGTTGGTTTGATGTTCGGTGTAAGCCAGCTTGAAACTGAAAAATGTGGCTATACCCGCGGGGAAGTTGCTGTTGTTATATTATCATTATTTCAATGTAGAGTGTCCTTTTTTCGGAAGCTAGAGAATTGTTTTGGCTACAAGAAGAAACATTGAAAGATAAAATCAAAGCCATATTACAGCTACAATACATTTTTTAGCGCATTTTCATCTTGATGAAAATCGCTATTGCAACCGCTTTGTCCGTCCGTCCGTCCGTCCGTTCCTCGAACTCCTCCCAAACTAGACGACCTAGCTTTCTAATTTTTTCGCTGTTACATAGCTGCCACTCCCAAAGGAGGGCTAGGCTATATTGGATGTCTATATTGTGCCGCCAACATAGAGAAAACCGCCCCCGATAAACTTGAAATAACATGATATTGCACTTTCTACCAGACCTGATGCTCTGGTGCTCTCATTTTTTGAATAATACATAGTTGCCACTTATAAACGTAAGCCAAGAAACATTCCGTCTTCAATATGCGCCGCCGACATAAAAACACTGCTAAAAACCGCCCCCAATCACTGAATGAAAAACGAAAACGAAAAATGAATGAAAATTATAATGAAAAACATAAACCCGAAGACATAGCGATCTGATTCTTTCGGTATATAAATAGCTGACTAAAAATGGAAAAGGATAGGCTACTTTTGGTTAGTCGCCGCCCCCAGATTCCGCCCCCAAACGATAAAAAGTGCAACTTTCACAAATGTTACTGATTGAGATGTTCCCTCAAACATTTAGGAACTGCCAACTCAAATTGTGCAACATTTGCTCAGCCGAACGCTGCCGCTCCCACACACCGCCCCCAAAGTAAGAGATGAATGAAAAACATGAACCCGAAGACATAGCGATCTAAGTTTCTCGCTATATGGATAGCTGACTAAAAATGGAAAAGGATAGGCTACTTTTGATATGGCGCCGCCTCCAGCTTCCGCCCCCAAAAGAAAAAAAGTGCAACTTTCAACAATTTTTACTGATTTAGCTGATAATGTTACCTCGAACATCTAGAACTTCTTGACTCAAACTGTGCAAGAGTTTCTTTGCCAAACTCTGCCGCTCCCACACGCCGCCCCTAAAGTGAGAGATGAATGTGAAACATAAACCTGAAGACATAGCGATCTAATTCTTTCACTTTATTGATAGCTGACTGAAATTAGAAAAATATAGGCCACTTTTAATTAGCCGCCGCCTCCAAACAAAAAAAAAAGCAACTTCTACAATTTTCACTGATTGTCATATTTCCCTCACATTTAGAAACTCCCAACTCAAACTGTGCAACAGTTACTTTGCCGAATGCTGCCGCCCCCACAAGCTGCCCTTAAAGTGAGAGATGAATGAAAAACATAAACCCGAAGACATAACGATCTAATTCTTTCGCTATATGGATAGCTAACTAAAAATGGGAAAGAATAGGCTACCTTTGACATGGCGCCGCCTCCAACTTCCACCCCCAAAAGAAAAAAGTGCAACTTTCAATAATTTCCACTGAATTACATTTTAATGTTACCTCAAACATTCAGAAACTCCCAACTCAAACTATGGAAGAATTTCTTTGCCAAACTCTGCCGCTCCCATACGCCGCCCCTAAAGTAAGAGATAAATGTAAAACATAACCCTGAAGACATAGCGATCTAATTGTTCCGCTATATAGATAGCTGACTAAAAATGGGAAGAGATAGGCCACTTTTGATTAGTATCCGCCTCCAGCTCCCGCCCCCAAACAAAAAAATGCAACTTTCACAATTTTCACTGATTGTCATATTCCCTTAAAAATTTAGAAACTCTCAACTCAAACTGTGCAACAGTTACTTTGCCAAATGCTGCCACCCCCACACGCTGCCCTCAAAGTAAGAGATAAATGGAAAACATAAACCCGAAGACATAGCGATCTAATTCTTTCGCTATATGGATAGCCGACTAAAAATGGAAAAGAATAGACTACTGTTGATTAGTCGCCGCTCCCAGCTCCCGCCCTCAAACAAAAAAATATATTGATCAGTGAAAGAATTTTCAATCAAATCTATTTCATTGGCAAGTACCCCATTCTGATAACACAATATCACAATGAGTTTCGAATGAAGAAAGTGGGCAAGGAATGGTGTTTCTCCTTCAACCAAATTTCTTTACGTTCACAATATGCCTCTTTGAGAAAATGCGCTACTGAGACTCATGCACGTGAAGGCATACTCACTTGTTTTTAACTGCGCGGAGATATTTTTGAGTGACATTTAGGACTTCGACATTTTTCCCAATAAATTATTTTTCTCACCTTGTTACCACTTACGTCGCGTTTATGATATGATAGTCTTATGCAGAAAAGTCCATATAATCCATCTGATCTTGAATCCAAATGATTTATGCATCAAATGCAAAAATAACCCAAATTGAAAAACCGGCTTTATTTTGGTCCCAAAATCACGTTTTTCTGCCGAAAATTGCTCAAAATTTTTTTTAAACAGAATTTAAATGTCATAATCGGATTTGCAAGGTCGGATTTAGTGGGAAACGATACCCAACATGCCAGTATTGTCTCAATAGTAATGAAAATCAAATTTCTTGCATAGGTTACCAATTGCCCTCCTCCCGAGCTCCCCTCACGGTGACCATAGACATCTAGTTTGTCAATAAGTCTCACTTATAACCCAATGTATCCAAATATAATAAATTTAAAGCCACTGACTAGATTACTTTTGTCCTAGAATTTTTTTAAATGAAAATTTTGACCCCCCCCCCTCAAAAATTATGACGCACACGGAGGAAAGTTGGGGACTTTTAGTATGTTGTTAAGTAAGGTTAAGTGAGTACGATACCGTGAAGATTGCACGTGGATTAATTTGTTTCATGTTAAATGCTAAAAAGCCTGGGCTAATATGGGCCGGGATAGCGCTCAACATAAGGACTCCACTGGTTTTGGTGGGGGGCTGTATGACGGGAATTCAGCATCGGGACGAAATTTCACAAGGTTTTGTCCTTCCGGTTGCGGCAGAAGCTGGCGAAGATTTTGACCTCCAACAAGACAACGCACGACATCATACAGCGAGAGTCGTTAGGGATTTTCTCGATGAAAATAGAAAAACCGTTCTGCTATGGCCCGCACAGAGTCCTGACATAAACCCCATTACGTATGCATGAGACATGCTCCAGTAAAGGGTTCTGCGGGGTGATGCCGAATATCATGACCATCAACAACTGTTTGAGGCCTACGGCAAGCTTGGGAACAGATCGCACAAGACTATCTCGACCATTTGGCATTAAGTATGCCAAATCAATGCAGAGCGTTGGTGACTAGTCGAGGAGGCCACACTTTGTATTGAACCGTCCATTTGAGTTGAATAAAGTAAAAAAAATTGAATGTTAAATTTTTGTCTTGAGCTATTTTCGACTTTACTTCAACCGTCATTCACTTACATCACATATAAAGTAGGTTCACTTGTACCGTGATTCTAGTCGGCTGTGAGATTTTGTTTCTAAGTTTTCAAATGTGAAATATAGAAAATCCCCAAAACTTTGCAGTTGGCTGCTCTGGCCGGACCAGTTTTGAAACACATTTTTTGCGTATTTCCTTTGCAGATGGCCGGAACATCTTTGCGGGACGTGATGTCTGCGACGCTTTTTTCCATTTTATTGGAAAATGTAACAATTTTTCGACCTGTTTTTAATTTTTGCCAATGAACAAATAAATCAAGAGAGCCTTGACATTTGACAGTTGTGAAAAATATTCCTAACCTCTTGAAGCCGGTTCAACTTTCGGTGCTTCAAATTAAAGCGTATACAATGCCCTTCGTCCAAAAAGGGGACCCCATGCAATCATCAACCCTTTCGCCTCTTCCAGTCAAAAATACAAGCCAAACCCTGAAGAATTATGGGCGACGCAAGGATCGCCGTGCAGTCTGTCATTGGCAAAAGAATTTACGTGTAAAAAGTAAATTAAACCAAATTTCAAAAAACCCAGCCGCTCAAAGTTTCGTATTGGACCGAAATTGAGGTTAGTACCTACCTTCAATTTGCAATTTGCTTTCGTTTTGGGGCTTTCCGGGACGAGTTTTTGTCGACCCTGAATGGGCCGCCGTCAAGATGACTTAGATTTGCGGCCGCCCCGTGCTATTTTGGTGTCTACATGATGGTAACACAGCTCTGCGTCCCCCTAGTCGCACTTCCACATATGACCAGGTCAGTTTCCCAAGATTTTAATATCAATTTGATAAGAAATATAACTTCACTTCCAGAGAAGTCGGTTTCACACCAGGTGAAAAGGCGGCAAGCCTACAATGCTAAAGTAGAAAATTTGCCCAGCCAACTAGAGTCACAGTACAAGTGAACCTACTATATCATCCCTACTATTTGACTAATCGTGGAAAAAGTATTTGGGAAAGTCTTTTCGGCTCTCAATTTCGTTGAATTCGGAGAAAAAATCAATATCCCTAGATAAATGCCATGTGTTTACTTTACTTTGTAATAAAAAGGTGTATTGCCAAAAGACTCTTCAAGTAGTCTATGATTATGATTCCTGGAAAACTGGCAGGAGAACGTGGCTACCAAGGAGACCCAGGCCTACTTTGAGGAGAAACTTATTCGATTGCTAATCAGTAATCATAATATAAAATCTAGCCAATAATATTCAGTTACTTTAATTTGAACACAATCAGCTACCAAGAGACAGATATACCTCATACTTACACATGAAAAGCTCTACCGTATACTGGACTGGTGCAGCTACATATATAAGGAAACGTAAATTAGTCGATCGCATATTTTACTTATAATAAGCAGATTTTACATCCAAGAACTTGATAGATCTGACAGATCAGAGGAGGAGCAGATCGAGAAGCCCATTTTTCTTGAACTTTTATTCCACCACCCGAGCGACGGTGTTCGAAATGAGCTTGTGGGACTGGGGCCTGCTTGTGTAAATGCAATTCTGCGAGTGTTGGCATTGAGCCGCTTATACTGAGTGAAGAAATATGATGATCGTAGATTTTATTTAATTGGAACAGCGTGCACTTAACTTGTTACTGTTCCACCATTTCATAACTGTTTTATGTTGTCTTGGGGTTATATGTAACATTGAATATTGTGATTGGCTATTTATTACGTTGGATTACCAAGGCACACTCGTATACTATATGCTCTGGCTTTGACCAGCGGTGGAAGAGCGTGTACGCAGGTATATAAAATGAATGTATTATTTCCTCCTTAACTCGTCATTTGAGTGGAAGAGACCAACCTGTGTTAGTACAATAGATACCCACCTTGTACAGTGTTAATGCGGTTTCGCGGATGCCGACTGGCGTCTCATAGGGCATGGGAGTTTCAAGTTTCAAGTTTCATTTTCCTTACAAAGTTCGAACAATCTAGGAATTTTATCTCCAGCACGTTGCCAATGCCGATTGGACGTTGGACGTTTGACGTTTGCTCTGAAATTCAGATATATGGCGAATTCACTTGGCTGCTCCAGTGCTGCTCGGCCGCACTCGTTGCCAAGGAAACTCCAATAGGATAGGCTCTTTCTTGACAACGCAGGGCCGTTCCTAACGGGGCGTTCAAGGCGTGCGACGCACGCGGGCGCACCTTTGCCAGGGGCGCAAAAATTCTACCGACTAAAAAAAATGCAAAAAGGGCGCGAGCCCTCCGCGTTATAGCCGGCCGGGCTTTAGCGCCCGATACGAAAACCAATTATACCAATACGATAAGGTGACCAGACGTTCCGATTTGATCGGAACTGTACCGTTTTCGGGAGACACTTTCCGATTCGACTTTCTGTTCCGTGAATGTTCCGATTTTAGTGTTTATTCCGTAAATGATCCGATTTCCGATTTGAGCAACGAACATTTTAATTTTTTTTTCACCTGCTTCTATATTTTCGATGAATTTGGTTGAAATTTCATGTAGATTGTAGTTTATTTACAAGATTGAATTTATTTCGATTGGCACCCACGCTATGTAATCTTGACTGTTTGGACAACATTATTTCATTATTATTAAATTGTATTAGGTACTATGAACACCGTTGGTTGAGAAGGGGGCAAGGGACAGCATCACTTACCCGCCTCCCTGGAAGTCTACGGTTGTTTTTTTTTGCAAAAAATGATCAGAAAAACTGAGTTGCAGTTTCAGAAAATATCCCCAAACATCGGTGTATTATTGCATGTCTATTCAACAATGAACAGACGCAGAAAAATGAGGAATAGATGGAAGGTAGGTGCCTAGAAAATTCTAAATCAGCAAATATAAGTTGGCCACGCCCCTTTTTCGGAAAAAATCACCTGCGGCGCATCTCGGGGGGCTCTGCCTCTCGGACCCCCCATGCTCCGAAAACCCAAGATTCATTGATATCCTGGATATTAATGAATTAATGTTTTTCTTTAATTCATTCAATGAATTGTTATTTTTTGTAAGATTTATGTCTGTTGAAGCTGTATTACACTACACAATTTCTGGTACAATCTGTCAGTTAAACAATCAGGTTCATTGTTTTTTGACAGTATTTCAGCAGTTTGTTCAATTGTGTAGTGTAATACCTACAGCTAGGTATCATATTACTTTTGTGAAAAAATAAAAACTAGAACAGTGACATGGATTCTGACATCTTTCATCTTTTTGGTCGAGTATAGAATAGGGTGGGGAGGGGGGGCGCAGACTAGAAGCTTTGCACACGGGCGCTCAAACCCCTAGGAACGGCCCTGTGACAACGAGTGCGGCCGAGCAGCACTCGAGCAGCCAAGTGAATTCGCCATCAATTTGACAAACCATTGAGGTTCAACATCAGTCCAACTTTGAGTTTTCTAGGATTACCTACGATTAGTTCAGCATTAATATTATACAGGGTGGTGAAAATTTCGATGCTCACCATTGGTATCTTGGAAACGGTAAGAGATACGAGGTCGGTTAAATTAGAAAAAAGTTGCGCATTTTTGTAGCGATTGACAATCTGAAAAGAAACTTTGAATATTTTGATTGGTTTACGATTTACCACGAAAAAACTGAAAATTTTGCTTTCAGAAATTATTTTTCATCTTTCCAACTATTCAAGCTATTTCAATCAAACTTGGTAGTTTTATGTTTTTGATCACTCCGAGTCGATCAACGTTGGCAGAAATTTTCCAGGTCTTCTAGATGTCAAATTATGATAGTCAACTTTTGTTTTTCTTATGGCCGCCATATTGGATTCTTGCACTAATAGATAGAGAAAAAAATTAGATTTCTGAATTAGTAACCAACATGTTCTTTTTATGACATTTTAAGCGTCAAATTTTGAAATTTTTGTAAATTATTGACAAAATCGGGAATGCTTTGGAAAACAATTGAAATATTATCAATAGCAACAACAAAAAAGTGACAGATGGTGTGCAATGGGGTGTTTTCTCTGCAGTTGTCAAGTTGTCAAGTAGATGGCAGCAGGGGCCAACCCGGGTTATTTTCCCACTACTTTTTGAACGGTTCTCACATGGAGGGGGTTTTCCTTTTGACTTTGGTGTCTGCCTGCCGGGTCGGCTGTCATGTCAAGTCAAGTATGAATGTGTGTCATCAGAGGTGAGGAAGGAATTAAATGGAAAAAATTACGTACACTTGGCTTCCAGAGTAAAGGTCTTTACTATAGATGTTTTTGAAGAAGAGCATGATTGTGTTCTTGAACATGGACAGTGGGGCACACGGCACACGGCACGGTGGCAGGTAGGTTGCAATAGGTTTCAAATCGGCCGGCGTGCCCGCGAACTGCTCTTCGAGTGCTGTCTCCCAGACGGTCCCTCTGGCAAACATTTGCACGGTCATTGGGCCCTTTCAGCCCTCAAAAATCACCAAAACCGACCAGTACAACCCCACGTTCAATATTTTTTTCAGAAAATGTCAGTCATATGGTCGTTACTGTCATTTTCATTGTTCGAGTGATCAGTGGCAGGTGGCAAAATGCTGGGTGTAGCGTGATGCTGCTAGGCAATATAGCGTTACGCATACACACACACAGACACATCCCTGACAGAAACACAAACGGGCTGAAGAAATACGAGATACCAACATGGAGCAGGTAGGTTTACCAACCAACAGTAACCTAGTGATAAACCCGGGTTGGCCCCTGCTGCCATCTATCGTCTTCTTCAGCGGCGAAACACCCCATTGAAGTATCTAACTTCGTAATCGTGTTTTGTGCTTGTTTGTACCGGTAGTTCATGAAATGAATGGGTCAAGGGTGTCTGTGAGTTCAAAGACGTCTGTCGGAACTCGCATCATTCTTGTTAAAGTTCGACAAATTTATTAGAAAAGGAGTAAGGATTACCCTAATTTCGACAGACGTTTTTGAATTCACAGGCACCCTCGACTCATTTAATTTATGAGCTCTCGGTACAAACAAGCACAAAACACGATTAAGAAGTTACGGCTCGATACCAAGTTGGGGCTGAGACCGCCGTAAGTGCCATTACCATAGCTACGGCGGATACCAACCAATCAGACCGCGCTGTATTTGGCGAGTTACGCTGTCCCAAACTTCGCGCCTGCAACTTGGTATCGAGCCCTTAGATACGTCAATTGAATACAATCTGTCTTTTTTTTTGTTGTTGCTATTGATAATATTTCAATTGTTTTTCAAAGCATTCCCAATTTTGTCAATAATTTACGAGAATATTCAAAATTTTACGCTAATAATGTCATAAAAAAACATGTTGGTTACTAATTCAGAAAGCTAATTTTTTTCTCCATCTATTAGTGCAAAAATCCAATATGGCGGCCATAAGAAAAACAAAAGTTGACTATCATAATTTGACATCTGGTAGGCCTGGAAAAATGATAATATTTCAATTGTTTTTCAAAGCATTCCCGATTTTGTCAATAATTTATGAAAACTTTTAAATTTGACGCTAAAAATGTCAATTAAAAAAACATGTTGGTTAGTAATTCAGAAAGCTAATTCCTCTATCTATTAGTGCAAAAATCCAATATGGCGGCCATAAGAAAAACAAAAGTTGACTATCATAATTTGACATCTAAAAGACCTGGAATATTTTTGCCAACGTTGATCGACTCGGAGTGATCAAAAACATAAAACTACCAAGTTTGATTAGAATAGCTTGAATGGTTGGGAAGATAAAAAATGATTTCTGAAATCAAAATTTTCAGTTTTTTCGTGATAAATCGTAAACCAATCAAAATATTCGAAGTTTCTTTTCAGATTGTCAATCGCCACAAAAATGCCCAACTTTTTTCTAATTTAACCGACCTCGTATCTCCTACCGTTTCCAAGATACCAATGGTGAGCATCGAAATTTTCACCACCCTGTATACCCCCCGCTAGTGCCTCTGTGATGAAATAATACATCTGTGCTCGACTGCTTGCACTCGCCCTTTCTTCCGTTATCATGGTTGCAGTGCCCTGCCTCCCGTATTTTTGATAGTCGCAGAGTGCTGTTAAATGTTTGAGGTAACATTAGCATCCAAATCAGTGAAAATTGTCAAAAGTTGCACTTTTTTCTTTTGGCAGCGGAAGCTGGAGGCGGCGCCGTATCAAAAGTAGCCTATCCTTTCTCATCTTTCATGAAACAAAGCTCTCCGACTACCACAACATTTCGCATCTTTATTCAGCTATCCCTCGAGCTATCCATATAGCGAGAGACTTAGATCGCTATGTCCTCGGGTTTATGTTTTTCATTTACCTATCTCGAGATTTATCTCTTACTTTGGGGGCGGCGCGGCGTGTGGGAGCGGCAGCGTTTGGCTAAGCAAATGTTGCACAGTATGAGTTGGCAGTTTCTACATGTTTGAGAAAACATCTCAATCAGTAACAATAATTGTGAAAGTTGCCCTTTTTGTCGTTTGGGGGCGGAATCTGGAGGCGGCGACTAACCAAAAGTAGCCTATCCTCTCCCATTTTTAGTCAGCTATTCATATAGCGAAAGAATCAGATCGCTATGTCTTCGGGTTTATGTTTTTCATTTTAACGTGATTGAGGGCGGTTTTTAGCAATTTTCTCATGCCGGCGGCGCATATTGAAGATGGAATGTTTTCTGGGCTCACGTTTATAAGTGGCAACTATGTATTATTCATAAAATGAGAACACCAGAGCATAAGGTCTGGGAGAAATTGCAACATCATGATATTTCAAGTTGATCAGGGGCGGTTTTCTCTATGTTGGCGGCGCGATATAGACATTCAATATAGCCTAGCTACGCTTTAGGGGTGGCAGCTATGTAACAGCGAAAAAATCAGAAAGCTAGGGCGACTAGTTTACGAGGAGTTCGAGGAACAGACGGACGGACGGACAAAGCGGCTGCAATAGCGATTTTTATCAAGATGGAAAATGCGCTAAAAATCTGTTGCCTAAAATGTAAACTTGTATTCGTAAAAAGTTGAAAAGGAAGTTTAGTACCTATTCATTACCTGCTTGTAAAATGTTCTAGAGGCTTTTTTTTTCAAGCTGTTGAGCAATTCCAACTTTCTAACGATAGACTTTACCGAGGACTTTACCTACCTAGATTATAGATCTTTGGAGCTGGCGTCAGGATCGCCCAGCAGGCTCTTAGCATCTCAGTCCGCCACTGCAGCGTAGCGCAGCTCACGCGGAATACACCAAGCAGGAGGCAGCTGGCAAGAGTATATTTTATTTCAAGTAAGGTGTTTGAGCTTCTGCAGGAATGAAATTAATTGTTCTGGGTACTTCTACAGCTTCTCTACTGGCTAGATATGGTCAAAATGCACCAGCACCCATCGAATTCGCATTAAACTTCCAGTAAAGAACAAGAAGAAGAGGCTAATAGAAAAACTACTGCAAACCACATACCAAAAGAACACAAACAATCTGTCAGTGACCTGAGAGAGATACGTACGTGCGGGGAATGGGAAAAGCGATACGACATCAGTCGGAGAGAACACTCGCTCAAGTCGTTTCTTCATGTCAAGATGTGAGAGCTATTCACCGATCTATACCTATAAGCAAACATCATAGAGATTACTTATTGCGAAAAATGATTACCAGAAGTGGACGATAATTGGCATAATGTATTAGGTACCGAGACTTTTTTTTAAAAACTGCCACCTGTAGGAATTGAAAATCTCAGATAGATACTTGCGTAGTTCTTATGCGACACCCTGGGGATACACTTGGAATTCTTATGGCGCGACGTTGTGAGATTAGAAGAAGCCGAAATAAGGTAATAAAAATCGCATCTTAATACCTATTTCGCAATAATTATAAGAACATTAAAGTACGTGATGAGACTGCTTGAGTTACAATGTACGACAAATACTACCTACCTTATTGTTAGTCTGGAAGAAAAGAATTCGTACCATCCAAGTTCAAACAAGGCTCTGCGGCTCAATACGAGCAAGCTCTCTGGCGAGGTCTATACTTAGAAAACACGGATAGATTTATAAGATGGCAGAATCACCATTCAAAGTGAGTGATGTAGGGGAAGTGTAGATATGATGGGATGGCACATTCTTTTCATTACATTTTAATGCAAGTTGATTAAGAAACTGCTGCTTGAGTAAACATTTTTCTTCAAAGCTTATATTGAAAAAATAAGAAGCAAGCAGCAAAGTTCTCACGGGCGTGAGTCTCATGAGCGCATTTTCGGAGTGCAGATGAGTAGACTGTTCACTCTTACCTGTAAACAGATTGCCCCAAAAGTACCACGAGAAATCATCAATCTCTATATTATTATATTATATTATTTATTGTTTCTTAAACACAATGAAGTATCATAAACAAAGAGAGAGAGAGAGAGAGAGAGAGAGATAAACTTAAACAGAATTATTATTATAACAAATCAAGCAATGCAACCCAAAAGCACCCACTCCAAGAGTTCAGTGATCGGAAGGTGAATAAACCCAAAATCGAAAAACCGAGAAGCAAAAAAAATAAGTTGGAATGAAAAAAAATAATAAAAAACAAAAAATAGATCATCAATCTTCAATAATCGTCAAACCGCAGCGCCGCGGCTGTAAAAATCGCATCCGCATATAAGTACTCTAGTATTAGTATATTGGAAATAGAAAAAAATAGGTGCTTTGCTGGAATTAATTCAAACAAAAACGATTTTTTTACCATGGCAAGCTTACAGTCCCTTCTTCAACATATCAAAAGTCCTCAACTCTGGGACTGCTACAAATCAGTATACAGGGTGAAAGTTTATTATTTCTCTTTACTTTCTTTTTTTCTTGAAAAACTGATCACCGAAAAAAACGGTTTCAGGTTAGTTCGATAGGCCATGGTCTTCCAATAAACATATAAAAAATATACCACCCAGCAACTGCTGCGTATCAAGTTACAGGGTGAAAACTATTTTTCATCTTCAATTTTTTTTCTTAGTGGAACTGATCTAGATTGAAGCCGGTTCCAGTTCTTTTGCAAGCTTATAATGTCATACTGAAAATATAAAAAGGACACATCTCTGCATCTGCTGCTTTTCAATTTACAGGGTGGAAAGTCATTTTCACGTTTCAATTTTTTTCTTGATGAAATCGGGTCACACAACAATTGCGACTGGTTTTTCTGTAAAGGACCCCGCACGATTCTTATGGAAAATGGGTCTCGGTCAAATTCCCTAATTTTCTCATATGTTGTAGCCCAATTTGACACGAGCCAAAAACCATCGTCCGTTACCCAAAAAAATGGACAGCTTTTTTTCTATAAGGGGATGAAGATGGGTTATTTCAAGGTAAAAAAATATGTTCCAACGTCAGTGAGAACATTTCAACGTCCTTTTTAACACATATGGCTCATGACAATCCCCTTTTTCTTTTGTGAAAAAATCAACCCCCTCCCTCACCCCCAACACCTACTTGTGAGTATCAAATTCGAAATTACGTTTGAAAGTCATGCAGATGGTTCTATTTTGTCGAATTACTAATTTTGGCACCAATTTTTTTTCCAACCCCCATATAGGGGGTGGGGTTGAAAAAAAAACCATCGGTCAATTCGGCTGAATTTTTGATATTGTGCTTTACCAGTTACGCTAAACAAGATCACCAAGGGAAAACTCATTCGTATGACCAGTTTCCACCCCACAGAGGGTTGAAGTTGACTATATTGACTCATAAAACATTCTTCCATGTCATGAACAAAATGAATGAAAATAGTGGACTTTCATATCATCTTGTTTTGTGAAAATGCCTATCCTTCAAAAATAATTTCAATTCCGTCTCTCATCCCCTATTCGCGTTTCTGAACATCATATTCGAAATAAATCTTGAAAATGAAGGAGAAGGTCTACGGTCGGATTCTCTGCATCTGATTGTGAATCCCCTCTCAAAATTCACTTTCACTATTATGCTTATGTTAGCACCCTTATAGCAGGGTGGGACATACATTTGATTGAATGATTTTTTGCCTGGATTATTATTAAAAATATTGGTGTTCCTATCAAGTCTCAACTTTACAGCAGGTAATTTATGTTTACCTGTACCTACATAGTTCCTAACTTTTTTCTTTTGTACGGATCAGTGGCGTAGCCAAGGGGGGGCGAGGGGGGGCGAATGCCCCCTCCGCCCCTACCCTTCAAGCGCCCACGGCGCCCCATCCCGCTTAACTAATCGGGCAATACAGAGGCGTATTCAAAGGGCGCAATTTTTTGTGTAAAAAAATGTTCAATACAGTTTTAAGCATATATGCGATATGCGATACTTTTCATTTCTCGGAGGGTGAGGATGCTGGTTGTCGCCCATAAAAATAATCTCACAAACAACCGTTCTTTTCGAAAGTAAAAACTCTCCGCCCATTCTCGAACGGTTTTGCACCCCCATAAAACATAGGTCTCGTATTATTGTACGTAGGTATAATACCCTCGATAATACCTTTCTCTGCAATACTCTAGGACCTTTTAGTGGGTGGTGCAGAAGCAAAACGTGACTTAACAATGACCAAGTCTGTTTTATATGCATGCACTTGCGACTAGCTTCTTTGTTAATTCGGCGCCAGAATTTTATAGTCCACTTTCGTGGACAGAGTCTACATACCTAGCTGCTATGATATGAATGGGATTTTGATAAATTTTACTGCAAATACATTTTCACAAATACATCACATACCACTTTTATTCACCAGCATGATGCACGATCAGTCGATCACCCCCAGCACTGCAGGTTGTTGATCAATCTCACACACTGCTCCAATAAATAATAACTGTTTATCATAGAAAGTAGGTTTGTGCAATAATTGTGAATTGTGATTAGTGATTATATGGGATGGCAAAAAAAAAATGGAGCCTCTTTCCGTCAGGAAAAGAAGCAACAGCTCTTGCAGGCTGCGGCTTCAATAAGCTTCAGAAACATACGCGATTTCTTCAATAAGCCTGTCAAAAGTAGTATACTCTTGCTTCTTCTGTTAAAGGCCAAAGCGCTGCCTCAAGTAATGGACTGTATCAAGTTTGATTTTTGAAATCGAGAAAGCGTCAATAAAACCCTGAATTTTTGATTCTGTAAACGTCATTTTTCAGTTTCTGACTTTTAATTTTCTCTATGATAATTTTATTGGAGGTAGATGATAATAAGTAAATATGCCTATTATTATCATCATTATTATTATTATCCCCGAAAAATTTTCGCCTGCGGCGCCGTCGCTCGCTCCGCTCGCGAAATGCCGCCCTCGTCATTGCCTTTGCCCCCTCCGCCCTCAAATCCTCGCTACGCCACTGGTACGGATACACCTCTACTTATAGTTTAGATTGAAGAATTTTTTGTCATTTGGAGCGAAAGCTGCTCAATCAAAGCAAAA
Source organism: Anaspis maculata (assembly GCA_949128115.1). Classification (NCBI taxonomy): domain Eukaryota; kingdom Metazoa; phylum Arthropoda; class Insecta; order Coleoptera; family Scraptiidae; genus Anaspis; species Anaspis maculata. The sequence continues at coordinate 45,780,652 of OX421963.1, forward strand.
TATTATGTCACACTCTTATTCTAGCTACTGCGACTATTTGAAGGATGAAATAAAAATTGATATAATTTCCAAGATTTGTTTCGAATATGATGTTCAGAAACAGGGATAGGGGATGAAGGACGGGATTGAAAGTATTTTTGGAGAATAGACATTTTTACGAAACTAGATGATAAGAAAGTCCACTATTTCTATTCATTTGGTTTATGACATGGAAGAATGTTTTATGCGTCATTATAGTCAACTTCAACCCTCTGTGGGGTGGAAACTGGTCATACGAATGAGTTTTCCCTTGGTAATCTTGTTTAGCGTAACTGGTAAAGCACAATATCAGAAATTCAGTCGAATTGACCGATGTTTTTTTTTCAACCCCACCCCCTATTTGGGGGTTGGAAAAAAAAATTGTGCCAAAATTGATAATTCGACAAAATAGAACCACCTGCATGACTTTCAAACGTAATTTCGAATTTGATACTCACAAGTGAGGGTTGGGGGTGAGGGAGGGGGTTGATTTTTTCACAAAAGAAAAAGGGAATTGTCATGAGCTATATGTGTCAGAAAGGACGTTGAAATGTTCTCACTTACGTTGGAACATATTTTTTTTCCTTGAAATAACCCATCTTCAACCCCTTATAGAAAAAAAACCGTCCATTTTTTTGGGTAACGGACGATGGTTTTTGGCTCGTGTCAAATTGGGCTACAACATATGAGAAAATTAGGGAATTTGACCGAGACCCATTTTCCACAAGAATCGTGCGGGGTCCTTTAAATGTTTGGGTATATTCGGGTATATTGCATCAAAAATTCAAAAAATCTTGGAACGCAACCAAACATTTAAATTTGTAAATAAAAACGTAGCTGTAGCAGAAATGTATTATTTTGATATGTTTGACTAGAAACCCCAAAGGACCCCGCACGATTCTTATGGAAAATGGGTCTCGGTCAAATTTCCCAATTTTTTTATATGTTGTAGCTCAATTCGACACGAGCCAAAAACCATCGTCCGTTACCCAAAAAAATGGACAGTTTTTTTTCTATAAGGGGTTGAAGATGGGTTATTTCAAGATAAAAAAATATGTTCCAACGTAAGTGAGAACATTTCAACGTCGTTTCTAACACATATGGCTCATGACAACTCCCTTTTTCTTTTGTGAAAAAATCAACCCCATCCCTCACCCCCAACCCCTACTTGTGAGTATCAAATTCGAAATTACGTTTAAAAGTCATGCAGATGGTTCTATTTTGTCGAATTATGAATTTTGGCACAAATTATTTTTCCAACCCCCAAATAGGGGGTGGGGTTGAAAAAAAAACCGTCGGTCAATTCGGCTGAATTTCTGATATTGTGCTTTACCAGTTACGCTAAACAAGATTACTAAGGGAAAACTCATTCGTATGACCAGTTTCCACCCCACAGAGAGTTGAAGTTGACTATAATAAAGCATAAAACATTCTTCCATGTCATAAACCAAATGAATGGAAATTGTGGACTTTCATATTATTTTGTTTCGTAAAAATGTATATTGTTCAAAAATACTCTCAACCCCGTCCATCATCCCCTATCCCGAATCCCCTATCAGAACATCATATTCGAAATAAATCTTGAAAATTATAATAATTTTTATTTCATCCTTCATATGGAGGTCGCAGTAGCTGGAATAAGAGTGTGACATAATATTTTGCCTTGATTGAGCAGCTTTCGCTTCAAATGGCATTAAATTCTTCAATCGAAACTATAAATAGAGGTGTATCCGTACAAAAGAAAAAGGTTATAAATTATGTACAGGTGAACATAATTAACCCGCTGTGAAGTTGAAACTTGATAGGAACACCAATATTTTAAATAATAATCCAGTCAAAAATCATAAAAAAAAATATATCCCACCCTGCTTATGTAAGCACTCTAACGTAAGCATAGTGAAAGTGAATTTTGAGAGGGGATTCACAATCAGATGCAGAAAATCCGACCATAGACCTTCTCCTACATTTTCAAGATTTATTTCGAATTTGATGTTCAGAAACAAGGATAGGGGATGAGAGACGGGGTTGAAATTATTTTTGAAGAATAGACATTTTTACAAAACAAGACGATATGAAAGTTGTAACGTAATTTTTGTAAATTAGTCCTTTTTCTCAAATTCCCATTATGTTGGTACAGCTTCGTCGTGTTGTGAGTTGATTCGTTTTCTATAAAGAAAACTATGAGAAGAATTGAATTTGTTTCACGAATTTAATCTATAATTTGGCGTAGGTACTAACCTTGTTTTGGCAAATCGCAGATGCAAGTTTATGCACATTGTTTTGTCGCATCGTTACCCCGAGAGGTATACGCTAACACCGGCGACCGTGGTAGATAATATTCCTTCATCTGGATTTCGAAGTTGGGCATTCATCCTGATTGATTTCGTTCTTCGATTGGTTAGTAAATAAACAGACAAATTCGCTTATCTGACCTTGACGCCAACCTCAAGCGTAAAGTAACTAGGTTTTTGAGATCTTTTTTCGAACTTGGCCGGCGGCGGCAAAAAGGGGATTCGATATCTTTTGATGGTAGTGAGAAGGCGCTTCTGGAACATTCCTTTACGCAAATTTAGATATTTCTGGTAATTTTGGAATAATTTGTTGTAATCGAACGCATAGTGGAATTATTGGCCATTGCGGATATAATCCAGAGCACCTACTTTCGGGTTTTGTGCAAATCCTGAGCGACTTTCGTCGGATTTAAATCTCCTATCCACTTCTACGATTTTCGAGAAATCACTGTTGTCGTCTGGGGTAAGGTTCTTAATATTTATCGAAAAACGCGTCATGAGATCGTCCTTTTTGTATTTTAGGTATTTCCCTTGAATAAATAATTATTGTGCAGACGAAACAAGAATTGACTGATTGCGACCGTCGATCTTCAACAGCGTCTAAACCTGCAGCTATTTACGCTTACCAGCTTGCTTCGGAAATTATTGTATTCACGAAAAGCCGTCTAACATCGAAGGTATTTCCATATCGGTCGGATTCTGGAGGCATCAGGTTGAAAATTGTTGTTTTCAGGCTTTTTAGTTTTGGATTCAAGATTTACACACTTTCTTTCTGAAAACCTCTGCCTGGCACTAATTGCGAAGCTCGTGAGCGTGAGCAGTGAATAAAATCTTATTGCGCCGACATCGTCGGGATTCTTGGAATTAGAGCTATTCGGATCAGCGTTCGTTTCGTCTGGCTTCTGACTCGTCGTAGACCTGACGACGATAGTGACAATAATAAACAAAAATATATTCCTTTTTGTAATCCACGGATTACTTTAACTACTTGTGAGTACTTAGCTTAATTCTTCTAAAACCTCTCTTCAAAATCAACTAAGAAATAACATCTAACTACGCGATTCTATAATTTTTAGATCAAAACAATAAGCCGCGTAAAAGCTCAATAAAACTTCATTTTCTTATAAGGTAAATCGCGGCTAAAAAGCCAATTAATAAATCACGTAGGCAGAATCGAGCTCGATTGCGTCTTAGGGTTTAAATAGTTACGTTACCATTACCATCATCGTTCGGTAGAAAATCGAAAAGAAAATCGTCAGTCTAAACCGTCAGTTTGATTGAGCCTATTCGAGCTTATTTTAATTATCGTGGTTCTAAAGAAATTGTTGTTGACAATTATGGAGTAAAGTAATTAGTGAAGATTGGGAAAGTTGAATTGAGAGTCTACTGACGCCGTGACAAGGAATTAGTTATTGTTGTGAGCCTGATTTATTGGCATACCTAGAGTCATTTGTTGAGAACAGCCTCACTGTTCTTTGTAAATTTGTTTGTGATTTAATTAGTTAATTATTGACCGTAGTGAAGTTTCACTTAAGTCAAGATTTGCATAGTTTCCATTGTTTAAAGTATACATAGAGTTGAATTCAAGTGTCTAAACTCACCCCCCCCCCCCCCTTTCTGAAAAAATAAATGAAAATACTGTTGGTGACCGCAAAATTTTGATCATTCTTGTTTCTTTCCTTTTTTTGTTGGTTCTTTTTATCTAGCTCACTATTTTATGGGAATTTTGTACCGGACTATTTGTTTCGGATTTGTCGATAAAGGAACGGTAAGTGACTTTCGGGGAGTGGCTGAACAAATCCGTGGCGCCTCCGATCATCTTGATAGAACCCACGCCGTCTTCGCTGAGTTGGTTAGGGCCAGCCACTTACAATCCCGAAGTTTCTTCCTGCCGTCTGGTTTGGTACGTCACAGATTTGGCACCCAACGTCTAGGGCCTTGAAGCTTTGTAATTAATAGGTCATAAATTAAATTGTTACTCAAATTCTTTGTTGTTGTTTCTATTATTTGTTTATTTTTTTGTTTTGCGGTCCCAAAGTATTTTTGTTTTTGTACTCATTTTTGTAGGTACTGAATTTGACACTTTGTGAATCTCAGACCTTGCTCTGTTTTTGAGACACAGTTTTTCTGAATTTGATAGCGTTTAGGTTGTTACACCTGGACCAGTGCATTTTGGTGCTGTGTTTTTTTTTTTTAAATAGGCACTCGCGTTGCTAAATTGAGAGTTAGTGGATTATTTTTATTATACCTTTTTTTTCCGACCTAGTTCGAAGGGGAGAAATCAGGATAGGTGGGTACCTATCAGGATATAATCGCTTTTGGTGCTTCATATTGTTATTTTTTTTTTTTTTTTGTGTGTTCGTTTTTGTTTTGACACTTTTGGTAGGTATCGCTTTGTTTTCGGAAAAGTAAGGTATTATAGGTATCTGATTTTCTAAAATGGCTTCGAAGATGACACTTAGGGTATCAGTTAATTATTTGGTGAAAGACGAGTTGATATACGAACACAACATACGAGGAATTTCAGGTGGAACCGTGGATGAAATGAGAGCGACGCTGAGAGAGGCTTTGGACCGGGAATCACGGGATTCTGAAGTTGCTGGTACTTATCCTGAACATCCGTACAGCGCGGAGGAAGATGAGGAAGCTTGTTTGGCGACAATTGAGGAAGTTCAGGTCATTTTGGACAGTCTTGTGAAGAAGGACAAAAAGAAGCTGGAAAGCAAGCTTTGGCATTTGATGGGACGAGTGAAAAGGATAGACAAGGATGAGGAGTGCCGATCAGATCTTTTAAAGAAGGCGATGGATCTTTATTCGGCGTATTCGAGGAAGGTTGAAGAGTGGACTAAGCCCGCCGAACTCGATATTCTGGAAACTAGTTTGAACCAAATACTCAACTTAAGCAATGCGCACCATTCATCTACTATACAACAGGCGAAAACGAGTAATGCGACTTCATCATCATCCAGTCAAGGACAATCGACACCAATTTTCAAATGGGGACTGAAATTTTCCGGAAAACCAGGAGTTTCGGTGAACGCTTTCCTGGAAAGAGTTGACGAGTTGAAGATAGCCCGGAATGCTACTGATCATCAATTGTACTTGTCAGCTTTGGATTTATTCGAGGGCAACGCGCTTACATGGTTTCGAGCTATTCGGAAATCGGTGTCTTCGTGGGAAGAGATAACTGAACAGTTGAGAGAAGAATTCCAGGTGGCCGACTACAACGAAAAATTGTTCGATGAAATCAAGAAGCGTACTCAGGGACCTGATGAGCCGATCGGAATTTATTTGGCCAACATGAACGGTCTGTTTTCAAGGTTGAGCTGTGGCATCTCGGAAGCAGCGAAACTGAAAATTCTATTGGACAATATCGCACCTTTCTACCAGACTCAATTGAGTCTGACTGAAGTTTCCTCGGTGGATGAACTTCGTCACCTTTGCAAAAAGTTAGAGGTTCGAAGACAAGTAGTGGAAAATTTTGTACCACCCACGCGCAGGTCGACTAGAACTCTTGAACCCGACTTAGCTTTCGTGGCTACTGAAGAACCATCATCGGTACATCAAGTGAATCCAGTGGCTAACACCAATAACAGGAAGTGCTTCAATTGTGGTGCTTCGGATCATTTCGTGAAGGATTGTCGAGCGGCCAAAGTTATCAAATGTTATCGGTGTGGGAAGAGAGATTTTACCGTACGCACTTGCCCATGCCAATCTTCGGAAAACACCTACCGACGCATGTGAGAGGTAGCATACATCGTCGGAGAAGTGGAGCAGCTACCAAAAGTGTTCGTGACGTCATCATCGCAAATTCGGAAGCTGGAAGGAACGAAGACCAAATAATTCTGGACTACATCTTGCAAAGCACCGCTGATGATGAAAGGCCTTACTTGAGCGTGCAAATTTATGGTGTGGCGATGCTTGGACTCTTAGATAGTGGCGCATCGAGGACAATTTTGGGGGAAAAGGGATGGAATCAACTGAAATCTCTCGACTTACCCCTGTATCCGGTTTCGACTCGCGTTACCGTTGCTAACGGAAATAGTTGCCACGCTATAGGAGCTTGTTTGTTGCCCATCGTACTTCAGGATAAGACGAGAGTTATTGAAGTACTGGTGATACCCGACCTTCGGCATACCTTGATTTTGGGAGCGGACTTCTGGCGTGAAATGGGACTAGTTCCTAACTTGAGAAGCAAAGTGTGGAAATTCGAGAAAGATGAAGATCTGTCAGCGGTGGAGACCCTAGAGAACGTTTCCATTGAAGATAAGCAGTTGCTGGAAGAAGTCCTTGGAAAGTATCTTGATGACGAACCAGCAAAACTCGGATGCACCACCGTGATGGAACATCGCATAGAGACGGATTCTCCGCCTATCAAAAGCCGCTACTACCCGGTGTCTCCTGTCATACAGAAAGTGATTGATCAGGAGCTACAAAAAATGTTGGATGAAGACATAATTGAACGATCCAATAGTCCCTGGGCGTCCCCGATTTTACTAATCAAGAAGAAGGATGGAACCTACCGTTTTTGTGTGGATTTTAGGAAGCTGAACTCAGTCACCAGAAAGGACAGCTATCCGCTCCCCTACGTAAACCACACTCTGGAGAAGCTTCGAGAAGCAAGATGTATTTCCACCTTGGACATCAAGTCTGCCTATTGGCAAATCCCAATGGCAGAAGACTCCAAACCGTTTACCGCATTTACCGTCCCTAATCGTGGCCTCTTTCAATTTAAGCGCATGCCATTTGGGCTGCATAATGCGCCAGCAACCTTCCAGCGCTGCATTGACCAAGTTATCGGTTATGACCTAGAACCAAACGTTTTCGTTTATCTCGACGACGTGATAATCGTCACCAACTCGTTCGAGAGCCATGTGGAGGTCCTTTCTGTCGTCCTTTCGCGTCTGCGCAACGCGGGTTTCACCTTAAATCGCGAAAAATGCAACTTTTGCCGACAGGAGCTACGATATCTAGGCTATGTTGTGAATCAGCATGGTCTTATGGCGGATCCGGACAAAGTGAAGGCCATCGTGGATATACCCGTTCCGAAGACGCAGCGAGAGGTGCGCCGGCTAGAAGGAATGGCTAGCTGGTACCGGAAATTTATTCCCAGTTTTTCGTCGGTTGTCGCACCCATTTGCGCGTTGTTGAAGAAAAATGCCAGCGTGACCTGGACTAGTCAATGCAATGAGGCTTTCCAACGGATCAAGTCTTGTTTGATTTCCGCGCCTATCCTAGCCTGTCCCAACTACGATTTGCCTTTTGTCTTGGAAACGGATGCCAGCGACTTTGGCTTGGGGGCCGTGTTGACCCAACCAACCCCAGAAGGACCTAAGGCCATCTGTTATATTAGTCGATCTCTGGAAAAGCGAGAGCAGAGGTTCACGACGACCGAAAAAGAATGTTTGGCCGTCCTCTGGGCCATAGAAAAACTTCGACCGTTTCTAGAAGGGATACGCTTCACCGTAGTAACTGACCACCATAGTTTACGTTGGCTCCACAACCTAAAGGATCCAGCTGGTAGATTGGCTCGGTGGGCTATCCGGATGCAGCAGTATGATTTCGAAATCTTGCACCGCAAGGGAGCTGAGCATGTCGTACCGGATGCCTTATCGCGGAGCGTGCCAGTGTTGGAAATTGCAGAAATCGAAGCCCACATCCCACAAGTTGAAACCACCGACCGTTGGTACTTGAGACTCTTTGATCAAGTGAAGTGTAAGCCCGCTAAGTATCCTCTTTTCTCGATTGTCAACAATCAGTTATATCGTCACGTTCGAACCAAAACCCAGCTAACTGAAGATCATGCCTGGAAGGAAGTTGTACCATCGGACAGACGAACAGATTTGCTTCGCAAATATCATAACGATCCAACCGCCGGACATCCAGGTGTTCTCAAAACGTGGAAGCGGCTCCAAACCAATTACACCTGGCCTAAAATGAAACAGGATATCGCTCGATATGTGAGCCGTTGCAGGATTTGTTCAGCGGTGAAGGTAGAGCCACGGAAGCCGATTGGACTGATGTCTACTCCGACACCACCACATAAACCTTGGGTGAGAATATCCATGGATCTTTTCGGACCCCTTCCCAGGAGCACACAGGGCTACCAACACATCTTTGTAGTTATGGACGACTTTTCTAAGTTTTGTTATTTGTTCCCGTTGAGAAAAGCGACGAGCTCTGCCGTTTGTCGACTGTTGGAGGACCAATTATTCCTGATGCATGGCGTACCTCATACGATTCGATGCGATAATGGTCCACAATTCCGTTCTAAAGAGCTCGCGAGTCTCGCTAAGGAGTATGACGTAGAATTGTCCTTTAACCCCGCTTATCATCCGCAGGCGAATCCGACCGAAAGGTTGAATCGGACAATGAAGACGATGATCCGTGCGACACTAGCGGAGAATTCTGATAAGAATCAGAGGCTCTGGGACCAAAACCTAGCAAAGATCGGTTGTGCCTTGCGCACTCAGTACCACGAATCGACGGGCTACAGTCCCTATTTTGTGGTCTTCGGTAGAACCATGATTTTATCAGGTAAAGACCATCTAAAACCTGCGTCAGTTCCAGAAAAAGATTTTGATCCTGTGACCTTGACCTCGAAACTCAGTGAGACCTACAAGCTTGTCCATACTCGACTGAAGAGAGAAAATATATTCCTTTTTGTAATCCACGGATTACTTTAACTACTTGTGAGTACTTAGCTTAATTCTTCTAAAACCTCTCTTCAAAATCAACTAAGAAATAACATCTAACTACGCGATTCTATAATTTTTAGATCAAAACAATAAGCCGCGTAAAAGCTCAATAAAACTTCATTTTCTTATAAGGTAAATCGCGGCTAAAAAGCCAATTAATAAATCACGTAGGCAGAATCGAGCTCGATTGCGTCTTAGGGTTTAAATAGTTACGTTACCATTACCATCATCGTTCGGTAGAAAATCGAAAAGAAAATCGTCAGTCTAAACCGTCAGTTTGATTGAGCCTATTCGAGCTTATTTTAATTATCGTGGTTCTAAAGAAATTGTTGTTGACAATTATGGAGTAAAGTAATTAGTGAAGATTGGGAAAGTTGAATTGAGAGTCTACTGACGCCGTGACAAGGAATTAGTTATTGTTGTGAGCCTGATTTATTGGCATACCTAGAGTCATTTGTTGAGAACAGCCTCACTGTTCTTTGTAAATTTGTTTGTGATTTAATTAGTTAATTATTGACCGTAGTGAAGTTTCACTTAAGTCAAGATTTGCATAGTTTCCATTGTTTAAAGTATACATAGAGTTGAATTCAAGTGTCTAAACTCACCCCCCCCCCCCCCTTTCTGAAAAAATAAATGAAAATACTGTTGGTGACCGCAAAATTTTGATCATTCTTGTTTCTTTCCTTTTTTTGTTGGTTCTTTTTATCTAGCTCACTATTTTATGGGAATTTTGTACCGGACTATTTGTTTCGGATTTGTCGATAAAGGAACGGTAAGTGACTTTCGGGGAGTGGCTGAACAAATCCGTGGCGCCTCCGATCATCTTGATAGAACCCACGCCGTCTTCGCTGAGTTGGTTAGGGCCAGCCACTTACAATCCCGAAGTTTCTTCCTGCCGTCTGGTTTGGTACGTCACAAAGTCCACTATTTTCATTCATTTGGTTTATGACATGGAAGAATGTTTTATGCTTCATTATGGTCAACTTCAACCCTCTATGGGGTGGAAACTGGTCATACGAATAAGTTTTCCTTTGGTCATCTTGTTCAGCGTAACTGATGAAGCACAATATCAGAAATTCAGCCGAATTGACCGATGGTTTTTTTTTCAACCCCACCCCCTATTTGGGGGTTGGAAGAACAATTTGTGCCAAAATTCATAATTCGACAAAATAGAACCATCTGCATGACTTTCAAACGTAATTTCGAATTTGATACTCACAAGTAGGGGTTGGGGGTGAGGGAGGGGGTTGATTATTTCACATAAGAAAAATGGAATTGTCATGAGCCACATATGTTACAAAGGACGTTAAAATGTTCTCACTTACGTTGGAACATATTTCTTTACCTTGAAATAGCCCATCTTCAACCCCTTATAGAAAAAAAACTGTCCATTTTTTTGGGTAACGGACGATAGATTCTGGCTCGTGTCAAATTGGGCTACAAAATATTAAAAAATTAGGGAATTTGACCGAGACCCATTTTCCATAGGAATCGTGCGGGGTCCTTTCATGCTTTGATCACAAAATGCACAGACCATTCCGCTAACCCCCCCACTATTGTATGAATTATAACATTCAACATAAAAATTTATATCTTCAATGTTAGACTTCGAATCTGGGTAATTCCAGAACCATTTCGAGATAATACACCACACTTTATAATTTTCGTATTAGGATACATAAAAAAAATGTTTGACGAATGGGGGTACGATGAAGTCGGTGCAATTTCGCAGCATTTTACGTATCATTCTGTACAAATTTCACATGAAGCCTCGCATGAAGCTTTTCAACATTCACGTTTACTAGTCCGGCGGCTTAAAGCCATATTTGAAATGAATTCTGCATTTTGTGCCGAAGCCAATTTTATTTTATTTTTGTGAAATATGATTAAGAATGAAAGTTTTGAGGGGTGGAGCCATTTTCAAGTTTCACCAGGGGGGGAGGAGGAGGGGTTTGTTCTGGCTTTTTGGGGGCTTTTAGACCTTTTCTTTTGCACTCGATGTTGTAAGCGGTAGCAAGGTGTTTTCTAGATCAGTGATATATCTGGATTTTTTCAAGTGATGTGGCCACCCCCTTCCCCTCTTGGGAGGGGGCTGGGGGGCTCAAGTTGACACATGTGGCCGATTCTAACTTTTTCTTTGATTTCGAACCAATATCGGCAAGTTTGGTATCGTTTCCGACTAAATCACATCTTCTGAACTCAACCATGACTCAAAAAAATCGATAGCGACAAGTTTAAACAAGTTGTGGAGAGAATATCATGTTTTTTTGTGCTCCTATTTGAAAACATTTTTTGGGGGTGTTTAAGACATTTGTGGTTGAATTCCATTTCAGTTCTATTATTTTGAACTATTTTGAGCCTGAGGAACGTATTTTAGCACAGTCTTTTGTTTTGGTAAAAAATTAAAAAAATGTTTTGTAAACTAGATTTGAGCAAATTTTTTGATAATTCAACAACGCCTGAAAGGTTATGAAAGTTTATAGTTGTGGTCTGTGGTCTTCTTGAAGAGTCCTGCGGGGGTGGAAAGTAACCTTAATTTCAAAGGGCGGGAGCCGCCCTTGATGGGGGTGTAGAATCTTAGGGGGAGGGGGGTGAAATATTTTATTCATAATTTATGAACGGGCTAGAAACAATCTTTTCATGGTTTCTGTTTCTATTTATTTTCGTGAAATTGGTCTTAAACCAAACTCAAAAGGGGGAATTCAATTTTGGGCTTGGTGACTATTTGAAAATGGCTACTGCAACAGCGGCAACCCAAGTTTTGCGAGGGCGATGGGACATTTTTCCACCAGGTCTGTGTACCATCGAACGCTCAAGCAGGGACTCATAATTTATGAACAGGCAATTTATGAAGAGACAATTTTTTCATGATTTCTGATTTTATGATCTTATTGGAGTAGGTATGTTGGTGAAATTGGGCTCACATCAATCTCAAGAGGATGGGATTACTTTCGGGCTTGCGAGCTATTTTTGTTGTAATCACTCTCATCTTCTTGAAGGGGGAGTAGTAAGGGAAGAGATTTTCTGATTTCGACCTTGATGGCTACTTTTGCTGTACTGTAAGTGCTGTAACATATATCAACATAGGAGGCAGAAGGTTTGTATGATATGTAATCTAGTAGAGGAATTTTGATAGGGGGGGCATTCCCATTCTTCATTGATTGGGAGAGGTGAGAGGTTCAGATGAGAGGTTTGGCAGATTTTTTTTTATTCAGAGCTTAATTCTCGCGTCATAATCGAGCATCCTTGCTTGGAGATTCTTCCCTCACTGATGAGGCCTAAAAGGCTGAACCACGTATCTGAGAGTTCTTTACTTCCTTCTCTGCTCGAGGCTTCGATGGTGCACAGATCGAGTGGAAATGTCCAATCATCTCTGCAAAACCCACGCAAAATTCAAGCTACTGCCGCTAGTGCTGCTGCAGTAACGATCTCTGGATAGTTACTAAGCCCAAAATTGAAAGATTCTCCCCCCCCTCTCCTTGAGTTTTGTTTAAGATCAATTTTAGCGAAATAAAACAGAAACAGAAAAACAAAACAAAGCTTGTTTCTAGCCCGTTCATAAATTTTGAGTGAAAATTTTCATTCACCCCTCCCGCCCCCCAGTTTCTACACCATCATCAAGGTTCCCGCCCTTTGGGATCATGGTTTCTTTCCAACCCGCAAAACTCCTTAAGAACACTACAGACCACAATTATGAACTTTTATAACCTTTCACACGTTGTTGAATTATGAAAAAATTTGCTCAAAACAAGTTTAAAAATTTATTCTTTTATTTTCTTACAAAAACAAAAGACTTTGCTAAAATACGTTCCTTAGGCGCAAAATAGTTCAAAATAATAGACCTGAAAAAGAATTCAACCACAAATGTCTGAAACACCTCCAAAAAATGTTTTCAAATAGGAACAAAAAAAACATGATATTCTCTGCACAACTTGTTCAAACTTGTCGCTATCGATTTTTTTGAGTCATGGTTGAGTTCAGAAGATGTGATTTAGGCGGAAACGATACCAAGCTTGCCGATATTGGTTCGAAATCAAAGAAAAAGTGGAAATCGGCCACATGTGTCAACTTGAGCCCCCCAGCCCCCTCCCAAGAGGAGAAGGGAGTGCCCACACCACTTGAAAAAATCCGGATATATCACAGATCTAGAAAACACCTTGTTTCCGCTTACAACATCGAGTGCAAAAAAAAAGATCCAAAAAGCCCTCAAAAATCCAGAACAACCCCCTCCCCCTCCCCCCCCCCCTGGTAAAAATTGAGAATGGCTCCACCCCTCAAAACTTTCATTCTTAACCATATTTAACAAAAATAAAATAAAATTAGCTTCGGCACAAAGTGCATGGTCCATCTACTAAGCCGCCGGACTATACAGGATGGGTTACGAAAACATGAGGCTAATTTACACAACTAACCAAATGGAAATCACATTTGGTAATCGGAAGTTTTTGGTCTTCAAAGTCGAACCATTTTTCCAATACCGACAATTTCGTTGTCCAGCAGTTTATTTTGCGCGGACTCACTACACCACTGCTAATTCCAGACGGAGGCAGTTGTCAGAGTGAAGGTTCAAGGTCATCGCGTGTTGACGTGGCTGTAAACCTCGCTAATAATAAAAAAAAACTATCGGCGTAACGTCTGACGGCCAGTACGAAAGTAACCGTGGTTTTGGCGCGCAAAATCCAAATTCAAACTTTGATCTCCATATTTGAATGTAAAAAGAAAATGCTCATCGGATATCAGAGTATATAACGTTTTCAATGATGTTATGAAGTAATGTTCTGAAAATGAAATTCATGCATCCTTTCTTTTAATGTCCGGTGAATGAGTCCGCCAGTGGCGGCTCGTGAGTTTTTTGCAAGGAGGGCTCAAGTTAATAACAAATTCGCGAGCTGAGAACTATAATGTTCTATATCTGCACTTCTTGTAGAAAATGTTTTTCAAACTTCGAACCAGCAAAACATGGACAAAATGTTTCCTGATATAAACAATTGGATCAGAAACTAGAGAAAGAGGCTTTTATTCCTTTTCCGTTTCTGATCTAATTGTTCAAATCATGAAACATTTCGTCCATGTTTTGTTGGTTCGAAGTTCGAAAAACATTTTCTACAAAGAGTGCAGATAGAACAGTTCTCAGTTCGCGAAATGACGAAACTCGAGACAAAAACTTTTTTGTCGTATCCGCATCGCAACCATATGGAGTTTTAGCATTTACTGTTTTGTCAAAATTATGTGTGAGTTGATGCACCACGAATTTATTCTTGCGGGTTCGATTTGCTTTATATTCAGTAAATCAATGCTGTAATCGGACGTCCGTTGTTTTTTTGCATTTATATCTTCTTGTAGGCTTGATGACCTAAATGTACCTTTTTTAGGTCAGCTATCTTCATGTTTGCAAACTGTTGACTAATCGAACAGTACATAAATAATTATATCGATTATTTCAATCGGCTGGGGGCTCGAGAAACGGAGCCCATATCTGCAGTATAGAGCGGGAGCCGCGTCTCGCGTTGCCATGGTTACGGACATGTTTTGCGCGGGTGCACCCCGGCGTCACCGCATCGGCGGTGGGCGCCGAATACGGAGCCCAAGACGAACTTCTTCGACCGTGCGATCGCTTAGAATTATTTTGTTAAAATATGAATTGACTAATGACTGAACGTTTTTGCACTAAACCAAATCTTTCGAATGAGTATAATTAATACAATGCATTCCATGTCTTCCTACCGATAAAAACCTCTTGCCGCCTTTAGTGTTGGGGGGGCGCCGCCCTTGAGCCCTCCCTCACCAGCCGCCACTGGAGTCCGCCACTGTCCGATAACGACAAGTATACATCACTGGTTGTTCAAGAGTAAGTATACCTTTAAAAGATAAAAATGAGCCACAAAGTATTCTGATTATGTTATTATAAATGCGAAATGAGAAGAAAAAGGGACATTCTGCGTCGCCGATATCTCAGATGGTCACTCGGCTGTCGAGCAATAAATATCCGAGCTTCTTTCCGAGAAAAACTTGCTCGGTTAAGCGCATGATAAATCATTACTTTCTGTTAATATCAAATTTAATCAAGGAGGAAGTTATCGTGCCATACACTGCAGTTAATATTTCTGGTCGTGCTTGAATAAGTTTCAATGATGCAAGGTATTTATATATCAAAATCTCATAGCGCAAGGTGCAAGACGTGCTCGGCGCAGATGGAACGGAAATGCTGAAAAATTACCTACCTACCTAACTACCGAAGAAGATCCTGACCTGTGCTATACGTTGATAGGTTTGAGTTTGAGTCGAGTATAGGTAAATAGATACACCTAGGTACTAACCTTTATTTCAAAGGCCCATATTCATATGTCGCTTGTAACTCGAAAGTGTTTTCAAAGGCGCGTCTTTTAAGCCTGAGTGTCACGGTACTATATTCGTCATAGTTTAATACTATGTAGAAATCTAGCATGAGAGACTAGGTTGCTAGGGAATTTCTGAATTTGTCATTTATGGTCATATATTTCTTGCATCAAAATAGTACGAAAGTAGTATCGTGACACTCGGGCTTAACGCTTTATTTATGTCTATGTATTAGAGCTGAGAATGTACCTACTGGAGCGGTGAGCAACGCAACGACGAAAGTGGAGAGCGTAGCGACAGATGAGCAGCGAGTCGACAAACGAGGCGACTGACGCTTGCATACTCGCTTATTATCTCGGTTATCAGCTATAGTGAAATCAGTTTAAACATGGATTTCTTGTAAAAATGTGATTATTTTTATCAAGTGATTCATACATATATATTTAAGAGGCCAATATTTTTACTTTCTGTCAGCTCCAGATGGAAAATTAACCCAAAGGAATGGAACTATTTATCTATTCATATCAATTCCCCTTCTGAATAGTTACCTGGAGCCGAAAAAATTGACCCTAGTAAGTAGCGTCGAATTTTAGTCTAATCAATCTGTTACAGGTTCAATATCACGGGCAGAAGGAAATGCTTCTTTGTGGTTTATTCGGGTTACATATAATCTGCTTCATGCAGAGAGAAATCCGAAAGAACGGTAGTTCTGAACAAACGTAAATGCGTAAATGTAAACCTAAAGGTGCGTTCAGTCAGCTTATTTGGTCGCAAGTTTTAGTTTTAGTCGGAAGTGCTGCATCGCTTATTGGCTATTCTGAGGAGGCTGGTTCATAAGAGCCAATGGGCGTCGCTGCGCTTGCGACTAAAATTCAAACTTGCGGCTAAATAAGCTGACTGAACGCACCTCTAATGTAAATACCTATGCTACCGCCACCGCGACTAGCGCTCTTCTACAGGAAATGTGTTTTGTCAGAAACTTGGTTGGAATAGGATCAGATTTGGTCTATTATGCACCAATCCTGCCTATATTTTAAAGGCTAAAAGAGAAAAGAAAGAAAAAGGCCATCACTAAAACCTAATGCAGTTCAACCATAGTCCAGTCAAATTAGGTTTTCATCTCCTCGCATAAAATCATAGGGTTCCAATTTTTTCAGGAATGTGTGGAGGGTGGCACCCTGAACAACACCTGATAAAGTCCCTTCGGTTTTAGGCGCCGCCGGGTGGGGGAGGGGGTGACAAATGTCACTTTGGTCAGTTTTCACCGTTTATCTCGAAAACGGTGCGTCGCACAGAAATTTTACTTTGATCTAAATTAAAAAGATCTAAATTAGAAGGAATTAGGAAAAAATTAGAGAGATTTAAATTAAAGCTGATGGAATTCTCTTCAAAATGGTGTATCCACGTTTCACCTAAATGTTACCGATTTTGGAATATGAGCCGTTGAATATAAAAATGGAATTATGAATAAGGACACTGTCTGGTGCCAGAGGGGCTTTGGTCTTGATTGGGATAAGGTAAAATTAATTCGGAGTTATCTCGGAAGTTATTGAATAGTGAGTTAAAAGAGAAAGCTTGACGAAATACTCTTAAACGGCTCTACCACTTTTTTGAAAAATTTTCATATTCAACGGCTCATATCCCGAAATCGATAAGTTAGGTAAAACATGGATACATCAGTTGAAAGGGAATCTCATCAGCTTTACTTTTGATCTGTATGAAATTTCCGTGCGACGCACCGTTTTCGAGATAAACGAGGTTCGTGGATAAACGGCAAAAACTGACATTTGTCACCCCTCCCCCGCCCCGCGGCGCCTAAGATCGAAGGGACTTTATTAGGCGTTGTTCAGGAAACCACCCTCAACACATTCCCGTAAAAATTACAACCCTATGATTTAACCCATTAAAGCCTAACGAGCCCATATGGAGCCACCATTTCTTGATAGAAATTATGACTGATATTTTGGTCAAAACCTTTATTTTTCAAAAAAGTGTACCTGCACCGTTTAGAATGGATATTGATGATATACACTCGCAAAAAAAAACACCTTGATCGATGTTACTTTTTCTTTGCTAGCGCTCTGAAAATACGTGTTAGATTTTTCGCCGGGAAACGATGAACTTCACTTTGATATAAATATTATTAATGATGTTATTCATGTCACAGTTGTTCTATGAATAAATTTTTGCATTCTTATATTATCATTCAAGCCTATGAAATGTTTTGTGGATGCAAAGTGCTTTTCATGTTCTTGTTTTTTGACCGTAAACATAGCTGAGCCCATATGGAGCCACTAGGCTGTTATCGGTATAACTTGTGTTGCCGAGTTCTGAACATGATAAATTATAATTTAGTGGAATAACTCTTCAAGAAGCCATTG
This sequence comes from Anaspis maculata, assembly GCA_949128115.1. Taxonomy (NCBI): domain Eukaryota; kingdom Metazoa; phylum Arthropoda; class Insecta; order Coleoptera; family Scraptiidae; genus Anaspis; species Anaspis maculata. Next base: position 45,798,376 of record OX421963.1, read on the forward strand.
ATCGTGCGCACGACGATGATGATCATAATAGAGAAGTGTTGGATGTATTCATAGAACCTCCAGAAAGTCATGTTTTGACGGACGAGGATTTAGCAGATGAGGAAGATTATGACTTATTATGACTTGTTGATAATTTGAGCGGGAAACAGCTTGCTGCAAATGCCGAAATTGTTCTGACGGATCGGATAATGTGCGTATAGGAGGTACTCATGATATAACTGAGGTACTGAGATAGATCAGTTACCCGCAGAAGTCACTGAAGAGCCTGAAAATATTAGAAGACAATTAGTAGTGATTATCAAATCCCGAAATTATTCATTTTTGGATTCAGCAGATTTGGAGCTTCCAGTTGTACATTTTTCAAGCCCAGATTACTCACAATACAAAAATTTGACCTACGTAGAAATATTATTATTTTCAATCATTTTGTTTCAAATGATTTATTTGAAAAAATAAGGAATGAAACGGCAAGTTACGCACAATTCAAAAATTTTCCAGATCCGCCAGTAACCGTTCAAGAACTAAAAACTTTCTTTGCCATACTGATTCCAAATGGATAGAACATTTTGCCGTCCAAAAGAAATTATTGGGAGAACGCAAAAGATATGAAGAGCGAGCCAGTATCTAGTGCCATGAGAAGAGACCGGTTTTCCCAAATGTTTCGCTTTATACATTTTGCCAATAACTACCTTGTGGATGAACGCGCCAAGATGTAGAAACTGCGACCGATAGCAGACATGTTGAAAAAAAAGTTCTTCGAACATTTTGTGCCAGACAAAATCTTTCATATGATGAGTCTATGATAAGACCTTTTGGTCGCCACGAGTGCAAACAATTTATACGTGGCAAGCCAAGTACGGTTTGGTTCCAAAGTCTGGAGCCTGGATACACCCTCTGATATCTAATAAACTTTGAGGTATATCAGGGAAAGAATCCAAAGGCAAACATCAGATATGAAGATTTTATCAAAATTTATTATGAAAATATGGATTTTGAATATTTGTTATACCATTTTTTCACAAAATGATATGTATCACCTAATATATTTCACAATTTGATACATTTTTATCTATCCTTTGCATGGATCACGCATCATTGTGAAACTACCCGGGTAGCGCCTAGTGGCTCCATATGGAGCCATGTCATTTGGGCAGTTTTTTTTGATAAAAAACATGGGAAATACTTATTTTCCTTGTATATGTAATAAGTAGTATTGACATGTTTTGGTGAAAAAACCCCAATTTCATCAAAATTTTTAATCTCGGTCTTAATGGGTTAATGCACGATTGGCCGCCATTTTGGACTAATTTGACTGGACTACCAATACAGTGTCGTGTTCAATCTAACTACCTACCATAATTTCATTTTATTCCTTCGTTTCTCGCTCGATAAAAAAGATAGCTTAAGAGACATGGGTGGGTATTTTTTTTTTGTATTTTTCTTTTGCCCTGCATCAACTACTATAGTGCGGGCGCTAAGAGCCAAAATCGGGATGAACCTTGCAAATGGTGATGAAAGCATGAAATTCGGTGCACATACTCAGAATGAGCACCTCTCTCAGATAAGAGGTGGAGCCACGCCAAATTTTCACCGAAAGGGGGCTCGGGGGGCTCCTGAAAGTTGAAGGTGCTAGGGCTCACACTAAACGGCTTATCAGTTCGTTTTGACAATCAAAAAAGGAACTTATGAATATATTGTAAACATTGACGGCGTTTATCGTATTGTTCCGGGAATTTTTCATTATGAAAAAAAATAAGTTCTTCGGCAGAACACACAAATTGGTTTTATTTTATTTTGACCTACAAAGAATTAATAAGGAGATGTGCAACACGTTGATTCCCACAAATTCGTATCCTCTGAATTCGTTTGTGGAGTCAAAATTTTGATGGTGTATCTTCTTGAAGAGAAGCATTCCAAAGAGTAAGCTATTTTCAACACTAAGTTCAAACAAAATTTTTCCAATGCTCGGAATCGAAGTTACTGAATTCCTTCCAGCAATGCATACCCTGAACCCTTCTTTGGAAGTACCGCGTGCGATTGAACGTGGATTAAGTTCTGAAACACTATCAGAATTTTTCTTCTGTGATGCTACTATCCACTCTCGACCGGGGCAATTGGGTTCCCACACAGCATGCGCGGAGTGTATACACGATGCAGGGTATTTTCTCGGTTCAGTCAAATTTTTCATGATTGAAATTGTTAGCCCAGGCTTTTTAGCATTCAACATGAAACAAATTAATCCACGTGCAATCTTCACGGTATCGTACCCACCTAACCTTACTGAACAACATACTAAAAGTCCCCAACTTTCCTCCGTGTGCGTCATAATTTTTGAGGGGGGGGGTCAAAATTTTCATTAAAAAAATTCTAGGACTGAAGTAATCTAGTCAGTGGCTTCAAATTTATTATATTTGGATACATTGGGTTATAAGTGAAACTTATTGACAAACTAGATGTCTATGGTCCCCGTGAGGGGAGCTCGGGAGGGGGGCAATGGGTGACCCATGCAAGAAATTTGGTTTTCATTAATATTGAGACAACACTGGCATGTTGGGTATCGTTTCCCACTAAATCTGACCTTGCAAATCCGATTATGACATTTAAATTCTGTTTAAAAAATCATTTGACCAATTTTCGGCAAAAAAACGTGATTTTGGGACCAAAATAAAGCCGGTTTTTCAATTTGGGTTTTTTTGGCGTTTGATGCATTAATCATTTGGATCCAAGATTGAATGAGTTATATGGACTTTTCTGCATAAGACTATCATATCATGAACGCGACGTAAGTGGTTACAAGGTGAGAAAAATAATGTATTGAAAAAAATGTCGAAGTCCTAAATGTCACTCAAAAATATCTCCGCGCAGTTGAAAAAAATGTATTGTAGCTGTAATATGGCTTTGATTTCATCTTTCAAGGTTTCTTCTTGTAGCCAAAACAATTCTCTAGCTTCCGAAAAAAGAACACTCTACAATTAAATAATAATAATATAACAACAGCAACTTTTCCGCGGGTATAGCCACCTTTTTCAGTTTCAAGCTGGCTTACACCGAACATCAAACCAACTCGATTTTATAGTATTCAGGAAATGATAATTATGTCGAATGCCTGATGTAAGTGCGTGAAATAGTTGCAGTTATAGATCCTATTCGAAATTTCAAACATTGATGTTTTCAACGTGAAAATATCGTAAATTAAAAATCCACAATTTTCAAGAGCAAATTTTCATTTTTTTCAATCAAAAATGCTCACAATCTTTCCAAATCAGAGCTTCAACATTGTGTTCACATATTAATAATGTATTGGAAGTCTAGCACAGCACAGGAAGATTTTTATAGCCATGCTCTGCAAAAAATATCAAATTAATATTATTATAATTTCAAGTTCACTAGTATAGTCAAAGAAAATCGCATCTAGTTTACCATCCGTACTCTAAGCTTATTTTGTCCAGTATTAGTTCCGTTAAAAACTCGTCTATTGATTTCCAAACAATAAATCGATAGTTACCTCGAATACCTACCGATAGTACCTATACCCATCTAAAATAATAGCGAAGTTATCTAGCACCTAAAGGGACTAAATACATAAGTTTATAAAAATAACAGATCGTTCCCAGGGTCATACTCAACAAGGTGGGGTAGATTCTCAAATGTTGTGCCCCCACAGAACTTACACATCTGCGAACAAGACAAGGAAGATCGCCTTCATCTACATTTTAGACCACAGTTCTTCTTGCAGTTGCAAGACACTATCTTCAAAAGAGTCTCCGGGGCTGGAGGAAGATGCGTCTTGACGGGGACCAACTACACGTGGGTGCTCCCGCGTAGCCCACTGTGTTGTTTGTTCACACCTAAAGTACCTTAGCTATTATTATCTAGCCAAAAACCCGAGGTTAATCCGAGGTCTAGGAGCCGCGATATTGCGTGGAATGACAGACACACAGACGGACGGACGAATAATGAAATAAAATATCTTTGTTGTTTGTACATCTAGAGTACCTGAGCTATCATCTAGCAAAAACCAAAGCGCAATCCGAAGTTTAGTAGCTGAGATATTGCCGGACATTGCAGACGGCAATAACAAGAACAAACTATAAGCGCTAAAACTATAGAGGAAATTGCGAAACTGTACCTAGTACCTACTCATACGAGTACTACCAGACCAGATTTAGTCAGTACGATGCTGTGCATATTGAACGTAGGATCAATTATTACAGATCAAAGTCTAGATTAATAAAGTTGAAGCGATTTTCCCCATATAATGCGTTTGACCTAACTTCATAGAATCCTTATTGGAATTGCTGGACAATTCACAATGAAGCTCAAATATACGTCAATTTAAAGCTGAAACTGTAGGGAATCTACTGCCTATAATAATACCAAGTGATATTCAGTGGTCGATGCAAAAGTAAAATGTTAACTGAAGCATAAGAAAAAAAACACGAAAAAAGTGTCATTATCAAAAAAATAGGTCTGTTAGTGTCAAATTTCGGACAAAAGCTATCTCATATCATCCACTTTGATTCATCATCTTTCATTCAAGACCAAGATAAAAGAAATCGATTGGGTGGTTGAGAACTAGGAGCATTTTTAAGCGGAAAGTGCATTTTGAGGTGTCTTCATCATTGCCTGTCAAAAAAACAATGACGCACACGGGGGAAAGTTGGGGACTTTTTGTATGTTATACAGCAAAGTCTAGTGAACCCAAAACTGAAGAGATTGACCGTGTTTCAATTTGTTTTATGTTTTGCCGTTTTTTCGACTAAAAAGCCTGGGCTATGTGTCATAATATTGAAATAACGTGTATACACTCCGCGCATGCTGTGTAGGAACCTAATTGCCCCGGTCGAAAGTGGATAGTAGCAGTGGATAGTAGCAGAATGAAGACGTCGTTCATCATGCTCCGTGTAAGAAATGTAAGAAAGCAGTTGTAAACTCCGTAAGTGCAGTTAAGTGTGCAAGGTGTAAGAGTGTGTTTTACTCAAGTTGTTCTAAACTGTGCAAGCCGGTGAAAATCATCGATACCAGCTCAATAATCTGCTGCCCGGAGACCGATGCAGTCCTTGGCGACGTCACAGAATAACGTTGAATCCGATTTTTTTGATGCTATCGACGAGCCTGGTAAGGAGATGGACAGCCGCATTTTCGCCTACTAGCAGAAAGACCTACTCATAAAAGAATTGTATGAGAAAATTGACTTGCTTAACGAAAAAGTCCGATTTTCGCATAAAAATAACGACCCTGGAAAAAAGGTGATTATCGACTCGACAAAACCTCAGCAAAAAACCAAAACAACAACTGCGAACGTTCAAAGCGTTGTACTACCAACCGATAAGAAGACAAGCAACGTGGCCGTGGGATCCTCTCAGCAAGTGAAGCAGAGCACATCGAAGGCACCAGCATCGGCACAGACCAACCAGACTGAGCCATTAGTTGCTTGGACTGAAGTCATCAAAAAAAAAAAGTGCAAGAAAATCGAAATCACCACAGCTTATCGGTAGTAAACAGTGCGGCGATTCTGCCAAGCTCAAGGTTTTGCCGTGCAAGGCCTATCTGTTTGTGTCCAGGTTTTCTCCGGACACTCTGGCGAAGGATGTGCAAGATTTCTTAACGCCCATGTTTCCCGAGGTTGAGTGCGTGGCCCTGGACTCGAAGTTCTCGTCTCAGCGGGCCTCTTTTAAGGTCACTGTGAATTTGAGCAGTCTGGACAGAATCATGGATCCTGCTGTGTGGCCGAGCGGGGTGAAAGTCTCTAGGTTTTTTCACCCGCGAGTGGAACCGACTCGGGGGAAGTAACAGTTGGATCTTCTGTTACAGCGCGGACCGGAGATAGTTCCGCAGCTTCAGTTTCCGACATAAATACGACGAGTGTACAATTAAATAAGGCTGTTTTTATCAAAAAGTTTACCAATGCTGGGTTAAGTATTTTTCACCTGAACGTTCAATGTCTATCTAATAAAATAGAAGAGCTTGCAGCGTTTTTGTCATGTAACACATTTGATATTGTTTGTTTGTCAGAGCATTGGCTGAGCAGGGAGAATCTGGAGACCGTCAACATTACTAAATATGACTTGGTTTCTAAATATTGCAGAGAAAAAGGCAGACATGGTGGGGTGGCCATCTTCGCTAAAAATGATATCAAGGTCTCTTGTAGGTGTGTGGATCTGGACAGGTATAGCTGTGAGTTTGTGGCGGAGTTTTGCGGACTTGAAGTTGCAAACGTTTTGATAATTGCATTATAGTCCAGTAAAATAAGGATTTAACTTGGAACAAATTAGGGGCAGGATGAAAAAAATATGGCGATGTAGAGAATGAAAAACTGAATAAGAAAAACCAAAGTTTCATTTCCAGTCATCCCGGGAACCATGGAAAAAAAATGGAGAAGATGGAAAAACATGCGCCGCGATCTTTCTTTTGAAACGGTGAGAGAACGGTGAGAGATGTGTGAAAACTGTCAGGGACAAAGTTGTAAGGAATTCAATAATCTACAAAAAAGTCCCTGGAGGCATATGTCTAACTTCTTCAGTTTAGCCGTTTATTGCAGTCAAAGTTGCGCGCCGGTCTAGTGACGTGGAAAAACTGTCCGCGTGACCTTCCTTCTTAGATGCTGTGAGAACGACAAGAGATATCAAAAAATTGTGGGCGACAAAGTTGTAGAGAATTGAATGCTCCACTAGAAAATCTACATGACCAATTATTATCTTTTCTAGTTTAGCCGTGAACCACGTTTGAAGTTGCGCGACAATCCTGTTGATAAAGTGGTTTTTCTGGAAAACTTACAAAAACCCTAGACTCGTTGAAAAAACTATGACAATGTAGAGGATGAAAAACTGGATCTAAAAAACCAAAGTTTCATTCCACACCGTTTCGGGAAACCTGAGAAAAAAAAAAAGAAAAACTTGAAAAATAGTGATTTGCACTCGCAGCTTCCTCATTGAATACTGAAATAAACGTGATAAATATGGAAAATCTGAACAAACTAGCTTGTAGAGGATTAAATGATCTATAGAAAATCCCGTGATGTCATTTATGCATCTTTGTCGACTTAGCTGCGGAGCGCTATCAAAGTTGGGGTACATGACTCGTGACGCGTCGCATATGTGGTGAAACTGGCACGACGTTGCGATCATTGTTTAATTGATTATAGAACATAATTAAATGATTTGAAAAAATTGCGTACTTTGTTTAACGTCTGGGTAGCTACTTATTGTTAGAATTATCATTGTAGTCATCATCATCGTCTTCCGAAACGACAATGCAGGAAGCGTGAGAACAGGTGGTTCCACGGCAGTGGTGGCAAAACTTGGTACACTTGAGGTCAGCTTTTCTGCATCCACAAAGCTTCTCGCAGTTTTTCAAGTATCTGCAGGAAATCAGCCGTAGCAGATTTTCGAGAGCTACGTTATCCTGGGTTCTAATAGGCATCAACAGAGAAATGTTCAATTTCCAACCCCATTGCTCAGGTGGACAGTTGTGGTTGTTGTTGAATGATCATTGTTCATCAGAAATCAGTTGAAAAACATCTCATTATCTAACGTGAATCACGTTTTTCAATTATTATACATATTGTGTTACAAAATACGAGTACTTTCTCAGTTTTAAGCCTGAGTGCTACGATACTTTTTTCGTACTATTTCGATTCTATAAATATATGATTAGAAACGACAAATTCAGAAATTCCCTAGCAACCTAGTCTCTCGTCCTAGATTTCTAGAATGAAAATATGACGAAAATAGTACAGTGACACTCACGACTTCAATTTTGCCAAACAAGAAACTTTATACACAACAAAGCGTTCATCCGCGAAGTTACATTTCCAACAATAGTTAACAGACGTTCAACAAAGCACGCAATTTTTTCAAATCATTCAATCATGTTTTATAATCAATTGAACAATGACCGCAACGTCGTGCCAGTTTGACCACATATGCGACGCGTCACTAGTCATGTACCCCAACTTTGATAGCGCTCCGCAGCTAAGTCGACAAAGATGCATACATGTCATCACGGCATTTTCTATAGATGATTTAATCCTCTACAAGCTAGTTTGTTCATATTTTCCATATTTATTACGTTTATTTCAGTATTCAATAAGGAAGCTGGGAGTGCAAATCACTATTTTCCAACTTTTCCTTTTTTTTTCTTAGATTTCCCAAAACGGTGTGAAATGAAACTTTGGTTTTTTAGATCCAGTTTTTCATCCTCTACATTGTCATAGTTTTTTCATCGAGTCTAGGGTTTTTGTAAGTTTTCCAGAAGAACCACTTTATCAACAGGATTGTCACGCAACTTCGAACGTGGTTCACGGCTGAACTAGAAGTGATAATAATTGGCCTTGAAGATTTTCTAGTAAAGCATTCAATTCTCTACAACTTTGTCGCTCACAATTTTTTGATATCTCTTGTCGTTCTCACAGCATCCAAGAAGGAAGGTCACGCGGACAGTTTTTCCACTTCACTAGACCGGCGCGCAACTTTGACTGCGATAAACGGCTAAACCAAAGAAGTTAGACATATGCCTCCAGGGACTTTTTTGTAGATTATTGAATTTCCTACAACTTTGTCCCTGACAGTTTTTACACATCTTTCACCGTTCTCTCACCGTTTCAAAAGAAAGATCGTGGCGCATGTTTTTCCATTTTCTCCATTTTTTTTTCCATGGTTCCCGGGATGACTGGAAATGGAAGTTTGGTTTTTCTTATTCAGTTTTTCATTTTCTACATCGTCATATTTTTTTCATCCTGCCCCTAATTTGTTCCAACTTTGGCCTAAAAATCGCCTCATTTTACTGGACTATTATATAGGTCATGTTCTGGAAATGTCAACCAGTTTCTAGATTTATTGGAATCTTTGTTGATTGACGTACATAACAGCAATGATAACAGGTACAAACAAGTAATAATAACGGGAGATTTCAACATTGACTTCAATTTAAAATCGCAGGCCCGTACTGATCTAATATTATAATTTCTTTTGGTTTAAGGGCAACAATTTCAGAAAACACGAGAGTTACTCAGGGCACGGCTACGTGTATTGACAATATCTTGACTAACGTTGCGGAGGAGAGCTGGCGTTCTTTAGCCTTGCTTGTCGGATCACAAAGGGCAGTTCATAGTGACGGAGGAGGTCCTTGATAAGCAGCATCCTGAAAAGCGAAAAGTTAGAAAAATCACCAGTGCAGGGCTGGGCGGCCTGAGGGAGTCCTTAACTGATTTTGACTGGGAAGTCTATCGAGGTGGTAACCATGATGCTGATCATCTATCATTCTTGCTTGCTGAGACATTTTCGGCCAATATAAAAAAGCATTTTCCCGTGGTTGAAGTGGGTTCAGCGGAAATTTCTGTGAAATGGTACAGTGGAAAGCTAAAATTGTTAAAAGACAAAATGGCATGCCTAAAGCTTGTCAGTGAGGTTACGAAAGGTACAAATGATGTTAATGCATACAAGTCAATTCGCAAATTGTATAAAAAGGAGATTCTCATAGCTAAGAAAAATAAATTCGATGATTTCATCCTCAAATCAGCAAATAAAATGAAAGCAACTTGGAAATTGATAAATAGTGAAATTAACAATTGCAAAAAACCAAAACCAAATCCATCAATCACAGCAGATGATTTTAATGCTTTTTTTCTGAACATAGCAAAGAGTACCATTGACACCATCCCTTGCTCAGGTGTGTCTTTGTCTGATATTAACCGTAACATCAAGTCGCACTCAGGTTCATTTTTTCTTGCTCCTTTTGAGGAAGGAGAGGTGCTCCGCGAGATCTCAATGTTGAAAGACTCAAAGTGTCTCGATGTTTATGGCATTACTGCGGAAATTCTGAAAAATACTGCAGACATTATAGTAACACCTTTGACATCTCTCTATAATCGTTGCATTGAGGAAGGTATATTTCCTAATTCTCTCAAAATAAGCAAAGTTTTGCCAATATATAAAAAAGGCAGTTATTCACAACCAGAGAACTATCGGCCCATTGCAATTATTCCAATATTCGGGAAGGTGTTTGAAAAATTGTTGAAAAATAGAATTATTGACTACCTCGGTAGATTTCCCTCAAGTTCCAGTCAGTATGGTTTCCAAAAAGGAAAATCAACTGAGAAGGCAGTCCGGAGATTGCTGGAGGCGATTGTTGATGGAATTGAGAGTGGGGACTTCGTCGGGCTGACCCAGTGTGATCTGTCGCGCGCGTTCGACTGTGTGTCCCATGAAATTTTACTGGAAAAGATGTCAAAATACGGGTTTCGTGGTAAGGTACTGAAGCTATTCAGATCATACTTATCTGACAGAAAGCAGATGGTCTACGTCGAGGGAAAGCTTTCCTCCCCCGGTTTGGTATCTTTTGGTGTTCCACAGGGGTCGGTCTTGGGACCACTCCTTTTTTTGCTTTATATTAATGATTTGTCTCGATTTATGGAACCAAGCCGTTGTGTTTTATTTGCCGACGACACTACACTAATCGCTACGGCGCCTGGGACAAGTGAATTGCTTCTTAAACGACGGGCAATTGAGGAGAGGGCGGGAGATTGGTTCTCGGCAAATACACTAAAACTCAATCAGTCTAAAACGCATAGACTCACGGTGGGAACGGGCGGCGCGGTGTCCGGGGAAGGGGGCAGCCTCGTGGTGCTGGGTGTCGTCTTGGATGCTGGGCTGACGTGGGCGTCCCATGTAGATAAGCTGGCTCGGGAGCTCTCCTCTGCACTCTTTTCACTTCGGAGATTAAACGGAAAACTCAGCTCTCATGTTTTATTATCACTATACCATGCGCATTTCCACTCGCGTATTTCTTACGGAGTAACCCTGTGGGGAGCTTCGAGTCATGCCAACAGGATATTTGTTATGCAAAAGAAAGCGATCCGTATATTGACTAATTCCCACTTTCGGGCACACTGCAAACCGTTGTTTTCTGAAATGAAGATAATGTCCTTGCCATCATTGTTTGTCTATAAATCACTTGTTGAGATCCATGGCCGCAAGCATGACTACCTTGCACACGGTGAGGTCCACAGCCACGACACTAGATCAAAAGCACTAATGGTACCGCCCCGCCACCGTCTTGCCCGGACTAAAAAGAATTCCATCAATCTGCAGTTGTACAATCGTTTGCCGCTGGAAGTACAGAACTATCCGATGGATAAGTTCAAAAAGACTGTCTCCAGGTTCATGCTTGACCAGTGTTTCTATAGGGTTGACGAGTTTTTCGCCTTCAAGTATAGCCTTAACGCCAAAGGTTCAATAATATCTTCGTCCCTCTAAAGAAAATTTATCTACCGGGTGGGCCATAAAAAACCGTACTGTTTTATTTTCCTTGCCGATTTTTTGTTTCTTGACCGATTTCGACAAGCTTGGTATCATTGTGTAGCTAATTGAAAAGGCTATCAGAACCATATACAAACGATTTCTAAATGTCAAAATTCGAAATGGCGAAAACAACTGAAAATAGACCTTCTTTCGCAGTTGTTTTTTTTACATAAAATTTGACAGAATAACCAAACTCAAGACGATTTCTGAAAGAATGAACTATTCCCTACATTTTGAGACCACAACTAGCTCAACTGGTTTATTCGTTGGGGAGATGTGGCAAATTGGAAAAAAAGCTTATTTGCCATTGTTTCAATCCAAAATGAATAATAAAAAATATTGTTTTGCCTGTCAATTTTTTTCTTCTGAAGCGATTTCGACAGATTCAGTATCATTGTGCAAACAATTAAATAGGCTTCAAGTGTCATATACGAATATGATCGAAATGTCAAAATTCAAAATGGCGGACACAACTGAGAATGAGCCTTCTTTCGCAGTCGTTTTTTTTTTTAATTGAAATATGACAGAATGACAAAACTAGAAGCGTGTTTTAAAAGAACGAACTGTTTTTCACATTTTGATACCACAACTAGCTTAATTGGTTCATTCGTTTAGGAGATATGGCAAATTGGAAAAAAAAAGCTTATTTGCCATTGTTTCAATCGTCAGTGGTTTCAATCCAAAATGAATGATAAAAAATATTGTTTTGTCTGTAAAATTTTTGTTTCTGAAGCCATTATGATAGGTTTGATGTCATTGTGTAGCCAATTGAATAGGCTACAAGTGTCATAAACGAATATGATCGAAATGTCAAAATTCAAAATAGCGGACACAACTGAAAACAAGCCTCCTTTTGCAGTTTTTTTTCCATTGAAATTTGACAGAATTACAGAATTTAACGGCTTTTTGAAAAAAATGATGTGCAAATAATGTGGAAAAGACTATTAGATTATTTTTCCACCATCAATATAATTAGAACCTATCTTACATGTCTATTTAAAGGCTAACAATGGATTCAGGTAATCAACAACAACTTTGACCAACACAAATACAAAAAATAGGATACCTAGTCCTCAAATGTTTGCATCCACAGAGTCTGCTCCATAGATAGGAACGTACCTAGTGCACACCCTGAAATAATTTTCAATTATATTTTGAAAAATGGTAATCATATCTCAGGCACCCACCCCTTGAATAAATTTCACCTACAAAATAAGTGATATTTTTCATTATTCGTTTTGGATTGAAACAATGGCGCATAAGCTTTTTTTAAATTTGCCACATCTCCGCAACGAATGAACCAATTGAGCTAGTTGTGGTGTCAAAATGTGAAAAACAGTTCGTTCTTTCAAAAAACGCTCCTAGCTTTGTCATTCTGTCAAATTTCAATTTGAAATAACGACTGCGAGAGAAAGCTCCTTTTCAGTTGTGTCCGCCATTTTGAATTTTGACATTTTGATCATATTTGTATGTGGCACTTGAAGCCTATTTAATTGGTCACATAATGATACTAAACCTGCCAAAATCGCTCCAGAAACAAAAATTTGGCAGGAGAAACAATATTTTTTATTATTCATTTGGAATTGAAACAATGGAAAATAAGCTTTTTCTTAATTTGCCACATCTTCCCAACAAATGAACCAATTGAGCTAGTTGTGGTCTCAAAATGTAAGAAATAGTTCATTCTTTCAGAAAACGTCTTTAGGTCGGTTATTCTGTCAAATTTTAATTTTAAAAAACGACTGCAAAAGCAAGCCTAGTTTCAGTTGTTTCCGTCATTTTGAATTTTGACACTTAGGAATCATTTGTATATGGCTCTGGTAGCCTCTTCGATTAGCTACACAATAATACCAAGCTTGTCAAAATCGGTCAAGAAACAAAAAATCGGCGAGGAAAATAAAACAGTACGGTTTTTTATGGCCCACCCGGTATATGTATATACAGACTTATATGTTTCTGAGTGTATGTTCCATTTGTGTTAAAATTAATTATTTATTTTTAAATTGACGTTGCTCGATTCTACAATACCACTGTAATGTAGTTAAGATGGCTGAATAAAATATCTATCAATCTATCTATCTATCACAGAAGAAACATTCTGATAGTGTTTCAGGACTTACTCCACGTTCAATCGCACGCGGTACTTCCAAAGAATGGTTCAGGGTATGCATTGCTGGAAGGAATTCAGTAATTTCGATTCAGAACATTGAAAAAATTATGTTTGAACTTAGTGTTGAAAATAGCTTACTCTTTGGAATGCCCCTCTTCAAGAAGATACACCATCAAAATTTTGACTCCACAAACGAATTCAGAGGATACGGATTTGTGGGAAACAACGTGTTGCACATCTCCTTATTAATTCTTTGTAGGTGAAAATTGAATAAAACCAATTTGTGTGTTCTGCCGAAGAACTTATTTTTTTTCATCATGAAAAATTCCCGGGACAAGGCTATAAACGTCGTCAATGTTTACAATATATTCATAAGTTTCCTTTTTGATTGTCAAAACGAACTGATATGCCGTTTAGTGGGAGCCCTAGCACTTTCAACTTTCAGGAGCCCCCCGAGCCTCCTTCCGGTGAAAATTCGGCGTGGCTCCACCTCTTATCTGAGAGAGGTGCTCATTCTGAGTATGTGTACCGAATTTCATGCTTTCATCACCATTTGCAAGGTTCATTCACCTAGTGCCCCCACTAGGTGTTTATAGTGTACTATAGGTTATTATTAGCAGGTATGGAAGTTTTTCACTAACGATAACAGTATCGTTACAATATTGACGATAGCAACGAAGATATTTCTGGAACAATGGGGATTAATCAGTGGGGTTTTGTTTCGATGGCTTTCTCGTTTCATCCGTTTTCCCGGGGCATCACCGCACGATAGTAGATGCCCCAGTACTAAGAAACGCGTGAAAAAGTCCATCTAGCTCAGTGCGGATTTGAACCCGGGACCTTCGCCTTTGAAAGCGGGGCCGAGCTCACCATGCTACCGACTGGGTTTGGGTGGGTATTTTGCCGATCCTATTGGTGGCGTAAATAAAGAATTTTATAATCACCATAATAATTTTGTTCCAATTTCTAGTACCTAGGTGTCTTTACCTTATATTCAATTATTGTTTCACGGTTCTTTCTCCTATATAATACTATATTACATACCGAGGTGGAGAGTGGCTTATTACAGCCAAGGGATTCAATATATTACCGAGGCGGGCCGAGGTAAGATAGAATCCCGTAGGCTGTAATGACTCTCAACTCCGTGGTATGTATAGGACTTTATTCACAATGATCTAGTTTCTCATCTAGTCTAGTCATCACTCCGCCCCAGCTGTTTAGATCAGATCACCCCTGATCCCCACCATCACCTGATCACCTGATCGCCGTATGGGGTGATCGCCTGATCACCCCATACGTCACTTTCGGCCCGTGGTCCGAGTTCATGCATTTTATTTAGAAGTTATTTGATATAAGCTGAAAAATTCCGGTTTACACACCACAACACTGAGACCTACTGTGTCCGGGAATTGAACGGGAGCACTGCTTGCCGAGCGAACATGCAGTCCACTCGACTAGCAGGCCCTCCCTTTCCTTATTTCATGTTTGAATGAATAAGCACAAAACTGGGTGATTATCCTCATGTCATCATCGAATCTTCTAGAGAGTTCCGCACACCGAAGTTGTAAATTTATGATTTCGAATCTGGCGCCATCATGTGGTGGCGCCATCTATGAATAGCACAAGTAAGTCTCGAAATTCAAAAATGTACCAGTAGCGACACCAATATCCGGCGACCATTTTCGTTGAGTTTGTCCATTCCCAACCTTGATATAGGAGAGTTTATAAACATCTGCCAGTCTCTGTTCCACAACTCCTCTCCAACACGAAGGTTTTGGCCCTAGTCGAGGGGTAAACCGCTGTGGACCTTTTGCACAAGTGAGAAGCCTCAGGAGGAACTCTCCTAAGGGACCTCTGAGCACCCCTGAAGAACTCTGGGGAACTCCGAGGAATTCTGGAGGAACTCGAGTAAACTCTCAAGGACCTCAGCAGAGGAACTTCGAGGGTCCTTATCGCAAAAGGGACCTTTTTGTGCACATTTTTTTCTGCGGTTCACCCCTCGGCCTGTATATTTCCTTGACGATCCTTTTAGAGGTCATAATTTTTTAGTAGCCAGAGATGGAGCCAGAGTCAGGTCCTGCTAGAGAGACTTCTCCTGTCTTCTTTGCCATAACTTTTACCTCCATCAAATTCCTTGGTGTTCTCGCACTCGACTCGGTGCGGCGCAACCCTGTGAAAGTTAATTGGGATTATTCCAAATGAAACCTCAATACAACAGGACGTGCAGCAAGCAATTAAAATGCTTGTTATCTAGTTCACTCCTTTATTCAAAATACAATTGACATGATCATTTGCACTGTATGAGTAAATATGTACCTATACAAATATATATTTCAATTTTTTTCCAATATTAATACAACAAGTGCTTAGTGTTTCTTCAGTTGAATCGTTTCAACTCGAAAACAACTGTCAATCACGAGGGGAAAGTAGACCCAGTCAGACAAGATCGGGTCTACTTTTCGAGTGATTGATAGTTTGTTTGAGGAATTTGGAATATTTAACTCGAATAAAACACAAAGCACTTGAGTTAAATTTTGCTGATTATCGCCCAAATACACAACTAGTACAAATGGTAGTTTTAATGTGTCATTGTATAGTAGAACATGTAACTATAAGTGCTATTATCGAATGTGCTCTTTCCATTTGCTAGTACTATATTGTATACTAGTACGCAATAATCGATAGCTCAAACTGAGTCACGTGGGTCTTATTCAGTTGTTCTGATTGGCTGAATTAGGTATGTGGGCGATAATCAAGAATGTATATCTCTATTTCTTTACTGTCTCTATATTGAATCTTTGGTGCGATTCTCTAAAAAATTACATTCCATAAAGACCCTGTTACGCTGTTATCACCAAGGCAACAGCTTACGGCCGACACGAATTTTTACATAACAGAGCGTTTATGGAATGTTAGTTTTTACAGAATAGCATTAAAATGTATGTACATATGTACATACTTTTGAACGAATATGATTTTCTATTACATTGTGCAATAAGAACGTAAAATTCTTTGAGCGCAATAAATTGTTATTATCATCAAGATACATGTGACATGATCTAAATAGCCTTAATAAGTATGTGTACATACACAGTAGGTAAAAGACATGTGGTTTGTGGTCTTCAGTTAGGAATTCTCTTGGACTTGTTGTCCCTTTCCATGACATGTGGCACTTTGAGAACTGTTTGAGTTTTGTTTTGAAAGAGCACTCAAGACACTTGAACCAAACAAGTTTTTCATGCGAGTCTTCATGTGCATTTTCAAATCTTCCTGAAGTTTTTTTGTACCAGATGATTTAAGCGAGTTGATTTCTTTCGGCGTAGAATGTCTTTTGTTATTGTGATTCAATATAGTAGTCATTTTGTTAGCTATGTACGAACACTTGTCACAACTGTACATCCCATCAACTTGCAGTGAGATTTCCGCAGGATCTCTCTTTTCAACACACCATGGACCCTCTTTATACGTGTTACATTTGTGCAGGTCTAAGTTTCTCATCAGCCTGGTTCTGTAAGGACATTTGGTACAACAAAACCAACTGTTTTCTGGTCGTTTATTTTCTGGATGATGTCTTAATGTGTGACGGTTCAAGTGATGTATTCTTCTTGCTCTGTATGGACACTCGGTGCAGTAGTACGTTTTAATTGGTTTATCCACATCAAGTTGCGTCCGCGATTGTTCCAAAATTGGGATTTTAGTCATTGAAATATTAACTGGGATCAAAATTCCCAGGATAAACGGCGGCGTATTATTTCTTGATGATGCAGCCGCTTGTAGTAAACTTACAGATTCTGTTGGAACTTGGTTGCAGGAATCACAATGTTTGAGGAAAGATAAAGAAGAATTCGATGTGTAATTGCAGTTTCGAATCTTACACAAATATTCTATGTAGTGTTCATAAGACGAACCGTTCACAAGCTTCACTCCAGAACCACTTTTGTTTCTGTCTTCATTTCTTGGCTCATGTTGATCCTTGCAATGTTGTAACAATTCCAGCTTGTTGGAACTCTGGAACCGGCAAGAAGTGCACAAATGAGTCCTCAGTTCGGCATTGACACAACACATTTCCTTTATGTTTGTAGCACTGTGTGCCGTTTGGATGTGGTAGTCGAGTTGGAAGTCGAAAGTCGCCTTGTACTCACATAGAACACAGCGATGGATAGCGTCTGTTTCGAACAGTTGTTCTTCCCTGAAATATTTCATATTCATTTCTCTAACTTAGGCACTGCAGGTTAATAATAGTATAAAATTTCAGTGGGATGCCAGAGTTAAGGTTATGAGGTTAGGTTTAGGCATGGGCTGTTGAATGACCGAATGACATGCTATCTGATCCGCTGTTCATCTTTCTCGCATGAAAGGTTCTTTTAAGGTGCGTTCAGTCAGCTTATTTAGCCGCAAGTTTCAATTTTAGTCGTAAGCGCAGCGATGCTCATTGGCTGTCATGAACCAGCCTCCTCAGGTCAGCCAATAAGCGATGCTGCGCTTACGACTATAATTGAAACTTGAGGCTAAATAAGCTGAATGAACGCACCTTAAGAACTTTACAGACTATGTTAGAACCTGCCTTATTCTCAGCAGGTAGACAGGCATCAAACATTAGGTGGCAATGTTTAAAATGCCATCGTCATCATACCATGTGATCAACAAAATAGGCTACTTCGTTTGGGCAGGTGCGCATGCTTGAAGGCTCCAAATTTTGAAAATATTCGTACACCTGTCAGTTGAATGGCAACGCTGCATGCTCTGTCTAGCCGCCTGACCAACAACTGGTTCCTGGCTGTCACTTTTACACAACCCGTAAATGCATCTCTTTGTAGCTTCTTTGAACTTCCTTCTCGGTACAGCCATTTTCAACAGGTTCTGTCTTTTCCTCAAAACATGAGCTAATGAAATGTAGGTCAGGTAGAAACGAGAAGTGTGATCATAATGGACCTATTTCTTTTTCACGCCCATTTTGCCTCCTATCTCCGCTCATTGGCGGGATTTGCCTCACATTCTCCCGTAGCAACTGTGTCAGTGTCAGTGACTTTCATGTGACTTTCTACTTCTCATTACCCCTGACAACGATATGTTACAATTTGTCATCATTTGTCAGTAGAGCAGAACCAAAATGTGGTGCAAAAGTCTTGCCACGATGCAAACCTACAGACTCGACAACGCTTCACTTGTTTATAAGTGTAAGCATCAAATGACGGGGAACCAGCGCGATAAGGGGTTGAAGTACAGTGTGGAAGGATATTTTGAAGACGTACTTGTGAATAACCTGAAGGTAGAGGTAGAAGTGAAGTGCTACAGGAGCCAGAAAAAGGAACAAGCTCCTCAAGAAAATGTTCGGAACAGCATTTGTTTTCAGTGTCTTCTTTGTACCAATCAATCACTGATGAATAGAAATCTTCCGCTCTGAAGTGCCCCGTGAGACACCTAAGATTGAAGCAAAATATTGAGGTTTTGTTGTGAAGCTACAGTAATCGTCAAATAGGAAAGTGAGGTAGCATTCCCAGCACTTTGGACGGTGATTTGGACGCCCCCTTTTTGGTCTTGCAAGTACAACTTGTAAAACAGCCGGCATCGTGCCTTCCAGTGGCGGCCATCCATTTATTTCGCTTATTTTCGTCGGCAGGAAAACCGTGGAATGCAACATGTGGGGGAAATGCTGTCTTAGACTTTGTGCGGTCAACTTTTCACACAACATACGCGCATTTTTCGAATTGTTCGATCAGTGTAGCGACACGACACATTTAACAGTCATAGTGACAGTGACAATTCTAATTTATTGTGACAGTATCGCCTTCCTCGAATTTCGCGCCTAATAATTAAAGGCGTTTAATTGGCCAGGGGTGTGGCTTAAAATTATTCATCCTTGTCTGAACGTCTCTGTTCCCCATAAGAAATAGGTCTCTTGTTGTTTTGAGCGCTGTTGCCATTTTCGTTGTTCCTGAACTTCCACAAATGATCATTGAACTTAATTTCAATGAAACATTTTCTTTGAATATAAAAAATGGTATCTTACATTCAACCAAATTATTTGTGGAATTTTAGGTGCACTGCAATATTTTTTAGTGTTCATTTTCAATATCGGTGTACGAAACTATGAAATTCGCGCCAGACATGCGCACTCAAAAAAACCGAAACGAAGGGACCTATTCGGAATTGGGGTAGGCTGTGCTCTGGCCGAAAGCAGCTTGACATCCTGAAATTTGACCAGGTCACAGCCTACCTCAATTCCGAATTTTGTTGATCGCATGGTACGTTGAGAACTATTCGCGATTTAAATTAATTTTTTCCGCCACAAGATAGCTGTTAAATGCGGATTAAAATGAGTAGTGACAACCGAACTGCCAATGACATCAAAGTGACATAATAATAATACGCATTCCGATTAAAGCTGGATTCCCAGTTGCGAATATTCGGACAGAAAATGCGAAATTTAATGTCAAAGTCGTCATATTGGCCAATCAGAGCCCTCGAATTCAAAATTTGACATATAAAATCGCATTTTCTGTCCGAATATTCGCAACTGGGAATCCAGCTTTAAGCTCGGTCCGCACGGGGCGGCATATTCGCAGGAATTCAGCGATATGCCGCTGAAATGCAACTGTTATCATTGTCGTTGGAGCGTACATGAAGTGTAGAGGCTCCTTATACTATTAATTCACCTTTCTCGATGACTTGGAAAAAATGTGAATTGTCATGCGCGGCGAAACTGGCGGGAGTTAGCTAGGGACCCTAGATTTTCAAAATTGTCGACCGCGAGTGCGAGTGAGGACGATTATTATCAACGACGATGGCTAAATCCACTCACGATCTACTAGCTATAATGAATCACTAATTTATTCGATCTGATTACCTATCAGTTTATCCACCACACTTTCACTAACACAGAAGAACTGATTTGAAACGTACGATAGGTACTCGGCGGGAAGAACAGCAAAATGGCCGAATTGACGTTGCCCGTCTGAAAATTGGCATCGCTGCCAGGGCTTCCAGTGCCAACCTCACGCCACCAAAACAGCCAAACTTGGTATTTGCGCATGACAACTTCGACTTATTGAATAACGGAAAGGGTGAATTGAGAAAACCACAAAGACTATTTTTACGCAAAAGTACTAAAAGTAAACAAGATAGCGTTGACTGTATTTACAAATTTATTTGTATGAATTATTTACAAGTAACAATTTGGCTATTTGCAAATGCTTGGTGGATGCCGGCGTTGTTTCCTCAGGGCCACTTTGGCCACGCATACCTGACGAAACAACAAGATTAATGATAAACCCCTTGAAAATTATGAAGGAACTTACAAAATGGCTGGATGGCGCCTCTCTGGCATCTCAACGATGACGGTGTCTTCGGGATGCTCTGGCCAACCGATGCGTTTACTTAAGTGCTGCTCCACATCGAATACAACAACTCAAAATCGACGGCGTCGAAGATGCAAAAAAAGCGATGCTTACTTGTTGGCGGTTGACCAGAGAAGAGGAAGAGCCATGCAACCATGCGGTCCACTCTCGCAACTTCACTTTTTCTCCCCACCTTGCACCTTACATTTTGCCTCGAAGGTACCCGAAGCTCCAATGTCGGCTACGATCGCCGCAAAACATTAGGGGTGTGTGATTTAAGCCTAGAGATGGCGCACGGGGTATTTTGGAGGGAATTTCTGATCAAGGGATGTATGATGGGTTGTATAACCTCCAGGGGCAAACATTCTTAAACTTGTTGGGACGAAACAGTCGTTATGTCAAAAAAAGCGGTATATCGCCAAAATTTATCGATATATCGCCTGTGCGGACCTAGCTTTAGGCAGTGCATCTTGTGGCGGGACAAAATTAATCTAAATCACGAATTGAAAAAGACATAAGTCCAAACTGTAATCTATTTGCAACGAAATGAACCTGCTTCCGTCTAAAAAGCCGTGTATCGTGACTTTTCTTCCAGCGGAATTTGATGAAAAGTGGACATTAAATCACCTACAGTAAACCATTTCGCTCTCTCAATTCATTCAATATTGTGTCAATGCTCGAGAGAGCGATCTCATCTTGAACCTATTTTTTATTCAACTGTCTAAAATCAACAGCTAAACGCCATTTCTTTTGGATCATCAGATTTTTGTTGGGTACCAAAATTGCGGAGGGCTGTTTACGGTGATCCACTCTTTTTAATAAGATTCTTCTATTTTAAAAGCTTCAATTGTTTCTTGACTTCCTCTTTTGGTGCCTGTGGTAAATCTGTACGGCTTTTATTAAAAGAGTTTTATCTTGCAGTACTAATTTTTGTTCATAAAGATGCTACAGAGAGTAGGGACTCCATCCGATAAATATGCTCCTTTCAGTTTTTGTGCTAGAATTTATAATTCCGTCGTGTGTTTGTATCGACCTATTCCTTTGAACAACGTTCGTCAGCTTGGCTTTCGCGAAATCCCTACTCTCCGTTTTTTGTTGTGGCTTTGAGTTTGACAACGATTTCGTCAAGAGATGTTTCGTTGGTAATGCTCTAACTCTAGCTTCCCTGCTCTAGCTCTAATTCTACCGGTTATTCTCGTTTCAACAAACGATAGTGCTAGGTCCTCGTGGCCAGTTTGATAAACCTTAAATTCGATTGCATCTACAAACGTTTAGAATATCAAGGAGTCTGCATTGTACGTATCTTTTAAACTAGAACATAGGTTAAGAAGTCTATATGCCCAACTGCAAAACGGCGGTACCAAATTTTAGTTCCGTACTAAACAGGAGCTAAAATGCTTAAAAGCGAAATAAAATGCAAATCCGATTACTTCAAGGAAAGAATATAATGGGAGTACAGAATATAGCTAACTGAGTGTGCATTTTATTCCATTTTGAAAACTTGATCCCGTGTTTGGCACCGAACTAAAATTTGATACCACCTTTGTGCAATCGGGTAAACGAAATCCATTTATGTCAGGATTCAGAGATATCGTATCTAATTTACAATACATGTTTGTGAGGAAGGCATAGGGCATAGCGTATTATAGTACATCGCTCCAATCGGGTGATAATTCAACTGCAGCAACGTGGCCGAAATTTGGGTGGGAAACCGCCGGTAGGTAGTGCCAGAGGGCGAGGCATGTACGGGTGGGTCTCATCTGATTTTAAGCCGGCTGGAACTCCTCCTCGTGGTCCTTCGCAAATTACCTGTTCACGTTGCACATGCGGAAGTAAGCCTTTTTGGCCCAAAAGTAAAATAACGAGCTGGGGGTGGGGGGCTACGGCTACGGTTGATGGCACCTGCAACAGCAACCATGCGGCAGCGGTCCATCAACGGTCCAGCTTGTCACTTTACTTTTGATAAACGGAATAGTGTTTCCATTTCCAATAATTCAATTTATATACTCGCAACAATAAGTTCTATTACTCCGCATACTAGGTATAACTACTACTGGTGAACTGGTGTGGTGAAGGAAGGGTTAGGTAGCTTTTGTAAAAGACGAGGTTATGTCAAGAAAATCCGGTAATAAATCAAGAAGCCCATTTCACATTACCATAAAACTCAAAATTTACCAAATTGCGAAACTTACATTTTGGAATAGGTAGGTAGGTATCAGGGACAAAAATTCCTGATCTAGTTTCCAGTTTTGTGAACCAAAATCCACTAAACAAACAACCACAACATTGCCATCGTACGAGTTTACGTCTCAACTCACTAGCACGACAGATGATTTTAAATATGCCTTAAGTGAACAGTGGCGCCATCATTTGCAATACACTAATATCACCCACAGATTTCCGAGATCTCGGCAGCACCACCGGCTGGTAATCCGGCCGTTAAAACTTTTGTTATTTTTATTCAACAGTATCAGTAATATCACAAGTGGGGTCTTGTGTCATAAAGGGCAACGCGATTTCGATAATTACAAAAGAAGGAATGGACTAAGAAGAACAGTGTCCTAGAAGATTCTCTGAAAGAAAATTCGCGGATAAACTACAATTTTTTTTTCAAAAAAATTTCCAAAGTTACGATACGGAGCCTGTCACATTAGTCTTTTTCGAGCGAGTAACTTTTTGTAACCGGTTGGTTATTAGCGGTTGACATTAGATTGACGGATATTATCATTTTTTTGACATCGACATTTCTCGCTAAAACGTTGCGGTTATAACTTTGGTTATCATCAGCATTTGGCGGGAAACGGGGGACTAATAGCTACATATGGTTACGTACTTGTACTTGTCTCTGTTACGTACCATGTACTTAAACCATTCGTAATCTAGGATAGCGTTGAAGGTGAAAAATTCAGTGTTTCAGCCAATCCAGTCACTTGAATCGATGAACATTTCGTTTCCGAAGTCACCACCTGATTACGCGAATTTTGTGGATCACACGTGTATCGTGATCACATCACACATAGGTACAATTTTCATGAAATCCTGTTTGTTTTCTTGTTCATGGTGTAAAGCTGGATTATTTATAAACTTGACGTTGCCGTTGCTGTCAAATGTCATCTGTCAAAAATATTTTGACATAACATCAGTCGAAAGATCTTGTTTTTGTGATTTCGGGCTGGGGCCTAAAATAAAAAACGGAACGGTAGGTATTTTCCAACCTCACAGTGTGGAATTTACAGAACGTCATAACTAAAGTGCTCAACAAAATAAGTGTCGCAACAGAAATTTTCCCCCAAATTTGAGTCAACATAACTTTTGATTGTCACAGACGATTTCAATTCGGTTTTCACTGCTCGATTGCCTAATCTTTTGGCTATCTACCATGTTCAAAGATCACCTGAAAAGCTGCACATAAAGTTTCTACAGGGTGGTAAATAAAGCAGATCATAATTGTTGAAATTTTAAAGAACCCCCGTTTGAGCTAAAAATTTTTTTGTCAACAACCGATAACAAAATAATGGAGAATGATGACTTACCTCGGAACGGTTTTCGAATTTCCCGGATTAGAAGTGAAATAGCCAAGATACGATTTTTTTCCTGGGAATGATGCTTTTCACCTCTTCTCCTTCATTAAAAATCAACGGATTCTCGATGTAAGAGAATATCTCTCAGCAGGCTTGCTCATTAGACGATTCTAAGCAATTTTTTGTCTAGCGCACCCCCTATTTTGTCTTTTGGGGATGAAATTGGGTATATTTTTTGATGAATTCGCCACCAATTTCACAACTTAGGCTCGTTTGATATCAATTCTTTTGATTAAGGCTCGCTAAGCAAGATTATCTTGATAAAAACAGTCTTCTGTCTGTCTGTCTGTAACATGTTACGATGTACTCCAATTTCACAACCTAGGCTTGTTTGATAAGATTATCTTGATAAGAACAGTCTTCTGTCTGTCTGACTGTCTGTCTGTCCGTCTGTCTGTCTGTAACATGTTACGATATGCTCCAATTTCACAACCTAGGCTTGTTTGATATCAATTCTTTTGATTGAAACTCGCTGAACAAGATTATCTTGATAAAAACAGTCTGCTGTCTGTCTGTCTGTCTGTCTGTCTGTCTGTCTGTAATATGTTATATGCATGTAATATGCTCCAATTTCACAACGTAGGCTTGTTTGATATCAATTCTTTTGATTAAGACTCGCTGAACAAGATTATTTTGATAAAAACAGTCTGCTGTCTGTCTGTCTGTCTGTAATATCTTACGATAATAATGTGCTCCAATTTCACAACCTAGGCTTGTTTGATATTAATTATTTTGATTAAAGCTCGCTGAACAAGCTTACCTTGATAAGAACAGTCTTCTGTCTGTCTGTCCGTCTGTCTGTCTGTAACATGTTACGATATGCTCCAATTTCACAACCTAGGCTTGTTTGATATCAATTCTTTTGATTAAAACTCGCTGAACAAGATTATCTTGATAAAAACAGTCTGCTGTCTGTCTGTCTGTCTGTCTGTAATATGTTATATGCATGTAATATGCTCCAATTTCACAACCTAGGCTTGTTTGAAATCAATTCTTTTGATTAAGACTTGCTGAACAAGATTATTTTGATAAAAACAGTCTGCTGTCTGTCTGTCTGTCTGTCTGTCTGTCTGTCTGTCTGTTTGTCTGTAACATGTTACGATATGCTTCAATTTCACAACCTAGTGAACCCAGGCTGGTTTGATATCAGTTCTTTTGATCAAGGCTCGCTGCACAAGATTATCTTGATAAGAATGGTCTTTTGTCTGTCTGTCTGTCTGTCTGTCTGTCTGTCTGTAATTATGTTACGATAACTTCGGCTGCTGAAGCCGGAGCATCGTGCTACTAGCCTAAGATGGGCACAAAACCACTGGGGAATAGCAGAGTGGAGTAGGTGCTTGTTTTCAGATGAAAGTAAGTTTAATTTGTTTAGGTCGGATGGACGGGTTCTGGTATGGCGACAGGGGAACGAAAGACTTCTGGAAGAACACATAGAGGCAAGGGTGGTTTTTGGAGGTGGAGGAGTGACTGTTTGGGGAGAAATGAGGACTGGAAGAATAAGTGATTTGGTGATACTGAGAGGAGAGAGTATGAATGGTGAAAGATACAGGGATTTGTGTATAAAGGATATTGTGGTCCCCTTTGCTCAAAATTTTGGTGACAATTTCATGTTGGTCGACGACAACGTCCGACCTCATCGGGCTAGAATTGTCAACAAATTTTTAGGGGATCACAATATTGAAAGAATGGATTGGCTACCCTTGTCTCCAGATATGAATCCTATCGAGCATGTATGGACTAGGATAAAGTTGAAATTGAAAGAAAAGAAGGACAATCGGACAATTTGAATGACTTAGCGATTGCAGTTCAGGAAGAATGAAAGGCTATTCCTCAGAATTGTCTGCGGGATAGCTACTTACGGGATGGTGCGCTCTCTAGTGCACTGACTTGAGCTAAAATCTCATCAACCTCGTCATCAACTTACTCGAAAATTCAAATTATGCCCGCATATTATGTACACTGACTAAGCTTTGGAAACACTTTTCACAACTGTCAATTTTTGAAGTCAAATTGCACACGTAATTGAATGTGATATGACAAAAAAAAGTGTTTTCTTTCACAGTTCAAAAGATGTCTTCTTCAAATTTTGAGCGCATGTCACCTTCAGCACCTTCTCAAATCCGTTTCATCCGGTCTTAATTTAACCTCCAAAATTGACAAGCTTGACAAGTGTTTCCAAACTTTCGATCGACACTGTACCTTCATATTCACAAAATTTCAGTTAAATTCGATGAACCGTTCGGTAGTTATAGAAACAGATGACTGACAGACAGACAGAAGAATGTTTTCACCAAGATAATATTGTTCAGCGAACCTCAATCAAAAGAATTGATACCAAACAAGCCTAGGTTGTGAAATTGGTGGCGAATTCACAAAAAAGTACGCCCTATTTCAGCCCCAAAAGACACAACAGGGGGTGCGCTAGACAACAAATTGCTTAGAATCGTCTAATGAGCAAGCCTGCTAAGAGATATCCTCTTACATCGAGAGTCCGTTGATTTTTCATGAAGGAGAAGGAATGGAAAGCATCATTCCCAGCAAAAAAATCGTATCTTGGCTATTTCACTTCTAATCTGGGAAATTCGAAAACCGTTTCGAGGTAAGTCATCATTCTCCATTATTTTGTTATCGGTTGTTGACAAAAAATTTTTTAGCTCAAACGGGGGTTCATTTAAGTTTTAACAATTATGAACTGCTTTATTTACCACCCTGTAGACACTTTATGTCCAGCTTCTCAGGTGATCTTCGAACATGGTAAATAGCCAAAAGATCAGGCAATCGACCAGTGAAAACCGAATTGAAATCGTTCGTGACAATCAGAAGTTATGTTGATTCGAATTTGGGGCAAAATTTCTGTTGCGACACTTATTATGTTGAACACTTTAGTTGATGAATTTATTCAATATGAGGTCAATCACCTTTTAGAAGTCTTCGGTGCAGTTTTGGGTGCTTGTGCAGCGCTCAAGAGGGATTCTCCTCAGTTCTCCAAATATACAAGAATGACGGTTTCATAATTTTCGGGATGGGAACGATCACGTGACTTATTATTGCTGTCGTGTCATTGGTTAAAGCCCGAATGGCAACTGAACGGCAAGAGCGAAAGTTAAAAGATGGTTATCTCTGAACTGCATCCCAACGTCGCACAGTGGGCCAAGTGCCGTAAAAAGTGGCCAAAAGTCGAGCAAGGTCATTTTGATATTTCGGTCCAAATTTTTGCTATTATTTAGAAAAATAGTTGATTCATAAGTTACCAAGGTCTTGAGATTCCAAGGCAATTTATAACTTTTGTGTGATGCCTCAAACATATGACTTTATAATAGCTCTAGGTACTGATAACACTTTCATAGCATTTTGTGACTGAAGTGCTATTACCGACTGTGCTTTTCAGAGGCCAGATATCATTCTATGAATTTTACCATAGCTCACTTGAAGTTTTTTGGAAGGTAATCATACTTCACACAGGATATATGTTCACTTGTTTCAGAATTATAATTTTTTTCAAATGGCGATGTTCGGTTAATTTGTTTTCCAAGAGTTCCATTTTTGCAGTGGCTTACAAAAAATGTTCCACCTTGCTTCAGCCCACAACTTCTTTCACAAAAAGCTACACCTTTTTCAAGTTGATTTCAAAAGAAATTGTATGCGTCCACGTCCGTCCCCGTGATTAACAATTTTTTTTCAAATATACCTATGGATTAAGAGACAAAAACTTAAAATTTCTGGAGAACGCTGATTTTCACTGGACTGCTGCGAAATCGTGTTAAGATTTTCAAGTATTATTTCAATGATATTGGGAGAGCAGGGTTGTTTCTAGGGGTGTTTTGCATAAAAAGTGAAAAGTTCTGTTTTTTTCGTTACGAACATGTTTTCTAGTTTGAATTCTATTATCACTAAGAACTTGCAGTCGGAATTTTTATCAATATTTTTCCCATAATCACCTCAATATTCTGGGACGATTTGATGAATTTCAATTTTTTTCTCGCAATTTTTTTTTTCAACCCTTAAATCTCACCCCCAAGGGTCGATGAATTTTATTCAATATTTTTCCCTTAATCGACTTGATATTCTGAGGCAATTCGCTGAACTGGAATTTTTTCTGTTATTCTTTTGGTTTTTTTTTCAACCCCAAACCCCAATTTCACCCCCGAGCACATTTGAAATTTTTTCAATATTTTTTCTATAATGACCTCAATATTCCAAGACGATTTGGTGAGTTTCAGACTTTTGGCCGCCGACAACTGATTTTGTCCCACTGTGCGTCGGCGTCGCCACGAAAAGCACGAACTGCCAACTGCAACGGCAACGGCTCTTCTCTTATAAATGACCACAATCACTTTCACATTATTTAACTTTGAACGGCAACAGCAACGGCGAACGACAACTGCAACGTCAAGTTTATAAATCCAGCTTGATACCGAAGGAATAATAAATATATAGAATAGAATTGAAAATCAACTATTCATATTTCCATTTTCTACTATAAATATAGTAGTATATTGTAAATAAAATTTCTGCTAGAATTAATTCAAACAAAAACGATTTCTTTACCATGGCAAGCTTTCAGTTCCCTCTTCAACATATCAAAAGTCCTCAACTCTGGGACTGCTACAAATTAGTATACAGGGTGAAAGTTCATTATTTTTCTTTACTTCCTTTCTTTCTTGAAAAACTGATGACCGGAAAAAACGGTTTCAGGCTAGTTTGATAGGCCATAGTCTCCCAATAAATATTGTATAAAAAATATACCATTCAGCAAATGCTGTGTATCAAGTTACAGGGTGAAAACTATTTTTCATCTTCAATTTTTTTTTCTTGATGGAAATGATCTAGATTGAAGCCGATTCCAGTTCTTTTGCAAGCTTATAATGTCATACTGAACATATGGAAAGGATACATCTCTGCAATTGCTGCTTTTCAATTTACAGGGTGAAAAGTCAGAGTGTATTTTATTCTATTTCCAATATACTATAGGAGGTATAGTATAACAAGTACTTTCAGGATTGAACCACAGCAGGCGGCAATCGGACCTCTTGTGGGTCCATCGCAGATGAGTCCATCGTCTTCGATTCTTCTTCCCTCGTTGCCAAGTCAAGTTGTCAAGTTTTTGAGGTTAGGTTAGGTACGTCTGAAGTTTGGAAATTCTGGACCGCTGCTTCTTTCAAATTCAAATCTGTTGCCGGCACAATTTGTTCCCCCACCATAACAATAACCAACCCCATGACCAGGGTCGCGTTCGAGAACTACACTATTCTGCGATTCTTGCATTTTTGGAGTGGGGGTATCAAGTAAGGCAAAGTAGCTACCACTTTCCGAACGATTTTTGCTGTGGTGGAGATGTCACTCTCAATCTCACTGATGGCGACCGCAGTGCTGTTTAGTTTCAAAGTAAAGTAAGCTTTTCTGATAAAGTACCCATTTTTATAGGTACTGATGCCTACCACGTAAGTACCCAATCGAAAGATAATGGTCAAAATAAAATAAAGTTTGACCGAGAAATATGTGGGGTGCTGAGGTGCGCATGACGAGTAACTTTCACGGCGCTCGGAGGTGCTGCGAAATTTGTCACTTCAACGCGACACGTTGTGAGTTCTCGAACGGTTTACTGCGTTGCCGATAGTGCGCACAGAAGAGATCTCGAACGGTCATTTCTGCAACAATCGCAGAATAGTGTAGTTCTCGAACGCAACCCAGGTTATGAAATGTATAACCGGTGATGATATCAAAATGGCGGCACTTCCTTTACCGCTTAAATCCAAGTTATTCGCTCGAAAAAGTCTATAGTGTATTTTTGGCGGTCGACTCGATTTGAAAAATTTGAAAGAAGGAAGAATAGACTAGAAACAGTGTTCAAGAAATTCATGCGAAAGAAAATTTGCGGATTATCCACTGGTTTTTAAGAAAAAAATTACTCAAATTTGGAAACCACACATAATATATTTTCTACGCGGGGCGGGTATGTATGAGGCGCCGTTTGTGTCATTATTGATGATTGATGTTATATTTTAAAATTCCAATTATTTAAAGCTTGGAGCACATATTTATCCTAACTATCAAATTTATATATTTAACATGCAATTTTTATATGAATATTCTGTCTTTAAAAATATATATTTTTTGAAAAAATATTCATTTTTCAAAACAACAATTATTTTTGTAATTAAAATATATTTTTATTTTGCGAAAATATTTATTTTTCAACACAATAATTATTTTTTCGATAAATTAGAATATTTATATTAAAAAAACCATAAATATATATAAGTGTAAAAGAATAATTATTATATTTATTTATTTTTATAAATATTTTTTCTTGAGAATATTTATTTAAAAAAAGAAACATTGTTTCCAATTCGTGAACTAAAATAATTATTCCATTATGCATTATGCATTATTATAAAATAGGAGCAACGAAAAAATATATTTATAAGTGAGGTGGCGCTCGCGTCGCGCTTGATGTGATCCCGCGCTGGTACCACTGGTATGCATTGACAGTTCTGTTGACGTTGACGTTGACGGATTCGAATGTTCTGTCTTTGTGCAAATGTTGACGGACGAGTTTTGTTTCCGTTTCCGCGCGTTTAGTTTTTCGTTTACAGAGGACAGGAGTCTAGCCCAGTCTAGCTACATTATCTTGTAAGTATCAATAATTATTGATTTAGGATAACGTTGACGTAGATATGACTGGAATTATTGTGTTGCAGGTTTTAAATCCCCAAATGCATGATGGCCAATAATAACAATCATTCTAACACAAGGGAGATTGTAAACCGAATATTACTCAGTCCAGAGTTGAGACAGAGCTTAGAATTGAGTCCAGAGTTATTATTGGCCATCATGCATTTGGGGATTTAAAACCTGCAACACAATAATTCCAGTCATATCTACGTCAACGTTATCCTAAATCAATAATTATTGATACTTACAAGATAATGTAGCTAGACTGGGCTAGACTCCTGTCCTCTGTAAACGAAAAACTAAACGCGCGGAAACGGAAACAAAACTCGTCCGTCAACATTTGCACAAAGACAGAACATTCGAATCCGTCAACGTCAACGTCAACAGAACTGTCAATGCATACCAGTGGTACCAGCGCGGGATCACATCAAGCGCGACGCGAGCGCCACCTCACTTATAAATATATTTTTTCGTTGCTCCTATTTTATAATAATGCATAATGCATAATGGAATAATTATTTTAGTTCACGAATTGGAAACAATGTTTCTTTTTTTAAATAAATATTCTCAAGAAAAAATATTTATAAAAATAAATAAATATAATAATTATTCTTTTACAATTATATATATATGGTTTTTTTAATATAAATATTCTAATTTATCGAAAAAATAATTATTGTGTTGAAAAATAAATATTTTCGCAAAATAAAAATATATTTTAATTACAAAAATAATTGTTGTTTTGAAAAATAAATATTTTTTCAAAAAATATATATTTTTGAAGACAGAATATTCATATAAAAATTGCATGTTAAATATATAAATTTGATAGTTAGGATAAATATGTGCTCCAAGCTTTAAATAATTGGAATTTTAAAATATAACATCAATCATTAATAATGACACAAACGGCGCCTCATAGGTATGCAACTCAACAAACAATCTAAGAAAGCGGGCTAGGAAGGTGGTAGTCATCCCGACGAGGAACAATCCTATCTACGTGAAAACGTTAAGTTCAAGTGGCTAAACTTAATATTTATTGTAAGTAAATCGTAGTCGTCCGTACCTAAATCGTCGTGAAATTGCATAAAGAAGATAATGGTGGTAGAAATGTTACTGTAAAATGTGCGGCTTCCGTTGCCCTTTATGACACAAGCACCCACAAGTGCTTATAGATTTTCACGATAACTTTGGCCAGGCGATCGCGAGTGCTAGTTATAGCGATAAATGCCCGACTCCGTAGCATAATAGCTAAGGCATTGCGTGACAAGGGACTTACAGTCTATGAAGAGGTGGTAGGTATGTACTGCGGACTCCGGCAGTACCGGTACGGTTGACATAGTCGTAGATCATAGCAGATTCCACCGTGAGATTCGATCTGAACCAAAATCAGCCTAATAACGTAAATTCGGAAAAGCAAAGGATCTATGAACCAACAACAACGTTCTTCAAAATGTCATAAATGGCCTGAAGGATGTCAAAGTTATCAGATTGCTTGTCGGAGCCCGCGGTACCATGCACTTCTCTTTTCAAGGATTTTTGTATTACGTTTGGCATTCCTTCAAAATTATTAAAAATTATAGCTCTATCCGTATTAAAACAATCAATGTATATCTTAAGGAATCATTTATATAACAAGTAGGTAATAAGGTTCATAATCCGCCTACCTTTGGTTCCAGAGGGTTTCAGTTAAGGTGCGTTCAGTCAGCTTATTTAGCCACGGTTATAGTTTTAGCTATAAGCGTTGCATCGCTTATTGGCTGTTCTGAGGAGGCTGGTCCATAAGAGCCAATGGGCGTCGCTACGCTTGCGACTTGAATTAAAACTTGCGGCTAAATAAGCTGACTGAACGCACCAATAGAGAAGACTCGGAGAGGGCCCTGACTTAAGGTGCGTTCAGTCAGCTTATTTAGCCGCAAGTTTTAATTTTAGTCGCAAGCGCAGCAACGCCCATTGGCTCTTACGAACCAGCCTCCTCAGAACAGCCAATAAGCGATGCAGCGCTTACGACTAAAATTAAAACTTGCGGCTAAATAAGCTGACTGAACGCACCTCAAAACTTCCACGCCACGTGTTCGCGGAAACGGAATAAAAAAAACCTTTTATCCAATCCTCTTGAATAATGTACGCATTATCACGCGCATGCTCGCCTGCATTTTTCAATAAGACTGGATAAAGCCGTGTCAGCAGACTGCATCCCCATGAGTAAAAAGCAATCATTACCCGCTTGTTGAATAATATACTATTATTTCATCATAAATCGACTCTCGTTTCTACACTTGTCATGACGCAGTGTTCATTTCCATTTTTTCTTGTAAGAACCGAAAGCGTGCCTTCCTATTCCACCTTCAAAATGATTCTTTCTAATTTTTGAAAGATTAAAATAACATCAGACTCACAATTCACAAACAGTGAGCATCAATAGTTGAAAATTTTACTTACACGATTATTGATAGTTTTTTAGCGCATTTTCCATCTTGATGAAAATCGCTATTGCAACCGCTTTGTCCGTCCGTCCGTCCGTCCGTCCGTCCGTCCGTCCGTCCGTTCATCGAACTCCTACCAAACTAGACGACCTAGCTTTCTAATTTTTTCGCTGTTACATAGCTGCCACTCCCAAAGGAGGGCTAGGCTATATTGGATGTCCATATTGCGCCGCCAACATAGAGAAAACCGCCCCCGATAAACTTGAAATAACATAATATTGCACTTTCTACCAGACCTGATGCTCTAGTGTTCTCATTTTTTGAATAATACATAGTTGCCACTTATAAACGTAAGCCAACAAACATTCCGTCTTCAATATGCGCCGCCAACATGAAAAAACTGCTATAAACCGCCCCCAAGCACTTTCAAATGAAAAACATGAACCCGAAGACATAGCGATCTGATTCTTTCGGTATATAAATAGCTGACTAAAAATGGGAAAGGATAGGCTACTTTTGGTTAGTCGCCGCCCCCAGATTCCGCCCCCAAACGATAAAAAGTGCAACTTTCACAAATGTTACTGATTGAGATGTTCCCTTCAACATTTAGGAACTGCCAACTCAAATTGTGCAACATTTGCTCAGCCGAACGCTGCCGCTCCCACACGCCGCCCCCAAAGTAAAAGATAAATGAAAAACATGAACCTAAAGACATAACGATCTAATTCTTTCACTATATTAATAGCTGACTGAAATTGGAAAAAGATAGGCCACTTTTAATTAGCCGCCGCCTCCAGCTGCCGCCTCCAGCTGCCACCTCCAGCTGCCGCCTCCAAGTAAAAAAATGCAACTTTCACAATTTTCACTGATTGTCATATTTCCCTTACATTTAGTAACTTCCAACTCAAACTGTGCAACAGTTACTTTGCCGAATGCTGCCGCCCCCATACGCTGCCATCAAAGTGAGAGATGGATGAAAAACATAAACCCGAAGACATAGCGATCTGATTCTATCGGTATATAAATAGCTGACTAAAAATGGGAAAGGATAGGCTACTTTTGGTTAGTCGCCGCCCCCAGATTCCGCCCCCAAACGATAAAAAGTGCAACTTTCACAAATGTTACTGATCAAGATGTTCCCTTCAACATTTAGGAACTGCCAACTCAAATTGTGCAACATTTGCTCAGCCGAACGCTGCCGCTCCCACACGCCGCCCCCAAAGTAAGAGATAAATGAAAAACATGAACCTGAAGACATAGCGATCCAATTCTTTCACTATATTGATAGCTGACTGAAATTGGAAAAAGATAGGCCACTTTAATTAGCCGCCGCCTCCAGCTGCCGCCTCCAAGCAAAAAATGCAACTTTCACAATTTTCACTAATTGTCATATTTCCCTTACATTCAGTAACTTCCAACTCAAACTGTGCAACAGTTACTTTGCCGAATGCTGCCGCCCCCATACGCTGCCATCAAAGTGAGAGATGAATGAAAAACATAAACCCGAAGACATAACGATCTAATTCTTTTGCTATATAGATAGCTTACTAAAAATGGGAAAGAATAGGCTACTTTTGATATGACGCCGCCTCCAACTTCCACCCCCAAAAGAAAAAAAGTGCAATTTCCAATAATTTCCACTGATTTACATTTTAATGTTACCTCAAACATTCAGAAACTCCCAACTCAAACTGTGGAAAATTTTTTTTGCCAAACTCTGCCGCTCCCACACGCCGCCCCCAAAGTAAGAGATAAATGTAAAACATAACCTTGAAGACATGGCGATCTAATTGTTCCGCTATATAGATAGCTGACTAAAAATGGGAAGAGATAGGCCACTTTTGATTAGTCGCCGCTCCCAGCTCCCGCCCTCAAACAAAAAAATATTGATGAGTGAAAGAATTTTCATTCAAATCTATTTAGTTGGCAAGTACCCCATTCTGATAACAAAATATCACAATGAGTTTCAAATGAAGACAGTGGGCAAGGAATGGTGTTTCTCCTTCAACCAAATTTCTTTACGTTCACAGTATGCCTCTTTGAGAAAATGCGCTACTGAGACTCACGCACGTGAAGGCATACTCACTTGTTTAATCATATGTTACGTGTTAACAGACGCTATTTGTCTGGAAGTTTCATATCAAGCGCCTATAATTGTACGCGCATGGGCCCGGTTAACACTTTAAAAGATACACAGTCCTAGAAAATCAGCTTTGTTGCCAATCGCCGATCCGTTTTACATAACGTCTTTCTGATCGTGTTTTCAACATTTGATAGATATCATATCATACATCTTGATGAGGCACATGTCGAGTGCGGTATTAAAACTGCACTTACCTACTTGCATCCATAATTTATGAATTTAATTAGGGCAAGCTGGCAAGCACAACTCACAAGCAGTGTCAGTATGGCAGTTTTTTTTTCAGACCTTCAAGACCAGTCAAGACCTTATCAAGACAGGTTCAAGTAACCCACTTGTTCTCTAAATTTTCGTTTTTGTTTTAGCATCCACCCATCACCTATACCTACAGGATGTCCCAGCCAATACCTACAGGTGGCCCATCCATAAGTTCCTGATTTGAAATCGCTATAACTTTTTTGTCTGCATGCATTCTTTGATTTTTGTAAATAAATTATTTTATAAAATAGACCTTGAACGGAAGTTTTATTTATATCAACGTATGGAAAATAACGTCTTTCAAACAACTGCTGTTTTTGGCCTCCCAACGTCGGGCTCTTTCAAGAGCGTGCGTGAAGACTATGAAGGCGCACTTATAATTTGGTACTAAAATCAAGTAGTAGCCTTACAGTTTGGTACATGAAACTTGATTTGTTATCAGACTAAAGACCAGACTGACGTAAGACGTAAATGGTCAGTTCATTTATTAACGAACAATACGAACACCCTGTAAAAGATAAGACGAGGGATAGGATAAATTATTATAAATTCTTACAGCTCTACAATCTACATTTTCCAATGGTCCGTGATGGCAGTAGTAGTAAAGTGATAATTTATGAGCTAATGCAAATTTAAAAAACCCTGTATGCCCTGTCGCGTATAAATCAAGAAACTGCGGTTTGTTGACTAATTTTTTTCAAACCATTTAACATGATTTCAGAAAGGAA
The DNA here is from genome assembly GCA_949128115.1 of Anaspis maculata. Lineage (NCBI taxonomy): Eukaryota > Metazoa > Arthropoda > Insecta > Coleoptera > Scraptiidae > Anaspis > Anaspis maculata. The sequence continues at coordinate 45,834,931 of OX421963.1, forward strand.
ACAAGACTGCGCGCAGCATCTCTTACCGCTATTAATGATAATTTATGCAATGTCTCAGCTTTAACAGGGCACCATCTAGTACACTTACTTCATTGCTGTGCAAATCTTGCGATGGCGTTTTTGAAATTTAGCTGGATAGGTACTCAGTCTCTCTGGCTTTAGCGGCATTTAAGTCAAACGAATTTTAATAATAATTCTCCGCAAACTTGTTCGAAACTCCTGCCCAGTCACCAGTCATGAAGTCATTCAGTTGATTTACTGTTATCAAAATTGATCATTCTTATTTAAAGTTAATTTGAATGAATGTTACAGAAAGCGTTATTACGTTACGTATTGTGAATGTTACATAGAAGATTTACCTGCTTAAATTAATAATCGATTACCTACTGGATTGATGAACATACCATAAGTTGATTTTCTGAATACTTAGTTAATTCTTTAGCGCGCGTTACCTGTACGTATATTTATTTCACTTTCATTCTTGTTCCTGATTTCTGCAGCGTCAAGGTTTTTCTTTCGACGACCTGATTTATTAGAACTTAGGTATAGTCCAGGAGGCAGCGAACTTTTTAGCCTGGTAATGGTTAGCTTCCAATTGGGATACAGGGTGGTGAAAATTTCGATGCTCACCATTGTTATCTTGGAAACGGTAAGAGATACAAAGTCGGTTAAATTAGAAAAAAGTTGCGCATTTTTGTGGCGATTGAGAATCTGAAAAGAAACTTTGAATGTTTTGATTGGTTCTCGATTTATCACGAAAAAACTAAAAATTCTGATTTTAGAAATTATTTGTTATCTTTCCAAGCATTTAAGCTATTTCAATCAAACTTGGTAGTCTTGTGTTTTTGATCACTCCGAGTCGAATAACGTTGACAGAAATTTTCCAGGCCTTCTAGATTTCAAATTATGATAGTCAACTTAATTTTTTCTTATGGCCGCCATATTCGATTTTTGCACTAATAGATAGAGAAAAAAATTAGCTTTCCGAATTAGTAACCAACAAGTTCTTTTGGTTGTTGTGACAAAAAAGACAGATTGTGTTCAATTGACGTATCTAAGGGCTCGATACCAAGTTGCAGGCGCGAAGTTTGGGACGGCGTAACTCGCCAAATACAGCGCGGTCTGATTGGTTGGTATCCGCCGTTGCTATGGTAAACGGCACTTACGGTGGTCTCAGCCCCAACTTGGTATCGAGCCGTAACTTCTTAATCATGTTTTGTGCTTGTCACAAAAAGAACATGTTGGTTACTAATTCGGAAAGCTGATTTTTTTCTCTATCTATTTGTGCAAAAATCTAATATGTCGGTCAGAATAAAAACAAAAGTTGACTATCATAATTTGACATCTAGAAGGCCTGGAAAATTTCTGTCAACGTTGATCGACTCGGAGTGATCAAAAACATAAAACTACCAAGTTTGATTAAAATAGCTTGAATGGTTGGAAAGATGAAGAATAATTTCTGAAATCAAAATTTTCAGTTTTTTCGTGATAAATCGTAAACCAATCAAAGTATTCAAAGTTTCTTTTTAGATTGTCAATTGCCACAAAAATGCGCAACTTTTTTCTAATTTAACCGACCTCGTATCTCTCACCGTTTCCAAGATACCAATGGTGAGCATCGAAATTTTCACCACCCTGTATAGCGGTCCGATGACGAACTACGAGCGCTCGTGTACTACTTATTCACCCCTCTGTCAAAAACCAGCACGTAACCTCAACTTTCACATGTCACTCGGTACCTATCGGTGCAGCTTAGGCGGCGTCAGGTTATTTGAGTGTTATTTATTATTATTCAAGAAGAATCAACAATAGTTTTGAAATGTTGCATTTCTGGGTGTAGCGGGAAGAATGGCCGCTGTAGCGAATCTAAAACTAAAACTGACTAAACGAACATTCGTATGCTATGAACATTTAAAGCATCTGATTACCCCAGAACCAGTAAACATAACAAGTAGATTAGAGAGGTATTCTTATTGCGTAATTTATGGAAAAATTGTTGTAGATATGACATACAGAAGAAAAATCTCGAAGTCACATGTGCCTTTCCCACCATATATTAATTTTACTGTGCGAAGACGGCAATAAGTTGCGGAATCAGTGAGAAAACAATTGGCATCCAGAAAGGACTTGAGTCTTTTATTTGAAAACGAGTTTGCAAATACCCACTCAGCAAGAAAACATCTCTGTGAAGTGTGACATCACTTAGATGTTTAAGTCACAACTTTGATGTTAACAAAAAAAAAGTCTATGCGATGTTAAGTGGACGTCTCTGTTACCTCTTATGTCCGGGTAATTAGAACATGAATGAGATATCTCAAAGATGTCCAAATGTGACATACTATCTACATCGCTATTCCACATCTCGTAGATATCACTTTTTGACGTACATATAACGTCGCATTTTGGATGTGTATTTTTAGATAAAAATTAATTTTTCACCATTATTCAACATAGTTTTATGTCATAGGAGGTTCCGTACCTATTTTTACTAATTTTTACAATCTATACAGCACGTCTTTCCCCTAAGAAAAGTTGTTCTTCTATTGGCGTACTCCGGAGGATTCGAACCTGGATCCTCACAGGCGATAGTTAAAGACACTGCTGCGCTGCCAAACAGTACATACCAAAAAGTAAAATTACATGTAACAAGCGAATATGCCTCATGGGCATGAGGCTCAGTAGCGCACTTCCTTTTTGGAGGATTAGTGAACGCAAGATGTTAAGTGATTAGGGTTCTACCGTCTTGGGCAAAAAATTGCAATATGGCGGCCAAAATATCGACAGAATCATGAAATTCGGCTTGAAAATCAAAATGATCGTACTAGACAAGGGTAAGTTCCAAGTTTCATGAAAATCGTTCCACTAACAAGAGATTTCAATATGGCAGCCAAGATGGCGGCAGAATTATGAAACTCAGCTTGAAAATAGGAATGATCGTACGAGACAAGCGTAACTCTCAAGTTTCATGAAAATCCTTCCACTTATAAGAGATTTCAATATGGCGGCCAAGATGGTGGGGCAATCATGAAATTTGGCTTGAAAATAAGAATGATCGTACTAGACAAGGGTAAGTTTCAAGTTTCATGACAATCGTTCCACTAATAAGAAATTTCAATATGGCAGCCAAGATGGCGGCCGAATTATGAAAGCCAACCTGCCTATTTGGTCCTTGAGGACCTAAGCTATCCACCGGATAAAGTTCAATCTTCAAGGGCTGTAGCTTTATTTCCCGAGGAGAAGTTCAACTTCATCGAAGTGCACAGGAGATCTCTGTTTTTTGAGAATAATGATAACGATGTATGGATAACAAAAATAGTGCCCATTGGCCACCCTTGGGAACATCAGCTATTAATCGGAAAAAAGTTCCAAGACTCTTGTTTCAATTCTCGAGAAGGAGTACAGCGTCTTAATTTCTGCACGGACTCGGACAGACAGACAGACAGACAGACAGACAGACAGACAGACAGACAGACAGACAAACCGGCCACATAAGCGTCATTCTGTTACTTATATAAAAAAATGTTCTCCAACTGATTTCGACCTCCTGAACACTAATATCGGGTTCACTTTTGAATTGGAACATTTCTTTTTTATCGAAAAACCGACAAAATGGTAGCCTTGTCACATGATTTTTAGTGATACCTACCTACTTTTTTTTTGTTATTGAGCGAACATCTTTCGTAATTTGAGTGCCATAATCCTTCAGGTACCTAGTATTGACTATTTCAAAATGTTCAATTACTATTTCGGCACGTCTGATTTTAAATTTGTAGGGTCGTGTAATATGCGCCGAGCCGTGGCTTTGCGGTCGTTTTCAAAAATTGATAACAATTGACCCAACGGTCGGATCGAAGTGGGGTTTTTGTCAGAAGAAAGTTCAAATTGTTCTCTAAATATAATGCCGTACATGCAGTGATGTATTTCATTAAGAAATTGTAGTTGCCTGCATATCGCAACTTTCTACATCTTACCGCGAATGCCAGCACTTGATCGGCGAAGCCGCCCTACACCAAAATGTTATTTTTGTAATTGTTCATGATTATTTCGGCAAAATTTTTCTTGATTCGCGTACCAAGGCCATGAGCTACCCATTCGAGTTGAAATATTTTCTGTATTGAATTTCGTTTTGTTCGGAGGAAAGGATATCAAGCACCAGCAAGCAACGAATAAATCATTTGCGGCCGAGCCGTAGTTTCGGAGTCATTTTCAAAAATTAATAACTTCTAATCGGCACCTCGCACCGATGTGAAATTTTCATTAAAATAAAGTTCAAATCATTCTCTAAATATAACTCCGCATATGTATTATGGTAAAATGATAAGATCGGGTACTTCCTCGCATGTGATAACTTTCGAGATCAGGCCGGCTTCAGAAATGCAGCATTCAACGGCGATGCCGCGTCACACTAAATTGTTATTATTGTCATTGTTTATTATTATTTCGTCAAGATTTTTCTTGGTTCGGGATACAAGGTCATGAGCTACCCAATGGAGTAAAAATTTTTCGCAAAAACCTTTTCGTCTAGGACTAGATGCGGGGACGGACGGACGGACGGACGGACGGACGGACGGACGGACGGACAAAGCGAGGACAAAAGCGCCTTCCCGTTTGGAGAAGTGCGCTAAAAAATGTGCTCCAACTGATTTCGACCTCCTGAACACGAATATCGGGTTCACTTTTGAATTGGAACATTTCTTTTTTATCGAAAAACCGAAAAAATGGTAGCCTTGTCACATGATTTTTAGTGATACCTACCTACTTTTTTTTTGTTATTGAGCGAACATGTTTCGTAATTTGAGTGCCATTATCCTTCAGGTACCTAGTATTGGCTATTTCAAAATGTTCAATTACTATTTCGGCACGTCTGATTTTAAATTTGTAGGGTCGTGTAATATGCGCCGAGCCGTGGCTTTGCGGCCGTTTTCAAAAATCGATAACAATTGACCTAATGGTCGGATCGAAGTGGGGTTTTTGTCAAAAGAAAGTTCAAATTGTTCTCTAAATATAATGCCGTACATGCAGTGATGTATTTCATTAAGAAATTGTAGTTGCCTGCATATCGCAACTTTCTACATCTTACCGCGAATGCCAGCACTTGATCGGCGAAGCCGCCCTACACCAAAATGTTATTTTTGTAATTGTTCATGATTATTTCGGCAACATTTTTCTTGATTCGCGTACCAAGGCCATGAGCTACCCATTCGAGTTGAAATATTTTCTGTATTGAATTTCGTTTTGTTCGGAGGAAAGGATATCAAGCACCAGCAAGCAACGAATAAATCATTTGCGGCCGAGCCGTAGTTTCGGAGTCATGTTCAAAAATTAATAACTACTAATCGACACCTCGCACCGATGTGAAATTTTCATTAAAATAAAGTTCAAATCATCCTCTAAATATAACTCCGCATATGTATTATGGTAAAATGATAAGATCGGGTACTTCCTCGCATGTGATAACTTTCGAGATCAGGCCGGCTTCTGAAATGCAACATTCAACGGCGATGCCGCGTCACACTAAATTGTTATTATTGTCATTGTTTATTATTATTTCGTCAAGATTTTTCTTGGTTCGGGATACAAGGTCATGAGCTACCCAATGGAGTAAAAAATTTTCGCAAAAACCTTTTCGTCTAGGACTAGATGCGGGGACGGACGGACGGACGGACGGACGGACGGACGGACGGACGGACGGACGGACGGACGGACGGACGGACGGACGGACGGAAGGACGGACGGACGGACGGACGGACGGACGGACAAAGCGAGGACAAAAGCGCCTTCCCGTTTGGAGAAGTGCGCTAAAAAGAGATGAAAATGTACTGTTATATTTTTTATTCCATTTACAATGTTATATTGTATTTCTTATGTATATCTAGATACTCTGACGAGGAGGGACAAGAGGCCTTCGAAACCGGTCAGGTTAAATAAATATTTTTATAAAAACTGTGGGACGACCGAAAAAACCAAAACTTTCAATACACTATAATCCACTGAGAGATGGCGGAGAAATTCCTGAAAATTAGTAAAGCGTTTCTGATTTTTTTCAAGATATAAATAGTTCAATTATTTTTTGATGCTCTACTACCTCCTGAAATATTGACAAAAAAAGTGTAACAGCCTGTATATACAGAGTATACTAATACTATACTTACAGGTATCCCAGAATAAAGTGGCCAAATGTCTATAAAATCAGATAGCCCCTACCTATTCGGCAAAGCAACTCGCTCCTCTTGCTAACTTGGTTAGTTTGTCAAGTCTGGATGAAATCCACCGTTTGTATCTTTTTTGCTTAAAAGTTTTTTTCGAGGTTTTTTTTCAGAGCTTTCACATTAATTTAGTAGAATTATTCACCTACAATCAGTTCTCGATTCGTCTCATACGATTTTTTTCATCGAATCAAACTATCCATTGCGATTCAGTTCGACTTACAGTAATCGATTCACTGGCAACATTTGGACATCCCTAGTTTAGGTACATAGAAAAGTTGAGAATGATAATAAATAGGTTTCTATTTTGATTGAGGCTAACATGCCGGCACATGTCGGCACCGCCGGCAGCAAATACATGTAAAAATGAAAGTTTGTATATTTGATGGTAGAGGTCGCCCCCATTAGTTAGACAGCAAAACAGCGGCTCGGCTACCGCTTATTGAAGAAATAAATTAATCATTTTCTGATAGCAATAAATGAAACTTTCGTAAGTTGAAATTCATCGATCAGATCAAATTTTTATTTATGATGAAATCTGAAGTACTCAAAACACGATGCAAGCGGTAAAAGAATACTAACATAACAGTTAAAATCGAGCCTCACAACACATTCCCTTCTTCTATTGCCTGGGCGCCACTGGTCACCCAGTAAAACGTTACACCGAGCGTTACACCAAAGCGTTACACATCATCCTGGCATCAACCGAATTCACTCTCATCCACAGATACCCTCATCTGTGGTTGTTGTGATCTAAGCGAGCGATAAGAAGTTTATTTCAATAAACATTTGTACCTCAAGAACCAAAATAGGTGAAGACATGTAAATCGCCATAAATATAATCGCAATTTCATGTTCATGGAGTCGTCGAAAACTTTATCCAGATATCTTAGTCCGTTCCTGAAATATCTTTGAAAGACTGGAGCTGTTACTAAAAACTCGTTACGGAAACTCGAAAAAATTCGTTTTTTTCATGGATTGGAAAAAGTTGACTGGTGTGGTTTTTTATTGAATAGTTGGCCTAGAGAGTGTTTTTCACTCTTAGGTATCTTATTTTCTACGTTATTTATTGTAAAAACACCAAGTTTCGATTCAATATCTGAAGAATAATCAACAGTAATATCACAAGTGCTTAGATTTTCACGAATATTTCCCTCATACGTCAAAAACGTCAAAAAACAATATGTGAATAATTTGTAGAATGACTCGGGAAATATTCTTCCAAATACCACTCTTGCAATGAAAATGAACCAGATAATTCTGAAAATGCGTTTTGCCATAAGAAAACCGCATTCGTTTGTTTTCTTCTGTTGTTGAAAGAAGAGCCCTCCCACTGTGGGGTCGGGCTCTTTTAGCTTTCGAACAACAGAGAAAACAAACTCATGCAGTTTTCAGGCAACACGCATTTTTCAGAATTATCGGTAATTTCCATTGCACTCGTGGTTGTATACCCGATAATTTTGGCCAGGCGATTGCGAGTGCTGGTTGTAGCGATAAATGCCTGACTCCGTAAGAGGAGGGCATTTATCAAGGGACAACCAGCCCGAGGGAAACGCTTGGCCAAAATTATTTGGGAAAAACTCGGGCACGAGTGATATTTTCATGATTATTACATTGAAGAAGTCCGAAGTGACAACTGTCAGATTTTGTTGTTCACATCAATTTTATTCCGTTGCCATTGACAGTGGGATTTAGATACCTAAGTGAATATTATCCTTGTGGGTCTAATAATCAAGGGCGTTGTATGTTTTATGTAATAATCACTGATATATACGAAAAACTTTTTGTTTTGTACCTATACTTCAGTCTTTTGAAGATATTCCAGAAACGTTTACGATGACTTCATGACTATGAAAATAGGATTATTTATGGCGATTCACATGTTTTCACCTATTTTGGTTTTCGAGGTACCTACGATCGCGCGCAAAATAAACGGAGACAGTGTTTCGCGTGGAGTGTACCGATTTTATGAATTTTGGCTTGATGTCACAGTGACAAGAAGGCCAAAATTCATTAAATCGGTACACTCCGCGCGAAACACTGTCTCCGTTTATTTTGCGTGCGATCGTACCTACAAATGTTGAACTTTTTATTTTTCTTCCACCTTCTATACAGGGTGATTCAAAAATGGCGCATTTCCTTTCGGGCACGTTATAAAGGACGTTAACGGAGCATGGTAAAAATAATAAAAAAAATTAATCGGCTTTGATTTGCGAGTTATTACCAAAAACAAATCTGTTCAATCTGGCAGCATCGCATTAGTACCTACCTGGCACCTTCAGATCAAAGAGGCACATTACAATAGACCATTTCCACTGACGTCACGCAGCTCCGTCTTGAGCAGCTGATTCGGGGCAACGTCAGTCAGATGTGCGTTATCTGTCACGGGGCACGTGGGCTACGTCAGTCATGTGCGTCAGTCAGATTGGTAGTATGTCAATCTGTCAGCCAGTGTCGGTGTGTGAAAGTCACTGGTGTCACAAAGTTTTGTCAAAGTGACACGTACCAGTTGTCATCATGTTGACGTTGCCCCGAATCAGCCGTTCGACACGTGCGTGTGACGTCATGTGGAAATGGTCTATAGCGTAAATGTATTGTTACCCTGGAAACTCCGTAGAACCTGCCATACCATACCAAGCATACTTGCCGAATGTATTTTCACGGCACCTTTGAGGTGGGAGACGAATTTTAAAATTTAAAAAATACGACTCAAATCTCAATTGCAAGGGAAATTTTTATTCGGGAACTATACTAACGGCATGTAATTCTTCGCGACTAACAATGCCTTGCTCCAAAATCATGCAAACTGAAGAAGTTGAATTCTCAACTTCATCTCTTTATAACTCGAAAGAGAAAAGAGCCAACTTTTTTTTACTATTTTTTCCGTACTCCGCCAACGTCTCCCACAACGTATACGGGAGAAAATGCGCCATTTTTTAATCACCCTGTATGCCGCCGGCATAGTTGGTATTGGCTACTATTACACCGGTGAACCAAATCCGGACTGACCCAAGCACTGACCCAAATTCCACCCAAAGTAATTCTTCTTTTCCAGCGTTTACAAGGGTAGCCCAACGCGGCCAACCTTTTTTAAAATATGAACTGAAATTCAATAAATTCAAAAACTAAATTTTGGTCAGTCCACGGCTAACCGGAGACCTGACCCAAGCTACTTGACGCCAACTTGGTCCTGGTCCATAACCGTTTACACCACGTGGACTAAATTTATTTGGGTCGAATTTAGTGCTTAGGTCGCGGACAAAAGCCACGGTGTAGACGTATAACCATTGATGGCTTCAAGTCTCAATCGAAAGATAATGGATCAAACAACAACATGTCTACCAAGTGGCATCCCGCTATCATAAAACTCAAGGAAAACGCAGCCTTCAGCATCTAGCGTCTGGACTATTTTATTCTTCTTCCTTGTGTTTTGACGGAGAAAGAGTGGACTGGCGATGAAATACCTATGTATAAGGACCTTTCTTATACTTGGATAATCAACAATTTCTTTCCAAGTACTTACTTTTTTCCAAGTGTCATCGTTCACGAGATACGCGAAAAACTGATCCTCAAGTTCTTTCCGAGGCCACAACGGCCGAAGCTCATACTGGATCCTTGAGGACTTTTAGTACTGTTACGAGCGGCGATTCTGGATAACACGCCATCTTCCTAGACTCTTCCCATTATTTAGGTCGCAGTGTACAAGTGCTCGAAACTCTGGTGCATTCCAGACAGTGCGTGTAGGCTTTGGCCCGTGGAACTGGATGGAGACTTCAACGATCGATCAGAAAACATCAGCAATTTTGGGCGGAGGCGCCGACATTCCAGAACACACGGGAAGCACGCGGAAGGTGTGTGATTATTCGGAAGTCGTCTAGAAACCATATGCCGGGTCACTGTGGAACTGGCTGGAGGACGATGGAAAGCTCGAGAACGCTAGTCGGAGGTCGAAGGGATATATAAAGCACCGTCCTCGGCCTAGACAGTCAGTATTGAATTGGAAGAGACAGCGAGCGGATAGAAAGCGAGTATTAGCGAGCGATATTCCCAAGTAAATGATTGGCGTGTATTCATTGTGGTACGCAGTAATAAACAGTGTGTATCAAAACGATCGTCTCAAATATAAACGAACCCGTACGCAAAATACGTAACAATATGTTAAACTACATGCTCACCTGAGCTTAATACATATACAAAAATCCGCCTATGGATGGGTTTCATTTTTGTTCGCTATTTACGATTTTAACGTCTAACATTCCTGGAATATACCGGATAATCAGCAATTTTTTCTTTTGATCTTCATTTCTGACACTGTCATGAGTCCATTTCTCATTCCTCTCTTGGAATTTTTCAATCTAAGTCTACCTGTATGATATAGCCTGTATGACACCGGACTCTCCATTACAACCACTCTGATAAGCTTATCAGTTTTAGCTCTTAAGATTTCGCACCTTTAGTTTGCGTGTTTCTAAAAAGTTTACGCCTCTTCCGAACAGCACCTTGGCGCGGTTTGTTCGAGTTGATCACGCGTAAAGTCGCACAACCGCAACCTGGTGTGTTGTGGATTGTGGCACGAGCCAAGCAACCACTTACTTTGGATTTATGCTATCTTTGGCTTCAGTGGCAATTTCCAAGTGTAACGCTACATTAATATTAATATACACGTTATTTCACTTTGGCAGAGTTTTTATTGACCACATTAGAAAACGGACTTACTGGTCTTACTACATTATGCAGAAGACGCAAAAGACGTGCAACCCGGGAGATCTCACAGATTGTGCTAATTAACGATCGACGAGGTGTATCTGTTTAAGAATATGTACATACTTGCTAACTTAATAATTTTAATTGGTAATACCTACTGCGAGTAATATACGGTCATTACTCATTACTGCAGAGCGCTTCGAAAGATGCGAACAAAGCAAGACAAAGTGAAGTGAAGTTTGTCTCTTATATCCCACTTTTTCGGGAAGCTTCCAACGGATTTGAAAGGAGAAACATCAGATGCGTTTGAAGATATGCCTTCAATCAGCGATTGTCTTTTTCATTCTTTGGGCAATATTAAAAGGTAAGTACCGAGATAAGTAGGTACCTACCTAAGTACATTTATAGTGATTATAACTTTTTTCAGCTTACCGGCATAATAACTTCTGTTATATCTCGCCCAGGATTAAAGATGGGTGTTAGTGTACTTAAAATAGTAAAAAAATTATTTCTTGCTTGAAGAAAGTAGTTCTCAAATGGTTTTTTGCTATATGGTTAGCTTATCTTATCCCCACCCGTTCAACAGGTTACAAGCATACATCCCTGTGACGCGTAATACTTGGTATACAGGGTGAAAATTGAAAAACGAATCTTTGAAATTTTTTATTTCGGTGAAACAATCCTCGAGAAAAAAAATCTCTCATTATTTAGCGACCTTATAGTCTCCTATTAAACATTTGAAAAATGTACCCCTCCATATAGTCGCTGGTATCCTATACGTACGGGGTGAAATCATTTTTTTCGCAATACCAGCACAAAAAGTTCACTTTTTCGCCTCCTTTCGCGGGAAGAAAAGTAAATTTTTATTCCCTTGGGAGAAAAAGTAAATGAGTGCCTGCATGCACGTAAATTAGTGTAGTGGTTGAATCTCGCTAGAACGCTTTTGGCAGGCCTGTGCCGAGTGCAGCGTACTGCCGATATTTCCTCAAATAAGGAACATTATCCACAGAACATTGACGTGAAGTCTCTGTCTTCCCTTGTAAAGAATACGGTCGTTCTAAACTGTTTCGGGGAGGAACTATTCTAAAACATTGGCGCGTTTGGTAGTTTAAAGAGAGCGCGCGCTCCAACATAATGGCTAGTACTGCCTTTATTTTTGAAACACGACATTTACAGTTTCGTAATATAAAATGGCTAACATGTGAGTATTTCTCGTGAACTTTATCGCTTTCTGATCATTGCATAAAAGAGAGGACGGTTTTTGATTCTTGAAACTCTTCCCTCATTAAATAAAGCAAAAATGAAAATAGACCTAAGGTAATTGAATGGGAATAGACGTGTTTTTGATGTCAAAACAATTTTATGGAATTTGGAATAGGTTTTAATGAAAATAAATACATAGGTCTGAATTCCTCTCATTCGGACTCTAGCACCTCGTCTTCTCTATCACCTCTCACCTCTCCCAATTCCTTTTTGAAAGAGAAATATTCAGATAGTTACTGAAATTGTATATTAATCAAATAGGTCACTATACTTACTTAGATATTTTGTTGTATTTATTGCCGCATTGCCTAGAGCAGTTTGCACTTGCACACAGCGAAGTATAGTCTGTTAGAACGGACTTTTTTGAATTTCAGTGATGTAACCTATAGCAAACAAAAGCACCAAAGACTGTAACAACATAGGCGCGTTTGGAACTAATACTAGTTTTGTTCGGTTGGTAGTCTTACCCGGGCAAATTATTCCTACGCCAAGCCAATGGCATTACATTCAGCGAGTTTGACACTTACGTACGATTTCTAACCTCCATTTCTCTTTGATGTTTGTTAATGGTTTGTTATTTTCAGTCGGCTCGGCTGTTGTGAGTGTTGTGTAATAAAATCAGCTTCATTCAAAAAAATTTCCTCATTCATTAAAATTGGTATTAAACTGGTGTCATTTGAAATTACCATAGCACTCAGCTGTGATTAGCGGAAATAAACACCTTTTTCTAACTGGAATTCCAAATTTCGCGGGTAACGCTCGGGACTACTTTTCAAGCGGAGGAATCTGGTGGTCCTTTCTATCAGTGTATAGAGTATACATGGTAACTTTGACCTTCGCACACATGACCACAGGAGCATCTTGAATGACATCCAACCAAACAGCTGCATTTTACCAGCTCCCTACATGTCCAAATCAGTTCTAGACAAGACCAAACCGGTGTCCACTCCCTTGCAACCATAGTCCATTTCTCGGTCCATTCCCATCAGTCTGGCTCTAGAATGCTTGTTCGCAAAACACCATTCGAGGAAAGCGACGGTGGTGCACTCGCATTTTCATGTTGAAAAAACTTCTTCAAATCCATGTTTTTGTTTTGGCTTATACCCGTAATTTCGGATAAAACTCGGCTCGGCAGCTCGATGTTTTTATTTTCGGTTTGGCAGCTCGGGGAGGTTCTTTGAAGTTTTTGGTGTTGGACGGAAAATACCTACTTACCAGAAACAAGAGGGCGCCATCCGCTCATGAACGGCACAATACTGAGAAACTATCGGGAAGGAACGGCACTCCACAAAAGTTATTTTTGAGATACTTTGGCACTTCCTCCAATTTTAAAAGAAAAATGTAAATGACTGATTTGAAGACTAAATTTAGTAAATAGGAAAGCGTATTTAAAATAAAAATTAATAATTTGTATTGTAGTTAACTGCGGTACATGTGATTGAAAATGTGATGAATAAATTAAGCTTTGATATACAGGTGAGTTATAGAAAACAGACGACTTTTACAGGCCTAACGCCTTTTCTCTTCTTCTTCTCGAGCTCCGTAAATCTGGAAACCGAGAAAACAGGGTACCCTAATACACTTAAAATTTGAAAACGACGTGGCGTGGGGGTTAACCTAATTCTGCAGAATTTTGTATGTCCACGGACAATGTACGCGAACGATTCACACGAATAATAATAAAAGGGCACCTTAACTTCTAGATTTCTTACTCTCGATGTTAGGCTCGTAGTTCTTGGAGATAGAAGAGAAGAACGTCACGGCGGCGGCCGGAAGATAATGATAAAGTTGACTGTCGTGTTGCAGATCACAAGATAGGTAGCGGCGATATGAATGAGGACCTCTCAGCTTCAGTACGGCATACAACTGCTTCAGTACGGCATACAACTGCTTCAGTACGGCATACAGCTGCTTCAGTACGGCAGATAATTTCGTATAGGTGGCTTGACATTAATTCGAAACGCTGAGGTAATATTTGATCGATTTTCGTGAATCTTAATTCATAGTAGGTATATCGTGTGGGTAGTCCGTCGGTGGTGGATCTATATTATTGAATTTAAAAGGAAAAGTAAGCAAATGAAAAACTGAAGCCTGACGTCGCCGGTTTTCATTGTACTCACCAGCATCCGCACGAGATATCTTCAAATATCACAATATTTTCTCGGATCTTCCTTCATAGACAAATCTTTTTATACTTTCAGATCAATATTGGAATTTAAGAAAATCGCGGAGCTGATCCGACTACGTTTAAAAGATGTTCTTCTACTACATTAAGTTCGAAAAAGCCAGAGCTCGAAAAACAAGATAAGGGTTTTTGCCGTGTGACAACGATTCGAGTGTGGAAGGAGGAAGCAAGCGCCGTTCCTACATTATAATATTTACGATGGCAACAAACTATTGAATTAAATCATAATTTCTATAAGTCAAGTCTCATGAAAATAAATATGAAGTTTTAAATAAGGAAAATAAAATAAACAAACAACAACTGCCGTAACCAATGAGCTAATGAATTTTCTTAAAGGCTACACTACCTGTCTCCTAAAAGAAAAAATAGGATCTGAAGGATACTATTTTTTACAAAAACAACCAGATGGCGTCAAGAATGTTAAGCAACCATCAAGTATTTCAGTCGAAAACAATGTAGGTATAAATATCTAACCAACACCAAAATAAGGAAGTAAAAATAAAAAAATTCCGAGTCTATTTAATAGACACTGATTGAAGATTGAAGGCGTGATAACTACGCGTATCATACGTCCATTCGTGGAGATAAAATCAGGTAAGGTCACAATCAGTAAAGTCTCATCAAGTAATAAGTCAAGTCAGGTATTTCCTCTTTTGCCAACAATAATCTTTCAAACAATAATAAAAAAAACTAAATAAATAAATGAAACGAACTAAATTTCTCTATAAGTGAAACAATTTTAAACGAGCATTAGGTACTTTTTCTCAAATAGAAAAATTATATTCATCATTTTAGCTTCAAAAGCGCGATAAATATAGGCCATAGACATTCTTTTATGCCTATGAAATGTAAGAGATAAAGATAAAAATTTAGGAAGATAATCTAGGTAGATAAATGGACGATACAAGATGAGATATAAGAAATGATGATAATTTACAATTAATGTAAACTAATCTAAACACAAGATAGCGGTATAAGAAATTAA
This sequence comes from Anaspis maculata, assembly GCA_949128115.1. Taxonomy (NCBI): domain Eukaryota; kingdom Metazoa; phylum Arthropoda; class Insecta; order Coleoptera; family Scraptiidae; genus Anaspis; species Anaspis maculata. Next base: position 45,850,274 of record OX421963.1, read on the forward strand.
TCGGAAATTTCGTCATCTGAATGATCTGAATCCACGGTATCAAATGGTTTCAAATCTTTGGCGTGCCATTTTCCGGCCTTTGAACCGTCAGGATTCATAAGTTCATAAACTAAATTAGACAACTTTTTCCAAATGGTGCACAAAATAAATCTAGGTGCCAATTTTGCAGAAAATTTATTGCCTGCGTTTGAAAGTACTTTATTCTTTCGCCATACCTTTTCTCCGACTTTAAAAGAAATATCTCTTTTACGAAGATTGTAATATTTACTATTTTTTAGATACGCTTCATGCATATTTTTTCGAATTTCGGTAAAGACAGTCGTGAGATTTTTAAGTTCTGCCGCGTAATTGTTACGGTCACCAGGCATGATTTCAACGTCATCAAATGAAGATATAGTACCATAGAATTTTCCTGAAATTGGAACATAACGACCAAAATTAAGAAATGCAGGTGTTTGACCAGTAATCTCATTCTTTGAACTGTTGATCGCAAACTGAATTTTAGGCAATTCCGCGTCCCAGGTATCATGACTTCTGATGTAAGAACGAATAGCGGTAGACACGGTTTTATTTGATCTTTCCACAAAGTTACATTGCGCGGAATAAACGGCGTTGTACCAAATTTTCTGTATTTCGTAATTTTTACACAGACTTCGAAAACAGCTTCCGGAAAATTGGGTAGCGTTATCCGAGATAATAAATTGAGGGACTCCATAGGTTAGAAAGATTTTATTTTCCAGAAAATCCTTGATATACTGAGCTTTTGCAGAACGCAAAGGATGTAAAACTGTAAATTTGCTGAACCAATCGCCAACAACCACTAACCATTTATGACCTTTCTTTGACCGAGGAAATGGGCCCATTAGATCTATGGCTATGATCTGAAAGGGATATTTCACAATTTTCTCTTTACCCATTAGACCTATGGATTTCCGGTTGGAGGATTTTTGAGCTCCACATACTAGACAAGATCTGACAAACTTCATTACATCTAAACGCATTTGAGGCCAGTAATACCTTTCCTGAAGTCGCGCAAGGGTCTTAAAGACACCAAAATGTCCTGCTGTTGGAGGATTATGAGAGGATTCGATAATTTTTTTACGCTGAGAGTTCGGGACAAGAAATTTCCATTCAGGAAGATTAGAAGGATCAAGATCAGAAGAAGGTATGAATTTAAAAACTAAATTATCTTCTACTTTCCATTGGGGAAATTTATCTGGGAAAGATGTAATTTTATCTCGCATGCTCTGATACCAACGGTCGCTGACATCAGGACTGATATCTAACAATGAAATTTCCGGAATATCAGGATCAGACATTTTTACAGGAATACGAGACAGACAATCTGGAACAATATGGAATTTACCTTTACGGTGAACTAGATCAAAAGAATGCTGGCGCAGCTTGACCGCCCAGCGCGCGAGGCGGCCAGCAGGATTTTGCATATTATTCAACCATAAGAGTGAGGCATGATCTGTGACAACCGTAAACCTGGTTCCTTCGATCCAAGGACGAAACTTGTCTATAGAAAAGATCACTGATAACAGCTCTTTTTCAGTTACTGTGAAATTTCTTTCACTTCTGGAAAGGGATCTTGAGCAATATGCGATAACACGTTCTTCGTCTCCTATTTTTTGAATCAAAACGCCACCTAATCCCGTATCAGAGCTATCGCATTCAATTGTAAAGGGTTGTGAGAAATCAGGCTGACACAAAATTGGTGCTTTTACGAGAAGTTCTTTAATTTTAAGAAAGGAAGATTCTGCTTCAGAATTCCAACAGATAGGTTGACTTTTTCTTTTGCCTTTTAAAAGATCATTAATAGGGCTAACCAAAGCAGAAAAACCCTTTATGAAACGTCTGTACCAGCTGCATAGGCCGATGAACCTTTTAATTTCTGTAGCTGTAGTTGGACGAGGATAATTTACCATAGTAGCAATTTTGTCAGGATCTGTCTTTAAAGAATTATTGCCGACAATAAACCCAAGATATTTCAATGTCCTTTTAAAAAAATTACATTTGCCAAGATTGATGGTGAGACCGGCTTGCTGAAGGCGCTCTTTAACTTCGGACAAGAGTTGTACATGTTCCTCGAAATTAGCTGAACATACGACGATATCATCAAGATAACAAAAAATTCTAGGCTCATACCGAGGACCAAAAATTGCATCCACTAGCCTCTGCTGGGTCTGGGCAGCGTTACATAGTCCGAATGGCATTGTGACGAAGTGAAAAAGTCCCCTACCTACGACACTGAAAGCCGTTTTCTCACGAGATTTTTCTGAGAGCGGTATCTGCCAAAAACTTTTCCTAAGATCTATACTAGAAATGAAATTTGCACCCCGTAACATATTAAGAATTCGATCAATGTTCGGCATCGGGTAGGAATCGTGTTTCGTGACTTGATTTAGGGCTCTTCCATCAAAACAAAATCTGTACTCATTATTGGCTTTTTTTACTAGGAGAACTGGCGAGCACCAGGGGCTGTGCGATGGCTCTATTACTCCCAACCTAAGCATATCGTCAAGTTCATCATTCAAAATTTTCAGCATATACGGAGACATGAGATAAGGTCTCTTTTTAAATGGTACTGCATCCCCTGTGTCAATATCTAAGGTAATTTTATCAGTACGGCCCAGCTTGTCTTTACTACTAATTGTTTCAAAGGAACTAATTACTGAGTCAGCTTTAATTCTCTGTTCTGGAGTGAGTTCATCCAAAGTGCACAAGTTTTCCAGCGATTCAAACCAACCAGAATTTCTTGAGGTCAACTTTACTTGAGAATTAGAAAGAGTACCACTACTAGACCAAGAATTATCGCCAAAGTCAATTGAAATACCAAACTGCTTTGCGAAATCACTTCCTAAAATGAATGCTTGAGGCAACGAAGGTACTATTAATGCTTGCACAACTTTACAGCAATTTTCAACAAAAACAGGCAAATCGACCACACCTTCGACAGATTTCAAAGTACCGTCTGCAGTAGAGATATCACGATGGTTTGAGGGATTTAATTTGAGATTCAAGCCTTCGATAAACGGTATTCCCTTGGCTCCCACAACTGAAGTAGTACAGCCGGAATCAAACAAAGCAACTATTTCTCTATCAAAAATTTTCACTGAGATAAATGGTCTGTTATCTAATAGTTTGTTTATAATCAAAGGAGCCGCAATTTCTTTTTTAACGGGAGGATTATAAAATGAATTTACTCTGCTCAGCCAAATGTTCCAGTCAGTTTTGTCAAAAAAGTTGTTATTGGCCTTATTGTTTGTACGAAAGGTGTTCCGGCCACGAGAAAACACCCTTTTTAAAAGTTTTTTGAGCAATTAGGACAGGACGAAACCTTAACATCTGGAGTACCACATTTAAAACAGAACAATTTTCTTTTTAGTAAACAAACACTATAGGTATGATTGGGTAAAAGACAATTCCAACAAAACACCGACTTTATAGCACTTGCTGAATCAACATTATTTTCATTACGATCTACTTTCGTTGGAGTATTCTGTGGTTTTGATAAATTACTCTTAGAATGGCTGTCAACTTTACGAAAATTATTTTTACGCGGCCAAGTTTTTTGAGAACGACCAGGAGTTGGCATTTGTTTTTCCACATTATTTATCCCGCAGGCGGCATCAACTTGGGGCTGGTAAATTTCAAAAACACGGTTTGAACTTCTATTTTGCAAATGAGCAGCTTCTTCCAATTTTTTACAAAGACGAACAAGTTCAGGTATTGAGTTTACTTCGGTCAGAGCGAGTTGGTTGATAAAGGACGGCAGCAAATTTTGGCGGATATGTTTGACTTTGGTCACTTCAGCGGGATTTTTAGACAACCTGTGGAACAAGTTTTCCATTTGTGCAATAAAAATTGTGACAGATTCATTTTTTCGTTGTTTTCTGGCTTTGATTTGCTCCCAAAGATCATCTTCTGCGTAAGGTGATAAGAAATCTGACTTTAATCTATCAATGAGCGACGCCCAATCTGTAACAGAATTTTTTACGCTCCGATACCAAACAAAAGCTTCTCCGGTAAACAATTCTACAGCTGAGTTAAATAAATCCTGATCTGAAACCTTTCGAGAAATAGCTAGTTCAGTGACACGCTCGATAAATGAAAACACATTTTTTGATTCACCATTGAAACTCACTGACCATTTAGAAACGGAAGACGACTTAGGTATATAAGTGACAGACGGTGCGGGAACATTGATAACAGGACCGGCGTGAGTAGGAAAACTAGCATTGGGGTCTTCTGGTGTCGCTTCTGCTTTTTCGAGCAATTCCGCCTCAAGCTGTAAACAAGTGACATTTGACTCTCTTTGAAATGCAAGGGCCACATCGGCGTTTGTTTCAGGAATTTTCATTCTTTTATTACGGCCTGCGATATGATTAATTCGAGACTTGATAGTTTTAAAACCAGAATCATTGCATGTACCTTCAAAATCAATAATTGCCGTCGTAATGGGGTACTTGCCAATGGAATAGATTCAGCTGGAAATACTTTTGATTGCTAGTATAAGTGATAAGGGGACTCTACTGTGAATTTCACAAAAATCCCGTCGTTTTCTACAGAAAAAAACGAATTTGAAAAATCCTCCTAAAAACTTCGCGCCAGGACAGGGATTTTGAGTAGGGTTGGCCTGACTGTGTGACAATCAAACTGTGTGGAATAATCAAGAATGTCAGGGATGTCACTGTGACACTGTCATTTTGAACATGCTGTCGCAAAACCGGTTTCCTATCGAATTCTCTTACCATGAGCATTTAGACAATAAAGTCGAACAAGGTTTCGAAGAAACTGACTCCAGAAACCTCTTATAACACTGTCTCAGTCGAAATCATTTATTTCCAGGGGAAAATCTGGAGGGTCACCAATAGCACAGAAATAACAGGGCTGAAAATGAACAGTGAGCTTTTATAGGTTCATCATTAGCATACAATTCCGGATAGGTAATACTCTAGAGCTACAAGAGATCCATGTGGGAAGGACGCGATGGATCTCCAAATAAAATGTGGGGAGCAGGAACACTGATGTCCGAAATGAAGCCGAGGGTCAGCCAGGTCAGAGCACGGGTGACAAACATGCGAAAGGCTTTTAGGTGAACAGCACTGAGGACTAAAGAAAGAGACTAGTTAGGTTGAACAAGAAATGAACAAAACGAGTAGGTACTTACCGCGTAGATCAAAGCCTCGATCAAAGCAGTCAAGGGCAAAAAAAGGGCACAGGAAGAAATTACGGCCGGCGGTTTGACGTTGTCAGTCAGACTCAGATCTTGTTGTTTGAAAACGGCACCTTGGCGACGTTATATCATTGCCAACCCAACGAGGAAAAAGAGTCCTTCTATGTTCTATATCTAATATATTTGTGACGTCACAAATATATTTTTAAAACGCGCATTGCGGCCGCAATTTTGGGAATTTAGGGAAAAGAAAAAATACGGGTACATTATTTTTAATCAAACTATCGATTAAGCCAATAAAAAAAAATTAGGCAAGTACCCCATTGCTTCTAAAGTTTCGGTTATAGCTAGAGATTCTACTTCATAAGTTACGTTATACTTTGAGAGATCAATCAAAGCACCTGGATTGGCTACTTCTTTTGCTAAAGCTCGTTTTAGAATTTTTCTTTTGTCAGCAACTACACGATTTGAGGTTGAGGTAAGATTACGAATGGCAAGCTCGTATTCTAGCTCTTTTTGGCGCAAATGATTAACTGAAAACTTATCATCCATCGTGAATTTAGAAATTATTGCTTGAATAAAATTGGAACTGAATGAAATAAAGAATAGAGTTAAAGTTGTAGATAACAAAAACTGTGTCTATGGTATAGGTACCTATACTTTTTTCTCGCTTTTATTTGTACCTAAGCTCGTAGATAAGAAAATTTAACGTTAACAATAAAAAGAGGAACAAGAAAAAGAATCTATGGAAAATGCTAAGTTATTGGAAATTATTGTGACAAATTCGTATTTATTTTTTCTGTTTCAGGTAGGTAGACTAATTTCTAGCCCCACGATTGCGCGTCAATTTGTATACCCGTAATTTCGGATAAAACTCGGCTCGGCAGCTCGATGTTTTTATTTTCGGTTTGGCAGCTCGGGGAGGTTCTTTGAAATTTTTGGTGTTGGACGGAAAATACCTACTTACCAGAAACAAGAGGGCGCCATCCGCTCATGAACGGCACAATACTGAGAAACTATCGGGAAGGAACGGCACTCCACAAAAGTTATTTTTGAGATACTTTGGCACTTCCTCCAATTTTAAAAGAAAAATGTAAATGACTGATTTGAAGACTAAATTTAGTAAATAGGAAAGCGTATTTAAAATAAAAATTAATAATTTGTATTGTAGTTAACTGCGGTACATGTGATTGAAAATGTGATGAATAAATTAAGCTTTGATATACAGGTGAGTTATAGAAAACAGACGACTTTTACAGGCCTAACGCCTTTTCTCTTCTTCTTCTCGAGCTCCGTAAATCTGGAAACCGAGAAAACAGGGTACCCTAATACACTTAAAATTTGAAAACGACGTGGCGTGGGGGTTAACCTAATTCTGCAGAATTTTGTATGTCCACGGACAATGTACGCGAACGATTCACACGAATAATAATAAAAGGGCACCTTAACTTCTAGATTTCTTACTCTCGATGTTAGGCTCGTAGTTCTTGGAGATAGAAGAGAAGAACGTCACGGCGGCGGCCGGAAGATAATGATAAAGTTGACTGTCGTGTTGCAGATCACAAGATAGGTAGCGGCGATATGAATGAGGACCTCTCAGCTTCAGTACGGCATACAACTGCTTCAGTACGGCATACAACTGCTTCAGTACGGCATACAGCTGCTTCAGTACGGCAGATAATTTCGTATAGGTGGCTTGACATTAATTCGAAACGCTGAGGTAATATTTGATCGATTTTCGTGAATCTTAATTCATAGTAGGTATATCGTGTGGGTAGTCCGTCGGTGGTGGATCTATATTATTGAATTTAAAAGGAAAAGTAAGCAAATGAAAAACTGAAGCCTGACGTCGCCGGTTTTCATTGTACTCACCAGCATCCGCACGAGATATCTTCAAATATCACAATATTTTCTCGGATCTTCCTTCATAGACAAATCTTTTTATACTTTCAGATCAATATTGGAATTTAAGAAAATCGCGGAGCTGATCCGACTACGTTTAAAAGATGTTCTTCTACTACATTAAGTTCGAAAAAGCCAGAGCTCGAAAAACAAGATAAGGGTTTTTGCCGTGTGACAACGATTCGAGTGTGGAAGGAGGAAGCAAGCGCCGTTCCTACATTATAATATTTACGATGGCAACAAACTATTGAATTAAATCATAATTTCTATAACTCAAGTCTCATGAAAATAAATATGAAGTTTTAAATAAGGAAAATAAAATAAACAAACAACAACTGCCGTAACCAATGAGCTAATGAATTTTCTTAAAGGCTACAGGCTTACGATGAAAGTCCCAGAGAACAGCTGGACGTTATTTTTTGAGCTGGAAATCGTGGGTGAGAGAACTTTTTTGCTAGCAAATCCAAAAAATTTGGGCCAGTTTTTCGTCGTAGTAGAGCAAACACACTGACTTTTGCCTCTGTACTTATACGTTCTTTTACATAGTTGTTGTACAGTTCTAAGGCTTTCTGCTCAGCGTTTTCCAGAACTCTTTTATTCGATTTTGATACATCACTACTTTTGTGTCTCAAACTACAAGGTCAGAAGATATAAGCTCGAAAGGATTTCCAAACTCCAGAAAACTGTCTTTCAAGGCTTGCTTGTTTTCTTGAAACTTTCTCTGGTAAGCAGCATACTGCTCGTGGTGGAGAGTCCTATCCGCAGTTTTGCTATTTGACTCAAACTCATCCAGAATACTAACCAGTTGTGGTACAGCAAGCACCTTCTTTACACAGCTGGGTTTTGCAAAAGACCTACGCAGCTTCACAATTTTCTTTTATAACTGCATTGTTCTGCTCATGAGCTTTATCAACGACGAGTGCAGAAAAATGATGTTTGGTTTTGTGGACAACAAACTGACCTTTGCAGAAGTGAGTACTCGTGAATAGATAGTGCTTCAACTTTCAGTTCCTTCAAGTATTTTATATGAATTGGTGACCAACGAGCATAGTGAGGATGATCCATTATGAGGAATCACGGTGTCAACTTTTTCAGTGTATGAATGAACAGTTCATAGCTGCCATCTCTGATGTACCGAACAAACGCCAAAAGAAGTACCTATGTATCTCCAAATTCAATAGTGAAAACCAGAAACGGAAAGTTGGATAGTTTCCAGGGCTGGAAAATATCATGATATTTATATAAATATCAAAATATCATAACATCGGATATTTATTGATATATTCGATATATACCCGATATTTTGATATTTTCTTGAAATTTTGATTTTCAGGTAGGTAATGTTCAAGTCTGAAATTAAAACAAACACTACTTGGACAAAAATTAGATAATTCATATACATATCGATTTATGAACAAAAATCAATCATAATATTATAAATGTTATTTATATTTGCAATAAATCGAAATTAAATTCATTCTGGACGGCCCCGTAGCACAGTCGGTCGTCTGCCGTCTGTGGTGCGGATGGCGCGGGTTCGAATCCCGGTTAGTCATGGATGTTTTGTGTTTGTTCAAAAATTTGCGTATATTGTAATATGTGTAATAATCTACTGTTATCAATAAAAGGCGCAAAAACTCCTATGGCGCTGATAAGCCGAAAAGGAGGAAAACATTTATTTATTTATTTAAAAATTCATTCTGAACGGAAAACAAGTCGAGACAAGAGACGTGTTGCATGCGTAAAGCATAAAGTCCAATTTCGCAGATCACAATGCTTCAAATAAACTCCATTGCGCAACATTTTTGTCGGATATACATCATGATATATATATCGTGATATTTATTGTGATACATATCACTTGATATATATATCTGACAACCCTGATAGTTTCAAGGTTCCTTTTCAACCCACTCGTCAAATGAGATATTTGAATGATCTTGTGAATCAATTATAGAATTATAGAATCATGAATTCAATCATGAATTATAGAAATCTTTGAGTACCTACATTGTATAAAGCACCAGCAGAAGTCTGATGAATTGCTCTTGACTTAGTACTTAGTTACATGAGTAACTTTGAGACACGCCTCGGCCCCCGCTTCTGTCTTTATTCCAAAGTTTGCCCTTACTCCATTCCAACCACTACCTACCTTTAAGAACTTGGCCAAGTACCGTATGATCAAAAACTTCCCTTCTCTAGGCAGGCTGTGGCCTGGCCAAAATCAGCCTCGTTTGCCTGCCAATGACCAGACCACAGCCTGCCTAAAGGAGGAAAGTTTTTGATCATACGGTACCTATCTTCAGGAAAGCCTGCTCAATATGGAAAGCTGCAAACGTGGCTACAAAATTCGATTCGTATATTCTTTGTTCTAAAAATGTGAACAATCACCAAATCTTTTCACAATTTTTCTCTCATTTTCGGTGTTTTCAACAAATGTACCTACCTACCGCCGTTTTGCGGAACTTTTTATATAGGTGGAAAGTAGAACCTGTTTTTTCATCCGTAAAGTGAATAGAAAACTGATAATGTCAATATATTAAAGCCGTGTTCAATAAATGAAATGAATTGGAATTAAAAATTGAATATTAAGATATTTCAAAGTTCTACAAAACCATCAATGTCAAAAAAACCTGTGATGCAGGATAAGCTTTATCATAAGCAGGGCTCTCAAACAAAAAAAAAGAAAATTGAAATCGGACTGCTGGAAGCTGAAATAAAACAAATTCCAAGAAAAAGGTAGCGCCCATCTTTGAAGGTCGCCATCTTGTTTCCTGCACGGATTTTTGAGTGGCGCTCTTGCCAAAACGCTTTGTTATGACCCCATCTATGATCATAGTAAGTGGCATAGTCCAATCAAAATGTGCAGCTTTTTTTTGCGTACCCAACGTAGGGAAGGGTGGGGCAGATTTGGACACTTTTTTTCAAAAATTCATATTCACATTATTTTAGAGTATTTAGAATATATAGCTGCACTGAGCGATAGCTACACATGTTGTCTTCGATTCCAACTATCTAAAATGGGCATAAGCGATAGTACCTTGAAGAGAAATCAACTTTTCCTCTTTGTTGCATTAGGCCAGTTCTGCCAGTGGGGTCGTAGCATTGGACAGGGGTAGGGTACATTTGGACAAGCGTTAACTAGCTGTACTTAAACCTAGAATCATAGACATAAGGTGAGCTTGATAGCACAGTTGATAGTTATGAGTGGAATTTATTATCAAAAAATAGAAAAATTAACATTGCTCAATTCTTCATGTTCGCTTTGCATATCCACGTCAATGTGGGATGTGGGGCACTTTTGAACAAGTCTAAATTGTTATTCATTCAAAAGGTGGTAACTAAAGTTCATATTTTTTAGTTATTATGTGTACCAAGTCGAAATTCTTCACAATTATGGTGATATAACAAAATAATTCAACAATTTCTTATTGGTGGGGTACATTATTTGTACAAGTAGGGCACTTTTGTCCTAGTCCAAATCTGCTCCACTTCTTGGTCCAAATGTGCCCCACATGCAGAAAATTGTTAAACACATTAATTCGAATTCTAGACATTTTGAAGAAGCAGGCGGTGAAGGGTGAAGAGATTGGGGTTGAGCAACATAGGATACTTTATGCATAAAATACAAAATTATTTGTCTACAAGCAGCAGGATGATCGTCACAACCTTATAAATATAAAGTGTGTGAACTTATTCGCACCGTGCACGACGCCAGCGTCACCTGGCGTCCGCAACTTTGTAGGCGCAAAACGTCACTCATGTCATAAATTACAGATGGCTGAACTGTCATAAATGACAGATCGCTGGCCTGAACTGTCATTATTTTGTGGTTAAGTGCTTTGTCAACATAGACTGTGTCATTGACAAACTGTCAGTCAACCACGTGGCATCTGTTGTGACAGTTGGTTGTCAATTATTTCAATTATTTCCACTGTCAAATTGACATAAATTCATCAAACATCAGAAAATTGACAGCCCAATCACGCAGTGCCGAGCCATCCGGCCTTATTCTCTATGCCATTGAAAATTTTCAATATTGAAAATGGGATTTTGGAGAGCTGAAATTGATCTTAAGACTGGGTTAACAAGTACGTACTATGCCAGTTCAGGCAGGGATTCAGGTCTAATTTCCATCCATATTTGGGATCCCAGCCTAATATGCTTACGTACCGAAATCAACCAGAGTGAAAAACGAAACATTTTCAATTTTCAATTTCAATGGCATAGAGAATAAGGCCGGTTGCTCTTTTTATCCACATAAAGCGCTGTGATCGGTTTCGTTACCCCCACTCTGTACTTCGCACGGGGCGAATATTGTAGTCCAAGAAAAATAAATTTTGACCTCAAAAAAAAAACTGTAGTCGTGAAAATCACAGATCTTGTTCAGAATTTTGTCCTCTTTCCAAATTTTTGGGTTTCAGAAAAATCCCAGCGGAGGCTTTTTTTTAGGGCTGTCAAAAATCTGAAAACTTATAATTCCAAACAATTTCAAATTAAGCTCAATTTTTCATGAGATTTCAAGTACACACAGTTATGTGGAGACTGCACATGTTGAGAATGAACATTTGAACAATTCTGAACCAAACACGATGAAAAATTTCATAGTTCTATTGGAATATTTCGATTTGTTCTGTCAAATGTATATGATATAGGAAAAATAGTAAAAAAATCGCTAGAACCTTGGAAAAAATGAAGACGTCCTGAAAATTTGACATTCTGTTCAGACTTGGATGCCTTACTACATACCCAAAATTGACAGAAATCCCACCCCGGGGTCTTGAGTTATCGGAGGGGGGGGGGGTAATAAATCGCAACTCAGAATAGAGGGGATGAAACCTGTTGATCCACTGGATGCAAATACATCGCAATTCGACGCATCATATCTCGTTGATACCATTTTGACACAAAAAGTGGCGATTATTGTTGAGGGGAGGTCGTGGGAGGGGCGAAGCTCAGCTAGGTGGTTCTTTTTGTTTTCCTGGTCATATAGAACCGATCACGACAAGTCTGGTATCTTTTCCGACTAAATTCAAACTCCTGACCTCGAATTCGATGTGTAAATTTTATTGAAAACAAGTTTGAACAAGTTAACTTGAAAAAACTTGTTTTTTTCTTTGGCAATTTTGACAGTTTTTTTTTCACTGTTAGAGGTCTGAAATTTTCGAAAATATTTCAAGAGGCATTAGATTCAAGTGTCTTTTGCACGAAAATCATTCACTCAACGTATTATTTTGTTTTTTTGATATTAAAAAATCAATTTGAACCTGTGAGTCGATCTGGCGCAGTGTCTACTACTGACCAGAACACTACAACATGCACCTGCAAATATAAATAGCTAAAACTCAAAACCTTGCAGAGCGATCCATAGCGATTTTGTTTTATGTTATAGCAAATTCAATTCTGCAGAAATCCTCGAACTTTCAAAGATAAGTTATCATTTGTTCAATAGCTTGAGCTAGTTTTATTTGCAGGTGCATGTTGTAGTGTTCTGGTTATTAGTAGAAACCGCGCCGGACCGACTCACAGGTTAAAATTGATTTTTTAATATCCAGAAACAAAATAGAACATCGAGTGGATGATTTTCGTAAGAAAGACACTCCAATCTAATGGACCATGAACTATTTTTTAACGATTCAGACCTCTAACATTAAAAAAAAAACTGTCAAAATTGTCAAAGAAAAAAACAAGTTTTTTCAAGTTAACTTGTTCAAACTTGTTTCTATTCAAATTTACACATCGGATTCAAGGTCAGGAGTTTCAATTTAGTCGGAAAAAATACCAAACTTGTCGTGATCGGTTATATATGACCAGAAGAACAAAAAGAATCACCTGCCGAGCTCCGCCCCTCCCACGACCCCCCCTCAACAATAATCGACACTTTTTGTGCCAAAATGGTATCAACGAGATATGATGCGTCAAATTGCGATGTATTTGCATCCAATGGATTAACGGGTTTCATCCCCTCCATTTTGAGTTGCAACTGATCACCCCTCCTCCAATAACTCAAAACCCAGGGGTGGGATTTCTGTCAATTTTAGGTATGTAGTAGGGCATTCAAGTCTGAACAGAATATCAAATTTTCAGGACGTCCATATTTTTTTCAAGGTTTTAGCGATTTTTTTACTATTTTTCCTGTATCATATACATTTGACAGAAAAAATCGAGTTTCCCCATGACACCGGCGTACTAGCAGGGGGTTCCCGAGTTGATATCGCGATGGAATAGACCGAAGAAGTGTGACGTCACAACACGGCAACATGGCCGGCGGTTGACATTTTCTGGAGGCCAACGTCAAATGTGACATGACCGTGAGATGCACGGCACGTGGCATGCACTTGACGTTTCTCTGTTTGTGTTTGTCATGTGTTTGTCAAATTTTTGCGAAGGTAAATAACGGAAATGGATATAACAAAAAAGATTCATATTTTGGGCTATATCAGGTGGAGGAAATCAAATTATATTGCTATAAACTAAAAACTGCTAACTATAAACTGCACTGCGATCCATTGCTCTTTGCCTCTGAGCATCTCATGAACGAGATTGTCGACGGCGATTCTCCTGCTCAGTTTTTCTTCGAGGTCTTCTCGCTGCCTTGATGGACCGTTACAATGAAAACGAGCGTGTTCCGCGTTATCCTGGCGCTGAGGCTTTTGAGGCTCCCCAGTATTTCTTTCATCCAACTTTGAACCAAGGCGTTTCACTGCCGTTGCCACTGCTCGACGAACTGCTCACTGGCCTTGTTTCTGCTTTCTGGTTTGCTGGTGGGCACTCCTAGGCTTGTTTCCTCTAATCGCAAGCATCGGGGCGAAGGGTGGGATACCCGAGAGCGCTCAGGCTGCATCATGCGGAACCGTTCTGTAGGCACTGGTGATTCTGAGTGCAGCTTTGCGCAGCTCTCTGTCAATGAGTTGGGCTATGTCTGGCCTTTTTGCAACCAAGTCCGCCTGTATGACGCTGGCTGTCTCTTAGGCTGGCAATTTCAGCAATGCTCACCTAAGATGATGCTCACTGCCATTTTGCACTGACTTTTGTGACTTTTGTTGTGAACCTCCAGAAAATGTCATGCCAAACACAACCAAATATAGAAACGTCACGTTCATGTGACGTTGGCCTCCAGAAAATGTCAACTGCCGGCCATGTTGCCATGTTGTGACGTCATCACTTCTCCGGTCTATAGGTGTATAGGCGATTTACATTAGAAAAACGCCACCTGGTGTAGAGCTCGGTACTTGATCGTCGAGGACGTTTTTACGAGGAAAACATACTCCGACGTCTAGTAGCCTAGGTGGGCACTAGTGGATACCTGTAATACCCACATTGACATGGAAATTTGACAAGTAGAAATAATCTGAAAAAGGGGTTTGCATTTGTGTCTCTTATTTCATGTTATGGTTGGCATATTTAGCAGGTTTGTAGATCTAGCTCCAGAGGTGCGCAGCTGAAAGACTACGCCCCCAGCAATGCACTACATTATTGCGATAAAAAAAGACAACGTTTACGTCGCGAACACAGAGGTAGCTACGGCGAGCTTGTTAGAATGAAAAATGCGGATCTCCAGCTGAAGTCGAAGCAGGAAATCTTTAGAAAAAAGTGAGGAAAAAAGGTAGGTGGTGGTTGACTCTGCACGGCCAGCCCGAGGTGATTTTTTCTTGGCTGGCAGGCTGGTCGACGGGCTTGTGTGTTTCCCTCCGTGCGGGTGTGACAGAGTCTGTTGCTCTTCCTTGGGCGGAAGCTATGGATGATTTAGAGAAAGGTCTGCGACGACGCTGGTCATCAACATGGGGCCCAATAACGAGCCTATGGGGTCCCAAGGGTTCACAGGAACGAAAGTTTGCTTGTAGCGTACTGCACAAGACAGCAAAGTGACAGTTTTGACATGCCACCAATTGACGTAACCACCGCCGTTGCCGGACGGCAACTTACACCAGTTCTAAAAATTAATGCCCTAAAACTTCCTCGACGAAACGGCCATTTTCCCCAATAAGGTCAATCGCCTATAATGAACAACTTCCTTGACGTAGGTGCAGCGCCAAAATTGAATTGTCTAAATGTGCCCCCTGCCCCACCCTACCCTACTAATTATGAAGTTTTCGATGGTTTATGAATTGTTGAAATTGACATTTGCAGGTCGTAATGGGATGTTTTCAGCGTAGTTGAAGAAACTCTGCTAGATGTCCCTAGTGGTTCGTAAGGGGCTTGGGAACATTTGTGTTCTGTATGTTGACAACTCAACCGACTGCTTGTTGTCGTTCAAAATTGAAATGTAACCCAAAAAATTGAGCGACGTTTCTCAAAAGTGTCAAAGTCTGAAGTGTTGAGTCTCGCTGGCCATTCTTTGTTCGTTGAACAATCACAACGAACGTGAACTGCAGCAAAATCATGCCTGTAAGGTCAAGGAATAAGAAAGTGCAACTAACGCTACTTAATTTTGAATTTAACACTTCGCCGAAGTGCTTATCTGAAGATGCTCAACAGAGTTTAGTTTGGGTATTATGGTTCTGGTCTCCTCCTGCTTCCTGCTTTGTGTGAAAGAAAAGGCGACATGTGAATACGAGTTAGAATAATTTATAAAACCTGGTAATTTTTACATAAATCTTGTTTATTAAAAACGTTTCTGAAATAATTTGCATGGCTTTCACTCGACCTCCTCGCATAGCGCGCTGAAGTTTACGTTCAATTCAGTGGTTGTGGCTACTCTCTGGTTGTAGTCTGCAGTCTGCACTACACCTTCTAGTCTCTTCAGCCTCTCAAGCTACGAAGTTATCCACAGAACCATTTGTGGCCGCGCCTTCCACAGGGTGCGTGCTTCTCTCTTCTTTGTGTGAACAGAAATTTATACCGCAATTTCGTCACATCACCCAGCAATAAGAAAATTGTGTTTCATGATCTTCATTCATACCAAGCTGTTCAGCACCAAGGAGCTCTCGTACAAAGGACGTGCGTGATGACACGGGAATGGGAAATCTGGAACTGACAACAGCTGCCACATAGACAATTTAACATTCGGCATATTTGGCAACGACTCTATGGCAACGACCGCAAGCTGTTGCAGAACAGTCACGTTCAAAAATCCCGCTGAAATATCATGGCAGCCGAACTGCATCAGTGTCGCCAACTTATGATAATTGAATGTTTCTCAGCCCCTTACAAACTACCAGGGACATCTATTGAGAACCTGTCAGGAAAACATCCCATTCAAATGGCATTTGTTGTTATGTAAACAGATAACTTCCTGCAGAAAGTGTGGAAAAATCGCTACTTTTGGCGCTGAAGCAAATCCGCAGAGTCCAGTTGAATTACGGGCGGGAAAACATTGAGTTTTCTACTTTTTCAGTGGTGGCACCCCTGAGTGTCGCAAATCAGCTGGCAACTGACAATCCCCAACTGGCAACCCAACAATCCTGTCAAAAAAATTCCAGTCCTCATTACATGCATGTGCGCATCTGAGCATATCTCATTGTTTTTGTTTCATTCACCCAGCCTAGACTTAATTTAATTGCAATCCACTCTAAACAAAAATGAACCCCGAGATCATCAAACAACCCCTAAAAGTGGTAGAAATACCTCTGGCTAAATTCACGGAAGAGGTCATACCCCACCATCAAAGTGTTTTTGAGAAACATAAACCCATTGTTCTCAAGGTGAGCATAAACAAAACATTACTGATCCAAACATTTAGGTACTCTTGTGGATTTCCAGCTTGTACAATTAAATTCAGCTGAGCAACTCAGGCAAGAAATCAAAACAATTAAAAGGGAAGTAAAAAAACTGAAAGATTTGATGTACGAACTGGATTCGCTTCGAGCCAAAGTTAATGATGAAGATTTGGATAGGTTTGATATCAAGACCTTGTCCCTAAGGAAAACGATGTTGAATTTAGTGACTGGTTATACAGGTAGAACTTTAACACTGTTAATACTTATAGGAATGCTAAAAGAGTAAAAATGTTGTAGACTTACAGAGAATAGCTTCAAAAATAACAGATAAAATTGAAGTAATTGAAACCATTGAAGCAGACCCGGCTGACCCATTTAGAGGCGCTGCTCAAATTCAACTTCATGAAAATTTAAATGACATAAAATTAAGGGAGAGGCAGCAAGTGTTGGAACTGGTCGAAGATATGCACAGGGATGTTGAAGATCTACATGAGGTCTACAGCCAGTTACATGGTATGGTCGAAAGGCAAGGTGAACATGTAGATCAAGTTGAGCAAGTCACGGAAAGTACACATGGAAATGTCCAAGAAGGTTTTAAGCACCTAGTTGTGGCTCATAGGTAGGTCTTGATTGTGACTATTAGAGTTATTAGGATTATCACGAAGTTTTTTCAGGTTGAAAGCAGCTGCTTACCCGGCCACTGGAGCTATGATAGGCGGTATCTTAGGAGGCCCCATAGGGCTTCTAGCTGGTTTGAAGGTTGGCAGTATAGCTGCATTAGGATGCGCCCTTGCTGGTTATACTGGTGGAAAATATTTCAAGAAAGTCAATGAGACTGATGAAGTGGTGAGTGAGGTCAGTCCTAATAATGAGGTATTAGTAGATCAAGATAATGATGCTCGAAAGAAAGAATGACATTGTATTTTATGCTAGTTTGAAATTGGTTTTGTAAAACAATACAATTTAGTTTTAAATTTAGGACAAAAATAGATTTCTTAACTTATAATGGCATATTTATATCTGCACAATCTCTGCTAGATAATATGTAATGCAATTATTAAAAGATTTGACATGCTTGTAAACTTGGGAGTTTTCTTCATTTTATACGTGAAGCACTGTGCGAGTACGAAATAGGGACTGCAAAAATTAGTTTGCCAAGTACGCGCAGTATATGCACTCGCTATCAAGGGCCAAAATTTGATATACCGTTCAGAATTGAGTGCTCTACTCTCTACTACATATCAAAAATCGCACCAGGGGGTTTTGAGTTATTGGAGGGTGGTGAAAAATTGCAACTTGAAATGGAGGGGATGATACCTGTCAATCCATTGGATGCAAATACGTTGTAATATGCGATATTCAAAGTTTTGCCCTGCGCAGTAGGTATCAAAAGGTAGGGGACGGATCGCCGTGCGCTTGCGCCTGATTTGAAATTTTGAACAGTTGACATGACATAATTGTTTGAAGAAATTTATATTTTTTGGGATATTATTTTGTTACTCCATTACAATAATTCGTGCATAACTGCGTATAATAAAAAAACTGTTGGAGAAAATATTTTTTTATTAATAATAGTAATAATAATAATAATAAAACAACATTATTAAGGCGGAGTCTAGCCGGGGGCTATTCCACTAAGCCTACCACCTATATTGTTTTGTTACTTCACTACAATATTTACTTCATAGCATTGTAAAATGATTATAATATGAGCTGAATTAATGCAACTTCTTTTGACAAGTACAAAACTATGTTATTCCATAAATCTCTCTGTAACAATCCCAGCCTCAACTTCATCAAAACCATCAACAGCTGCTGGTCGTACGTTACATGCTATTATTGTCACATCCTGATTTACTTAGTGATTGCTTGGCTACAATGTATCCTGGATGTATGAACTTTCGAAACTCCTCATAAAAACATTTGTCTGCAAACCCAGTGTAGAAGCGAAGCTTTTTGTTATCCATTTTATGAACCGACAAGTCTTCACTATCGTTTTTTCTTTTTGGTTGAGATTTCAGGGCTTGTTCCAGTGAGACAATTTTTCTCCGCTGCTTGATGATGATCGCCTGTGATTCTTCTAATTTACTTTTGCATTGTTCATGATCGAAAGTTACTCCGTTTACCTAGAATTATAATTTGTTAATTCAAAGTGATAGAAGTTTTTTATGTGGGCCTCACCTTTTGCTGCAATTTTTCAATTTCACTCGATTTATCCTCGATAATGCTAACCATTTCTCTGACTTTGATTCGAAGTTTGTTTATATCAAATGCACAGTGGTAAGTATGATCGGCATGCTCTTCCTTATTCTTTGTAGAACTTGAATCTATCAAATTCTCTGATCCGATAGAAGAATCCAACAACTTCTTGTATTGCTTCGTTTCTCTCGAGGTGCTGCCATCAATACATATTTCATTGATAAATTCCAAATTGTCGGTTATCGCCGCAGTTCCGACACCATCACTGCGATGGGAAGGTTTCAGCAATCGTCGCCTTGCAGGTCATTCTGCAAATGAAAATTCATGCATTATGATTAGCTGTTTAAAATTCAAGCCAATGTCTGTCGTCTGTTCCACTTACCAGGAAAATATTTCGGCACGATGTCTCCTTGTTGTTTTTTGCCACATAAATTGAAGTGAACACCACATACTTTATCATGTTTCCCTGGTTCCCAAATTGAAAAACGTCCCTCAGGTCCCCTTCTATTTATGAGTTGAATCCACGTTTTCCTCAACCGTACGTCTTTTGGGAATACATGGAATGACACACTGTTTTTTTTGCTACGGTTTCTGCACCCAGGTACACAACAAACTGTGCCCGTCATTTTCCCGGAAACAAATACTAAGAAAATCGAAGATCTCCAATATAACCTCACTTCAACTTGTTGTTGTTGTTGTTGACATGGTATTGACAGACAAAGCAGGCAACCGCAAGAAAATGAAAAATACTAGATTGAAAGCGGTACCGTCAAAAAACATTTATCGATAAACACGTCACCATATTTTTCGCTCATTGTGTATGTAAGAATGGCTCTATCATTACCGTATTTAATGCAATGAAAGACCGAGAAACGCTCTTTTTCTTACAATATTTTTGACAATTCCATTGGCAGTAGTTCTAGTAATATTGGATATTGAAATCACGCTATTTGCATGTGCTAGCATAGGAGAATGTTAGCGAATCCCCTACCTAGTTGGCGCAGACGCAGAAATGGCATTGAATCTTGCATATTCAACATTCAACGCATAATATCCCGTTCATATCATTTTGGTACGAAAGGTGTCCATCACTGTTGTAGGGGGCGACGCTTGGCTAGGTGGTTCTTTATTTTCCCTGGGTCATATAGAAGCGATTACGACAAGTTTGGTATCTTTTTCGAATAAATTTAATCTCCTGAACTCGAATCCGATGTGTAAATTTGAATGAAAATAAGTTCGAACGAATTAACTCGAAGAAACAAGTTTTTTCTTTGATAATTTGAGAGACCATTAGATTGAAGTGAATTCTTTATAAAAAATCATTTACTCGATGTATAATTTCGTTGTCGTCGGCTACTATAAAAAAAAAATAGTGCCAATTGACTTTTACGACTCTCAAGGCCTACCTCCAGGATTTTTCAATTTTTTTAAATATTTTAGGCAGAATAGATGAAATAGTAGTACGTATTTCCTCACACTCCATTAATAAGACGTTTCACTATTATTGTACGAAGTAAATAAAGGCAAAACTCCTTTCACTATTATTGTACGAAGTAAATAAAGGCAAAACTCCTATTAGGCCAGGCGGTATGTTGGTAAAATCACTACGATTTGGAAGAAACTCCGACCAAAGCTTTTATGGTGTCAAACTCTTCGTAAGGTCAGTAGTTATCTACCACTGAGTTTCCGCCCAAAAACAAGTTGTGCTGATTCCTCTACATCTGCGCGAAGGTAAAGGATGCCTCGATAGTGCAAAAAGACCTGTTAAACCTTCGTACTTTTCCGTTATATTTGCCTAAATGTAAACGTACAACTGTTACGCAAACATTGGAAGCATCTGTCATCATTTCTGTGCCGGTCTTACTGTTGAAAAAAAGATTTCTTCGTGCGGGTCAGATGAATTACATTTAATCATTTTTCCACACAAGAAAACGATGAAGCAACATGTATTTTATATGTTTTCTAATAACTCGTATCCATTGAACCCATTTATGGCATTAAAGTTCCAATAACAGAATTTTTGAAGATGTTGCCAGCAAAAAAGTAAATAATTTTCACCCGTCTGTTCAGCAGCAATTTTTTCAATTTTACCAAACACCGTTTGCAAAAATTTCATAAGGAATGAAAAGCTCAAACTCTTCTCTAACGATATCGTGGCCGGCTTAACCACGGCACGCACTTGAAAGTCTAAAAAACTGATTTCTTTTCGAGAGGTTCTGTTTCACCCGCGTGCGGCCGTGCCTACTTGACATAGACCGGACTGATTACACGAACTTGGAAATTACTCTTTTCCAGCTTCAAAACGCGACCATTATTATTAAGACTTTGTACATTGATTTATGAAGAAATTATATATTATTTGATCATTAATGGTCGTGTTTTAAAGCTGAAAGAGAGTACATTTCCAAGCTTGTGTAATTAGTCCGGTCTATGTCAAGTAGGCACAGCCGCACGCGGGTAAAATATAACCGCTCGAGAAGAAATCAGTTTCCTACACTTTCAAAAAGCGTGCCGCGGTTAAGCCAGATATAATATATTTAGAAAACATTTCCAGCTTGTCATTCCCTATGAAATTTTCGAGCACGGTGTTTGGTAAAATTGAAAAAACTGCTGCTGAACAGGTGGGTGAAAATTATTCACTTCTAAGCAAGCAACATCTTCAAAAATGCTGTTATTGAAATTATAACGTCATAAATCGGTTAAATGAGTACAAGTTATTAGAAAACATCCGAAATACATGTTGCTTCATCGTTTTCTTGTGTGGAAAAACAATTAAATGTGATTTATCCGACCCGCACAAAGAAATCCTTTTTTTCAACAGTAAGAGTGGCACAGAGATGATGACAAATGCTTCCAATGTTTGCGTTAGAGTTGTAAGTTTCCATTGAGGCAAATAAAATGAAAAAGTACGGGGGTTTCACAGCTCTTTTGCACCTTCAAGACATCCTTCACCTTTGGGCAGATGTGGAGGAATCAGCACAACTCGTTTTTGGGCGGAAACTCAGTGGTAGATACCTACTGACCGTACGAAGAGTTTGACACCATAAAAGCTTTGGTCGGAATTTTTTCTATCCAGAATGACCTACCGCCTGGCCTATATGGCCAATGTGCGCCGATAAGGAGGAAAACTTTTTTTTTTTTTTAATTAGACGTTTCGTCACACTCTTTTCTTTGGGAGCCTTCTTCCTGTGTTAGTAGGGTTGCTAGATTATCGACAGCTTTGGCTGTACAAGGGTTACGCAATCATCCGTTGCTAAGGGCCGATGGGAGGGGCTAAAATTCAGCTATGTGTCAAAATTTATCATGAGCGGAGAGAAAAGGAAATTTGCGGGGTCCGGTGCTGTTGCTTGATGTCCGCAACCGAACATACATGAAAATTTCATGCATATAGCGGCATAAAAGACGTGTTTTGAAACTCATCGGGCAAGTCATATCCACCTCTCACACGAATTTGTACACCTAAATCCAAAATAAACACGCTCTTGACAGCTAGAACCCGCTGGGACGGACGCCTATGGCCTTCCGTGATGCCGACAGCTGTCACTCCCTAACTCCGTGAGGCCATTTAGTAAACAAACGCTCAGCCAGAATGCGGTACCCTTACGCCGGCCGACCGGTCGCGTGATAATCAGGTTCCCTATGTGTTAGTCGTGCTCCAAAAACAGTGGTACCTATGACTAACTTCAGCCTATTAAACTCGTATGCCTATAATAATATACTAATTATCTACTTTGTGGCACTAATGGCTTCATTATTACATCGAAAACAGTGCTCTAATGGGGCATATTATTGAACTGTTTTTCAACCCAATAGGAACAATAATTTATTGTCAATAGAAGGTAGGCGAACGTCAGTTCTGAAGTAGCCAGAATTCCCATTTTTTCCCAATTATTAAAAAACGTAGATAAAATAGTATACAGGGTGTTTCGATGAAAACGAGCCACCCTAAATGGATCTTTGCCAGGTGAAGTTTGGAAAATTGAAATTTCCTGAGACCCGTCGATTATTGTTTCAAGGGGGACATATTTTGACGTAAAATTCAATGTTGAAAAATCATTCCCTCAAGCGTGGTAACTACTAGGTATCCATAATTTTAATTTAATTTTTTTCAATATTCTTTTAATGGTAGGTAGTTGGGAAGAGAATCGAAAGACCTCTAAGATGAGGCATCACGTAGCTATCGACGGAAAATTAAGGGTAGTAGCAACCACGCTTCAGAATTCAATATTGAATTTTACGTTCAAAAGATCTCGAAACAAAAATCGACGGGTCTCGGTAAATTTTCTAAATATCAGCTGGTGAAGTTTTAGTCAGGGTGACTCGTTTTCATTGAAACACCCTGTATTTTACTCGCTCAAGGGCGCTGGTCATTTGCTATAAAATGTGCTCACGCCTTCCTGCGAAAAAGCCTTTTTTTCAACAGAAAATCATTGAAGTCAATTCGAAAAGAGGAAGGATATGGCTCTACTGATTGACTGGAGTTTTTAGCACATTTTCGTAAGAAAATGACGCTTATATGGCCGGTTTGTCTGTCTGTCCGTGTAGAAATTAAGAAGTTGTACTCCCTGGGAAATGAAGTAAAGCCTTGGAACTTTTTTTAATGGATAGCTGATGTCCCCAAGGGTGGCCAATGGGCATTTTTTTTATCCATACATAGTTATCATTATTATCAAAAAACAGAGAGTGTGCACTGTGTACTTTAAGAACTGTGCACTTTAAGAAGTTGAACTCCTCCTCGGGGAATGAAGCTAGAGCCTTGGAACTTTTTCTGATGGATAGCTTAGGTCCTCAAGAGTGACCAGTGGACAGATTGGATTTCATGGTTGCGCCGCCATCTCGGCCGCCATATTGAAATTTCTTATTAGTAGAACGATTTCCATGAAACTTGGAACTTAGCTTTGTCTCGTATGATCATTCTTATTTTCAACGTCAATTTCATGATTTCGCCGCCATCTTGGCCGCCATATTGAAATTTTTTATTAGTGGAACGATTTTCATGAAACTTGCAACTTACGTACCCTTGTCTCGTATGATATCGTTCTTATTTTCGAAGTAAATTTCATGATTCCACTGCCATGTTGGCCGTCATATTGAAATCTCTTATGAGTAGAACGATTGACATCAAACTTTGAACTTATTCTTGTCTCATATGAACATTCTTATTTTCAAGCTGAATTTTATGATTCTGCCGCCATCTTGGCCGCCACATTGAAATATCTTATTAGTGGAACGATTTTCATGAAACTTGGAACTTACCCTTGTCTCGTATGATCAATCTTAATTTCAAGCCAAATTTCATGATTCCGCCGCCATCTTGGCCGCCATATCGAAATTTCTCATTAGTGGAATGATTGTCATGAAACGTAAAACTCACTCTTGTCTCATATGAACATTCAATTTTTAAGCTGGACTTCATTTCTACAATGACAGATCTACACTGAAAAAATACGCTGATTGCACCTCACGCACGTGAGGGGATATTCACTTATTTTATTTTTTTAATTTTCTGGTTCTACATTGCACCGAACTTGACACTAGCGCATCAGTTGATAACCTATATGACGAATGCGTAAAATACAAGTCGTAACAAATACTCTTGATTTACGTTGTAACATAATTTATTAAAAAATAAAATATACATTTTGTTACACACTTTTATAATACGTGTTGTAAAAACCAATAAAATCCTGTAAGTACCTATAAAGTCCATGTCACAGGGCACGGTCATTAAAATCATACTTGTCACTGAAAATCTGGGACGAGATAGAGGATGAAAATGAGTAGGTGCCTATACTTATTGCAAGTATGCCAGAAATCTGGGATAGGTTTATGAAAACTTTCACGGATAATCAGTTTGATTTTGATACAAGGGAAAGGAGCAGTATCTGATTGGATCAAGATGAAATCAAAGATATAAAATAGAGGACTCATTTTTATCATAGTTTTGTAACATTCTTGCAATAATCGTTTTCATCCTCGATCTCGTCTCAGATTTTCTACGACAAGTATGATGATTTCAATGAACGTACGACAGAGGACAGAGGCTTAACATAACTCTATAAACATAACCAACGTACCAACGATACAATAAACATCATCAGCTAATAAAAGCTTAATGGGGAATGGTATGGTAATAAGTATAGTAGAGAGGTATATGATGGGTACGTATTATTTTTTTATACAAATGATGTGATTTATCGGCTATAATCAGTAAAATTCTCAGGACCGATTGATAATATTGTGGATGCAAAAGTTATAATAGGACTGAATGTTGTAGTCTGCACTGCTGCAAGGGTTGAAATTGAAGTTGAAGTACTAGTGATATTGGAGGGCACATCACGCAGCTTCACATAAACTGGACTTGGACTACATGGATGCTCCTCTACTGGATTCAGAACAGGCTCTAGGAAGTAAGCCATCAACGAACCCGTCGTCAAACCGAAATTGTATAACAAAGTCATCAAATTGCCTAAAAAAAAAATCAAGAAATTTAGTTCTAGTACCCACATCACAAGGATCTCTATCACACGCAGCAGAAGTGAAACTTTTGATTAGGTATAAGGGGTAGTGCGGAAAATATGCAAGCGACCAATATTTAAACGGACCCAAGCCATGGTCTGAGAAGGAGGCCTGGGCAAAGAGAGCCTCTGGGGTGCGAAGAAAGACCAATAGAGCAGTAGAGCACCACCCAAAAACATGTTTTTTGAATTCCAAGCAAAGACTTTCAAGTATTATAGGAGAGTGTCGACTAGCTTTTCGAGCGACATGCAATAACTGTTTTTTTTTGTACATATGGATGTTGTCAGTGTGTGTAGATTAAATAATTTAAATCAGACTGCGCCTATATTTCACGAGTATAATTCAGCCCCCAGTGCGGCGAAAGAAGTTTTACATGAAAAATCTTACCGGTGATTTCTCGGTAACGGTTATCGACTTTGCCTGGAGCCTGGATCATTGGGACGCTTCCAAGCACGCCATTGCTAAAACCCAGTATCAGCGCGAACGTGAACGCTGTTACTTCGGCTGAAAATATTGGAGCGGCTCTCGGGACTACGCACATTATCATCAGTGGAATCATTACGAGTCTAGCCACTGAACAGCGCAAGAGACGCCCTCCGGTCCAATACTTCGAAGATGATGCCAGCATTTTTCCCAAGAGATCTGCACCATTGAAGAACGCCATCATCAGCACTGGCATCCATGACCCTAGACTGCAACTTATGATCTCTGAAGCTATCCCAGGGTATAAGCAGAGCGTTGCGAAATAGACCAAGCAGATCGAGATCATATAAGCGTGAATTGTCTTGGTAATGTCCCATCGCACTTGCAACCCCCCTGTAAAATCAGAGTTATTGGAAATGGATTTTTTTTATTGGGAGTCATTCTCACTTTTAAATCCGCCGAGTCCGCCTCCAGTATTGACATTTTGACGTCCCCTAATGACTATGTCTTCCACTTTGTACGTAGGCGGGACGGGAGCTGAAGGCTCATAGGCGGGATTGGCGAAGCTAAGGCTGTTTTCCACAGGCGGAGGACTGTTTTGTATCTTTAAAACGCCGTACTGAGCGTCGTTTGTTTCTATCTGGAATGGAGTGAACAAGGTTGAAGGGAAAATTCTAAAGTGAGGAAGCCATATATAATTGTCGTCCGTACCAATCCTGCGTCTTCAGTGGGTTCCAGCGTGATTCTGGTTTTAGCTCTCTCGCACAGGGCTATATAGAACTGGATGAAGTCCGTTCGCCTCATAAGATGATACATGACGAAACACGTTGCTACTGCTGAAACTGACACTGAAAAGAAGTAAATTGTACTGCCACGAATTTCTGGGACAAAGAATCTCGTGATGACACGCACGGACGATGTGAAGACTCCCGATGCGCCTGGAACAGATTAGGTAGTTGTTCAGTATAGATAAAGGGAATATCAAAGCTTGGAACACGGTTCAGAAGCTCGAAAACTGCATAATGTTAATGTAGTTTGACAAACTACCTAGGTAGGTACTCAAAAATGTTGGAAAAGAAAAATGAAAACATTTTTTCCGTCCAGCGGCAAAGGAGCTGTATCCTATCGAGTTGAAAAATTCAAATTCGGCAGAAATAAACTATAAATAATAATATAAGCTGTGACAGAAGGGGACTGGGGTCTCATGGGGGGGGGGGAGAGAGAGTCGTTTAGACTTGTGTTTTTTTGGTTAGTGATTGCCGTATAAGCCAGTGCTCTATATCTTCAGTATTTCCAAGCTGTGAATATTTTACAAGTTCACTAGAGTTCCGCTTTATTACTTAATATTCATAAAACTGAATTGTTCTATTCACTGACGTAGCAGTTAGCAGAGATGGAAAAAATCGCCTTTAATTTATTGGCACATAAGTGACGCTCAAAGTCTATGAAAGTTTGGTGCCATGGGATCATGGGAAAGTCAGTTTTTCCCGATAGGCCACTGACTGACGGCTCCCGACTACAGTGCGGGGAGCATGCCGTCTGTTGACGAATTTCGTATACGAAGCTTGCGTATTTTCTTTTGTATAAACTAGCGTATTGTCATTTGTCTTTGCAATCGGAAACGATTGTAAAAAGTCGTGCCCGTGCTATTGCTAAAATTTCAGCGACGAAGAGAGAAGATGCAGATATATTATGCTAGACAAAGACAAGAAAGATCGACACTTTACGCAAAACCTTAAGGTTTTCGTATTTGTAAGGAGCTTGCGAGCTGTGCATAGGCACGGCTGTGGGTAGGATACGCAAGAGGCTGGTCGATTTTTACGAAATACGAAAGTGGCGTGCTCGCAAAATTCGGATACGAAAACGAACTCCGTAACCGTTTGAACGCATGCTCTGCACGGGGCAGAAGACGCAGGGGATTGGGCGATATTCAATTCACTATTTACGAAACATGAAAGTGGCGTGCTAGCAAAATTCGTATACGAACACGAATTTAGTAACCGATTGACGGCCGTGCTCCCACTCAGTTAACAATCTGTGGCGATTAGTGATGCTTGCGTTTAATCGGGCAAAGTCTTAGCCTCGGTCTTAGCTTAGTCTTCGCCGATCTTGCACCAAGCGAACCTGTCTAAATGAGATACAGCGAAACTGCAAGTAGTTTTGTTTCTATGCTACCAATATGGATTCCACCTAATTAAGAGAACTTTTGAAAAAGGTTAGAGGGAGGTTTAGAAAATTTGAAATTATTTTTTATCAAGATAGAGAGAATTTTATTATCTTCAGTCTGATCTATCCAGTGGCGGCTGGTGAGGGAGGGCTCAAGGGCGGCGCCCCCCCAACACTAAAGGCGGCAAGAGGTTTTTATCGGTAGGAAGACATGGAATGCATTGTATTAATTATACTCATTCCAAAGATTTGGTTTAGTGCAAAAACGTTCAGTCATTAGTCAATTCATATTTTAACAAAATAATTCTAAGCGATCGCACGGTCGAAGAAGTTCGTCTTGGGCTCCGTATTCGGCGCCCACCGCCGATGCGGTGACGCCGGGGTGCACCCGCGCAAAACATGTCCGTAACCATGGCAACGCGAGACGCGGCTCCCGCTCTATACTGCAGATATGGGCTCCGTTTCTCGAGCCCCCAGCCGATTGAAATAATCGATATAATTATTTATGTACTCTTCGATTAGTCAACAGTTTGCAAACATGAACATAGCTGACCTAAAAAAGGTACATTTAGGTCATCAAGCCTACAAGAAGAAATAAATGCAAAAAAACAACGGACGTCCGATTACAGCATTGATTTATTGAATATAAAGCAAATCGAACCCGCAAGAATAAATTCGTGGTGCATCAACTCACACATAATTTTGACAAAACAGTAAATGCTAAAACTCCATATGGTTGCGATGCGGATACGACAAAAAAGTTTTTGTCTCGAGTTTCGTCATTTCGCGAACTGAGAACTGTTCTTTCTGCATGCACTCTTTGTAGAAAATGTTTTTCGAACTTCGAACCAACAAAACATGGACGAAATGTTTCATGATTTGAACAATTAGATCAGAAACGGAAAAGGAATAAAAGCCTCTTTCTCTAGTTTCTGATCTAATTGTTTATATCAGGAAACATTTTGTCCATGTTTTGCTGGTTCGAAGTTTGAAAAACATTTTCTACAAGAAGTGCAGATATAGAACATTCTAGTTCTCAGCTCGCGAATTTGTTATTAACTTGAGCCCTCCTTGCAAAAAACTCACGAGCCGCCACTGGATCTATCACAATAAGGTAGATGTTGCTATTCGAAATTTTAAAATAGGGTAGGGTGGGGGCGAAGGTACTGAAGATAAAAATTTGGGTATAAATGTCTTAGATGCCTCTTTTGAAATAAACCTGTTTTCGCTGGAAAATCTATTTTCCAAGAATCGGGGGACTTAATAGGGGAAAAGCTTTCTTTCAATTAATAATGAGAAAATTCTGAGAAGGGCTGAGGGGTGACTTAAGAAAAATTACAATATGTTTGACAGAAGGAGAATTTTATTACCTTCAATTTGATGTATCACGACACAGGCAGGTAGTGCTATTTGAAATTTTTAAGTGGGGTAGGGTAGGTATGGGCGAAGGGGTCGAAGATGAAAATTTGACAATTTGTGTCCTAGATGTCCTCCTTGAAATAAAAATTGACCTGTTTCGGCGTTTTGCTGGAAAAAATTTGGCGGCGAGAAATCTGGAGCGGGTTCTTTTTAAAAAATCACGCTGTATAAGAAACTAGCGCTATCCATCATGGGATGGAAATCTATCTTATTAAAGCCCAGGGGACCGCTAATCGAAAGGAAATGGCTCTTATGATGCTGGACTTTACCCAGTGAAACACCCCGTATTATGTAGACATGGTACCTCGCATGGTACCAACCTCAACCTGCCTATTTTTCGAACTACGACGTGCATAAACGTTGAGACAAACATCGATAGCGCCATCACTAGAGCTCTACAGGATGTCCTAGTTTCAACTGATCACATTTGGGAAAAGATTCTCCCAGTCCTCCTAGTTCAGAAAAACGATGGATCGTCATTTAAGTTCCCTTGCTGTCTTGGTGACAGCAAGGCAAGGGAAACGTAATTACGTTCGTGTTTAATGATCATTAACCAAAAAAAGTCCTTATTTTCCCCCTTGCTCCCGCGACATTAAGCTTTCTAGTGTGTCCAGTGTATAACATTATAGATATTATGCATCTCACTCGCTTCCTAAGAAAGATACAGGGCGTCAGGGTTCACTTTTTTTTTAATTTTCAGAATTAAGTAGAAGGATTAGGAGAATCTTTACCCAAAGTTCGATCGGTTAAAACTGCGACACTGTGAACTGTGCTGCGGTTTTGCCGCTAGCGTTGCTAGGGATGCAAAATTTGAAATGTGCATGTCGCCTATCATGATACGACAGGTCTAGTAGTCTTTATAGAAAATATCTTACTTTCTCCTACCATTACAGCTTGCGTATATCTCGAAGGCAACATGCTAGTGTATCCATAAAAACTTGATTGTTGCACTGCAAAATGAAATAATAATTTTTTTATACAATTTGGAAAAGATGAAAAGTAGAAAAGCTGAACGTTTTGAACATACCTGTGCATCCTATAGCGACCACAGCTACTGCCGCCAAATTTACGCTATAAGAAGTAGCGGTGCCGAAGGCTTCCCACCATACTTCACAAATAACAACGAATACTAACGTGATAAATGACATGATATATCCTGAAAGAAATAATAACGATTTATGATGATTGTAATATACCCACTGCGGGTTCTACCAAAAGTTTTATGAGCGCGTTAAGCTTAATCCGAGGTTTAATCTGAGTTAGTAGCTAAGCAACTGGTCATCATGCTATTGGCTACTCTATAGCAACTAACTCAGATTAAAGTTAACTTGCTCATAAAGCTTTTGGTGGAACCCGCAGTTAGTAAGTGTTAAAAGTGACTGCTGGTTATTTTATGAGCGGGGAGTCGGGGACGATTGCGCAACGAGAGTTTAGCGAATGGAGCAACAGCAACCCTACCAACAAATTGCAACTTGCAACTGATTAAAATTTGCACGCTGTTAAAATGTCAAAACTTTAAATTTTAATTTCGATTTACATCAACCATGCACAAGCGGAGTTCCAAATATTGACCAAATGCATCCAGGAACGTATCTACACTCCCATTTTCATCTTCCTTGCAGCGATTGCAAGCACTGGTTGCAAGTCGGACTTGAAATTGAGTCCCTGTAGACACTTTTACAATGAATAATTTGCAATATTTAATCTACGACTCGATATACGATGGTTTTTGGAGTATGTATTGAAAAATGTTGAAAAATATCAAAATTAAATGACAAAAGTCAAAACACGAAAGGAACTAGGTGTATTTGTTGATCTTTCTAGCAGGCCATCATGGGCAATAAGGTGTTGAAAACTCTTAAGACGCTTCCATATAATCTGACCCTTTTAACGACCTGATAAGCTAGCGTTAAAAATGCTACTTAATTAGTAGTGGTCCTAGATAAACATTTTCGTTCAACAAGTAGGTATACCTGGGTAGTTACTACCTATGAATAAACATGTTTTTTGCGTTTCCCTTAACATCTACCTACCAAAGTTAATTCTGGAATTCAGCGTAAGTGTTTCGACTAGAAGATTATTTCCAAAAACGGTCAAAAACGCAACAATAATGTACACTAATGACATGTCAAACACTACTGGAGTATTGGGATATCGCACTTTGAAATAGTCCATGGCCATGATGAAACTGTAATGATAAAATTTCGGAATCAGAATCAGAAGAGCACCATTATGATATGAAAATGCTTACCTATTGTAAGGTAATAGGAAACCAGCACCTCCAAGAACGAACGATAAATACACCGCATTGTAAGAATCTATGGGGGGTGATATATTCGTAAAAGCATTGCTGCTTTGGTAATCGTTTCCACGGCGTGTTTTTCCAAGCTTGGCGTAGCCGTGTGCATCATTCGTGTCTTCCATTTCTTCTGTTTCTATCCGCTTTTCAAGTTTGTTTATAGCATTTCTGAAATTGAATGCGATGATGGTTATTCTCACTTGGTATTCGACATTTTGCACGGCAGGCGCATGCCTTGTCAGGTGGGATATTGATTTTACCCTCAATGTGGGGGCGATAAACTGCGACTTGGTTTGTTCAAAAGACTTTTTTCATTGGAATCATCAAGTAGGTACCTACCTTCCTATATCAAATTTTCATTTTTATTATTTTTTGTGCTTGAGTATGTTGTGTTTTTAGTGTTTTTGTGAATGATATGGGAAAGTTTGATTTTAATAGTATTTGAAAGTTTGAGTAAGTAGGATAAATTGGACAAAAATGGTAGAGCGGTAATTTGTTTATAAAAATTTTAGCGCGCGCTTTCAGTTTGAATTTCAAATTTGGCGCGGTGCTCGAGCCAACTCGTGCGCCATCGGCTGACCAATCCGGTTCGAGTTATCATTATGACATCTGTTGATGTATTTGTCAATTTAAACGGCATAATGGAATTTACATTGCAAAATACGGAACTTATCCATTGTAGTTTTATTGATACGACTACTATTTATACACGTTATGTTTAAATATATATCGGCCAGTTCTAGTACGGGTGCAGTACACGTGGTGTTGTTACGAACCGATTGTCGCTTGCGAGGACTGTAAATCTGCACTCTGGTGATGTCCTTTGGATCAGGTGATTTTTTGCGGAGAAGTTTATGACAAGTTCCAGAAGCTGGTGCGAATACAATGTAAACATTAATGACAGTTTAGTTAGTGATAACAACGTGAAGCTACGAAAATGGGGGCTAAACCGAGCACCGCAAACGAGAGCCAAAGTCCCAGGACCAGGGCCTTCTCAACCAGCACCAGTTCGGACGTGGTGACAGCTCCCGGATTCCGATTCATGAGGTCCCTGGGGATGACGGACAGCATGGCCAACGACCGTCAAAGGGCTCGTTCGCTGTCCAGCGTCCCAGATCTACATGCTAGTCACGAAACCATAGCCATGCCGGCAGCCACGGCCAGTTTTGATGTTTCCACTGGTGCCAGCCTAGAGACAGACAGTAGTTCCACGGAGGACAATGCGGGTGTCTTGGATTCAGCCAGTTCCAGCATCGCCTTAGGTATGGGACGGGTCTACGCTGCACATTCATTGCCTTCACATATATGGTCGCTAAACGGTAAGCCACTTAAAAGCTACCTGATCAATCGTACCATAATTATCATTGCCAAAATGTAATTGCCAAATACCAAAGACCTAAAAAAAGCATACAGAAACCCTCTTAAAACGCAGTAGAAACCTGCCTACTCTTTATAAAATTAAATGCAAATATTGAGCTCGATACTGTTTATTTACTTATGCTTAGGTTCTTGTATTATGATAAGAGCATTCACCATAACTTCAACAGTAGTTGAAATACTGTTGTTATCACTACTTATTTTCATTGTTAACATAATTTCAAGCATAATTTCAAGATTTAGAATTTTGAAGCAAAAATAATGCTTTTATGATAGATAAGTAGCTATCCCAAAGTCATTAGTCATAAACATGGACGTCATAAATAATGTAAATGAGCAAAGTCCAAGCGCTTGTGAAAAGTTTTGATACCTTACGATAATCAGTTATAGTTTAAGTTGGAGTTCTCTTCCAGTTATTGTTATTGTTCCGATTTAAAGTCAAATGTCATAGCCGCCCGAGATGTTATTTCATTTGCATTATACTATAAATATAGAGAATACAAATAGAGAAGACCATATGTTATCACCACCGTCGTCACGGATATTGGGGCATCAAAAATCAGCCAACCTTTTTTTGAATGATGGACTCGCCTGGTTCCTACGCAACCGTATAAATCCGTGACAACATATGGTCTTTTCTATTTGTATTGTCTATACATATGTATAATGTGACAGTTGTCACCCTGTTATCGCAAGTGAAAAGAAAATGTACGAGATTATGTAGCGAAAATGGAAAAATCGTGGGTTTTCTTGGAGGGAAAATTCGCTGCAATCGATAAAGGATATCGTCTCTACTGGCTGGTAGCTCTTTGCTTATGCTGTTAAGTAGTAGTGGCCTCTAAAAAGAATTATGCCCAAGCGCGGCAGTATACTAAAGAAAATGGAATGGAAATGTCCACTGCCTAGAGGCGTCTAGAGGCCCAATCTTCTGATGCTCACTACGTACCCTAGCTTATACTAAAACAGCAAGAAGGTATGAAGGGAATACATACAGAAAATTAACGGGTTTCCAGCCAAGAACATCTCCCAACAACGCGAAAATGAAAAATCGTCGATTTCCTTGGAGTGAAAATTGGCTGCGATCGATAAGGGACATCGTCTTTTGCAATTGTGAGTCGATTTAGATTTGGAAAAATGCGATTCACTCACATTGAATATTCCATTTCGGCATTTGAACATCATTCCGTTTTCGCGTTGGATTCTTACTGGTCGCCATGGCTACCACCTTCTTTCTAACCCTGTGTGCTTTTTACCTTCTTTGGTTCGATTGTTAAGTTGCGTACCCGCCCAGCGTCGAAAATACAATACGTGTGGTTCCCAAATTTCAGTACTTTTTTTCTTGAAAATTAATGGATAATCCGCAAATTTTCTTCCGCATAACCTTCTTGGACACTGTTTTTAGTTTATTCCTACTTTTGAAATTTTTCAAATCGAGTCGACCGCCGAAAGCACACTGCGTGATTCCGTAACTTTAATAATTTTCTCCCTGAAAACTAGTGGATAATCAGCAAATTTTCTTGCACGGAACCTTATTGGACACTGTTTTTAGTCTATACCTACTTTTGGAATTATCCAAGTTGCATACCCCTCCATGATACTGGACCCAGTGGCTCTTCGCTTATGCTGTTAGGTAGTGGTGACCACTAGAAAAATTATACCCAAGCGCGGCAGTATAATAAAGAAAATGGAAAGAAAATACCCACTGCCTAGAGGCCCCATCTTTTGATGTTCACTACATTCTCTATAGGATGCACAGCGAGCAGTGCAGTCACGCGTGTGCCTTGCCTCGTACAATCCAACTCCATAAATAATGATAATAATGTCCACCGTAACTTTAATATTCTCCTTGAAAACAAGTGGATAATCCACAAATTTTCTTGCACGGAACCTTATTGGACACTGTTTTTAGTCTATTCCCACTATTGGAATTATCAAAATCACGTGGCCATTCATGATACTGGACCCGGTGGCTCTTCGCCGAGCTCTTCGCTTATGCTGTTAGGTAGTGGTGACCACTAAAAAAATTATATCCAAGCGTGGCAGTATAAGGGGTGTTTTTTTTTTATTTGGCGTCGAAGTGTGCTATGCTCTAGCCAAATTCGCCTGCATTCAGCCAGAGCAGAGCACACAGAGCAGACGCCAGATTTAAAAAAACACCCGTTATTAAAGAAAATGAAAAGAAAATGCCCACTGTCTAGAGGCCCCATCTTCTGATGCTCACTACATTCTCTAGATTATACTAAAACAGCTAGCAGATATGACGGAGATACATACAGAAAATGAACGAGCCTCATGTTGATAAAATATCTAAACACAGTGCAGCGAGCAATGTAGTCACGCGCGTGTCTTGCATCGTACAATCCAACTCCATTAATTAATGACAATAATGTCCACCTGATGAAGTTTTTCCAACCTCTACTTCAACAACTTTAACCAGTGAGTCCTTTCTTTTCTTTAGAAGTTTTCTTTAGCATTGGGCATTTTCATTCCATTTTGTTTATCGACCCGTTTATTGAACTGTCGCGCTTGGGTATCATTTGTGTCCGGTTTCCTTAACTCCATCTCTCAAATTTTGTCGTATAAAATCATAAACCCGAATATAAACCACTTAGAATAGTGCCTAAAATAAGAATTCAGAATAAAAAATGCGGACCATTCATGCAGTTTCTTGTTCTCCCGTATTCACTGTGATAAACTTAATTATAAACCGTCTGAGGTGAAGGCAGCAATTAGAGGAAGGGGGAAAGGGGAAGGGACCACGCGCCACTTCTTGATGCCATTGTATGGCGTGCGCTGGAAGAAATAATGCGATGCAATCAAATCTTATCTTTGAATCGGGTCGTATTCCATCATTCGTCTTCACCCTCATGGACTTGAAAATGTCTTTAGAAATGAATGTGATGTGTTTCGCTACCAACAAAAGTCTTGAAAAAAAGGAGTGAACGTAACAGTAACTCATCATTTTTTTCAGTGGGCACCACTACCTAACAGCATTAGCGAAGAGCCACCAACCAGTAGAGACGATGTTGCGACCGCAGCAAATTTTCACTCCAAGGAAGCTTTTCTTCAGTGGCCACCACTACTTAACAGCATTAGCGAAGAGCCACCAACCATTAGAGACGATGTTGCTTATTGACCGCAGTAAATTTTCACTCTAAGGAAGCTCACGATTTTCCTGTTTTCGCTGTACGTAATCTCAAACATTTTCACTTGCGCGTATATCACGTCACGATGACACGGTGACAACTTCACATTATGCAGGGTGGGTGAAAATTCGTGAATTTCCTCACCAGTAATAAACCCTTCTAGTTTCGCCATTTTAAAATCTTTCACTAAACTGTTGGTGAAAGAATCATGGAAATATCAACCACTGGATGTGTGTCGACTTTTCATTTACTGTACAGCGTGAGTCGGAAATTTCGCAAATTAGTTTTCCTCAAAAATGCATCAAAACCATTTGGGGTTGGTCACTCAATTGATGTAGAGGAGAATATGATTACAGTTTTCCATTAAGGTACCAAGGTAAGTTTTCTACCGATTTTTTGGAGGATTTTCAAGACAAATTAGATTTTTTCACTTCATGACTTATAGTACGGAGGTTAACCGCCTGAACCTTGCAAATCGTGATACCGCGATCCCGTTTGGTACGAATGTTATCTATACCAGTACCTTCATTTTGAGATATGGAGCCATCGCCGAATCCCATGCAGGGCCTCAGGGTGGCGAGTTGTCTACTTACCAGGGGCAATTTTCAAAAATCACGCCATTAATTCTATTTTGACGCTGATTTTTGGTTGGATCATGGTATTAGTGAGAGTGAGTCTCACAAAATTATCTTACAGTAACTTTCTAACATGCCCGACCGGGTTGCCTGCTGTTTCAGGGGCAGGTAATGTCAAATTGGCGCGAATAAAAGTATACTTTTCGACCTG
Source organism: Anaspis maculata (assembly GCA_949128115.1). Taxonomy (NCBI): domain Eukaryota; kingdom Metazoa; phylum Arthropoda; class Insecta; order Coleoptera; family Scraptiidae; genus Anaspis; species Anaspis maculata. Next base: position 45,887,351 of record OX421963.1, read on the forward strand.
CGCTTCTAGCCCAGAAAAAACAGTTTTTGAGGTCAAACAAATTCGTAGAAGCAATTTTATAGTTGTTTTGAATTGGGAATTCAATGCTTCGCAACATATTTCAAATCCCCAGAAATCCTCTTGTAGTTTCTTTTTCTGCATGAGGTCAAAGACCAAAGAAGTTAATTGTGTTATTTTCACTCTGACAGAAATTTACGCCAATGATTTTTTGTAGCCCATCGAATTGTAAACAGTTTGATATATCAACAGTCTCTCTACAACATGTGGTTCTCAAAATAGAGCGTCTGGAAGGAAGAGCATTTTTCGTAACAGCGTTGTGCCCTTTGCTCTGGAAACTACAGTTACCGTAGCGACAAAAAAATGTCAACTGAAGATATCTATTGAATGGTTCATGCTAGAACTGTAAAAATAGTTCCAAACTCTTCGTCTTTAACTACAAATTGAGAAGCTTCAATTGCGAGAACACTTACCTAGGCATATACAGGGTGTACCATAGAAACGAACGGAGCTCTCTGAAAACAAACACATTTTTGCATGTTTCTCTGGGAAAACCTTCAAACACAAATTTTACGCCCAAAAACGATATGGATTTATTTATTAAGCTCAAATGAGTTATTTGAAGGCAGTTTCAAAGTCACAGCTCGCATCCTAGATGTTAAGTGAGTTCCACAAAATCGTTGATTTTTACTGTCAAGAGGATGTAAGAGCGGATGTGGGAGAGTTGGCACCACAGGAGGGTTGCGACAGTGACCTTTTTCAGCCTTTTACGATAGTCAATATCAGACCCACAATCTCACGCTGAAAGAAGTCACTCTTCCAACATTCCCGTGGTATCAGACCTTCTATATTCCTCCTAATATCCCGCTACTGTAACAATCAACGATTTTGTGGTACCACCATATCATCCAAGATGTGAGCTATGACTCCACAGCTACATTAAATAATCTCATTTGAGCTCAGCAAACAAATGGATGTCGTTATTGGAAGTAACGTATGTCTTTGAAGGCTTTCCCCGGCATAAATCAAGAAATGTGCTAGTTTTTAGAGACCTTCGTTCGCTTCTTTGGTATACCCTGCATATGACTAGAAGAGGGTTGCCAAAAACTTTACTTTGAAATCTGTAGTTAAAGACGAAGAGTTTGAAACTATTCGTACGAATCTAGCTTGAAGCATTCAATAGATATCTTCAGTTGAAATTTTTTTGTCGCTACGGTAACTGTAGTTTTCAGAGAAAACGGCCCGACGCTGTTACGAAAAATGCTCTTACTTCCAGACGCTCTATTTTGAGAACCATTTGTTGTAGAGAGACTGTTGATATATCAAACTGTTCACAATTTAATGATCTACAAAAAACATTGGTGCAACTTTCTGTCAGAGTGAAAATAACACAATCAACTTGTTCAGCCTTTTACGTCATGCAGAAAAAAAACCTACAAGGGGATTTTTGGGGATTCAAGGTATGTTGCGGAGCATCAAATTCCCAATTCAAAATTGTTATAAAATTGCTTCTACGAACTTGTTTGACCTCAAAACCTATTTTTTCTGGGCTAGAAGCGCAGGTCGAAAGGTATACTTCTTTCTTATGCAATTTTGAGTCGATCTAGGTACGGAAGAATACGATTTACTTTCGTTACCTATTCTATTTTCGCACTTGAACACCACCCACTTCTTGGTCTGTCGCCATGGTAACCATTCTACTTTCGCTGTTTTTTTTTACAATTATTGACGTTTCATTCATAGACAGCTAGCCGACAGCTGTCTACTCTTTGGAGGCTATTGTCCTTTTCAAAGTCCATTTCAAAGTGTATGCTGTAAATAAGGAAACATAATACGTGCCAGATATTTCAGCTTTTGTGTCATGCACGGCCAGTACGAAACTCTCTATGGGGTTCCACGGGCTCGACGTAGGCAACAATGAAAAAAGCTGTATTGTTGGTTGCCTATGGGAGCTATGCGAAAAATGTGAAAATGCATGTGCCTCACAAAGCGCAGTTCGTTATTGCCATTTAAAAAAACCGATATGAATTGGAAAGCAAATAGAGAAATTACTCGCGTCAAATACCTATTTTTCGCGACTTTCTTCCCGTTTTCTGTGTTTTATTCTTTCTTTTTCAACGTACTTCAACTCTTTTTCATGCTTCTGCGTAATACTGTCCATGCTTTGTAATCCTCGTTGTAATCCTTTTTTTTACGCTCTTCCGCTATTTTTTTTTTCCTGTATTTTATTCCTTCTTTACACGCGTCAACTCTCTTTTTTGCGACTTTCTTCTCCTTACGTGTCATTTATTCCTTCTTTTCAATTTTTAGCCCTCTGTTTCTTGATTTACGACACGTTCTTTTTAGCTTCTCCCCGCCCAGCACCCCTGTTTTGCTCCCCGGTCCCGTTGGTGTGTTTCATCTTTCGTTTAGTATCATTCCCACATCGTTCGGGGGATTGCATATCCGCCCGGCGCTAAAAATACACTGCGTAGTTTCCTAACTTTCATAATTTTTTCTCGAAACTTTGTGGGTCTTCTGCAAAATTTCCTTTGAAAAACCTCCTTGGCCACTGTTTGTAGTCCATTCCTACTTTTAGAGTGATTGAAATCGAGGTCCCCCTTATGACATGGTCACCTAATATTTTTTCCTTGAAAACTAGTGGATAATCCGCAAATTTTCTTGCACAGAGCCTTATAGGCCAGGCGGTAGGTGATTCTGGATAGAAAAAATTCCGACCAAAGCTTTTATGGTGTCAAACTCTTCGTAAGGTCAGTAGGTATCTACCACTGAGTTTCCGCCCAAAAACGAGTTGTGCTGATTCCTCCACATCTGCCTAAAGGTAAAGGATGTCTTGAAGGTGCAAAAAGACCTGTTAAACCCCCGTACTTTTTCATTTTATTTGCCTCAATGCAAACGTACAATTCTAACGCAAACATTGGGAGCATTTGTCATCATCTCTGTGCCAGTCTTACAGTTGAAAAAAAAAATTTCTTTGTGCAGGTCAGATAAATCACATTTAATTGTTTTTCCACACTAGAAAACGATGGAGCAACATGTATTTTGGATGTTTTCTGATAACTTGTACTTACTGAACCCATTCATGGCGTTAAAATTTCAATAACAGCATTTTTGAAGATTTTGCCCGCTAAGAAGTGAATAATTTTCACCCGCCTGTTCAGCAGCAGTTTTTTCAATTTTACCAAAGACCTTTCTCGAAAATTTTATAGGGAATGACAAGCTGGAACTGTTTTCTGATGATATTATATCTGGCTTAACCGCGGCACGCTTTTTGAATGTGTAGAAAACTGATTTCTTTTTGAGCGGTTCTATTTTACCCGTGTGCGGCCGTGCCTACTTGACATAAACCGGACTGATTACACAAGCTTGAAAATGTACTCTTCTCCAGCTTTAAAACACGACCATTAATGATAAAATAATATATAATTTCTTCATAAATCAATGGACAAAGTCTTAGTATAAATGGTCGCGTTTTAAAACCGGAAAAGAGTACATTTCCAAGCTTGTGTCATCAGTCCGGTCTATGTCAAGTAGGCACGGCCGCACGCGGGTGAAACAGGACCTCTCGAAAAGAAAACAGTTTTTTAGACTTTTAAGTGCGTGCCGCGAATAAGCCAGGCACGATATTGTTAGAGAAGAGTTCGAGCTTTTCATTCCTTATGAAATTTTCGCAAACGGTGTTTGGTAAAATTGAAAAAATTGCTGCTGAACATGCGGGTAAAAATTATTTACTTTTTTGCTGGCAACATCTTCAAAAATGCTGTTATTGAAATTTTAATGCCATCAATGGGTTCAATGGATACGAGTTATTGGAAAACATACAAAATACATGATGGTTCATCGTTTTTTTGTGTGGAAAAACGATTAAAAGTGATTTATCTGACCCGCACAAAGAAATCTTTTTTTTCAACAGTAAGACTGGCACAGAGATGATGACAGATGCTTCCAATGTTTGCGTAAGAGTTGTACGTTTGCATTTAGGCAAATATAACGGAAAAGTACGAAAGTTTAACAGGTCTTTTTGCACTTTTGAGGCATCCTTTACCTTCGCGCAGATGTGGAGGAATCAGCACAACTCGTTTTTGGGCGGAAACTCAGTGGTAAATAACTACTGACCTTACGAAGAGTTTGACACCATAAAAGCTTTGGTCGGAGTTTTTTCCAGATTGTAGTTATTTTACCGACATACCGCCTGGCCTATTATTGAACACTGTTTTTAGTCTATTACTACTTTTGGAATTATCAAAATCGCGTGGCCCTTCATGATACTGGACCCGATGGTTCTTCGCTTATGCTGTTAGGTACTGGTGACGACTAAAGAAAAAATTATACCCAAGCGCGGCAGTCTACTAAAGAAAATGGAAAGAAAATGCCCACTGCCAAGAGGCCCTATCTTTGATGCTCACTACATCCTCTAGCTTACACTGAAACAGGAAGCAGATATGAAGGAGATACATACAGAAAATGGACGAGCTTCATGTTGAGAAAATCTTCAAACACAATGCAGCGAGCAGTGCAGTCGCGCGTCTTGCCTCGTACAATCCAACTCCATTAATTAATGACAATAATGTCACCTGATGAAGTTTCTTCCACCTCAACTTCAACAACTTTCAACCAGTGAGTCCTTTCTTTTCTTTAGAAGTTTTCTTTAGCATTGGGCATTTTCATTCCATTTTGTTTATCGAGCTGTTTATTGAACTGCCGCGCTTGGGCATCATTTTGAGTCCGGTTACGTTTACTCCATCCCTCAAATTTTGTCGAATAAAATCATAAACCACTCACAATAGGGTCTTAAATAAGAATTCAGAATAAAAAATGCGAACCATCCATGCTCGCATCCATGCATTTTCTTGTTCTCCCATATTTACTGTGATAAACTTAGTAATGAACCGTCTGGGGGAAAGATAGCAACTAGAGGAAGGGGAAAGGGGAAGAGACCACGCGCCACTTAATGCTGTTGTATGGCGTGCGCTGGAAGAAATAGTTCTATGGAATCAAATCATTATCTTTGAATCGGGTCGTATCCCATCAATTGTCTTCACCCTCATGGACTTGAAAATGTCTGTAGAAGTGAATGTAATGTATTTCGTTACCAACAAAAGTCTAGAAAAAATGAGTGAACTGTAACATCATTTTTTTTTTCAGTGGCCACCACTACTTAACAGCATTAGCGAAGAGCCACCAACCAGTAGAGACGATGTTGTTTATCGACCGCAGCAAATTTTCACTCCAAGAAAGCTCACGATTTTCCTATTTCCTTTCTTTTTTTTTTGTTTGCGCCGCATCAACTGCTTGGTTATTATCAGTTTTTCCGTGGCTGTGTTCCAGTAACGATAACATTTAGTGGAGCGAAATCGGCCTGAAAAGTCGTCGTTTTTTTTTTAAGGTACCTATAACAGCACCAAACCTTATAGGTCTTATAGAGAATCAAATTCCACGTATGTATGGTCATTTTGGGGATGATCTTGTGGTAGGGACCTTTTTTATGGGCAAAAAACCTCAAAAATTGGAAATTAGCAGTTCAGCATTCACAACGTTATACAGGGTGATTCACAACTTATGACTTTCCTTTAAAGAGGTTATGGGGCCCCAAGAACTTGACTTCATGTGCTTGAAAATAATTCAAAAAGCTATATGGTTTACGAGGAAAAAAATTATGAAAATTTGCCAAACATATGTGGGACTCCTATGGTGGGACTAATGGGTTTATTTTTCTATCTGTTGATGAGACATACGATTCAACAATAGTTCAACGGTAAGCGAAAATGTTTCTATGTGAACACTCCTCCTTTAGCAATAATCGGAGGTAAAAATAAATAATTTGTCAGTGTCAACCTCAACTGATGATGCCTCGACTTACTCCCTTTCCTCGTCTCTTTGTCCATAACATAAGGTAAGGACCCTTATGTTTGGTTAATGGTCGCAATTATCCACTCGGGTTACCTATCTAACTGTATTTGTACCCGCTACTTGTAAATTTTAGTTGAATAGGTAATAATAATGGTCAACTAACGTCATTTTTAACAATAATACCTTATTATCGATCAACCATTATTGAGTATGTTGTTTCCATAGTACCAGATTAGAATTATCCACGTGAGGCATTGCATCGGCGATCCCCAAAATTTTCTTCGATGTTGAGTTCAAATAAGTCAATATTTCAGGATTTTTTTTTCAACTTTTTTCCCTCAGAAATAGTTTTTCTGGCACATACTGAGCTCACCCGTGAAAGGAAAGTCGCAAGTTGTGAATCACCCTGTATTTCTGGATCCAGTTGAGCTATCGGTTTGTTCTTTTTTTTTTTAATAAAAGTACATTGAAAAACCTTTCCAATGGTACATCACTGACTAAAGATAATTGTTCACGAACGTGTTTATAGAACAATAAACATTATATTGACCAAAAATGCTGTCCCTTTTTGACCATGCGAGGAACTTCTTTCCTCGTAGGAATTTTTAAATACAACCTGCGAGGAAAATGAAGCCGAAATATCAGAGAAAATTTTAAAGAAAGTTTCATTGATCTAGGCCGTACAGTTTGTCAGTTATGAATTTTTTTCTGGCGCATTGAGTTAGAACGTCGCCTGGCGTGTGCTTGCATACAGTAAATCGCCGCATAACAAACAGTGAACGCGGCACAGCGCGGCGATTTACTGTATGCAAGCACACGCCGGGCGACGTTCCAACTCAATGCGCCAGAAAAAAATTCATAACTGACAAACTATACGGCCTAGATCAATGAAACTTTCTTTAAAATTTTCTCTGATATTTCGGCTTCATTTTCCTCGCAGGTTGTATCTAAAAATTCCTACGAGGAAAGTAGTTCTTCGCATGGTCGAAAAGGGACTGCATTTTTGGTCAATATAATGTTTATTGTTCTATAAACACGTTCGTGAACAATTATCTTTAGTCAGTGATGTACCATTGGAAAGGTTTTTCCATGTACTTTTATTTAAAAAAAAGAACAGACCGATAGCTCAACTGGATCCAGAAATATAACGTTGTAAATGCTGAACTGCTCATTTTCAATTTTTGAGGTTTTTTACCCATAAAAAAGGTCCCTACCACAAAATCATCCCCAAAATGACCATACATACGTGGAATTTAATTCTCTATAAGACCTATAAGGTTTGGTGCTGTTATACCTTCAAAAAAAAAACGACGACTTTTCAGGCCGATTTCGCTCCACTAATTGAAGTATTCTAGAATTCACATTCTTGGATCAGTGGGGTTTTGTTTCGATGGCTTTTCTCGTTTCATCCCTCTTCCCAGGGCATCACTGCACGATGGTAGATGCCCCAGTACTGAGGAACGCGCGAAAAAGTCCATCTGGCCCAGAGCGTTGAAAAAGCTAAATGTCGTATCTCGGTTGTTTTGAAAGCTTAGAATAAAAATTTTGGCAGCATACAGGTGAAATATCGGGTAGAAACTGGCCACAATAAAGCACTTCATTCACTTCCACACTTCACAAAAATATACTTATTCGACTCCAATTGGACTTAAATTTGAAAACAAGTTTAACTAGCTGAAGAGAATAATTTATTGCCAGTGCTTATGCAACCAATTAAACATAATGATTACATATTCCCAGTGGCGGCGTCTATTTAGTGACATCACGATTAGAGAGACAATTTCAATTGTAAATATGTATCACAATGAAGCTCACGGTGATCTAAGTATTTCTTCCGGCCTCCCTTCGGTCGGGTACTTGTTGCAGGGTTGCCAAGTTGGGCGATTAATCGCCATTTGGGCTGGTATAAATCACGTTTTGCGATCAAAATTTCTATTTCGCGACTTGCGAGAAATTGGGCTATTTAGTTGAAAACCTGGGCGAAAATGCGGCGATTTTCTACAATATCAATTGAAATCGGTCAATTCAATAAATCCCACCGTCTGCATACCGAATTTTAAGTCGATCGAATTAACGTTTTGGCTGTGATTGTGGAAGATTACAAACACAGACACACACGGCTTCGTATCTTATCTAAAAAACTTTGCCATTTAATTATTCAATATCTATCCGATGGATTGGAGCCAAATTTGAAAGGGAGCAATAAAACAAAAGAATCAAATCAAGCCCGGAGTTGCCGCTTTCCACCAATTCCCAGTAGGACGCTACGAGTTTTTAAATTTTCTCCTGACCGTTACCACCGGAGACGGCCGCTCGTTTGGATTTTGACCAGGACGACCCGTGTCCTTTCCTGGTGGGGGATTAACTTCTTTCGAAAAATTCCAACTGATATCGGAAGTAGATGGCATTGGGCGTCGTGTAGGTCCATTTTCAAATCCGACACGGTTTCGGTTTTCCGACGATGATTTTTTCAAAATAAATTTAATTTTCAACTTGTCTTGTTTTTCACTCTATTTACCACGAATGTCAATTTTTCAAGCAAAACCTTTGAAAGCATCAAGTCTGGCATCCACCTGGTGAATTTGAACCGCTCCACCTTTTATAGTTCACGGAATATAATTTTTGTCTCCTGTTTCACCCTGTATAAATCCCCTGCAAGAAATTCAAGCAAAACACCCGATGAGGTGTGATAGCTGCCTATTCAAGGAATATATTCCACATGGTCGCTATGCTCGTTCATTCAAAATCTCACGGAATGCTTTTTAGCGCACTTCTCCAAACGGGAAGGCGCTTTTGTCCTCGCTTTGTCCGTCCGTCCGTCCGACCGTCCGTCCGTCACAGCATCTAGTCCTAGACGAAAAGATTTTTGCGAAAATTTTTTACTCCATTGGGTAGCTCATGACCTTGTATCCCGAATCAAGAAAAATCTCGACGAAATAATAATAAACAATGACAATAATAACAATTTAGTGTGACGCGGCATCGCCGTTAAATGCTGCATTTCAGAAGCCGGCCTGATCTCGAAAGTTATCACATGCGAGGAAGCACCCGATGATTTGAACTTCATTTTAATGAAAATTTCACATCGGTGCGAGGTGCAGGCCAATAGTTATTAATTTTTGAAAATGACTCCGAAACTACGGCTCGGCCGCAAATGATTTATTCGTTGCTTGCTGGTGCTTGATATCCTTTCCTCCGAACAAAACGAAATTCAATACAGAAAATATTTCAACTCGAATGGGTAGCTCATGGCCTTGGTACGCGAATCAAGAAAAATTTTGCCAAAATAATCATGAACAATTACAAAAATAACATTTTGGTGTAGGGCGACTTCGCCGATCAAGTGCTGGCATTCGCGGTAAGATGTAGAAAGTTGCGATATGCAGGCAACTACAATTTCTCAATGAAATACATCACTGCATGTACGGCATTATATTTAGAGAACAATTTGAACTTTCTTTTGACAAAAACCCCACTTCGATCCGACAGTCGGGTCAATTGTTATCAATTTTTGAAAACGACCGCAAAGCCACGGCTCGGCGCATATTACACGACCCTACAAATTTAAAATCAGACGTGCCGAAATAGTAATTGACCATTTTGAAATAGCCAATACTAGGTACCTAAAGGATAATGGCACTCAAATTACGAAACATGTTCGCTCAATAACAAAAAAAAGTAGGTAGGTATCACTAAAAACCATGTGACAGGCTACCATTTTTTCGGTTTTTCGATAAAAAAGAAATGTACCAATTCAAAAGTGAACCCGATATTCGTGTTCAGGAAGTCGAAATCAGTTGGAGAACATTTTTTTATATAAGTAACAGAATGACGCTAATGTGGCCGGTTTGTCTGTCTGTCTGTCTGTCTGTCCGAGTCCGTGCAGAAATTAAGACGCTGTACTCCTTCTCGAGAATTGAAACAAGAGTCTTGGAACTTTTTTCCGATTAATAGCTGATGTCCCCAAGGGTGGCCAATGGCCACTATTTTTGTTATCCATACCTACATCGTTATCATTATTCTCAAAAAACAGAGATCTCCTGTGCACTTCGATGAAGTTGAACTTCTTCTCGGGAACTAAAGCTACAGCCCTTGAAGATTGAACTTTATCCGGTGGATAGCTTAGGTTCTCAAGGACCAAATAGGCAGAATGGCTTTCATAATTCGGCCGCCATCTTGGCTGCCATATTGAAATTTCTTATTAGTGGAACGATTGTCATGAAACTTGAATCTTACCCTTGTCTAGTACGATCATTCTTATTTTCAAGCCAAATTTCATGATTGCCCCACCATCTTGGCCGCCATATTGAAATCTCTTCTAAGTGGGAGGATTTCCATGAAACTTGAGAGTTACGCTTGTCTCGTACGATCATTCCTATTTTCAAGCTGAGTTTCATAATTCTGCCGCCATATTGAAATCTCTTATTAGTGGAACGATTTTCATGAAACTTGGAACTTACCCTTGTCTAGTACAATCATTCTGATTTTCAAGCCGAATTTCATGATTCTGTCGATATTTTGGCCGCCATATTGGAATTTTTTGCCCAAGACGGTAGAACCCTAATTACTTAACATCTTGCGTTCACTAATCCAAAAAGGAAGTGCGCTACTGAGCCTCATGCCCATGAGGTGTATTCGCTTGTTATTCACATAATTATGCTCCTGGACTATTAGCTCACATTTATTGGACATCAATGAAATTGTTGCCTCTACAATTTTTTCAGTCCTACACTTGTCTGCTTTTTTTATGACAAAAAAATTGATGTGCGAAATGCCGTGCTTTTTCAGCTCCATCCCTACCCCAGAAATCTAATCCACCATGACCGAAGTTCTGGTGTCTTCCGTTTAGTTCATGTTATTGTTTGCAAACAGTAGCATCAAAAAGTGAAACTGTCGAATCGACTGCTGTTAAGCTTCGGACTCATGAATATTGTATGAAGTTTTTACTCGCATTTTTATAATACTCTTGTATAAAAAATTGAGGAAGGTTTTTCCGGGGAAAGAAATCAATGCAACAAACTGCATGATTCTACGAGAAAATTATCTCGGAGGGATGCGTGGTGTCTGGGGTCAACAAACTGTTTTAATTTGCAAAAACCAGAGGTCTCATGCACAATAAATTTAACGTCTAGACGTTTCATTGCACCCATATGGAATGTAACACGGTTTTTCTCGTTCATTTAAATTTCATGGGAACTTGAGAATTCAGTTTCAGAAGAATTCGAAAGAGCACACTACAACCTACAACCCTTCCTTGTGGGTCAACACACAGAGCCTGAAATAGAAATGAGATTTAATTCAGGGTCACGAATCGGTTAGCCACAATAATAATGCCAAGGAACAATTTGTGTGTCACTATGACAATGTTTAATGTAACCAATGAAAATGAAGTCGATCCGTTTGCGCATGTTATAATGTTCCCTTGAAAGAGTAACAAACCTAGTCGGACCTATATTATCCGCCTTTTATGTGGCGCGATAATGTAATTGAAAACGTCACTCTTGCTCTCACATAGGGTGTTTGTAGTATTAGACGTATCGTTGCTCAAGTGGTAACAAATACGAAGACTGTTCTTGAATAATTAACGTAAAATCAAATTTATTGGATTTTCAAGTCTTGAACGAAAACTTTTTTTGGTAATTATTATCGCACATAATTTTCTTACATGTTGTGTAATTTTGCGTACTTTTAGAATTTGTAAAAACTTACTTTCGAAATACCTACATTTTGCGCTAATCCCTGGTTGTGATGGGCATTGTGATTGGCTCGTGCGTCCCTGAAGAAGAGCCCGACAGCAATCGATTTCATAGGGTTGTTTACGGTAATTGATCAATAAATACGAACAGCAGTTTTGCTATGAACTTGAACTTGAGTGTAGGTACTAAAGGGTGTTCTATTTTCATTGATTTTGACGATTTTACCCACTGACCGACGATATGTGGAGAAGAACTGACCCCTCGACGACCCATGATGTTACGGACCCCCACAAACTCGATTCTTCAGCTTGCAAAAAAAAATTCAAAACGATTTTACTTGAAAACGGGGCAAGCTATAAAATTCAACAAAAGCAGTTTTTATTCGTGAAACACTGAAATTTCATAATTTTGCACCAAATTGTGAAACAAGCGAATACGCCTCATGGGCATGAGGCTCAGTAGCGCACTTCCTTTTTGGAGGATTAGTGAACGCAAGATGTTGAGTAATTAGGGTTCTACCGTCTTGGGCAAAAAATTCCAATATGGCGGCCAAAATATCGACAGAATCATGAAATTCGGCTTGAAAATCAGAATGATTGTACTAGACAAGGGTAAGTTCCAAGTTTCATGAAAATCGTTCCACTAATAAGAGATTTCAATATGGCGGCCAAGATGGCGGCAGAATTATGAAACTCAGCTTGAAAATAGGAATGATCGTACGAGACAAGCGTAACTCTCAAGTTTCATGAAAATCCTCCCACTTAGAAGAGATTTCAGTATGGCGGCCAAGATGGTGGGGCAATCATGAAATTTGGCTTGAAAATAAGAATGATCGTACTAGACAAGGGTAAGTTTCAAGTTTCATGACAATCGTTCCACTAATAAGAAATTTCAATATGGCAGCCAAGATGGCGGCCGAATTATGAAAGCCATTCTGCCTATTTGGTCCTTGAGAACCTAAGCTATCCACCGGATAAAGTTCAATCTTCAAGGGCTGTAGCTTTAGTTCCCGAGAAGAAGTTCAACTTCATCGAAGTGCACAGGAGATCTCTGTTTTTTGAGAATAATGATAACGATGTAGGTATGGATAACAAAAATAGTGCCCATTGGCCACCCTTGGGGACATCAGCTATTAATCGGAAAAAAGTTCCAAGACTCTTGTTTCAATTCTCGAGAAGGAGTACAGCGTCTTAATTTCTGCACGGACTCGGACAGACAGACAGACAGACAGACAAACCGGCCACATAAGCGTCATTCTGTTACTTATATAAAAAAATGTTCTCCAACTGATTTCGACCTCCTGAACACGAATATCGGGTTCACTTTTGAATTGGTACATTTCTTTTTTATCGAAAAACCGAAAAAATGGTAGCCTGTCACATGATTTTTAGTGATACCTACCTACTTTTTTTTGTTATTGAGCGAACATGTTTCGTAATTTGAGTGCCATTATCCTTTAGGTACCTAGTATTGGCTATTTCAAAATGGTCAATTACTATTTCGGCACGTCTGATTTTAAATTTGTAGGGTCGTGTAATATGCGCCGAGCCGTGGCTTTGCGGTCGTTTTCAAAAATTGATAACAATTGACCCGACTGTGGGATCGAAGTGGGGTTTTTGTCAAAAGAAAGTTCAAATTGTTCTCTAAATATAATGCCGTACATGCAGTGATGTATTTCATTAAGAAATTGTAGTTGCCTGCATATCGCAACTTTCTACATCTTACTGCGAATGCCAGCACTTGATCGGCGAAGCCGCCCTACACCAAAATGTTATTTTTGTAATTGTTCATGATTATTTCGGCAAAATTTTTCTTGATTCGCGTACCAAGGCCATGAGCTACCCATTCGAGTTGAAATATTTTCTGTATTGAATTTCGTTTTGTTCGGAGGAAAGGATCTCAAGCACCAGCAAGCAACGAATAAATCATTTGCGGCCGAGCCGTAGTTTCGGAGTCATTTTCAAAAATTATTAACTATTGGCCTGCACCTCGCACCGATGTGAAATTTTCATTAAAATAAAGTTCAAATCATCCTCTAAATATAACTCCGCATATGTATTATGGTAAAATGATAAGATCGGGTACTTCCTCGCATGTGATAACTTTCGAGATCAGGCCGGCTTCTGAAATGCAGCATTCAACGGCGATGCCGCGTCACACTAAATTGTTATTATTGTCATTGTTTATTATTATTTCGTCGAGATTTTTCTTGGTTCGGGATACAAGGTCATGAGCTACCCAATGGAGTAAAATTTTTTCGCAAAAACCTTTTCGTCTAGGACTAGATGCTGTGACGGACGGACGGACGGACGGACGGACAAAGCGAGGACAAAAGCGCCTTCCCGTTTGGAGAAGTGCGCTAAAAAGTACACACAAAAAAGTTGGGGTAAATTTTACCCCGCTTCCCAATTACCCCACCCCCGGGTAATTTTTCCAATTAATTTTTACCCCATCTTATTGAGCATAAAATTTTTAGTGTATATGCTAAATTTCATCATTTTGCCGCTACTAGTTTCGGAGGTAATATAGTGGTCAACAAAATAAGTGTCATAGTCGATATTTTCATCGGTTTTCAAAACCAGACAGCTTTGGATTCCTTTGGTCGATTTTGGATCTGTTTGAACTGATCAATAGCACCATTTTTCAGCTATCGGATACAAGTGCTGTAGAATGGAAGAAATGTCAAATAAAGTTTATACAGGGTGTCAAGTAAAACCGTGCAAAACTATTGAAGATTTGTTTATGCCCCATTTTGACAAAAAAAATTTTTGGTCGATACCAGCACCTAGAATATGAACATTGACGTCTTACCTCAAAACGGTTTTTAATTTGCGCCCGTATCATGATTTTGGAAAAAGTTGTGCCATTTTTTCTTCAATGTCCACCTTATTGCAAATATCCTCTCAAACTGGTCTAATTATCGAAGCAAATTTTGAACAATCGATAGTTTCACTTGAAAAACCATCCCCTGTGGATGTTTTTCTCACCCACCCCTGAAAAAGATTACTCCCGCGGTCAGTGTCTAACCCATGTGGGCCGGAATATTGGGCTGGTATCACAATAAACCAGTATGATACCGTGTCATGTGAGAGATAATTTTTGTTTTAAGGTCAAACGATTGTTTTTAAGGGTTGTTTACATGAACTGATGTATCGATATCTCGCGAACAAAAAGAGCCTGAGAAGAAATTCTTGCTTCATGTTCCATTGCATACACTGACGCATATTTTTTAAGAACATACAGGCTGATTACCTAACATAGGTCGGGGATGTGCTTCACAGCAACCCTTCAGCAAGGAATGGAAGTGCTTTTGTAAAAGTGTTTGGTATCATTTCTCAAGATTTTGTTCTCTTGAATGTGATTTCGGTGATGAAATTCAACTAAAAGAGAATTTATCATTACTCTGGAAAGAAAGAAACAAGCTCTTTGGCGACTTTTTTAATTTTAATGGAAATAAGTTTCACAATTTCAAACAATGTTTCTCAAAATACCTAACTGAAAGATATTACTGACAGAAAACTCTCGAAATGGTCTGGATCGTTTCGGTAATCTCAAAATGCATATTTCCGGCAATTTCTTGAAATCTTCTTTGCTTTTGGAGATATCAATTCTCCAATTTATGGAAACAATCCCTTGACCTTGAAACAAGAGTATCTCTTTCATGACATTACGCTATTCCAGTATCGTAGGTACCGATTCTGGTACCAGCCCCAACATTGCGGCCCACAATGGTTAGGCATTGACCACGGGGGTAGCTTTTTTAGGGGTGAGTGAGGAAAATGTTGAAAAGGGAAAGTTCTGATTTCAACTTCAAATTTGATAGCAGTTTTGCAATAAGTGTACATTGAAGAAAAAATGGCACAACTCTGTCCAAAATCATAATAAGGGTGCAAATCAAAAACCGTTTCGAAGGAAGACATCAATGTTCATATTCTAGGTGCTGGTATCGACCAAAATTTTTTTTTGCCAAAATGGGGCACATACAAATCTTCAATAGTTTTGCACGGTTTTACTTGACACCCTGTATAAACTTCATTTGACTTTTCTTCTATTCTACAGTACTTGTATCCGATAGCTGAAGAATGGTGCTATTTATCAATTCAAACAGATCCAAAATCGATCAAAGTAATCCAAAGCTGTCTGGTTTTGAAAACCGGTGAAAATATCGACTATGACACTTATTTTGTTGACCACTTTAATTAAAAACCATTTTCAGGAGCACACATTCAGGGGGCTCAGCCCCCTTGTAAAGCATTTTTCGGCCTGAGCTCATGGGAAACCTTTTTTCTATTTTTTTTTATCGTAGAATCGGCTGGCAAGGTATTGACGCTTAATAATGAGACACACTGTATACAGGGTGTTTCAATGGAAACAAGCTACCCCGAATAAATTTTTGCCTGGTGACATTTAGAAAATTTTCCGAGACCCGTCGATTTTTCTCTCGAGGGGGACATCTATAGCATAGATTAATTTCTATCTTCAACCTCCTCACCTCCACACACGCGAACTTCGAAATTTCTAGTGACACCACCTACTTGGCGATACATCAAATTGAAGAAAATTCAATTCTCCTTCTGAAAAAATATTTTTAGAATTGTTTACCCCACCTCTCTTTTTCCTAAAATTTTCTTGGGTGCTCAGTGTTACATTCTAGACTCCTAAATTCTCTTTAATTTAGTCAGTTTCATCCTGAATAGCATCGAAAAAGAGAATTTTTGGTGGAAAAGTGCTAATCAAGTTTACCCCTTTCTCTCCCCTATCCCAACTTCAAAATTTACGAAGGCACCACCTACTTGTGATACATCGAAATAATGGGATTCAATTATTTCTCTGATGAGAATTTTTTTCAATTTTCAATCCCTCACCTCGCACCTCACCCATTAAATTGGATATTCGGAGTATTTTAGGAGTAAAAGGGGGTTTTTGAGAATTTTGAAAATAAATATTTCTTTTGGAAAAGGATTTTAATTCTCCTAATCTGACATACTACAAAGTACTTGGTGTCATTTTAGATTTTGGTGTTTCGGTGGGGGAGCGAAGGGGTGAATTTGGGTGGCATTTTTTCCACACAAAATTTTCTCTCGATGCTGTGCAGGATGACGTTGACTGCATTGAAAAGTATTCAGAGGTCAAGAATAGGCGATTGACCTTATTGGGGAAAATGACTGTTTCGTAGAGGAAGCTTCAGGGAATTACTTGTCAGAAGAGGTGTAAATTGCCGCAGGCAACGTCGGCCGTTACGTCAATTGGTGGCACGTCAAAACTGTCACTTTGCTGTCTTGTGCAGTCCACTGCAAGCAAACTTTTGTTCCTGTGAACCCTTGGGACCCCGTAGGCTCTTTATTGGGTCCCATGTTGATGACCAGCTTCGTCGCAGACCTTTCTCTAAATCATCCATAGCTTTCGCCCAAGGAAGAGCAACAGACTGTCACATTCGCTTGGAGGGAAACACAAGGCCGTCGACCAGCCTTGCAACAAGCCAGCGTGCCAGCCAAGAAAAAATCACCTTGGGCTGGCCGTGCAGAGTCAATCACCACCTACCTTTTTTCCCTGCTTTTTTTCTTAAGATTTTCTGCTTGGACTTCAGTTGGAGATCCGCATTTTTCATTCTAATAAGCTCGCCGTAGCTAGCTTTATGTTCGGGACGTAAACGTTGTCTTTTTTTTACCGCAATGTAGTGCATTGCTGGGGGCGTAGTTTTTCAGCTGCGCACCTCTGGAGCTAGATCTACTACAAGTCTGCTAAATACGCTAACCAGAACATGAAATAAGAGACACAAATGCAAACCCTTTTTCACATTATTTCTACTTGTCAAATTTTCCATGCCAATAATGTGAGTATTGCAGGTATCCACTAGTGCAGTGCCCACCTAGGCTATTAGACGTCGAGTATGTATTCCTCTCAAAACATTCCTCTACGATCAAGTACCGAGCTCTACACCAGGTGGCGTTTTTTAAATGTAAATCGCCTATATAGGCTGTCTGATTTCTACATGATTCTAGTGGGCTGCGATTCAGGCCGCGGTCGGCCGATGACGACCAGAAACACAGCCCACTAGAATCATGTTGAAATCAGACGGCCTATATAATAATAATAATAATAATAATAATTTATTGAATCATCTACAGGAAATATCCTATTTACAAGATGATGAACAAAAAAAAGTGAACAACATATTATGTATAAAGCAATGAAACAATACAAAACTGGAAGACTTCACAATTAAAAAAAAGATCTATGGGCTATCGATACAGACAGTTGAAAATTTCTCGGATAGATGGTATAGTCGCGTTGAAAATGTCACATCCTTCCTCGATGTCGGAGTAGCTGCGGATCATCTTATAGAGAGGGGAGGACATCAGCACATTCGTTCTCGCGTGTGGCAGGTGGAACAGTTGACGACAGCGAGAGCCCTGCCTAGGAACACGCAGGTTCAAGCTGGACAGTATCTCTGGACAGTCGATGATGGCATTGACTACCTTGAACAGAAATATAACAGAGTGCATATCACGCCTGTCGCGCAAGGACTGCATGCCGAACTGCTGCAAAAGGTGATGCTGCGGAGTGCCCTGTCGAGGATAGGAACCTGTCAACATAAATGCAGAGGTCTTAAGAAATCGTCTTTGAACTTTTTCGAGAGATGCGATGTGAACATCATACTTTGGAGACCACACGACCGAGGCATACTCAAGGCGCGATCGTACAAACGATGTGTAGAGCGTCCTGAAAGTCATATTATTAGTCATGTATAGTAGTCCAGGAATTATAAAAAAAATAGCGAGCAAAAATGATAACTAGCCGGATTTTTGTATATAAGCTCAGTTAAGCATGTTGTTCAACATAGTAAAAGTCCTCAAGAATCCGGTGTGAGCTTCGGCCTTACTGCTTTACTATCTACCTGTGTGATATGTGCACAATGTTGATTGAGACTGTGGCAAGAACGAAATCTGCGGACTCCCCAGGTGCCTATTTCTTTTAGTCCCGAGATCAGAAACAGACGGTTCGACATCAAAACTGCATGTATCTTTCTTCAAGTGCACCTTGAATGGGGTGCTGCACGTGATACTCGATAAAAAACTGAAGAAATACTTTCTGACTGAAAGGAGTGAAAGATCTGACTTATAACCTGAAAATAAATAATGAAGTTTCCATGAGATTTACACTTCTGATTTGACGTTTTTTGTAACTAAATCTAAAGCTGCATTTAGATTGTCATGACCTACTGGGATAGCAATATTTCTGAGTGACGTATATACATTAGAAAGGAACAACACGAACAAACAAGGACTCAACGATTCACCCTGCAAAACTCCCGATTCAACCTTAAACTTTCGTGTAAATTCACAACCAACTTTCACTCTTACACTAGCATTCTCATACAACGCTCTTACTATCCTAATAAATCTTGTACTAACACCCAAGTGGTAGAGTTTCTGCCACAACAAAGTGTGTTTCACAGTGTCAAAGGCACGCCTAAAGTCAATAAAAGCCGCATAAACATGTCTACCTTTCAACCTCAAATGTATCTGAATGATCGAACTCAGTACAAACACATTATCCATGCAGCCCCTCCCCCTCCTGAACCCGGACTGACATTCAGGAATGGTTTTAGTCTCCTCATCCCAAAAAATGAGTCGCTGCAACAAAATCTGGGTGAATAGCTTGGCACAACAATTGACCAAAGCTATTCCTCTATAGTTTAAGGGATCATCGACTGGCCCTTTCTTGTGAAGCATGGTTAAAACAACGTCACTCCACTGTACAGGCAGTTTCTCCTCATCCAAAATTCGGTTAAACATTACTTGAAGGTACAGCAACCAGTTTTGCGGACAGCTTCTGAAAAACTCATAAGCAATCCCGTCAGTACCAGGTGCCTTTTCACATTTAGATCTGCGGAGTGCAGAGATAAGCTCATCAGTTGTTATTGGAACATCAAGGATTTGATTGCCGGCGTCGTAGAAAACTGTAAGAGGAGAAATGCCTGCACATCCCGGATGTATTGCGCTGTAAAACTCTTCCCAAGCATCAACAGAAAGCATGTCCCTGGTGTAGGTCCGTTCACGGAATATTTTAAGGGTCTTCCAGAAAAGCGCCGAATTCCGTACCTCACTCAATAGTTCCACATGCCTCCTATTGTATTGCAATTTCTTCAACTTTAGTAGTTCTTTGTATTGTTGTACCTTCGGCCACGTGATGAAGTATTGTCAAGAAAAAGAAACATGTCACAGATGTGGAAGACAACATGAGGCCAAAAACTGCACGAAAGAATTGAACTGTGTCAACTGTCAGCGCATGAAAATCATACAGAGGCAACACTCCGCGAGAGACCCAGCATGCCCTTGCTACCAAAAAAAGTTGGAACAACAACGTCTAAGGTACTTGCCAATGGAATAGATTCAGCTAAAAATACTTTTGATTGGTAGTAAAAGTGATAAGGGAAGGGGGCTCTACTGAGAATTTCACAAAAATCCCGTCGTTTTCTACAGAAAAAAACAAATTTGAAAAATCCTCCTAAAAGCTTCGCGCCAGGACAGGGATTTTAAGAGGGGTTGGTCTGACTGTGTGACAATGGAATAATCAAGAATGTCAGGGATGTCACTGTGACAACTGTCATTTTGAACATGCTATCGCAAAACCGGTTTCCTATCGAATTCTCTTACCGTGAGCATTTAGACAATAAGGTCGAACAAGGTTTCGAAGAAACTGACTCCAGAAACCTCTTATCTTATAACACTGTCTCAGTCGAGATAATTTATTTCCAGGGGAAAATCTGGAGGATCACCAATAGCACAGAAATAAGAGGCTGAAAATGAACAGTGAGCTTTTATAGGTTCATCATTTCATTAGCATACAATTCCGGATAGGTAATACTTTCGAGCTACAAGAGATCCATGTGGGGAGGACGCGATGGATCTCCAATTAAAATGTGGGGAGCAGGAACACTGATGTCCGAAATGAAGCCGAGGGTCAACCAGGTCAGAGCACGGGTGACAAACATGCGAAAGGCTTTTAGGTGGACAGCACTGAAGACTAAAGAAAAAGACTAGTTAGGTTGAACAAAAAATTAACAAAACGAGTAGGTACTTACCGCGTAGATCAAAGCCTCGATCAAAGCAGTCAAAGGCAAAAAAAAGGGCACAGGAAGAAATTACGGTCGGCGGTTTGACGTTGTCAGTCAGACTCAGATCTTGTTGTTGTTTGAAAACGGCACCTTGACGACGTTATATCATTACCAACCCAACGAGGAAAAACAGCCCTTCTATGTTCTATATCTAATATATTTGTGACGTCACAAATATATTTTTAAAACACGCATTGCGGCCGCAATTTTGGGAATTTAGGAAAAAGAAAAAATACGGGTACATTATTTTTAACCATACTATCGATTAAGCCAATAAAAAAAATTAGGCAAGTACCCCATAGCAGGACGAATCGCAAGTGGATGAAGACATTGTTCCAGGACTGAAAAAGAATACCCTAAGTCAAGCCCTAAGAATAGTCTTTTGGAATGTACATGGCTTCTCCAATGTTGAATCCTTTTGTGCCTCTTTTACAGAGTTTGAAGTTTTATGCTTAAGTGAGACTTGGCTGACTGAAGACACTCGCGTGGCGCCCCCTTATCTCGAAAATTTTTCAGTAATCTCCTCTCCGGCAATCAGAGACCACTCGCGGGGAAGGGCCAGTGGCGGCCTGCAGGTGTTTTTTCCCAGACACATTTCTGATTCTGTCAAAACAATTGATGTAGCACCGCATTGGATTATTTGTAGATTTACTTTAAATGGCTTCAACTTTATATTGTGCTCAGTATACTTCAAACCGTCTCTGAATATTACAAATCTGCTTGAACTTTTTCAGCTTGGCTTAGATGACATACAACAGATGTACCCCAATGACATGTTAATTGTTGGAGGTGATTTCAACTGCAGACTGGGTGAGCTGGGTGACCTTCCTCTGGAGACTGTGGAGGACCGTAACCTGTATCAACACAGAAAGT
The DNA here is from genome assembly GCA_949128115.1 of Anaspis maculata. NCBI lineage: Eukaryota > Metazoa > Arthropoda > Insecta > Coleoptera > Scraptiidae > Anaspis > Anaspis maculata. The sequence continues at coordinate 45,908,888 of OX421963.1, forward strand.
CTAAAGACAAAACCTTAAACATGAGGGGTCGTTCCTTACTCGAGTTTATGGGCGAAAATGCATTGATTCTTGTCAATGGCAGATCTAAGAGCGACCAGCAGGGCGACTTTACTTATTGCAGTTCGGTGGGCAGTAGTAGTGTAGATTGCGTGTGGGCTTCAGTCCTGGATCTTTACAGAGTGTCAGATTTTCTTGTGATGAGCGATATTTTTGAATCGGATCACTTCCCCATAAGGCTGGAATTGCACAGCCCATATTTTCATAACGCGAATCAACCTTCTCATAGGAGCTCCAATACCTCTAGTCCTTTGTGTATAAAATGGAAGAATGAACTTAACACTCAGTACACAATTGCAATGCAGCAATCCCCAAGGGTTGCTATACATGGCTCTGCCCAGGAAATGTATGTTAACTTGTGTGAGACAGTATCTGAGATTGCGAGAAATGTTGGTCTTTGTAATTATGGTTCATGTAGGAGAAGAGCCGTAATCCACTCCAAAAGATGGTTTGACCGGGATTGCATCACTGCCAAAAAAGAACTTAAAGAAAGCCTAAATAACTGTAAAAAGAATAACTTTTCAAAAATCTTTGTCAGCTTTTATTTGCATTCAAAAAAACAAAATTATCAGTTAATCAAAACCAATAAAGGAACAACATAACGGTAGGTATAACATAACAGGAACAACAGTAACTGTATAAGTAACACGTACAGATTCTTAAAACTTGCGTCGATAGGTGCTTATTACGATTTTCTTTCCAAAATCTATCTAGGTGGACAGAAACATGACAGTTTGGACGACAGTAAAAAACTTCGCGGCTGATTTTGATTGACATGTCACACTGACTTGAGACTAAAACAATAAACGTTTTAGAACTAGACAAAGCTAAAGCGACTCTTACCATATACTTCCAATGCCTACTGGGATAGCAATCAATCTGAAACAACGTATAACTGAGCTTATATACAAAAATCCGGCTAGTTATCATTTTTGTTCGCTATTTGCGATTTAAACAGCTAAAATTCCTGGACTATAGACAATACAAATAGAAAAGACCATAGTCGTCACGGATTTTTACGGTTGCGTAGGAACCAGGCGAGTGCATCATTCAAAAAAAGGTTGGCTGATTTTTGATGCCCCAATATCCGTGACGACGGTGGTGATAACATAATTATGGTCTTCTCTATTTGTATTGTCTATACCTACATCCACGCAATACAAATCCCAGAGTCTTCAGCGCATCAGGAATAACGGACTCGACGTGAGGAACAAATGTTAGTTTAGAGTCAAATAAGACACCCAGATCCTTCACGGTGTTTGGCCAACTTGAAATTTTGCCACTGATGGAATAATCAAACAACACTGGAGATATTATCCTATGGTAACTCATCACATTACACTTCTCAATGTTCAGAGGTAGCTCGTTACGAACACACCACCGACTCAAAACATCAAGGTTCCGCTGCAATCTGACGCAGTCGTCAGCTGTGAGGATTGGTTGGTACAACTTCATGTCGTCAGCATACAACAAACAATTTACATCGAGCTCTGCCGTGATATCATTGATAAAGATGGAGAACAAAAGCGGCCCCAAAACCGTACCTTGCGGAACACCAGAGGGTTGCGCAAAAACAGAGGAACGGCAACCCCTGACCTGCACATACTGACAACGATTACTCAAGTATGACCTGAGTAAATTCACAAGCGAGGCCGACAAACTAAATAATAATAACAATAACAATAATAAACTGGACATACAGAGAATTTTAGGAGAAGTGGGGTGGGGTGGAAAAATTTAGAAATATTTTTTGTGAAAGAGATTTACATTCTCTTTGATTTGAGGTATCGCAAATAGTCCGGACGTTAAGCTACATGTATGGGACTCACCTTGCATTTTAGAGACAAGCGACGAAATTTGGCGCACTTGTTCACTAGACCCTACTCTTCGATTCAAGAAATGTTGCCACCATCTGTGGAAATCGTGCAGACACTTTATACAGGGTTCAGTAGAAAACAATTGTTGAAAAATCGTAAATCGTGAACCATAACCGGTGGGACGTATGTAAATCAGGATATTGATGACTGATTCCATGCCCATGAAGATGCTGTAAACAGTTTTGAAATATCATGAGGCTTTTCCGAAATACGTTGGAAGAAGTGAAATTTCTTCAACTTTTTTCTTTTTTCAATAAATCAGTTGTTTTTTGAGAAATTGGGCTGCAACTTGATATTCCGGCAAATAAATACGTTTTTAATGAAACGCGATGTGGAGCCATCGACAGAGCCTGCTAGATTCGAAACTAAGATCTTCAACTTTCTTTCCATCGTGAGCGCCATCTTCAAATTGCCCTTCGTGAAATTGTTGAAAAAATAACAGGTGACGACTCAATTGGAGACACGCGTTTATTTTATTATGAAAAACCAGGTCCTGAATTGCAGCAATGACTTCTTCGGTCAAGAAACGTTATTAAGTTAGTTTTTCTTGATTTCCCTCAACTTAGGTGATAACCATCACCAAATGAAACTTTGGATCGATTAGATGTTGATGACATTATAATCCACATCATTTTGTGCAGCCAGTCACTGAATTTCATTATCATCAGCCAAGTGGTATTCTTTTGGCAAACAGTTGAACAAAAAGTTTGCTTCGATTTTAGTGAAAAAAGCAAAAACGGCAGGGTCATGTCGTCCCTTCAAACCCGATTGACGAAAATCTGCTACCAAAAATGCTACCAATTGATACTGAAACAGTTCGGAGGAATGTCTGCTGTAGTTTCAAGTTGAACCAAAATGGATTTTTCCATCCTACTTCTGCAGGAGGGACGTCGAAAGTGTTGCTACAGCTTAATATTTGAGACGTTTTTTGTTGAATATTGCCAGAAACGTTTCAAATATAAGCTGTAGCAGCATTTTTCACGTCCCTCCTGCGAACTAAAGTGTAACAATCAGGTTGAGGTTAGCTTCACACTACGGAGCACATTCCTCGGAATCAATTCAGTATCAGTTGGTAGCACTTTTGGGTACATATTTTTTTTCATCGGGTTTGAGAGCAGAAAGTGACCCTGCATTTTTGCCCTTTTCGCAAATATTTGAGCAGACTTTTTGTTCGGCTGTTTGTTCTGTTTGCCAAAAGAACACCACTTGACTGATGATGATGAAATTTGGTGACTGACGTTGCAAAACAATGTTGATTGAAATATCACAGACATTCAATAATTCCAAAGTTTCATTTGGTCATGATTGTCGCGTAAGTTGAGGAAAAACAGGAAAAACGAACTTGATAACGTTTCTTGGGCGAAGAGGTCATTGCCACAATTCAGTACCTGGTTTTTCATGATAAAACATCGTGTATGTCCTATAAAGTCGTTACCTGTTATTTTTTCAACAATTTCACGAAGGGCAATTTGAAGATGGCGCTCACGATGGAAAAAAAGTTGAAGACCCTAGTTTCGAATCTAGCAGGCTTTGTCGATGGCTCCACATCGCGTTTCATTAAAAACATATTTGTTTGCCAGAATATCAAGTTGCAGCTCAATTTCTCCAAAAACAACTGATTTATTGAAAAAAGAAAAAAAATGAAGAAATTTCACTACTTCCATCGTATTTCGGAAACGCCTCAAGATAATTCAAAACTGTTTGCAGCATCTTCATGGGCATGGAATCAGTCATCAATGTCCTGATTTACATACGTCCACCGGTTATGGTTCACGATTTACGATTTTTCAACCTTTTTTTTTTCTACTGAACCCTGTATAAAGTGTCTGCACGATTTCCGCAGATGGTGGCAACATTTCTTAAATCGAAGAGTAGGGTCTAGTGAACAAGTGTGCCAAATTTTGTCACTTGTCTCTAAAATGCAAGGTGGTTTCTCTTACCAGCCGGACTAAAAGTAGATAGTGTCATTTGAAATTTCGAAGTTAGGGTGGGTGGGGGTAAGGGGGTTGAAGATAAAAATTTGCCAATATATGTTTTAGATGTCCCTCTCCAAACAAAAATTGACGGGTCTCTGGAAATTTTGTAAATTTTGTCTGGCAAAAATTTATTCCGCTTGGCTCGTTTCTGTTGAAACACCCTGTATAATCAGTTTCACGGCTTTCTGCATTAGAGCAAGCTATGGAAATATTGTGTTGTGTTGGCACAAATGGTTACAATGCAAGCTAGATTTTGACGTCTTGATCGATGTGCTATGTATAATGTGACAGCTGCCAGACGTGATGCACCCGCAAGTAGAAATTTCTTCAAGAAAAACTTCAGCTGCTCAGCCTCGGAAATTTCTTCTTTAGGGTGCATCGCGTCTGATATCTATCACAATATACATAGCACATCTATCAAGGCGTCAAAATGTAGCTTGCATTGTAACCAGTCGTGCCAACATAACATATTTTTTCCATAGTTTGCTCTAATGCAGAAAGCCGTGAAATTGATTATACTCTCCCGAACAGTATCTAGGAACCTATGGAGATTTTTGTTCGAGGCGTCCCTTCGGGTGGGAAATTGGAACTTTGGTGATTTTCAGTCTGGTCTCGATATGCTACGCCCACGCCAAGATGGTTATGCATTTTCAGCTGGGAAATTCCTGGAGTATTAACAAAAATATATTGGAAAATGTTCAAGAACCAATAGGGTCCTTGCATCTTTTTTTTATTGCCCCAAATGATATAGTCGCGACGCTATTGCTTATTTTCTTTGAACATTGATGGAAGCGAAGACGTTGGCTACCGATTTTATTTCATTTCTTACATTATTCATGATCTTAATAAAAAGTTGCACAAAATATCCTGAAAAATCAATGAGTAATTGAGAAATCAATCAGTTAAGTACAATTTCCATTATTTTCAGGATTATATTTTCAACCCAATTATTTTCAATTCAATTCAATTCAGAAACTTCTCAAGAGATTCCAAAATGGTTTGCTGTACTTTATTAGGAATTAAATGAAGCATCTTTGTGCAAATTTTCACAGCTCCATCTGTTTTGGTTCATGAGATATGAATGTTTATTTTATTCTTCTATATCACCCTGTATACAGGGTGCAAAAAAATCATGATTTAAATAAAAAAAATCAGAAAAATCGATTTTTTGATTTAAATTGGATTTTTTTTTATTTAAATCAGATTTTTTTGATTTAAATTGAATTTCTTTTATTCAGATGAAAATTTTCCGGTTTCAGTCAAATTATTCGCCAATTTAAAAAATCTGTGTCAATTAAGGCTGAAATACAGTACAAAAAATATAGATACTCTTCCGGTGTCAAGATCCTTTGTTTTTTATACATATTTGAAGTTTGAAGTTCTCGGTTTTTTTCCAGATAAGCTGGAACTCTGGGAACTCAGTATGGTGACAATCTGTACCCATACTGAATATATTGAACAACATGCAATAATTCACAATAGGTACTTGTCAAAACAACAGGTGTCGTCACGTCTTCTTAGGATAGTTCGTCGTTCGTCAGGGGTGGGGTAGGCTGGTTGTGGTGGTTTACGAGATTTTGATTTTATATCTGCTTAGCGCTCAAAGAAAAATGTCGGGACGAAAAGGAGATGAAATTTGGCGGTATTTCGTAAAGAAAACTGTACCGAGAAATCAAATACGATAAAGTGATGTAAATCAAACGATTAAAATGAAAAAATCGGTTGATTTAAATCACGATTTAAATCTTCGCACCCTGCCTGTATATAATGACGGCTAGGGTTGCAGCGGCGTCTAGCTATTTTTATTGGTTCAAGAGGCTCACACCAACATTTATACCGAGTGGAATTTCTCAATACAAAAAAAAAGCAATAGCGTCCCGACTAATACTATGGTAGCCACGTAACATCATAAACTGAATGGTTTCCCGCAAATCTCCATGATTTTTTAAAATTTTGTAGAAATCAAAACTTAAACTGTTAGGTAGGCAAGTTCCATGCGCCTGGGCGTCGTGTGGTATGATGAAATCGCGTCGTAGGGTTATTTTATTCTACACCGAACAGATGAATGCGCTGCGTAAGAGAAATCGGTATAGGTCGCGGGAGCAAAAATGGCGTCCTAAAGATGAGTATAGGTCTAATGTTATTTCCACTAGTACTCGGAATTTTCATTTTCAATTTACTCATAGAATTATCTTTAGTTGTAATAATTAGATAATGAACAATTGTCGCATTATCAGAAAAATAATTGTGCTAAACTCAAGATTTGAATGAGTAATGTCAAAAACAAACATATCTCTACAGCGGTACCTTGGCACCACATCATGCGCTGGCGCGAGCGTCTTAAGCTGGATTTATAAACTTGACGTTGCCGTTGGTGTTGCCGTTTGCAGTTGACGTTCAGTTGGCGGCGGTGCAATTCGGAATTGAGGTCTCCAATTTTCCGTTGTCTCTCTTTACTGTGACGTCATGCGTATAAGATACGGTTAATCGAGGTCATTGGGCGCTTCCCAATAAGGCGTATAAGGACACAATTGGACACATATGGACACAATTCGACACAGCTAGCGTTCCAATAGCAGTAATAGCACCACTTGTCGACACAATCGAAACATTGGCGAGGCTGAGTTTGGCATTGAGCTGGCAAGTGCACTTTGACATTGCGTATCAGCCTTGTCGCAGTTATTGGAAAGCGCCCCATGTTTTTTGAGGTATGACATTTCGTTTCTGACATAATGGGAAATTTTCGAATCTGACAAGCGCTCTGTCGTGTATTTATTTGATTTCAGCATGGATTTCATGATTTCACTTGTTCTTACCCTCGTTCTTACCAATAAGTGTGTTATATATAGTGGAAAACTGAGAAGATACTCACAGAAATGGTTCAAGGGTGTTGTGTCGCTCTATGCGAGTGCGATAATAAGACGAATACACCCGGCATGCACCGGTTCACGAAAGACCCAAACTTGATGGAAGTGTGGCTGCACCAGCACCAGCAGGGATCACGCTGCACCAGACACGTGCATCTTACTACGAAAAAACTCTATTACTTCGTCCATTAAAAACTCCCTAATGGGCTCTAGTGACTTTCCCCACATGATAATGGGAACAGTATAGCTATCCGATTCAAAATTCCCGCAAAAGTCAGAAACGAAACGTCCAAACGTCATAAAAGTCAAAACGTCAAAGGTGACCTCGAAAAACCATGTTATTTTCTATCTCCTAAAATTGGAAAGGTCAATTATCAAATGTCGATTTATAAACTCTCGAACGTCAACGAACTTTGACAGCTGATATATTTTCTAACCTCACAGTGTGGAATTTACAAAACGTCATAACAAGTTGATGAATTTATTCACTGAGGCAGCACTGAGGTCAATCAGCTTTTAGAAATCTTCCGTGCAGTTTTGGGTGCTTGTGCAGCGCTCAAGAGGGATTCTCCTCAGTTCTTCAAATATACAAGAATGGCGGTTTCATAATTTTCAGGGTGGGAATGATCACGTGACTAGTTGCTGTCGTGTCATTGGTTAAAGCTCGAACGGCAACAGCGAAAGTTGAAAGATGGTTATCTCTGAACTGCACCCCGACGTCGCCACGAACAGCACGAACTGCCAACTGCAACGGCAAAGGCTCTTATAAATGACCCTAGAAATGACCACAATCACTTTCACATATTTAACTTCGAACGGCAACAGCAACAGCGAACGACAACTGCAACGTCAAGTTTATAAATCCAGCTTTATGTCAATTCAACGTCGAAAAGAATGCGCATTGCGTTGTTCCCATGTCAGGTGTACTTGCAACGTTGCCATAGAGGGTGCCAAGGTGACGTTTTGTTCCAGCGACCTATATTCTCAATGGCGGAGTGAAAAAATGTCCAACGTGTGCAAAAGACACGGCCTCGTGGCCTTAGGGGTCCCACGGACCTCTGCTACTATAATAAAATCAACAACAAACTACTGTGAATTATTCAGCCTTAGGGGTCCCACGGGCCTCTGCTACTATAATAAAATCACAACAAACTCTGTGAATTATGTTCCAATCAAAGGGGGGGGGGGGTTGAGGCCGGCAAGTTGCTCAAATATGGCCCCGCGCAGAGTCACTACGCCACTGCTAAATTGCTGCTAAAACTGCTAAATTTGGTCATCGTAAAGATTCAAGATCATTGCGTGATGGTTGGCTGTAAACCTCGCAAACAAATAAGGCTTAGCAAACAAAAATAAAAAAAACTGTCGGCGTGACGTCAGGATTTTCAGTACAAGGTCATTGTGAATGTAGCTGCGTTTTTGGCGCGAAAAAAATTCAAACTTTGATCTTCATTTGAAGGATAGACCAATTATGTGATTTTTTTTGGCGGACATTATTGTAAATGAAGTTTTTAATCTTATATCGTAATCATCTTAAAATTAAATTCATGCAAGAATCCCATTGTTGAAAACATTGGTAACAATCGGCCCACGGGATAAAAAAAACAGTTCGTCCGATTTCGAAAATGTTTTCTTCAAAAATTTATCCAATACTTTCACCAGCTATTATTATGCCTCTAGAAATCAGAAAAGCTGATTTATGAAGCAGGTACGCAAGCTGTATAGGTCATAGACAAGGCACAAGTGAAGAGGGCAGTTGACTTATTGGACCTACCTCATCATCATGCAAGCGTTTCGACTCTATTTTTAATTTGGGATCTCTTTCCAAGTTTGTAACAACCAGTACCAGATTGTCGCAGCACCTAACACCCTGTATAGCTTAAGTTTTGCTTGTGTGTGATTTGTTAAAACAGCTGTAACACATTATTTAATAAACCATATACAAGCAAAAGTGAACAAAATACCTTTATATTGAAAAAAAACAAGGCAAAATTCTACATATAAAAAGACATTCAATAACCGCATTTTTAGATACAATAGTAACTCGTCTTTTTATTTCCAGGGATCAAATGTCCAGTATGCAGCAAATTTGTAATTCCAGATGACATAGAGTGTCACCTAGTCATGTGCCTCACCAAACCTAGGCTTTCCTACAACGGTAAGTTTTTTAGAAGCTTTTAAATGTTCCTGATACTTTTGTGAATGTTGTAGCATAAAATAAATCTATTTCATTATATATCAAGATTTTTAATTTTTTGTAACGGAGGATACCTAATTTGACTTGAGATCGTAGTTCAACACGTCTCAAAAGCCGAATTAATCAAGTTATCAAATTCGTTGAAATTGAGGACGAGCAACGAATCACTCAGCTAGTTGTCCTTCACTTTTGACGGATTTGATGCAGAATAGATCTTTCCAATTTTGCCTGTTAGGCTTCGTCGATGGAGGCGACTATTTCCGATTCAGAGTTGGCAGGTCAAGTAAAATTGTCAGAAGTGACAGCCTGTGAGTGAATCATGTGGGAAGTGCTCAGTAACGTCTTCCAGAGCTGTGTGCTTGTGCCCTGTTAGTTCATATACAGTTCCCGATCTACCCCGAATGGGGCGGCATGACCTTATAGCCCGCTAGCGCGCTAGCGGGTAAAAGAAAATTGTTCACATCTGGATTTGTGTTGGAATCTCAAACATTTTCAACGTTTTTAATGGATTTTGGATGTGCCAGAGACCTTCACAGATGCAAAAACCGTACAACCGGGCACAGAACCAAAATTGAACCACTGCCTTCAAGAGAGAAAAACGAAGAAAAACCGTTCAAATCACTGTTGAGTTGACAATTGGACAGCTCCTTGAATGCGCTTCAACCGGAAATGTATGATGACCATTGCCGAAATCTATCTAACAGCCCAGGTAAAATTGGGAAGATCTTACTGTTCAACGACATTATGCTGATATTATGTACTATGCACTAAAAAAAAAAAGGTCTTTTCGTTTGCTCAGTGTGAATTAATATTGACTATCATAATACGTCAACATCTAACATATTTTACTAAATCCACCAAATGTTACTAATATTTTCAAGCCTTGCCAGACGTAGTGGCGGAGGCTATTTGTGGGCGCTTTTTTTTTCGTGATTTTTTCCTCGTTTCCTCGCATAATTTACCTAAATCTTCAGTATCTTCCGAACGGTTAAACATATCGAGTTCGTTATTTCGGTAATCGAATCTTATTTATTGCGGATCGATACCGACGACATTTGAAGATGATTCAAATATAAACAATCTCTAACAACAATAAAGAATGCCCGTGTCGCGAAACTCATCTGAGATTAAGAAAACGTATATATGCTAACCTTTACGTCGTCATATCTTTGGATCTAATGGGGCCTTGCACTGCCACTTTTACACACCGAGGGCGCCACAACCGTTGGGGGCAAATTCGACAATTTTGACGGCGTTGACGCTTCAGTGACCGACGTCCGTCATTTTATGTATTAATTTGAAATTTGGATAACCTCTGTTTCTTGCTTGACGTCTCCAGTCACTGTCAGTTACTGATCAAACTACTCAAACTCCCCTGTTTTTTCCGTCGTTACGGCCGCTTCATCGAAGCAGGCGCCCCCTACAGTAGTGGCGACCTCACGTTGAGTTTTTCAATTGCAAGGCCCCATTGAACTGTGTATTTTTTTCTACATTGAAGTACACATAGTACACCTTGTAACAGCGATTAAAAAACAATTGTTTAATAATTAATTTATACACAAGAAAACTTTGTTTTTGGCATTACAGCAAGCGAGAAACTGTTTTGTTTATACAAATTTCTATATACTACCAAGAAACAAATGAGGCCAAAGCGTAGAAGAATTTTTTCCAAGAAATATTGATTTAGGACTTTTTTCTGACCCATCAGCTTTAAAGAGCGCACACAGTGTGTTGCATGCAACTTATGCTATACTGTCCAAAATCCACTACATAAAGTTAGATGGACATTTTTCATATAAAGCTGAGCTTCTACACAAATAATTGGATATTTGCTTTTTAAAACAAAAACAAAAAACGAAGCTCCGATTGCGGCTAGCCGACATATGGGGCGGCGAAAACCGCCCTCAACGCAATGGTGCAATGGTTTGTTGGAGATGAAATTATTCACCGCTAATTTATACAGGGTGGTCCAGGTTATAGTAGCAATAACTCACTATTCGATGGTCCATCGAAAACTAGGTCGACATGCATAATCCCCCGGTATCTACGCCACTGGACAATTTTGACAAAAGTTATCTACGTCAAGTGATGGGTATTTATTTCATAAGTATTTGTGCCAAATTTGGTAGAAATTGCTTCGATGACTTGAGAGTTATTGCAAAAAGATGATTTTAAAAACTGAACTTTGAAGGGCTCTATCTCCCTTAGGAAGCGTTTTGGAGAAAAATTAAATCATGCAAGTCGACTCAGTTTTCGATGGACTATCGAATGGTGAATTATTGCTACTATAACCTGGACCATCCTGTATATCAAGAAAGTCCTCTTTCAGACTTGCTTTGTACATGTCTTTAAAACTTGAAAATTAATAAAATAATCATCCATTTTCCTTACGTGTTGCATACAATTTTTCTTCCATTTTCGTTTCTTTACTTTTTGCATAAATGGCAATTCTATCTCAGGTGGCATTTTGACAAGTATATTTCGCTATCCCTTCATTGCAGTTTTAGAGTGTTATGGCGTTTTCCACTAGGAGAAAATGTGCGCCCTAACTGCCCCGACCTTGCGCATGGACCAATAGCGAGACAACGAGAGCAAAAAGGACGCACTTTTTCCTTGAAAACGCTATTAGTAATAATTTTTTGGCAACCAGGTTTTAAAGAGTTTCCAGGATAACAACGAAACAATAATGATACTTATTGTATGAGTGTATGTGTCTTATATGATTATACTTTTTGTAATCATGTACCAAAATGAATGATTGCTGCGAAGTAAACCTATTTTCTGGGTGATGCTTCCTATCAAACACTCCGCGATATGGAGAGATGGACTGGTTATATTTCTAAGTTTAGCTTAGCTAACTGTACACTGAGCTGGTAGGTAAACGAAAGGACCTAATATCTGTGCATACTTCGACAATTTGTCTTTGATTGCCTTATTTTGATATCATAACATTGATCGCGTTCATGCCAAGTTAATGATCATTATCGCAATTACGCGATTGCCAAAATTCATATTTGTCGAATTCGATTGGTTGCTTCAGTAGCAGCGCTCTGAGCGCTCACGTTGCATGAACCCGACCATTACATGTGTGAAAGCTTGGTTCTCATATCTGTTTTTCTTTTCTTCTGACATTGCAGAAGACGTTTTGACTGATAACAAAGGAGAGTGTGTTATATGCCTAGAAGATTTAGAACAAGGAAATGTCATAGCTCGCCTTCCTTGTTTATGTATATATCATAAGACGTAAGTTCACACATACACATAAGTATTATGAAAATTATAATTATTTTACGTTCCAGATGCATAGATCGGTGGTTTGACGTTAACAGGTCATGTCCAGAACACCCAGGCGACTAGTAGATAACAATTTCGTTGAAACCAGACAGCTGTACATTGTGTAAATAAATAACACCCTTTTTTACTTTGAAAGGGCATGAAAAATCGTGAAAAACAATCTTAAAAAATACTACAGCAACAGTTATTGTATACACTATAAGCATACATACTTATATATGCAAGAATTAAGTCAAGTAGTTACTTACATCTAATTTATAATACTACCGTGCATAATAATTGTTATATGAAATAATTTTATCATTTTCTACAAAAGTTTGTAATATACATATAACAACAATAACCTATCGTGGACATCACCGAGGAAGATATTGTTACTCTGCATTTACATATCGGTTTATTTGTAATATCCTAGAAACCTATATAATACCAGGTGGTTCCTAATATACCTACATGAAAAATGTTTTCAAGATTTTGTTTACCAATATGTATTGTTATATACAAAAGTGATGATGGGCAGCAGCAGTACCATTATTTAATAAGTTATTATGAAGTTTATACTAACGCCATATTGTTTTAAAAGTTTATGTTGAATAGGAAACTAAAAATATTCTTATTTGAATAAAATTCGTAAATAAAAATGAAGAAAAATCTAATGTGTCACCACAAGACTTCTCAAAGTCAAAAAGCGGTGAAATATTTCCCATTCCACAATCAGTGGTAATAGGAGGTTTCATCCAAACTACCTCACCTGTCCTCCATGAAATCCGAGATGAAATCTGTACAAACAACATTAAGCCCATAAGACACGACCATATTTTCATGCTAGAAATCTGTGGCTAGGAACTACGTTGTTACTGAATTCGTAAGCTTCTGGCCATATGTACATGGATTCCTAGAAATAAGGGAAATATTTACTATGGTAATTTTGTAGTGTCTCTCAGGCGTTTGGCTGGAAACGGTGGGTACTTGCATGTTTTTTTTTATTCAGATAGATCAAACGGAACAACCGTCGTATTTAATCAGGTATCGTAAGCGGCAAAAATAGTTGTCCCCCTCAAAAATCGTTTTCATCCTACCATCATCTCGTGTCCACCAAATTTTAATATAAATATCTTAATCACCAACATGCCTGCAACTGGCAGTACGGCAATGTGCAGAGGAAAACCAGCAGCGTGGTCAGGGAGGCTGACGAAGTCAGGAACGTACCGGCGCAGAGCGTGGATGTGTCGGACATCCGCACCTGCGGTTCAGGGGTCACAGACGGAGTCTAGGTCAACAGTGTGCTTGTTGGCCCCAGTGCTTGAATGGATCGACCACCAAAATTCCGGCACCACATTGTTGCTCGGTGAGTCCAGCAAGTCAGGGAAAGGTTACAGTGAGCCCAATGGTTAGAACTCTACGTGCCAGGTGAAACCACGTTCCATCAACTCTCCCGATAAATCCAGAGTCTTAATCACCAAAGAAAACCGAAGAATTGAAAATTCGTAACTATTGACCCGTAGGTCGTACCTACTGATGTGAAATTTTTGTTGAAAGAAAGTTCAAATTTTGCTCTTCTAAATATAACTTTGTATACATACGTATTAATGTATTTTAATAAGAAATGCAGAAGGTACTTGTCTGCATATCGTGACTTTTTAGATCCAGCCGGCTTCTGAAATGCAGCACTTCATCGGCGATCCTGCGCCACACTAGATTGTTTTTATTATAATCCACCTTTCCCATGACAGAAAGCACTAGCGCGCATACCAGTGAGCGCATACTCCATCTAGTACAAACGGCTACTACAGACAGCTAGTTCTGGGTTCACAGGTATGCGTGAAACTCTCATGGGAAAGGTGGATGAGCTACCCATGGAGTTGAAATCTTTCCCGAAAATCCTTTTGTTAGGACTACATGATGTGACGGACGGACAAAGCGAGGACAGGGGGCCAATTTTTTACTCTTCGCAACTTTAAGAAACGTTCGCAAGTTTGCAATTTCTGTAAATTCCAATTTTTGAGCCATAGTTTCTTTACGTATGCGCATCGATGCGCACGTTTTCATACGTTTTGCTGCGAGCGGACCTGGACCGGTGCAAGTCACTTTGCGTATACGCTTTTATGATGAAGTGAGGTTAGGTATTAATGTTTTCATTGTTATGAATAGAACAAACAGCATTGCTGAAGGTATGTGGCGATCATGGTGCCGAGTTAGGCGGGTAATGAGATACAGCACGGAATAACTTCACGAATGCGTCCTAAATAAAGAATTACTCACTCTTCTGTCATTCTTTTCAATCTTTGTCAGCTCCACTTTAAAACTTGTCGATGATGTTTCATTTTTTTCTTTTCATCGTCTGCAGTCTGCAGTAAAGCTTCGCATTTGCTTCCCACCAACGAGTTCCAGGTTTTTGGAAATAGGTAATAATGTTCAGTTGCCTTCAAACTGAACAACAAATTCAACTGTGAGTTGAAGTTGATAGATCTTGTCAAAATATTACGAAAACTCATAAACCACTTTGTAGAGTTCGGCCTATTGTCAAAGATACAGCCCTTCATAGTTGATTTTTTTCGGATTTCAAAAATTTGTAACTCAGGAGCATTTCGACAAAATTAGCCTACATTTAGCGTTGACTGGTTTTATCGGTTATTTTTTCAATTTTTATAATGGTACAGGATGTTCACGTATAAATTGGAGGCATTCCGCTCAAACATAGTTTCAAAAATTCGAGACCACTTTTTTTTCGCAGGTTTCGAAAGCACTAAAATTTTCTGTCGTCTATCGCGAGTCATCGAGAATTTTTCTCAAATTAGACACGTGTATGTTATTGTTATTATAGAAATTGATTCAGCTTTTCATCCTGATTATATAAATATACGTATATCCCACTCGATAGGTTAGTTAAGAAAACTACCAAGCCATACCATGCGTTTATCTACGAAGACCCAATTCGAACGTTTTTCGTTTTGCGAACACTGCTTATAGGCCAGGCGGTAGGTCATTCTGGATAGAAAAAATTCCGACCAAAGCTTTTATGGTGTCAAACTCTTCCTAAGGTGAGTAGGTATCTACCACTGAGTTTCCGCCCAAAAACGAGTTGTGCTGATTCCTCCACATCTGCCCAAAGGTAAAAGATGTCTTGAAGGTGCAAAAGAACCTGGTTAACCTCCGTACTTTTTCATTTTATTTGCCTCAATGCAAACGCACAACTCTTACGCAAACATTGGAAGCATTTGTCATCATCTCTGTGCCAGTCTTACTGTTGAAAAAAAAGATTTCTTTGTGCGGGTCAGATAAATCACATTTGATTGTTTTTCCACAAAAGAAAACGATGGAGCAACATGTATTTTGGATGTTTTCTAATAACTCGTACCCACTGAACCCATTTATGGTGCTAAAATTTCAATAACAGCATTTTTGAAGATGTTGCCCGCTAAGAAGTGAATAATTTTCACCCGCCTGTTCAGCAGCAATTTTTTCAATTTTACCAAACACCGTTCTCGAAAATGTTATAGGGAATGACAAGCTGGAACTCTTTTCTAATGATATTAATATCTGACTTAACCGCGGCACGCTTTTTGAAAGTGTAGGAAACTGATTTCTTCTCGAGCTGTTCTATTTTATCCGCGTGCGGCCGTGCCTACTTGACATAGACCGGACTGATTACAAAAGCTTGGAAATGTACTCTCTTCCAGCTTTAAAACATGACTATTATTGATAAAATAATATATAATTTCTTCATAAATCAATGTACAAAGTCTTAATAATAATGGTCGTGTTTTAAAGCTGAAAAAGAGTACATTTTTAAGCTCGTGTAATCAGTCCGGTCTATGTCAAGTAGGCACGGCCGCACGCGGGTGAAATAGGATCGCTCGAAAAGAAATAAATTTTTTAGGCTTTCAAGTGCGTGCCGCGATTAAGCCAGGCACGATATAGTTAAAGAAGAGTTTGAGCTTTTCATTCCTTATAAAATTCTCGCAAACGGTGTTTGGTAAAATTGAAAAAATTGCTGCTTAAAGGCGGGTGAAAATTATTCACTTCTTAGCTGGCAGGATCTTCAAAAATGCTGTGATTGAAATTTTAATACCATAAATGGGTTCAGTGGATACGAGTTGATAGAAAACATCCAAAATACATGTTGCTCCATCGTTTTCTTTTGTGGAAAAACAATTAAATGTGATTTATCTGACCCGCACAAAGAAATCTTTGTTTCAACAGTAAGACTGGCACAGAGATGATGACAAATGCTTCCAATGTTTGCGTAAGAGTTGTGTGTTTGCATTGAGGCAAATAAAATGAAAAAGTACGGGGGTTTAACAGGTTCTTTCGCACCTTCAAGACATCTTTTACCTTTGGGCAGATGTGGAGGAATCAGCACAACTCGTTTTTGGGCGGAAACTCAGTGGTAAATGCCTACTGACCTTAGGAAGAGTTTGACACCATAAAAGCTTTGGTCGGAGTTTTTTCCAGATTGTAGTGATTTTACCGACATACCGCCTGGCCTATTAAAAATTGGCACACGGAAACGTATACGTAAATCTTCGTACGCAAATTTGCGCATACGCAACTTGACGTATATTCTCAAAAATTGGCCCCCAGGCGACCGACCGTGTCATAAAGGGGACCCGAAGCCGCACATTTTACAGTAACGATTCTACCACCATTCTCTTCCTTACGCAATTTTGAGTCGATGTAGATACGGAAGAATGGGATTTACTTACGTTAACTATTCCATTTTCGCACTTGAACATCGCCCAACGTTTGACAGCTAGCCGACCGCTACGTGCGACATTCCGACATTGCTCATTGCAGGAAAGAACACAGAGGGAAAGAAGGAATAAAATACAGAAAAGGGGAAGCAAGTCGCGAAAAATAGGTAGTTGATAGGCAACCAACAATACAGCTTAAGAACAGCGAGAATGGAATGGCGACGAGTAAGGAAACTGAGCGATGTTCCAGTGCGAAAATGGAATAGTTAACGTAAGTAGGTAAATCGCATTCTTCCGTACCTACGTCGACTCAAAACTGCATAAGGAAAAGTACAGCTACAGGAAAAGGAAGGGAATGGTGGTGGAATCGTTACTGTAAAATGTGCGGCTTCAGGTCCCCTTTATGACACTGTCGGCCGAAGACATAAACGTTTGGAGAAGTGCGCTAATAAACTAATGTAGTCAGTTGGAACCACATACGTTGGAACGCACCTAACTATTTAGATTGGTAGTGGCATCACTGGCAGTCAGACATCCTTGCATGAAACTAAATGTCAAGATTGTCAAGTTGACAGTAAACATTGAGGTTAAATGGTAAAAACAATCTGGTTTGTTTCCCCTTTTACTTTGTGCCTCATCTAAACAAGTAATATTTCAGAGCTCCGAAATTAGCATGGCACTCATCAAAAAGCTGCACCCTTCAGTTGAAGAACTGCTGCCAATAGAGGAAATCGATTGTCCTGATTGTTCAAAAAAGTTCAAATCAACTTCACACCTGAACTTGCACCTGGCCAAAACTCATAAGAAACCCAGTCTGATCGCTTCAGAACACTGCATAAAAAACTATCATTGTCCAGAAACCGCATGCAAATACCACCACATTGGCTTCTTCAAAACTCTGAAATCCTTGAGGCAACACTACCAAAAAGTCCACTTGAACAAAACCTTTGCCTGCCAGTCTTGCAGCAAATCATTCCCCACAATGATTTTGCAGAAACGACACAGCGAATATTGCAATTCAACTTTTCAATGTTGTGACTGTGAATGTTTCTACTTCACATATGAAACTCTACTGACCCATGCACGGCGAAAAAAGCACCGCATATTAAACAAGGAGCTCTACAGAAAACAAGCTGATATACCACCAAAAATTGTGATACTGCAGAACGTACAGTTTTTGAACGTTCAAGAACAATCAAGTCAAACTGACACTGTGAAAGTGAACAGAGGAACTCAAGTTGAATTTGAGCCGAGCCCAAACAGTGTAGGAACACAAACAGACGAGAATAAGCTTGATACGTTAGTTTCATTCGGGTTGAATTCAGAACTAGAGAACGGCTTGAAGAAAAATTCGACCAGCACTCAAACTAGGCAGCACAATTCAGACTTGCTAAGCTTTGATGAATCAGTTTTCAGCAACATGGAAACTCAGACTCGAGAAGACGATTTGTTCAACTGCGATTATTACTCGCACATGCACACACAAACTTGTGAAGATCTCCTCTTCAGCGACATTGGTTTCAGCGATATTCAAACGCAAACTGCCGACGAGTTGAGGTCTGTTGAAAGTCAAACTATTTGTGATTTAATAGAGGACAAGGATATGACTCATATGGAAACGCAAACCGATTTAGATTTCGATCAGCTGTTTGAAAGTATTCAATAAAACTTATCATTATAAAATTGTTAGTTTCTGTTTCTGACCAGCGCACCTCACTTTATAGCCCAGTCATTATGGGTTTGGGTTTTCACCCTCATGTACTGTAAGGCTAAAAATTAGTGCACGCCTTTTATCAACAGTGCTGAACAACCAGATGAACAACATATCAAAATTACGTACTGTCGCACATTTGAAACGGTGGCTCGTGTGGAAACACGCCGACCATCGGACTTGCAGCCCACAGCAAAAACACAAGTCTTCCGAGGCGCCTTGTTCTGTAAATTGTAATAATTATAATCTCGCTTTTCAAGATTTCACGTATATTCGACCTTCGCGTGATCGCTAGTGATGGGTTGTTATTCAACTATCTGTTATTTTTCGACTGTTATTCGAAAATAACAATAACAACCTGTTATCTCGGTTGAAATGTAACAGATACAAAATAACAGTTTGCCCGGATCATCGACGCCCGGCGCGATCAACTGATCAACAGTGAACGCCTAAACAGATACAAAATAACACTTTACCCGGTTCGTCGACGCCCGGCGCGATCAACAGTGAACGATTAAACCATAGACTAACCACGGGTTCCACCAAAAAATTTAAGAGCGGTTTAAGCTAAACCGAGTTTGAACGGATTTTTTTCTGGTCAATTCTGGTAGATTCATTATGGAAAATACGTTAAATCACTTGAATCGCAAGTATACCACCCTTTCTTTGATTACCCAACGTGAAACCTGAATTTACATTGATAATTTGGCCAGAATCCATCAAATGAAATCTCGAGTTAGCTATCAGCTGGTTAAATATTTTGGTGGAACCCACAGTAAACCATAGACTGACTAAACAGATACAAAATAACAGTTCACCCGGCTCGTCGACGCCCGGCGCGATCAACGGTGAACGACTAAACCATAGACTGACCGTTTGGTATTGTATCTGTTTAGATACAATAGTATATTATTCAACAAGCGGGTAATGATTGCTTGTTACTCATGAGGATGCAGTTTGCCGACACGAGCCTTGACGAGTGTCGTAAAACATCCGAATGAGTAATAGCCGAGGGGTAAACCGCTGGGGAACTCTTTTGTACAAGGTGGAGGAACTCATGAGGAACTCTAGAGGAACTCCGAGGAACTCTGGAAGAACTCCGAGGAACTCAGGGGAACTCTGGAGGAACTCCGAGGAACTCAGGGGAACTCTGGAGGAACTCCGAGGAACGCAGGGGAAATCTCGGGGAACTCCCGGGGAACTCTCGAGGAACTCTTGAGGAATGCGCATGCGCATCCAGCTGCTTTTATGTATAGTGCAGTTGCAGCGGCGTGTGCTGCCCGATGGCTCGATGCCCTGAAGGCAGACTGCAGTACTGCACAAAACTATGGTGTTGCCGCACGCCGTCTCATAATATCAATCTAGTAAGTACACTGCACGCTTAATGAAGTGAAAAGCAATATTATCAGGCAAGTTTTATCCAGTTTATCAGGTGTTATTTTATAATTTCTACCCGAGTTTCTACCCTGTACCCGCCTGTACCTGATTATCTCCACTCTATTTTTCTAAATTTGTAGCTTTGTTCAAGTACCACAGGGCCGAATTAACGTATTGGAGGCCCCTGTGCAGGCAGATTCTTGTCTAAGTTGTCTAATATTTTCGGTCCCATAAAAGCATAAAACCTTGATATAGCAGAGTATAGCCCAGGTATACGTTATTTCAGAATGTACTCTTACACTTCCATGGCCGCCCGAGATGACAATCATTCTGAAATAACAAATACAGTCGTGAAAGAATTGTTTCGTACAGCTCCATTGTCAAGTACAAGGTGCCCCAGAAATACCTGGCCAAACGTTATGGGAGATAGCCCGAGGCAAATCAAGATACCCATTTTTTGTTATGGAAAGCTAATAAGCTAATAAGAAAGATCCAGGGTGTACAAGTTGGCAAAAATTATCCTTCACAGCATCATAATATTATCTTCTGGGTTAAAGCTCCAAATTGAATTAAATTCTGTGTGCTTACCCTTCTAATGAAGGGCTGATTTATGAAAATATTTTTGTTGAAGTGTCACATTCCAGTTACTAGAAAAAAATTCATGGAATTCGGAGATTTTCCGTATTTTTTTCTGGTCAATGGAAAGTGACACTTCAACAAACATATTTTCATGAAATAGCTCTTTATTAGGAGGGTCAGTCAGTATACAAAATTTTACTCAATTTGGAGCTATTACCTAGAATATATGATGCTGTGAAGTTTCATTTTCACCAACTTTGACACCCTGTATCTTTCTTTAAACTTTCGTTGAAAAATGTATACGGGTATCTCAGTTTGGCTCGGGCTTTCCCCCACAAGGGTTTGACCGGGTATTTCTGGGACACCTTGTATAAGTACAGGGTGTTGAATACCTTGATGACTTTTTGAATCTTTTGTCAATAACGCATAAACGATTTAGGTATCAATAATATCAATAACATCAAGTTAAATAAAAGCAAAATAATCCATTGGTATGTGCACCAAATTTGGTCAAAAGCACAAACGGTTCAAAATTACGGTAAACCCCGCCGATTTAAAAAAAAATAAAAAATTCAACGCTCCTTGTGAAGAAAACATTTGAAGCATTTTAGAATTGCAAGTTTTTATATCTTTCGGCTCCATTTTTGATGAGGAATCCGCCTTCAAAGTTAGTAACAACCAGTACCTAACACCCTGCATATTTTATCGTTTTTCTTTTTGGGTTTTGATATTTTAGTACCTACCTTTTTGGTTGTGTTGTATTTTTTGTTACAATATATTTTTTTGTTGACTGCTTATTAAATCAAGTTTCGTTGTTGCGAGGACACATTTTTGCATATTTATTCCATAACTAGTGCATAGCCCTTTCACATCTTGAAATCTCTAGCTTTTTCAGAACGATGAAGGTGCCTATGTGCCTACCTTTTTAATGTCAACTATTTGTTTTTTTTTTAGGCTAGTAAAAGCGTAGAGGTAAAGCGTACTGAACTTTTTTTTTTATTCATTCTAAAACGAAAAACTCTGGTTTCGTATTATCAGTCTTATTTTCAAGCCGGACTTCATGGTTGCCTACATCTGGTTACATTGCTATATTGGCCGCCATATTGAAATCTCTTACAAGTGGAACGTTCGATTTTTTTTTTCTTATCGTTGCACATATTTTTGAAAGGGTGCAATTGTATTCAGATACTTAAACAAATTCTTTTTGCATGCAAAAGTATGCTCCTTTAAAGAAATGTCCTATTGAGACGCCCGGTGAAGGCATAGGTATTCACTCGTTTTAAATCGACTTGGCGACATTTAAAAAAAAATCATATCTGCCTAAATACAGGTGTAGGTATTCGATATTAAACTAGGTAGGTACCTACTCAAATTCGAAATTGGTAGGTATTGCCATCGGTATTATTGCTATTTTATTTGCGCCTTTTAATCTCGCTTTTAATGAAAAAAAGAACTAATTTTCATGACGAAGTTCAACATTTCCTACCTACATACACCCCATTCAGATTGCAAATTGGGTACTACGAGGGGACTAGGACTTTTTAAATAAAAAATAAAGTGACACATTGGGGGGCTAACGGCTATGGCTGATTGCACCTGCAAAGTTTTGGCACAAAACTATTAGCGGCCATCAGCCCCGTATCCCCCCAGTGCTCCAGCTTGCCACTTTTTTTTATTCGATTTTATTCATGTATCTTAAAAATTAATTTTTTTAGAACTAAATTTGCTAATAGGTTGGTCATTATAAATTTATCAAGGAACTATCTCTTGAATACAAAGAAACAAGTTGTTAACCAGCCTGTATACCTACATAGTATTGTATTGAATCAAAAAAACAGAAGGAACTCCCGGGAACACAGGAGGAACTCCGGGGAACTCAGGAGGAACTCCGGGGAACTCAGGAGGAACTCCGGGGAACTCAGGAGGAACTCAGGGGAACTCCGGGGAACTCTGGAGGAACTCCGGGGAACTCTGGAGGAACTCCGGGGAACTCTGGAGGAACTCCGAGGAACTCAGGGGAACTCCGGGGAACTCTGGAGGAACTCTGGAGGAACTCTTGTCTAAAAGGAACTCTTTTGTACAAATTTCTTCAGCGGTTCACCCCTCGGTAATAGCCGAGGTAATATCCATTACCCGCGAGTAGAATACTATGCTTTATCCAGTCTTATTGAAAAATACAGGCATGTATGCGATGCGCGTGATAATGCGTGCATTATTCAATAGGATTAGATAAAATAACAATAATAACCAGTTTACCCCGATCGTCGACGCCCGGCATTAGTTGTTAGTTGGTTCTGTTACGTTTGTCGTTATTGTGATATTGAGAATCCTGGTTAATTTGTGAAATAACAGATTAAAGCTGGATTCATAGTTGCAGTAAGTTAAGAAATAAGAAGTAACAGTAAGAAGTAAGGAAAATAAACATGCGCAAAACAATATCACCATTCATAGTGGCAGTAAGGTATGCAGTAAGCGTTAGCAGTATGAAATAAGAATAGGCTACTTCGTTTGGGCAGGTGCGCATGCTTGAAGGCTCAAAATTTTGTAAACATTCGTACACCTGTCAGTTGAATGGCAACGCTGCATGCTCTGTCTAGCCGCCTGACCAACTACTGGTTTCTGGCTGTCACTTTTACACACACCGTAAACGCATCTCTTCGTAGCTTTTTTGAACTTCTTTCTCGGTACAGTTATATCCAACAAGTTGTGTTCTATCGTCAAAACATGAGCAAATGAAATGAAGGTCGGGTAGAAACGAGAAATGTCATCATAATTGTCACAAGTGACAGTTGGCGCCGATGTCTTGTTGTTTTGAGCGCTGTTGCCATTTTCGTTGTTCCTGAACTTCCACAAATGATCATTGAACTTAATTTCAATAAAACATTTCCTTTGAATATAAAAAATGGTATCTAACATTCAACCAAATTATTTGTGGAATTTTAGGCACACTACAATATTTTTTAGTGTTAATTTTCAATATCAGTGTACGAAACTATGAAATTCGCGCCACACATGCGCACTCAAAAAAACCGAAACGAAGGGACCTATTAAGGAAATGGTCCAATAGGCGAAATTCAGTGCTATATCTGCGCTGGCGCAACCATGCTAGGGGATTTGAGAATAGTGCCATATGCTAACACATGTAAAAAGCGTAATTTCAACATTGTCTATTATTGAAACGGCTGGAAATGAAACTTTCAAATAAGCTATGGAAAAAAGAGTGTTCTTGATCTTTCATTGTGTTCAAGACCAGCAATGATGGATCAGTTCTAGATACACAATGAGCGAAAATATGGCAACGTGTTTATCAGTTGGTGTGTTTTTGAAAATACCGCCCTACTTCTGGTATTCTTCTCTGCCTTACGGTTGCCGTCCTGTCTGTCAGTGGCATAAAACTGCATGTAAACAAATGGTAACTAAAATTTTATCGGGTTATATGTATAATATATCAGAGGTTTTGTGTTTTCTGTTTTTTTTTTCAAAAATGACGGGCAGTTTGTTGAGTGCCTGGCTGCAAAAACCGTACGAAAAGAACATTACAGTTCCATTTCATGTGTGTTCTCAAAAAACATCACCTTCTAGGCAACCAGTTATACACTGAAAACGGCTTTTTCGTTCTTTTCGGAACACTATACGCGCGGAATTAATTTTTTCGACAGCAATGCACATGGACAACATCATTCCGCATAATCTAGCATGGAAATCAGGAGTTTCTTGTCATCTATTTTCCTTTGTTGAATCGATGGCTGAAAATCTGCAGGTTTTGACTTTTCCTAGCTCGCGCAGACGCATGAGTTCCATCCCCTAGCTTTGCGAACCTACAGCGCAACTCGTGCCGCTGAATATCGCATATTCCATTTCTTACTGCTTATTGCTTACTGATCGTATCAGAGAATAGCGATCGTATAGCATCGTGCCATATCGTGCGGGTTCGTGTGCACTCCTTGGTGAATTTTGAAATTCTCTGTTGGTACCTACGACTGACTTTGACGGTTGACGGAGCCCGAGTCTAACCTAACCCATAAATTCTAAAATGAATTATTCGTGGTCATTCATTAGTCAAGTCGCACGTGGTGGTGGTCGAAAGTGCATCGCGATGGTACAAGAACAAGAAGCCAAGAAACAAGACTCGGACTGTTAAGTGAACAGCTGAGCTGTCATATTATTGTGTCAACAACGTCAACTATTGCGCATGCCTATTTCTTACTTTTTGCAAACTCTGAATCATTCCATACTGCTTAACGCTTACTGCTTACCTTACTTCTTACTGTTATTTCTTGTTTCTTAACTTACTGAAACTATGAATCCAGCTTATTAACAGTATCTGTAACAGTATTTTTAAATAACAGTTGAAAATAACAGTAACAGGGTGTATCTGTTACGTAAAAATAACAGTTTTGCCCATCACTAGTGATCGCGTGCTTGCCAGACTCGCGTAGCTCTGTAATTATTCTCCCCACTCTATATCTCAGGGCCGCTATTCTTGAATCGTGTGAGAAAAGTCCTTGGGAGTTTTTTATAATCCGTACTACACTTCTGTAGCGAAAGTTGCCTAAAAACCACGATTTTAGGCAACATTCGCTACATCAGTGTACTGCGGAATGTATTTTACTCCCAGGGACTTTTCTCACACGATTCAAGAATAGCGGCCCTGGTCTCTGGTGCTTGCCTACCCGAACTGTCAAATCTTGCGCATGCCCACTGAAACACAAAATCCTCATGGAAAACTAGCCCAGTCAATGAAAGCATAATTTAGGAGAATACACCTATCCCACCGCGATATCAACTCGGGAACCCCCTGCGTGCGCCAGTGTCATGGGGAAATTTTGCTTGGGGTTTGGACATAATTGGCTATTCTGGTAGTAGGTTGTTTAACTTATAGTAGACTAAACTGCACATGTTCAGTTCATTTTCTGTTGATTGTTTACAAAGGCATTTTTGAGGTTAATTTTCAATTTTATCTGATGAGTGTCATACATTTGATCCTGCATACCATAACCATAATTACTAATAATTTTAGTTAGGTAGTACCAGTTTTTACTATGGTTTTCAATGCACAAATGCATACTGTTGCAATGAAATGACAAAAATGTGGAACTAGAGAATTGACACTGACAGTAGATAATATGCACCGATACCCGTCAGACTTGCCAACCTCAATTTTGAATATAGTTATATTGCCTGCGCACTGGGTCCAAAATTGTCCGACGGGATTGGTGTATAGCGAAAATAAATAGTGTAGTTCTGAAAATTGGTAGAGATGTTCTCGAAAGCTTGCTGATTACTGTGTAGAAAGTATCCCCATCGATAGGGGGTGTGGAATCGCCGCCATCTTGGATTATTGGTACATTTGAAGTATTTTTTGCAAATATCTCGGTTGAAGGCGATCTCAAAAAACGGCTTAGTTTAAATTACAGGCCATCAAATTGTCTACAAAAAAGTTGCGTATCACTTTCACGTATCTGTCAACTTCGGAGAAATTGGCCTGTGAGCGTCAGGTGCGAGTCGTGGAGGAGATATTTCATTTCTCACGGTGTTTTTGCAGAATAACGAAAAACTACAATGCAGTGCCGTTTAGTTAATCTTCATTAATGAAGAATGAAATGAAAAAAATTTTGCCCCCACTTCAAAAATAGTTGCAGCGGTACGCTAGCAAAATGACCCTGATTCTGCATTTTGTGATACTGCAATGAAATTTGGCATATGCAAACTACGTAGACTTTCAAGTGATTTGACCCGCAGCACTCAAAAATGTGTCCATTAGGGGGCGACTGGGGGCCCCTCCAAATTTCAAGATGTCAGAATTTTTCCCATGCACCATTCAGTACCACCCTATCTACCGTACAGGACCCAAACAACATTGTTCTTGACCATCATAACATTTTTCGTCATGTCAATTCCATTCTCCTTACAGAAAAAAATTATTTCTTTGTCTGGTCAACAAGTCGAGAAATACCGGGTGTTTATAAACGTTTGTTATCAAATCGCCTTTGGAATCTCCTATCACTCTTTCAAATCGTGCCTTTCACTGCGACTTTTGGCCTGACCAAAGCCTGCCGCGATCACAGACGTTTATAAACACCCGGTATATATTGATATATTTTTTTGGACCACAAATAGATAGTTGAGTCGTTTTTGTGTGATCATCGATAAATCCGCATCCCCTTGATTCATTTATGAAAACAAAAGTTTTGCTGTTCTATTCTTTAACGAAGGGGTGACCTCAACTTACCATTATTTTCAACATCACCTATTTCAATGTTTTATCCCTAAAAATATGATTATTATTGTACTAATATATAGCTTGAAGTTTTCTTCAACGGTGTGGATGATGAAACGGCCTCAGATTTCACCTGGAAGCCGTGCATATTAATTTTTCTGCAAGGCCGTCAAATTTGGCATTTTTGATTTTCTACCGGGAGCGGCCAAAATGTCAATACACACCACACCGCCCAAGAGCACCGGTTGCGGTACTTTCGCACCAACTCTCATTTCAGTATCACAAAATGCAAAATTGTCAGGCGTGAATATCGTTTTCCGCTAGAACAAACCGGTGCTCTTGGGCGGAGTGGTGTGTATTGACATTTTGGCCGCTCCCGCTAGAAAATCAAAAATGCCAAATTTGACGGCCTTGCAAAAAAATTATTATGTACGGGTTCCAGGTGGAATCTGAGGCCGTTACATCATCAACATCGTTGAAGAGAACTTCAAGCTGTATATTAGTGTAACAATAATCAAACTTACCGGGGTAAAACATTGAAAAAGGTAATGTTGAAAATAATGGTAAGTTGAAGTCACTCCTTTGTTTGTTGAAAAATAGCACTGCAAAAGTTTTCTTGTCATAAATGAATCAAGAGAATGCGGGTTTATCGATGATCGCACAAAAACTACTCAACAATCTATTGGTGGTCAAAAAAAATAATATTTTTCAATTTGTTGACCAGGCAAAGAAATTATTTTTTTTCTATAAGAAGAATGGAATTGACATGACAAAAAATGTTATGATGGTCAAGAACAAAGTTGTTTAGGTCCTGTACGGTAGATAGGGCGGTACTGAATGGCGCATGGGAAAAATGCAGACATCTTGAAATTTTGAGGGGCCCCCAGTCGCCCCCTAATGGACAAATTTTTGAGTGCTGCGGGTCAAAACACTTGTAATTTTGTGTAGTTTGCATCTGCCAAATTTCATTGCAGTATCACAAAATGCAGAATCAAAAAGCGTACCGCTGCAACTAAAAATATAGGGGGGTTATTTAAAAAAAAATTAAAACATTTTTGGGAGGAATTTATGAGTGATCCATTTATGATTCTGTGTTTATGATACAAGGTGCAAAAGACAAGACCGCGCGTAAATCTGCAAAGCCGCATCTAAACATCTGAAAATAATCGTAACGGACATTTTCAGGTGTTGAGAATGTTGAGATGCGCTTTGCAGGTTTACGCGCGGTATGGAAACAAGTAGCAAAGTTCTCACGGGGGTGAGTCTCATGAGCGCATTTTCGGAGTGTAGATGAGTACACTGTTCACTGTTACCTGTGAACAGTGTCTCAAAACTACCACAAGAAATCATCAATCTTACAATCTTTATGAAAACACGAGTAGTCAATAATAGCCCAGGCGCCAGGGAAAACAAAAAGGAAATAATTGTTTCCTGGCTGGAAACTAGCTTAAAACGATCTGTGTAGCTTAGGTTTTGACATACTAGTTTCCCCCCTTTCGGAAATGTCGGCGTCATGTTGCCATCATCAACAAGAAGTGCACCAGCGTGATTTTTGCCGAATATCTTAATTTTGGGTCATCTGACAGCAAAAGATGTAAGGAGTCATTTTGAAGCCTATGAAATTCCCCACAGTTTGGTTTTTCAATCAATTTTCTGCGACCTATGGTCTTTGAGATAGAGCTTCTGGAAGCGAGAGTCATTGTCGTGAAAGCTCCATGGCCACTTGACTCGAAAAACTAAAATGTCCATGTGACAAAAAAAAATTCAAAATGAAATTACTCGAGAATTTTTCATGCTATAGTTGTGGTGATGGTCTTAAAGTCTTTCCCTTGAATAAATAAGTAAAAATCCATTGTTCTTGAAGTGGTGTTGTATAATGTAGAAGGTATATATTGAAATAATCTTGAAACTACACCACAATTTTCCTATTTTTCTTTTACCAACCGGTTTCGCCTTTCGGCATCGTCAGGGCTTGTATAATATGTAAAATATTTTCTTTTTTGGAGAAATTAGTAAAATTTTTTGACATTCGTTAAATTTTACTAATTTCTCCAAAAAAGAAAATATTTTACATATTATACAAGCCCTGACGATGCCGAAAGGCGAAACCGGTTGGTAAAAGAAAAATAGGAAAATTGTGGTGTAGTTTCAAGATTATTTCAATATATACCTTCTTTCCCTTGAACCGTAGATTACGAATATTGAAAAGTCAAAAACGTCACATTGTACATATACAGGGTGTACTACGGGAATCAAATCAGAACAGAGAAATTTGACATATTTCTTCGATTTAGCCTATGCGAAACTCTGAGCACTTATCACGACTCCAATATCAATATGCATTGCTCTGTAAGCTTCACTTGATACACTTACGAAGTGGTCAGCTCACAGCCTTCCTGTAAAATGTTTTGAAGGCCCTCTAAAATCATCAAAATTTACAGTAGCAAGAAATGTATGTAACAGTATATTATATACCAAGAAACCAAAGTGAATTTTTGATCCCTTGAGTGAAGTTTGTTGCTCGAGGGCCCTTTGGGTCCAAATCCCCAAATTAAAAATCCACTTTGATCCCTTGGTATATAATATACTGTTATATACATTCCTTGGTACTGTAAATTTTGATTATTTTGATGATTTCAGAGGGCCTCCAGAACATTTTACAGTAAAGCTGTGAGCTGACCACTTCTTTAGTGTATCAAGTGAAGCTTATAGAGCAAATCCATATTGATATTGGACTCGTGTTTGGTGCTTAGAGTGTCGCATATAGGCTAAATCGAAGAATTATGTAAAATTTCTCTGATCTGATTTGTTCCCTCAGTACACCCTGTATATATACAATGTGACGTTTTTGACTTTTCTATATTCGTAATCAACGGTTCAAGATGAAGAGTTCAAGACTATCACCGCAACTATAGCATGAAGGATTCTCGAGAAATCTCATTTTGAAATTTTTTTGTCACATCGACATTTTAGTTTTTCGAGTCAAGTGGCCATGGAGCTTTTACGACAATGCCTCTCGCTTCCAGAAGCTGTATCTCAAAAATTGTAGGTCGCAGAAAGGTTATTTAAAAACTATTCTGTAGGGAATTTCATTGGTTTCAAAATGCTTCCTCACATCTTTTGCTGTCAGATGGCCCAAAATCAAGATATTCGGCAAAAACCACGCTGGTGCACTTCTTGTTGATGATGGCGACATGACGCCGACATTTCCGAAAGGGGGGAAATTAGTATGTCAAAACCTAAGTCACACAGATCGTTTTAAGCTAGTTTCCAGCCAGGAAACAATTATTTCCTTATTGAGCCGATTTTTGCTCCCTGGCGCCTGGGCTAATAATACAATAGTAAAACAACAGAATGACATCAACCAAAACTAGAAAATATCCTGAATGAGTGAGAATTACACCTATATCGATCACAAGCACGGAGCCAGAAGCAGCTTGTTGAGTTGAACCATAGCGCCGCGACTTGAAAATCGCATCCGCATATAAGTGCATAAGTATGGATTCCGCATAAAAATAGAGATATCTTCCTTGAGATATCAGATATCTTCCTTCCAATCAGGTTGATTTTTCACAAAAAATTTCTTTATTTCTTTCTGCATCTTTCGTTCGCTGGATGTATGCATGTATCTAGAACAGTATGCAAGATTCCTCGATGTAGAAGTTCACACTGTAGAGTTAAAAACCGATAAATATGGAATCGCGAGGCGAAACCTTTTCTCAAAAAAATTATATCTTCAAAATGAAAATCAAAATGATTCTTTTACTAAAAATGTATCCATCAATTTCCGCATATTTCGTTTGCTGCATGTATGCATGTATCTAGAACGGTTCGCTAGATTCCTCGATGCAGAAGTTCACACCGTAGCGTTCAATACCGACTTTTAAACATTTCAATTTTTTTCTTGCAATCGTGCGGTCTGGACAAATATTTTTTGTGCCTATTTCCATCCGCAGACAATCAGCATTAATTTGCAAAAAAAGCCGATACCGCTACGACTTTTCGTTTAGGAGGAGTTCAACTACAAGACGGACAGACGGATGGACATCAAAGCGCGGCTAATAGCGTATTGCCTACGAAAATGCGCTAAAAATGCCCAGAAAGCTACAGCACAACTAGCCCAGGCATTTTAGAGTTTGACCCTGGACAAAATATGTCCCTTCTGAGAATTTGCACAAACGGCCTTTGACCAATGTTGAACAACATGCTAAAAGCTTCGGTCCAACAAGTGTACGGGACATAGTTTTTTTGGGCAAGAAAGGTGTAAGTGCCGCCAAATCAGATAAACTCTTACTGTAGTTCAGAAAAGGGTACTATAAGTCTCAACGTTGACCAACGTGTCCTTCCAGCAATGCTAATCAACGTACTGAAAGCTCCAGGCTTTGAAATGTGAGCGTCATCATTTTTGATGAGCAAGACGGGTTTAAGTTCCGCAACAGTGATAACTCGGTAAAATTTGATTTTCTTAAAATTTTGAAGCACCCTGGTTGGTCTGAATGCCTTTCAATCAAGCTGATCCACATTTTGAGACAAAATCTTTGACTTCCCTCCTCCCGACCTACCAACCAAAAAGGATGGAAAGTATTGTGAAAGCGCTAAAAAACATTTTTCGAGATGAACACGTAAATATCCATTCTGAGCCCCCCTGAGACGATCAGGACCATTTCCAGATGAAAGTTTGTTTGTCTGTGTGTCAGACTTTGTGTGTGCCTGGCTGTGTGTGTGTGTGTGTCTGTCTGTAATATTTCACGATAGCTACCAAACGGTTGATTTGATCGACTTGAAATTTGGTATGCAAACCTAGTTTTGCTGTTGAATAAGCCCATTAATTTTTGACTGTCATCTGTCAAACAAAAAAGTCACTATCAAAAAATGACCGAATCTTTATCTCACGGAACTTGACGTGCCATTTGAAAGCCTTTGAAAAACTGTATTCAGAACAGTTGAAAGTACTTCTCTATTTGTTATACCGTCCGTTTTTTTTTCTAGGCCCCAGCGCGTAGCACCTTTATTATGAGCTCCACACCCAACATATTATATATTTTTGAAATCAGAAGAACAAAATCTTTCGATTGATGGTATGTCAAATTATTTTTGACAGATGTCATTTTTTGACAATTGGCAGAATCGTACTTGTGACACATCATTTTAAAGCCCATCAAATTCTGAGGAAAACTGTGTCTTCATTTTTGGAATAGGATGTCTTTCACGGCTTCTAGAGGTCTTCAGATAGGAAAAATTGTTGAAATTCAGAAATACTCAATATGTAAGTGCGGTTGCGGCCAAAATAAAGTGGACGACAATGTCAACGAGTTGGCTTGCTGTCATGCGACGTTCAGGCCAGAATCCTGGAAAATCTGTCAACTGTCGTCCACTTTAAAAAGTCCGCAATGGTACGTAAGTAGGCAGAACAGGTATTCTTAATAATAACTAATTTAAACTCACTATAACTAATGATAATAATCAATAAATAATCAGAATGAAACAAAAAATGTCCTGAAGAAGTTACTCGAAATGACCGACTTCTTGTTCCTTGAAGGAGAGATTCAACGATCGGTGAATTGGAACTGCCAGCCCAACGCGATAGTATCCGAGGTGGCCAGGTATGACCCCCTCGATTTTTTTTATGAACCTATCTGGAAGATAAGGTGTTTATAGAATCTCCCGCTAATTTGGACGATTTAAAATCAGAATATTATCATCAGTTGATATTGAAAATACCTATTAATTATTGAGTAGGTATTTCTGAATTTTAACAATTTTTCCTATTCAAAGACCTCCAGAAGCTGAAAAAGATATCCTATTCTAGAAATGAAAACACAGTTCTCCTAAGAATTTTATGGGCTTCAAAATGGTGTGTCACAAGTACTATTCGGTCAATTGTCAAAAAATGACATCTGTCAAAAATAATTTGACATACCATCAATCGAAAGATTTTGTTCTTCTGATTTCAAAAATATATAATATGTTGGGTGTAAAACCCATAATAAAGGCGCAATGAGCTGGGGCCTAGAAAAAAAAACGGACGGTATGTCGAATATTAAAAAATATTCAAATTCAAAACTTTGCCATTCTATTATTCAAAATTTATTGGATGGATTGGAACCAAATTCGGCAGGCAGCACCAGCAACAGAATAAAAAAGAGTCAAATTAAGTCTGCAGTTGAGTTTTCCATCATCTCCC
This sequence comes from Anaspis maculata, assembly GCA_949128115.1. Classification (NCBI taxonomy): domain Eukaryota; kingdom Metazoa; phylum Arthropoda; class Insecta; order Coleoptera; family Scraptiidae; genus Anaspis; species Anaspis maculata. The sequence continues at coordinate 45,941,918 of OX421963.1, forward strand.
AATCAGGCGCTATGAGATTTGGCGGCACTTATTTCTTTCTTGCTCAAAACATCTATGATGCGCACACTTGCTGGACAGGAGCTTTTAGTATGTTGTTCAGCACTCTGCTTGAGCACCATTTGTGCAAATTTTCAAAAGAGACATATTTATTTCAGGGTTTGACCAAAATTTCACCTAAAATGTCTGGGCTAAACAAACCGCTGATCGTCGTCATGTCGTTGGACGTCAGATCCATCTTAGGTCAGATCACCGTCGGACAGATGTCAGAGAATCTCAAGGTCGATTACTCATAGTTGAGTTCACGCAACGAGACGCTCAGAGGGCGTCCAGATTTTTGAAATAGCGAATGCCATTGCACGCGTTGGGCGATTATGCTAAAAAAAAGGAGAAAAATATAGAAGCCTTGGCGTGATCAGTTTGGTCAATTTGATCAATTTGGGATTCAGAGCCTTGATTACTTTGATGATTTACATGGGCGAGCTTAACAACACGGCAAAACACCTGATTCACTTGAATTCTATTTAATATAAAATTTGATTAACAGTGATATCACTAGAACTAAAAGCACAAGTACCAATCGAGTTTGATCCCGTTTTTCAACTGCTATTCCAGATACTTCACCTTTCATCAAAGGCTTGGTCAAACCAGGGCTCGTTTCGTTAATCGGTTCGCCGCTCATTGAAAACTTGGTTGCGCTAGTAATTTTCACAGTCACCAATTTTCCCATGTACTTCTCATCCATCGGGATCAAAACTTGTTCGTAAAATTTATTATGACCTACGTAATGTTTCTTATCGTGCGACACTTCTGTCACCAAAACATCTTGTACTTCTCCGATTTTGCTGTCGTACGGCTGGTACGTGTAGAATAAATCGGTCAATTGTTTGGTCCTCGTTTTCACGTCTTGAGCGGGGATCCTGGGCATTTTGGCCGCGGGTGTTCCCGGTCGCGGGAAAAACTGATTGATAAACAAACTGGGAAATTTGTACTTGTCGCAAAGCACCATTGTGTCCTTGAAATCGTCCTCGGTTTCGGTAGGAAAGCCGCAGATGATGTCGGTAGCAATCGTCATGCCCGGAATTTTGCTTTGCAAAAAATCAACGACGTGTTCGAAGTCGCTTCTGCAATACTCCCTCTTCATGTCCGCCAAAACTTGGTCGCTTCCTGATTGCACCGGGACGTGCAAAAAACTGTACACCCTGGTATGGTTCATTATCTTGGCCACCTCTTCCAGATGCTCCAAAATATATGGAGGATTCGTCATTCCCAGCCGCAGCCTGCAACCTTCCGGAATGATCTCGACCAACTTCCAGAGGAGTTCCGGTAGCGAAGTGCCTATGTCTCGGCCGTACGTTCCGGTGTCCTCGGAGGTCAGCCAAATTTCTACGATGCCTTCTTGGAACGCCTGCTTGGCACGCTCTACGATTTCTTCTGGGGGGTAACTGCCAAGTTCTCCTCTGGCGTGCTTGGTTTTGCAGTAAGTGCACTGGTTCAGGCAGCCCGTGTTGATGGCAATGATTTCGATCAGAGGGTTCCTTCTGACTTTGGGTAGAAGGAGGGAAGCGCCGCCCATTTTTTTACCGTTCTGTTTCTTTGTGCCGAGCAATTTAACGGTGTTTCCCTTGAGGGTTTCTTCGACCACTTCTACGACCCTGTCGATCTGTTGGACGCCGACTATGCTGACGCCTTGTATGAAGGAAGCCTTTGGGGCACCTTGAGGTACGCAACCGGCGACCACCACGAATTTGCCTTCCTTTTTTGCCGATTCGATTTCGTTCCTGAAATTGTAGAAATTTGCACAAAATCCACAGAGTTAACGAGTTAAACACAGCTTACTATGCTGCAAGACCCAATATAACAAAAAAGCAACATTTTACAAAACGTTTTCCAGTTATCTTACATTTTTGCAAGATAATGTATTAACCTCACGGCTCAATTACAAGTGGCAAAAGTAGTGGCAAAACAAACTGCCAAATACAAATACAGCGGTCTCATTGGCTAAAACAGGTCGTTTCGCGCAGTTCTCACAGTAACACAACGCAATTCCAGACGCAAGTCTGATTTGAAATTGAGCCCTTAAGGTCCGTTTTAAGCAAAAATAGGATTAATAATTTTTATGTGAAAAACATTAAAACCATACAGGATGAGTCATTAGTATGGGAAAGCTCGGTTGCACCTATGCCGTTGATGATACCAAAATGAACCAAAATGTCACTGCAAACCCTACTTTCTTCTCTCCCTATATTTTATATTACTTGTCGTATTCAGCGTCTTATTTTACAATTTTTTCATTCCTTATGTTTTTCTCAAAAGTTGATAGTCATAATAGACCATTTTCATTTGTCATGTAGGTCCGCCTTGAACAGCTGATCTAGGGCAACGTCAGTCAGATGTGCGTATCTGTCATGGCAGCTACGTCAAGCCTAGTTCATATAGCCGTGAATTGCTAATTGCGATGGCGAATTCGCAGAAAAGTGTTGTTCCTATTGGCTAATTTCCAATGACTGTAATCAATCTGTCAGTCAGTGAGCCGTGTGAATACAAAGTAGCTTTTGCTTTCACTTTGGTTTTCCTAGAAGTTGCGAAGCAAATTCTTCTTAGCAACTCCTAGCTAAAGCTAGGTAAAAGCAAAAGCTATTTTTTATTCACACGGCCCAGTGTGTGAAGGTCACTGTTGAGCAATTGATTGCATGAAGTATCTAATGTTTATATTGCCCTTATACGACCTAATTGCCCTTTAAGAGCCTTTTAGCATATACAGTAATGTCTGAACTGTCTGAATAATCCGAACAGAATGTTGCCAGACCCCGTTCGGATTACAAAAACTTCTGGATTATAGAATTCATGATGAAATAGGCCCTAGTGAGCCATAATACCGGGTGATCATTTGAAAACTATCCACCTGCAATAACTCCCGATTCCTAGTGAATATTTTTTCGAGCAAAAACAGGTCGATTTTTATATCGAGGGGGACAACCAAAACATATATTGGCAAATTTCTATATTCACCCCCCTCGCCCCCCCTTACCCCAACTTTAAAATTTCAAATGACACTACCTACCTTGCGATACATCAAATTGGAGGGAATCAAATTTTCTTTCTGAAAATAATATTTTAAATTTTTTTAACCCCACCCCCTTTTCCCTGAAAATTCTTTGACTGTCCCATTTTATATTCTGGACCCCCCATTTTTTTCTCAATTTAGTCAGCGTCATCCTAGATAGCATCGGAAAAGAAAATTTTTGGTGGAAAAAGTGCTACCCAAATTCCCCCCTTTGCTCTCCCCCACCTCAACTCCCAAATTTAACAAAACACCACTTACTTTGTGATACATCAAATTGAAGGGAATTGAATTCTCTTTCCGAAAATAATTTTTTCGAAATTTTCTACCCCTCCCCCAATAAATTGGCCATTTGGAGTATTCTAGGGGGGAGATGGGGGGCTTTAAAAATTGTGAAAAAATCTTTTTCAGGAAGAGAATTCAATTTCCTTTTATTTGATGTATTACAAAGTGGGTATTGACATTTTAAATTTTTGAGGTCAGGTGGGGGGAGCGAAGGGGTAAATTTGGGTGGCATTTTTTTTATAGAAATTTTTCTCTTTCGATGCTGTGCAGGATGACGTTTACTGTATTGGAGGGAAATGGAGGTCAAGAATATTAACTTGGACACTCAGAGAATTTTAGGAAGAACAGGGGGTGAGGTTGAAAAATTCAAAAATATTTTTTTAGAAAGAGAATTTCATTCTCTTTAATTTGACGTATCGCAAGGTAGGTAGTGTCATTTGAAATTTCAAAGTTGGGGTAAGTGGGGGCGAGGGGGCTTAAGATATAAATTCTCCAATGTATGTTTTAGATGTCCCCCTCGATATAAAAATTGACCGGTTTTTGCTCAAAGACATTTGCACTAGGAATCGGGAGATATTGCAGGTGGATAGTTTTCAAATGATCACCCGGTATGTTACAATTACACAATCAAATTGATACGAAACAGCTTTCAATGAAAGCAGAGAAGAAAATCTCAATATACAGGGGGATCATTTGAAAACTATCCACCTGCAATAACTCTCGATTCCTAGTGGTGTTTTCAAGCAAAAACAGGTCGATTTTTATATCGAGAGGGACCTGTAAAACATACAGTGGTGAATATCTATCTTTGGTCCCCTGGCTCCCACCCACCCCAACTTTGAAATTTCAAATGACACCATCTACTTTACAATACATCAAATCAGAGAATTACATTATCTTTCTGAAGAAATTTTTCTAAAATTTTTAGCCCCACTCCCTTCTTCCTAAAATTCTCTGAATATCCAATTAAATATTCTTGACCTTTCTGAGGCTACCCCGCTACCAAATTTTAAAAATATTCGTACACCTGTCAAGTCAAATGACAACGTTGCATACTGTGTCTAGCCCCTTGACTAGCGACTTGTTCCTGGCTGTCACTGTTATTAGTGCCATAAATAACTCATTGAACGTTCGTTGCTCGTTGAACGTCATTAACGTTCTTCACGACCTACGGTGTTTCGGTATCTCCGCTATTTTCTCGTTGTTTTCAAGTGCTTTTCTTGTTTTCGTTTTTTGTTATTGTTAGAAATGACAAATCTCATGTGTCAGTTGGCAGCGATTTATGATTTGTTTCGAGCGCAGTTGCCATTTTCGTTGTTCTTGCATCACCACAAATGATCCCTGGGGTGGGATTCCGTGTTTTTTTTGTCAACAGTCGCTTTCTACCTGACCTTGAAAAGGTACATGTAAATTCCCTATGCTTAGCGACTATCGCTTAGAAGCGACTGTTGATAGCGACAACACGGAATCCCATCCCTGAACTTAATTCCAATAAGATTTCCTTTGGACACCAAAATGGGATTTAAGATTCAACTAAATTATTTGTAGAATTTTGGGCGCACAAAAATATTTTTCAACGCTAATTTTCAATATTGGTGTACGAAACTATGAAATTCGCGCCACACATGCGCACTGAATTTTTTTTCCAAAAACTCCCTTTCCCTCCTAAAATACTCCGAATGTCCCGTATGATCAAAAACTTTCTTACTCAAGAGAGGCTGTGATCCTGGTCATTGGCAGGCAAACGAGGCTGATTTTGGCCAGGCCACAGCCTCCTTCAAGTAAGAAAGTTTTTGATCATATGGTACTGTTTAATGGGGAAGGGATTGAAAAAATTAAAAAAAAGGGTCCGGTACGTTTACTCTATCTCTCAAATTTTGTTAGACAAAATCATAAACCACTCAGAATGGTGTCTAGAAGAAAGATCTGAAATAAAAATTGCGGACCATCCATGCAGTTTCTTGATCTCCCAGATTTACTGTGATAGTAATAGCATTGTAGTAATAGTAATAAACCGTTTGGGGGAAGGGGTGGAAGGGTAAGGGAGCAACTAGAGGAAGGGGGAAAGGAGAAGGAACCACGCACCACTGAATGCTATTGTGTAGCGTGTGCTGGAAGAAATAGTGCGACGCAATAAGATTGTTATCTTGGAATCGGCACGAATTCCAGCATTTGTCCTCATCCACCATGGTCCTCACCGTCACCCTCATGGACTTGAAAATGTCTGTAGAAGTGAATGTGATGTTTCTGTTACGAGCGGCGATCCCGTACATATTGGTAAACACTCGATCTTTCTGGATCCTTCCATCCATTAGATCGCAGTGTAGAAGTCTGGAGCGATCTGGTGCATTCCAGAGCGTTCGTGTATGTGAAACTGAAGGGAGACTCAATGCTCGATCGAGAAAGATCTGTCCATTTTGGCGGAGGCGCCGCTCCAGAACCCGACAAAATTATACGGGTAACGTGTGTGATTATTCAGGAATGGTCTAGAAACCGCATATGCCGGGCCACTATGGAATTTGCTGGAAGCAGACAGAAAGTTCGGGAACACTATTCGGAGGCCTTATATAAGGCGTCAGCCGGCAGCTCAGGGCAGTATTGAATTGGAAGAGACAGCGGGCGGATAAGCGAGCGGTAATCACAGCGATAATTCCAAGTAGATATTTGTTGACGTGTATTGATTGTAGTACGCAGAAATAAACAGTGTGTGTTTTAAAACAATCGTCTCAATTATATTCGAACCCGTACGCGAGATAACGTAACATTTCGTTACCAACAAAAGGCTTGAAAAAGATGGAGTCAACGTAACTAAAGCCAGAAATTGTTTTTTTGAAAGAGAATTCAATTCCCTTTGATGTATCACAAAGTAGGTGGTGTCTTGTAACAATCTGAAGTTGGGGTGGAGGAGAACAAAGGGGCCCTTTTGCCACCGAAAATTCTCTTTGATGCTATCTAAGGTGAGGCTGACTATAGTCCGGGGGTTAGTGACATGAACCTTGCACTTTGTGACAAAAGCACAAAAATTGGTAGGATAGTCCACAAGACCGTGCTCTTTCGATTGAGTCGAAGCGCCACGCAGATTTTTTCTCGGGGGGTCGCCAGGGGGCTCCTGAAATTTGAAAGGGGTGGAGCCCCTATGGAACCACTTTTTAATATCGCTATATTCAATGGAAAGGAAACGTATGACTGTATTATAAACCTTAACAGCATCAGTCACCATGTCGCTATCGTTCTTCAGTGTTGAAAAAAATAAAGTCTTTGGCTAGTACGAAGAATTTGTTTTAATTTTTTTTCACCTACAAGGACATGGAAAACTGGCGCGTTTGATCTTTTTTTCCACATTTCCGCATCAGCTTATTCCATGTATGAAGTCGAAAATGCGAGAAACCAGTTTTCGGGAGAACGCCAAGCAAAGAAGTGAGCGATTTTCACTGCCCACTTCAACAGCGGTTTTTTTAAATATTCCCAGTCAATATTACTGATACCATTACCAGGGAAAAATAGGTTGGACTATCCTCTAACGATATTCTAAAACTTTAAATGCGGAACCACACGTAAAAATCCTGTAGAATTTTTTTTATCAAGAGCGGTAAGAAGGTTTTCAGCTCTCAGTTTTACCCGTTCCTGGGAAAATGGAGCAGGTAGGTGCAAAAGTTTTCTGCACAACTGGTTTTCACGGCAAGCAGTGCTATTATTATTTTGGACCGGGATCCTTTTTTTCGACTTTACGCGAGTAGACCCTTTTATGAGGTCCTGGTCGTTGACAATGAGTGTTTGAGCCGCATGTCCTGAGCAAAGTACTTTTGGCAGTACCTATCACGCGCTCGCACAGTACTAGAGGCATTTTACCGCCCTCAATAAAAATTAGTCTACGGGATTTTTGCGTGCGGTTCCGCATTTAAAATCTTGAAATATTTCTCCCTAGAAATGGTATTAGTAATATCGATTGGGAATATTAAAAAAATCGCTCTTGAACTGGGCAGTGAAAATTGCTCACTTATTGGTTTGGCATTCTCCCGAAAATAGATTCTTCACATTTTCAACTTTATACATGGAATAAGCTGATGCGGAAATGTGGGAAAAAACATCAAACGCGCCAATTTTTCATGTTCTTGTGGGTGAAAAAAAAAATAAAACAAATTTTTCGTACCAGTCAAAGACTTTATTTTTTTTAACAGTGAAGAATGACAGCGCCATGGTGACTGATGCTGTTAAGGTTTACAGTGGAGTCATACGTTTCCTTTTTATTGGATATAGCGATATTAAAAAGTGGTTCCGTAGGGACCCCACCCCTTTCAAATTTTAGGGGGCCCCTGGCGACCCCCCGAGAAAAAATCTGCGTGGCGCTTCGACTCAATCGAAAGAGCAAGATCTTGTGGACTATTCTACCAATTTTTGTGCTTTTGTCACTAAATGCAAGGTTCACTTGATTTTTGGTCACTAACCTCCGGACTACTAAATTAAAGAGACTTGAGGGGTCGAGAACATAAAATGGAACACTCAGAGAATTTTAAGAAGAATAAGAGAATGTTTATTGCAGAGTAAATAAATGAATCTGAATCTAAAAAAAAATGAGGGGAAGGCTGCTCTGTAAAAATTGTGCACCTCAAATAATTCTACAAACTGCACTTTGGCCTCCCATTTGCAATGATATTTGTTTCATTTCAGTATCATTACTGGCGTAGGTAGGTAATATCAAGCTCATATCACCCATACTCTATCCCCATACTAATGACTCAACCTGTATGTAGGTGTCCCGTAGTTGAAACCAGAACAGGTTCGGTGGACATTTTTTGTAGCAAGCAACCTTTCTGCTAGTACCTTGTGCTGGCAAATAGCCCAAGACTAGTAAGCATGCAAAACTGCATTGTTCTTTCAAAATACCTGAAATGATCTTCAGCTGGATTCTTGACAGTGCAACTGTTGAGCAACCACAAATCGGCAGCGGCTTTGTCATCCACCAGCTTATAGCCATAAGCCACCAACTGGCCGGCCATGTATTCTGAGTCAGAACTGTTGTGTGCACAGCCCCAAGTCTTCAAATAAATACTCTGAGAACCGGGCACCACATTTCCATCAGGTTTGGGGTCGTCAGGAAATCCATTCTGCTTCTAAAACAGGAGATTTAAAAAAACTTTGAAAACTTAAACTGAAATTGGGCTAAATTGGGCTAAACACCTTCTGTTTTGACTGCACTTTAACGTGTCTACGGCTACTGTACCGTTCTTGGGGCGCAACATCTTTGGCTGAAATCAGGTCTTCTATGTCGTCGATGTTGTCGTTCGAAAAGCTGCAAAAGTTAAATTTAAGGCTAGTTTTGACTCAAAGGTGAAGAGTGATGAAAAATCATACCTTCTATCGTCTTTAATCATTTTGCGAATACTCAACGTGCAGCGTAGAATTTGCACTGTGTCTGCAGTTCCGTACCACAAAAAATTAAGGTTAAAGTCAATTTGACATTTCAATGACTTTTTAAATGACATTGACTTTTTTATTTTATAGTGTTGGCATCATTGACAGACAGGTCCGCATTCTTACGATTCTCACAGGTCCTTGTTGTCTAGGATCCCTTCCACGGATATCCCTTCACACTTCTTTCTGAACGAAAAAGTTGAAACATGGAAAAATCTAAACTCAATATTTCGAAATGGCATAATTTGGTTTAATATTAAAACAGTTATCAGTTACAATGTAAATAAAATTACAACTGTGAAAAATGAAACTTTTGTTATAATAAATAAAACTAAATCTATATACATTACAATAAACAAAAGTACTTAGCCTTCACTGAACATTATTGATTATTACAACGCTGGTCCGGTGTCCTCATCTAAATTTAAAAATGGTTCTTTTGGGTCTTCAATGAGATGAATGTTCTCCAAGGAGGCTGCCATTATTCTAAGATTATCAACGCCTGTCAGTAATTGTCTGAAAAAAAAAACCTGTTCACAAGCTTGAAACGTTGCGAGGACCTTCAACTATGTACAGCATGTACCAAATCTAAAGGTGATTTTCCCCACAGTGACAAAATGCGGCTTTGTTTTCAAATCCTTGCTGAGTGCTCAGAAATTTCGAGGATGTTACATCCTCCTATTTGGGAATTCCACAATATTTGAATTTAGAGGGCGGGAAAATACGCGGATTGCCGGCGCCGCGCCAAGGCGAACATAACGGAAGTCGAGAATAACCATGGAAGGGCGCCTGCCAGTGCCTTGTCACACGTCGAACAGATAAGGGAGAAAAAGTGAACGCGTGTCAAGCACCGAAATCCGATTCGAGTGTCGCGGAGAAGCGCAGGTGTCTGGAGTGGAGAGCAAAACCGCACGGCCTCTGACGAAATTTATGGCAATCGAGTCGGATAATTTGTCGTAGTGGCGCCAAGAATCGACCCGGCGCGCGAGGTTCAAAATGGGAGGCTGAGGAAGCGGCGACAGGTGCGACCGCAGCTGATACCGGAACGTTCGTTGTTGACGAATAAATTAGGTGAGGCTTCGCGCGGCTTTTTGGCTGGAGCATGGCGAAAGGTGCTACACTTTCATCTCTCATCAAAATTTTCGAGAATTGAGGAGATGATGGTCATTACAAAAAATGCTAAAGCATCGAGATCTGTCGAAAGTGAAAAAAAGTTCTTGTCAGTCTATCAGCCTTTTCACCCAGAATGGTTATTTTTACAGGATTCTTCGTGTCATGCTAGAATGGCGTAATGGTGCAGCAGTTAAACGTGTGATGTTGCAATCAATACATCTGTGGTGGAACCACGAACACTCGACAATTGTCGATCTCGACAATTTCCCGTTTGATCGACAACTGTCGAGTGTTCGTGGACTGATTAGACACCGTGGTTCGAATTCTACAACGGACTTATTTTTCTCTCACTTCTTACTTTGATAGATTTTCAATTTTTTCAAAAGCAATATAAAAATAAAATATTGGTTCTTGATGAGATTTTTTGGTTATGAAGTATTTCTGAGGTTTTTCTTCTTCCCAAACACAAACAATTTAGGTCAGAATACTTAGTTCAGGTTGTAAAAGGAAAGCACCTATTGTTATTAAAGTAATAAGGGCAAAAAATACTAAAATTTTTCTAGCAAGATGGCGCTGAAGTGGCTGGAGTGATTTAAATTTGGGGGTATTATTGAACGGCTAGAATTTGACATACTTGTGCCAAGTAGGCAGCTGCGTGCTGTTGTAATGATGTCATCGGAACCGAATAAAACGTTTCCAGCAAAATTTCAAGTGAAATATGGTCCATGGGACGTTTGTGGAATTTGTGTTTCTAACTTCTTTAACAATGACGGGCATGTGACAGGTACATTGGTGAAATCAATTTGACGACTTTGACACTGATGATATTTGGATGTCAGTTTTGAATTACTCCAGCCACACTAGCGCCCTCTGAAAAACTGTCAGTATTTGGGGTGCGTCGGCTTGTTCCGACTCATCATTGCTCCGACTCTCGCTTGGTCCGACCTTGGGTTGGCATCACTGGAGATGAAGTGAGGCTTCTGGTACGTTCTGCAGTGGCGTAGCCCCAGTCGTTTGGGGCAGGGCATAGACCGGGCGCGGGCAGGGCATACAAGGGCAGGGGCATCGGCATCACGTGACTGTCATGAGGACCCTGGCCTGGAGTGAAGAATCAACAAACCGGCACTTTGCATTAGGTAAACATCGCCGTTTACCTCGGGGGTGCCATGAGGATTCGCTATTCTGGGATAACATAAACCATATACTTATCACATAAACATAAACAGAGGCGGTGGTATGGACTCCCGTAATGTGTTCAGCTTTGTGAAGAAGATGTAGGTAAATTTACTTTCAAAAACCAGTACCTAGATAAAACCGCATAATATGGAGGCATTCTGCTGAACCTATACCTATCTGCATGGCTTTCAAAAGAAGTACCCACACTTGTTGTTCGCCTTACTTTCTATTCCTTGACAGAAATTCACCATTCAGGTCTTTTTGGGAAGTTACAAGAATGTATTTTGGTTTGAGCTTATAGACATTTTCAAAATCCAAAAAAATTCAAGTTTTGAAAAAATTATTTTTCTATTATAAAAATGTTTGTAGGCTCAAACTAAAGTACCTACATCCTTGTAGCTTTCCAAAAAGACCTGAATGGTAAATTTCTCTCTTAGAAAAAACCCACACGGATTGATTCCGCAATAATGTCTTTATTTCACCAATACTTTGTCCTTAAATGTAAAATAGTTATTTCATCAGCGACCATTGCAGCTAGAATCGATAACGACCAATTTTTACATGGAGCCAAAGTAATCAACACCGCCTGACGGAAAAGAGAAATATAGGGTCATTTATCGCAGACAGGTAGGAGGGTAGGACTCAAGGCGAAGACAGCAAAGCTTTTGGTTTTGTCTGCAGCAATCATCATTTGGTTACCTACTCTAGTTACTTCTAGTTCCTAGTCCTAGTCCAAGTCCTCTAGTAGGATTAGTTGCTTAGTTAGTAGTAGGTGGTACTAAAGTAGGTACCAACCAGACCCAGTTGGAGTTTTGTTTGTCATGCGAAATTTTTTATGGGGAGGGGGGGCATCTGAGAGTCACTCATCTAGTTTGGAGTAGTATATATTGTATGTGGCGGATTTACCCGTTCAGTCAGCTTATTTAGTCGCAAGTTTTAATTTCAGCCGTAAGCGCAGCACCGCTTATTGGCTGTTCTGAGGAGGCTGGTTCGTAAGAGCTGCGCTTACGACGAAAATTAAAACTTGCTGCTAAATAAGCTGACAGAACGCACCTTTAGAGGCCCCCAAGGGGGGTCTGGGGGAGGGGGGCGTGCCGCGCAGAATTTTTTTGCAGATAATAATATGAATGTTGATAGTAATAAGTGTTTTTTAGTCAACAGTCGACACAAAACAGGTAATCAAAATATAATTCAAAAGCAAATGAAAATGGAAAAAGATGTAAAACAGATTTTTTTAAGGTTAAAAAAAGTGGGGGAGAAGGGCCCTCTCACAACAGTTTTCGCGGGGGCCCTCAGCCACCTAGCTAGGCCGCTACCCCACTAAACTCGGGTTACATAAATACACATTATATACCGAGCATTATTATATACCAATCAATCATCATTAATATTATTATATGAAGAAAAAATGAAAAATTAATACATATAAAACAAAGCCCTGCTCGAACTCTCAAACAGAGGCCTCTTGTTTTGTGAATGAAGTAGGTATATAAAGTGAAGTTGAGAATGTGCAGGTTTGAAGTAATGAGACTGAAAGGGCGGAAGGGGGGGAGGGGGCAGGGCCCAGAAACTAGCATACATCGATTTAAGAAAAAATCTTACAAACTTCGAATTTACAAAAATGAAGGGAAAAAAAACAGTCATGAAAAGGGGCCTCCGCTGGGCCCCTTTGATAGCGCGCGTTAGGCCCTGGGCGCGCGTTCACTGCGCCCATGGGTAAATCCGCCAAATTATAATATCTGTGGGACACAGGTGACCGAATGTGATTGATTCATATTTTATGTCAAGTTCCTTGTGGCGTGAACCCTACCCTACTAACGTCATCCACTTCCTATAACCTCTAACTTATACTGCGAAGGGGCAAATTATATGCTCTTTCCTTCCTTCCTCAAGAAACAGTCCTAGCTCGAAAATGCGGGGCTTTCATGAAAAATCTAACGGTACTTTATTCTTCAAGATGAGACGACGGATCATTTGATTGTGCCGATTCCCGAAAATTCAGAAGATTATAGTGACACCAGGACCGAGCCAAAGCAGGGGTCGCAAGGCCGTTTTTTCTTCACATTTCGCAGACTTCTTGGGTTTCAGAAACGACAATCGTAGTTGGAATATTCACAGTTGGGTCAATCCCTCCTATATTTGCAGAAGAACCCCGAATTTTTCGATTCCGACTGGCCGAAAAATGGAAATTACACTCCGTACTCCGAGTTACACTCGCTCCGAGCCGTTATGCCGTCGCCATTAACAGCCATTCAAGGAGTAGACGCTATGTGCTGTGAGTCTATGGTGCTGTGATGACATGACCATGGTATCTTCACGTTCACGAAAACGATTTTCCCGGTTATCGAGACCATCGCGTACAGATGCGCTCTAGAAAACTTCAGCATCAGGTACTCGAAGGACAATTTTCGGTGGTACTGAAGCTGAGATAAACCGATAAATCTTCTGAAAGTCTAAATTTGCAAAAAAAACAGTGCTAACTTGAAAATGCGGGCTTTAATAAAAAATCTCCTAACGGCACTTTATCCTCCAAATGAAACGGCGGATCAAGCCATGGTACCGATTCCCAAAAAATTTCACGAATAATGATACCAGGGTCGGGCTAAGGGCTCCGGAGTCGATTTTTTTGACATTTCGCAGACTTTGTAGCCTCGAAAGCGACATTCGACGACGCAATTTCCATAATTAGGTCAATCCCTTACATATTTGCAAAACAAACGAAATTTTTCGGGTTCAGCTGACTGAAAATATGACCTGGTTGTTCTAAGAATACAGATCGCATTTTTTTCTTGAATGAGCCTATATTGAACGCAAAAAAATTGCGTTCAAAAAAACCCGAAAATTTCATGGATCTCAGGTGCTGAAAGGTCTACCGAGCAATTTTTTCGGGAAAATTTCGAAATTACCAATTTTTTTCAAAAAAAAAACTTTGCAAATCGAAAACGCAGGCTCTAATCAAAAATCTTCTAACGGCATTTTATTCTCCAAATGAGACAAGAGATCATTCGATTCTGCCGATTTACGAAAATTCTCACGACAGGGTTCTCGCTAGTCAATGCATGGAGTCAAATTTCTTTGACTTTTTCTCTGATTTTACAGACCATGGATGGTCGTGAGTTTTCCCTGACTACTGAGTAAAGAAATTCTCAAGCACCTAATAAAAGAAATAGTTGTGGGTAGCAGGTAAAATGAAGCGATCAATTTTTTCGGAAAACACAAAACATGTTAACTGCATGATTGATGACTAGGAGCGATAACAGATTTGAAAAATGAAAAAAAAGTTGCTCAGTTTACGAATTCCCTGACCCTCAGAAAAAAACCTTGACTTTTTCTTTTTTTTTTTTTTTCAAAATTTCATGACATTTCTTGACCAAAATTTTCAAATAGTGAATTCTCCAGGTTTTCCAGATTAGCGGGAGCCCTGCACGATTAATGATACCAGAGCTGACCAAAGGGCTCCGGGGCCGGTTTTTGATAAATCTTTTATAGCCTAAAACTGACAAAAAAAATAAATTCAACTTGAAAACGCGGGCTTAGATCAAAAATCTTCTAGAATAAGCCCTTCATTCTTCATTTTCACACGATACCAGGGTAGGCCGCCAGGCTCCGGGGGTAATTTTTTTCACATTTCGCTGACTTGTGGCTTCAAAAACGACACTGCAACATTTTATTCCAGCATTTTCGGTTTTTCCGTTCTTTCGAGTTTTTCATCTTTTCGGGGGTATCTTCGCCCATTTTTGGAATTACCAGACAGTGAAATCGTACTTTAAACCTTGTATTATTCTTCTGTTCATAGATCCCCTGTTGTGAAATAACTCTAGCTCTCACTCCAGCTCGTTATTTGTTTTAGCTTCTACCGTTAAAAAAATCGGCTGTGTCACCCCAAAACTTTTCCGACTAGTACCCAGGAACCTCTGGAATTTTTTTTCGAAACGCCCCTCCGGGTGGAAAGTTAGAATTAGAAAGAGAGATTGAAAATAATTTGCAAGAAATTGAAAATTTTGTCAGGAAAATTTGAATTTTCCGGGAAAACATCAAATCTTATTCCAAATCATTGTAAAAATAATCAATTAAAAGCTTCACTCCAAGCTCCATCATTCAAGTCCGGTTTCGAAAACCCAGGCCGTTTTTACATTTTCAACCGGAAAATTCTCGTGAAGTTGAGAAAAAATTGTTGGAGAATGTTCATGACCCAGTTACCCCCTGTTTAAAATAGCACTGAAAATCTGTTCACGGGAGAAAAAGTTGGAAAATTTCAAGTTTTTCCAGAGAGGAAAACTCGAAAACCGTGGGTCCGTTCTCAAAAGTTTTTCTTCCAAAAATTAATTCAATCTTTTTTTCAAGTTTAATTCCCAGCATGTCTGCACCTGAAATCAATATTTCGTGGGGCTCACACTGCATGTCAAAGTCTGCATTGCAGTTTTTTCAAATTCACGAAATGTGCTAATTTCATTGTGGAAAAATTACCGTAAGAAAACTGGTACCGTGTTAATTTTGAAAATGGGTCTACACGACGCTCAATTCCATCTACTTTCGATATCAGTTGGAATTTTTCAAAAAAAGTCGATCCCCGCGAGTGGGAATGAATTTTCGAGATCAAAAAGCGAGTCCTCCTGGTCAAAACACAGGTGAAATGCCCCTCTCGGTAATATAACTTTTTTTGTTGTGTTGCTTCCTGCCAAAATTTAATTCCAATATCCATCGGATAGGTTTTCAATATAATTGAATGATGAAGTTTTGAATTTTGACATTTTTCATTATTCGACATAACAGATAGGACAATACATTCAACTGTGCTGAATACAGTTTTTCAGGGCTTTCAAATGACATATTGCAAGTCGAGATCCGTGGGATATATAGCTTCTGACATTTGTTGATAGTGAACAGTTCTGTTTGACAGATGACAGTCAAAAAACTATTGGGCTCATTCCACGGAAAAACCATGTCTGCACACCAAATTTCAAGTCTAAGTATGTCACAAATTCTTGAGACAGGAAGAGTTGAGGTGTACTCTGCTTTGGTAAAATTTTTGAAGAGGAAGAGTCGTTCAACATATAACGTTTTTAATTTTGCAGGTCTGAACTTGATTGCGTTTGTTTATGAGTCCTATATTTTCTTCTGGTTTTAATTAGTGTAATGGCTAAAAGGACAAACCAGTCCTAAGGCAAAAAAAAAGTTGATCGTATCGACGGTTTCGCAGTTACCGTGAGAGATTACAGACACACAGACAGATAGACAGACATCATTCTGGAAATGGTCTTAGTCGTTTTGGGGGACCTCCAAATGGATATATCCGTGGAAATCTCAAAAACTTTTTTCTGCACGATTACAATATGTACGATCGCACGCAAAATAAACGGAGACAGTGTTTCGCGCGGAGTGTACCGATTTTATGAATTTTGGCCTGGTGTCACAGTGACAAGAAGGCTAAAATTCATTAAATCAGTACACTCCGCGCGAAACACTGTCTCCGTTTATTTTGCGCGCGATCGTACTTACTTTCCCTTCCATGTTGGTCGGGGGGGGGGGGGGGGGGGGGGTCGGAAAAGTATAAAAGGAAGGACGTCAAATTAGGTGGTTTTGGCATGTTTCTGGCAAATTGTTTCGTATTATGCGTTCAGCTTTTATTTTCACCAAAGCAGGCGAGTCTAGTGTGTGCGGAGTGTGTCCGCTTTTACAGAACTTCGTATGTCGCCGGGGACAGTGTCGCTGGCCAATAGGATTCGATCCGCCTGTACTCCCCTACCTCCCTCCATAACTCCCCGCGACACGAGTTTCTGTCGTCGTGTCGTTCAAATTATTCAACTACATACAGTGGAGTGGGGGGATTGTCGCCGGCGACAAACGAACTTCTGTAAAGCCGCCAATAAGCATTAGGCATTCTGTGTGATAAAGGGTATTATAGTTACTATACTCTTTTAAAAAGACGTATGATCACCCGTGATTATCACACTCTTCCGTGTGGTTTCCTTCGAAAACCAGTCGTGTGACAATACTGCATACGACCTACAAGTTGGGGCTAAGACCGCCGTAAGTGCGGTTACTATAGCAACGGGCGCAACGGCCAATCAGACCGCTCTATTTGGCAAGTTACGCCGTCCTAACTTTTGCGCCTGGAACTTGGTATCGAGCCCTTATCTATTAATACGATTCTGGCCAATAAATCGGACCTGCATGCGCCACTCAAAGGCAGTGAAGCCAAACCTTTCTCAAAAGCAGCTCCCGGGAATGAGGTCCCTCGATCAGGGACACCGTCCAGCTTAAAATGAGAGATACTTTAATAACTTTCTCTGGACGGTCCTCTATCTGGCTCATGTATTTCGCGTAATCTGGCGACCAAACGCAGGAAGCATAATCAGGCCCTCCCCTTCGCTACGCCACTGGCCATTGCCTGTGCAGAAGCCTCACTTCATCTCCAGTGATGCCAACCCAAGGTCGGACCAAGCGAGAGTCGGAGCAATGATAAGGCGGAACAAGCCGACGCACCCCAGTATTTGCCCCCATTAAAACAAATCGAAGCAGTAATTTTACATAAAATATCAAAATTATCTTCAACGACCCTCGCAGGAAGGATGCACGATGAGAAGTCCCGAATCAGCTAGCGGTTTTGAACTACTCCAACTAAATCACTTTGGAGGACGTTTTCACCGACCAATTTTTTATTTCACGTATCATAGTCCGGAGGTTAGTGACCAAAAATCAAGTGAACCTTGCACTTGTGGACAAAAGCACGAAAATAATTGATGGGATGGCACAAAAGACCGTGCTCTTTCGATTGAGAAGAAGCGCCACGCAGATTTTTTTTCAAGGACCCTTGAAATTGGAAAGGGCTGGAGTCCCCACGGAACCACTTTTTAATATCGCTAAACCCAATGAAAAGGAAACTTATGACTCTACCATAAACCTGAACAGCATCAGCCACCATGTCGCTATCGTTCTTCACTGTTAAAAAAATAAAGTCTTTGGCTAGTACGAAAAATTTGTTTCAATTTTTTTTTTCACCCACAAGAACATGAAAAATTGGCGCGATTTATGCCTTTTCCCACATTTCCGCATCAGCTTATTCCATTTATGAAGTCAAAAATGTGAGAGACCTATTTTCGGAAGAATGCCAGGCAAAGAAGTGCGCAACCTTCACTGCCCAGTTTAAAAGCGGTTTTTTTTTTAATATTCTCAATCGATATTACTGTAACCATTTTTGGGAAAAATAGATTGGACTGTCTTTTAACAATATTTTTATTTTAAGATTGGTAATATTTAAAAAAACGCTGTTAAACTAGGCAGTGAAAACTGCTCACTTCTTTGCTTGGCATTCTCCCGAAAATGGGTCTCACGGATTTTCAACTTCATAAATGGAATAAGCTGATGCGGAAATGTGGGGCAAAACATCAACCGCGCCAATTTCCTTTTCATTGGGTATAGCGATATTAAAAAGTGGTTCCGTAGGGGCTTCAGCCCTTTCAAATTTCAAGAGCCCCCTGAGAAAAAAAATCTGCGTGGCGCTTCTTCTCAATCGAAAGAGCACGGTCTTTTGTGTCATCCCACCAATTTTCGTGCTTTTGTTGTCCACAAGTGCAAGGTTCATGTCAGCTTGCTAAATGCAAAGGTGTGTCGCATAGCACGTAAAATGTCTACAATGATGGTGCCGACCCCCAAGCGATGTTGGTGTTCGCTGAAGATCCCTACCCTGTGGTGGAACATACAGGAGTTCGACAAAATTTCCTTTACAGTGGAGGAAAGTATTCACCGGTGTCTGTGATTGGCCCTGGCAGCGAAAATAGACCAACGTTAAATAAATGAGAAAAAAGCTATCTCAATAAAATATTGGTTCATGACATTTTCGACTTTTCTAAATTCAGCGACATGCACCTGTAACAACCGTTTTTTTTCAAGTGCCACGGGGGGGGGGAGGTCGTAGGTAAAGTCCAGTATATAACACGAGTTATAAAGAAATTACGCACATATGGAATACCGGATCGACAAGACTCGATCTGTGGGGGTTCACCTCAACACCAAAGCGCCGCGCATAACGATAAACATCTCTCTGTGCCGGACTAACTTTGACATTCGATTTTGTGCATGCTGTAATTACCAAAAATTTCAATCGACTTTAATAGTACCTTAGAGAATATTCAGCTGTGCTAGCTGCAGCCTTGAGTTCTTGAGCTAATTTGTGTGAGCGCAAATCGTTGTTTGATTTGTAATAATTGTGATGTCCACCAGAGGCACCTTCTTCGCCACGCAATGTCCGATTCTCCAATTTTAAACTGTTCACTTGCATCTGCAATAATATTTACATTCAGGTTAAAATTTGGCATGGTATTGTGGTTCATATTTAGTTCAAAACAAGCGATAGTTCGCGACGATGCAGGGCTGAGCTGTGCGAAGCGGGCATTTTTTTTTACTTTGTCTGGATGAAAAATTCGCCTCGTTCTGCTCAGTTGAAAAATATCGGTTGTCCTCAACTGAGTTTTATCTGTGTGCTATATCTAACACTTACCGTAAGTGATTTGATCTCTTGTTTTAATTTGGCAATCGTGTTTTCAGCGCATGTCTTTTTTACCTGTAAAAAATGTTTCATTTGAATAATGCAAGTCGTTTTGTTTACACAGTAGTCAATCAAATTGTCAGGATATGCTTCATCTATCACGTTCTTTAAGAAAATTTGGGCGTTACAAAAACAGGGGATCCTAAAAGACTACCGTTGAAGACTTTCGAATAAAACGTGAAATCCGTGGAGAATGAATCACCCTGTATAAAATAAGAACTTTTACAATCGATAGAGAATCCAAAAATATGCACCCAAATTATCAACATTTTTTGTAAGACATAAGTTAATAATATTGGCGCTGTAATACTGGTTTTGGGGCAAGAGCTTGCGAGGAGTGTTTCAAAGGAAGGAGTGTGACAATACGTCTTACGAAACAAGTGTAATATACTATTTTGTCTACTTCACTCGGATAATCGCCCAGAAATTGTAAATTCTGGCTGCTAAAAATCGAAACGTTTGACAGGTGACACCTCCGCACTGAAGTTCGCCTACCTTCTATTGACAGTAAATTCTTGCTATTGGTTGAAAAGCAGTTTAATAATATTCTCCATTAAAGCACCGCTTTCGATGTAATAATGACTGCGTTTCTATCGTAGCTTTGGATCCGATCGAGTTTCGATCGGATCCAAAGTGGCTCCAGTCAAGCGCGTTTTTATCGTCGCACGTTCGATCCGCTTCACTCAATCCTATTTCACTACTTTAGAATTCGGTTAGAATTTATGAGAGACAACAACATGGTTTAAAACGCGTCAAACTGCACCAAACCGAAAAAGATATTAATTTTGAATTTTCTTGGTGTATTTTATTTACTATTGGAAGGCATCTCTTGATTTCGTGAAAATTACGCTTTGTTTACATGTTGGTCATCTATCACTTCGATCCGATCCTGTTCACATCGGCTAAAATAAGAGCGGATACGAGCCTCGATTAGTGGCCTCGATCCGCTCGACTCAAGTCAAGCCGGCCAAAGCACCGGATCGACTTGAACTGCTCGATGCGATTGAAATCTCAATCCCGACCGTTTACATCGACAATTTCAAGCGGATCGACCCGATCGGATAGAGTTTCGATCGGATCCAAAGCTGCGATAGAAACGCAGTCAATGAATCCATTAGTAACGCAAAGTGGATAAAGTAATATGTATTGTATTGTATTGTAAGTATTGTGTATAACTGGTTGCCGCTCGAGTACTGGAGACCGTTGAAATTTATTACAACACAGATGATGCGGCCATATCATAGCTCATTATTCATACTTCATTACTGCCAAATCTGATCAATTTAATTCGATAAGAAATAACTATTTTAGCGCAGGGCATAACCAATGAAACACCTTGTATATCAGAAGCGCATAATAATGGAGATACCGTTAACGTCCCTCAAAGTTGAATTTCAAAGATGGTTTGTTTTGTTTCTCGTAAGTTAAATTTAAAAAAAAATGTTGTCATATTTTTGGGGCAGTGACATTTGTTTGACAAATTAATTGTAATATTCTGAACAGTGTCGAGATATAATGCCCGCTCAATGAAAATTCGCAACGCAGCCGCAACGCAGAGCGCAACGTTCCTGATTGGCTCCCAAGGTATTCGCAAAGCCATTGCAACAACGCGAAAGGCTTGCGAGCCAATCAGAACCTTGCGCCTTATTGCGTTGCGGTTGCGGCTGCGTTGCGTAATTTCATAGAGCGCCCTTTAAGTACTTCAGACTTCAGACGAGGTCCCTCGATGGCGGCAGTATAAATAAATGATGATAATAATAAGGTGACTGCACGAACTGGCCACATTTGATACACAATTTACAGTAACAAAACAAACGACATTGCCTTCTATCAACGATTGCTTATCGATCTAGGTACGGGGAACGCCAGCATAATTTATTGTTTTTTAACTGAATTCATTTTTTTGGCCAAACTTGGCATAGCTGGCAAACAGACCTGTTTTGGATGAAACATCTAGTCGCCGTTGAAGAGAAATGAGTCGAGAAACTGTAAACTTTCAAGCCAAGACTTTTAAAAAGAAGTCTACTAATTTTTCAATTCTCTATCGACTGGCAAAGTTTCTGAATGTAAACTTTGAACACCTGTACAGGGAAAATGGTGGAAAAGCTCTCCAGTACGTTGTAAGGGGCCCTGCAGGGAACTCCGAAAAAATTATAAAAAAAAAATCATTTTTGGGGTTATTAAAGAGTCAAGGGACGGCTCTTTGAACCCTTCTAGTTTTGTTAATCTAAAAGATTTCAGTTTACTGTTGACGGCATAATTATGAGAAAAAATTTCTACCACTGGATGGGTATTGAATTTTTTTCTTCGCAGGGTGAGTCAGAAACTAAGGAAATTAATATTCAAAGGACCATTTTTTGACCCAAATTTTTTTCAAAAATGAAAGTCAAAGATTTTTTCGATAATTTTTTGGGGATTCCCTGAAGAGTCCAGCACAACGTGCTGCAGAGCTTTTCCGCCATTTTCTGGACACCTGTACATTTTAGAGTAAAATTTTGGTATTAATAAATATTCCAATAGTACCTTTCATTATCCAGCGCGCCATCAGCGCGCATACTCGTCTTCTGAAGTAATGGCGTCAAATACAAAATTTGCGAACAAATGCTAGAAAATGGCGTGAAAAACCGCTATAGAGTTGAAAAATACGCGCCGCAGCGAACAGGGTAATAGGCTAGAGGTTAATACACACTAGTGATTACTCATTTTCCATCAAAAAGTCCGCATTGTTCATTAAATTATAAATAACTGCGTTTTACATTGATCGGATGTGCGTACGCAACCCATAATGCAACCCCCAACAACTCTATTTTCAGTTTGACTAGCGAAAGTTGCCTAAAAACCACGATTTTAGGCAACACTCGCTACATCAGTGTACTGCGGAATGTATTTTACTCCCAGGGACTTTTCCCACACGATTCAAGAATAGCGGTCCTGTGCTCTTCAAAGTATAAAAATCAGTTTTTTTCAAAACTAAATCAGCGGTGTTATCCTTCCAAAAATCATGGAAAAACAAATGAAAGGGGCCGTGAAACATTGTGCTCATGGGAATGGGCACAGTGATAGTCGGTATAATGACAAAAATATGTATTTCTTTATCCGATTCCCAAAAACGTGCTTAAAATAGCGTAAAAACTTGGTACTGGAGAAATTTGAAAAACACGCAAAGTCTTGCGAGGAATGTGACAATGTGCACGGTGGGTGAAGCTGTGTAACCGGAAAAATTTCACTCCGAAACGGGTCACCAATAAGGATAGATTCAATACATTCATACACACATTCCGCAGTACACTGATGTAGCGAATGTTGCCTAAAATCGTGGTTTTTAGGCAACTTTCGCTACAGAAGTGTAGTACGGATTATATAAAACCTCCAGGGACTTTTCTCACACGATTCAAGAATAGCGGCCCTGTGCTTTCTGCGCACGTCCATATATCGTTGATATATCCATTACAAAAATAGTTGTATACGCGCATCAAATGCCTCTCTGGCAAATTCTTCTCTGCGGAATATTCATTTGCAGTATTCATTGAGAAGTTCGTTATATTTTTTAGCGACTTTCCCAGCATGGTTGGCTTCAAAATTAAAAAAAAAACGCACTTTCAACACGGCGGAGCAATGTAAATACAAATGGCGCGATCACTTATGGCACACTGTGCGCAGAACGTGCCGAAAACAGCTGCGCGGAATCGCGGATTCTCCATCTCTCTTTTGAGGAAACCCGTATAGCGGCCCACTTGTTCACAAACGTACGACACTCGGAGCGAACTTCAAAATGGCGAATAAATAGTTGACGTTGACAGCAGACAGCAGCGGAAAGTCACGGCCGTTGCTTGTCAAACTGAAAATAGAGTTGGTGGGGGTTGCATTATGGGTTGCGTACGCACGTCCGATCAATGTAAAACGCAGTTATTTATAATTTAATGAACAATGCGGACTTTTTGATGAAAAATAAGTAATCACTAGTGTGTATTAACCTCTAGCCTATTACCCTGTTCGCTGCGGCGCGTATTTTTCAACTTTGTGGCGGTTTTTCTTGCGATTTTGTAGCATTTGTTCGCAAATTTTGTATTTGACGCCAAAATTTGGCGCAAGCGTTGGGTATACCACTATAATGAAAGTTACTATAGAACTATCAATTATATTATTTGTAGAGTTTCTAGCTGACTTGAGCTCAATCATTTTTCTGATGAGGCTTCTGATCCAAATAAAAGGAAACAATGATTGCTCGAACTTACATTGTTCCTTTCCAAGTTGCTCTCGACTTGTTCAAGCGCTTGAGCGAGGTTTCTCATGTACTCTTGCTCTCTGTTCTTTGAAAGCTGCAACTCACGACTGAGAGCCTCAACATGTTGATTTCGCTCAACCAACTGCTCTCTGGTCAACTCCAATTCCCGTCTCATCCTCTCGTACTCCCGCTCCGGATTGTCCTCGATCATCGGTCCGTCGTTCTGCTGCGTACGCACGGCCCCATCCGCCAGGAAGTCCGGCAAACTCTTTGAAATCCCCACCTTCATTAAAATTTGAGGACAATATAAAGAACGTTCGGGAAAAGTGAATAATCAGGTATGGTTTTTAAAGTAAATGAAATAATAGTATATTGCCACGAGTCCCTATGCAACAGCCCACCGAGAAATCAAACCTACCATTAAAACATCCTACCGGAGAAACAGCCACCGCTCATTTTGCCACGAATTCTGCAACCCCGCAGACATGCTCTGCTCAATCAACACACCGGAAAAAGTGCAACCGCTCATTTAGCCACCGAGAGCGCTGCCACGCATTCATCCTACTGTTGAAGCGTTCTCGGTGGCTAAATGAGCAGTTGCACTTTTTCCGGTGTGTTGATTGAGCAGTAGCATGTCTGTGGGGTTGCAGAATTCGTGGCTAAATGAGCGGTGGCTGTTATTCCGGGTGTGTTGCTTCAACAGTAGGATGAATGCGTGGCAGCGCTCTCGGTGGCTAAATGAGCGGTTGCACTTTTTCCGGTGTGTTGATTTAGCAGTAGCATGTTTGCACGGTTGCAGAATTCGTGGCAAAATGAGCGGTGGCTGTTTTTCCGGTAGGATGTTTCAATGGTAGGATGATTCCGCTGTGGGTTGTTTAGTGGGTTCCCGAATTGAGTGATATGATATTCTGGTATGAATCGAAATATCCAGGATTCCACTTTGATTTGTTTTTGTGAATAAAAAGGTATCGGATAGCGTTATAAAACTGGGAGCATGCTATTTGAAAAAAATGAGTTATGATACTTTGAAAATTATCATGTTTGATTTTTTTTTTGTGAACGCCCTGTAATATAAAATCACAACTTTTTGACATTGGAATATTGGTCTTTGACTTGATTATCACCATGTCAAATTTCATCCCTTAGTTTTGAAAAGCAAGACCGCTACAAGTTTTTTAAGCAAACTGTGAAAATGCGATTTTTTTCAGTTTTCATATTTTAGTTGCTGCCAACTGCCAAACAATTGAAAAACAAGAATACATGCAGGCATAAGACAGAGGAAAAAGCTGAACCCGAAAATGCAAAAAATATAGGGCGTTTCATTTAAAAAAATTGACGCTCCGTTTATCCCGACAAAATGGGACACCTGTACAGCTAAAAATAAGTTTAGGCCATAGGTCTCATCAAACCATATACTTTCCTCTTACATCTTTTTCTCTACCTTGAACGGTAAGACCGCTATGGGATAATTACGCTAGGATGGACCCCCCCCCTGTATAGTACAGGCAATCCTAGTTCAGGCACGCCAGTGGCCCAGTCATTATAGGCTTAGAGGTGGCTAAAATTCTGGAGTGGAATTTTATTGCTGTTTTTGACTCAAAATTTAATTCTTTACAACATACTAGAAGCCCCAAAAAATCCGTGCTGAGGCTTTTTTCCTGCGTGAGGTCGAAAATCGACGAGGCCATCATGATTTTCATCCTCAAACAATGAGGTACTTGCCAGTGAGAGGGATTTGACTGAAATCACTTTTCAACAAGAGTGATAAAGAGTATTTCCTGAAAATTTTCAAAAAATATATCCATTGGTTAAAAAGATTTTTTTTTCAATTTTTTTTTCAAAAGGTTGGTTACAGTGAGGAAACTTCAGTGGAGTTTTCATTTTTGTATTTTTCAAATAATGTCATGCCTCTCTAACGTTTTTTGAGTTTTCAATCCAACAGTGCTGTTTGTTCAGTTTTTAGTATATTTGTGACGTCACAAATATATTTTTAAAACACGCATCACGGCCACAATTTTGGGAATATAGAAAAAAGAAAAAATACGGGTACATTATTTTTGACCCTACTATTGATTAAGCTAATAAAAAATTTTTAGGCAACCTCATTGTGGCTTTTACGAAAAATTCAATCGGTCTTTATTTTTTGAAGGTCTTGCAACCTAATGCAATAGGTTTCAAGAATGTTCAATACTTGAGTGGCGTAGCATAGAAAATAAAATTTCGAAAAAAAAATTAACTTCAGCGCTATTTGCACTGTGACTGCTCTTACAAAAAAGTTTTCTTTTGGACTTTTAGTGTGTTGCAGAGTATTAAATTCCGAGTCAGAAACAGCAATACAATTTCCCTCAAAAATTTTCGTCACATTTAGGTAATTTTTTGACTGGGCTATTTTCTTGAACAATAAATTATCCATGTTATACACTTTTCACAAAATATCGATATAGAAACTAAAGTACATTCAAACCCTAGTGTGAATCGAGCTGGCTGGGAGTCTTACCTCGTGACACATTTTGAAAGGAGAAATTTGGGAAATCATATCTCACTCGAATCACACTAGGGTTGAACGTACTATACAACTCGTCTCACCTCACTAGAAGTACCATTTCTGGAGTCCTGTGGTAAATCTAAAGGAAAACTGACTTGAGGTGGACGAATGGGCAAGTCCAGTGGTATGGACCTATTATTACTTTGACTAGACGGATCAACCATGACCCTGTTTATGTGAACACTGTCTCTGCTAGGCGTGAAATCCGGCAAGTTCATGTCCAAATCTAGATTACTGCTGCTCGGATTGCTCCCTAAATAGCACTGCTCAACGACCAAGTGATCCTGCACGAAATCAGGCAGCGCGGAAGAGTACTCAGGAATAATTCTCGTTTGTTTCGCCTCCGACATCGAACTGAAATCCAGATCCGATATCGACGTCACGGGCCGGCCTTCGCAGTACACTTTGGGGCGAGCACCTTTGCACTGGTAACTGTTCGAGTCACTCCGAAGGAAATGTTTGAAAGAAAATGGGTTGTCTTCGCGTCGACTCGCTCCGCCGTTCATCCCAAGATCTGGATGGAGTGTGGAACGTTAATTTGGCTTATCGCTAAGTGTTTTAGTGGAACGTTACCTGAGGGCCCAGCACTTTGATCTTCTAACCTATTTGTGTCAGAAGAATGGGCCAAGTCGTCGCCTAAATCTAAGTGGAGAGGTTTTCGGTGTTCTTCATGGTCCGAATCGTCGCTGTGGTAGTTCTGTGGCTCCTCTGGAGTATTATCAGATGAGTTACTATCTGCCATCGTCATAAAGACTTCTTTTATTTGTTTGAAAAGTACACATAGACGTCAAACATCGTTGACATTTTAAAACCTTGGAATGTCAACTTTGCTGTCAAATATTTGTCATTCACCTAGGGACTTCTCGAGTGGAAAAAAGGCAGCATTTTCCGGACATTTCGCCAAATTCTGCTTGAACACAATAATATGACACCAGTTATTAAATCTGTATACTTTGTTCAATTTAATAATCACCAACAATAACTTATTACCTCCAAATCAAATACTTTCTAGGTTGGCAACATCGGACAAAGTGAAAACCATAGTGACAAACGTTTCAAACATAACGTCGGCTTAGTTAGTAAATCACATAAGTCCCAAATACGAAATTTTACAGGAGATCAATAGAATATCATTCAGCGAGCATATAATGATAGTTATAATGCACAAAGATTTAGTTTAGGACACGAGCGATAGGGAGTGTCGTAAAACACCCGAATGGATTATAACTATCATATTATGTGCTTGCTGAATAATATTCTATTGATCTCCTGCAAAATTTCGTATTTGGGACTTATGTGATTTACTAACTAAGCCGACGATAAGCAACGATTTTGTGAGTGTGAGAAAAGGACAGAATGTAAGCCGAATGTCCAATATTGCAGTGACGTTCTCCACACTTCTCCAATCAAATTCAGCCGATTTGACAGGAGTATGACAGCATTGACAGCAATGATGACAGAATACCTTGTAATAAACGTACAAAATCAATGAACGAAGTGGCAAGGGACGAGCGTAATAAACGTGTTGATCCTGCAGAAAAATGTTTACTAGTCACCTGCGGTTTACAAGTAGGGTGTGTGTGTGAGTCCGGGACAATGTTGTCTTTGTCCGGTATCCAAATTCTCAAAATCCGGCCCTAACTACCATGTCAGTGCTTGAAAATCAGTGATAAAACATCTCGAAAATGAAAAAGTCTAATGCCAAATATGAAAAATTATCGCAAAATTCGTATAAAACTGTAGACAGTTTCATCCAGCATTCACCGAACAACCCGGTAAGTTTTTTGTTTCATTCTTGTCCGTTTGGCATTTGTTTTGATGAATGGGAATGGCCTGTTAGATATTCCACTAAATGACTATTGGAAATTCCCATAGGGAAATCCCTTCAAATCAAAGAGAATCTTTGGTGAATTACCTATAGCCATTTGCCGTTTTTGGGTTTCAAGTGGCTCACCTATTTCGGCAATACTTTTCAAAAGCACGTTTTGTGATAACGCTAAAATTCGTTGCCAAACGATCGATAGTTAGCCCAGTTTGTTCGGTACGTTTGTATTATGCATGCTGCATGCAGTACGCAGGGGCGACTTCAGACTTTGAAAACAGGAACAAACGAAAATGGGCTGAGATAAACCCGTCTATTCTTGAATCTTAGACCAGCGGTTATGGCTTTCCTATAATTTCGTCAGTAGGTACCTACCTACTAGCTATTTATGCTAAAATGCTCTTCTAGAATGCACCATGAATAATGACATCATGACAATATATATTTAGGAACAGGAACTGAACACCGAACTAATCCTGAAAAAAGTAGATACCTACTTTGGGAGTTTGGGACTTATAACCAGCACCTACCCATCTTCTTTTAATTATTCTTATTTGGTTTACATTCGCGAATTGTACCAATAATAAACAGGTTAGCAATAATTAAAAGTGGGCCACCCAAAAATTTGATTTCACCTATACCTACTTGAAAATATTTGTAAAAAAAAATACCTACCTAACCAATTTTTAAATGGATTACGACGAGGATTACGATGTCTGATTACGCGTTATTCCTTTATCTAAAGAATATTATCTCTTGCCATTGTCGGATTGTCGGCAGTATAAACAGGATGAAAACGGAAGATGTGCCGAAATGGTCCATTTTAAAATCAGGGTGTCCCGAACCGACCGTAAAAAAAGTCCAGGGCAGTTTAGTGAAATGCGAGGTGGAATGCTTCAAAAGTGCTAGAAAAACATTGAAAAAAAAAAGCTTTTATTCTCCCTGCCCCCACACCCCCACCAACATGGAAGGGAAAGTATTGTAATCGTGCAGAAAGAAGTGTTGAGATTTCGACGGATATATTGTACCGATCGCTTCCTTTTTACCCCCCCCCCCCACGTTGTGTATTTTAACCCTTTTTGTTTCCCGTTAATTAGTTCACCCCTTTCTTTTCTTGACAACCTCGGTTCTACCTACGAGAGGACCAAATCAATCCATTTTCCCGAAGGGTTGATTGCCCCGGAATTCAGTGTTCTGAATTTCATTTCGGAAATCACCGGAATTCCCGGAAGCTGTTCGGAAATCACCGGAATTTCCTCGGAAATCGCTGAAATTCCCGGAATTCTTTCGGAAATCACAGCACCGCAATTCCCGGAAGTCTTTCGGAAATCACTGGAATTCCCGGAAATCTTTCGGAACTCATCGAAATTCCCGGAATTCTTTCGGAAATCACCGGAATTTCCGGAAGTCTTTTGGAAATCACCGCAATTCCCGGAAGTCTTTCGGAAATCACTGGAATTCCCGGAAATCTTTCGGAACTCATCGAAATTCCCGGAATTCTTTTGGAAATCACCGGAATTCCCGGAAGTCACCAGAAATACTCGGAATTCTGGAAGTCAGAATTCTTGTGTACACTTTTTTTTCGGGAAATGAACCCCACGCATTTTCCACACAGAAACATTCAATTCACAAGGACCTATATTTTATTTGATTAAATATAAACAAACATGAGTCTTATGCTTTCGGTGAATCTTATTGTCTGATTCTTCATTTCACCGCTTAATTAAACTAGATTCGTAACAAATACAATTTAATCTCTGGAATACGTCGTTGCCTTCTTCAGCAATCGTTTACACAACTTTAAGTAGGTACATTTCGAACAGCATGGCAAATTCATTATTTGTGGAGTTCCCCTGTTAAAGGGTTATCAATCGAAAGAGTTAGCATTGGAATGTTTATAACTACAATAATTCCCAGTTTTTTCGGTTCCCAATTATTGTCATAATGTCGTCAGTTTAAAACAATGCCTTTCAACTAGAGAATTAGTTGATGCGTTGATGGTTTATTTACCGGTATTATTGGCATGAATTAACCCTTTGGGTCTTTTTTTATTGAAGCCCTTCAATAGACTTATTCGGAGAGAATTTCATTTCTGATCATGTATATCAGGTAGCTTCAAATGACTTGGCTTTTCAGGTTTTGTGTGGGGAATTTCTCGCACTTTGCATTTCGTAACTTCCGCAAATTCCGCTCTTATTTTCTACCACTTCACGAGGATTCGCAGCCAGGTTTCCGGACTTACTCTGTGACAAGCGACATCTTTCCAGACAGGTCGCCGTCAAGTCCGTCCTGTCGTTAACTACCCGTTGATTACCCCCTTTGGTCGTGTAATGGTTACTTTTGTTTAGCCTTAGTTCATGGTGACATCTCACCCGGTTCTTTGTGAAGATAACGTCTGTTTAGTAGACTCCTTACATCACGTGGGGTTGCTTGTTCGTTCCGCAATACCGCACCTGATTTTAACCCTTTCTTATTCGCGTCTAATAGCGTTTTCGAGTCGCTAGAGCCGAGCCGATTCGGCTCTAAAGTCAGGGGATTTGATTGGTTCTCGAAAATCCCTGGCCAATCAGTTAAAGCGATTTTGGAGCCGAACCGGCTCGGCTCTGGCGACTCGAAAACGCTATAACTCTAACTTTTAATTCTTCTGAACTTAGGATTTCAACGCACTGACTAAAGCTTAGATATTTGAAAGGGTTAACCGCATAGAGAAGAAAAGCAAAGTCAACTTGAAGCATCTTCATTGGTAGGACAGCCCAGGTAACTTACTTCTTGAAATTCGAATCAATCTGACATCAAGACGGTACTTGTGTTCCAATAGCTGAACGTTCATAATAAAGATTGTACACCATTTAATCGAAGTGCTACCCTGTTTCACAATAATTTGTTCTAATAAATTTCTAAACACCTGCTACCTCAATTAATGGTCAAATCAATCAAATCAGTGATTACTTGCCTTTTGACTTTAACGAGAGCTCCACATTAAAACCCACAATCACTGAACCATAAACAACTTGATCAACAAATAATATAACAATAATAGCAGGAGCGCACAGCAAGGTGTCTTTCCGGTGTCCCCTTCGCACACCCGTTCTTTATGGCATTTCAACGCCAACCACCCCTCGCGTGCTTCCTCGCTCTTCGCTCTTCGCCTGCATCTTGCATCCCCACTCTCTCAATTTCGCCAGATGTAGCTACACTTTCATGCTTAAATAACTATTTTTCAAGTTTGAATTGGGCTAATCGCTACAATATCCTTTTTGAGGTCCCACATTCCCACAAGACGATTAAGACCATTTCTAGAATGATGTCTGTCTGTATGTGTGTCTGTCTGTATGTTTGTAATCTTCCACGATAACTGCCAAACCGTTGATCTGATCAACTTAAAATTCAGTATGCAGACATGGTTTGGCCGTCAATGAGCCCATTCGTTTTTTAGCTGTTATCTGTCGAACAGAAGTGTCACTATCAGAAAATGACCAAAGCTAATTCACACGGAATTTGACTGCGATATGTCATTTATTGAAAGCCCTTGAAAAACTATATCTACACCTTTTCACCTTCAATTTCGGAAAAAGTAACTTCAGTTTCGGAAAGAATTATTTCAAGTTCGGAAAAAGTAATTCTAATTTCGGAAAGAGTTATTTTATGTTCGGAAAAAGTAACTTCAATTTCGGAAGAAGTAACTCAATTTTCAGAAGTATTTGAAGGGCTTAAATAGCAGTGACTGTTATTGGTTTGACATTATACTCTTTTTGCTGATATAAGACGTTATGGACAAAGGACATCTTTCCTATCCTCGGGGGCGTTATAACAAGGCGAGCGATGCGGCCCAAGCAAGAGTGATCCGAGAAGCCGAAGTGGGTGGTGGCGGAAGATGGTGGCCAGAGCTGATGTATTCTCTTAAAATTTTGCAAATTTAATGGTAGGTGATCCAGAGAGGAAATTTTAACACGACTGCATTTCCTGAAAAACACTGCTGACACAGCAATGGCCACTGTAACTCCTCAAATGTGCCTCCATGCGTGCAATCATGTGCAGCATGATTTACATACCTACCTTCTGATTTACATACCTAGGTGAAAAGGTAGACGCGGGCCTACCAAAATTGTGATTATACTTATTCTGAAATTGATTCCAATTTTTCCGAAGCTGAAGTCACTTTTTCCGAAATAGAAGTCACTTTTTCCGAAATTGATTTAACTTTTTCCGAAATTGAAGTCACTTTTTCCGGAATTGAAGTCACTTTTTCCGGAATTGAAGTCACTTTTTCCGAAACTGAAGGCGAAAAGGTGTAGAACGGTTAAAAGTATTTCTTTATCTGCCAAATAATAAAAAAAAAGCGAAGTTTAAAACTTCACCATTCAATTATTCAAAATCTATCCGATGGATTGGAACCAAATTCGGCATGAAGCAACACAACAAACGAATCAATATAATGCTGAAGTTCAAGGTTTCCACCATTTACCGAACAAACTCTATGAATTTTGAAACCTTTTTCTGGCCGATACCACCTGGGCGCGGCCGTTCACTTAGCCCTGGCCATTTCATATCCTTGACAATCAAACTTATGAATTTTTATGCATCGGCCTGACAAATTTTATAGGTATCTGTCAAACTGACGGCCGCACAAGTATCGGAAATATCAATGTGTTCCCTTTTGTGTTTTTTTGTGCCTTCTTTGAAAGCAACAGCGGGCCCTGATCGTTTGTGTCTCCAAGTGTCGTTTAGGGCTCCGATAAGCCCCTTGTGTTTTCTGTAGTTTTGGAAATCCAGTATGCTTAATCTCTTTGACGTATTCTTACGAACTCTATTATGTGCGGCTGTTTTGTGTGGTTCGGTACCAGGGCCCCATGGTGTCTTCCTGTCGCTTAAAGCCCTGACGGGGCTCCTACTTTTGTCCTTTTGTAGATATCTTGTGTGCCTCTTGGGTTTGATTTTTCCATTTGAGACCAAAGCGGGCGCTTTTTTGTCCTCTTGGGTTGATTGAAGCCCTATATCGCCCCCCTGGGGTCTTCGTGTGTCTCTTAGAACCCTGTTTAGCCCCCCAGTTTTTTTTTTATTTTTCTTGTTGATCATGAAGCAACTTTCACTTCCGGAAGTAACCGGAAGTGACATAAACTTTTGATTTTCAAAGAGAACACCCCGTATATTTTTTATATTCGGATAGAGATTTTTAGCGCATTTTCCATCTTGATGAAAATCGCTATTGCAACCGCTTTGTCCGTCCGTCCGTCCGTCCGTTCCTTGAACTCCTCCCAAACTAGACGACCTAGCTTTCTAATTTTTTCGCTGTTACATTGCTGCCACTCCCAAAGGAGGGCTAGGCTATATTGGATGTCTATATTGCGCCGCCAACATAGAGAAAACCGCCCCCGATAAACTTGAAATAACATACATAATATTGCACTTTCTACCAGACCTGATGCTCTGGTGTTCTCATTTTTTGAATAATACATAGTTGCCACTTACAAACGTAAGCCAAGAAACATTCCATCGTCAATATGCGCCGCCGACATGAAAAAACTGCTAAAAACCGCCCCCAATCACTTTAAGCCGAACGCTGCCGGTCCCACACGCCGCCCCCAAAGTAAGAGATAAATGAAAAACATTAACCCGAAGACATAGCGATCTAAGTTTTCCGCTATATGGATAGCTGACTAAAAATGGAAAAGGATAGGCTACTTTTGATATGGTGCCGCCTCCAGCTTCCGCCCCCAAAAGAAAAAAAGTGCAACTTTCAACAATTTTTACTGATTTACATTTCAATGTTACCTCAAACATTCAGAAACTCCCAACTCAAACTGTGGATGAATTTCTTTGCCAAACTCTGCCGCTCCCACACGCCGCCCCCAAAGTGAGAGATAAATGTAAAACATGAACCTGAAGACATAGCGATCTAATTCTTGCACTATATTGATAGCTGACTGAAATTGAAAAGGATAGGCCACTTTTAATTAGCCGCCGCCTCCAGCTGCCGCCTCCAAACAAACAAAAAATGCATTTCTCACAATTTTCACTGATTGTCATATTTCCCTTACATTTAGAAACTCCCAACTCAAACTGTGCAACAGTTACTTTGCCGAATGCTGCCGCCCCCACACGCTGCCCTCAAAGTGAGAGATGAATGAAAAACATAAACCCAAAGACATAACGATCTAATTCTTTCGCTATATGGATAGCTAACTAAAAATGGAAAAGAATAGGCTACCTTTGACATGGCGCCGCCTCCAACTTCCACCCCAAAAGAAAAAAGTGCAACTTTCAATAATTTTCACTGATTTACATTTTAATGTCACCTCAAACATTCAGAAACTCCCAACTCAAACTGTGGAAGAATTTCTTTGCCAAACTCTGCCGCTCCCACACGCCGCCCCCAAAGTAAGAGATAAATGTAAAACATAACCCTAAAAACATAGCGATCTAATTGTTCCGCTATATGGATAGCTGACTAAATATGGGAAAGAATAGACTACTGTTGTTACTGATTAGTCGCCGCTCTCAGCTCCCGCCCTCGAACAAAAAAATATATTGATGAGTGAAAGAATTTTCATTCGAATCTATTTCATTGGCAAGTACCCCATTCTGATAACAAAATATCACAATGAGTTTCGAATGAAGAAAGTGGGCAAGGAATGGTGTTTCTCCTTCAACCTTTCTTTACGTTCACAATATGCCTCTTTGAGAAAATGCGCTACTGAGACTCACGCACGTGAAGGCATACTCACTTGTTTTATTGATACAGTGGTGGTCTTGAAAACTCTCTATGATAAAAAATGACGATTTTATAGGGGATTGATACAACTGAAATTTATCCAATTATTGGCAACAGAGTTGGCTGCGGCCACAAATAAAAATCTGAAGTTGAAAGTTTGTTTATTGTTCATGTCAGGAAGCGTTGCCGGTTGAAATCGACATGAACAATAAACAAACTTTCAACTTTAGATTTTTATTTGTGGCCGCAGCCACCTCTGATGCCAATAATTTGATAAATTTCAGTTATATTCAATCCGCTCTAAAATCGTCATTTTTCATCGTAGAGAATTCTCAAGACCACCACTGTGTCAATAAAGAATATCTCTATATCCGAATATCAAAAAATACACAGGTGTTCCATTTGAAAATCAAAAGTTGATGTCACTTCCGGTTACTGCCGGAAGTGAAAGTTGCTTCATGATCAACGCAAAAAATAATAAAAGTGGTCTCAAATAACTCATAAAAATTTCAAATTTATATATTCTATAGGAAAAAAGTTATGGACTGGTGCGGTTTTCGAAAAACACACGGTAAATCTCATAGGAAAAAAGTTATGGTCTGGTGCGGTTTTCGAAAAACACACGGTACACCATCAGATAGATTTTAACGAGGATTTTAAACAATTGAAATGGTAAAAAGTTGTAGTAAATAAGTCTTCTCCACTTGTTTTTTATATTGTTTACTCGAGTTTCGGCTAGTTAAATGTATAAAGCCATTTTCAAAACTAATGTGACATAGCATAGAACTTTATGTCAAAGTAATGATGTAACAATGAAGAATAGACGTAACAGGTAAAACAACAAAAGAAAATGAAGGAGAGGATTATAAAATTGGGAGTAGAGCTGGTATAATGTAGATGTTGTCAAAATCGGTTTGTTCATTGAGGAGGCTATCTGGATCAAGATTGTATTGTTTTTTTATTTGCAAAATTTCAGAAAATTCAATTAGGTGTCTGTTGTCAAGTTTTTGGACTGGTTTTAAACAATTAAAAGCAAAATCATGACCTTCGGCAACTACATGTCTTGTAAAGTTTTGAGCATCATGGATCCCTTTATCAATTTGAAATGGTAAAGTTTCGAATTTTGTCATTTTTTAATTTTCGACAGATGACAGACAGGAGAACTGCCCTAACTGTTAGTTTTTCAAGGGCTTTGATGTTCTTGAATTCTAATTTTTTAATTAAGAGCTACCTACATGATGTGTTCGTATTGATTTTAGAAGCCTAGGGTAGCACTGACATTTTCGGTAAGGCCCAGTTCTACATCTCATTATAAGCTAGATAGTTACAAGTCTCGTCGGATAACCAATAACCATCATTATCAACCATTGCTGTTCTTACCCGAATGAAGTTGTTAAAATTGTTAGGATGCATTAGGTTTAGATGCTGTAAGCTCTTGGCTCTTGGTGGTTTAGTAAAACCGGCCCTTCTCTTGCCTGTAATGATTATAGGTAGGTATAGGTTTGTTTAATGAACATTTCCAACTTTAATGTATTGAATATTGATTACAATACCCTATAATTCAGCACCTTGACTAGCACAAATAAAAGGCATGCTTTGTTCGCTGATTACGAAATGGTTAAAAAGTGTAGGCACTTGACAATTAGTAATAATTTCTAATTATCATAAGCACCTATCTAAGTACAATAATCTGTATGAAGACAAAGAGTTTTTTCCATATCAAATTTATATCGCTAATACTCACGAAGGCCTCGTACTAGATAACAAAATTGTGGAACGTCTCTTGATTTCAAAAAGCGAATCTTCAATAGTCGATTGATATGATAAGTGAGGTCATGGTCCATGATTTACCATTGGATTTTTTCAAAGACTATAATATCTAGGTGCTTCACTGTAAATCGTCTTTGGTGACATCTTGTATCCATATTCAAATGGGAAAATAGGAAATAAATAAGTACACATCAAGTTACAGTTCCGACTATTAGTTATTGCATATTGCATAAGTAATTGTACTTTAATAATGTCGTTATCGGGCAGGTAGTTACCCTAATTATGTGCCAGCATAAGCGGAAGTTTTTACTTTATGTTCCTAGTATAAAATGGCACTTTGATAAAAATGGCAGGTAATGGCAATGGAAATACATTTTACATTATCTGTTCGAAAACCACCAAGGCAAATTATTGCTCAAGTAGTATGGATCAATGAATGGTATCACTTATTGCAATAAGTATGTAGTAGGAATAGTAGGATAATATTTTCATTATTGATGACTTGTGCCAGGGGCAGTCAATCGATACGAAAATGGTCTTAATGTTTATAAGCCTCATATCCGAAAGCCACGCATATTCATCAAGTTTTAGATAGGTACCAAGTTATTTAGGTTTTTCGATACTCTGTGTACACCGCGCGTACTTGATAGGTCGACCTGAATGTATCAATGAATGCATCGTTGACGGCAAAAATTATAATAAGAATCGTTTTCGCGCCTCACTAATCACTATAATACCATATATAATTATTTAAAAAAAAATATCGCGAAAAGATGGCGACGAAAAAATTTGTTGATTAGAATAGCTAAGAGTATTTTCATGATGATAGATTGTATGGAAGCAGGTATGATCAAAAGTAATTGTCAGAAAACAAAATGTGTTTCCTCTCCGCTTTCACAAGGTCAATGCCAATAATTGAATTTCATTTAGTTTTTCCTCGAAGCTTCATGCGACAATGTCAGATTTAATATAACTCGTACCTTTCGCTGTCAACATTCGAGAATGTAATAAGGGACACTATCTGGTTTGGGCGAATTTTGGGCCCGGCGCAATAGGTTTTTCTCAAATTGTGGTCGATTAGCTGCCGTATTTGCTTATATCAAATCGAAATGTTACTAAGGTAGTGATTTTGAACAATTATGCATGATTTTTTACTTCCCGGTTGTTTTCGAAGTGATTAATTTCAAGAAGAAAAAAAGCTCATAACTGGGCCTGGACTCACATCAGGTAGGTAGTAGGTAGGTTTTGAAATGTCGATAACTTTTTCATTTCTCAAAATATTTGAATAATTCTTTTCTAATATTAAAGGAGAAACATGGGAAATTTGTCATGAAAGGTGTAGAAGATCATATTCATTGAATGTCGCCCGCATGCCTCTACACAAAAACGCCTTTTTCCTGGCCGTTACTACCCGAGACGGTCACTCACCCTGGCTTTGACTAGGAATACCCGCGTTTGGTGCAGAACTCTACTCAGATGCCCTTTTCTGCTCGTAGATCGCTTTCTCTCAGAAAATTTCAATCGATATCAAAAGTAGATTGCATTGGGCGTCGTGCGGGCCTATTTTCGAACTCGACACGGTTTCCATTTTCCGACGGTGATTTGTTCAAAATGAAACTTGAACATTTCGTGAATTAGAAAAAATGCAATGCGAATTTCGACCTGCGGTAAGCCACACGAAATATTTATTTTAGGTACAGACTTGCTGCAAGTCATAGTTAGGGAAAAGGTTGAATTGAGTTTCGTGAGAGAAATTTTTGAAATCGGACTAACGAATTTCGAGTTTTCCTTCTTAGAATAACTGCAAATTTTCAACTTCTCGACCCGTAATCAGATTTTCATCAATTGTTTTCTTGAAACGAGGCGTTACTGGTTCTTGAACTTTTCCGACAATTTCTGTCAAAATTCTCTTAATTTTCCGAGAGTTTCCTTCCCATTAGAAAATGCAAAACTGGCCTAGTTTATCGGAGCCGGACTCAAATGATAAACTTGAATAAAGCCTCAACTAAACTGCGCAACAAATATGTTGTCGCAAGGGAAAAATTGATCCAACTTTGGACCACAATAACTTTTGAATGACACAAACTATTTCGATTTCGTTTTCACGGATAGTGAGATCAGTCTTTCCGATATTCACCTTCAAGAGGTGAAGATCAGGAAGCGTCATGTAAAATATTTACAGGGTAAAATGTAAAACAGTGCAAAATTTCAGCAAATTAAACGGACCCCCATTTCCAGAATAATTTTTTTTTACAAATGGAAACGAAAGGATCATAAAGCGTGATGTTTTGGCTTGCGTCCAGTTTTGGAATTTTTGGAATCGGAACTCTGGTTCTGACTTTATGAGTTTTTTTCTCTTGGAGGATGCTGACTTATCCTATCGCTACAAGAAAGACTATGTTAGCCCAGGGAGCCTGTCATCCTCAAAAACTGAAATTGACCATCAGCATCAAGTTCAGGAGGTCAAAATCACAAAGAAAGTTTCTTTCAGTTGTGAAAATCAGATCAAATTCAATTTTTAAGAAAAACAGCTGTGTCGCCCATTTCGAATGGGCCCCTTTTTTGAAGTCTCTGATCAAGGTATTTCAGATGGTCTGCAAGTCAAGTTTCTGAGAACCGTTTAAGCAACAATATTCGTGAATTGCAACCTCCCATCATCAGAATAACATAGTCTTCTTTGTACCGATAGGATAAATCAGCATCTTACAAGAGAAAAAAATCATAAAGTCAGAACCAGACTTCCGATTTCAAAAATTCTGAAACTGGGCGCAAGCTAAAACATAACGCTTCCTAATCCTTCCATTTGCATTTGAGAAAAAAAATTATTCTGAAAATGGGGGTCCGTTTAATTTGCTAAAATTTTGTACTGTTTTACATTTCACCCTGTAGATATTTAACATGGAGCTTCCAGATCTTCACCTCCTGAACGTGAATAATGGAAAGACTGATCTCACTAATCGTCAAAACAGAATCAAAATGGTTTTTGTCATTCAAAAGTTATTGGGGTCCAAACTCGGACCAATTTTTCCCTCGCGACAACACACTTGTTGCGCAGTTTACTGACGATTTTTACAATGGTTTTATTTGGAAAAGCTTCGTGGTTTTCAGCAAAATTGTCCCATGTTTGCATCTGATTTCAATAATTAATCACAGCTTGCCTATCTTCATGTCGATTGGTCCTTCAGAATTGTTATTGTAGGATTTTTAGATGGCAGAGTAGGTAGATATTGAGATGTAGATAACTTTTAAATTTTTCAATATATTTGAATAATTCTTTTTCAATTTTGAAGAAGAAACAAGGGAAATCCGTTACATTACGTGTGAAAAATCATATCCATCAAAAGCTGTACGCATGCCTTTACACAAAAAACGTATTTTTCCTGGCCGTTACTACCCGAGACGGCCGCTCACCCTGGCTTTGACTAGAAATACCCGCGTTTGGTGCAGGACTCTACTCAATTTGTTCTTTTCTGCTTTTACATCAACTTTTTTTAAAAAATTTCAACCGATATCTTAAGTAGATTGCATTGGGCGTTGTGTAGGCCTGTTTTCAAATTCGACACGGTTTCAGTTTACCTGATAGCCCGATCGCGGAAGCTCTAGAGACTTTCATCAGCTTTGCGAATATTTTGGTATCCCTCAAATAACGGCCCCTCCACCAATAATGCATTATCTGTCTTATTTGCGCATCGTGATCTCCAGCGAGTTTCGTAGTACTGGCTCCCCTCCCTAAAATCTGTTCGTCCCGAGCAAGCACTTCGTTATTCCTGGACGTTTTTACTTTTGATCACGGTGTACGGTTCCTCTCACTCCTTTTTTGCGTTGTGGTTGTACAGTCATATAATGTTACCTTCTTGAAATCCTCCAGAGTTGGCTTCCAAGTTGTATAGCGTTATTCGCGTTTTCATCCGTCGGTCACAATACGGATCCCTTGTATTCTGAAACGGTTATTGGCTCATCCTCAGGTCTGCCAAACTTTCGTTTAGTAACAATATAACAATATTGTTACGAGCGGCGATCCCGTACGCGAAATATCGTAACATTTGGTGTCAGAAAGCGGTATAATTGAGAGTAATTCGGCTTGCGACTACAGGACGTTCAAAACATTCGTGATTTGGTAAATGCCGGAGACGAGAAGCATGTCGAGGACAGGAGTCGAAGACGCTTTGGCGAGCATCATGGCGATGATGCAAGAACAAAAGACGAAACGCCAGGCAGAGAAAGAAGAACAGGAGAAGAGGCGTTTGGAAGATAAAGAAGATTGAAGAACCTTCTAGAAGGACAGGAAAAAGGATTGAAAAATCTTTTACAAGAACAGCGTCTAGAAGACAAAGAAGTAATGAGAAACCTGCTGGAAGAACAGGAAAAGATACGCCTGGAGGAAATTAAAGAAATATTAGCCGTTGTGGAACAACAAACGCGGTATTTCGACGGCAGCGTGAGCAAGCTAGAAAAATGAGTGGAAGCGGTGAAGGCCAACATGACGGAGCTGGAGCAACAGGCTCAGAAAACCGCCCCCAGTGCTGCGATGGTCAGTTCAGCGGGTGTCCAACGTGTGAAGCCGCCAAACTTCGATGGGAAAAGCCCATGGACAACCTATAAGAGACAGTTCGATGCCGCTGCCGAAGCAAACGGATGGAGCGACGATGAGAGAGTCACAGCTCTAGTCCTGGCTCTCAGAGGCTCAGCATTGGAGCTGCTTCAGACGATTCCTGAGAGTGAGCAGAAGGACTTTGCCAAGCTGACGAGGGTCTTGGAGCTTCGGTATGGGGACAATCATGTGCGGCAGATCCATCAGACCCAGCTGAAGGCCAGAACACAAAAGAGCGGAGAAAGCCTTCAGGAATTCGAATCCAAAGTCCTGAGGCTGGTTTACCTGGCCTATCCAGCTCATCCAGCAGATGTTTTGGCCGACATCGCCAAGGAAACTTTCATGGGCGGAATAAAACATCCAGAATCGCGTCAGATGGTCATGATCAGCAATCCAGCCAACATCAGCGACGCACTCATCCAAGCTATTCGCATCGAGGGTGCCAAAGATGCTTCGCGCCCTTATCGTTCTAGGGAGGTGAACTTTGACGAATCCAGAGCATCACATGCTTCCGAAATCGGTGAAGAAGATGTTTGAGGAACTTTTTAGCGCCATGTCTCGGAACAGACCCCAAGGCGAGCCAAGAGCTGGAGAAAGGCCGCGTTGCTTCGGCTGTGGAAGAACGGGACATCTTCGTCGGGACTGCAGGCAATGGTCGAGTTCAGCAGACTGTTTCATAGCGGAACGGAGAACGATCTCGACTGCTGATCGAGAAAGTCACCAACAGAGAGAAAGCAATCGTAGAGGAGGAAGACCACGTTGCTTTGAATGTGGAAGGGACGGACATCTGCAACGCGACTGCAGGCGACGATACGCTTCAGCAGACTTCATTCTGAAACGGGAAGCTGCTGATCGAGGAGGTCATCAGTCGAAAGAAAGAAATAGCACAGGAGGAAGGCTGCGTTGCTCCAATTGTGGAAAGAATGGCCATCTGCAGCGTGATTGCTGGCAACCGTACCGTTCAGCAGATCGTTCCAGGCTGGAACGGGGAGCTGCTGAACAAGGAAGTGAACATCGTCCTGGGAGGAGTCATGATAATGGCAACACAGATGGTCTTTCTCGAAGACCACGCACCGAGGACTGCAGGCACGACAAGAGGGTAGACCAGCAGAATGGGAACGTCGAAATCAAAGCACTTGTCTTTGAAACCCCGAGAAATTGGACTACGGCTGAGCTCAAGAAAGAGCAGCGTGAGGACCCAGCCATCGGTTTGCTTGCTTAAAGAAAAGAACTTGGCCAGGAAAGACCAGAATGGGCCGAGATATCTGGGGAAGGGCCCCACTTCAAGGCTCTTTGGGCTCGGTGGAATTCTCTAAGAATAGAGAACGGGTTGCTGAAGAGAGTCTGGGAGAGTCCCGATGGGAAGAAAGAGATGGCTCAATTAGTGCTTCCAAAGAAGAGAGTGAAGGAGGTCCTAGAAGAAATGCACAATGACGTCACTGGGGGGCACCTTGGGGTGAACAAGACGTTGGACAAGGTGCGCGAGCGGTTCTACTGGGTGAACTACCGGAACGACGTGGAAACATGATGTCGTCAGTGCAAGGTTTGTGCGGTCAGCAAAGGACCGAGAACTCGCAGCCGAGGAGAGTTGAAAACGCGTTGCGACTTGAAGGCGAACTCCACGGGATTTCAAGCAGGTGACCTGGTCCGGTTGTACAATCCCCAGCGCAAGAAAGGAAGGTCTCCGAAGTTGCATCTGTCGTGGGAAGGACCGTACACGGTAGTCAAGAGGATTATTGACGTCGTGTACAGAATCCAGCGGGCCCCGAAAGCCAAGATGACAGTTGTCCACCTTGAGCGCCTTGCACGTTACTCCGGGAGTAACGATGAGCCTATTCGGGACGAACAGGCTCAAGAGGGGGGCAGTGTTACGAGCGGCGATCCCGTACGCGAAATATCGTTACAATATCAACAATATAATATGACATAACTTATATAATATAACAAACGTTTATATCTCTTGACCAAAGAGAACTTCGCCAATGTT
Source organism: Anaspis maculata (assembly GCA_949128115.1). Lineage (NCBI taxonomy): Eukaryota > Metazoa > Arthropoda > Insecta > Coleoptera > Scraptiidae > Anaspis > Anaspis maculata. The sequence goes on from OX421963.1 coordinate 45,985,165, forward strand.
TTGTCTCCTATCCGCCATTTTTAATTTTGACGTTTTGGCGATTTCCAAATTGGTGTTTATAGCCTGCTGAACTTAGTAGATTGCTGTTACAGAAAAAATCGTTAAAATCGATCAATAAGTGAAAAAATGGCAGGTGAGAAACTAACATGTAATTAAATAATAGTCGATGCATATCTAAGAAAGTAATCAGCAAACTTATTTGAAATCGGTATATTTTCACAACTGATGAACCGATTAAACTCGATGAGATCCTCAAATGCAAGGCAAAGTTCATTCTTCCCAATTCTGTCTTTTGTTTTGTAATTTTGATATTTCTTGACCAAGCGTCGTGGTCGGCAGTGTTCCGTCTTACAACCACCATTTTGAATTCTGACACTTTGACCATTTCAAAACTGGTGTTTGTAGCCGATTCAATTAGATAGGCACTGAAGCAAATATAGTTTGAATTGACAAATAAATAAAAATGGCAGGCGAGAAACTAATCAATGACTGCGTTTTTATCGCAGCTTTGGATCCGATCGAAACTCTATCCGATCGGGTCGATCCGCTTGAAACAGCCAATATAAACTGTCGGGATTGAGATTTCAATCGGATCGAGGAGTTCAAGTCGATCCGGTGCTTTGGCCGGCTTGACTTGAGTCGAGCGGATCGAGGCTTGCATCCGCTCGTATTTCACCCAATGTGAACGGGATAGGATTGAAGTGACAGATGACCAACTTGTAAACAAAGCGTTATTTTCACGAAATCAAGGGATGCCTTCCAGTAATTGTGAATAAAATACACCAAGAAAATTCAAAATTAATATCTTTTCCGGTTGACGTAGTTTGACGCGTTTTAAACCATGTTGTTGTCTCTCATAAATTCTAACCTAATTCTAAAGTAGTGAAATAGGATTGAGCGAAGCGGATCGAACGTGCGACGATAAAAACGCGCTTGACTGGGGCCACTCTGGATCCGATCGAAACTCGAGCGGATCGAACGCTGCGATAGAAACGCAGTCAATAAAATAAGTAATCAACCTTTATTTCAAGTCGCTATATCTTTGTATAGGATGAACCGATTTAGGTTGTTGTTGTTTTGGTTTGTTAGAGGAAATCTGTTCTTTCAAAAACCATCATTATAGTTACCATCGCAAGAATCGCAAGAGCGTTTATAAAAAATGAACGAGCTCAAAAAATGGTATATTTTTACTTGCCTCCGCCATTTTGAATCTTGAAGTTTCGTCCATTTTGTTGCTTGACTTTTACAACCTATTCATTCGACTATTCAGTGATACTTAGTTTGCTGAAATCGGAGGAATAACAAATATTTGGCGAGGAAAATAGAACAGTCAGGTTTTTGCTAGGCCCACCCAGTAGGTACGTCCCTTTTATGATGAGTAATACTTGTATTTCAGGTACATTTGAGAAACAGTTCGAGATATCTCAAAGTGGTTTGTTCCACACCAATGAGCATCGGATGAGGAGTATGTGTGCTAATTTTCATGTTCCGACCTATTTTGGTTCATAAAACAGAATTTCTCGATTTTTGATCACCCTGTAGGCATCTGCAAAGGGGTTACCATCGTAGAGACACAGTTCGAAATAAGGGCATTGGTCCGTATTACAATCCTGCCGGATGGCATCGCGATACCACGGGAAGCAACTTTCAGGCCATTCCAAGCGAAAACATCTGTTCGATTCATAGGATCATAATAACCTGGGATAGTGGAGAAGAAAAATTTTTTTTTCATGATGATCCCCACATGACTGTTTTTTGTAACTTTGCCTATTTGAAGATTGGCACCTTCCCAATATATGACAAGAAAAAGGTGAAACAGTCATAAGGGCCTTGTGAGGCCCAAAACCTCGACAACTTCGATTGTATTCTTTCAATGATGTAGTCAAGAGCAAAATGTTTGTCCAGTATTTCCATAAAAATGACTTCGCCGCCACCGGTATTATTTTTGTACCTACTTATTTCATAAATCATAACTGTTATTTTTTGCTAAATCTCTTTTTTTTTTCTTTCTAGAAAGAGACTTCATCAAACATGTGGATAAATTCCAACGACGCATGCCGGTTAGAATACCAAGAAGTAGCCGAAAGGCTTAGGGTGGATGTGAGACAAGGACTGAGCTGGCAAGAAGCGACACACAGAAGGCAGCTAACAGGGTAACTATTTTAGTTTGAGTTTGATTTGAAGCCCCCTACTCTGGGGGATTTATCAACATCGCACAGCCCACTTGGGTTGCTATGGAGTAGGTACCTCTCTTGGGCAGGCACTCGGTCATCAACTTTCCCACTCATGTGAAATAATATGTTACTTTTTCACATGCTCGTATAACACATGATTATGTAAGAATTACATGTAACAAAGTGAATAAAACAGCTTCCAAACTTACTCTGAATTTGATGGAAGACTTCGTATTTCGTTAGGCGCTTTCCTTTTACCACCTTTTTTCTCAGTTAGAATAGAAAAAGTCAAAAATTGCTCAAGAAAGAGTGAGACACCACTACCAACTCAGGTGAGAATAGCTGAGATTGATGACAAAAGAAATGCAGTTATAGTCTCAATGGAGGCAAATACTGAGCTTTCTAGATGGCGCCGGTGTAGCTGGAGTAGTTAAAAAATGACATCTGAATGTCATCACGCTGTCAAAGTAGTCAGATTTATTTCATGAACACGGGTCTGTCAGTCCTGTCACTGAGTAAGGTTGAAGCAAGGTTACAGCACAAGCACAGCTAAAAATTGAACAAACGCCCACTAACAATATTTTGCCGGAAATTTTGCTAGGAATATTTACCTCGTTTCACAGTGGCATCACAACAATAACACGCGCTAAATTCAGTTTACTACAGACCAGTTTACTAAGACCTTTTGAAACAACGAAAATAGAAGCGATCGAAGCGTGACTTTTCTCTATGCGCTCTCTAGTACTTTGACACGTACTAACCGAGCGGTCACCCCCTTCAAGGGGAAAAGGGTGAAACGAAGGAAGCCACAGAAAAAGGGGCGCTATAATAAGCTAGTAACGGGTGTTTTTTTTTAATTTGGCGTCCAAGTATGCTGTGGTCCAGCCGAAAAGAGCCTCATTCGGCCGGAGCACAGCATGCTTGACGCCAGATTTAAAAAAACACCCGTTATACTTGATGCGCCCCTAAACACCAAATTTACAATAAATCAGCGGCGGCCATCAGCCGTATCTTCCCAGCGCTCCCTCCAGCTTGTCACTTAATTTTTGCTCCAAAAAGTCATTCTACTGAAAATAAGAAGTGAACGAGATATAGGTCATGTGCATGTTACGTCATGCGGGATCAAGCATAATGTAGCCTGATCTGATAAGAGTACTCGGAATACCAGAGGGACCTGTGGGCGGACCCTACCTACGCGAACTGAGTTCATCTAGTGGTGCACCTAGATTTGTAGAGGGATTTTAGGTTCGCCTGTGACCTGGTAATGGTCCACCACTCCAGCTGACAGTGTTGCTTTCCCTATTTCAACACACGGACTCGTCCAAAACGATTTTTGTTTTTTTGTTTAGCCCCGCCCACAGGTCCTTGTCGTGTGCCGTCAACTCTACTGATCCGTTTACTGGCTTTGTACGCGTGATCGCACCGCCATGGTCTACGAACAGACCATGGTTTAAACTTTTCTGGGCGTTTAAATGTCAAATATTGATACTGTAGCGCGAGTATAGTGTTTGGTGACTCACCATGTTCGGTTAGAGTCGGGTGTGACGCGAGCGCGCCGGCCGAAGGAGTGGTACTAGACTCTGTGTGGGCCTGCGGTGTGTTTACCAGAGCTCCGCTCCATTTTTCGCGTCTCTTTGTTTTGTATCTGCATAATAAGTAGTGAGTAGTAATAAACACCCAAAAACAACTGCAAGTTCTTCGCAATCCCGTCCTTTCATACAAACAAAAGCTCTTCGGCGGGAACGAGCCCGGGAGAGACTTTTACACTGGCGTCCAACGTGCGGCTTTGAAAAGACGGGTTTTCATTCGAAACTTTGAAATACAGTTGCGAAGTGTGTGCTACGAGTAAAATCGAAAGACAGTTTCGCAGGGTCGGTTTTGTCGGTACTTTCCTGCAGGTGCTCCGTGTTCGGAAAGGTACTGTAAAACGACTTTTCGTGTTCGAACTGGATTTTTACCCACACTGTTATTTTGTGTTTGGTGTATGTACGTTGTTGCAAATTCACCGCTGTGTGTAATTCGTCGCGACCTGTTCCTGGTTCCTGGTTCCTGGTCCAGTTGTAGCGTTTTTCTCAGGGAAGTTTCCGGCGCTGCATGGCCTTGACCTCCTTTTGCGTGCGTGCTGCTTGTCGCTTCAGCTGCCGGCTGATTTCCTGGAATCGCCATAACAACAACACAACATACCTACTCATACTCAAGCTCAACTACTGTAAGTAGATTTTTCTTTGTAAAATTCGGAGCTTCCCGAAGTCATCGCTTAGAGATGCCGCCAAAGAAATCACGTAGAAATGGGGAAACATCCCCTGAAGCTCGTACGTCTGCCATTTCCATGACGGATGACCAGTTTGAAGCTTTGTTGAATAGATTATGCGAATCTAATCAGCAGTCAGTTGAACAATTAGTGAGTACTCTTCGCGGTAATGTAACTCCATCGCCGAACACAGTTCAAAACGCCAGCGGTAGTTTCGTGAAATGTACTGCGCGCTTTGACGGTTCCGAGAGTGCTGATATTGAAGCTTTTTTGGACTCTGTACTGATTTTCAAAGACTGTTGTAATGTTACTGATGACAATGCGCTTCGCGGTCTTCCGATGCTTTTGGAGGGAACAGCAGGTACCTGGTGGCAAGGCGAGAAAAAGACTACGAACACTTGGCAAAGTGCGGTCGATTTGCTCAAAAATACTTTTTCTAGAAAGCTACCGCCACACATGATTTTCCGCGAAATGTTCGCGCGCGAGCAACAGGCTGGAGAGTCTACAGAACTTTTTATATGTCGTGTGCGCGCTCTTTTGTCGGAGTTACCCTATGATCTTCCCATTGCCGCGGAAATTGACATTGTCTACGGTTTATTGCATAGGAAAATCCGGAAACGCGTAACCCGAAAATCGGTGAACGATTTCAAGGAACTTTTGACCGAGGGGGTAATCACTCGCGAAAGGGGTGTCCCAACTGTGCAATATTGCACACTATTGCACGATATTGCACACTATTGCACACTATTGCACAATATTGCACAATATTGCACAATATTGCACACTATTGCACACTATTGCACGATATTGCACACTATTGCACGATATTGCACACTATTGCACACTATTGCACGATATTGCACACTATTGCACGATATTGCACACTATTGCACACTATTGCACGATATTGCACACTATTGCACGATATTGCACACTATTGCACGATATTGCACACTATTGCACGATATTGCACACTATTACAAATATTGCACATATTACACACTATTGCATACTATTGCACGATATTGCACACTATTACACACTTTGCACATATAACACGCATTCTTATTGATTACACAAATTATAAACTTACTATTACACATGGTATTGTAGGTAGCTAGATAGGTAGGTGGGTACATTCGAAGTACAATCGGTACCTACAATCGCGTGAAGGGCTAGATTGCTTCAAGAACTTCAAAAGTGACTTTACGGCTGAAACAACATCTCATTGAATATCTACCAAGTTGAAACAAATTAGAAACTGTCTTATTTCCCGGACACATATGGAATGAAACGAGGAATGAAACTTGGCCTGAAGTTTGGCCACCCATTATGTATTTAGCTATTTTGCTCAAAATCGAAATCAAGCATATTAAAGCAAAGATCGATGTGTGTATGGACAAAAAAAAAATAGGCCGAATATGCCCTCACGGACTCAGTAACAAATTTTCATTCGGGTGAACTCGCATTAAGTAAGTGATACATGAAAACAAACCTGTACTATACAGGTGTTTCACTTTTTTGTCAATATTTCAGGAGATGATAGAGAGCATCGAAAAATAAATATTATCGCCAAAAGAAAGACAGGAAAACATAAATACAGTAGAAGCTCTATAACGTGAACCTCGACGTGAACAGTAGGATATATGAACATTACTACTCGTTAACGTGAACAGCGATACACTCGATGACATGCACTGACAATTTAGCAAACGATGTACGTCAACGGTTCATTCATCCATTCAACTTGAGAAACATACCTTTTTCTAATTTTTTTTCACAGAATACCGTTAATTAAGGCTATCAATTATTGCATACTAGCAAGTGAGAAGAGAAGAGACACTTCATAGCATCTATACATATTCTACTATACAATGATGCATTAAAATTACCATTTCTACTAGTAATCTATTTGGACGACAATCAGCAAAATTTTACTCCTGTTCTGTGGTTCATTCGAGTTAAATGTTTCAAATTCCTCAAACAAACTATCAATCACTCGAAAAGTAGACCCGATATTATCTTGGTGAAAATCCCTTGACTTTGACAATTATTTTTGGGTTAAAACGATTCAATGAGAAAACACTAAGCACTTGTTATTGATTGAAATGCTGTGTAAAATGCCGAATAAAAAAAAACAGAAGTTGTTAATGCTCTACCGCATCTCCTGAAATATCAACAGAAAGTGTGTAACGCCCTGCATACAGGTGTTTCAATGGAAACAAGCCACCCTGAACAAATTTTTTGCCAGGCGAAATTCTTCTATCTTCACCCACACCCACACCAACTTCGGAATTTCAAATGACACTACCTACTTTGCGATACCGATACATCAAATCATCATAAATTTAAATCTCTTTCTGGAAGAATTTTTCAAAGTTTTTTACCCCACCCCCTTTTTTTCTAAAATTCTCTGAATGTCCAATTTGATATCCTTGACTTTTCAATTCTCTTCAATGGTGTCAACGTCATCCTGCACAGCATCGAAGGAAAACATTTTCGGTAAAAAAGTGCCACCCAAATTCACCCCTTTCGCTCCCTCCCACCCCACTTGGGGACACTACCTATGTACTTTGTGATATATCAAATTTGAAAAGAAATGAATCATCTTTCCAAAAAAATATTTTCAAAATTTTCAAAAACTCCCTTTCTCTCCTAAAATACTCTGATGTCCAATGTAATGGAGGAAAAGTTAGAAATATAGAAAAAATGTTTCCCGTAAATAGGGGGCGAGTGATACATCATTTGAAAAGCCTTCCGAGTTCTTTTTTCAACAAAACAACGCTCTCCGGCTAATACATCATCAGACGATCAGACCACAACTGCACAGACACGTGTTTCGCCCCTATTGGGAGCTCACCAGTGCGTAAGCATCCAGTTCGACCATCCGGTGCTGTGGCAGTCAGAGATCCTTGTAATGTACACAGTGGGGGCTCCTCTAATATGTAAGCCTCTCAAGCGGCGCCATCTATCAGAGGCATTCCGCGATTCTATATTCCAAAAGTATCAGACAGGCAACGAATATGATACGAAATTTCACGCAAAGCCAAACCGTCGCCAGGAGCATCAATGGTTTTTTATCAACATACATAGGTATACTCAAGCCGAGTTGAGCAATGTTAGAGAACATAAACACGCAAATAGGTCCACTTTGGCCCTAGGAGGCTGCGACGGTTTGGCTTTACGTGGAATTTCGTATTATATTCCTTGCCTGCCTGATGCCAAAGATTCCTGGTGCTTTTGGAATATAGCATCGCAGAATGCCTTTGATAGATGGCGCCGCTTGAGAGACTTACATATTATGAGTCCCCCACTGTGTGCATTACAAGGATCTGACTACCAAAGCGCTGGGCATCCGGATTGGATGCCTGCGCACCAATACATGAGCCCCCAGTAGAGTAGGGGCGAAACATGCGTCTGTGCAGTTTTGGTCTAATCGTCTGATGTTGTAGGCGGAGAGCTTTGTTTTATTAAAAATGCGATACATCTAAAAGGCGCAATATTTGCGTATTTGTGTTTTCTTCTTTTTTTGTGCAGAAAAAAACAAAATCGAAACATTTGTTTTCAAGTAACAATTTTAAAAGTCAAAAACATCCGTTTAGGAGATAGACGACTAGAGATACGTGACCAGACGGATCGACAATGAAGTTTAGCTGAGTGCCAAAAAATGATTTTGGAAAAATCGGAAAAAATGTACACTGTCAAATTTGGAATTTTTGAAAAATGTGGGCGTATGAGGGGCAGATTCAATTTCTGTGGGTGAAAAACTTTGAAATGAAAGTTTCTCATTATCCAAACTATAATATAATATTTTATATTATATTATTGTAAGAGCAAAGCCCGGACGAAGCCCCAATGGGAGATCGCAAGAAAAGAGCAAGGTCAATATCCCCCCCCTCACAATCCCTGTATATGGCGAAATTTGTACATGAACGTTGTCTATATTTTTGAGCGAGCTTTTGATCTGAGTATAGAAGTACTTATGTCAATTCTTAACCACATTCCCTGAGAAGACCACCTTTCCCTGAGTGTTCATATGTCGTGGGAGTGACAATTGGGTAACCTTCCACCAATTTCACGCATATTTTGCACTCACTTCAGATATTAGATGTTACTTCTCATATATTAGACGGTATTATTATTACACACATATTCCATGCTTATTCCTCATATTACACGCGTTCTATGCGAGTTCCATGCTTATCACATATTATACGTTAGTACACATATTGCACGATATTGCACACTATTGCACGCCATTGCACGATATTGCACATCATTGCACGATATTGCACACTATTGCACGATATTGCACACTATTGCACGATATTGCACACTATTGCACGATATTGCACAGTATTGCACACTATTGCACGATATTGCACGATATTGCACAGTATTGCACACTATTGCACGATATTGCACGATATTGCACAGTATTGCACACACCTTGTCCCAAATATTGCACAAGTGATTACCCCCTCGCTTTTGACACAGTGCCGCGATGTTGAACAGTCGCTGAAAGAAATTCTGGACGTGTCCGATTCCGAAATTCAACGCGAAAAGACTTCCACCATGGTAGACAAAAAGTCGCGTCCGTGGTGTAGTTACTGCTAAAATTTCGGACACCTCAGAAACGATTGTAAGAAACTTCGTCAACGTGAGGACGATAATCGGCCAAAATCGGAGGAATCCAACGAAGCTACTTCTTCGCAGGAATCTGAAGTTCCAATGGTTAACAAAATTACGTGTTACGGTTGCGGTGCTCCTGGGGTGACACGAGCAAGATGTCCTAAGTGTCAAACCAACACAAAAACTGAGCCTCTTCAAGTAAAATCTCTAGAGTTTTGCCAAATAACCAATGAAACACTGAACATGGCTTCGATTCTAAATAATTCTCCATGCAGACCACTGCTTCCCATCTCAATTCTCATCGTCAATGGTGTAGGCTTCGCCGACTCTGGTGCTCAGGTTAGCATAGCTGGTGCTTCTCTTTTTGCGGTGTTGAAACAAAAGCACTGCCCGTTTTCTGAGTCGCGAATGCGTATTTCCTACGCAGATGGCGCGGTTAGAGAGGAAGATGTATTGAAAACCACTGTGGATGTTGTGATTGGAAACCGTACTGTACCTGTACATTTCACAGTCCTCCCGAATCTGCAGAATAATCGCACACTGTTGGGTGTCGATTTTTTGGAAAAAGCCAAGATCGTTTTGAACATCCCGGAAGGTTGCTGGTACTTTTGTGATGAACCTTCGAAGAAATTTAACTTTATCAACGAGTACGACATTCCGTCTTCTGTAAAATTGTTCGTAGTCATTGAACATTCTTTGCGTGATGATGAAGAATTGAATTTGGATGTTTCTCAGAAACTTCAGGTTGATAAGCTTCTGAAAACATGTTCAGACATCTTTGAACCAGGGGGAGGCCCCACAGAAAATGTAGTTCACCACATCAAGACGAATGAAAGACACCCGATTGCTGTTCCACCCTATCCACTTTCCGGCCCGAAAAAGGATTTCCTGAAGAATGAAATTGATCGGCTGCTGTCCAAAGGAGTTATTGAGGAATGCGAACCACAGTCGGCAAGTTCTGTTGGCTTGGTGCCCAAAGGTGACAACAATTACATACAGTGTGAAGCCAAACAGGATAGGAGGAAGGAAGAGCAAGATAAGAGTCGCCGAAATGTTTTCTTCAAGATTGGCGACAAAGTTTTGCTAAAAACTCACGTACTGAGCAATCTTCAGAAAGGCTTCACTTGCAAATTTGCTACAAAACGTGACGGCCCATTCATGATATCTAAGATTGTGACTCCGAACTCTTACGAGCTGACCACATGCTCCGATACACCGGAAGCTGTTGGGAAATACCACGCATCAGACATTTACCCGTTCTCGTCGTCTGATCCATCACCGACACCCGCTCCAGTCAACCCAAAGAGGAAGAGGGGTCGACCCAAGAAGATTAAATAGTTGCTGTACTTCGCCGAGGGTCCATGGCGCAGTCCAGAGGGGGAGTGTGTAGCGCGAGTATAGTGTTTGGTGACTCACCATGTTCGGTTAGAGTCGGGTGTGACGCGAGCGCGCCGGCCGAAGGAGTGGTACTAGACTCTTTGTGTGGGCCTGCGGTGTGTTTACCAGAGCTCCGCTCCATTTTTCGCGTCTCTTTGTTTTGTATCTGCATAATAAGTAGTGAGTAGTAATAAACACCCAAAAACAACTGCAAGTTCTTCGCAATCCCGTCCTTTCATACAAACAAAAGCTCTTCGGCGGGAACGAGCCCGGGAGAGACTTTTACAATACTCATTCCGGGCAAGCCCCGGCGTGCACGGGACTTATTAAAAAATATGCAGATTTCGGCAAACCACTCAAACTGTGATGGTATTTGGCCGTGATAGTATCAATTAAGGCAATGGAAAAAAAAAGTCAGGGACCCTATTGAAGACACAAACCTTTCGTTGTAGTTTACAAAAATGTTCAATTTTCTGTTTTAGGTACAACGAGTTTTCGGTAAAAGACGAAGATCCACCATGGAAAAAGTACTTAGAACAATTCCAAAACCCTCTCATCTTGCTCCTCCTAGCCTCCGCACTAGTGTCAGTATGCATGAAGCAGTTCGACGATGCAATCAGTATTACCGTAGCCATAGTCATTGTAGTGACCGTGGCTTTCGTACAGGAGTACAGATCAGAGAAGTCACTACAAGAGCTCACGAAATTAGTCCCGCCATCTTGCCATTGGTAAGACTTGACAACAATTAGGTATATGATTATTACATATCGTTGGTTATTTTAAGTTCGTGGTTATTTTGTACAATATTTGCACAATTAAAAAGTAAGTAGAACGAACTTGAAGCACTGGTACCTAACTCTTCTGGGAGTCTGATCTATTTCTTTAAAGGTCTTGAAGGGCGATAGAAATCAATAAGTTTTTTGGTAGTCTAGGAGTTCTTTGATTTTTAGCTGGATTACGTTTACCAAGACAATAATACCTATGTTCATAGTCGTTGCTCGAAGTCCACCTTATACTTGAGCTTGAGTTTGACTTAGAAGTCGAAACCCCTTTCATAGACAAGAAAGTTCTCTTCAAGTATCCGCCGTGCGGTCGCCGAAAAAGTGAGAGGAGTCAAGACTCGACAGACATATCAGCTTTCGGATTTACGAAACAAATAGAGACTCAGAGAGCTAATATTAAAAACACCCTGAATCGCTGTCGAAGATCGTCGTTCTTCGTCAGTTTATGAATTTCTCGATAATGCAACATATTTTATCAACTTCGGTTGAACAATGAACACTTCAATATACTGAAAGCTGTGTCGAAAGGGAATAACGGGTGTTTTTTTAAATCTGGCGTCAAGCATGCTGTGCTCCAGCCGAATGAGGCTCTTTTTGGCTGGAGCACAGCATACTTGGACGCCAGATTTAAAAAAACACCCGTTACATTAAACCGATTTTCAACCAATGAGCTTGTTTACGCGAGGCTTAGCAGAGATTTTAACAGTGGTTAGTTGGGAGTGTTTACGCGCGCCGACCAAAATGACAGCCGACAGCCCCTTAACCTAGGCCGCTATTCTTGAATCGTGTGAGAAAAGTCCCTGGCAGTAAAATACTTTCCGCAGTACACTTCTGTAGTGAAAGTTGCCTAAAAACCACGATTTTAGGCAACATTCGCTACATCAGTGTACTGCGGATGGGCATGGGCGTTTACGTGCGATTGCCAACACTTGTTTGCTTACTAAATGCAATTTCAAATCACATTTAGCTAAGCTTAACGGCTGTTGCGAAACTTGCGTTTAGAGGTGTTTATGCGGACGATAACATTGATGTTACGGACCTTAACACCAGTTTTAAACCTCGCGTAAACAAGGCCAATAGCAACAATTTATTGCCACTGGAATTCAGGCGAACGTCAGTCGCGAAGTGTCACTTGTCAAATATTTCTGTTTCTAGCAGCTAGAATTTCGAATTTCCAATAGTCGCCGCGGTACGCGGTCCCAAACTGCATTTGAAGATAGCGGCAAGCCGTTTTGCACACTTGTTAGTAAGAAAGTAAGATCATTTGGAACGATTTTGCCCGTATCACCTCTTTTTTATCGCCCAGAATCCAAGATGGCGGCCGATTTTTGAAGGTTACCCACAAATAATCTAAATTATTTAATTTTGAGCTATAGAGGCGCGGGAGGTGTCAATTCCTACTAATTCTGAACCACTAATTACGAAATTATCCTTCAAGTAATTCAAAATGGCGGCGCAATTATTCAAAATGGCTTCCAGCCAGAACAGTGATGTGAGTCGGGTATTTACCGGGTAGGTAGGTAAATATAAATCGGGTATTTACCCGGTATTTTATCAGGTGCCTTGGCTTTGTTTTTGTATTTTCCCGAGTGATATTTACCCACCCTACCCAGTTTGACAGAAAAGTTGACACTGTTGACAGTGTTGACGGTTGAATGTTAAATGATTTCTTTTTCCAAGTTCCAAGGCTTTATAAACATAACCTCAAAAGAACTTATTATTATTTTGCTGCTGTGAGCAAAAAATCATAATTGTTTGTTGTTGTTTCTCCAATTGTTTATAACAATCAATGAAAATAGATACCCTATTAGAGACCTGATTTTGTCTCGGTTTGTCGATTTTCAATATAAAAACCCGGGTATTTTACATCACTGTTCCAGAAAGTCAGAAATCAGAAATTTTCAACTTTAAGCTTTGAGGTCGCCAGGAGTGTTGTTTGTCACTAATTGTGGGTGACAGGGCTCTTTTAGCTTTCGAACAACAGAGAAAACAAACTCATGCGGTTTTTAGGCAACACGTATTTTTCAGAATTATCGGTAATTTTCATTGCACTCGTGGTATTATACCCGACAATTTTGTGTTTCGGTGGGCATGCGCAAGATTTACACGGGGTTAGGTGGAAGAACAGGGAACCCTTTCAACGGAGCAACCTGAACCTCGCCCCATTTCTGTGATTGAAGTATTTGTTTTATTTAAAATGTTATTTTTCACTTAATAGAAACAGAAGACCTCTTTATTGTTATTATTATTATTATTATTATTTGACAGTTTGGGTCGGCTAGCACCAGAGGTATAGAGTGGGGAGAGTTATTACAGAGCTGCAAGACTCTGGCAAGCACGAGAAGGTCGAATTTTTGCCGACCGACAAGGAACGTGAGCATGCGTTCTAGACCTGATGAAAACTACTATTGTCAGTGCGAGCAACTCAAAAATGCAATAATTTAGCGATTTCTGCACGAAAGTAACAATGAAGGAGCTTTACGAGGATAGCCGAAGATTTGTCTACAAAAACAATGAAATCTTGAAGCCTACAATATTTTCAAGTCGAGTGATATTTGGACATTGGACAAAGTGTGAACAATTGAACATAACCTTCAGCAACGACTATAAATACGGGCAAGAGAAAAGAGTCAAGGACAACCGATTTTGTAGCGATATCTATTGAACCCTTTCAAAAACCTATTAGGTGCGAAATTAGATTGAAAGTCACAAAAATTATGACTGTTCTTTCTCCAAGTTTTCATTTGCACTATGTTTTCCCTTGAGGTTTTATTCAGATTCTCTCGTAAACTCGAAATACTTATATAGATCAGTTTTAAAGTTGCCAAAACCCCAAAACAATTCTTTTCGAGCATACGAGGATCGTTTGAAGATCTGAATGACTTCTTTAGTCCAAAAACTAAGCAACTGTGTGTGCAGTTTAAGGGAAGGCTCGCCAGATTCGTTTCTGGCCCGTGAACTAGTGCCAGGAGATGTGGTGTTCCTAAATGTTGGCGACAGAGTACCGGCCGATTTGCGTTTATTCGAATCCGTCGATTTGACGATCGACGAGAGTAGCTTCACGGGTGAGACAGAACCGGCTAGAAAAAACGTCGCTGCGATTTCAAGGCCGAACGGTGTCCACTCCTCGAATACGAACATTGCGTTCATGGGGACACTGGTCCGCTGCGGAAATGGCAAGGTACGTGATTGAAAGCAGGGGCCTATCCTATGGAATAGGCCCCTGCTTGCACTACTAAACTACTACTTTGCAACTTTTCACATTGCACTTTGCAAAATTCAGAGGAGTTACTAGAGAAACACTGCCTAGCAACTCCTCTGAATTTTGCAAAGTGCAATGTGAAAAATTGCAAAGTAGTTTTATGGAATAGGCCCCTGGTCTGGATTTCGCTTTTTATACACTGCTAGACAAGTAAGTTGTCGGTACCGAAAAAATTATTCGACTTCGGAGGCCAATAACTTTTGTGTGCCATGAGCCATGAGTGATTCCAATTCTATTTGTCAAGTTGGTTAGCTCAATTTTCCCTTATTAAGAAAAATGTCTCCGCTATAAATTTGTGATAGTAGAAAGTCAAATTGCTCAGAACTGTTCTGGCGAAAATCGTGCTCAATTTTATTTTCGCTCAACATAAAAATTCATATCTTTATTGTTGAACTTCCGATTCAAATAATTCCAAAACCGTTTGGAAACACCACAACATATTATATCCCGTTCACTTTTTATTTTCAGTAGAATGACTTAATCTAAACTTTCTTGATATTTCCTTTCATAGGTTAGATAATGGAAAACATTGAACTAACAAATTCAACAAACAGAATTGGAATCGCCCATGGCACCCAAAAGTTATTGGCCTTGAAAGTCGAACGATTTTCTCGATTCCGACACTAATTTGTCCAGCAGTTTAGTTCACCTGGATACGTTTTCTGAAAAGTTTCTTTTAGGGTATTGTTATCGGCACTGGTGCCAGTAGTGAATTCGGTTCCGTTTTCAAAATGATGTTGGAAGAAGAAGCACCCAAAACGCCACTGCAGAAATCCATGGACAGTCTCGGCGCACAGCTGTCGTTATATTCGTTTTGCATCATAGGTTTAATCATGTTACTTGGCTGGCTGCAAGGAAAAGCTTTAATGGAAATGTTCACGATCGGAGTGAGCCTCGCCGTAGCGGCCATACCAGAAGGTCTTCCGATTGTCGTGACCGTCACCTTGGCGCTGGGCGTCATGCGGATGGCCAAAAGAAATGCGATTGTCAAAAAGCTGCCGACAGTCGAAACCCTCGGTTGTGTTAATGTGATATGTTCGGATAAAACCGGCACCATAACGAGAAACGAAATGACGGTCACCGTTCTGGTGACTGCTGACGGTTACATTGCTGAACTGACTGGTGCCGGCTACAACGATCATGGACAAGTCCTCTTACACAAATGCGACTCGGCGGACAAAGCCAGAGAAAGCGTTTACAACCTGCTTGAAGTGGGCGCTGTGTGTAATAATGCCATAATACATAACGAAACGCTGTTGGGTCAGCCGACAGAGGGTGCGCTGATCGCTGCCGCGATGAAACACGGAATGTACAACGTCAACGATCGATACGTTCGCTTGCAGGAATACCCCTTCAGCTCTGAGCAAAAGATCATGGCTGTTAAGTGCATATCAAAATACGACAACGACAAAGAGGAGATTTTCTTCGTCAAAGGTGCCATTGAAAAAGTACTGCCGAAATGCGCCAAGTACAGGTGGAACGGTTCCATTCAGACGCTCACAACCAAGAAAGAGCAAGAGTTCATCGCAGAGGCACACGAGATAGGCAAGAAAGGTCTGCGAGTCATAGCCATGGCCAAGGGCGACGCTTTCCAAGACATGGTCTACATGGGCATAGTCGGCATTTGTGATCCGCCGCGCCCTCTCGTGAGAGAAGCCATAACGACGCTGAAGCATTCGGGCGTGCAAGTGAAAATGGTAACTGGAGATGCCATGGACACGGCGGCTTCTATAGCGCAAAGCATAGGACTGGAGACTTTACCGTCCCAGGTCTTGTCCGGAGAACAGTTGGACGCGTTCTCCGAAACCGAACTGGATGCAGCCATACCGCACGCTACGGTTTTCTACAGAGTGTCCCCGAAGAACAAGCTGTCGATTGTCAAGTCGCTCCAGAGAACCGGGCACATTGTCGGCATGACTGGGGATGGTGTCAATGATGGAGTCGCGTTGAAGAAAGCCGATATCGGGATCGCCATGGGTAAAAACGGCACGGATGTGTGCAAAGAGGCAGCTGACATGATCTTGGTCGATGACGATTTCTACACCATCATGTAAGATTCACTTTGTATTTCTACTGTGAATACAGGATGAATTTTTAGCGCCGCTATCGAAGAAGGCAAGAGTATTTTCCACAACATCCGGAATTTCGTTAGGTTCCAGTTGTCTACATCTATAGCAGCTCTGTCTTTGATAGCACTGGCGACTCTGATGAGCATTCCGAATCCGTTGAACGCAATGCAGGTATGTTGAACTTGATAACAGTAGGCAGTAGGTATTATTCTTGTGAGCCACATGTAACAAGTTCCAAAGTGCATTTCTTGGTTTATTTCGGGGCAGCCCGTTGGACGGAAGGCCCGCTGGACGGAAGGCCCACTCGACGGAATGAAGTGGGGATACGCGCATGTTGGATGCATGATACAGTGGTTCTAAACAGAGCTCCCAATTGCCACTCTGCACATCTCCTCTGCGTGAATACTTGGTTGCCTACACCTATGACCTCCGAAGACTAAGATTTCCGTCGAACGGGCCTGGATGCCATTCCGTCGAATGTACCCTCTAATATTTCCGTCGAATGGGCCCGCTAAGATTTCCGTCGAACGGGCCTGGATGCCATTCCGTCGAATGTACCCTCTAATATTTCCGTCGAATGGGCCCGCTAAGATTTCCGTCGAACGGGCCTGATGCCATTCCGTCGAATGTACCCTCTAATATCTCCGTCAATAGTCCGAAGGTTAGTGACTTGACCTGTTCATTTTGTGATACAGGCATGAAATTTGGTACGAGTGGTCTTCATGGTCATCCCTTTCAAATGTGGACGTGACGCCACCCCGAATTTCGACTAGGGGGGTTCCTGGGCCCGCTTGAGAATTGGCAGTGCAGGAAATTCTATAGACCATCTATGGCCATCAGGCCCGTTCGACGGAAATCTCAGCGGGCCCGTTCGACGGAATGATCATCAGGCCCGTTTGACGGAATTACCGTCAGGGCCGTTCGACGGAAATATTAGAGGGTACATTCGACGGAATGGCCATCAGGCCCGTTCGATGGAAATCTCAGTCTTCGGGGGTCATAGGTGTAGGCAACCAAGTATTCACGCAGAAGAGATGTGCAGAGTGGCAATTGGGAGCTTTGTTTAGAACCACTGTATCATGCATCCAGCATGCGCGTATCCCCACTTCATTCCGTCGAGTGGGCCTTCCGTCCAGCGGGCCTTCCGTCCAACGGGGTAGACCCGTTTATTTTCTCAGGCATATTGAAGTATGCACAGGTGTCCAGAAAGTAACTTCACTACTTTGAGGTCAAATAATTCTGGATCGAAGCAAAGAACAATTTTTTTCCACTACCTACCAATAGGTACTTTATACAAAAATTGGGATTGTGTGATACACAATATTTTTCAAATGGCTCCTCTAGGATTCCACGCACAAGCGAAACTTTTTTACTGAGTGTTTCACGACCTTCCGACTGGTTTCGGGCTACATTTCAGCTATTGTAATGCAAAATGGCTTTCAATTGGTTAATCGTTTCTGGCTTGCTCCTGTAAACTGTCCCTTTCAGTAATCCCCACAGATCTGGACACTGTATTTCCAGTCATTTGCACTTTTATTATTGCAATAAGTGATATCGTGCGCTCAACAAAAAATCATGTAGGGTTAGGCTATAGAAACAAAATATTCATTGATTACAGCGACCAGATTGGCGTTGATTGATCGAATTTTTAGACTTCCAAGCCACCCGTGAATACGAGTTTTGTGACTCATTCGGTAAAAGTTTTCAACAAGAGCTCTTGGACTCCTCCCTTGGAAATTTACTTGTCAAAAATTACACTGTCGAGATGCCTCCGCTGATGGCGAAGCCACTCCCCTAAGTGAGCTTAAGTATATTAATGCGTCTGCATGGACCATAGTTACATCGATTCGTCAAAGTAATTGAGAGACAAATGTTTAGTAGTCCCGGCACTCCCGGTCCATTCGTTAATCTAACATGAGTTCTGGGGGAGAGAGAGAGCCCCGGGGCCTGTGCTCCGCGCCCTCTCATTACGGTGTTGGCCTTCTAGTGGCAGCAAAGCTAGCGTAGCAGTGGAATCTCGTGGACATCTAAAGAAACTGAACAGGGGGTTGCGAACCGACCTGCGAAACCAGCAGAGTGCGTGCATGGGACTCTATGAACATGCATGGGTTGCCGTGAACAACCGAAAACCGACCAGGTCGTGTACAGGAGGCCGGCGTCTAAGGTGTCGGTGTGGCGGGGTCTAAGACCACACGCTAGAATCCGAGCCTTCAATTCATTGAAAAGTGGGGACCGTCGCCACGAAATCCGCGGACATGGTGCAGGCAGGCGCGGGGGGGGGGTTGACAACGACGCAGGACCTGACGACGGTTAAGCTCTGGTGAGGCCCCTCAGGTGGCATGGAGAACTGTGATCCCATAGTAGAATAGTCCCGGCACTCCCGGTCCAGTCGTTGATCGGTTCAACCTTGCAAGTTTTGATGCCGCAATGCCACTTCGAAAAATTGTTCTATAGACCGGAGAAGTGATGACGTCACAACATGGCAACATGGCCGGCGGTTGACATTTTCTGGAGGCCAACGTCATCACATGAACGTGACGTTTCTATGTTTGGTTGTGTTTGGCATGACATTTTCTGGAGGTTCACAACAAAAGTCACAAAAGTCAGTGCAAAATGGCAGTGAGCATTGCTGAAATTGCCAGCCTAAGAGACAGCCAGCGTCATACAGGCGGACTTGGTTGCAAAAAGGCCAGACATAGCCCAACAGAGAGCTGCGCAAAGCTGCACTCAGAATCACCAGTGCCTACAGAACGGTTCCGCATGATGCAGCACGAGTGCTCTCGGGTATCCCACCCTTCGCCCTGATGCTTGCGATTAGAGGAAACAAGCCTAGGAGTGCCCACCAGCAAACCAGAAAGCAGAAACAAGGCCACAGAGCAGTTCGTCAAGCAGTGGCAACGGCAGTGGAACGCCTTGGTTCAAAGTTGGATGAAAGAAATACTGGGGAGCCTCAAAAGCCTCAGCGTCAGGACAACGCGGAACACGCTCGTTTTCATTGTAACGGTCCATCAAAGCAGCGAGAAGACCTCGAAGAAAAACTGGACAGGAGAATCGCCGTCGACAATCTCGTTCATGAGATGCTCAGAGGCAAAGAGCAATGGATCGCAGTTTATAGTTAGCAGTTTTTAGTTTATAGCAATATAGTTTGATTTCTTCCACCTGATATAGCCCAAAATATGGATTATTTTTTGTTATATCCATTTCCGTTATTTACCTTCCCAAAAAGTTGACAAACACATGACAAACACAAACAGAGAAACGTCAAGTGCATGCCACGTGCCGTGCATTCCACGGTCGTGTCACGTTTGACGTTGGCCTCCAGAAAATGTCAACCGCCGGCCATGTTGCCGTGTTGTGACGTCACACTTCTTCGGTCTATTGAACATTGCCTTAATTTTGAGATGTGTTGCCACGAGACGCCGTATACAGGGTGATCAATAAAAGGACCCCGCACGATTCTTATGGGAAATGGGTCTCGGTCAAATTCCCTAATTTTTTTATATGTTGTAGCCCAATTTGACACGAGCCAAAAACCATCGTCCGTTACCCAAAAAAATGGACAGTTTTTTTTCTATAAGGGGTTGAAAATGGGTTATTTCAAGGTGAAAAAATATGTTCCAACGTAAGTGAGAACATTTCAACGTCCTTTTTAACACATATGGCTCATGACAATTCCCTTTTTCTTTTGTGAAAAAATCAACCCCCTCCCTCACCCCCAACCCCTACTTGTGAGTATCAAATTCGAAATTACGTTTGAAAGTCATGCAGATTGTTCTATTTTGTCGAATTACTAATTTTGGCACAATTTTTTTTTTCAACCCCCAAATAGGGGGTGGGGTTGAAAAAAAAACCATCGGTCAATTCGGCTGAATTTCTGATATTGTGCTTTACCAGTTACGCTAAACAAGATTACCAAGGGAAAACTCATTCGTATGACCAGTTTCCACCCCACAGAGGGTTGAAGTTGACTATAATGACTCATAAAACATTCTTCCATGTCATAAACAAAATGAATGAAAATAGTGGACTTCCATATCATCTTGTTTTGTAAAAATGTCTATCCTTCAAAAATAATTTCAACCCCGTCTCTCATCCCCTATCTTTGTTTCTGAACATCATATTCGAAATAAATCTTGAAAATGAAGGAGAAGGTCTACGGTCGGATTCTCTGCATCTGATTGTGAATCCCCTCTCAAAATTCACTTTCACTATTATGCTTATGTTAGCACCCTTACAGCAGGGTGAGACATACATTTGATTGAATGATTTTTTGCCTGGATTATTATTAAAAATATTGGTGCTCCTATCAAGTCTCAACTTTACAGCAGGTTAATTATGTTTACCTGTACCTACATAGTTCCTAACTTTTTTCTTTTGTACGGATACACCTCTACTTATAGTTTAGATTGAAGAATTTTATGTCATTTGGAGCGAAAGCTGTTCAATCAAAGCAAAATATTATGTCACACTCTTATTCTAGCTACTGCGACTATTTGAAGGATGAAATAAAAATTGATATAAATTCCAATATTTGTTTCGAATATGATGTTCAGAAACAGGGATAGGGGATGAAGGACGGGATTGAAAGTATTTTTGGAGAATAGACATTTTTACGAAACAAGATGATATGAAAGTCCACTATTTCCATTCATTTGGTTTATGACATGGAAGAATGTTTTATGCGTCATTATAGTCAACTTCAACCCTCTGTGGGGTGGAAACTGGTCATACGAATAAGTTTTCCCTTGGTAATCTTGTTTAGCGTAACTGGTGAAGCACAATATCAGAAATTCAGTCGAATTGACCGATGGTTTTTTTTTCAACCCCACCCCCTATTTGGGGGTTGGAAAAAAAAATTGTGCCAAAATTGATAATTCGACAAAATAGAACTATCTGCATGACTTTCAAACGTAATTTCGAATTTGATACTCACAAGTAAGGGTTGGGGGTGAGGGAGGGGGTTGATTTTTTCACAAAAGAAAAAGGAAATTGTCATGAGCCATATGTGTTAAAAAGGACGTTGAAATGTTCTCACATACGTTGGAACATATTTTTTTACCTTGAAATAACTCATTTTCAACCCCTTATAGAAAAAAAACTGTCCATTTTTTTCGGTAACGGACGATGGTTTTTGGCTTGTGTAAAATTGGGCTACAACATATAAGAAAATCAGGGAATTTGACCGAGACCCATTTTCCATAAGAATCGTGCGGGGTCCTTTGATATTTACACAAAGAGTGACGTCAAAAATGCAATGCGATGTGTTGCCACCGTCTCCGCCGACGATTTTTGAAAACAAGTCAAACAATTGTTATTTTTTTAATGGCCGCTATTTTTAATTCGCTCATTATTGAATAAGCGGGAATGCGGGGAATTGATTAGTACTCGTAATTGGTCATCAATGCAATAATCTAATGGCAAAAATAAACATTTCCCGCGAGTCACTTTTTTTTATTGGCCATAAGGTGATGTTGAACCCATTTATACGAGTTTTACGAAGGGCCATTTTTTCTACGATATTTTCAAGATGTTTCAGACAGGACTCAAGACGATTCAACATCACCTTATGCCAATAAAAAAAAGTGACTTGCTGGGAATGGTTATTTTTGCCTTGATATTATTACAGAAGTATCACCAAATTTACTAGTACCAATCGATTTCCCATTTATTTGATAATGGGCTAGTTCAAAATGGCAAACAAATACCCTGAATGTTCAGTGTTATTCTGCCCTGAGTGGGGGCTTTTAAAAAAAACACTTGAGTAATGAGTAGAGTATTTTAAAAATGGTTATCTTGGCACTACAACCTTGGCACAACAGTACCTACCTAGTTACTAAAAGCGTTTTCGCTGATAAAAAAATTGCGCACTAAACTGCCCTGTTTTATTGTTCTCCTCATGAATTTTACTGTGACCGTAGATTCTATGGATAAACATAATCATGGACGGCCCTCCGGCACAAAGCTTGGGCGTAGAACCCGTCGAGAACGACGTGGTGAAGCAAAAACCGCGCAATACCAAACAACCGATGATAACCAGATCCCTCATCATAAACGTTCTACTTTCCGCCTTCTTCATCATCGGCGGAACCCTCTGGGTTTTCAAAAAAGAGGTAATTCCGACCCGAAGCACCTCGCGCGACTCTAATTGCATTGCTATTTTTCCAGATGAGCTTCGAAGGCATCACGGCCAGAGACACCACCATGACTTTCACTTGTTTCGTTTTCTTCGACATGTGGAACGCCCTCTCCTGTCGGTCGCAAACGAAAAGCGTTTTCCAAATCGGCTTGTTCTCAAACAAAATGTTCTTGGTGGCCGTGTCACTTTCGGTGATTGGTCAGCTGCTGGTTGTGTACTTTCCACCACTACAGAGAATTTTCCAGACTGAAGCTTTAACTATCTGGGGTAAGCTTCGCTCATGTTTTCAATTCCTAGAAACCTTTTGTCATTGATGCGCCTATATCTAAGTTCAATGCTGCGCAGACAATAATAAAATCAAGTAACAATCTCACGCAATTGTGTTTGTTTCTAGATATGGTGTTTTTGACAACACTGACGTCGTCAGTGTGGGTGTTCTCAGAAATAAAGAAGCTCATCGAGAGATACTTGGAACAGAGGGGCAGAGGGAAGAGATCTCCCTTGGAGTATGTATGACAAAAGCGGGGGCCCGGGGAGAAATCCTGCTGCGATTAGTTGCTTCTTGATCGTTTTCCCTTTGAATCGGCCCCCTTAGGATATAACGTGCAATATGTGTATCTCTTTTCTTCTCTGTAGGAAATACATACAAAAAATATTCCATACTATTAAAATATTGTGCATTTTGTACTTGTACTTTTGTCGTAATACTTATATCACTCAACACCATGCCTATTTACATAGGTTGCGTTGCTCGATATTATACTAACACAATATAGGAACAAATAATAAAACTTGTTTGTTGAATGAACGAAACACGAATTTGCAAACTCACACATACACATACACATACCTTTAAAAAAAGTGCAAGTTGTTATCATGCTGTGTACCTTTCCAATTTTAGATGAGATTTAGATCGATTTGTATCTCTAAAAGTGAATAAATTATAATATAAACTTATTTAAATGAAGCTGGTGTTTTGTATTTGACCATCAAATAACCTACTGAAATATCTCGCTTTGCAGGTATTAGCTCTCTTCTATATTCACCTATTAATTATAAACTGCTGGTCAACGAAGTTGTCGGTATCGGAAAAATGGTCCGACTTTGGAGGTCAATATATCTCGATTGCCGATTGCGATTTCCATTTTGTTTGTTGCGTTAACTAGCTTAATCTTTCCGTAACCCACCCTATAATAGTGAATGTTGAGAAACTTCTTGTAAATTTTCTACAGGGTGATACGTAAAATGGTGCAAAATTGCAACGACTTCATCGTACCCCCATTTTTCAAAAATATATTTTTTTAAGTTTCTAATACAAAAATTATGGAGTGTAGTGTCTTTATCTCGAAACGGTTTTGGAATTTCCCGGATTGGAAATCTAACAATCAAGATATAAATTTTTATGTTGAATGTTGCAGATTTACGAAAGTCAGGCATAGCACAAGAACAAAAAGTATAACGTCCAGGGGGGCTTTACTTGAAGTTTCACATCGTTACCATGTTCAGGGGCTTGAATCTGCAAATAGGACATTTGCATGATTCAAGCCCATTCCCTTTGCACATTCCCTTTTTTAAGGGACAACCACTTAGAAAAGTGCCCCCTGCTTGGCCACACACCAAATATTTGGGTTGAGTGAAATTGTCCTGGACTGTTGTACGAACAATCTTGCTTAATGTCAACATCCATTCATCAAAAGTGACTTAATCTCACGTGCCAACAAGGCAAATCTGTAACATTCAAAATAAAAATTTATATATTCGATGTCAGACTCCCAATCCGGATAATTCCAAAACCGTTTTGAGGTAAGACACCACACTTCATGATTTTTGTATTAGAATACATTTTAAAAAAAATCGACAAATGGGGGGTACGATAAAGTCAGTACAATTTTGCAGCATTTTACGTATCACCCTGTAGAAATTTTACATGAAGTTTCTCAACATTCATTTTCACAGGATAGGTCACGGAAACATTAGGCTAATTAATACAATAAACAAAACGGAAATCGCATCCGGCAATCGGAAGTTATTGGTCTTCAAAGTCGAACCAATTTTCCGATACCGACAACTTCGTTGTCCAGCAGTTTACTAAGGCTGAAAATATACTGGAGCGGTGAGCGACGGACGCGACGATGAGAGCGGAGAGCAAAGCGACGAAAATAACAATAGGTACATATTCTGTGCAACGGCGGCGCTTCAGTATGTGTGTCATAATAGGAATATGTGTTTGTTTTCGTCGCTTTGCTCTCTGCTCTCGTCGTGTTGCTCACCACTCCAGTATATTCTCAGCCTGAGGCCCACCAGCACCAAGATCAGCACGTGATTTTAAACTGTGGCGTTTCAATACACAATATTGCGTGAACGCTTAGCGCATGCGCTAAAAAACGAGGTGATTCGTTCTAAGTCCTCCATATGTTACGCTGTAAAATAGGTGATTCTCAAACTGAGCTCAATGGATTATGCGTCGTTTTCAAGTAGAAGTGGTTACATAGAAAAATCGGAGTAACCCTTGCAACCTATTCATGAAAGCACATATGTTGGGGATCATTCCCAAATGTCCCAAATTATGAAATAAAAAAAACATTGAACACTTCAACCATAACATTCAAATTTACCGCGAAATTGTCTGGGGATATTTCAATCATTCAGTGCTGTATTGTATTGACGACAGCATGGTGTGGCGACGGTCGGTCCTCTGAGTGGCACACACTTTTTCGACCGCCGAATATGCATTTTAAATCGGAAGACTTCACAAGTTGCTGATAGAACTGTACAAAACGTTATGTCAAACACTGAAATCAATGCCATTGTCAAGTTCTGGGCCGCTATTTTTGAATCGTGAGAGTCTCTGGGAGTAAAATACATTCCGCAGTACATTGATGTAGCGATGTTGCCTAAAATCTTGGTTTTTAGGCAACTTTAGCTACAGAAGTGTAGTACGGATTATATAAAACTCCCAGGGACTTTTCTCAGACGATTCAAAAATAGCGGCTCTGAACATGCGCGATGACAACTTGTCACCGTTTTCTTAGTTCGCATGTCATCCGTGTTGGAGCGCCACTTCCGCGCAATATTGTGTATTGGTCCAACGAAATGTGGCGCAGCTATCAACAAAAAGCCCACTTTACACAACTCAAAAAACAGACAAAGCAGATTTCCTGGGTGTTGCGAGACGACTGGTTTCGCCTGCTGCCTAATGCGAAAGAAGATTTAGTGAGTACTAACTGGTCATATACTTGAGGTGAGTTCAGTCCGCTTATTTAGATGTTATTTTAATTTTGGCCGTAAGCGCAGCTTTGCGACAACAACCAATGAGCGATGCTGTCGCAGCATATTGACTGATGGTCTTTAGCAGAGATAACGTTTTTAATACTCACAAAAAGTAAACCAGGCGTGTACGATGTGAACTGGCTTTTTGTTCCCTGATTTACAGCCATACAGCTAACACGTATATTTCACGTGATCACTCGATGTGTTGGTGTTCATTACTGGGACCAAAAAGCACTACCTACCTACCTCTGGCCAAGGAGGTTATAATTATAGCAGGAGGGAGCATGAGCTCAAGAAAGTGAAGCCATGTGACGTCACGTTCTGTGTATGCAATCCGCAATATACGAACCACACGAAGGCACACGAGTTACAGAAGTCTATCCCACAGAATTATACAGCAAAGTGACAGCATCGTTCGTTTTTATGGTTAAATTTTTTCATTTGTCAGTTTCGCACTTCAATGTGGCATTTTCAATCGCTTTTAGGGCTTTCGAATGGGAAACCACAGCGGTTGCCGTCTAGAAACAGTTTTTTCAAGCAGAAGACAATCTAAAATAGGAAATACCGTTGCATATAAGTAAGTGCACCTAGCGATGATAAATTTTGAAGTTACGAATTTTCCCAATTCAAGGTTTGCATCTCCGAAGATTGATTATATTCTCTGCGACGTGTGCCCTTGTCCAGTGCCTAATTGAAAAGGACATCACCGCCTTGCAAACTCATGGAAGACCAAACAAATGAAAAGCTCGAGCAAGCCAAAGGCCAAAGTATGCGTCCTCTGCACTGCACACTGCACAGCCGCTGTGTACCTACCTGTTCAACTCAGTATATGTACCAATATTATTGTACGTACGTACGTCCCTACGTGTGTGTTGTGCTAGTGTGCACCTACACTGATCATACATAATAATAAAATGGAAGAAAGTCAAATAATAGGTAAGCAAGAGTCAAAAACTTCACACAAAATTTTGATAATATTGGTTTTATCTTTTCAAATTTAAGGATGCCTATCTTCTGATTCCACATGCATAATTGAAGAGAAGATACTGCCTTCAACTTAAGAAGAAACTAAACAAAAAAAAAAGTCACTTGAAATATGAGCGCCTCGATCTAGTCCACCTGCAAGTGGATGATTTGATGAAGTGGAAGTGCACTACTGGTGGTCTCTGAAGAAGTAATGGAAAGATGGAGTGAATATTTCCAAGAGTTACTGAGTGCACAACCAAGATACACTGATGAAGACGACATTAATTGAAAAAATACGATCGAAGACAGAAATGGAAAGACGGCAAGAGAAGACCTGAAATAAGCATTCCTGAAATTATGGATGCAAAGCTCCTGGACATGATAAATTCACATTAGAGATGATAAATAGCTTAGGAGAAGAAGGAAAAAGGTTGCTGCTGGAAATCTACAATAAAGCATGGTAAGAAAAAGGGATTTCTTATAAGTGTGCAAACCATAGAAGCATCACCTTGCTAAACATGCCAATGAAAATATACAGAGTGGACTTCGAAAGAAGGTAGTGTGCAAAGCTCCATCTTCACAGTGCAACAAATAATTCAGAGAGCACGAGGAGTGAAATAGAAACTAATTAGTGCTATAAGAAGTCTGTATAAGAATACCACCAGTAATATGTACTACTATGTACTGTACTATGCAATGAACAAGAGACATTAATAAACGAAAAAGAAGTAACAAAGAAGACCATAAGCTGAAAGTATATAAGACGATTTTCAGATCAATGCT
Organism: Anaspis maculata; assembly: GCA_949128115.1. Classification (NCBI taxonomy): domain Eukaryota; kingdom Metazoa; phylum Arthropoda; class Insecta; order Coleoptera; family Scraptiidae; genus Anaspis; species Anaspis maculata. The sequence continues at coordinate 46,012,867 of OX421963.1, forward strand.
GACTGATGGCCCACAGAAGTGAGACATAAAGGTCTCATCTTAGAGAATGCAGAAGGAGCGTGAAGCAACAGGAATGAAGTATACCTACCTGCGAAGTGAAAAAAAAAACATACACTGACACTGAAGAGACACAATTCGCAACCCTGAGTAAAAAAAGAGCTAAAGATGAAGCCTGTAACGAAATTTCTGGATAAGAGACAAATGTTGGCGAGGACGCCTACAAAGCATGAATGGGGACAGACCAGTAGAACAGATATGGGAAGCAAGAATGACGGGGAAAAGAAATCAGAGAAGACAGAAAGAAACATGGGACGCAACATAAGGACAAATTGTAGCAGATAATTGACTGAGCTGGAATGAAGGAAAAACGCTGAAAAAGACAAGAGACGATGAGCCAAGCTCATACATCAAGAAAAAATTGATAATGTCGAGAAAAAAAGAGTTTTATTGTTGATATTTCATGAAAATGTTACATTTTTATTTGTATTATTCACACTACACCACAAAATAAAAGGATATTGATAAATATAATACAAATATCGACTGCCACATCTTGTCATCATCGGTGTTCCACCTCTTCTGTTTCCTTTCAACCCTTGTCATCCATTCCAGCCCCTTTTCGTTCTCTCCCAACAATTGACTCAGAGTTCTGCCCTCCTTCAGCGATTCCTGACAAGACCTCAAGTGCTCCATCGTTTCTCCTCCCTTCCACAACACGACATACCCTGGTCCTGGTAGCTACTCGACGTCAGTACCTCATCACCACACCAAAACCTTGCAAATCGTTGCTTCCAGCCTTCAAGTTCGGATTAGACGTGCATCTAGGCACTTTGTCTTGTAGCTTCTTGTATTTTTGGTTTGGAATACTAGGGTCTTGTACTCAACTTGTTTCCCTTCACAAGCTTCTGTTCGTCCCTGTTTCTGGTTTCTACTTCTGCTGCGCTATGCCCTTTCGATTTTTTTGTTTAAAAAATTTGTTTCTGAGCAGCGACCGCTGGTGGTCTCGGCATCCAAAACCCATAAAAGCGACTGAATCCGTCATTATGAAAATGAGGAATTGGCAAACGAAAAACACAAACACAAAAACTGACTGATTCTGTCACTTCGCTTTCGCAGTGTCAGATTCGTGATTCTGTGGGATAGACCTCTGTGTCAGTTACTCGAGTGCCTTCGTGTGGTTCGTATATTGCGGATTGCATACCCAAATACCGCTTTCCCCTTACCCCGACCCGCATCAAATTTCCTCGCCTACAAGCTGGGTTACGTTCCCTCCTGCTATTATAACCTCCTTGCCTCTGGCTGGGGAAAGAAATGCCAAAACAGTTTCAATGTCACAGCTTTCTGCCTGAAATTTCCTCTATTCCCGTGAACCAACTAAAGTCAGTATTTTCGCACAAAAATAATTAAATCTAATAATTGCCAATTACCTACCACCAATGTTGCCATTTTTCAATTTTTCCATTTCAGACCATTTTTGATTGGTGAACCAGGCATCACATTTTTGTCAAATATTTTATTTACATAATATTTTATGCACTTATAGTCCGAGGATCAAACACCAGCCGCCAAATTGAGAAAATTATCATTTTGTAAAATGCTGATTTATTTTTTACCGTCACTGTCCGTTCTTTTATAAAAGCATCATACCATAGTTGAGAGTTTTTCCATAAATTGGATGGACATTCACACCAAGCAAACTTTGAAGAACGTTTATAATTTGTTATCACTGACACAGTTTGACAAAAATTGGATAATCTTGCATACCTTCCCATTTATCCAATTTTTGACAAAACTGCATCAGTGTCACCAAACTGTAAAACGTTCAGCATTATTTTCTTAATTTCTGAAAGCAAGAGACGCATATTTTACTTTCCAGTTGCGACTCCCCAGTGGCTGAAAGCATTGTCTGAAAGTCTGCAAGAAATAAGACGGGGACGGCAGTTTGGGCAGGGGTCGGGCCGGGCTCGTGTCCCATTCGTGCGTATTCGTATCAGGTATGTCACTGCACCGGTTTAACGAACTTCACTCTCCGCTATGTGCATTCGCCAAGAGCCACCCACATGGTAGTTGCTGAAACGCCAGTCTGCCTCTCCAAAGCGAGTCGTCTTGGGAGCTGCCAGTTGTCAAGTCCCCAAAAAAAAAAACAATTTTGCACCGTTAAGCCAATCGACTTGAAATTTGGTATACAGACAGGGTCTTGCTGTCAAAAGAGCTGATCGGTTTTTGGCTGCCATCTGTCAAGTGGAAGTGTCATTGTCAAAAAATGACAGAAGTTTTATTTCACAAAACTTGACCTGCAATATGTTATTTGCAAGCCCTAAAAAAAACTGTATTCAGGACAGTTGAGAGTATCCCTCCAACTCTTATTCGTCAGTAATTAAAAAATATCAAAGTTCAAAACTTTGACATTTTATTCTTCACAATTTATCCGATAGACTGAGATCAAATTCGGCATAAAGCAACAAACTAAAATAATATAAATAAATCTGCAGTTGGAGTTTTTCACCATTTCCCAACAAGGCGTTACTATTTTTTTATTTTCTCTTGGCCGTTGCCACCCGAGAGGGCCGCTCACCCGGATTTTGACCAGGACGACACACGTTTAGTGTAGAACTCAACTCAGACGGTCTTTCCTGCTCGGGGATCGACTTTTTTCTAAAAATCTCAACTGATATCAAAAGCAGATTGGATTGGGCGTCATGTATGCCTATTTTCAACTACGACGCGTCTCCGGTCTACATTACACCCAATTCAATCTACTTTTGATGTCAGTTGGAATTTTTCGGAAAAAGTCAATCCCCGAACAGGAAGGATCATCTGAGTTGAGTTCTACACTAAACGTGTGTCGTCCTGGTCAGAATCCGGTTGAGCGTTCCTCTCGGGTGGCAGCAGCCAGGAGCAAATTTAAAAATTCGTAACGCCTTGTTGGGAAATGGTGGAAAACTCCAACTGCAGATTTATTTAGATTATTTTAGTTTGTTGCTTTATGCCGAATTTGATCTCAGTCTATCGGATAGATTTTGAAGAATAAAATGTCAAAGTATTGAACTTTGATATTTTTTAATGGGGAACTATAGTGGCAAACGCCTGAAGTAATGGCGCTCGTGTTCCATGCACCCTAGAGTTGCTAGATTATCGACAGCTTTGGCTGTACAAGGGTTACGCAATCATCCGTTGCTAAGGGCCGATGGGAGGGGCTAAAATTCAGCTATGTGTCAAAATTTATCATGAGCGGAGAGAAAAGGAAATTAGCGGGGTCCGGTGCTGTTGCTTGATGTCCGCAACCGAACATACATGAAAATTTCATTCATATAGCGGCATAAAAGACGTGTTTTGAAACTCATCGGGCAAGTCATATCCACCTCTCACACGAATTTGTACACCTAAATCCAAAATAAACACGCTCTTGACAGCTAGAGCCCGTTGAGACGGACGCCTATGGCCTTCCGTGAGGCCGACAGACGTCAGTCCCTAACTCCGTGAGGCCGATCGGTAAACAAACGCTCAGCCAGAATGCGGTACCCTTACGCCGGCCGACCGGTCGCGTGATGATTAGGTTCCCTAATGCACCCCAGCTATCATTAGTGTCATTTTAAGCGTACATAACCTCAACTTTGGAAGTGTAATTTCATTTTCATTTGTCAGCACTCAGCGACTCAGCATATAACCTGCGGTTTGCGTCACTTCGTGAGTTAAAAAGCAGAGAAAAGTCCAAAAGTCGACAAGCGAAAAATAGCGGTGAAAAAAAAGGTAGTGCCGTGTTATGTACCAGGCTGCACCTTGCACCAGCTCTTTTTTCCTCTCAGTGGGGCTCCTCTCCGTCTCGACTCTTCTTTGAGCATTAGCACTTTTCCTCTTTCCGTACATTTCTTTGAGGGAGGTTATGTACGATAACTGTCAAGAGTGTCAATATGGGTGCATGGAACACGTCGCCCTCTACAATCCGTTTTGCCTATAGTTCCCCATTACTGACGAATAAGAGTTGGAGGGATACTTTCAACTGTCCTGAATACATTTTTTTCAGGGCTTTCAAATAATATATTGCAAGTCAAGTTTTGTGAAATAAAACTTCTGTCATTTTTTGACAATAACACTTCCACTTGGCAGATGGTAGCCAAAAACTAATCAGCTCATTTGACAGCAAGACCCTGTCTGTATACCAAATTTCAAGTCAATTGGCTCAACGGTGCAAAATTGTTTTTTTTTTGGGGGGGACTTTTGACAACTGGCAGCTCCCAAGACGACTCGCTTTGGGGAGGCAGACTGGCGTTTCAGCAACTACTATGTGGGTGGCTATCACCACAAGAAGTATGGTGCGGTCAGAAATGACATGATCTCAAAGGCCGCTAGCTCACGGTCTATTACGAAACTGAAGAATGCCTATTTGTGTTATTTTCGGCTGCGAGATGTCGCTATTCGGCTGAATGCACATAGCGGGTAGGCAGGTGAAAGTTATCCAGTTGTTGAAGAAGTTGGGAATGAAGAATTGTATATAATTTCAAGATCTCAACTTATTAAAGAGGTCTGGTGTTAACGTTCATATAATTAATGGAAAAATTCTAAATTACGTCATGATCCTTTTGTAAAACAAGCGGAGGTAAAAAGTTCATCAGTATTTTAACTATTTTTCTTACAAGTAATGATTCAATTATTATTATTATTATCATTATCATTATATACGGGCACGCAACAGACTAACAAGTCCAATAATTATTTCTTTCATATTCATGATTAATTATTTCATTGCTGAGTAGTGTCTCACACTCTGACAAAAATTCACCGATAAGAACTTGACAAAAACGAGAAAATTGAAAAAATCATAACTGGTATTTGGAAAGAAAACTGGATAGTTTTGCGTGGGACAAAAATACGGAGTTTAGTTTGTTCGCAAGAATGGGGAAAATCTGAGTCAGAAAGCTCCTTTATACTACCATTTTTAATCAGACAAACTCTATTGTAACTACATAGGTACATAATACAAAACATGAAAACTCACAACAAACCTAATAGGTACTCTCAGACTGAAGTATTATTCTTGAAACAATGTCTCACTCAACCCAGTCGCGATATGACCTGAGAAAAAAACGTTCCAATGAGGCACATTTGACTTGTTCCAAAGAAACAATACCCTTGCAAAAAGGTCTCCCGAAACTTAACGATAATTCATGGATTCAGTGCGACAGTGGTCCAAACTAACCATCACTGGACACGAACAATCAACTGCTACAGCAGTAAAAAAGGAGACACTCCTTCAGTTCCCTACCAAACAGGTGTGAAATATTAAAAAGTAGAACAAAATACAAAACAAGTTAACACTTGAGTCATCTAATTCCAAAACCGGCCATTTTCACAAATTTGAATGTTGAAAAAAATCAAAGTCGAAATATCATTTACTTTGAAAATTCAAAAGTTAAATTATGTAGGTATAGGCGCTCTGCACATTTTGAATATCCCCGCCCGTTTCAGCACCCTCATGCGGCAGTCGCGAACATATGTGTGAGGAAAATTGTCAATGTTGAAGTTGATGAATTGCTCGAATTGACATTTGCAGGTGGTATGATTATTCAAATGGCATTGCTGTTATGGAAACCGATAACTTCCTGCAGGAAGTGTACAAAAAAAAATCGCAACTTTTGGCAATAAATGACAACAACAAAAAATTCACAATGACACAGGGCGAGATTCACAGCACTAAGTGCAGGCGAGGTTTTTTGTTCTTCACACTGTCTAAAATGGCATTAAAAGACCACTACCAGACCAGAGATATGGCACTACTAGATACTAACAACACTTCTCACAAAAAATGTAATAGGGATATCAGAGACGTGCCGTTTTTATAGTCCATCTTCTTTCAACATCAGTGAGAACATAAAACTCACCCTTCATCACCGTGTGATCCAAACCATTCCGAATTGGAGTAGGCTGTGACCTGGTCAAATTCCGGGATATTGAGCTGATTTTCGCCAGGGCACAGCCTACCCCAATTCGGAATAGTTTGGATTACACTATAATTACGTACTATGTAGTACTAGAAAGAGATGAAGCTTGATGGAATGTCGCACATGTTCATAACATGTCTTTGCTTAATTTTATAGAGTGTGTTGGTATCTAGCAGTGCCGTATTTCTGCTGCCTACACTCCCACAATAGAATATTTTATTATCAATACTGCAGCCAGGTGCGGTTTTTCAAATTTCAAAATTTGTCAAATGTAAAATTGGAATTAACGTCTCACTTACTTGTCAATTTTTTCAATTATAAAAAAAGATGATAAAATGAAATTGTATTGTGCAAGAGTATCTCACATGTGTTTTGGGATCTGAATAATCGTTGAGGCTATGTTCTGTATTTCCGTCTTATTTTTCCCTTGAAGTAATGGGATATGCGTTTAATTTCATTTTAGATATTTGATCCGTGTTTGGTACGGAACTAAAATTTAATCCCGCGTTTGTGGGATCGGGCATGAGCTCAACAGTACTACAACCGCTACTCTTGAGCCACTACAACAAATTCTAAATTACTGCCACAACAGTTTCACAAATGAAGATCATAACTCTCAGTTCCAACAAGCTCTCTAAAAATTTATCCTCGTGATTTAACTCGCGCTGTTAATGGACAACCTCAAAATTTTAGATAACAGGAGCGCGATTCAAAATACATCACGATAAAATTTGAGAGAGCTTCCAGTGGAACTGAAAGTTAGTCGTAAAAACTATAAAAAAGAATATTAAGTCAATGGCCAAAGTTCTGCGTAATATTCAAAGCAAAAACAAAAGGAACTGATGTATTACTACATACTAATAACAGCAACGAAATACTGTACAGACTTAGAATATTTCCTCACTCATCGTATAAATGAAGAACCCAGAATTAAACTACGTCAGATGGTTCGGTACCGAAATACCTGTCCCCAAAATTGCCCATGCCAGGTAGGACGTAAAATTTGTCGTTGATTTCCGGATCGATGGCAGTAGTTACTATTTGGACTTTGGGGAAAGCGTATGCTATAGAATGAACTCCTGATTCGGCCATCAGCAAAGAGACGATTAAAATGTTGCTTTCCGGCACGTCGTGGTCCAATAAAACGCGAATCGCCATCATGGCGGCCGCACCCGTGGCCACAGTGGCGTCCATTAAGATCACCTTGTAATCTTTGATATCTTTGGGCAGTCGCAGGTAGTACAACTGAAATATTCGTTCATCAATCAATACATTTACTGATCTTTGAACTATATCTTACTTCTGGTTCTCCAGTGTTCAAATTAGTTTGAATCAAGATCTTGCCAATTCGAATGTCTTTGCAAACATCACAGACTGCTTGCTCCATGGTCTCGCCGGCTCTCAATATTGAAACTCCGCATATCTTGCCAGTTGCCATGCGTTTACCTGCAACTTTCACGTCTGCGAACGTTGTTTTCAAAAACACAAAAGCTCCACATACCTTGATACAGGACTCCTTGAGGAGTGTCGACAACTTTGTCGTTGAACTGCATCAAGGACAGCGTATATTCGATGACGAGTCTGATGAGCCTTTTGCTGTAAAATATGAACTCATCTCTTGGCGTGTCTTTGTTTCGGATGAAAGTGTGCAGTCCTCTGATTTGGGGCGTCGTCGGAAGCAACTTTACGGTTTCGGGCAACGGCTGCCCAGTATGGGCATTTCCCCTGGCCAGTTCTTCGCGCAATTTGAAGCCTCTCTGTGAAATTTGACAGTTTAGAACTAGAGTCAATTTGAAGGCAGGGCGCGATCAAGTTCACAGTTACATACAAGCGATTTTCACGGGAACAATTTTTCTGAATAATTTTTCTAGATAGCAACCAACACTTCGAGAAAATCCTAAAAACGTGCTGACCTATTGCAGTCTCTTGATTTCAGTCGTACCAAAATAATAATAGTTATATTAATATTTCGTTCTACAGGCCACGTACATACCTACTTAGCCCCTTGATTGACTTTTCTGCCTATTCATGTCGATTAAGGGACTTTAATAACTCCAAAACACGACTGACTAGACTAGTAGAAGTAACATTATTCCAGAGAAATGTCTATGGTCAGTATTGTGGGATCTTAGCTCGATTATAGCGACAAATCGAGAATTAATTAGGCTTCGAGAATTAGGTATACAGGGTGTCCGTTTTTCGAGGCTAAGCATGGGTATCTCGCTTATCTTGAGAGATACAAAGTCGGTTAAATTAGGAAAAAATTGCGCATTTTCATGACGATCAATGATCCAAAAAGAAATTTGACGTATCGATTTTGGTTATTGGGATATCATGAAAAAACTGGAATTTGAATTTTTGTTTTTATTTTTTATTCAAAAAACGGTTGAAGGTGGCCTTTTCTAATTTAGACATTGTCAGGGCACTTTTTTAAGTAGAATTCAAAGCTGCCAAAATCTTGATTCTAGCTTTCAAAGCAACCGAGATACGACATTCAACTTTTTTCTCTAATGGGCGCCATATTGGACTTTGATATTTTTGAATACGATATTTTTTTCTGGTTACAACGATGTGCCACATGTCACTGTTGGATAAATGTTGAACATTTACGTTTTTTTTATTGTCGGTGCTGATTTTGTTTCCAAAGCACTCTTTGAAAAATAAAAAAATAATTTTTTGCTCAAAAGCATGAATTCAACAGTGGCATGTGACACATCGTTGTAACCAGAAAAAAATTATGCCACCTTTTTGATAGGAACCGTGATACTGACTTTTGAACGCCGCCATTTTTTTGTGGGGCAGGATCTCAATTGTTTTTATAGGTTAGATAGAGAATCAAACAAAGATAAAAATGGCATTTTTGTCCCATTGTATTTAAAAAAATTGGGCTCCTGCCCCTTGCGCCGCCCCTGGCATGTCATGGTCACGTAATTGGTACCAAAATGTGGGATTTTAAATTTAAAAATCAATCTGTTCGAGGTTTTTGGTGAGATGTTTTTGGTTATTGAATTACTGAATAATAACAGGTTAAAATTTCTACCTTAAATCGGATATCAGACAGCCGTGTACTAAGAAACTTTAAATTCATTACATACTGCAAATTAAATTTGAAGACAGAGTCGTTAAAAAATACGAATGGTATAGCGTGTTAGAGCGTAATGCTTAGACTGTCAGTGGCTTCACTTGTCAATTTCTCATTTACCTAGATTCAGAATGGAGGAGGCGTTGTCATCAAGTAAGCATGTTACCATTCGTGCCAACATAACACATTTTTTCCAACGCTTGCTCTAATGAAAAAAGCTGTGAAACTGATTATATAGGTACCTACCAATTGCAGTTGAGTGTGGACATGTTGGACGATAAGCTGAATTGCAACTTCGTTTTCACCGCCTCTCGGAACAATGATGTCGGCGTGGATCTTCAAGGGCGCTATGTAATGGTTGAATGACGGCTGGACCATTCCACAGTACTGTTTCAGTACTCCGTCGAGATCTCTACCTCTGTGAGTTATGTCTCTCCTCAGGCGTCGCACCAAGCGGACATCAGCATCGGTGTCCACAAATATCTTCATGTCGAGCATGTCCAGCACTTGCTTATTGTAAAACGTCAAAATGCCTTCGAAAATGATTACGTTCGCTCCGTACATGGTTTTCTAGAATACAAAATATCCGCCACTATAAATGAAGTAATGCATTATAATCGTCTGATGCCAAAGTTTTGAGGAAAAACTGAAAAACATTATTATTGTGACTAAATGAGGTCTGGTCAGTTGAAGGAGCCAAAAACTGATTAAATTGCAATGTGATAATGGTGTTTTCTGCGTATTTTGCAAATACTATCTTTGTTTTGTTGTACCATAAGCAACAGCATTATGGCTTTCTTACGACTGCTACAAAATATGCTCATGGTATGTCCGTCGTTGGTTGCTGGTAGGGTCATTCTCCAAGATTGTGCAAATTGATGTCTTATATCATATCAATTTCTTGAAAGATAATGTCTCATTAGAATCCTTTTCAAAACAATACCAAAGTCCCTAGTTGAACAGCCATAATGTTGAATCGATGCATACTTATATTTATGCAAAGTATCGAAGTCACAGTAGATGAAATCTCAACTCCGTGACATGTCCTACGATCGAACCTTGGAATGAATATTAACGAAAATACAGCCCCTCAAAGTCGATTCTGTGAAATGGATAATAATATGAAGTGCATTTTCAACCAAATTTTTCTATGAAAGAAGCCTCATAACGAAACTTTACCAAAGGTAGTTGCTTCCTCAAATGAAACTTGTAATTTGGCCATTATTGTTTCAATTTTGAGAAAATTCCAGTGGCGTGGAAAACAAGGGGGAATATGGCGACTTCTCCATCATCTACGCCACTGGTCACTTGTGGCCAAAACTGAAATCCTGTATTTGTGGGCAATGACTTTGGAAGTGCAAGTTCCACATTTGAGCGAAATTGGTTGAAAAATGCCGAAGCTGATAGCCAAAAACAATTGTCCAGAATTCAACTTTGACGGACTGTATTTTCGATAATGCGCATTTCCCGAAAAAAATTTTAGGTAATTGTTGACGACGACTACTTCTCGACTAGCATCGACTACTTCTCGACTAGCATTTTCTAAGAGTTAGGCAACCACTTAAACAGCTATATAGGACGCTTCCTTCTTGCATGTACTTACGTCGTAGGACAAGTAATGGAAAGAAGGGTCATTTTACAGTGGAAATAGTGGTTTCCCCAGGAAACTACGGTCGACGAACGTGATGTTGTGGTGGTGTCTACCTACTGTGAAAAGTTGGTGGCTGAAGTGGAGAAGTAGTGGTCGTCAACAATTACCAAAATTTACCAAAAAATTTTCATTTCATGATGCTCTATCGATCCTGTAACTCACAGACCTCGAAGTCAAACTCAAAAATCGCCGGGTCCTAGGAAAACCATAGTGTACTGTACAACTCTCACTAGCTCACGGCATGGCGTTCAGTAGATAAATCCCGAATGCTGTAAGATTCGAAGGGGGGCCTTTAGGTGTCCAAACGCCGGTATCACGCCTCTGCGGCCCCCGAGTCGCATTTCCACGCATGACTCAATTTTTAAAGATTTCAACATTTTGATATCATTTTGACAGGCAACATAAATTTTGGTTTTAGACAATACAATTTCACACTAAGTAAAAAGGGGGTTAAGTCTACAATGCTAAACTAGAAGATTTGCCCAGGTCACTCAAAGCATGGTTTTGCTGGACGGACTTTAAAAAGTTTTCTACTTCTAGATCATTTTCTTCAGTTTTATAGGAAACGTTTTCCCAACTTCAATATTACCTAAACATCTAACTGGGAACCATATCTGGGTTCCTTTACTATTCAATGACTATAAAATATGACCTATCAAATGTTATTTCCTGCCAAATCACATCTATAATAAGTAATAACATGAGTGTAAAACAAAACCTTCCAACTTACAGTCCTGCTTTCTCTAGCATGTGTCACGAAATTGTAAACTGGAACTTCGACTTTCCTACCCTCTTTCAAACGCTGCAGAGTACTGGACAACAAGTCAAAATCGAACGCATCTGGATGATCAAAATTGTACTCGTTTCTGTTTGCGACAGTTTTTTGTTTTTCATTTAATACTTTATAGAAGGAATCCATGCTCAACAGCGTCACCCACGGCACGCCCAGCGATTCTATGATTTTTTCGGCGACCGTGGTCTTTCCTGAAGCGCTCCCACCACATATTCCTGCAATTTCAACATTTTAAAGCTCTAGCATCACACTAGTGTAACCTCCATACCGATTACCAGAGGTTCGACTTTTTGCCCTTCACTATTGTACCATGGAGGCCTGCCCGCCGTGTAAATGGTACGGTGTTGCGTCCGTATCATTGATTCAGCAGCGGTTTTTTTTGATAACTGATTTAGCGATGTGGTTCTCTGTCGTCGTGACCTCGGCGACTTTTGTGAACCTGTTAATTGACCTCAAGGTTGAGCAAATAACGCTCTATTCACATTCTTACCAGTCGACGGAGGTCTCGGGCAGTACGGCACCGTGATCGGAGATGCCGGCGTGTCGTAGGATTCGCCCCCTCTGTCATCGTCGTTCAAATCGCAGTCCGGAAAAACTTCAGAAAAATCAGCTTGCATCTCACCACCATCGCTACAGATATCAGAATTAATGGTTTTAATTTCATTAATTAGCTTCGAAAATTAGAAATAATTGCATTCTTTATTGGTGCAGGAAGTAAAAGCTTACTTACCTGTCTGAGCTAGCCGATGATGGAGGGTCAAAAGTGTTGATTATTTTGCCTGCCATTGATCGAGCATGTGGTAAAACCGTGGGTAGGGAACAATTGAAGAAATTTCTAAATCACGCACAAAACTGCAATTTCACGTAAAACGTGTTACCCAAAATAAAACACGAGACACCAGATTCTGAGAAGTAAGGTTGACATTGTTGACAATTTCAACTGTCAGTGTCAACGATTATAGACAGTGTCAACTGTCAACAAACTGTAAACAGAAGAAAAATCTGACGTTGCCGCCTCTTTCCACTTCGTCGGACTGTGTTGGAGGTTGGAGTGTTGGACTGTTGACTGTTGGTGGACAACTGCTTTATCAATGCTTAAATTAAATAGGTGCTAATATACTTTTGCAATCACAATAATAGATGTCTGATTTTGTGAATAAAAGGTTTCACCTTTTCAATAAGAGCGAATCATGATAATGGCAACACGGTAATTCTTACCGCAGTCAGCTGTCGCGGTGTCAGTCTCCTGTCAAACAACAGAGTTGTCAACAGCTATGTTGATGTTGTCAGTCCTTACCAAATTACGAATTTAAACTGGAGAAAAAGCTAAAAAGCAACAACTGACGTGACATTAGATGGTTCTAGTCATCCCCATCGAGCGTCAGGTAGATCTACACAGTGGCATAAGCTCTTATCAATCATTGAATGAAATTCTAGGTTAACCGAAAATGAGTTGGTTTGACGCATCAGGCTTAGCTAACATAGCTAAATCAGCACTCAAAGAAGCCCAAAGGACCATCGACAAAGCCCTGGATATCAAAGCAGAGGAAGGGCACTCGACACCTTCGAACACGCCCATTGATACCGACAATGATTTCTTTGGAACTTGGGGTGTCGGTGTTGCTGCAGCTCCTCCTCCCTCCCCACAAATCAAAGACATTAAAGACGACGAGGCCAAAAAGATGCAGTCAAGCTTGTGGGGTTCGTTTGCAGGCTCCTTCTTTGAACCACCCAAAGATAATGAAAAGAACATTCTGGATGATTCTACTGATGTGTCAAACGAGCATTTCAGCAGCAGCAAACTGGTGGTGCAACAAAGCGAAGAGAGCGACGGAGGCTTCCATAGGCTAATATCAACTGACAGTGAATCCAGCGAAAAAATAGAGCACAAAACTCCCTCTGGTATGAAGTATTTGAATGTTTTTAGTGAATTGAAATTCTATCTGAGCATTTGCAGGATCCCCGGAGAGACAAACAGAAGTTATGAGACGTGAAAATACTTCAGAATCCACAAATCGCTTGTCTGTGATCAGCACTGAAAGCGGAAAGAACAGTTCAGAGAGTGTTGAATTGTTAACTTGCGGCAGTCCAGACTGTGAAACTTTATCAGCAGATCATAGCATATCTACAAAACAGACCACCGAGTCTGTGGAAGTGATTGGGGAGAGTCCTAGTCTTAGTTCTGTTGAAGTGATTTCTTCAGATTATCTTGATATTAAAGATGCATTTTCGTCGCCTTTGGAATCTCCAATGACTGATGATGAAATTAGGTTTGTATTTAGTGTTAAACAGCCAAACAGAAACTGATGCTTATTTATCCAGACTAATGAACTTGAAGCTCGAAGGAGCGACGAGACTATTTTGCGTTGTAGAAATTTGGAGTTATAGGGTCAATATGTAAATAGATCGATAGGAAGTGCAAGGGACCACAGTAAATTTCTAGTTATAGAAAACTTCGAGATAAAATTTGAGTTACAGAAGTTTAACTATTATTGGTATCATGTGTCGTAAGTACAGGGTAATTCACCATAATCTTGTAATTAAATAATAGTATATTATTATACGAGTTTAATAAGATGAAGTTTGTCACACGACTGTTTTGGGGCACGACGAACGCAGTGAGGAGGGTCCCAAAGGAAGGAGTGTGACGAGACGTCTTATTAAACGAGTGTAATATACTATTTTATATATTTCGCCTCAAATCTTTGAGAAAAATTGGAAAATTCTAGAGGTAGCAATGCCTTTCAGTGTCATAAAAGTCAAGGGCTAGTACGATACGCGTTTGTGTGTCGAAAAGTGGCCAGTACGATACGGGAGTAGATGAAAATAAGTAGTGTTGGCTTGGAAACAAAGTATTCGTCTGGATTCTGGATTTATTAGGGGGAGTTGATCGAACATAGTTCCACCTAGTACGTAGGCCTCGCTATTGGGCCCATTGTACCCCTTCCCAGACCAGCCGAACTCACCGAGCCGCAATGTGGTGCCTGGATGTTTGATGGTAGGTCCATCCAAGCACTGGGACCGACAAGCGCACGGTTGATCGGGACTCTGTCTCCAACCCCCGACGCAGGTGTAGATGTACGAAACATCCACTCCTTGCGATGGTACGGTCCTCGTCCCTCTCCCTGACCTACCGGCGCGGTCACCCATCCAACTTTTGATCGCGCTGAGCGTTGCTGCAGTCGAGTTGTCACCCGATTGGAGCGGTGTACTACACGCTATGCCCTCCTCCAAGTATTCATCTATTGGAGTGACTGAATCAGCTGAATGACCAGATTTGTTAATACCACAGCCAACCTTAGAATGATGATTGTTTCTTGTTTGCATATACCTTTTTAAATTAAATAGTAGGTATATCATATACCAAGGTGATGGATGTAAGGCGCTGAAGCTATAATAATTTTCTTGGCCGTGGTTTATACAGGGTGTTTCACTTTTTTCGTCACCATCTCCAAACTGGATTTTGACCAAATTTTTTACACAAAGTAAGTTAATGCATTTCTACAAGCTGGACATACCTATTGACTTTTGTCACATTCCCAAAATCTGTTATTTTTATTTTTCATTTCTTTCAATTTTTTGATTTTTTTTTTTTTTTTTGGCGGAAGTATTCATTTTTTGATGCTCTACAGTCTCCTAAAATAATGACACAAAAAAAGTGAAACACCCTGAAATTGGTACGTTCAACCCTACCGTGATTCTAGTCAGCCGTGAGATTTTCTTCCTAAGTTGAACTCCCTAGAGCTTGGCATTTGGTTGCACTGATGTTCGAGAACTCAAGTTGACGATGTCATAATTTGATGAAGTCATTAAATTAATTATGACTCCAATATTCATATACATAATAGGTTTACGGCTGCATTTTTTCCCATTCCTTTTTCACGTCCGGTCGGATCTGGAGGTGAAACGTCAGCCAGTACAGATCACCCATCCATAATTGGAATCCATTACACTATTTATAGACAATACAAATAGAAAAGACCATATGTTGTCACGGATTTTTACGGTTGCGTAGGAACCAAGCGAGTCCATCATTCAAAAAAAGGTTGGCTGATTTTTGATGCCCCAATATCCGTGACGACGGTGGTGATAACATATGGTCTTCTCTATTTGTATTGTCTATACACTGCGTCGTTTTCTTGCCTGAAGATCTTCAATATCGTTATTAACCATATAAAGGTCAATCGGGTTCACTGACATTCTGCAAAACAGCATGTGGAACAACGTAAACTTAGTTTTAGCATCCAATTGATTATCAAATATCACTCTGTTATCCACATTAGTGCGGGCGCTAAGAGCCAAAATCGGGATGAACCTTGCAAATGGTGATGAAAGCATGAAATTTGGTACACGTACTCAGAATGAGCCCCTCTTTCATATAAGAGGTGGAGCCACGCCGAATTTTCACCGGAAGGGGGCTCGGGGGGCTCCTGAAAGTTGAAGTTGCTAGGACTCCCACCAAACCGCTTATCAGTTCGTTTTGACAATTAAAAAGGAAACTTATGAATATCTTGTGAACATTGACGGCGTTAATCGTATTGTCCCGGGAATTTTTCATTATGAAAAAAAATAAGTTCTTCGGCAGAACACACAAATTGGTTTTATTTTATTTTCACCTACAGAGAATTAATTAGGAGATGTGCAACACGTTGTTTCCCACAAATTCGTATCCTCTGAATTCGTTTGTGAAGTCAAAATTTTAATGGTGTATCTTCTTGAAGAGGGGCATTCCAAAGAGTAAGCTATTTTCAACACTAAGTTCAAACAGTATTTTTCTAATGTTCTGAATCAAAATAACTGAATTCCTTCCAGCAATGCATACCCTGAACCCTTCTTTGGAAGTACCGCGTGCGATTGAACGTCGAGTAAGTCCTGAACCACTATCAGAATTTTTCTTCTGTGATGCTACTATCCACTCTCGACCGGGGCAATTAGGTTCCTACACAGCATGCGCGGAGTGTATACACGATGCAGGGTATTTTCTCGGTTCAGTCAAATTTTTTATGATTCAAATTGTGTCATAATATTGAAATAACGTGTATACACTCCGCGCATGCTGTGTGGGAACCTAATTGCCCCGGTCGAGAATGGATAGTAGCATCACAGAAGAAAAATTCTGATAGTGTTTCAGGACTTACTTCACGTCCAATCGCACGCGGTACTTCCAAAGAAGGGTTCAGGGTATGCACTGCTGGAAGGAATTCAGTAATTTCGATTCAGAACATTGAAAAAATTCTGTTTGAACTTAGTGTTGAAAATAGCTTACTCTTTGGAATGCCTCTCTTCAAGAAGATACACCATCAAAATTTTGACACCACAAACGAATCCAGAGGATACGAATTTGCGGGAAACAACGTGTTGCACATCTCCTTATTAATTCTTTGTAGGTGAAAATAAAATAAAACCAATTTGTGTGTTCTGCCGAAGAACTTATTTTTTTTCATCATGAAAAATTCCCGGGACAAGGCGATAAACGTCGTCAATTTTTACGATATATTCATGAGTTTTCTTTTTAATTGATAAAACGAACTGATAAGCGGTTTGGTGGGAGCCCTAGCACCTTCAACTTTCAGGAGCCCCCCGAGCCCCCTTCCGGTGAAAATTCGGCGTGGCTCCACCTCTTATCTAAGAGAGGTGCTCATTCCGAGTATGTGTAACGAATTTCATGCTTTCATCACCATTTGCAAGGTTCATTCACCTAGTGCCCCCACTACATCTTTGAATTAGTTTTGTACATGACAACATCTTCGGAGCTTGGTCAATCTACAATGTAACGAATTCATAATAAGAAAATTACCCAAACCTAAATGCCACCTCTTAAGGGCCTGCCACACGTATAGTAGGTTCACTACTTGTACTGTGACTCTGGTTGGCTGGGCAAATTTTCTGCTTTAGCATTGTAGGCTTGCCGCCTTTTCACCTGGTGTGAAATTGACTTTTCTAGAAGTGGAGTTATATTTCTTATCAAACTGATATTAAAATCTTGGAAAACTGACCTTGTCATACGTGGAAATGCAACTAGAGGGGCGCAGAGCCGTATTACCGTCATTTAGACACCAGAACGCTACGGGGCCGCCTTCAATTCAAGTCATCTTGACGGCGGCCATTCCAGGCCGACAAAAACTCGTTCCGCCAAGGTTCAAAACGAAAGCAAATTGAAAACTGAAGGTACTCACATGAATTTCGGTCCAATACGCAACTTTGAGCGGCTGGGTTTTTTGAAATTCGGTTTAATAAACCATTTACACGTAAATCCTGCTGCAACACCAGGCCTGCTGGGATGTTCCTTGTCTTGCCAATAGTTTCTCATGATTCGGCGTGTCTTTTCGACTGGAAGAGGGGAAAGGATTGATGATTCCATGGGACCTCTTTTTTTGGACGAAAGACTAGTAATTTTTCAGTTTGAATCACGTAAAGTTGAACCGGCTTCGACAGGTTAGAAATATTTTTGACACCTGTCAAATGTCAAAGTTGCTTTGATTTATTTGTTCATTGGCGAAAATTGAAAACGGGTCGAGAAATTACTACATTTTCCTATAAAATGGAAAAAAGCGCCAGACATCACGTCCCGCAAAAATGTTCCGTCTATCTGCAGAGAAAATGCGTAAAAAGTGTGTTCCAAAAGTGGTCCGAACGACTTCGTGTCTCTTCGTGAATTATTTGCCAAATGAAGCCAGAGTAGCCAACCGCAGAGTTTTGGGGATTTTCTATATTTCAGATTTGGAAACTTAAAAACAAAATCTCACATCCGACTACAATCACGGTACAAGTGAACATACTATATATATTATACCTAGCGCTTACTTGTGCAAACCGGCATGTATCGGGAAGCCCGTGCGTGTGGCCGACGAAACGGTAGCACGTGCAAGCCACTAGCTCGAAGAACCGTCGACCTGCCAAAGATTTGGAGTATTTGGACTGTGCAAACAAGTTTGCACGGTATAAATCCAGCGTGTGGACAGCCGTCGCGAGCCGTGTCCACAGTCTCAGCTCTTGCATCATGGTTGTAAGAGCCTACTCCAGAAAGTTCACAACAGAGTTAATTGAATTGTACCAGTCGCAGCCATGCCTGTGGAAGGTAAAATCAAAACAATATTCTGATCGCAATAAAAGGAATTCAGCCTATGAGAATAATTCTCATATAATTACGTCACCTTCACATGTAGGCGGTTCCCTTTGCTCGCAGCTCGTGCGCAGGTCTTCAAGTAGACAAGCTCACTGGTTCAATTGGCTGTTTAACCGGGAGCGCTTTATCGACCGGGTTGGTTGCATGAACTCGACCAGTGACGGCGCCAATTAGGTGAACTTGCGCCCCGAGGACGAGGACCCTAGGTGAATGAGAATGCTTATAGTCACTCTTACACCATTTTGAGCGAGCAAGGCGCCTGTTGCTCAAACACAAATAGAACACTTGTATCAGTAAGAGCTCTTCCGTCGGCAATATTGTTCCGGCCTGAAGAGAGACTTGAAACTGATAGTTTGCACAAACTGACCTATACGTGTGGCCACACCGTAGTGTTCCGTATTACTTGCGCGAATTATACCGTACAAGTGAGCGCGAGGTGAAGCTTGTGCGTGTGGCAGGCCCTTTACCCGGGTTTCTTGAAAAGGCGACGTAACAGAAACTAATTTCCAGTAACTTCAATAACCTATCTTTCGGGACTCAAGCCAGACGCACACTTGGCTGTTGGACGTCAAGTCTACAGTGCTAAACTGTAGAATTTGCCCTGCCGACTAGATCACGGATCATGGTAGAGCTGAACGGACTATAGGTAGTATTTACTCAACAATCTTTTTTTACTTGTTTAATCGACATCGCAAATCAGGAACGGGTTAATAAAGGATGTACTTCACGGCTAAAACCTCTAAACTGCTTGACAATGAAAGTGCACCACCTGAAAATGAGCATGAGGCCATAAGGTGCGTTTTCAGATTGAGATAGCTTGAAAAATATTGGATAGATTTTGGAAATTCTGGCATGTATCTCTAGCTATCAAATGCTGTTTTGAAATTGACATTAGCTGCGTTCCTTTTATCATCTGAACTGAGAATTCTCACTTCATTTGCTAGTTGTATCTCTCTCCCTCTCATGCAAATCTCGCTTTTTCTCTCTTTAACTGAGGTGAGATTATCTGAGATTTCGTGTGAAAGGAATACAGCTATCGTTTCAAAACAAATACAGGGTGTCCCAGCTAAAACAATCCAGGACGATTTTCTCAGGAAGTATCTAGGTAACAAAAATTTGCAATTGCGGGGAAGCCTGGCCTTTTAGCTTCCTTTTGAGGGGGCGCCGATGCTTGTAGGTGCTCTAGTTCCCAAGAAAATGCAATTTTAATCGGGCGAGTCACAAGAATTCGAAAATTCATGATCGACTTAACAAAATACTGCAGATAAAAAAAAATCCTCTTTCTCTAGGCTTTCCATTGATGTGTCGCCGATGTCTGTACCTGGCTCAGTAAGCCAGATATTCTGCTTCACAGTCCAGCAAAACATAATAATCAGAATCATGACGTCACCGACCACACACTTGTTGATTTTAAACATCAGCCAGTATTCATTGCTATGGTGAATCCAGGTATGGTGAGTAAAAAAGCCCTAGTAACGACTAGTGTTAGTCAACAAGTGTGTGATCGGTGACGTCATGATTCTGATTATTGTGTTTTGCTGGACTGTGAGGTAGAATATCTGGCTTACTGGGCCAGGTACAGACATCGGCGACACATCAATGGAAAGCCTATAGTGCAAGCGGTACACACCTAAAAACACATCGATACTGCATTTTGGAGTGCAGTAACGAGATTTGGTATGGGCATACTTTATACCAAGACAAGCGATTTGACCCGCAGCACTCGATATTTTGTCCCTTAGGGGGCCAATGGGGACCCTCCAAATTTTCAAGATGCAAGAACTTTCACATGACGATCATTGAGTATCGTCATGTATGTCATAAGTAAAGCTTACGGGTCTATTGAAAATATTTTCATCAATTGTCGTTGTGTCCGATTCATTCTTCACACTTGAAAAAAAAAATTCTTTGGCAGAGGTCAAAAAAACTGTTTTTATTTTTTCTTCTATGCAAGGAGACGATGAATTCATATCTTGTAATGGTATTTTTCAAAGAAGTGGTGACCTCTTCAGTACCTCTTTTCCAAGAGCATTTCTTTCTATGTCTCCACTGGAAATCACTCGTAATTTTTGCAGGAATGGAGACCTCGTACTCTTTTCCTGGTGGTTGCGAAGCAACATGACTCTAAAACGCCCAAGGGAGCCCAAAATTATTTTTTTTCTGCTGGGCCGTCCAACTTACGATATTTTGATTTTATAGTAGGAGAAACGCGGACCAGTATTCAATCCAGGCTGCAGACACAGGCGATTTGGTTTCAACAGAAAATATTCTTCCATGACGTGTATTATTGCAGTACAACAAAACGCAGAGTCGTTAGGTGTAAGTAGGTATATTTTCCGGTAGAGCTTATTTGCCTAGACTAGATCTTATTTATTTGCGCGTCTCCCCTACTAAAAAATCAACATGCCAAAAATTAGACGGCCCAGCAGAAAAAAAAAGTTTTAGGACTCTCTTGTATGTTTTGAAGCCATGTTGCATGGAAATTACTAAGAAAATAGTTCAAGCTTCTCGTATCAGCGAAAATTGACAGTCTTATCCACTAGGAACATTGAAAAAAATGCTCTTGAAAAAAGTGTACTGAAGAGGTCACCTTTTCTTGGGAAAATGATATTGCGAAAAAATTGTCCTCATATTTGGGCTTACGGAACGCGATTTAGTTGGGAACGCAACAAAACATATGAATTTATCGTTTCCTTGCACAGCAGAAAAAATAAAAACAGTTTTTTTGACCTCTGCGAAAGAATTTTTTTTTCAAATGTGAAGAATGAATCGGACACGACGACATTTGATGAAAACATTTTCAATAGACCCGTAAGCTTCACTTATGACATAATGACGATAGTCAATGATCATTTTGTGAAAGTTCTTGCAGCTTGAAAATTTGGAGAGCCCCCATTGGCCCCCTAAGGGACGAAATATCGAGTGCTGCGGGTCAAATCGCTTGTCTTGGTATAAAGTACGCCCATGCAAAATCTCGTTACTGCACTCCAAAATGCGGTATGCTTTTGCGTACCGCTCCCACTACTAGAGAAAAAGGATTTTTCTTCATCTGAAGTATTTTGTTTAGTCGATCATGAATTTTCAATTTCTTGTGACTCGCCTGATTAGAATAGCATTTTCTTGGAAACTAGAGCACCCACAAGCATCGGCGTCCCCTCAAAAGAAAACTAAAAGTTCAGGTTTTCCCCCAATTGCAAAACAATTCTTGTTGCCTTGATGTTTCCTGAGAAAATCGCGCTGGATTGTTTTAGCTGGGACACCCTGTATTGGCAAGGTTTAACAGGGTATAAATTGTGAAGAAAAAGTTTTAGGTTGGAACTTTATTTCAAACTAGCATTCGATAGCTAAGGGAAGGCTCTATCCTCACATGTCAGAATTTCCAAAATCCGTCCGATATTTTTCAAGCTAATATATTCTCGAGCATATTCTTTTCAAATCTAAAGGAGCTCATTTTATAAAATTCAGCACAACTTTTTGAAAAAACAAACAAATTTCAAAATTCAAAAACCATTTCGGTATAATGATACAACCTATCAAAAACAGATGATAGAAAAAGCCTGAAACTTTTTTTTCAAAATTTGTACGCTGTAAAACTTTGCCAATATTTGCACGCTTCTCTTTGACACCCTGTATGTGACAATTACAAACTGTTCAACTGAAACTTAATTTTAAACCAGCATTCAATTCCAAGTTCAATACGAACGCGATTACACAAACAAAATTGTTCATGCATTCCAATACCCCAGTTATTAAGACTGGTGCTTGAGCTTCGGAATAGTTTTCGAATTTTCCAAATCTGAGGTCAAATGGCGGAGATTGATGATCATTTTGCGCCGCCATATTGAACTTCCACGGAACTGATCCGATTGGAATGAAACTTGAAATACATTCATTTCTTGTTTGCATATTTGGAATTTCGAAGTCAACTGTCACTTTTGGTCATCTTTGAGCCACCATATTGAATTTTTATAATAGTGATCCGATTTCAATGAAACTTGAAACCTCGCTTGGAACACACTTATCTGTTGTTTCAATAGTTCGGATTTTGAAGTCAAATGTCACTTTAGTTGGCCATCTTTGAGCCGCCATATCAAACTTTTAAAGTTATCTTGTTTGAATAATTGGAATTTTGAAGTGAAATGTCACTTTCGGCCTTCTTCGACTCGCATTTTGTTATTCAAATATGTGCCTTTCGCGCTTCTTTGAGATGCCATATTGATCATTTTTTGACTGTGTCATTCAAATCTGCTGAGAACTCACGACTGATTTTTTGCAGTTGGTTATTTTGCGTAAAATCCAAGATTGTTTTATGGAAATCGGAGAAGTTCTGGAATAGCTCGATATCGTGGCTTTAAATATGACTGGAAGTCGCATTCGAATCCAAAACCCCAATCATCCAAGTAAGACATGAGTGTGCTCCAAGCTTCATCGAAATCGGATCACTCTAATGAAAATTCACTATGGCGGGTCAAAGATAATCGAAAGCGACAATTGACTTCAAAATCCCATTTATCCAAACAAAAATGAATGTGTCCGAAAGATCGGATCATTTTCATAAAAATTCAAAATGGCGGCTAAAGAATAGCGAAAGTGACTGTCACTGTCTTCGCCATTTTACGCCAGATTTGGAAAATTGGAAAATTCAAAAACTTTTCGTTAACAAAAACACCAATGTTTATAATAATTTTAGAATTAAATTGCATGGAAACAAGTTTTTGGCCAATCCCGCTCGTATTGAACTTTCGGCAATTTTCACTGTTCCGTTAATCAGCCTGTAGAAATGTTTTGTCTGGAGCGATAACGACATGAAAGCGAGAGATTGGGCAATCGAACACTGCAATCGAATTTAAATCGCTGATAGCAACCAGAAGTTATGAAGATTTTAGAAATCGCCTGAATTTGCTTGTCCCCTAGATTCTTGTGATGGGTATAGATTAGTTACTTTGGAGAGTTAAATCGGATTATAGGTACTAATACATACTTTCTATTTGTAGTCAGATCGGGAGCTACTTTGCTGTGACTATCTTCAGTCTCCACTTCAATAGGTCTTTTCATGAGGTCTAGAGCGCATGCTCTCATTCCTTGCTGGTCAGCAAACAACGGGATCTTACCTTTGAAACTGGCTCGAATGCCGTAACTTAACAGAGAGCTTCGCGTGCTTGCCTACCCGAACTATCAAATCTTACGCATGCCCACCGAAACACAAAATCCTCATGAAAAGACCTATTTAATTTTAATCTTCCAGGCCCTCTCTGGCTCCGTCAGTGGACAACCCAGAAATCCTTCCAGAGGACCAAGAAGAAAGTTTGGCCGAAGACACGGTGTCCTACACGTCGATATCAGAAGGCACCGCTGCCACCGTCCTAGATTCAACAATGTTGCTTTCGAAACCTCAAAAAATGCTAAAAGACACGTATAACGCGCCTATGCCGGAAGCTCTGATAAACCCAGACAAGCATTTGAACTACGTGGATGCCATAGTCAAACCGCCTAGTCGCAGCGCCATGCATTTACCGCTGTCTCTGATAGACACCCAGCCTCAAAGCAGTCGACAAGACTTGTCCAATCTGCTCCAAATCACCAACATCATCGACATTCCCAAAGACACCACCAGCATGGAATCACTGATCGAGTCGAACGACGAAAGCTCCCAGTCCGACCGGACCATCGTCGCCAGAGACGGCGGCATGGACAGCAGCAGCGACACCAGCACAACCGAAATGGGAATGAGTTCGAATTATCTAAAAAATTTGCTGGCAGATGCTATGACGGAGAAATCTTCTGGCTCCGAGGACCACTTCGTGGACGAACGGTTGGACTTGTCGCAGAGCATGATAGTGTCGGCTCAAAGTCAAGATTTGCTGCAAGACATTTCGATCACGCAACTCGAAATGCCGCCCAGCCGCAACTCGCCCGTCAGTTCAGAAAGTCGATCGGATCTGGTAAAAATCGGCTCCGACCACACTTCCGGTCACACATCCGGCGATGAATTGGAAACCACCACTTCGTCGGACATCGAAATCATCTCCAGCCCGAACGGCGATTCGAGCAGCACCCACAGCAGGCAAAGCCCCGCGCGTCAGAGCCACTTGAAAACTAAATGCGACGACACGAAAATTGAGCTGCTGTGCAAGATGACCATGAAGAAAGCCAAAGGTCACACAAGAGAACTCTCGGAAGCGTCCAGCATCAGCGACGATTCGGCCGCCAGCGAAGTGGATCGTCTCATCAAGAGGATAACCGACATGACCGGGATTCTGGAATCGAGGGAGTCGAAGTTGATCGACATGAACAGGCGGAATGCCGAACTCGAGGAACTGAACAGGAACATGAAGCATCAGGTCGATTCCATGCTGAGCAAGCATTTGGAGTCGGTCGATTTGTCTCAGGTCACCGAAGAGTACACGCAGAGGTTGTCTGCGCTGGAGAAGAAATTCCAACAGGCCATCAGAGAGAAGGATACGCTGAGAAAACAGCTGGAACAAACAAGACACGAGGTCGCTACTAGGATGAGTAAAAGCGAACTGGAGTCTGTGATTGGAGAAAAGAACGAAATTATCAGGGAACTGAGAGAGGAAGGTGAGAAGTTATCGAAGCAGCAGTTACACCAGTCCAACATTATCAAAAAGCTGAGGTTGAAAGAGAAAGAGAACGAGTCCACTATAAAATATCTAAAGTGAGTAAAATCAAGCGTTCCTCTTGTCAGTGGGTAACCTTCTGGACCACTTTTTGCGAGGTTCATACTTGCTTATGGATTGATGTAGATAGATGGATCAAAAGAAAGCTCATTTCATGCCATTTTTAATTATATTCAGCTCTGGATAAGCACATCGGTCAAGTGCGTATCGTGGGATCTAATACACAATATTGCGCGGAAGTGGCGCTCCGACACGGATGTCAGCGAACTAAGAAAACGGTGACAAGTTGTCATCGCGCATGTTCAGGTCCGCTATTCTTGAATCGTGTGAGAAAAGTCCCTGGGAGTTTTATATAATCCGTACTACACTTCTGTAGCGAAAGTTGCCTAAAAACCACTATTTTAGGCAACATTCGCTACATCAGTGTACTGCGGAATGTATTTTACTCCCAGGGACTTTTCTCACACGATTCAAGAATAGCGGCCCAGAACTCAACAATGACATTGATTGCAGTGTTTGATGTTGACGTTTTGTACAGTTCCATCAGCAACTTGTGAAGTCTTCCGATTTAAAATGCATATTCGGCGGTCGAAAAAGTGTGTGCCACTCAGAGGACCGACTGTCGCCACATAGTACTAGCGGTAAGCAGCTAACTAGTGAAGAATACTGCATTTTATGATACAAGCAACAGATTTGGTACACGTAACCTCTGAAAAATTCTAAGCGATTTGACCCGTAGTTCTTGAAAATCCCTTCAGGGGGAGCCGAGATATGGGGGGGGGAGAGGAGTTGATTTCTCTTATTTAGAAAAAATCTATATGCGCCAAACTGGCATGGAAAATGTCGAATTCAAGTGAATTGAACATGCTGAATACACTGGCAAATCTTAATTTCAAAAATGAATGCAAATAATAGCCTTTTTTCAAAATGGCCGCCAATGAATGACAAATAATTATGCATGAATAAGCTATTCGAGTAAGGTATCAATTTATATGTTTTCGAGGGCGCTGGACTCATTTCTCTCATCTAAATCACCATACCGAACAAAATTATCCATTTTGGGTCAGGATAGATGAACCACCCTTAACACTTGAAGTGACGCTTTCAAGATTTTCTAGTGAATATCGAAAGAACCGAGGAAAGAACAATATGGAGCTACATCTGAATAATCTCTTTTTTGATGATAAATGAAATTTACCCATGTAACTTCACCTTTAAAGTCACAATAACCATCCCTGGAATCCCCAACCACCCTTAATGGGAGGGTGTTGCATAACCTGGCTTTCCTTGTATCGTGGGAAACCGCTTTAAAAATGTTTTTAAATGGTATAAAATAGTATAATATGTAATACCTACTTGATAATGTTTTATGTAGGTACTGTATAGAAATCATTCTAGACGGTCGATTTTGAACCCACGACCTCCTGAAGGCTATATTGAGGGTACTCAAGGAACTTCCTCAACCAACGACTTCAAAAGTCGAAAAAGCATGTTTTGTTGGGAAAAGTTCTATCTCCCCTCAAAATCGGGGTAACAATTTAAAATTAAAAAAATGACGTTCAGTAACGATGGGTGCATAGTTGGTCATAAACAAGGTCATAAACTAATTATGACCATTAACGAGGTCATTATAACTTTCTGCTGTTGCCAGTGCTCTCCACAGGGAAGCTCCAAGATACGGTGAAAAACAGTACATCAATGTCGTCAGACCTGGTATCTAGCCAAAATTGATATTTTTTTCAAAAGTTTGTCAACCAGTCAGATTCTCTGAAAAATCACCCTACACAATTCCGAAGAAAAAATCATTCAAATCGAATAAATCGGTGATTTGACTTCAAACTTGGATGAACAATCAGATATTGGTGGTGCGTTAATTTTGTCTGTCAGTGTACCTATAATCAAGAAGGCATGCAGAGAAAGATAAAAATGCTAAAATGGGCAGAACTGGTGTCAAAGCTAGACTTCCAAGAGAAAGGAATGAAACTTTTATAGGAATCATAACTTATTGCTTGGGGTATCAAATGGAAATGGAGTCAGTAACGGAACTGTTGATGAATTAGTTTGGTTCCATTTAATAAGGCAACAGGATAAAAACACAAATTGCAAGGTAGGACTGACTTATACTGTCAGAGCTTTGTATCAAAGTCCCAGTTGCTTACTTCGAGTTTAATTTTAAACCCCATGAACAATGAACATGTTCACAAGTAGTGAGGAATCTCAACTAAAAACTCCAACAATACATAAAATATTATCAAGTAGGTATTATACTCCTTTATACCATTAATTAGTTATTGACATAATAATGCAGGTGAGCGAATCTTTACAGGGCTAGCAGTAATATTCAAGGACGAGCGTAAGCGAGGCATGGGAGCCTACGTGCCCTGTAAAGACACTAACTTTCCTAGCATTATGTATAACGTTTTACCCGAAACTACCTCAATAAACCACAAGGAAAGAAATAATTCGTACCAAAATTCTGAAATGTCATTCTGGCACAATTTGGCAAATAGCACTTTGCTAGGTCCGGTTTCCAACAGTTTTTTTCAAATTTTCAGCAGACAAAACGTCCCTTGACGCAGAAAACTAAGATTTCCCTGCCTAGACAGGTTAAGTCTTTACCTGCCTAGGCAGGGAAATCTCATTTTTTTCGCACCAAAAGAAGCTTGTAATGGATACTTTACCTACCAGTTTAAGGTAAAAACATTTTTAAAGCACTTTCCTATGACACAAGGAAATTTAGGTCATACAAGAGCCTCCCATCAAGGGCGGTTAGGGCTTCCAGGGATGGTTGTGAGTTTAAAGGTGTAGTAACACGGTAATTTTCATTTATCAATCAATAAGATTTTATTTAGATGTAGCTCCATATTGTTCTTTCGATTATTTACTTCAAATTTTGAAAGTGTCACTTCAGGTGTGGGGGTGGTTCATTTATCCTGACCCAAAATGGATAATTATGTTCGATATGGTGATTTCATTTTGAGAAATGAGTCCAGTGGCCTCGAAAACATATAAATTGATACCCAACTCGATCAACTTATTCATACATGTTTTTTGTCATTTATTTAATTCCACGGAATAACAGGGTAGTTCATTTACCCTGACCCAAAATGGATAATTTTGTTCGATATGATAATTTCGATAAGAGAAATGAGTCCAGCGACCTCGAAAACATATAAATTGATACCTTACTCGAACACCTTATTCGTACTTTTTTTTGTCATTTATCGGCGGCCATTTTGAAAAAAAAAGGTTACTATTTGCATTTTTTCATAAAATTAAGATTCATTAGTGTATTCAGCATGCTCAATTCACTTGGATTCGATATTTTCCATGCCAGTTTGGCGCATATAGTTTTTTCTAAATAAGAGAAATCAACCCCTCTCCCCCCCCCATATCTCGGCTCTCCCCGAAGGGATTTTCAAGAACTACGGGTCAAATCGCTTAGAATTCTCCAAAGATCACGTGTACCAAATTTGTTGCTTGTATCATAAAATGCAGTTTTATTTTGCTTACCGCTAGTACTAACACCATGCTGTCGTCAATACAATACAGCACTGATTAAATGAAATATCCCCAGACACTTCGCGGTAAATTTGGATGTTATGGTTGAAGTGTTCCATATTTTTTTTATTTCGTAATTTGGGTCATTTGGGAATGATCCTTAACATATGTGCTTTCATGAATAGGTTGCGAGGGTTACTCCGATTTTTCTATGTAACCACTTCTACTTGAAAACGACGCATAATCCATTGAGCTTAGTTTGAGAATCACCTATTTTACAGCGTAACATATGGAAGACTTAGAACGAATCACCTCGTTTTTTAGCGCATGCGCTAAGCGGTCACGCAATATTGTGTATTCATCGTGGCATTTTCAAGTGAAAATTTTTATTCCAAATAGCCAGCACTGTTCGCTGTTATTTTGGCTCGAATATTGCTTTTGAGTTCTAGTGTGCGGGGTTTATCGCATAGACTTGCGTTTTCAAGAAACTCAACAGATGAAAATCTGGTAGCGTGAGATCGGGTGATCTCGCCGGCCAATTAATGTCACCATTTTTTCGAGACTAACGTCCAAGAAATAAGTGAACTCGCGAAGTATTGGCTCGTCAATACAAAATCAAATTTGCCAGATTTCTAAAAAAACTCTAGAGTCATTCGGAATGAATTATGGACGAAAATAGCCCAAACAAGCGAAGTTTATTGCAGGGTAAGTTGAAAAACAAGAAATTTTGGAAGCCTTTGTATTGCGACGCAGTGTGCATTAGAAAAAATAATTTGTACCTAAACTTATAACTATGGTAAAAATGGCATGGAATGAACTTTCTTTTGCTTTTTGATCCATCTCTCTACATCAATTCATAAGCCTTTTCAAGTATTGGCCTTCCGAAAAGTGGTCATACTGACCCAGCAGCCTTGTATTTCTGTCCACCCTCTATTTTTGTATACTTGCATAGTTAGAAACACACACGCATGACTACTAGTGGTTTTTCCTACAGGGAAACAATCGAGGATTTATCATCGGAAACTGAGCGCCTGAAGCGCTCCCTGACGGCCAAAGAAGAAGTAGAAAGGTCCCAGATCGAGGCCGTTCATCAGCTCACGTCAAAAAACCGCAAACTGGAAAACGAAGTTCTGAAATTGCAAAGCCAATACGACGATTTGTCTCAGTCTCACAGCACTATGAAGAACTCTTTTGAAGCCGCCAAAAAGGAGTTGATCGACAAGAACAAGGCAAGTTCTGAACTGCTGGCTCGAGGCCAGATGCTTGAGAGTTTAGAGAACGAGAAGAAAATGGTGGAGTCCCAAAGCGCGGCCGTTATAAGCCAGTTGGACGACTTGCGGGGTAAATTGAAACAGTCCGATTACGACTATGCCAAAAAGGAACAAGCTTTGCGAAAAGAAAACTCGCAACTACTCAGGCGATTGGAAGCGGCCGAAGAGAGGAACGAAGAGCTGTCACAGACCGTGGTCGATGTCACCAAACCTTTGATGCGGCAGCTCGAATCGCTTCAAGTTACGCATTCGATGAAAATCAGCAACTTCGAAGAGTCAGAGAGGGAACTCAGCAGAAAAATAAGTGCGTGAGGTTGTAATGCTGGGTGATCGTTTTGTTGAAGAAATTGTCTTTATAGGTGAACTCCAAAACAGACTGCATGCAGCTGTAAGTGCCGAAAAAAACATGAGAGAAGAATGCAGCGCTTTTAGGTCGAAAGTTGCCGATTTGGAAGCTGATTTGAGCTCGGCGAAGCATTTGAATGAAATGATCAAAGTGCAGTTGGAACAACTGAGAACCGAAAAGAAAATCGTAGAACAGGACTGGAAAAGGTATGTGTTCAAATTTTTTTATTTCGCTGACTCTGCTGTGCATTGACTATTTATTACTTACCAGTGGTGTATTACGGAATAATTATTATATAACATTATAGAGAAGTCAATGAGTTGAACGATAAAGTGAAGGAGGAAAAAGACAAGTTGAAAGAAACAAAGAGAAATATAGCTGCCTTACAAGAACAACTAGCTGTGGAGAAAAGTGCCAGTGATACGGAAAGGAAGAGACAGAACGAAGTAAGTTTATCCAACAGATTTGATCATCCATCTTATTCATTATACTACACTGTAAGATTTATCAGGAGGGTTGGTTAACTCCACAAAGCGTCACGCTTCAACTTCTGTGTGTATTTTAGGAGCAGAGGTACTCGCCTCAGAACGATGATTTACCGAATGAAAGGAAAAAATCCGTTGCCGAATCCGTAGGCAGTTCCATTTGGGTGTGTTGTCTTTTTCACGTTCAAACCTGAATTTTTTTAATCAACAGAACATCACTATTTCAGGAAGAACAGCTGGAGATGAGCCATGCTCCGCGATACACCAGTATGGTTGAGATGCAGCTTCTTCAGACGAACCTCAAACAGCGCGACGGAGAGCTTCAGCAGCTGCAGTGGGAATTGAACAGGCGCGAACAAGAACGCACTTTGCTCAACATGGAAATGTCGACGTTATTGAATAAAGTTGAAGAACTTGAAGGTAAGGTAACCACCAATGCGGATTTGAAAGCGCAATTTGATGAACTCCAGCAACAGTATGATACTCTGTGCCAGTTGTTTGGTGAAAAAGTTGAGGAAAATGAAGAGCTGAAGCTAGATTTGCAAGACGTGAAAGAAATGTACAAAAATCAACTCGACGAGCTGTTGAAGCAACAAAAGCTAAATACTTAGGTGAGAAAAAACACCGCTTTTGAAAGGCGCACTCTTTTTCATCAATTATTATTATTACCTACTATCCTGTTGAAAAGTGTGCCAGCACTGTTGTTTTGTAGTATAGAACGCAAAGTAAAGGAATTGATTCAGCTTGAAAAATTTTGCTGAATTTACCTACTTTTTTGTAAATATGTATTTAAAGAGGACAAGGGGGAGACTTGATGTCCATATTTTTGTTGCTGGGTTTTTTAGTGGAACAAGCCATTATCATTATTTTATAGATTCTACAGAATTGTTGATTTTATTATTTATTTGTATTGTTAATGTTGATAGTATTATAAAAGAACTGCTTGTTCTTACTCCCATAACTAAGTAAACAGTTCCAATTTTATGAAAAGGGTGTTTTGTTCAAGCTGAGTAGTAGACTCCAATTACTATTGCAATTCAAATATGTTAAAAGCTCTTTTAACACTCAAAGAGACTGGCGTTGAACGCTTTTTTTTTGCATAAAACTCTTTACATTTGCTGGGTGTTTTTACAATACTAGACATGTTTTGGTGTCCATTTCTGTTATTTTACTATGCGAGTTTCAGAGAAGGTATACTTTCTTGTCAAGGAAATAAATCTTACAACTGCTTTAATAATATTGTTGAAAGTTATGAGCCATCTAAGTCTCACTTTTGCGCCAGTTGGAAAAACGTAGTTGTTCATAATAATACATACATACTAGATCTATTCAAACAATACATATTTTATATTCTCAAATCACAGCACAGTACATTGTTGAAACTCTGATTAAACACTCTAGTTTTCATTCTTTTTAGCTGAAGTTTTTACCGTTAGGTGTGTGTCTAGCTACAGTTGTGGGCGTGGAAATAGTGTAATGTATATTGTAATACAAGTGCAACAAATGTATCACTGTAAACTGTAAAACTTGTATCAACCTCGCTATCGCTCATGCTGACAATGTTTTCGCACGTGTACAGGTACAATAGGTACAGGTGTTCAAAATTGAATTCCCCCGTCCCCCTCTAGGAGATTCCCCTTAGAGATATTTTAAAAAGCTAAAATGTTTTCTTCAATGATTTTTCCCTGGGACTTTTGAACGGTGCCCTAAAATTTTCTAATTGATACCATATACAGGATATGCTATGTAACTTTTTGTTTTCAAATGGAATTCCTATATTTTATTGGGTCATTCGATGGAGCCTTTTTTTGAGGAAGAGCTTTGACTTCTACTATCAACTTCAAAAATCAAAACTAAAGATAAGTCCACGAACACATTTCTGTTAGAATAGATCATATTGCAAATTGAAAACGCAGGCGCAGACCGGGGAGAGAGGCAACCACAATCATGTTCCTTGAAACTCAGTAGAAAGAAAATCCCAGGAAAGAAACTCCCATACATAGATCTCACTCGTGTGCGTGAGATCTACTCTTGGATCTACTGCAGTGCTCATGCGTCCAAGTAAATTCCTAATTTACAAATCACTAGTGGAAAGGGAAACCGCGAATTATTAATATGGCCTATACCTTCAGTTTTGAAATGGACAGTTGGAGCCAAAGCCATATCTCACTGCGAAACAAAATTGTTTTACAGGCGTATTTTGTAAAAGCCATTACACTGTACAATTTCTTGTACAAAAAATTTCACCATTTTTCGTACAATCCAAAGGTGGGTTTAGTCAGCCTTATTTTAGCCGTGGTTTTAATTTTAATCGTAAGCGCAGCGTCGCTTTTTGGCTGTCGGCGCCCATAAGGCTGACTAAACTCACCTTTAGATTGTACAAAAAAAAAGCTGCAGTTTCTTGTACAAGAAATTATAGTAATTAACTCCGAACGAAGTCCTTACCTATCGATAATACCCTTGACAGACTGCACCTTAATGACCATTAAGTGTAATGATCATCGTTAAATGACGATTGCGAATTTAGGGGTGACCCTAGGGGGTGATACACTGCAAATCGTAATAAGCCTATGAGCTTGCGCCGTAGCGCATGAATAAACGTGGCGATCAATTTTCTCCCAAAACGTCAATGTCAAATTGTCGAATGGTCCGAAGTATTGAGCTATTATTGCCATAACATCAATAATTAGAATGATTATTTCATATTTTAGATGAGATGTGAGGTGGTATTTAGCTTAGATTCCATTCAATCAAGAAAGCGTGTGGTGTGAACATTGCCAGCAATAACAAAATTATTATTGCTTGCAATGTTCACACCACATCATACTATCTTTATTTGTTGCCAAAAATGTATTGAATTTTTATTGAGTCGAAAGAAAAGGAGGAAACGAAGAATAAGAGACTGATGATTTAGTCAACCTGATCAAAATCGCATAGTCCCATAGTCTAACCAACTTTTAAGCGCGGCCTTGGTTTATGTGCGCGGCTCGCTGGCAAGTGGCAAGGCAACTGACAAATGCATGTTATAGTTCATTATGTTCGTATCTATCGATCGTGTGCTTGGTTCATTATATTATAACTTTTTTTGCAATTTCTCAGCTGCTTCTGCGATTAGTACTTACCATTTCGCTTGCTTTTGCAAAATTTCACATTTTTCACGACGGACGCGGACCGGACGTTTTGAAATATACGTAATCTAGGTAGCATGTTAAAAAGCTATCAGCATAGTTTCAGCTTATTATTCATGAAATATTTATGGAACTAAACACTTCATATGGGTACCTACCACCCACCTATCTCACGGATACTTATGGAAAAACCTATTTCCTCATCAATAAATTCGATTTTGCTCAAAAATAAAAGTGCCGCCAATCGATATCGTGCTACGTGTTTGCAATGTTCGTATCATCCAAAGTCCGCGAATAGGTGGTCATTTCTTATGTAAATCAAGGAGTTTAAATTTTTCGTACGTCCTTATACGTGCACGCTACGGGCATTATCTCATAATTTGGTACAAGAGATGCTGTTGCAAGAGGCAAAATACAAAATCCAGCTCCTCCACTCCAGAAATACGTGTCTGAATGGCGTACTGAAATAACAGACTTGATGGCAGATGACAGATATCGCGATCCATTGCAGAAAAGATGACCAATTGTATTCAAAAACCACGGTGATGATGCACGACCATCGGCGATTATTCGGCGATTATGGTTACTCCTAGTTAATGACCATTAAGGTCCTAAATGACGTTCTAAATGATCATTAAGTAAATGACGACGTGACACACTGGTCATTTATATCGTAATTTACGCTTAATGATCATTAGGTTTTCCAGTCTGTCAAGGGTATAATCTTAAAATGTCTGTCAATCTGATGACAATCGAATCGATATTCTGACTATCGAATCTTAATAGCCGCCACTCGCTATCAACCAGAGAAGAGAATCGCTAATTCCAACGGGATCTTCGAGACGCTAGCAAACCTTTTTAGTTACTGGAGACCGGAGGAGGTGTTTTGAAAACTGTACCGACTGAATCGAGCAGCCGCATTAAGGTAAGTACTCCGTTCACTCTTTATTTTCAGTAGAATGACTTTTTGGAGCAAAAATAAATTGACAAGCTGGAGCGCTGGGAGGATTCGGCTGATAGTTTTGCTCCAAAACTTTGCAGGTGTCATCAGCCGTGGCTGCAGCCTCCCAACTTGTCACTTTATTTTTTCTCCAAAATGTCATTCCACTGAAAATAAAAAGTGAACGAGATATACCTAGAGGTTATCCAAAGTTATTTGGATTCAAGACCCAAATACCCTTTGAATACCTACCTACAGTTTCACGCAGTATTATTTTGATGAAGACATCGGCGGCGATGGAGTACAGGTATGTATGTATGTACCAGTAATGAATCACAATATGAATGGATTAATACAACAAGGACAAATGATTTCAAATAATTTTTAGTCCAGGAGCATTATGTAAATAGAAACCATTCCGTGGGATTTGGAATGAAAGAGCATAGCGACCATGTGGAATACATTTCTTGAATGGGCAGCAATCACACCTCACCGGGTGTTTTGCTTGAATTTCTTACAGGAAATTTATACAGGGTGAAACAGGAGAAAAAAAGAAAAAAATATATTCCGTGAACTATAAAAGATGGGGCGGTACAAATTCACCAGGTGGATGCCCGACTTGATGCTTTTAAAGGTTTTGCTTGAAAAAATGACATTCGTGGATAATAGAGTGAAAAACAAGGAAAGTTTGAAATTATATTTATTATTTTGAAAAAATCATCGTCGGAAAACCGAAACCGTGTCGGATTTGAAAATGCACCTACACGGCGCCCAATGCAATCTACTCCCGATATCAGTTGGAATTTTTCGAAAAAAGTCAATCCCCCACCAGAAAAGGGCAGATGAGTTGAGTCCTGCACCAAACATGGGTCGTCCTGGTCAAAATCCAAACGAGCGGCCGTCTCCGGTGGTAACGGCCAGGAGAAAATTTAAAAACCCGTCACGTCCAACTGGGGAATTGGTGGAAAGCTGCAACTGCGGGCTTGGTTTCATTCTTTTGTTTTGTTGCCTCCTGCCAAATCTGGCTCCAATCCATCGGATAGATATTGAATAATTAAATGGCAAAGTTTTTTAGATAAGATTACGAAGCTGTGTGTGTCTGTGTCTGTAATCTTCCACGATAACAGCCGCAACGTTAATTTGATCGACTTGAAATTCGGTATGCGGACATGATTTTGCCGTCGAATGAGTCTGTTACATTTTGGTTGTCATCTGTCAAACGGAAATGTCACCATCAAAAATGACAGAAAGCATATGACACGAAACTTGACTCGCAATATGTCTTTTGAAAGCCCTTGAAAAACGGTATTCAAAATTGTTGAAAGTATTGCTCTGCATGGCATCTGTCAAATATAAAAAAATGTCAATGTTCAAAGCTTTGTTATTTATTTCTTCAAAATTTATCCGATGGATTGGGACCAAATTTGGCAGAAATCAACACAACAACAGATACAAATTATGTATGCAGTTTAAGCTTTCCATCTTTTCCCAGTCTGGAGCTACGAATTTTTATTCATTTTTTCTGTTTCACCCTGTATTAATTTCCTGCAAGAAATTCAAGCAAAACACCCGGTGAGGTATGATTGCTGGCCATCTAAGGAACGTATTCAACATAGTTGCTATGCTCTTTAATTCAAAATCCCACGGGATTACATTAGCTCCTGGACTATTTAGCAAAATGACAAACTAAGGGACAGTAGCTGTGACAGTAGCACGATGGACAGTAGTAATACGCTGCTGTCATGTCAGTTTATCAATAATCGATACGGTATCGCTTCGTTATGGTAACGATTGGATAAAATATGCCTGTTGCTGTTACTGATCATTTTAATAATCTTTTTGACAAGATCATTCGTCAAAATAAACTATGAGTGCTATTATATTCGTAATAGAGGAGCGGTGGTATGGTGGTTAGCGCGTCCAACTGTCTTGGCGGGTCGAATCTTCTACCCGAAAGCAAGTTTCTTGTTTTAGTTATAATGCTTACTAAATAATAATAATAATAATAATAAGTTCATTCCTTCCTTAGCAATCGCAATCCAAATGTCACATGACACGTAAAATGTGAACGATGGTGTCGACGCGATGCAATGTTGGTGGTCGTTAAAAATCCCTACCGTGTACTGGAATACACAGGAGTTCGGTAAAACTTTCGGTATTGTGTAGAAAAGTCGATGATTGGCCCTGACAGCGGAAATAGACCGACGTTAAACAAATGAGCAAAAAATGCTAAATCAAATGACCCAATGAAATATGTGTTCCGTTTATAAAAAAGTTAGATGTCACATCCTGTACATGGTATCAATTAAAAGATTTTAAGGAGCCAATATGAAATTTCTGGGAAGAAAAACCTGTTTTCTGAATATCTGAAGAGGAATATCCTGTGGGGGGGGGAGGTGAATTTTATTGTGAACACCCTGTACAGGATGTCCCAAATTGTTGGTTTGTGGGGAATTCGCCGGAGGGGGGGGAGGGAGGGGCTTACAGAACAGATACGGCAAAATAGATTGCAAATTATTATATTACAGTTATATTGGAGAGAAATCGATTGGTGAAAACCGCATCTCTATAATATTGAGCCGTTTTCGATATATACGTCAAAACTTACATTTTCCCAATTTTGACCCCCCCTCCCTCCTTAAGTTCTCTCGTTCATTTGATGCAAATTACAAGGAGCTGCACGAAGTACCTTTACGCGTTCTTTACGGTATTGTCACTGATTGTCAGCTAATGCCAGCCTGGTCCGAGGCCTGGTCAATGAAGGACCTATTCCATGGTCGCAACTCGCAACTGTAACTGTAGATATTCCATTATTCATAATCGACTCAAAGTCAACTTCACTTCAGATGCGTTCAAACATCCATGGTTCAAACCATTGTTCTATCACTGTCACAGTGAAAAGTAAAATTTAACTTCACATTCTGTGACTTCACAGTCTAAACGCAGGTATGTAATTACAGTAAACTTCAATGTCGATTATGAAATCAGCAGTAAGTAACATGATACCTACTTTTCAAGCTATCCTTTTCATTTTGAAAGTTCCTTCCTTTTTTGGTCGTTAATCTGTCATACAATTTTCGTGAGTATTTCGTCTATGACTTCGTTTTTGGTGATTTTTCTAAAGATAAATTAAAGTGGATATTTGAAATAGGTATTGTTTTGTTTCATGTTGTCGGTCGAGTCAAAATTAGCGCCATTGATTATAGGGCATTCTTATGGATAGATGGCTACGTTTACACCGGTGGACTAAAACTGGACTGACCCAAGCACTGACCCAAATTCCACCTAAATGAATTCTTCTCTTCCAGAGTTTACACAGGTTGACTACCAGGCCGACCTATTTTAAAATATGAACTAAAAGTGAATAAATTTGAAAACCAAATTTAGGTCGGTCCACGGCCAACCGGAGACCTGATCCAAGCTACTTGGTCCTAATTTAGTCCTTGTACGTGATCGTTTACACCACGTAGACTAAATTTATTTGGGTCGAATTTAGTGCTTAGGTCGCGGACCAAAGCCACGGTGTAAACGTAGCCAGTAGTTACCTACCTGATTAATTTGGATTTGTTGAAAAACAAAAAAGTTTTTGTAATTGTCAGTTAAGTAGATGACTGAAATCAACCTACTTGACTTCAGTTCAAGCCGCTTTGATTCAATGGCCTGGTTCCTAGGGAACGTGACCATCAGTTTTGTTTGGCTCAGCCTGAAATTTCATTTCATCGTTATTAAAATGAGTGTCTGTTACTCTGTTCGTAAATTGTTTGCTGGCAAGCTTGCTAACCATGGCCCTGTATTTAAAATAGACTGCTGATCGTGGTACCAGGCCAAACAATAAGGGCCGTATTTATATCCCCCTTTTAAGTTAAAAGTGCATTTATAGGGGCGCTTTTAGGGGCTATCGATTTATATTTGATATTTGAGTGTTCCAAATTACATATTACAATTACATATGGCCGCTCGATTGAAATATATATTTTTGAAAAATCAAATATAACTGGACAGCCCCTAAAAGCGCACCTCTAAATTCGCTTTTAGCTTGAAAGCGGGATATGAATACGGCCCTAAATGACTTCATACGGGCTCTACTATGGTAGTTGAAATAAAAGAAGCTCTCAAAAGCCTACGGAAACTTGAAATTTGCGTTTGAATTTGGTATTTGTAGATATTGATACTCGTTCATAAATTGAAGTATGCGTTAACAATAATGCGTTTCTTCATTCGAATCGTGCGGTCAGGTTTGTTAGATCCCAAAAACCTATCCTAAGAATAATGTTTTGAGAGCCACTGATTAGGATATTTCGGATAGTTACTTTCCCGGCCCCCCACGAACTCGGAGGGAAAGTATTGTAATCGTGCAGAAAAAAAGTTTTGGGATTACGCCGGATATATCCATTTTGAGGTTTTTCAAGACGATTGAGACAATTTCCAGAATGATGTCTGTCCGTGAGTGTGTGTGTATGTCTGTAATCTTCCACGATAACTGCCGAAACGTTGATCAGATCAATTTGAAATTTGGTATGCAGACGTGGTTTCACCCTGAAATGACCGGATTAGTTTTTGGCTGTCATCTGTCAAACAGAAGTGTCACTATCAGAAAATGACAAAAGCTATATCTCACGGAACTTGACTTTCGATATGTCATTTGAAAGCCCTTGAAAAACTGTATTCAGAACAGTTAAAAATATTTCCCTATCTGTTATCTGTCAAATTATAAAAAATGTCAAAGTCTGGAACTTTGCCATTTAATTATTCAAAATCTATAGGACAGATGTAAACCAAACTCGGCAGGAAGCAACATTACCAAAGAATCAAACTAATGCTGAAGTTGGAGTTTCCCACCGTTTTCCGGACAAGCGCTATGAATTTTCAAAGTTTGGCCTGGCCGAATTCAGCCGGGCTTGCCTGTTCCTCGATTTTTGGCCTATTCAATTTTTTTAGCAACATGGCAACCAAACCGGTAGGTAACTACGTTTTTGTTACGAATTGTATCAATGTCAAAGTGACAACATGAACGCTGTTCTCGGCAGGTTCTCGGTGTTTTCTTTAGTATCTTCTTGCATCATTTGAGGCAACAGTGCGAACCGATCCTTTGTGTTGTTTGGGGCTCCGTAAATCCCCTTGTGTTTTCTGTAGCTTTAGCAACTCCAGTATGCTCATTCCACTGACGTATATGTACAAACTGTAATGTGTGCAGTTCCCTTATTTGATTCGGTACCAGGGCCCCATCCCCATGGTGTCTGCTGTTCAAGGCCCTGATGGGGCCCCCATCTGTGTCTATCAGATTTTGCCGTTTTAGGCCAAAACTGCGGCCTTGTGTCTTCTTGGGTTCGTTGAAGCCCTCTAGGCTCCTGGTGTCTACGGGTGTCTCTTGATGCCCCACTGAGCCCCCCTTTTTTTTTAGTTTTCAGAACTATCGTGCCTTCAGGTGTGGTTCGGACCTAACTTCTTGATGGGCTCGAAGTCTCATTTCAGAGGTCACCACTTGGGAGCCCTAAATAGCAATTAATTAGAACTCTGCTCCAGGTTTTCAATCCGCGACTGATTTTCACCAGTTATTTTTCAAACAATAATTTAGGTTGCATCATTAAAGGCAACAGTGCGCCCCGATTAATTGTGTCTTCAGGTGTTGTTTGGGGCTGTGTAAACCCCCTTGTGTGGAACTAGCATTGCATTCTTGAGATATCACAACAGTTAACTACCTCTAGTACTAGCTTTTGAATTATATCATCGTCTTGTACCTACTTCATAATGCGATCGCGCAAATTAAATGGTTCTGCCACGATAACTACCAAATTGTTGATCAGATTAAATCGAAATCAGGTACAAAAGCATAAGTTCAGCCTGGAATGACCTGATTAGACTTTGGGTAGATGATTTAGTTTGGAAGCCCTCAGATGGCACATTGGGTCTGGGCTTGTCTGCCCAAGCTCCAAATTGAAGATATAGAGTTGAAATTCTACACACAGATGCAGAAAGTTCTCAGTCAAGTTTGTGTAATTTCATCATCATGTCTAAAGTAGGAACAAAAATTTTAATAAGGAACTAGCATTGCATTCTTGAGATATCACAACAGTTAGCTTCCTAGTTCTACCTTTCAAAATATTTCATCATCGTGGAAACCTGAACCTGTCACTGGTTCTGTCGGCCCAACAATGGATGCAGGATGCTCGCTAAACGCTCAACTCACTGGAACTTCTCCAATCAACTTCTCCATCAAGTCCCACTTTCCCGAAGGGACGCTTAGATCAAAATCATTACTGACGTCCCTGGATACCGCCGGGAAAGTTTTGTGTCGCCCCACAACAGATTTTATTTAATTTAGGTGATAGTGAACAGTTAGTCAAAAAAAACCTCCATGGTCAAAAAGCTTTTCCACAAGATAACAACAACAAGAGATCGCCGTCTGCATCAGTTTCTGTCCCGAATAACCTGCAATTGAATGTATCTAATCATCTACTGTACTTTAACTATGATCAAATGTGTTTGATGTATGTCTAGTGTCAGTTGATGCGTTGATTGACCAGTATTTTTTAGCTACCATAGCGGATTTTTCATACAGGTCCATGTTGCTACAATAACGAACAAGTTACCATGACAAAGGACTTTTTTATTGGTTCTCGCCACAGCAACTTACTTATTGGCAAGATTGCTTACAATTTACGAACTGATTCGGGCTGATTGTATTTAGTTGCTAAATTTAGTTACACAGTAATTACATTTACTAGGTACCTACAACTTATTTCCCAAAAGATCTTTTTTCGGAAGAATATTATACGTTTTAAAATATCGGATATGTATATAGTATTTATGTATATTTTGATACTGAACCTGTGATAATTATAAAATAAATTTATAGTACATTGTGCAACAAGTGTTTCATTCATGCCGTCATACATGGTTCATTGGTATTTATTTGCAACTTGTCTGATCAAAGTTGTTACCTTTTTATGTGATCAAATGATAGATATATATATATATATATCTAATGATAATAACTAGTCAGTCTGCCGCGGTTGAATCTTATAAAATGTGCATGTATGGATATCAAACGATAAAAATCTAAACAAGACACTTTATTCAACATTTTCACCTTGGACGGAATGGAAAGGGCTTTGAACCCATTGCAGGGCTCTGTGTTCTAACTATATATAAAATATTTAACCCGTAACATTTAGATAGTATGATAATAACAATAGGTAATATACTTATTGGTAACTACAGTGTTTGGTATTGTTATACAATTTATATTATTTTTATACATTTTTTTTAAAGGTAGATAGGTATTTTATTGTTGCTGTTCGCACCCTTATTCTAACATCTTGTCAATCCTCCTTCTTCTTTCCAGGCATCTAATCCTTGTTCTTTATAGCTGAGGCCAACCAGCAAGCCAGAATAATCCCGATTACCTACAAGAAAATTTTAGATTTTTTACTTTCAAAATTAAGGCAACGTTACTTCAACAAAAGCAATTCCAATTCCAACTCCAATTAAAATCGTGGCTGCGTTGTCTGCTTTCATTTCCAGCTCTTGGTAGCAGCCATCGCCGTACAAGATTCCATCTTCAGGTTTGGCGGTATTGCAGTGGCGGGGTTCTGGAAGGGGTGCTCCGTCCCTTGGCGAATGGCAGCAAGACAACGGTCGGTTATTTGCTGGCCAATCTGTAGGCCCATCGACTCCGCAACATTCCAACTGAAATACACAGTCCAAAAGATCGTTGAGTTCTCCAACTTGTTTCTCTGTTTATATTTCACCGACTACAGAATTACTCGCTTGCTCAAAGGATCGCTGAGGATATTTGCACGACCTACTTTACGACCGACCTAAAGCTGAATTCACGATCACCGATATGTCGCGTCGGAGCGGAGCGCTTTTTTTAGTCGTTCCGCTTCGATGTGAAAAATCGCTCATCATGAATCCAGTTTAAGACTAGACAGGACTTGCCGACTGTAGATTATTTGCTACATTTGAAAACACTTCGAATTAATATGGTATCTAAGAATTCGAAACGGTTGGAAAGTTATCAGAAAATGCGGTGACTTAAAATGGCTAACACCGAGGCAATTCGTATAAATATTCGTATGGAGAACAACAATGGGGTACTTGCCAAATTTTTTTTAATCAGCTTAATCGATGGTCAAAAATAATGTACCCGTATTTTTTCTTTTTCCTATATTTCCAAAATTGCGGCCGTAATGCGTGTTTTAAAAATATATTTGTGACGTCACAAATATACTAAAAACTAAACAAACAGCACTGTTGGATTGGAAACTCAAAAAACTATTA
Organism: Anaspis maculata; assembly: GCA_949128115.1. Classification (NCBI taxonomy): domain Eukaryota; kingdom Metazoa; phylum Arthropoda; class Insecta; order Coleoptera; family Scraptiidae; genus Anaspis; species Anaspis maculata. Next base: position 46,056,050 of record OX421963.1, read on the forward strand.
GAGTGGCATGACAATATTTGAAAAATACAAAAATGAAAACTCCACTGAAATTTTCTCACTGTTACCAACCTTTTGAAAAAAAAAAATTTAAAATCTTTTTAAACCAATGGATATATTATTTTCTGGAAATTTTCAGGAAATACTCTATATCACTTTTGTTGATGATTAAAAGTATTTTCAGTCAAATCTATCTCATTGGCAGGTTTAATCGAACTCTATTGGCCTAAAACTTACCAACAATAAAAACTATTGTTTACCTTGGTTTGTAAGTTATTCCAAGCAATCCTATCTGATTTGCTGTTGGCGAAGCGATCCAAGGAATTCTTCATGATATCTTTCATGGCCATCTGGAAGTCATTTTTGTACACAGCTGCAGCGATGCCCACAGCCAATTCCACGATAAGTATCACCAGGAGGCACAAAGCGAACTGTGATTTTTAATTTTAAAAATTGAAAAAAAGACGCAGAAAAATGAGAACTGCAAAATATTAAGAAAAAAACAAAAACTTACCGCCATCAGAAGATAGTAGGATTCACGAATCGCACCGTAACACCCCAAAGAAGCCACCAGGAAGACTACACAACCGGCCACTATGAGAACAACTGGTGGCGCCAGGATTCGTCCTTCCATAAAATGGTTAAATTCTCCCACATCGGAAAGAACTATAACTCCAGCAACTATAAGACCGATTCCGGATATCTAAAATTTTATAATTTTAGAATACACTCTTGAGAAAACTAACTGAAATCAATTAGTACCTACCGCAAAAACCAAGTTGAAAGCGAAAAGGATGTATTTGATCACGCTGAGCTCGCAGGTCTGCATTTTGGAAGTTTTGGAAGCTACCTACCGCTGCCGCTTAAAGTTTTAGAGTGAAGTGTGATATTTGCAAGAAGCAGACCAAGAGTGTTATTAAAGTGTAGGTATAGTGTGGATTTCCATTGGTCCCTTCTGGTGTGTTCAGCAATGTTGTTATGGAAACCCTTTGGGTTATCGCCTTCGCATCGAGATTGTGGCAAGTACTTATTTTATGGTGTTATTTCCAGCGAATTTTAATCCAAAGATCATATCAGTAGTTTTCTTGGCAAGTACTTCTACGGAAATTTTTCAAGGTGTTACATATTGCACGTAGCTTTGAAGTCAGTTTCTCTAAACTGTATTTTTTTTTTACTTCAAAATATATAAATAAATGATGGATCATCATTCATCAGTCTTCTAATCTAAATAACATCTACAAGAAACGGATGGCTGTTCGAATTACACCAGTCCTTCCTAGACCACTTTACTCGGCACAATGATCATTAGGGCTCTGAATTCTGATAGTGCAGATTTATATTTAGAAAATAGGTCGGAGGTGGGAACAACTTGGAATCGATGTAAAAGTTACTTAAACATCGTCTTCACATTTTTGTAATATTAGTTATTCTTTTGTGCACACGCTTCTACCTTTCAATTTAGTTCGTTGAAATCTCCGGCAAAGTTATCTTCACGATGTTCTTATGTAGGTTATTATACTCAAGTATACATTTCTTACTTCACTCAGATAGCTATAAATAATAGAGTTTTCCACTGGAAACAAACAGGCGCACACAATAAAGGGGAAGTATTGTGAACGCGCTAAAAAAAATTCGAGATGAAGACTGATGGATATATGAGGTCTCCCAAGATGACTTAAGACCATTTTCGGAGTGATGTTTGTCTCTGTATCTCTATGGCCCGTTTTCATAGTCGCATCTTATGTATAAGGTTGTCTCAAGACCATGTTTATTTAGACACAGGCTTGAACCAAGATGAATTTATACATACAGTTATCATCTTGTGAATATTTTATATCATAATCGAATACCCCTATATTTTCTTAATGTTGTGTTTCGGAGAAATCAGCGTATCAAAATTGAATAAGGTCGTCTCAAGACATAAGATCTTTCTATGAATACGGGCCTATGTAATCTGCTACGATAACAGGCGCAAGTTGTTGTTGGTTTTCAAATCGGAAATGAAACATTTTTGCTTCTTTTCCTTCAGTCGGGCCTTTCACTTTGACTAGGACATTTCAAAAATATTATGCACAATGCACAACTGGCAAAAGTACCGCAGCTAGTCAAAATACAAGAAATGTAGTACAAGAAAGATAGATTTCAACCTCGGAAAAAATATGGACGTCCTGAAAATTTGATATTCTGTTCAGAATTGAGTGCTCTGCAACATATCCACAATCGCCAAAAATCGCACCTGGGGGTTTTGAGTTGTTGGAGGGGGGGTAAAAAATTTCAACTTAGAATGGATGGGATGAAGCCCGTCAATCCATCAGAAGCAAATACGTTATAATTCGACGCATCCTATCCCGTTGATGCCATTTTGGCACAAAAAGTGTCGATTATTGTTGAAGGAGGGTCGTGGGAGGGGGCGAAGCTCTGCTAGGTATAGGTCAGTCATTCTAGAAGTAAAAATAGCGAATAGGAGAAATAAAATATAACAGGCTGCTGTTTGGCGGAAAATACGCGTTAGGGGTATACTTAACTATGGTCAAAAGTTGCCATCTGGCAAGTGGTAGCGTCCTCTTCAAAAAGACTAAAAAGAGGTTTTGAGGCAAAACCACGGGGCTTGAATAGATGTGCACGGTTTTTGTTGATAAAGCGTTGTTAGGCGAATGGTCCGACGCGTTGATTTTTGCAAGCTGACCGACCGATCTATCGAAGGTTCGAATCCCGCAGCAAACGTTATCAATTTTTTCTTGCTAAAAAATGCTTTTTAGGGGCTACAACTACTTTTCGTCCAAGTTTTCATCATAGCCTGTGAATTCCTCAAGCTTTAGGTGAATATCATCAAGTTGAAAAATAATACGGTATTTATTGCTAAGCCAAATGAGTACCTACTAGTAGGTTTTCTGATGGTGTCCCGTGTGCAAGTTGGAACTAGAGTATAGTGCTTGGTGCCAAATTGTTCCTTAGATAATGCTGAACTAGGACCGCGATGGCGAACATCTGAGACCCACGACTGGGCAGCGGGAGGGGGGATAAAATGTGATGAAGACATAAAAAATAGTTAATCATGAACCAAAAGAGGTACAGTTATGAAAGTTACCATACGTATTCGCCATTTTACGCTAATGAAGGGTTAGCAAACCGATCTCATAAATATCAATCATTCTCAGAGATATTTCCAAAAATATAATTTTTTTTTCAAACATTTTATTGTTAAAAAAATCAAAGAATTTTGAGGATGGAAAGATGGAACTTGATCATTTGACAATTAGTGATGTTAGAAATATAGTCGTGATTGGTGAAAATTCCTCGGCCTACTATTTTAGGAAACAAGACCTTCAACTGTTTTCACCAGTTTGACCGCCATCTTGTATTTCTTTTTGGTGCAGTAGTCGCAAAAATGACAGGGGACTCTGAGTATGGTAGCGTCAGATCATTTCAATACAAAAAGTTACTTCCCAGAGGGGGTTAGTTGCTTCTTTGGCGAGAAAAATTGTCATTTTGTTATCTCCGGCTCCTGCATGAATCCAGCGCCAATGATGGCTGATTTGGAGCTGGAAGCAGCACAATACGTTTTGTACCATAAAACTTGATAGTTTGTGAAGTCAACTACCAAAATTTATAATAATGAATCGAATGGTTCATTGTTGGTGATTGGGTGAAGGAACGTGTGCTCATTTTTGGAAAAAATGCATAAAAACTGAGTTTTTAGTGGACATAACAAAGCTCTGGAGAAAGACCTGCGGCCAAGATTGGCGGCGAAAGTCATGTTACTAGTTGAAGTGAGTATGCTCTATAACAAGGAGCTGGTTTGAATCGTGTAGGTTTCTTTAAAATCTCTAGGAAGGTCGAGAAAGATGTTTTTTCATAATACTATTTTCAAGTACAGTCCCTCCCAAAAGTCTGTAAGTCTGTGAAAAACCACCATCACAAATCTTTCAGCTCCGTGAATTGTCTTGTCTTGTCCGTCATTTGTGACGACAAGACGTAAGCGAATCTGCTCCGTGAACTTTCGGTTCTAAAGCCCGATCAGCTTACGCCCCAAGCTAGAATATACGCAGAGACCAACTCCGAACAATCGGCGAACGACAGAGTAAGCAGCGGACCCCGCAAATTGCCGAAGAAGCAGAAGAAGAGGCGTCGACGCCGAACGCCGGCCGGGCGCCGTCACAGTGACAGCCCAGGCAAAACGACTCTCACCCATTCGCGGGTCCTCACACCCCCCAACCCTTCCCTTCGAAGGAGCTTGAAAAACCACAAAGGAAGCAGCACGCTGACTACAAGTGAAACAAGTGAGGACGATGACGGCGCCGAGCGCCTCTCGTCTAAATTAGCGCGACCGGCGCGTGCAAGCCTTAATTCATTGAAACGTAAAGCCGCCAAAGCACCTCGTGTGATAACTCAGAGGCAGAAAATGCAAGCTTCGTTGGCCACGACCAAAACCAAATCCAAGGTAGCCGAGCTGGCTCAAAAATTCGCCCAGACAGCGGCAAAAAATTCCAGTGAGAAGGCGAGTAGCGGCAAGCCAACAGCTCTCGCAACATCCACCGAAATGGACTTCGACACGCCTGATGTACTCACACTCATCAAAAACAAGCGGCTGTCACCAGTCGCGTCGAAAGGTAAAACCGAACTCCGGTACTCCCAAAGGGTGAAGAAAGTCAGCGTGAGAGTTGATTCGCAGACGCCGTCAACCTCTGCAATAACCTCAAACTATTTCGAGCCTCTGGAGGACCTGGCAGACACCCAACAGGATAGCGACAGCGATAACGACAGCGATGCTGATCCCGCCCGCAGTGGCAAGTCAAAGAAAAACCCAGCAAACAAATCCGTCGATACCCCAGCGCAAAAGCTCCCGCCGCTGGTGTTGCACGGGAAGCCCTCCAACCATGCTACGCTTCGGCAGGCGCTAGAGAGTACGGCCACCAAAGGCTATCGGATCAGCTACTCTCGTAATAGCACAAACATCATCATCACAGATAAGGTGGAATGGCAGGCGGTGCGTGGATACCTGGAAACCAAAAACCTCCACTATCACACGTACACACCCAGCGATGAAAAGAAGCACGTATTCGTTGTGAAAGGTCTAGAGCAAAATCCTGAAGGAGCTGATATCGTGGCTGATCTCGCGGCCGGCCAACTCTGCAGTGTCACCGCCAGGCAGATGACAACAAGAAGTGACGTCTCGCCTATTTATATAGTAACAACGGAACCGACTATCACTCTGGCGTTCCTACAATCAAAATTCAAGTACATCCTCAACACAAGGGTAACCTGGGAGAGGATGAGAAACCACCGGGAAGTCCCGCAGTGTCACCGGTGCCAACAATGGCAACACACATCGAACAACTGCAGGGCCTCGCCGGCGTGTCTGAAATGCGGCCAGGGTCACTGGACGTACACATGTGAGAAGCCTAGAGACACGCCGGCCCGGTGTGCCAACTGTGATGGGGATCATACCTCTAACAGTACCGCCTGCCCTGTCTACGTGGCATTACTACGTAATCGCCAGCAACCCAAGCAAGCCAACAAGCCGACAATGACGCCCGCACCGGTCAAGTACGTGCCTGCACCGCTCCCAAAGACGAACCCATGGACCGGCGGCAGAAACTCCCAACAGAGACAACAGACAGCGCCGGCATTGGTCCCAGCCCCGGTTCTGGCCTCTAATGCAGAGCAAGTACCGCCGAAAAGTGCACTGCAAGAAGGCGGCGCCGGCCTCTTTTATGAACTGCAAAACGAGTTAAACAACCTCAACAAGCTCGTTGACCTACGACAATTGATTAATGACGTCAAAAAGCTCGCCGCTAAACTTGGAGGCTGTACGAGTCAAAGAGAAAGGATCATGGCCGTCCTTGAGTACACCTCCTCACTCAACTAATGGCAGTCAAACCCCTCTCGATCACGCAGTGGAATGCCAACGGCATCATCACAAAAATTCCCTCCATCAGACAGTACTTGGCCAGACACGACACAGACATATTCATGATAAATGAGACCAAAATTCGACCACATTTTAAATTAACCATACGCGGATACGAGACACACAGGACTGACAGAGCGGATGCTGTTCATGCATCTGGAGGGGTGGCTGTCTTGGTCAGGAAGAGTATCCCGCATACGAGGTTGCCACAGGTAGGTAATTGTGGAATAGAGCATGTCGCTGTGCGGCTAGCTGATGGAAGTGCCATCGTGGCAGCGTACAATCGGCCGTCTAACATGATTGACGCAGCCTCGCTCGACGGCTTGTTCGGCCTGGCTGGCACCACCCTTGTTGTCGGTGACTTAAACTGCAGGCATTGCAGTTGGGATCCGGTGAGCTCAAACAATACAAACGGAAACATTCTTTATCAGTACGCCATCTCCAACAACCTACAGATCTACCACCCGGACACACCGACCAACTACCCCCCTAACAACACGACGCCCTCCATCATCGACCTCATCGTGGCCAAGAACACCAAGGACCACATCTACCCTGTGTCGGTGGCTGAACTCGACTCTGACCACAACCCGGTCACTTTCCACCTGAGACCGATGAGAAGACGTCAAGACAGACTGACCATTTCCTACAAACAGACAGACTGGAAACAATACAGACGTACGTTAGATAGACTGATCATCATCAACAACAAAATTGACAGCGAGGAAGAGCTCGAGGTAGCAGTCAGCGACTTCACGGACTCTCTCCTGCAAGCAAAGTTGAGACATGCACGCCAAGTGAACGTGACGGCACTTGACGCCAAACCTCCAAGCCTTCCTCAGCACCTTTTAGATCAAATAAAGGAAAAAAACAAAACGAGACGGCTTTGGCAGACCCACAGGACACCGTACTTGAAGCAGGAGCTGGACGACAAAACGCGACAGCTTAAAGCAGACATGCAAAGGCACACGAACAAAACATGGCAAGCCAGACTGACAACACTTAACGTGCAAAACGGCAGTTTGTGGCGGCTCGTAAAAAATCTTAAGGGCACTCGACAACCGATGCCGGCGCTAAAACGTCCAGGCGCAGGCGGCGTCGTCGCGTTGACGGACGAAGAAAAGGCCGAGCTGCTGGCCGCCGAGTTTGCGCGTGTCCATGACTTAGACCTGACGAACATGACGGAAGAACAGACGCAAATCACTGAGAATTACCACAACATCACGAAGACGACTCTTGACGACAGACAGTACGCTAAAATTATGACCAACCCGACAGAAGTACGCAAACTGGCGAACAATTTAAAAAAGAAAGCTCCCGGACCAGACAAAGTAGATGCTGTGCTGATAAAGAATCTCTCCAAAAATGGTGTTGTTCAGCTCACCTATATCTTGAATGCAATGCTGAAGTTGCAACACTATCCGGCGATGTGGAAGAGGGCGACGGTCGTGCCGATACACAAGAAAGGCAAGGCCGCCGACCTTCCTCTTTCGTATCGACCGATATCACTGCTTAGTGTGCTGGGGAAGCTGGCAGAGAGATTGGTGGTAGACAGGCTGACTAAGCTGGAAAACAAGTTGAAGTTCCTTATCCCTGAACAGTTTGGCTTCCGGAGGCAACTGAGTACGGCGCTCCAAGTGTCCAGACTCGTCGATAACATCGTCAGTGGTTTCAACGCCCAGAAGGTCACCGCAATGGCTCTTCTGGACGTTGAAAAAGCATTCGACCGCGTCTGGGCACCTGGACTGCTACACAAGATGGCGGGATACGGGTTCCCGTCATACATACTAGCGCTGATCAAGTCGTTTTTGGAAGACAGGGTGTTCAGGGTTCAAGTGAACGACAGCTTTTCGAGTGAGAAACCAATCAGGGCCGGTGTACCTCAGGGAGCGGTGACAAGCCCCAAACTGTTTATATATTACATCAACGACATCCCCAAGTCACCGAATACTAAACTGGCACTTTTCGCCGATGACACTGCGATCATGGCGCAGTCCTTCTGGGCAGTGGCGGCCAACAAACAAATACAGATACATCTGACAACGTTAGACGCGTATTTCAAGCGTTGGTTCATCAACATCAATGCCGACAAGTCAGAAAACATCATCTTCACAAGAAAGTTCACCAATAAGCGTGTCTTCCAAAACCTGAAGATCGCCGGGCGGGAAGTGCCGGTTCGAGATTCGGTGAAATACCTAGGGGTACATCTTGACGGTAGGTTAAACTTCCATTTGCACGTCAAACGCACGGTGGCATCGGCGTACGCGGCGCGTAAGACTCTATACCCTCTTATCAATGTCAAGAGCAACCTCACCAATGCAAACAAATTGCTTCTTTATAAGACCATGGCCAGACCGATTTTGGCGTACGCTGCACCGGTGTGGTGCAGCATCAGCGACACCGCCATGAGGCCCCTCCAGGTGTACCAGAACAGCTTTCTAAGGCTCATCACGAACTCAGACAGGTACACACGTATAGAAGACTTACATGACATGACTGAGATGCCTCGACTTAAAGACTATATAGGTATAATCAATTTCACGGCTATCTGCATTAGAGCAAGCTATGGAAAAATTATTTTTTGTTGGTAGGAATGAGTATGAAGCCATAACCGTCGTCGCAGATAGTCTGTGTAAATGTGGTAGGTATGTAAAAAGGTTAGGTATTGTGGCATTTGTGGCAGATGTCACCCTTTAGATGTCACTCGTCGCGTGGTATGATGCAAGTCAAGTCAAAATGTTCCAGTTCATGTCGCGAAAACAGATAAACGACGCAAGTTCCTCGGAGTGTAAATTTGCTGGACACCGTCTCCACAGGTTGGTGGCTCTTCGCTTGTGCTCTGCGGTAGTGGCGGCCACTGTATAAAATGGAGCCAAAGGAAGTCAGCGGCAGAACTGAAGGAAAGAAAATTTGATGAAAATGCCTGTCCAGTGGCCCCAGTAAGGTTGAGAAAATTCGCTTGGATGGACATTGACTTATGAAGTTGGACTGTACAAGACGAGACAATCGAGACACGACGCATTACAGATACTCAACGCATGAGTGCACTCTGTGTTGGAAGATCTCATCAACATGAAATAATTATTGTCCCTTTCATGTATGTAGGTAGTCCTTTCTTCATCTTCTTCTGGCTTGTATGCTGTTTTAGTCAGTTTTAGTGTTGTATGAACAAGCTAGAGCACGTAGTACGTCCTAGTATCAATGCTGCCGCTGACTTCTTTTGGCTTCATTTTATACAGTGCCTGCCATTACCAGAGCACAAGCAAAGACCCACCAACCCGTGAAGAAGATGTCCAGCAAATTTACACTCCGAGGAACTCGCGTCGTTTATCTGTTTTCGCCACATAAACTAGAACATTTTGACTTAACGTGCATCACACCGCGCGACGAGCAGAGGGCAGCGACGAGTGACATCTGCCACAAATGCCACAATACCTAACCTTTTCACATACCTACCACATCTACACAAACTATCTACGACGACGGTTATGGCTTCATACTCATTCGTACCAACAGAATATGATTTTTCCATAGCTTGCTCTAATGCAGAAAGCCGTGAAATTGATTATATACGCACTCGCCGACAAATACTACAGGACAAACATCAAAAATTCAACACTGACGAGACACATGACAAGACTACGATCTCATAATACAGGACATATAAAACACAAATTTCCCCACCAAAGGCTGCCATTGTTTGATGAGCGGGTCTCCTCCGGGGAGGATGATGACCCCGGACTCAGCGACTCTGACAGCAGCCTGCACGATGAAGGCGTCACGAGCGCCGACGACGCGAATGACAGCGATATCACCGAAATCGCAAGAAGCGACTACACGCGAAGCTCGATATCATTATCCGAATAGCTACTAAACAAATGAAGCACAAGCCAACAAGTGGCATCGCCTGTCACAGGTGAAAATCAAACAACGACTATCACTAGGCGCAGGGTTTTGACCAATTTTCCCTGACAATCGAACCACCGAAGCACAATAACGAAAGCGATCAAGAAAATCATCTGCCACCCTCCAGGGATGAGTCATCGCTGTTACGTGAGGCCAGCAGGCCAGGAAGTATTTGAATCAGTTCAAATGTACGGCAATTGCCATCCAATTGATGACCAATAAAGAACCTTTTTATCGTTATCGTTGATTTTTGCAAGCTGACCGACCGATCTATCGGTCTTCCGGTTTTCAAATCGGAAATGAAACATTTTTGCTTCTTTTCCTTCAGTCGGGCCTTTCACTTTGACTAGGACATTTCAAAAATATTATGCACAATGCACAACTGGCAAAAGTACCGCAGCTAGTCAAAATACAAGAAATGTAGTACAAGAAAGATAGATTTCAACCTCGGAAAAAATATGGACGTCCTGAAAATTTGATATTCTGTTCAGAATTGAGTGCTCTGCAACATATCCACAATCGCCAAAAATCGCACCTGGGGGTTTTGAGTTGTTGGAGGGGGGGTAAAAAATTTCAACTTAGAATGGAGGGGATGAAGCCCGTCAATCCATCAGAAGCAAATACGTTATAATTCGACGCATCCTATCCCGTTGATGCCATTTTGGCACAAAAAGTGTCGATTATTGTTGAAGGAGGGTCGTGGGAGGGGGCGAAGCTCTGCTAGGTATAGGTCAGTCATTCTAGAAGTAAAAATAGCGAATAGGAGAAATAAAATATAACAGGCTGCTGTTTGGCGGAAAATACGCGTTAGGGGTATACTTAACTATGGTCAAAAGTTGCCATCTGGCAAGTGGTAGCGTCCTCTTCAAAAAGACTAAAAAGAGGTTTTGAGGCAAAACCACGGGGCTTGAATAGATGTGCACGGTTTTTGTTGATAAAGCGTTGTTAGGCGAATGGTCCGACGCGTTGATTTTTGCAAGCTGACCGACCGATCTATCGAAGGTTCGAATCCCGCAGCAAACGTTATCAATTTTTTTTTGCTAAAAAATGCTTTTTAGGGGCTACAACTACTTTTCGTCCAAGTTTTCATCATAGCCTGTGAATTCCTCAAGCTTTAGGTGAATATCATCAAGTTGAAAAATAATACGGTATTTATTGCTAAGCCAAATGAGTACCTACTAGTAGGTTTTCTGATGGTGTCCCGTGTGCAAGTTGGAACTAGAGTATAGTGCTTGGTGCCAAATTGTTCCTTAGATAATGCTGAACTAGGACCGCGATGGCGAACATCTGAGACCCACGACTGGGCAGCGGGAGGGGGGATAAAATGTGATGAAGACATAAAAAATAGTTAATCATGAACCAAAAGAGGTACAGTTATGAAAGTTACCATACGTATTCGCCATTTTACGCTAATGAAGGGTTAGCAAACCGATCTCATAAATATCAATCATTCTCAGAGATATTTCCAAAAATATAATTTTTTTTTCAAACATTTAATTGTTAAAAAAATCAAAGAATTTTGAGGATGGAAAGATGGAACTTGATCATTTGACAATTAGTGATGTTAGAAATATAGTCGTGATTGGTGAAAATTCCTCGGCCTACTATTTTAGGAAACAAGACCTTCAACTGTTTTCACCAGTTTGACCGCCATCTTGTATTTCTTTTTGGTGCAGTAGTCGCAAAAATGACAGGGGACTCTGAGTATGGTAGCGTCAGATCATTTCAATACAAAAAGTTACTTCCCAGAGGGGGTTAGTTGCTTCTTTGGCGAGAAAAATTGTCATTTTGTTATCTCCGGCTCCTGCACGAATCCAGCGCCAATGATGGCTGATTTGGAGCTGGAAGCAGCACAATACGTTTTGTACCATAAAACTTGATAGTTTGTGAAGTCAACTACCAAAATTTATAATAATGAATCGAATGGTTCATTGTTGGTGATTGGGTGAAGGAACGTGTGCTCATTTTTGGAAAAAATGCATAAAAACTGAGTTTTTAGTGGACATAACAAAGCTCTGGAGAAAGACCTGCGGCCAAGATTGGCGGCGAAAGTCATGTTACTAGTTGAAGTGAGTATGCTCTATAACAAGGAGCTGGTTTGAATCGTGTAGGTTTCTTTAAAATCTCTAGGAAGGTCGAGAAAGATGTTTTTTCATAATACTATTTTCAAGTACAGTCCCTCCCAAAAGTCTGTAAGTCTGTGAAAAACCACCATCACAAATCTTTCAGCTCCGTGAACTTAGGTGATTTCAAGTAAACCGACCAAATGAATTGTTCCAGTCTTGCAAATGTAGGTACCGTGGTCAAAAGAGTTAGTCCCTAGTGAAGACAGAGAATTTTGGAAGGGACTGTACCTGAAAATATTATCATGAAGAAACATCTTTGTCGACCTCCCTAGAAATCTTCAAGAAACCTACACCATTCATGACAGCTACTTGTTATAGACCATGCTCACTTTAATTAGTTACATGACTTTCGCCGCCAATCTTGGCCGCAGGTCTCCCTCCAGAGCTTTGTCATGTCCACTAAAAACACAGTTCTCATGCATTTTCTGCCAAAAATGAGCACACTTTGCTTCAACAATAAACCATTTGATTTATGATCATGAATTTTGGTAGTTGACTTCACAAACTATCAAGTTTTATGGTAGGTACAAAACGTATTGCACCGCTTCCAGCTTCAAATCAGCCATCAATGGCACTAGATTCGTACAGCCGCCGGAGATAATAAAATGGCAATTTTTCTCGCCAAAGAAGCAACTAACCCTTTCTGGGAAGTTACTTTTCGTATTGAAATGATCTTACGCTATACCATACCATACTCACAGTTCCCTGTCATTTTTGCGACTAATGCACCAAAGGGAAATCCAAGCTGGCGGCCAAGCTGGTGAAAACAGTTGACGGTCTTATTTCCTAAAATAGTATGCCGAGGAATTTTCGCCAATCACGACTATATTTCTAACATCACTAATTGTCAAAACATCAAGTTCCATCTTTCCATCCTCAAAATTCTTCGATTTTTTAACAATAAAATGTTGACGACAAAAAAAACAATTTTTGGAAATATCTCTGGGAATGATTGATATTTATGAAATCGGTTTGCTAAACCTTCATCAGCGTGGAATGGCGAATACGTATGGTAACTTTCATAACTGTACCTCTTTCGGTTTATGGTTTAACATTTTTTATGTCTTCTTCACATTTTACCCCCCCTCCCGCTGCCCAGTCGTGGGTCTCAAATGTTCGCCATCGCGGTCCTAGTTCAGCATGATCTAAGGAACAATTTGGCACTAAGCCTATACTCTAGTTCCAACTTGCACATGGGACACCATCAGAAAACCTACTAGTTTTCGGCCGGCCGGCCGGAAGATATTCCGTCCACGAGTACTTTGAGATTGATTTTTCTGAGTTGCATCTCTTGGGTTAGTGATTATGAATTGTGCAGTCCACCGGTATCTATCGATGCTTGATTTTATTTTTTCCTTTTCTGTGAAACTTGTTTTAGATTCATGTTTCTTGTGTACTGTACCTTGGTACTAAATATATTTTTCGACATTTTGGCGCATATATTTTAAATGCATATTATTTTTAGAGACGAAGCCTGTAATACAAATTGTATTTTTTTGATGCAATAAATGATAATGATGATGATGATCTCTCCCCTCAAATAACTCAAAACCTTGCAGTGCGATTCATGGCGATTTTGTTTATGTTATAGGGAATTCAATTCTGCACAGATCCTCGAATTTTCAGAGATAAGTTGTTATTTGTTCAATAATTTGAGCTATTTTCATTTGAAGGTGCATGCTGTAGTGTTCTGGTCAGTAGTAGACGACGAGCCGCGCCGGCTCAGGTTCAAATCGATTTTTTGAACACAAGAAACAAAAGTATACATCGATTGGATAATTCTCGTGGAGAATACACTTCAATCTGATTGCCCCTGGAATATTTTCAAATATTAACATCTCTAACAGTAGAAAAAAATCGTCAAAATTGTCAAAGAAAAAACAAGTTTTTTCAAGTTAACTTGTTCAAACTTGCTTTTATCCAAATTGACACCTCGGATTCAATTTCAGGAGATTGAATTTAGTCGGAAAAGATGCCGAACTTGTCGTAATCAGTTCACTATGGCGCAGGAAAAAAAGAACTCTTAAGCCGAGCTTCGCATCCCCACGAGCCCCCTTCAACAATGATGGACACTTTTTGTACCAAGATGATATTAACGGGATACAATGCGTCGAATTACGATGTATTTGCATCCAATGGATTGACGGGTTTGATCCCCTCATTTCAAGTTGCAATTTTTCGTATTCGAATGCAGTCATGAATTCTGTATTCGTATTCATGCAGCTACTTTTTCTCTGTCGATATTCGGGATTCTGGATTCAAGTTACTATTCTGCGCTCTGCGGTATTCTAGTATTATACCCGAATACCCAAGTATTCGAATAATAATAAAATCCCTGGATTCTACAGCAAAGAAAAGAGTATTGGTGTTCGAATCCCAGTTTGGAAAAGAATCCATTGATTCGAAGGGCTCTAATTTCAAATCCATGGATTAGTGGAGTCGGCACGTTCGGAAAAAGTCCTGTTCGCTGCATTTTTGAGTAATGCAATGCCCTTTGGCACACATGTTCCTAGAATCTGTCTGAACCATTCTGTTCATCGCCGCAGGCAAAATTTTAAAGTATACAGGGTGAAGAAGAAAAACAATTTGAAAAAATTGCATCTTTTGAACGGACAAAGGTAGAGTATTGCAGGGCATGTCATATGATGCGCAATTTGATGGTTGTTGAGGTACACCAAACCATTTTGAAACATCAATTACCGTTTTCGAGATATTTTGAAAAAACTGAGATCTGTCAAAAAAAAAACATTATCTTCATTATATCGCTTATTTTTGAAGATATCGGAATGAAATTTTGTATTTGCCTTATAAAAGACGTCATAAATGAATAACAGCTGCAGTTATTTTCTAGGCCTACTATTTTCCTAAATAAGACAGTCAACTTTTTTGGAGGGAAGTCGCTATCTTGTTTTGTGAATATCAAGCTGATGACCGAAAAAATGACTGATAGTCATTAGGCTAGTATCATGCCATTACTCTATCATGTGAAAGATCACCTTGGATGGGCCATCATACCATTTTTGCTGAAAGAAAGATGATGCACGGATTTTATTGGATTCCTCAGAACTAGAGGATCTACTGCTAGCCATCGAGCCATTGCAAGCAATTGAACACCGCGATTATGACCCTTGGTCATTCTCCAGGTTGTCTACCAAGATTCATAGCCATAAGTTCAGCGATTCGGTTTTAGCAGCTATTTAAATAAAATAGTGTAGATTTTTCATGAAAAAAACAGAAAATCACGAGGTCTCTGGGTCATTTCTTAGGTCATTGGAAAAAGATCCTCCATGGAATTTTGATAATATTATGCTAAATTATTAGAAAAAAGTGCATTCTTCAGCATAGGTTTTAAAAAACTGGCACAGGATGTACTCATGTGATGTAGGAAGAACATGAAAGACTATCTTGCAGTAGGTAGGAAGCGAACAAATTATATGCGGTAGGGCAACACTAATAATGGAGAGAACCTCATAAATTTTGATGCCGCAGTGTATTTTGGAATATATTCTATTCAGATTCCTCCTTCAACTTTGGGAAATGTTGGAATAATGGCAATCTATGCAGATGACATCACAGGGTGATGAGAAATTGAAGAATTTCATACCATCATCTAAATAGGCTGGAGGCATGGAAATCGCCAAAAAGATCCATAATTTAACGCTTAACAAGACAAAAAAAACCGTTTAGATCAATTTTCAGCCGTTTCTTCAAACCTATGCTATAGAATGCACTTTTTTTTAATAATTTAGCAAAAATTTATCAACATTCCGTGGAGGATCTATTTCCAATGACCTAAGAATTGACCCAGATACCTCGTAATTTTCTGTTTTTTACACGAAAAGGCAACACTTCTTAATTCAAACAGCTGCTAAAACCGAACCGCTGCACTTATGGCTATGAATCTTGCGTGAGCAACCTGAGAAATGATCAGGGGTCATAATTGCGGTGTTCAATTAATTGCAATGGCTCGATGGCTGGAAGTAGGTCCTCTAGTTCTGAGGAACCCGATAAAATCAGTGCGTCATGTTTCTTTTAGCAAAAATGGTATGATGGTTCATCCAAGGTGATCTTTCACAATATAGAGTAATGGCATGATACTAGCCTAATGACTATCAGTCATTTTTTCGGTCATCAGCTTGATATTCACAAAACAAGATGGCGGCTCCCCCCCCCCCCCCCCAAAAAAAAAGTTGACTGTCTTATTCAGGAAAATAGTAGGCCTAGAAAATAACTGTAGCTGTTATTCATTTATGACGTCTTTTATAAAGCAAATAGCAAATTTCATTCCGATATCTTCAAAAATAAGCGATATAATGAAGATAGTGTTTTTTTTAACAGATCTTAGTTAATTTTAAATATCTCGAAAACGGTTGATGATGTATCAAAATGGTTTGGTGTACCTCAACAACCATCAAATTCCGCATCATATGACATGCCCTGCAGTACTCTACCTTTGTCCGTTCAAAAGATGGAATTTTTTCAAATTGTTTTTCTTCTTCACCCTGTATACAGGATCTGAACTAAAATTCCGCTTGCGGCGATGGACAAAATTGTTCAAACAGGTGCTAAGAACATGTGTGCCAAAAAACATTGCATTACTCAAAAATGCAGCGTATAATACTGTACCGACCCCACTAGATTCGAAATCAGGATTTTGATTCTTATTTCGAATCCCTGGATTCTGATAATCTAGGAAAAGTAGGTAACTACCGACAGTCAGTCACAATAATAGTAAGGTGAATTTCAAAGTAACAATTTGCCAGAACTGCGCAGTTTTGAAGATTTGTATTTGAAACACAATAGCACGAGTTTCTTCTATTGCTAACTTCTCTTTCGCACCCACACCCATCGACCTTGCGCGCATAAGCAACTGAATGATCAATCCGCCAATATGGCAAAATTTGAGCTACGATTTATTTCAGATTCTTGTTATCTTTAAAGCTAATGGCCTGATATATTTTTCTTTTTTGAATTTTTATTTTGTTTATGCTCAACAGTTTATTAAGATAGATTTTTTTTGTTCCTTGAGGCCTGAGTTTCTTTTTTTTTTATTTATTAACGTGGGCCGATTTCCGCACTATACCGGAAATTTTGCCGAACCCCTGTGTGTTCCAACACAGGGTGGGGATTTTTAACGACCACCAACATCGCATGGGGTTGGCACCATCGTTCGTATTTCACGTGCTATGCGACACACGTCGGCGCGTCTTGCATTTAGCAAGCATTTTAACTAAACCAAGAAGCTTGTTTTCGGGGCGAAAGTCCGTCCCCGGCGGGGATGGAACCCGCGACCTCTGAAATGGCAGTCGAGCGCGCTGACCACCACACAACAGCTTCTCAAGTTTTATTTTGTTTTTTTTTTACATTTTCATTAGAATAAATAAACTTTATTCCAAATCAGACGTGTTGAAAAAATTTCGTATACGAATTCTCCTTTCCGACAGTCCAAGTGCAGACGAAACCAAGTACTTAGATTCGTATACGAAGTCATTCGAAACTCGAGATTCGCACCCTTTTTACAATGGAATCATGCTTATTGATATATTTGTTTGCGCATATAAGTACTTTCAAGCCAATACAGCTTAAAAAAGTACGTAAACAGGTGAATCTATGTGGATATTCAAGAACGGTATTCATTTTCACGAATACATACATGGATTCGTATTCGAATATTTTTTTTCGGGATTCAACCCAAGTCTGAGTGATAGCTGTAACGTCTGATAACTCTGATATGTATCAAGTGATATCTAAATGCCGTTGATGTTTTAAATTGTGTAGAACGACTTTTTGAAGAAAAAATAAAGTGACAAAGCTGGGGGGCTACGGCTACTGCTGATGGCACCTGCAAAGTGTTGGAGCGAAACTATCAGCGGCTATCAGCCGTATCCTCCAACGTTCCAGCTTGTAACTTCATTTTTGCTCCAAAAAGTCATTCTACTGAAAATAAAAAGTGAACGGGATATAGGTAATTTTATTTCCAGAAAAGCTGAAAAAATTCCAGGCCGTGCTGTGTTGAAAATAAAAGCTGAACGGATATTAGAGGGTTATTGCAGAATGCCATTTTACTGCACGGCACTATTAAAGGGGGCGTTATTAAAATACTGCTTACCTTATTTTTGGTTGTTGAATAAGAGTTATTGCAGATCGCAATTCCCTTACTTGCCCCGTCATTCCCAATTCCTAACCTTAATTTTTCAGTCTCAATTTAAAGTTAGGGTGCAAAATGTATGCGGGACACAAGGACCCCTCTGGCGGGCCTGATTTCTTGCACACGTGTACTGCAAGGCCTGCAGAGTCTATCTGCAAAAAATTAGCCCCCTATTTAATAACGTAAGGGAAGTTTGATCAAAATTGAACGAATATAGGCAACCAACAATACACTAAGTACAGGGCCATTTTTGGGGCTTGTCAAAATAAAGTATGAATAAGGTCGACCTAAACAGTGCACAAATAAAGGCATGCACTGTCCTTAATAGAGAGTTATTGCAGATGAAATAAGGGCAAGCAGTATTAAAAGCGGCACTATTTTGGCACCTACGCTTGCGCAAATTAGTGCGACGTTAAATTTCCCTTTAATAAGGATAGTGCCTGCCTTTATTTGTGCAAACTTTAGGTCGACCTTATTCATACTATATTTTGACAAGCCCCAAAAATGGCCCTGTACTTAGTGTATTGTTGGTTGCCTATATTCGTCCAATTTTGAGCTAACTTCCTTTACGTTTACGTTATTAAATAGGGGGCTAATTTTTTGCAGATAGACTCTGTAGGCCTTGCATTACACGTGTGCAAGAAATCAGGCCCGTCAGAGGGGTCCTTGTGTCCCGCATGCAATTTGCACCCTAACTTTAATTGAGACTAAAAATTTTAGGTTAGGAATTGGGAATGACGGGGCAAGTAAGGGAATTTGCGATCTGCAATAACTCTTATTCAACAACCAAAAATAAGGTGAGCAGTATTTTAATAATGCCTCCTTTAATAGTGCCGTGCAGTAAAATGGCATTCTGCAATAACTCTCTATTAAAGGGAATTTAACGTCGCACTAATCTGCGCAAGCGTAGGTGCCAAAATAGTGCCGCTTTTAATACTGCTTGCCCTTATTTCATCTGCAATAACTCTCTAATATGCCCTTATACGAGTAAATGAAATAAATATTAAATATATTTATATTAACCGAAGAATGTAAAGTGCTGGGTAGATGGAAAGAATATTTTGAAGAAATCCTTAGAAATGACGGAACAGACCAGACGAGGACACCACAAAAACGGAGATGACACATCGGAAACAGAAATGAGTAATGAAGCTACCAATGATGAACCAACAATAGAAGAGTTAAAGGAGGTGGTCCAACAAAATCAAAAATGGAAAAGCGGCGGGTCAACGACGGAATAGAAGCATAAATGTTGAAGAATATGGACGAGGAGGGCGCAAAGTTATTCCTCGAGATCTGCAAAAAGGCCTGGCGCAAAGGAAGAGTACCGCAAGATTGGGAAGTCGGAGTGATTCTGCCACTATATAAGAACGACTGCCAAAACTACCGAGGTATTTATTACTCTACTCAGCATCGCAGCTAAAGTCTATGAACGAATACTAGAACAAAAACTTGGAAAAAAAAAATAGAACCACAACTTATAGACTCGCAAAGCGGATTTAGGAAAGGCCACAGATACAAGACCACGGCCCGTATTCATATCCTACTTTTAAGAGTCCTCTGTACGCTCAGAGTGGCTCCAACTAAAATGCCTCTATATCGAAGCCGGTGATTTTCTTCGAACTGGCATTTGGGGATTTCACTTCATATCTGTATATAAACATGTTAACGGAAAAAAATCCGAGAAAAATCGATCACAGCCGAAAATAGTCAAATCTTACGCGCGCCACACTAGAGCCGTTATTTGACTTGAAACAAAAATCCTTTTTTCAGGGTGGACTCTCCAACAGTATTCTGCACAATCGTACCGGGTGGTTTTTCAGTAAAAAAAATTCAGCTAAAAATATGAAGCTCCAAATTTTTGAGCAATTTTTTAATAATTTTCACAGCCAAATAACTTTGGCTCCAGACATTTTATTTGAAAACCACCCGGTACGTTGGTGTAGAATACTGTATAGAGTCCTTCTTTGAAAAAAGAATTTTCTTTCAAGTCAAATAAAGGCCCTAGGATGGCGCCCGTGAAATTTTGCTACCTTCGGCTGTGATCGGTTTTTCTCGGATTTTTCTCCTCTCACATGTTTTTATGGAGATATGAAGTGTAATCACCAAATACCAGTTGAAAGAAAATCACCGCCTTCAATTTAGAGGCCTTTTAGTCGGAGCTGCTTTGAGCGTACAGAGGACTCTTAAGCTAAAAGCGCTTTTAGTGCGATGCGCATTTAGGGCCATTTCTCATATTTCAGTGTTCAAAAATACAAATTAACGCGCAAATTAATTGCAATTAAGTACATACAATCGCTCCCAATCGCAATAATGTATTTTTGAACACTGAAATATGAGAAATGCCCCTAAAAGCGCATCGCACTAAAAGCGCTTTTAGCTTAAAAGTGGGATATGAATACGGGCCCACATCTTTAGCCTAAAACAGCTGATAGACAAGACACTGACACAGAAGAGAGAAGCTCACCTGACCTTCAGCGACCTCGAAAAAGCATTCGATCGAGCACCAAGACGGAAGATATGGGAAAGCCTGACAAGAAGAGGGATTTACCAAAAATTGATAACGGCAATTAAAAGCTTGTATACAAATACCAGAAATTACGTCAGAACAAAACATGCCTATTCTGAGGATTTCACAACTTACGATGGTTTAAGACAGGGAGGGGTGTTGAGCCCATTACTGTTTATAATAATCATGGATGACATCATAAAGGAGTGCAGGCTGAAAATGACTAAGCTATACATAGGTTACAGAAACATGGAGAGAGTTGGCATCACAGAATGTGCATTCGCTGATGACGTCGTAATATTCGCGCCAAATGAAAAAGAACCGAAGAAAAACCTCGGAATCTGGAAGAAGACCTTGGGTGATTTAAAATATGAAAATCAACCTATCGAAAACTAAAGTGATGGTCATATCAACGGAAGAAGAAGTAGAGACAAACATTGAAATCGACTACAACAAATTAGAGTAAGTGAAACAGTTTGTATACCTGGGAGTTACCACTGACACGAAGGGAGGACATGAAGCGGAAATTGATAAAATAATCGAAAACACAGCCAAACTTTACTACTCGATGACAAACACTTTCCTTAACAAAAAAGAAATATCGATAAAGACAAAACTCACCGTATACAAGACTATTTACCTACCAACACTGACATTCGGAAGCGAAGCGTGGATATTGACAGACAGACAAAAGAATAAATTGCAAACGATGGAAATGAGATATCTGAGAGAATACTAGGAGTTACAAGAAAAGACAGGATTGGAAACCAAGCAATACAAGAAGAACTGAAAGTAGAAGAGTTGACAAAGAAAATAGAAGAGAAACAACTACAGTGGTTTGGACATATAGTTAGAATGAAGGAAACATACAAGTGAAAAAGATATGGGACGCGATAATAGAACCAAGAAGACCGCGAGGAAGACCAAGACAAACATGAAACAATGCTGTAGAAGAGCTTCTCAGTCGCAGGAGATAAACATGGCAGACAGCGAAACTGGCTGCACGGGACAAGAGACAGTGGGCAAGATTTATACATAATGCGGAAGTAGAACGTATTAATTTTTGTTAATATTGTTATTATTTTATTTAATGAATTAATTTATTGTAAATATTCACATTTACACCCTTCGGGTAAAAAAGGATTTCGATAATATATATAATATATTTATATTTTAGATAGGTACTTGTTATCCTATCTAAATAGATCAATTTGTATTATTTTTTGAGATCCGAATAAAATCTTGCAGCTTGATTGGTAGGTGGTGAGTATCTAAACAGAATCGCTGAAAAAGATCGAAAAAACTTATAAATCCTTTGTCTTGACTTTATTGACCCAGTTCCTTATGATTTGTCATAGAACTGAACTGATGTATTGTACAATGGCTGTTTCGCGGAATTACTAGCTATACCTACCCTTCAGATTTCTGAGCTTTCCGACCCTGACCTTTCACTCTGTAAATACCGTCAAGTGCATACCCCTCGGCATACCCTTTACGGCCTGCCAAGAAAACTAATAATTTCATGGCAATTTTCTTTTTCTTTTTATTTCCCCCACTTCATGAAGTTTTTCGTTAACAGTCACACATATACACACATCAAGAATTTTTATACGTTTCATATAAACCGCGCTGATTTATGAAACGGTAATTACGCCTTTGCCAAATCAGAATTACAAAAATTTAAATAAGCAGACCTGAGAGCCGATCGATGTGGCTCTTTCAGTCACGAAACACACATATATTTCAAGAAATTAGGTCATCGTCAAGCAATGAACCTTTGTTCTTTCGTATAGGGCTCTTGTAAGAAAATAAACATAATTAATCATTTCGAGCGGCTTCATTTTTCAGCAGAACTGTTTCATTTGCGTAGTCCTTCATCGAGCTTTTGATCCCCCTCGCTGGCTAAACACCGGAGACCAAAGCGTAACTACTACTATCGATAGGTGAAACAAAATTGTGTGATTGTCCTGGAAACAAGTGAGGTCAACATCAGAGCGTGCTGCTGTTGATATGTATGGGTGGGTTGATAGGGGTGAACTTTTAACGCCAAGTCAAAGGTCGGCAACCGTTTTAGTGTCAAGAGCCACTTGTAACATTTCAGTCTTTTATTTTAAGACTGCGGACTCCAGACTTCGAAGAAGCTATTAAAAAAAGTGGATCGGTAGCAGTGATATTTCATATTATGGAAAGCACCGAGGGGTAAACCGCAAGGAAAATTTTGTACACTAGACTTCCACTATCGACTGATTTCCACTGATTTCCATCTGACTTCCATTGACTTCCATGGACTTCCACGGATTTCTATGGACTTCCACTGATTTCCATTGACTTCCACTGACTTCCACTGATTTCCATTGACTTCCACTGATTTCCATTGACTTCCACTGATTTCCATTGACTTCCACTGATTTCCAAGACTTCCACGTGATTTCCACTGAGTTCCATGACTTCCACGTGATTTCCACTGATTTCCATGACTCCCACTGATTTCCATGACTTCTACAGACTTCCATGACTTCCACGTGATTTCCACTGATTTCCATGACTTCTACAGACTTCCATGACTTCCACGTGATTTCCACTGATTTCTATGACTTCCACGTGAATTTCATCGATTGTAGGGAATATTCCCCCGGGAACCTACTAGGTATACAAACTACCTATCGAGGAAAACTTCGAGGAAAACATTGTTGGTAAAACTGGGTCCAGGAATCTAAAATTCAGTCGATAGGGATGCATATAACTACATGAAAGACTGGACCTTGTATTGTTATGTTATGTTTTTTCACCACTAGTTACTGAGTCGATTTCCAGAAAATAAATTATAGAGGTCTTCAGTTTTTAAAACGACTCCTAGAAAATCGCTGTGTTTTTTTATTTAATTTTTGTACCACATGATGATTATCTAGGTACAAGTCAATGAATTCTTTTTCAACTCTTGATACAGTTTTGGTCACCTAAATTATTTGTATGGTGGAACTGGTGATGAATGTATTTTAAGGACGGAGTTATACCTCCTATTGATTAAATAATAAGCAGGGCCGGGCCTAGCAGGCGTGCCTCGAGGCGTGCAGTGCGTGCCTGCACGCAGGCGGCAAGTCATAGGGACGGCAATATAATAATCAAGTTGAATTTCAAAGATTCTTCTCATTCCCGCATTTGGGGGGGGTTGTCTTCACTGCCGGTGAATGGGGCGGCAATTTTTCGCTGGCACGCAGGCGGCAGATAGGCCAGGCCCGGCCCTGATAATAAGCGTTGCGCAATCAATCCCTGTGGGTTTATTCCTTGACAGAATCCCACCATTTAGGTCTTTTTCGAAAGGTACAAGGATGTACAATTGTACATTGGCTTGAGCCCATTGGCATTTCATAATCGAATTTTTTTTTTATTTTTGGATTTTGGAAATGCCAATGAGCTCAAACCAAAGTACACCCTTGTATGTAGCTTTCGAATGAGACCTGAATAGTGAGATTCTATCAAGGAATAAATCCACAGGGATTGATTCCGCAACGTTTATTTCACCAATTCAACTCCGTCCTTAATTTGGTCATTTGGTAAGTTGACCATGGAAATATACGGAAGCGTAGAAGGGCCAGGCTGCCAATCTTTTTACGGATATGAAGTCGATTTTCAAAGTCGACCTGGTCGAGTTTCAAACTCGACCGCGTCAAGATGAATTAAACTAAGCGTCATAAGTCAAGGATATGTCAAAATTTGCTCCAATTCCAAGTGAGGATATCTGTGGGAACAAATATCCGATTCGGAAAAAGTTGATGACCCCCGAAAGAGCTTGCTTACCTTTGGCTGCAGGACGCTTATGTCGACTTATGTCATAGGTACCTGACTTCGTGCATTATATATAGGATGCCAAAGAGAGGAGTGACAAAAGGGTTGATTTTTGAAACCGTCAAACTTTTCAGCGTATTTTTGTGACAAAAAACTTTCCAATGGATAGCTGATATCCCCAAGGGTATCCAATAGGCATTATTTTTTCATCCATACATTGTTATCGTAATTATTATCAAAAAAACAAAGATTTCCTGTGCACTTCAAAGAAGTTGAACTCCTCCTAGGAAAATAAAGCTAGAGCTCTGGAACTTTTTCCAATACACTATTTTCCTACTAACAGTGTTACAGTTACAGTGCGCTTGCGTTCGGTTGTCAAATGGGTAAGATTCCCGGCGCGTAATTGAATATTCGAACAAGTTGGTACAAACTCGACTAGAACATACCTACACGAAAGTGATTGACAGCGATGTTAAGCACAAAACTTTGATATTGATTTGATAGATCATGGATTATCAAAGTACTCTATATGGGAAAGAACGCTGGCATTGCAAAATTACAGTATCTTTTTCGTGATTAAAAACGACTTGAGGTGAATGCGCATGTCCGAAATGCTCATACCACCTCGACCAAAGCTAGTTCCTCGATTTCTTGTTCCATTTATATTCATCCACCATATTTTACTATTCACATTCGACCTCAAAACGTATAAACATAGGCAATGATTTTGCAAATGACGAATGGCCTTCTCTGCGATATGATATTAACACTTACAACACTCTGGAGATGTAAATGGAAGGATTGCACTACTCTGGGTATATCTGGTTGTCTCTAGCGGTAACTGCCAATTACCTAGCAAAATGCCGATATGTGCCGCTCCTAAAAAGTACAAAAATATTGCCAATATTTTCTATTACGAGCTTCAACTTTGATTACTGTTTGACTCATACGAAAATATTGATACGAACATTTGGAACAGTAGACGTGTTGACAATTTGTTTTCCAGTTGGGCTTGTAAGGACGATCAGAGCATGAAATTATCATGTACCTAAGGTCTTTCTGCAGTGCAGAATTAGTAAGAAAGCTGCTTTTCTAAGCAAATCGCTTCTGAAATGGCTTAACTTCAAAAACATGTGTCAAAACACAGCTCAAATGTCTCTGTTGTCTCGCCGTTAACTGTCGTCTGTCAGAATTTGTACCACCCTGCTGACGCTTGCGCTAAGATGGCCTTAAAACGAAAAGGATGTATGGATAGCTCTTATACCCTTGACAGACTAGAAAGCTCATAAATTACTAGTGTTTCACGTCGTCATAGTCGCCGAATAATCGCCGGTGGTCGTGCATCATCGCCGTGATTTTTAAATATCTTTGGCCAGCTTTTCTGCAATGAATCGCGATATTTGTCATCGAGTCTGTCATTCCGGTACGCCATTCAGACACGTATTTCTGGAATGAAGAAACTGGATTTTGTGTCTTGCCTCCTGCAACAACATCTTTTGTACCAAATTATAAGCATAACGTGTATAAGCAAGCACGAAAAATTGAAAAATCTTTGCTTTACATAAGAAATGACCACCTGAAAATTATAAATCTCCTCGCTTTACATAAGAAACTGACCGCCTGCGCCCGTTCGCGAAAGTTGGATGATACAAACATTGCGAACTTGTAGCACAGTATCGGTTGGCAGAGTACTCTATTTTTGGCAAAGTCGAATTTATTGATGAGGGGTTTTTCCCGAGGTTTTTCCGTAAGTATCCGTGAGATAGGTAGGTATCTATATAAGTGTTTATTTCCATAAATATCTCATAAATAAGCTTGAACCTCGGCTCAAACTATGGTAATAGCTTTTAAACATGCTGCCTAGATTAGGAATATTCCAAAACGTCTGTCGTGAAAAATGTGAAATTTTGCAAAAGCAAGCGAAATGGAAGGTACGTATCGCAAAAGCAGTTGAAAAATTGCAAAAAAAGTTATGATGAGCCACACGATAGGTACAAACATAATGAACTATAACATGCATCTGTCAGTTGCCTTATTGCCACTTGCCAGCCGCGCATATGAACCAGGGCCGCGCTCAAAAGTTGGTTAGACTATAGGACTATGCGATTTTGATCAGGTTGACTGAATCATCAGTCTCTTATTCTTCGTTTCCTCAATTTCTTCCGACTCAATAAAAATTCAACATAGATTTTGACAACAAATAAATATAGTGTGATGTGGTGTGAACATTGCAAGCAATAATTATTTTGTTATTGCTTGCAATGTTCACACCACGCTTTCTTGATTGGATGGAATCTAAGCTAAATACCACCTCACATATCACCTAAAACATGAAATTATCATTATAATTATAGATGCTATTGGCAATAATAGCCCAATACTTTCGGACCATTCGACAATAAAATTTGACATTGACATTTTGGGCAAAAATTGATCGCCACGTTTATTCCTGCGCTACGGCGCATGCTCATAGGCTTATTACGATTTTGCAGTGTGTCACCTCCAAATTTGCAATTGAATGATCATTAATACTCCTGACAGACTGCACCTCAATGATCATCAAGTGTAATGATCATTAACGTTAAATGACGATTGCGAGTTTGGGGGTGACAAAAATTCGCAAATCGTAATGAGCCTATGAGCTTGCGCCGTAGTGCATGAATAAACGTGGCGATCCATTCCCCCCCCCCCCCCCAAGTGTCGATGTCAAATGGGCGAATGGTCCGGAGTATTGGGCTATTATCGCCCTTATTATCCATAATTTTAATATTAATTTCATATTTTCGGTGAGGTGTGAGGTGGTATTTAGCTTCCATTCCATTCAATCAAGAAAGCGCGGTGTGAACATCGCAAGCGGAAACAAAGTAATTATTGCTTGCAATGTTCACACCACATCATACTATCTTCATTTGTTGCCAAAATGTATGTTGAATTTGTATTGAGTCGAAAGAAATGGAGGGAAAGAAGAATAAGAGACTGATGATTTAGTCAATAATCTGATCAAAATCGCATAGCCCCATAGTCTAACCAACTTTTAAGCGCGGCCCTGATTAATGTGCGCGTCTGGCAAGTGGCAAGGCAACTGACAGATGCATGTTATAGTTCATTATGTTCGTATCCATCGTGTGGTTCATTATAACTTTTTTTTGCAATTTTTTTAATTGCTTTTGCGATAAGTAGGTACCTACCTTCCATTTCGCTTGCTTTTGCAAAATTTCACATTTTTCACGACGGATGTTCTGGAAACCTCTATTCTCTCATCAATAAATTCGACTTTGCCGAAGATAGAGTCCAGGATAGAGTACCACCAACCGATACTGTGCTACAAGTTCGCAATGTTCGTATCATCCAACCTTCGCGAACAGGTGCAGGCGGTCATTTCTTATGTAAAGCGAGGAGATTTTCCAATTTTTCGTAGGTACGTGCTTATACGTGCACGCTACAAGAATTATATACCTACCTGTCCCACGGATACTTACGGAAACCCATGTCCTCATCAATAAATTCGACTTTGTGCCTAAAAATAAAGTGCCGCCAGTCTATACCCTGCTGCCTGTTTGCAATGTTCGTATCATCCAAATTCCGCGAATATGTGTGGTTCTTGCTCATGTTTTTGGAATTTTATTTTGGAATATTATTATTATTTTTTTGTACGTGCTTATACGTGCACACTTACGGGCATAATTTGGTACAAGAGATGTTGTTGCAAGAAGCAAGACACAAAATCCAGTTCCTCGATTCCAGAAATACGTGTCTGAATGGCGAACTGAAATGGGGGACTTGATGACAAACGACAGACATCGCGATTCATTGCAGAAAAGCTGGCCAATGGTTTTCAAAAATCACGGCGATGATGCACGACCACCGGCGATTATTCGACGATTATGGCTACCCCTAGTTAATGACCATTAAGGTCCTAAATGACGTTCTAAATGATCATTTAGTGAATGACGACGTGCAACATTGGTCATTTATATCGTAATTTACGCTTAATGATCATTCAGTTTTCCAGTCTGTCAAGGGTATAAGGTGCAGTCTGTCAAGGGTATCAGGTCCTCAAGGCTGACCAATGAGCAAATCGGATTAATTGGTTGCGGCGCCATCTGGTCCACCATATCGATTTCTCCTCGGAAATCTCTTATTAGTGAAACGATTGTCATAAAACTTGGAACTTACTTTTGTCTCGTATGAAAATTCTTATTTCCAAGCTGAGTTTCATGATTCCGCTTCTATCTTGGCCGCCATATCAAAATTTCTCATTAATGGAACGATTTTCATGGAACTTGACATTTACCCCTGTCTTGTAATAATGACCATTCTTATTCTCACGCTGAATTCACTGATTCTTTGGCTGCCATATTGAAATCTCTTATTAGGGGAATGATTGTGATGGAACTTGAAACATCTGACTTCCATCTGACTTTCACTGAGTTCCATAGATTTTCAATGACTTTCACCTAATTCCACGTGATTTCCATTGAATTCCACTGACTTCTACAGACTTCCACTGATTTCCATGGCTTCCCTAGACTTCCATTGACTTCCACGTGATTTCCATTGAATTCCACAGATTTCCACAGACTTCCACTGACTTCCATGACTTCCACGTGATTTCCATTGAATTCCACAGACTTCCATGACTTCCACTGATTTCCATGACTTCCATTGACTTCCACGTGATTTCCACTTACCTCCACGTGATTTCCACAGACTTCCACGGACTTCCACGGACTTCCACAGACTTCCACGGACTTCCACTGTAGTGTACACCAGACTTCCACTGCGGTTTACCCCTCGGAAAGCACTGTCTAGGTACCTACCTACCTGCTGCTTAGAACTCTATCAGGCTTCTTATGCGTATAATATTCTAAGCTAGAGGGATCTTTTCGAGGAGGCCTGTTCTTCTTTGCCAAATGTAAGACAATGACGACTCCGTGAAGCCATCTAAATACATTTTTCGTTGAAATGTTTCTCATCGTTTTCCTTCGAGTTTTCCTTATTTATACTTAGTAGGTAAGTAGCTATATAAGCTTACAGAACAAAAATGATCATATATGTACGGGTAAGACGAGAACCAGATATAAACAGCGACCACTATCACCTGCTAGTAGCAAAAATGTTCAAAGAAAAATCACGAAACAACGCCCGAATAGTTGAGAGATCAACAATAGAAACAGCAGTTATTATAAAATTATCAAGACGTACAAACTGAACGAAGAGAACAAATAAGCAAAAGCAACCATCTAGAGAGAAATAATAGATCTAAATAATAGAAGAAATAACAGAGGACTGAGAAAAAACGTAAATAATGTGGAAGAAATGTGACAAGTTTACAAAGTCAATTTTATTTAGTGTAGGTACAAGGTGAGTCATAGATCTTGAAAATCTATTTTTCCTCGAAAATGCTCGCGAAAACTCTAGGGTTATGAACATGATGTAGTGCAACAAATATCATATGAAATTTTCTGCATGCTTTTTTGGAGAAAACTGCATATTCAAGATTTACGATTCACCCTGTATAGTCACTAAAACTACAAAACACATTCAAAGATTTAAAAACCTTTTTGGTCTGTTGAAAAGAGTTTACTAAAATCTTTGAAAATAACGAAAAAAGAGGGGGCCGAAGGACCACCTTTTGACCCTCCATATTTTCAAAAATACCTGGATTTTTTTCAACATTCTTCTGATACTTTTGAAGCATTTCCCTAACTGCGGTTCAATTTTCTACCCCAAGTTTGCAAACACCCTGTCGAGCACCCTGTATACAACACAAACAACAATATGACAACAAGACTTGAAGCATTCAAGTATCTGTGAAAAAATTCGTTCCGTTAAAACTAAAACCGCACATACAGCGTTTAGACAAGCACATATCCTGTGATGCTCTCGTGGTTGAGTGTTGAACGTCCTGGTTAAGGCTAAAGGATATTTGATGCTATTTGACTTGCCTCGGTTTTGCTTCACAAACATGAAACATTTATAGATAAGTACAGATTTACAGGAATCGAGCTGACCCAAACAAAATAATCTAATAATATATGCTTACGAAGTACAAAAATGCGTTGGATTCCGGTTGATGCAAACCCCCCCAATAACTAATAAGTATTAGATAGTTTATATGTGGAAAGCCGGTGGAAAGGCTAACGTATAATAGGTACACATTCAATAAACATCTTCTGTCAACTATGCTTATTTCCTACTTCTTGAGTTCCGAATAGTACCTACTAAAATAGGCCGAGTTAGGCTTCTTGGTCACAAGGTCTAGGTGGTCATCAATATTTCGAGATTTTAAATGCTGAACCACACGTAAAAATTTCATGGAAGAATTTTTATCAAGAGCGGTAAGGTAACAAGGTTTTCAGCTCTAGGTTGCTCCCGTTCCGAGCGAAATGTGTTTTATCATGGCAGGCGATGTTCAGATTATTTTGGACCAGCATATTGCTATGCTTTTCGATCCACTTTTCTGGAGTAGACCCTTTTATGAGGTCATGGTCTTTGATAGTGTGTGTATAAACCGCGCGTCCTAAGCAAAGTTATTTTTGCAGTCTCTACTCAATACTTATTTACTTTGCCGTACTTTACCGCACTCAATGAAAATTCGTCTACGTGACTTTTTACGTGTGTGAAACGGTTCACTCTTCTTTTTTACGAGACTTTTTCCTAATAATGTTATCAGTAATATTTCGATTTGGAATATTGTGAAAATTGCTGTTGAACTGAGCAATAAAAACTGCTCACTTTGACTGGCATCTTACTCCTAAAAAAGGGATTTTCGTCGAAAAAGGGAAGTCGCAATTTCGACTTCATAAATAATGGAATGAGCGGATGCAAAAATGTGGGAAATGATACACCAAGCGCCAATTTTTCATGTTCTTTTAGAGAGAAAAAATTGAAACAATTTTTGCACTAGCCGAAAAGTCAATTTTTTTCGACAGTAAAGAACGATTACGAAATGGCGACTGATGCTGTTAAGGTTTATGATAGAATGTTGTTCCACCGGCGTCCTAGGGAGAGTCATTATGACTTGGTAAATTTTATCTCTAAGTCTGTGAAACGCATGAAAAGTTGAGGAAATTGTAATGTCGAGGTTGAGCTGCCCCTCTTCAAAAAAAAACCAGTCCATCTCCCCACCTTGCGGTGTGTCTAATAGGAAGCCTCGCCCAAAAAAAAGGTCTTCGCAGCAATAAATCATTTTGGTACATTATTACAAAAAGAACACATAAAACACGTACACACATACATACAATAAGAAGTATCGTTATTGTTTTGTTAGCTTGGAAACTGTTGGAAATTGGTGAAATAAGCGTTGCGAAATCAATCCGTCTGGGTTTATTCCTTGACGGATTCTTACCATTATGGTCTCTTTTGAAAGCTACAAGGATGTACTTTGGTTTGAGCCCATTGGCATTTCCGAAATCCAATAGCTTTCGAAAGAGACCAAAATGGTGAAAATCCGTCAAGGAGTAAACCCAGACGGATTGATCTCGCAACGCTTATTTTACCAATTGAACTCCGTCCTTATTGATGCAAAAAAGGCAATGAAATAAAAAGAGAAACTGTATGTGACACGTAAGAATACCTCTCATCTGCGATTTGCGGTAAAAATGGGAGATTTTTCAACTAGATAGTTTGAAAGTTTGAAAGGCACGAGCAGGGCAAATGTTTGGAATAGGATCTTTTCGACGTAGAAACAAGGGGTGAATAGTTTCATCTCCATCATACCTACTTTACGTTAATACCATTGTTAGCCCAGGCATATCAGGTTTTAACCCGCAACAAATTCCCACAAAGCTGAAATTTGGTATACGGGCCTTGTAAGACCTAAGGAATAACATATTAAAATACTCGGTGGCACACCCTTGTGCGTCATTGGTTGTGGAGGAGGGGGCTAAATATTGCCATTTTAAA
Source organism: Anaspis maculata (assembly GCA_949128115.1). Lineage (NCBI taxonomy): Eukaryota > Metazoa > Arthropoda > Insecta > Coleoptera > Scraptiidae > Anaspis > Anaspis maculata. The sequence goes on from OX421963.1 coordinate 46,088,341, forward strand.
TGCGTAAATGACATCCTGTAGCTTATATAAATGGAAAAAATCACCTCAAGGCTTTATAATATTCGCTTGATGTTTGAATTGTTGATAAGTAGTTTGGGTTGCCTGGAAAAAAAAAGAAGATCGGCAAAATTTATTTTGTTTTTCTCTCAAAAACCTCGAATTGATATCGGCAAGTGTGGTATCGTTTCCAACTAAATCTTGATCTTTGGTATCAAATATGGTGTTTAAAATTGAATAGAAACACGATTAAACAAGTTTTACTGAAAAAACGACGATTTTTGCCATCAGAAATTGTCGTGTTGTAATTTCGGTTTTCGTATGGTTAGAATCATCTCAATTGAGTATTTCCAACAGAATTCATTGTTCCTATTCATTTTATACCTGAAAACGATAAAAACAATGTGTCTGTATTCATTACAAGACCAGAAAATTGATCTGTTATGAAAGTGATTATATGCCCAATTTTCTCCCAAAAATGCATAAAATTTTTGCATTTCTTTTTTTTTTACTGATGAATGATGGAGCGGTTCACGGTTTTTGTGTGTAATACTAAGTGAAGTTCTTCCTCTATCAGAAAATACTAGAAGCTATTGTATCTATCGGGCAATAAATAGAAACATAAAATCATCTATTCTGTAGCCGTTATTCCATTTTCAGAAAAAAAAGTAGGTGTAAAATTTGTTTAATAAAAAATTGATGCTCTGACTTTGTAATATAAATAGGCGTAAGCAATTGATGCTGTTTTTGTCCAAGATTAACATAAATATAGGATTTGTCGGTAATTTTTAATTTAGACAGCTTCAGACAATGATGCCCCTAAATGAAGAAACCACAATTTTTTTTGTAGAGAATCCATTATTTCCGGGATGAGCACTGTGAATATCAACTGTTGTTCACTTATCAGTCTCAATACTTGGGTCTGTTTCGAAAATGGGAAGAAGAACCTATTAACAAAGCTCAGCTTTATTGGCCATCACAAAATATTCTTACATGTTTCTCATTTAAAGATCCAGGAGAGAAAATACACCTTGCGCGTACTATTCACGCCACTATCAAGCAGAAATATTTCATGGCTACCGGAGTCCACTTCATAGGCAACAACATACCGTGTTTCCTTTGAGACCCACTTTATATTGTTAAAATAATTGGTTCGTCCACAGGAACAGTTTTAGAGAAAAGTGTCTGAGTGAATTTTTTGACTAGATGATCAAAGCCCCAAGATCGTAGGAGGCACAGAAGTGTAAGTCCAAATATTTTGATATGTTCTTCCTTAGGGATCATACCAGTTATATATCAATATTCAACTTTGTGCGACATTGCTTGAGGCTTTAAATTCTCACATGGTTTTTCCTGAAATATCCGGGCGACAAATTAACACTCAACCGCCTTTCCCACAGAACTCACCAATCGGAAGAGTTACAAAGGCTCCCTCACACACTTGAGCACTAACGACAAATCTCTCTCGTTCATTTGAAACATATCTTATATCGATCGGATACTCCGTTCACTTGCAGGAACAGCTTGGAGATAGGTATCTCTCTAATTCTTAGAACTTGACCTTACAGGATGGAAATCAAAGGAAGCACGAGGGTGTAAGTCCGAGTATTTTGATATGTTGTTCCGTAGGTCCAATAGAACATATATACCAAAATTCAGCTTTGCGCGAATTTGTTACGGGTTACCACGATTTTTCGACTAAAATGCCTGGGCTATGTACCGTTGAGGGCAGTCCTAGCCCCATAACTCGGCTAGCGTAAACGGGTTTTGTTTTTTTTTGTAAAAAGCAAATATCTGATTATTTCTGTGAAAGCTCAGCTTCATACGAAAAATGCCCACCTCAGGCAGGTAGTAATATAGAGCATTTTGCATAGTATATTATGAGTGGCATGCGCGCACCACTTATTTACAGTTGTTGGTTGCGTCAGAAAAAAAATCATATCTAAAAAACTATAAGTCCTAAATCAAATTTTTTTCTTTTAAAAAATTCTGCAATACTTTGGCTCCAATCGTTCTGCTGGTTGTACCTATATAGAGAACTGTGAAAATAAAAAATTTCCTCGCAGATTGAAAATCATGCTGCATTCATAGCCGATGAAAATGTTTATAAAACTTATAAATAAATAATAAACCATTGTTTCTCAATCGCTGTCACACTGTGACAAAGGTCTGGATATGTACTTCAATTTAAAAAAAAATAGACACAAAGCTTCATTAGATCCAAAGATATGATAATGGAAATTTACATACTATATTTTATTATAAGTAGAAGAATTTTAAATTTTAAGTTTCAATTAATTGTAATACATAGCGACAATGTAACCAGATCCTTGCTATAGGATAACATCCTTAAAAGCAATAAAATTTTGAATTTTGAATTTGATAATGGAAAGGCTGGCATCCATGCGTTTTCTCTATTGAAATGAGTTTAACGAGTTGTGCATTCTTTATTGTTGTTAAAGATCGTTTATATTTGACCGATCATCTTTAAACGTCGTCGGTATCAACCTGCAATAGTTGAGATTCGATTAGCGAAAGAATGAACTGGATATATTGAACCGTTCAAGAGATACGGAAGATTTAGGTGAATTTTGTTCAGAAACGAGGAACGAGAAACGAGGAAAAAATAAATAAAAAAAAATAACCACGGAAAAAATATAAGCGGCCACAAATAGCCTCCGCCACTACGTCTGGCGAGGCTTAAAAAATGAAAAAACTGCTAGTGGGTAACTCTGGCAAATAACTAATCCGTGCAATATCTGCTATAAAACTCAAAGATCTCCGCCTGTAGGCGGCTTTCCTCAGCTTTGATGTTTCATACTTTTTCATATGAAAAATACCCACGTGAGTACCTGATGAGCAGGTTTCTATCGTATATACCTAGCTAGCCCAGGTAAAAGTAACTTCTCTAATCGCCTATCTATCTTACGAAGGCAGTAAAGGAACTTATTGTTTTGAAGAGTAAAAAAAATTCGAATATACGCGGTCAAAACTCAAGACTGAGAAATGTGCAATGTTAGACAACTCAGTTCAATCTACTCGTACTTCAATTGGTTCTAAATATAATGGAGCCTGGGGGTGAATAATTTATTAGTAGAAAGAAATTAAAAGTCGAGGTGAACTTTCCATCGTCCTTTTATAGATTTCCTCACAACTGCTTGGTCGAATATCATCTAGATGGCGCTAGAACTAAGAAAGTGAATAAGTAGGTATGTACAGTCTATGGGTAGTATTAATAAAAAATAAGCATTTGCATAGATTTCATAGGCGTTGCTAGAGAAAATCTGCTTAGCAACTCCTCAAAAATCTAAGCAAATGCTTATATACTTATTTTTTATTAATATTACCCTATTTGTTTCAAGTTCACCGTCAATGCGAAGGTGTTTGCACCACAATGGATTTAAAAAAATAGACTGTACCCGATTGCAATTTTTATAAAAGGCCTTCATTTGATAATATTTCGATTTTGAACGGATGAAATTATCAAGCCTATCAAGCTCTTGAAGCGATCATGATTTTTCGTCATTTTTTTTTACCTATTCTGGATGTCGGATAGGACATCGAAAGTCGGCAAAAATATTGAGTCTATACAACACAAAAACACAACACAGAAAAACGAGCGGGGTATTTAGTTTTGAAGCGTAGCACCTCTACCACCTTATGCGACTCGGAACTGGGTACCTACCTATATGCAGCTGAAAATAGTGAAAATGTCAACATCGCTCTGCACCCGGTTGCAGGTGGTGGTTGGTCGGTAAATTGTAGTAAAAGTGTTTTCTTTGCATAGCAGGTTTCACATAAAAAGTATCAGCTCGCCTTAGTTCTCCCCTTGGAACATTAATGGACATCTTTGACAGAATAAAGGATGTATGGAACGAGCCATCCAGATAACCCTTAGGAAAAGCAAAAAGTCCAGATTTCTGCGTGCGGACATCAAAGGGCATGCAATTCAGACTTAGATAGCTATGATGTCTGTGAAAATCCAGTTTAGCTTAGGACTGTTCAAGGGGACTGTTTGATAGTTTCATATGAGGTGCTTTCCTTTTACCACCTAAACTAAGTATTATATTGTTACGAGCGGCGATCCCGTACATATTGGTAAACACTTGATCTTTCTGGATTCTTCCATTCACCATTCATTATCGCAGTGTAGAAGCCTGGAGTGATCTGGTGCATTCCAGAGCGTTCGTGTATGTGAAATTGAATGGAGACTCGAATGCCTGATCAGGGCACATCTGTCCATTTTGGCGGAGGCGCCGTCCAGAACCCGCCAGAATTATACGGGTAACGTGTGTAATTATTCGGGAATGGTCTAGAAATCGCATATGCCGGGCCTCTATGGAATTTGCTGGAAGTATACAGAACGTTCGGGAACACTATTCGGAGGCCTTATAAAGGGTGTCCGTTTTTCGAGGCTAAGCATGGGTATCTCGCTTATCTTGAAAGATACAAAATCGGTTAAATTAGGAAAAGTTGCGCATTTTCATGACGATCAATGATCCAAAAAGAAATTTGACGTATCGATTATAGTTTTTGAGATATCGTGAAAAAACAGAAATTTGAATTTTTGTTTTCATTTTTTATTCAAAAAACGGTTGAAGGTGGCCTTTTCTAATCTAGACATTGTCATAGCACTTTTTCAAGGGGAATTTAAAGCTGCCAAAATCTTTATTCGAGCTTCCAAGGCAACCGAGGTACGACATTCAACTTTTTTCTCTAATGGGCGCCATATTGGATTTTGATATTTTTGAATACGGTATTCTTTTCTGGTTCCAACGATGTGCCACATGTCACTGTTCAATAAATGTTTAACATTTACGTTTTTTTTTATTGTCGGTGCTGATTTTGTTTCCAAAGCACTCTTTGAAAAATAAAATTTTTTTTTGCTCAAAAGCATGACTTCAACAGTGAAATGAGACACATCGTTGTAACCAGAAAAAAATATTGTAATGAAAAATGTCAAAATTCAATATGGCGCCCATAAGAGAAAAAGAAGTTGAATGTCATATCTCGGTTGTTTTGAAAGCTAGAATGAAGATTTTGACAACATTGAATTCCCCTTGGAAAAGTGCCTTCACAATGTCTCAATTAGAAAAGGCTACCTTCAACCGTTTCTCAAATAAAAAATAAAAACAAAAATTACAAATTTCTGTTTTCTCTCGATATCTCAAAAACTAAAACTGACAAGTCAAATATCTTTTTGGATTATTGATCGTCATGAAAATTCGCAACATTTTTCTAATTTAACCGACTCTGTATCTCTAAAGATAAGCGAGATACTCATGCTTAGCCTCGAAAAACAGACACCCTGTATAAGGCATCAGCCGGCAGCTTGCGGCAGTATTGAATTGGAATGCGAAGTGGTAACGCGAGCGAAACAAGCGAAGTACCTGCGAAATAATTCCAAGTAGATAATTGTTGGCGTTATTTATTGATTGTAGTACGCAGAAATAAACAGAGTGTGTTTTAAATCAATAGTTTCAATAGAGTATTATACTTTTAAAAAAATATTTTTTTTTATGGAATCAAAAACTATATTGGAAAATAACTGACCCGTATTTTTTCATTCAGCCAAAAATCGTATCGTTTGGTTGCAATAAATAAATGAAATTCCTATATTGTGCCTATTTCTGACGTCATTTACACAGGCGGTATAGGCGGTGACTCGCTGTGACGTCAGAAATAGTTGAAGTTTTTTATTTATTGCGCCCAAACGATACAGTTTTTGACTGAATAAAAAAACACGGGTCAATTATTTTTCAATGAAGTTTCCATTTCAATAAAAAAAAATTTAGTATAATACTCCATTATATTCGAACCCGTAAGCGAGATATCGTAACAATATTCTGACCTATAGTTGCTAGTGGTGTTTCACTTTCGCTTATGTGATTTATCGCTTTTTCTCTCTCTAACTTAGGTCAGATCAGTGAATTCTGTGGTGAAAGGAAAGCGCCTATGGTAGAGGTACAGTCATTTTTCATTAAAAACGCGTACAAGGTTTTAACACGGAGTGTACTGATTTGATTAATTTTGGCCAGTGTCACAGTGACAAGGTTATGGCCAAAATTACTCAAATCTAAGTACACTTTGTGTCAAAAGCTTGACGCGTTTTTCATGGGCAACGACCGTACACATCTTTGATATTAAGCTGGGCTTTTGGAGGGATAATCGGAAGCATGTTCTTAATAACAAAAAACCCAAGTTGTTATAGCGTTGATATCAGCTGTTCGGACCAACCCAAGGACCAACCTTTAACTCTTTTTCTTATTTGAACAGAGGAGTAACAATCAGCAGTCATATAACAACAATAACAGTGCCAGATTTAGGCTTTTATTCAGGGGGTGCAAAATCCAATTTTGCCGCCCCCCATCGATATGCGAGAAGCGAAGGGCGGCCTGGGGCCGAGGAGGCCCCGAGTATAGAGGGACTATTTGAGCAGAATACCCCCCTTCCATTTCCCATAAATTTTTTACAGCATAAAAACATACAAATTACTGGGTCGACTGCCTGTCACCCATCATGCGCGCTGTTCCGCGAATCTGTTTTGAGATGTATTATCGTTTTTGGGAATTCTATTTGAATACTTCCATGAAAGATGAAAAGCAAAATAATGCTTCCATCAATTTTTTGTATTCATATGAAATTGGACCTATTTTTGCCGCCCCTTCATTTTGCCGCCCAGTACATATGCCCCGGTTTGCACCCCTCTAGATCCGGCGCTGAACAGTGCTAACCTAGTCGGTAGCACGGTGAGCTCGGCCCCGCTTTCAAAGGCGAGGGTCCCGGGCTCAAATTCGCAATGGGCCAGATGGACTTTTTCACGCGTCCCTTAGTACTGGGGCATCTACTATCGTGCGGTGATGCCCCGGGAAGAGGGATGAAACGAGAAAGCCATCGAAACAAAACCCCACTGATAAATCCTACACTGATCCAAAGATGTGAATCTTATTGTACTTCTTCGTTGTTATCGTCATCATTGTTATCGTTATAGAAAAACCCCACGGAAAAACCTGCTAATAACCTAAATAACCTCTAGTAGTTGATGCAGGGCAAAAAAAAACATTGCTTAGATTTTCACAATATTTTTAGCCAAGCGATCGCTAATGTTGGCTACAACATATCAAAAATTCAGAGAATTTAACCGGGAGCCATTTTCCATAGGAATCGTGCGGGATCCTTTCAATATGGCAGCCAAGATGGCGGTGGAATCATGTTTAGCATGAAAATAAGAATGATCGTACTGGGCAAGGATAAGTTTCAAGTTCCATGGAAATCGTCCCATTAATAAGGAATTCCAATATGGCAGTCAAGATGGCGGCAGAATCATGAAATTTGGCTAGGAAATAAGAATGGCTAGAAAATACGAGACAAGATTAAATTTCAAGTTTCATGGTAATCGTTACACTAATGGGAAATTTCAATAAGGCAGCTAAGATGGCGGCAGAATCATGAAATTCGGCTTGAAAATGTGAATGATCGTACGTACTAGACAAGGAAAAGTTTCAAGATTCATGACAATCGTTCAACTAATAAGAGATTTCAATATGGCGGCCAAGATGGCAGCGGAATTATTAAGCCAATCTGCCTATTTGGTCCTTGAGGATCTAAGCTATCTATCGGATAAAGTTCAAGGGCTGTAGTATATAGGTTCATTCCCCGAGGAGAAGTTCAACTTACTTCTTCTAAGTGCACAGGATTTTTTTTTTTGATAATAATGATAACTATACATGGATAACAAAAACAGTGCCCAATGGCTACCCTTGAGCACATCAGCTACCCATCGAGAAAAGTTCCAATGCTCTTCCTTCGATCCCCCCTCTCGCTAACATCGAAGACATTTAAGCCCTTGCAATGTAATGCGCAAAAAGTTAACGTTCCTAGAAATCAGTGATCTTATTTCTGAAATTTAAACAAACATTACAGTTCCGGCGGTAATAATCTAGCAATTGATCCGCCATAAAGAAAACATCAAAAATTCAAAGAAACCGGCCATAATATAAGCGTCATTACTCTATGCACCACCAAAACACACGCCCGTAGTGAGTCGTACAGCTTTTCAATTGCGCCGAGCCGTAGCTTTGCGGTCGTTTTGAAAAATTATTAACTTATGATCCGGGGGTCGTATCGAAGTCGAGTTTTTGTTGTCAAAAAAAAATTCAAATTATTTTCTGAATATAACCCCGCACATGTGGTGATGTATTTCCATGAGAATATGTACTTCTCCGCATGTCCTAATTTCTTACATGCAAATGTGAAATTCAGCAATTAATCCGCGACGCCGCCGTACACTCAAATGTTATTATTGTGATTGTTTATCGTTATTTCGGCTAGCTTTTTCTTGGTTCGTGTACCAAGACCATGAGTTACTCATATTTGAGTTAAAAATTTTTGTCAAGCATTCCGTCCCGTTCAGAGAAGAAGATTCCAAGCGCCAGCAAACAACGAATAATCATTTGCGGCCGAGCCGCAGCTTCGGAGTCATTTTCAACCAGCTTGAAAATTAAATGTTCATACGAGACAAGATGTTTCAGGTTTCATGACAATCGTTCCACTAATGGGAAATTTCAATATGGCGGCCAAGATGGGGGTCAAATCATGAAATTCAGCTTAAAAATAAGAATGTTTACACAAGACAAGAGTAAGTTCCAAGTTTCATGACAATCCTTCCACTGATAACAGATTTCAAGATGGCGGCCAAGATGGCGGCGGAATCATGAAATTCAGCTTGAAAGTAGGAATGATCATACGTGGCAAGGGTAAGTTTCAAGTTCCATGAAAATCATTCCACTAGCAAGAAATTTCAATATGGCGGCCAAGATGGCGGCGAAGTCAAGAAAATTAGCTTAAAAATAAGAATGATCATACAAGACAAGGGTAACTTCCAAGTTTCATGATAACCGTTCCACTAATAAGATATTTCAATATGGCGGCCAAGATGGCGGCGGAATCATGAAATTCAGCTTAAAAATAAGAATGATCATACAAGACAAGGGTAACTTCCAAGATTGATGAAAATCGTTCCACTAATAAGTAATTTCAATATGGCGGCCAAGATGGCGGCGCGACCAATAAATTCAATCAGCCCACTGGCCACCCACCAGGACCTGAGCTACCATTGGAGAAAGTTCCAGGGTTCTAGTTTCATTCCTTGAGGGGGAGTTCAACTTCTTAGAAGTGCACAGGAAATTTTTGTTTTGTGATAATAATAATGATAATTATGAATGTATAAAAAAAACAATGCCTCTTGGCCACCCTTGGGGACATCAGCTATCCATTGGAAGAAGTTCCAAGGCTCTAGCTTGATTCCCCGAGGAGGAGTTCAACTTCTTAAAAGTGCACAGTAAATATCTGTTTTTTGATAATAGTAATGATAACTATGCATGGATAAAAAAAATAATGCCCATTGGCCACTCTTGGGGACATCAGCTATCTATCAAAAAAAGTTCTAAGGCTCTAGCGTTATTCCTCGGGGAGGAGTACAACTTCTTAATTTCTACACGGACAGACAGACAGACGGAGAGACGGACGGACAGACAGACAAACCGGCCATATAAGGGTCATTTTCTCACGAAAATGCGCTAAAAATTCATAACTATTGACCCGTACCCAGTGCCGCCGAGAGGGTGGTTCAGAAGGTGATATATCATCGTAGTCCGGATGCTAGTTGCATAAAATGGAATGAACCTTGCATTTTTTGATGAGAAGATGCTACTTGGTGGAAATGTTCTTTGCATCATACTCTTCTGATCCAGAAAGGTAGCCATCAGCGCCATCCATGCCGGCAGCGTATACAGGGTGGAACAGAAAAAAAAGTTGTAAAATTATATTTAAATAACCGAAGCATGTGAAGACGTGTAATTTACCACATACATTAACTGTTTTATGCTCATGAAGTCACAGCAAATTGTTCTTGATTATCTTGAACCGTCTTCGAAATGTAGGAGAAAAGCAGAAAAAAAACAAAATAAACACTCTTTTTTCCATAAATAAGTGATTCTTAGAGATATTAGCACAATACTTGGTATTTCTACAAAAAGTATTGTTAGAAATGATATGAGCTGGGTAGCCAATTCCTAAGCCAACTATTTCTAGAAATACAATTGTCAACTTTTTTTTCCTCTTTGAGCACCATCTTGAATCTGCCCTGTGAGGCATCGTTGAAAAAGTGATTGGTTATTATGATAATGGTAATATGTAATCATTGCATCGTAAAAACAACCTCCTCATCACAATTTAGTGACCTCTTCGGCGGGAAAGAATTGCCATTGACGTATTTTTTGGCGTTTCAAAGCTTTAGTGCCCATGATGGCATTTGCAACATCTGGAATAGTAAAATATGTTACGCATTATGAACCTTATGTACTTTGAGGTAGCCTACCAAGTTTTGCAATCATCAATTGGAAGGTTTGTTCTTAAAAGCTGTTTAAACAAAATTTGTTTATTTTTTTAAGGAAAAAGCAAAATATTGGATCTTTCACCCTTATTTGATCCCTCGTTGAGGAAAGCCTTAAACCGAAAGTCTCCAAAATTTTCATGCTAATGGTTCACTGAGAACTGCTCTTCAATGTGTAGTTGTCAAAATCTGCATAGTTGCGTTCAGATTTCAGACAGAGAGCGACAAAGAAGTTCATGCAGTGAAACATGACAGAACTTTCAATGCAACGGAAAAATCCCGGAAATGTCCCTTTTAGATAGGCTTCCCACAGTAGGTACACAGGTTCTGTAAGACTCTCAAGGCTTGAAACATTACTAACTTAAGGCTCTAACAGTGTACCAAATTGCACATTTATGTTATAAAAAGCAAGGTCTCCAGACAGCTTTCAGTCTAGCTCTGGACTAGTTTTTTCTCGACTGTAATTTATGTCTTTTTTTACTGCATGAACTTCTTTGTCGCTCTCTGTCTGGAATCTGAACGCAACTATGCATATATGCGCGAATATACGCGCGAATATGAATATGAATATGCATTTTTTGACAACTAACCATTGAAGAGCACTTCCCACTGAACCATTATCATAAAAAATTCGGAGACTTCCGGTTTCAGGCTATCCTCAGAGAGGGATCAAGTAAGGGTGAGAGACCCAATATTTTGTATTTTTCATAAAAAACGACACAATTTTGTTCAAACAGCTTTTAAGAACAAACTCCTCAATTGATGATAGTGAAACTTGGTAGGCTACCTCAAAGTACATCAAGGTTCATAATGCGTAACATATTTCACCATTCCAGATGTTGCAAATGCCATCATGGGCACTAAAGCTTTAAAGAGCCAAAAAATACGTGAATGACAATTCTTTCCCGCCAAGAGGTCACTAAATTATGATGAGGAGGTTGTTCTTGCGATGCAATGATTTCAGGTTACCATTATTATAATAACCAATCACTTTTTCAACGATGCCTCACAGGGCAGATTCAAGATGGTGCTCAAGAGGGAAAAAAAGTTGACAATCGTATTTCTGGAAATAGTTGGCTTAGAAATTGGCTACCCAGCTCATATCATTTCTAACATTACTTTTAGTAGAAATATCAAATATTGTGTCAATTTCTTGAAGAATTACTTATTTATGGAAAAAAGAGTGTCCTTGTTTTTATTTCTGGTTTTCCTCTACATTTCAAAGACGGTTCAAGGTAATCAAGAACAGTTTCCTGTGACTTCATAAGCATAAAATAGTTAATGTATGTGGTGAGTTACACGTCTACACATGTTTCGGTTAATTAAATATAATTTTCCAACTTTTTTTTTCTGTATCACCCTGTATACGCCGCCGGCATGAATGGCGCTGATGGCTACCTTTCTGGATCGGAAGAGTACGATGCAAAGAGCATTATTTCCACCGAGTGGCATCTTCTCATCAAAAAATGCAAGGTACTTTCAACTAGCATCCGGACTATCGGGGCCCGGAGCCCCGTGGGGGGCCCTTGAGCGTGAGTTAATTTTCTTCTTGGTTCAACTAACAAAAAAGTGAAAAAGTTGAAAAACCCAGGAACAAAATTCTGATTTTTATACTGCCTGCTTGAAGTAGAAGAATTCATTTTAAAAAATGTCACAAATTCAACGAAAAGAAATTTCACACTGGCAAAAAAAGAAGAAATTCACAGACAAGCTACTGCTTTGGTGGATATAGGATTTCGCACGATAAGCTAGAAAAGCTCTTGTTTAGAATTGAACAAGCAATTTTTTTTTCGTCGTTCTTGCTTTACTTGGTGGAAATACGTAATACACGAGGTAATACATATTTGAGTATTATTATTTTATTTATTATAAAAAAATCTCGGCTGCGGCGTCCTTGTGCTCGCTTCGCTCGCGGGATCAAGGGATTTTCAAGAAGGGGGCCCGTAAGTGACATCCAACATCGGGGCCCGGCGAAGCTCTCGGCGGCCCTGCCCGTACCTCACACCGATGTGGAATTTTTGTTGAAATAAAGTTCAAATCCTCCTTTGAATATAACTCCGCATAATTACGTATTATTGTAAAATGATAAGATCGGGTACTTCTTTGCATGTGATAACTTTCGAGATCAGGCCGGCTTCTGAAATGCAGCATTCAACGGCGATGCCGCGCCACACTAAATTGTTATTACATATTGTAATTGTTTATCATTATTTCGTCGAGATTTTTCTTGGTTCGGGATACAATGTCATGAGCCACCCATTGGAGTGAAAATTTTTCGTAAAAACCTTTCCGTCTAGGACTATATTCTGTGACGGATGGACGGACGGACAAAGCGAGGACAAAAGCGCTTTCCCGTTCGGAGAAGAGCGCTAAAAAAGGATGGAAAAATGAAAATTGAATTGGCAAGTAGGAAAGGTAAGTGTAAAATTACTAACTTTTCTTTGTTACTGTTCTTTGTTAAACGGTAGCTAATGCTGGAGAAAAAATGCAAGTTTTTTTGCAGTTTATGCAGCAAAAACTAAAACTGAACTTTCACTCCAACGAAGAATATTGGTACCAGATTGGTCGATTCCGAACAGCAGTCAAAATTCACCACTCAAATGCCTAGATTCTTAGTTTAAAGTGGAAGTTTAGTTTCAACTTGCGCTATATAAATTCATAGCATAAATCTCCCATAGGTACATTTCAAACTATTAACGACTTGTTTTTTCGCTAATGCTAATCGAATATTACTTATTACTGGCTCGACGACATCTAATGCATTTGAAGACGATCGAAACCATAATAAACAATTTTCAACAACAAATATAATATTACGTCCATTTTTCAAGTTTTGTCTGAATGGAAGAGCTCTAAGAACGTCCAGCAGCAGTTCCGCTGATGAATCCGGCAAGATCTCGAACGGCTCCGCCGCCAATTTTACGGGTTTGTGGCTTACCTCTTGTTGGAGTCTCCAGGTTTGTGGCTTACCTCATGTCGGAGTTTCCGGGTTCTTGGCTCACCCTCACGTTGGAGTCTCCGGGTTTGTGGCTGTATCCACTGAGTCAAAGTCTGCAGCTAATATCCTGATTGGTCGAACATAAAGGAGTTCGTCTTTTTACTAATCGAGTCTCATCTATTTCGTTCGGCTCGCACCTTTTGCATTTGGGGGAAAAGGTCGCCTATAGGTGAACAGCTATAAACAATTTTTAACAACAAATATGTACATCTCCAAGTAGGTAGCTACTTATTAGCAGATTTTCACATTTCAAGTGTCTTTCTTTATGTCCCCACTCACTTGCAACCCAGTCGGACAACACGGTTGGCGCGTGTTGGCCGTCAGATTGACGCGTTGTTTTGCTTCGCTCAGTATTCATTCAAATAACATCATTCATCATACTAACACAATGCTAACACTATCCCTGATATTATATTCGTTGTTGTGTTGGTTTCTTTACCATCCAACGCCGAGCAAAATCGCAATTTCAAACTCGCTTGAAAATTGGCCAACCTGCGGGGTGGAACCACGAACACTCAACAATTGTCGATCTCGACAATTTTCCGTTTCCTAAAGGGTGAAGGGTGCAGAGGGGAAACGGGAAATTGTAGAGATCGACAACTGTCGAGTGTTCTTGGTTCCACCACTGGTTGGGCGACAATCACACACCAACCAGACCAACATTTGGCCAACCCACCCGTGTTGTCCGACCGGGTTGCCACTGACTGGCATCTTTATTATTAGTGGAACGATTTTCATTAAATTTGGAGCTCATCACTATCATCACGTCAAGCTGGTTTGTTTCGTTTTTTTTTTGTATGGGAAAAAAACTTTTCACAAACTACAAGATTCATTAAACTATTGATTTAATACGTTTTCACGAGCTCGCCTACATTGACGCCGAGTTCATTTCTATACTCGTTATTACCTTTTTTTTGAAGTAAATCATTTTGTTGGGCGAGGCTTCCTATTAAACATACCGCAAGGTGGGGAGATGAACTGGTTTATTTCAAGCTATATTGTTATCGAATGTTTTACGGCAGAAATTTTTGATAATCCAAGTATTCCACTAATTTATTTTTCACTTATCAAAACAATGCAGACGGCGCTTTTCTTCTAACATGCGCCTATGAAATCGACTTGTCCTAAGAGATGTTTGCAGTTAACTTTTTGCCATGGCATTTAACCGTAAATTAACCTTAGGACTGGTTGATGAAAATACTGGGTCTAACTAAGAGGAAATCCTTTCATCAAAGTTCGAAACGTTTTATCAGCAGAATTTGTGACTTTGAAATCTTGACCTCGTGAGAATTGCGACCGGACAAATGACACGGAATATTACAGTGCACGATTTTGTGTAATCTTAGTAAACCAATTCGATGGCAACTCATCAGTCAAAACGTAGACGCAATTTTTTCAAATCCCAGTAGCTACCTAATACCTAATACCGATTTACTTTTACTAAACTGTTTTGTCAATCTTGTTTCCAGTCTTGTCTAACTAGTATAAAATTATTAAACATGCTGTATTGAGTTCTAATGGTTAGGCACAGAGCACAGCAACTGGTGTGTGGGAATAAAAAATGCAAAGGGTAGATAAATAACCAACAGCTTCAACGGGAAATGTAATTATGTACTCAATTGGTTTTAGAGGCTTCTTCGACCCTGACGGCATATTTTTGTAGGTAGAGGTATATAATCACGAAATGGTAAAATATGATCGATTAAAATTAAGCGAGTGTTGCCAAAACAATCTTAGATATTATTCTAACAACAATAATAACATGCAGGTACTTATATAATATATTGTTACGTAATGACATTAGAGTTGATAATAGAGTAGCAAAGGGGCCTATATAACAATTTTCAGATCATCATAAGAATGAAAATACAAAATCGGCAACCGCACTATGCGGTGCTGACATCAAAACTGTACCTATCGTTTTGACTTTCTTCCAACCTTTCTTACCAAAGTCATTCCACAAATTCAATGTTACTCCATTTATCTGCTTAGATGTTAAAAGAAAGCGATTAAATTAATACTCTCGAATAAATATTCCATTTTGCGTATACGTTACTTCAATCAAGTTCATTGACAGGTAGAGGGTAGAGTTCTGACGTCATTGGATATGTTATTATTAAGCCCAGCTCGCAACAAATTGGCCGAAAGGTAGATTATCTAGTCTGAGAGAGGTATAGCCCGATTGATGGAATCTTTTGCGGTCGCGAACGGAAGTTTTTGAAATTTTGTTTTGATACAGATCAGATCATATTTTTTTGCACAAGAACGATTTAAAAATAGTATTTTTCGTTTAAGATATTTTGTTCATTTCTAACTACAATTAGCTTTTTCCGTTAATGTGTACCATATTGCTTGTTTTAGAAAACCTTTTATTGTAGGCAAAGTACTTATAGGAATAGGTATACATGCCCGCCTTATTAGCGTAATTTTTTATCAGTGATGCGTAACTTTAATAAATTTCCAATTACGTCGTCTTAAAATAATTGAGCTCCAACTATAGCCTTAAGTGGCCCATACACACGCATGCAAGTGCTAAGACTTACCTGCACAGGTCTAGGCTCGCATGCAAGTATCAGTGTGTATGTGTCAAAACTGACGGCGCGTTCAGTTCTAGGCACGGCTCGAAGCGAATCTGTCAACGACTGATTTTTAGAGCAAGTGCGAAGGTGAGTGTGTGTGTGTATGTTCAGATTTCCCTTCGTGCCAAGCCCAGCTGGACATATTCTGCATATTTTTGTATCACTCAGCGGCAGGATCCTCAAAAATGGCAAGATGGTCCAGAAAGCAAGAAGCCGTCCTGAGGGAGTTGATTGAATTATGTAAATAAAATTATTTTTTGTTCATTTTGACAGCTTTTTAACCTCGTTTTTGACTGAACTGACAAATCTTGACGCACTTGTCTGAATTTCGGCCTGAATAGTGTGTGGTCAAAAACACGTTTCGAACTTGCGCGCGGACTTACCTGAACGTGCTTGCTCGCGTGCTTGCATGCGTAGTGTATGGGCACCTTTAAGTACACCTGTACGTATTCAATGAAATTTTATCGCAGCTTATTACTCAATTTGTAGCCTTATTTAGTCTTGGGTTATTCCGTAGCTCCTCCAGAAAAAAAATTGGCGGAAGGATTTTCAAAAGAACTAACTCATGACAAAGCGATCGGATTTATAGAGACAAATCTATAATGAAAGCAAAAGTTGTAGGTAGGTACCTAATGATTCGCGAATCCGCGTCATCAAAAACTTTTTGTTGGTGTTTAACTTTTTACTGTTCCTCGAGCTATTCCATTATCTACTACCTACGTAGGTACCTACTTGGGTAGATTTTTAGATACGGGTATTAGGTAGGTACTTAATTACTAATTAGATGTGTATATATTTTCCGGGGAAAAATCTAAATAAGTAGGTACCTAACGTGAAACAATCATAAACAGATCAAGCAGCGTTTTACAGTACCTACCTACCAGCGTAGAAGACAACAAAACATTGAGGTAGGTACACCAACGTCTCAGGTGAACATCGTATGATTGTTTTGATCGTTTAGATCCTAATCTACTGTGAAGTGCTCCGGTGTGCCAGTACCTATTCTCACGCCACAAGTAATTGGGTACTACCTTATTTCAAATATGTATACCTACTTACTTATTATTGAACCAATGCAACCCTCAGAAAAAATGTATAGGTTCCTGGTTGATGCGTAAGGAATTGAAATTTCGAAAAATATTTTGGAAAGAGTAACTTCTTCGTAGATGGGTCACTTATTAAAAAACCAAATGTTGGGTGTTGCTATTCCACGAGCAATTTCGGTGATATGGTTGATACCGAGATTCAGCATCTGCCACTTCTATAGTTTTGTCATCAATGAGGTCGAGGAGGTCAAAGAGGTGAAACAAAAATCGATTTTAGTAGTGATTTCGAGGAGATCTCAGCTGTTCAGCTAATGCATGGTATCACCAAGCACGATTCAGTCACGTTTAGATGAATGATTTTTTTTCCCTGGAGAGGTCGTTTTTTATTATATAGAAACAAAAGTATCTGCGATAATGAGCTATAACAGACTCTCAGACAGATTGACTAGTAGTGATAGTACAAACAGAATCTCGATTAAGCTATAACTAAGCTAAGAAATAACTAGGCGTTCGATGACCACTTTACTTTTACCCCATTCTAATAGGAGCTCTCAGTGTGAAAATGTTTATTCAATACAGGTTTCCCAAATTGAGCGTCTCTTTCTGGCCCGTGACGTCACGTTCGATTGCGCAGTAAATCGTCGCAGTCCTAGTGTGCCAACATTGCCCCGATTCCATAAGCGAACGTGTACTTTGATGGTGATATTATTGGTATTTATACAGTTTTCACAAGTAGTTATGGAAAATAAATGTTGTGGGCCACTATGCAAGTCCACAAGTTATACAGCGAATGTGTCCCTAAGCATGGATCCATAAATACGACGTGACACTCGAAGAAGCAAAAAGAACCACAAGCCCTTCAGCGTTATAATAGTAGGGAGCTTCCTGCTTAGTTCATCAAGTATCAATAATTCAAGGGTACACTTGGCCACATTTTTGCATCAAACACTTCAAATTTATAATGATGGCCATAATACACCATGAAAAATCTTAAAAGTGGGACATGGGACACGCATTTACCTGGGCCGCTATTCTTGAATCGTGTGAGATAAGTCCCTGGGAGTAAAATACATTCCGCAGTACACTGATGTAGCGAATGTTGCCTGAAATCGTGGTTTTTAGGCAACTTTCGTTACAGAAATCGGTACAGAAGTGTAGTACGGATTATATAAAACTCTCAGGGACTTTTCTTACACGATTCAAGAATAGTGGCCCTGTGCTTTCTGCGCACGTCCATATATCGTTGATATATCCATTCAAAAAATAGTTGTATACGCGCATCAAATGCCTCTCTGGCAAATTCTTCTCTGCGGAATATTCATTTGCAATATTCATTGAGAAGTTCGTTGTATTTTTTAACGACTTTCCCAGCATGGTTGACTTCAAAATTCAAAAAAAAAACGCACTTTTAACACGGCGGAGCAATGTAAATACAAATGGCGCGATCACGCATGGCACACTGTGCGCAGAACGTGCCGAAAACAGCTGCGCGGAATCGCGGATTCTCCATCTCTCTTTTGAGGAAACCTGTATTATTAGTACCTACGAAATAAAAATGCATGAGAAGTTACCTGGAGAGATAGGCACAGGTAAAGTTTTACATGGAGGCGTGAAGGAACTCTCCTCTAGTATACAGGGTGTTAGGTGCTGGCTGTTACTAACTTCAAGGGATGATTTCCTATTAAAAATGAAGTCGAGATTTAAAAACTCATGGTTCTAAAATGCTTCCTTAAAAAGACACAGGGTACTGTAGTCCAGTCAAATTAGGCAAAAATCGGGCCAAACCGGAAATAAATTCGGAAGTTGACAAAATTTCGTGGATCGGTGCAGAATTCAACATAGAATAACATACTGAAATTCCCGAAAATTCTAAGGCTTGGATTTTTTTTTAGGACCAATAAAAGAGCGCCATTCTTGGAAGTTTTCAATTTTTTCTGAATAACTTGTAAACTATTACCTTCAGAACATCAATACTCGTGAAGTAAATGTAGCCCGTTGAATTCCCAAGAGATCAGTACTCAACTCATTACTTTCTGGTCCGTGGACTTTGAGATACAGCGTCTGCCGGAACGCAGTGAAAATCACTCAAAAATTATTTCCGGATTTTACACAACAATTTACATAGTGTCAGTTCACGGGTTGTAACATGGACAGCAAATGTGCGGATTACAATGTGTTTTACATGATTGGAAAGCCAATTCAACATTCAGTATCACACTTTTGTCTAGAAGTCGCCAACTTCAAAATGGTACTTTTCCTCGACCTTTGTCTTTGAAATCGATACTTGATGTTCCGAAGAATCCCCAAAATCAATTTTTTCATACCATGTCATTTGCTTAATTTTCTAAGTAGGGCAAAACCATCCATGGAATATATAAAGAATTGTGTGAATACCAAAAAAATAACATGTTACGGGATCTTTTTCCTAGTGATGGTTCCTGAGTTATATGGATTGAAAGACTAAAATCAAAATCAAACTCTACATGGCAACATTTCAAATAGGTAATGAACATCGGCTATTCATGACCTACCTACTAAATTAGGATGACTTTATTGGCTTTACCTACTATACGGGGTTTGAGTGCAGGTGCATTTCTACCACAGAGTCGGAGTGACATTCTTTGGGCAACTAGGTGGTAGGTTTATTGTGGGTTTGAGCCGAGATTTGAGCAACTATGTAGGTAGGTCTATTGTGGGCCATGGCATGAGACCTATTTCTTGGACACTTCTTCATGTACCTACCTACCTATAGCCGCAAAGCACAATAGTGACAGTTGATAATGGCTTTTGTTGAAAATAACTTATTGACACTGATTTTAAAAATCGATGTAATTAATAATAATAATAATAATAATAATGTTTATTCATGACTTTTACAGGTGTCGAATATATAATATTAGATACATAATAGTACTAATAATATTATTACTATGCCCATACCTCCCAAATTATACCCAATTACATCCCAATACCACCCATTTTCCCTATATATTTTCCCAATACAACCTCTGTACTCATTATCAATTTTTGGGTTTGTAGTCATACATACACAATCTTAAAAAAGAGATGTCCTTGGATATATGTTGAAAACATTTCGAGCTGCGTACACTTCTCAATATTATATTTATAATGATAATGATAATAATGAAATTTCCATGTTACAGGCTACGAGTCCAGTTACCACAGCCTGTTAAGGCAACGGGATCAAATCCACTTATTTCCTTGATACTGTGATGTAGTCATGATTGGGGTAAGGGGTAGGTAATGTTTGCATATTAGAAGAAAGGAGTTTAAATTAGTGTATCTGCATCGTTTCATTGACGAATGCTACTAAAGAGAACGAGAAAACTCTGCACCTAACTCTATCCTAAATTTTGACATGAGTTGTTCAATTGGATAAGATAAGTTGTAATTACAGAATAATTGTTCATTCCCGATTCATTCCTCTAATTTTTCCGATCCCGAAAATAAGATCTAGTCACTCATTCTTTATTGATCTCGACAAGAACTCCACCAATGCCACCATTTCGACAAAAGACATTAAAAAAATCATAGAGATCACCTATACTTGCATAAGATTATATTGTAATAGATTACTGAATCACAATAAAAAAGAAACAAAATAATTTTCGATCTCAATTCTATTGAAATTTGAAAATACTTATTCTTACAGGTGGGTAGCAAGATGGGAAAAGACTTTATTACCTGTACCTTCAATCTTTTTTTCGAATTCATTAAGGATAAAATTATGGATTTTTAGTTGTTTCTCATCAGCTGCTTCAAATTGTTGATAATTTTCAAATATTTACTTACTATTGAAATTCAAGCACGATCTAGCTCAGTGATGTTTAAAGGTTACCACCCTTGATAGCCCAACTTAGTTCAGCAACCCTAGGTCAGTGCGCCTAAGTAAGTAGGTACCTATATATACCTATGATAGGCATCAGGTAGGTACATAGAGGACCTACCTAGGTCCATCAGGTAGGTACATAGATACTTATACTGCTTCTGAAGATAGTAAAAGGCCAGCTAAAAGGTAGGTATAGGTATGTAACAAAAAGTAGTTCATTTATTCGACTGCAATTTTGAATAGTTACCCTTATACTAATCACTCAAATTTTGATATATACTACGGGTAGAGCCAGCAAGCCCCAATTCTTTAGCAGGGTCCAAGGAGAAATTTGACTTCGATAACAGGGGCTTCTACCAAGTCAAAGTCTTTAGTTCATGCATTATCTAGAAGAGATGTGCTCCAATATGTTGAATTAAAAAAGAACAAATTAATCATTTATCTGAATGTGATTCAGACCGCAGTGATTCCAGCGAACTTTGTCCCTTCTGTGTCCTCCACGGAGATGTTCTTGTCTCCCCAAAAAGAACCTTGTGAGAAACGCATGTTTTTGTTGATGGTACAGGTAATGTTCACGGACGTGCAAAAAAAACACGCCGATTGTGTACGGTAGTGGCCCAAATTGCGGGGCATTAATTCCTTCTTTGGTTGGCTAACTCTGATGATCCGCGTGTATCGACCAGCAAAAGCGTATTCTCAACGGCACTCACAGGGCACGAGCAGACCACGCAGACACACCATTGGCTGCAGCGCATGGTCTGACATAGGGCCACATCCCGCGACAGATAAATGCTCTAAGCGCAAATCTATGTTATTCATTTCGTGAGCGTGGTGAGGACGCACCGCCACAAGTCCTACAAATTTTAAATTAGCGAAATTTATAACAGAAAAAAGTGCTGTGTTAAAGTTATTGTGATATTTCTTACACTCCTAGAGTTTTAAGACATTATTTAGGTGAGTTTTGTTGAGTGACATTCGATGGATTTTTTAAAAGCAATTTGTACACGTTTGAACTAATAGCTTTACCGCGCCGGGATTGTATTACCCGGATCTAAACGTAACTTCTGAATATTTTTTTTACTGTTCTGTTCTGGCCTCACTTTTAACACTGAAAAAATCAATTAATCGTGAATTCGTGATTAAGTATACCAATCTGCAAAATTACATTTCGATTACGACAATGCAAATTTACACCAGTTATTTACTTGACTTTTTATTGCACATATAAGGTTTATCGAGGGGAGGTATTATATTATTTGTGCGTCGGTCATTTCATGTGGGCTTCAATTTTTCTTCACACTTTAGTGCTCTCAAAACCTTCCAAGTAGTAATATATGCTTTTTCGGAAAAATGATTTTTTTGCTGATAATCTCTATGATTTTCGGCAATAATAGAATAAAATCTGATCATTAGAAAATGTATCCACTTTGGATGTCACATAATATTAAAAATTATCTTAAGACGATGATGATGGATATTCTTTCAATTTTCAATACTGGGAAAGTCGTCGTTTCGTTGATAATCAGTGATGATTAGTATACGTATTGCGTTTATATTTGATTAGTATTACTTGATTCGCAGGGTGATTTACGATGACGTAAATCATCGTATCGCACATCACAATAATGTTTTGACTAAGAATCTCAACGTTCTCCGAATCACCCTGTATATTTCATACTTACCCACACGATATTAAATATGCAGTTACATGTTTCAATCCTGCATTATTTTCCAAATTTCTTTTCTCGTTAGTTTTTCGAAAAGTTACGATTTTCTTTAATTTACACAAAACCAAAAAAGTTGGAGAATCTCCTTCATGCGCTCTATCGAATTCAAGTCGGACGTCCTTCCATTCTCTCTGTTTTTCTTTCTATGTATTTCTTTTTAAAAAGCTACAACCTAAACTTTCTGCTTTTTGGTAATTGACCTGTCACTTTGTTTCAACTTGTTTATAATAGCAAAAATTTGAAGTTAAAAAATTACATACTTCAGTTAAAATAGAAAATCTTCTTAGAAATATTTTTCAAAATTGAACAAGAATGTAAACTCGAAAAATAATGCATAGTTGAAATAATGGATTGCAACACAATTTATACGTATACTTAAAAAATATTATATACAGAGTGGTTCGTTCACTTCACATACATCAAGAAATGTTGTCAAAAAATGACAAGAAAAAAGTAACTATTTTATCAATTTCTGACAAAGTTTTCCCTTTTTTGTGCCAGCTAGCTGCCAGATTTTATTATGGTTTATTATTTCAGTTTTTCATATTTTTTTAGTTTTTTTTTACAATACCTTTGTATTTTTTTGCGGTACGGTGTAGGTTGGTGCTTACTCGTTTGGTGTCTTGGAATTATAGGTTCACAATATCCATTTCGGTCTGATATTCTCCAGTAGGTAGGTATGTATACATACTCACATCCTAATGTTTGGCAATGAATTTAATGTCACAAAAGTTACTACCCACCTAGAGATATAGATACCCGTAACTACCACATTTCAAGCGATACACGTGCATGAATACGTCATTTCTTAGTTATTATACTGGATGATTCAGTTAAAACTAGGTATTCTTTCAACATTGTTTATACAGGCTGATTCAAAAGTCTCGAAACACCTTGGAGGTGTGCTAAATAGATACCTATGTAGTAGTAGAGTGCTGGAAAATTGTTAAAAAAGTCTGTCTTTTAATTTTGAAGTTATAGAGGGAGAAAGGTCGGTCTTTCGGGGCCTTCTTTTTTTATCAATTTAAAAGATTTGGGTAAACTGCCCACGGCAAAATATTGAGTACAAAATATAAATCACTGAATGTGTATTGAATTTCTGTTTTTTTTTATAAATAGGGGGTCGTAAACTGAAAAAATTAATTTTTCATAAAAAAAAAACAGATGAAAGAATCATATGGAAATTAATTGTGTTTTATTGTACTCTAGATAGGTTGTGGTACCAATGTGACTGTTTGCATGCAGGCACTTTCAGGAAAAAAATTAATTTCCAGGATTATGAAAAACAGAAATTCAAAAAATTGAGAATACCTAGCGAAAATAAAGGGAAAAATACTTTTAGGTTAGACACTCTGTGCCCGTACCCCGTACATAAACATTTTTAAGCCTCGTTTTGAGTTATCTCTGCTTATGAATTCATGTTAGTTGAATAGAAAACGATCAACAGCTTTTTTAAAGTCAACACTTTAGCTGCGAAGTACTTTCAGGAACACACATCTTTTTTTGTAATAAAAAAGTGACATAGCTGTGAAGGAGTCTTAGTACATTTATAATGAAGCCCGTAACCAAGTCTTCTATTTGAAAAGGTCATAATTACAATGAATCAAAACTTGGGTAGTTTTTTTTTTAAATTACAAAAATTTTGATCTGTGATATTGTGCTCCTGGTGGATTAATCTTGGGACAAATAAGTCCTTATTGTAGCTCAAAAGCATCACCACATGTTTCAAAGTTCTATATAACCTTCTGCGGGATTTTTGCACCTGAGCCTCGACCTGAGCCCATGTTTTTTCCCATCAAAAAGCGATCGAGATTTGTTTTCGACGCGAAACCCGCTCATTAAAACCGCATGGAAATTTTACTTATTTCGTTTAGGTCTTGCACCATTCCACTCCAACATTTCCTACACATCATTTAACTTGGGAAAATGTTCCGATTAGGCCTGTTTCCTCACTTAGAAAAAATATTGCGTAGGTACATAAACAATAAACACGTTTCAATTAATTGAAAACTTAAGTTTCTGAACTTTAATAATAGACCTCTTCATGTAGGTACGAGTAGCTATGTCATCTTTAATACCTACCAGTAATTCTGGTAACTGCTTTGTTATTGCATTTTTTTTTTCGATAAAGAAAATTGATACCTGCGCAACTTTGATCGATCAATTGTAACTTTGATCGATCAATTTGTAAATTTGCAACTGATCGATCTTAGGTATATCTAGGTGTTGACTTTGATTAAGTGCAATTAAAAATGTTTAATTACCCGCAATTTGGATGTTTACTTCAAGCAGGTGTAATTATTGATATAGGTACCTACTCAAAACAAAAATATGTTTTTAGCTTCATTATAAACAGCTATCCCCCCAGTTGCACCAAAAAAATGTATTATGACATAGCTAATTGAGGATTTTCCCTGGTGAATTCTAGGTCAATGCTGCTTGATTTACAGGAAATGAACATAAGCTTTTGTGAACCAAGCATTTTCCAATAATATTTCGTAAAATTCCGTTTTCCATTGGTTAATTTGCTCAAATTCCCCAAAGAAAATACTCAATTAGCTATTTCATGATTCAATTTGACGCAACTGGGCGAGGCGGGAAGATGTAATATGTTAATTATTCATTTTAACAAAACAATAATTGTTTTGAATCAATTTGGAATTGTCATCAAAAATAATGTTTTATCACCTAAAATTGTTTGATGTCACTCGTATCCTACTAACGTATCGTCGTATCGTATTCATCAAAACCTGGGCCGCCCTGTACAGCGACGCATCACGAGGAAAGCGAGCCTAGTAGCGCCGCAGACGAAATTTTTTTGGAAAAAGGGGCATGGTCAGCTTATTTCTAGTTTCATGAGTACCTACTGGTATTTGCAAGTAATAATATGATTTTTTAGTGATTAAAAGTCAAGTAAGCAAAAATGACGAAAAGTATGATTGTTTTGAAGCAAGAATTTTCATGAGCAGATACAAGTCGAGGTCGATTTAGGGTCTTCTTTGTGGATGTGCTTTGTAGGTAACTATCACAAATAGATTATTACAAGTTGAACGTACAATACGTATCACGTATTGGTCCTCTGATGATTTTTTTTCACTTGATGCTACAACCGTTGAATGAAAAATTATAAGCCGCCATCGGTGACATTTCTGTCATTGATGATGGTTTCGACATGTGGTTTCGACAAGGCATACACTTGCTGTGACTCACATGGTGGGGTGAGAACGGCATCTTTATCATAAAGAATTATTCAGAAGTAAAGAGCATCAAACTGACACCAAAACAAAGTCCTTACAGTACTTCATTATTTTTATATTAGAAAACGATCCATTGCAAAGCTGGGTTTCAAAAGTTGCTTGTAGCGTAGCGTCATCTACCGGCCAATGCCAAAAGGTTACCATGGCGTCTTTTTGCATCATTTTATTCAACGCTCCAACTAATAAAAATCTAAATGGAAATTAAATAAGCTGCTGATTATCAATTTCTGTTGGAATGACGTAAATCCATAACATAATTTTTTCAAAAAGCGACTGTCTCAAATTTATCATTGACTCAACTCCGCAGAGAACATACTGATGACTGTTACATAATATTTGTTTATCATAAAATGTATTATCTCCAACTGATTAATATGGAACATTATTGCAATAGTGTGGTTATCACATCAAAAACACGATGCAATGTGTCCAAAAATCATTTTACATCATACTAGGCTAATTTCGAAAAAAAAATCCGAACAATAAAAATATGATGCAAGATTTTTTTGATAATGAACTTGAGACAGTGAAAAGTTTTCTCGAAATTTGACCTACTAACATCATGGCTAGATAGGAAGTTCTGTTGTCATCACGTGACTGGAGGTGGTGTGACTTGGCAGTAAAATATGCAAATATTAAGCAAAATATATAAATAAAACCCAATTTGAAATTCGCACGTAAATAATCAGACCTTGGTGGAAAAATATTGAAAACAAATAATAATTATTAGTGACCGAACTTATGTAGAGTAGGCACTCGTTTAATTTTCCACAATAGTTTCCCTTTTGTTTTAGTAGAATTTCAAATTAGGTTTTTCAGTTG
Organism: Anaspis maculata; assembly: GCA_949128115.1. Classification (NCBI taxonomy): domain Eukaryota; kingdom Metazoa; phylum Arthropoda; class Insecta; order Coleoptera; family Scraptiidae; genus Anaspis; species Anaspis maculata. The sequence goes on from OX421963.1 coordinate 46,115,010, forward strand.
AGTATTTTTGGGCTAAGCGGATAAAAATAGATAATCTTAGTAACGGGACAAAAATGTATTCTAAGCGATATCGTTTCCGATAACAGACGAATTTAGATTCAATTCATTAAATCACCACTAAATTTCAATATTGTTTGCTGCGGGAAAGACAGAGTTATCTTTCGCGTAAGTACATGTTCAAAATGAGTAATTATTCATTATTCAAGTCACTTCAGCAACTAAAGTGGGCTCTACTTCTGATTTCTTATCTGGGTGAACAATCGCACTTAAATTTATATCAATTTGCAGGGAAGTGGCGGTTAATTAGAACTTGACATTATAAAGTTACCAGCCCGCGGACTAGTTGCATGAATACATATCTGCCCTTCCCTATCTTGAGCGAACTTACCCATTTCCACGAAAGTACCAACATTTTACATTGTAGAAACATCATTCTATTCGATAAAAAAAAACATTAATTGCTTATAGTCGGGTACTATTATTGCGATAAAGTTAATTCGCTCTTAAGACTCTGGTGGAACTGGATGCATGGGCGGAAGTACCATTCGCAAGTTTTTAGTTCATATGTTACATAAATAAGACAGCTTGATCTTCTTAATTTTTCTATCCATTGCGAGAAAACACTCTTCCGCGTCCTATGGTCCAGCACATCAATGGAAAAAGATATCAAGATCAACCTGTCTTTACGGAACAAAAACTGGAAACAAATGCTACTTCCGCTCCGTCCATAGTTCACCAAACCAATAATAAAAAACAAAACACATTAAACGGTTAAAAAAAAAATCTGTCGAGCCTGTTCTAAAGCGTTTTCGAAAATCATTTACGGTAACGAAAATAAAGGGGCCCGGAGTCCCATTCTTGGAACATTTCAAAAAATACAAAACCTATTTTTTTCTGGCACTCCTGGAGCATTTTCTAAACTGTCCTGGGCTACTTTTAGGGTAAATTTGAAATACCTTGTATATCAGCATCTAGTATGACTATAATAATTATTATTGACACGAAATAATAAGTACCTAGTCTTCGTGTCTCATGAGATGTCCTTACATCAAATCTCTTCTATTATTATTACTTAATTGCTTTTCTTTAATTATTATTTCTTTCTCCAACTCTCTCCAGTAGGCCCAATCGCAAACCCTATCTATGCAAAGACCGTTATCCAGCATTCACTTATCCTCAACCGGATAAATTTGGGTCGTACACCTCAATATTATTTTCCTTTTTTAAATCAGTATCCCTAATAAGTCGAAGATGACGTTTTATATGTAATGAAATAATCGCAGTGTCTCCATCGACGATGTGGGATTCTTAAAATCACATGGCGATTAAGCCAGTTTGCTTACGAATCCTTAGGTTTGATGTGGCCTTGCCGAGCGATCAACGTCAGAAACGTAGAACTAAAACACGGGAACTCAATTTGTTACTTACCACTTAAACACCACATAAAAAGATACAAATTGAAATAAAGCGTTCATTTTACTTATATCCTCCCATTGATGGTTAACGCAGAAGTCGATCGACAGACCCTCTGGGTTCTAACTACAGAAGTCTCACAAAAGACCTATTGTGGACAAATTAGGCGTTGTTAAAAAACATCCTTCAATTTACTACAATTGCGGCATCAGGCGATGTGGTAGTAAAATGTGCTAATCTGTTGCAGACTATAATTCCCGAAAATGCCCGCCAGAGCCCCAGACGCACAAAATGGCTACGTGAATAGCTTCACCGATGACATCGTCATCTCCGGTATATCCGGCCGACTCCCGGAAAGCCACAACATCGAAGAGTTCAAACAGCAACTATTCGATGGAGTCGACCTCGTCACAGATGACGAGCGAAGATGGCCCTCCGGGCTTTATGGTTTACCCACACGCACCGGCAAAATAAAAAATCTGAGCCACTTCGACGCTACATTTTTCGGCGTCCATGCCAAACAAGCCGACGTCATGGATCCTCAACTGAGAATACTTCTGGAATTGACCCATGAAGCCTTAGTAGACGCGGGTGTCAACCCAAGTGAAGTCCGTGGTTCCAGAACCGGTGTCTTCATCGGCGTTTCCGACAGCGAATCTTCAGAATTCTGGACGCAAGATCCCGATGCGATCAACGGCTACGCCTTGACAGGATGCTGCCGTGCCATGTTCCCGAACAGAGTCTCCTACACTTTTGACTTCAACGGCCCGAGCTACGCCATCGATACGGCCTGCTCCAGCTCGCTTTTTGCTTTCCAACAAGCCATAACCGCCATGAAGACTGGACAGTGCGACGCAGCCGTAGTCGGTGGACTCAATCTCCTTTTGAAACCGACATCGTCTCTGGAGTTCCATCGTCTGAGTATGTTGAGTCCTCAAGGCATGTGCAAAGCTTTTGACAGTTCCGGAAACGGATACGTACGTTCAGAAGCTGCCGTAGTCGTCTACCTGCAAAAAGCCAGCACAGCCAGCCGTATTTACGCCACCGTTCTTGGCGCCAAGACCAACACAGACGGTCACAAAGAGCAAGGCGTTACGTTCCCTTCCGGCGGAATGCAAAACCGCTTGATCCGCGAAACATACAAAGAATTCGGTGTTGACCCACTCGACGTTTCATACGTTGAAGCCCATGGTACAGGAACCAAAGTGGGCGACCCACAAGAAATCAATTCGATCGCCGATTTCTTCTGTAAGAACCGCAAGGAACCACTTTTGATCGGTTCTGTCAAGAGTAACATGGGTCATTCAGAACCTGCATCTGGTCTGTGCTCGCTAGCTAAAGTCGTTATAGCTATGGAAGCCGGTATGATTCCAGCTAACCTGCATTTCCAAGATCCTAACAAAGACATCCCTGCTTTGCACGATGGACGCCTCAAAGTCGTCTCTAAGCACGAACCATGGCGTGGCGGAATCGTCGCTGTGAATTCTTTCGGTTTCGGCGGCGCCAACGCACACGTAATCTTAAAATCCAACCCTAAACCTAAACAAACTTGGCCAGCTGATCCCCTGCCACGCATAGTCGGTGTATCTGGACGTACCAAAGAAGCAGTCGACTCGTTCCTCGACAAAATCGAAGAGAACAAATCAGATGAAGAGTTCTTGGCTCTGGTCGATCAAATCCACAGGAGTAACATCACCGGACATGGATACAGAGGCTATGTAACGTTAAGCGACAAATCCAGCCGTGAAGTGTCCGAAGTCGCCGCATCGGAGAAGCGCCCGATTTGGTTCGTATTTTCTGGCATGGGTTCGCAATGGCCCGGCATGGCCAAGGACTTGATGAAAATCGAAGGATTCGCCAAGTCAATCAAGAAATCTTCAGACGCGCTCAAACCTCATGGCTTGAATTTAGAAGATATCCTCGTCAACGGCAGCGAAAGCACTTTCGACAATGTCCTCAACTCATTCGTGTCCATTGCTGCCATGCAAGTGGCTTTGACTGACGTGCTCAAGGAGTTGGGAGTCGAACCTGACGGAATCGTTGGCCATTCTGTCGGTGAAGTCGGATGCGCCTACGCTGATGGAACCTTGACCGGTGAACAAGCCGTCCTTGCAGCGTACTCTAGAGGCCGTGCCATTCTGGAATCCAAACTCCCAGCCGGCGCCATGGCCGCCGTCGGTCTCTCTTGGGAAGATACCAAAAAGCGGTGCCCACCAGAAATTTTCCCTGCTTGCCACAACAGCGAAGACAGCGTCACCGTTTCTGGACCTCCGGCAGCTATCGATGCTTTTGTAGCTAAATTGTCATCTGAGAATATCTTCGCCAAGGCCGTGAAGAGTTCCGGTACTGCTTTCCACAGCAAGTACATCGCCGAAGCTGGGCCCAAGCTGAGGAAAGCTTTGGACGCCATCATCCCGAATCCGAAACCAAGGAGCAGCAAGTGGATTTCGTCATCTATCCCGGAGGCTGCTTGGGGTACCCCGTTGGCTCAACAGAGCTCAGCTGCGTACCACGTCAACAATTTGCTCTCTCCTGTGCTTTTCCACGAAGCTCTCCAGCACGTACCCGAGAACGCTATTGCTGTAGAAATCGCGCCCACCGGCCTGCTCCAAGCTATCTTGAAGAGAGCTCTTGGTGCCAAGGCTACCAACATCAGCCTGGTCAAAAGGGGACATGAGAACAACGTCGATTTCATGCTCTCAGCTCTTGGAAAGTAAGTTTCTAAGGCTATTATTACTGAATAATTTCAAATAACCGGCATTTTTTTCAGACTGTATAATGCTGGAGCACAACCAAGGTTCGGCAACCTTTACCACCCCGTTACGTTCCCAGTAGCCAGAGGAACCCCGATGATCGGAACTTTGGTCAAGTGGGATCATTCAACCGAATGGGCAGTAGCCAATTTCTGCGACAAGAGCTCACGATCTGGAGAATTGATTATCGATGTGGATTTGAGCAGAGAAGAAGACCAATACCTCGGCGGTCATGCCATCGATGGAAGGGTTCTTTTCCCAGCTACCGGATATTTGGTAAGTTTGAGGCCAAAGTCTCGTAAATTTTGATAAGGAAATGCACGATAGCTCAAACATTGCTTGGTTGTAAAATAATCTTGAGTCGAGTGACGATCCAGTGTCCCGAATAACTATTTCGTAGCCCTATTACAAATAACCCTGCTTTTAGAAGCTCTTATGAAATATTGCTACTTCCTACTAGTCACTCCTGGCTCAGAATAGACGTTGGACTATAAATTCCCGATTCAAAGTGAACAAGCAGAGCAAGCAAAGACCCTTAATAAGCTTTAGCGCTACTAATTATTGGAAACATCTCTTCAAATTTAGTTTCCACTAAGTCTACCATTTTTTCCCTCAGACCCTAGTATGGAAATCATTTGCAAAGCTCAGAAACGAGGACTACGAGCAACTTCCTGTCCTCCTAGAAGACGTGCAATTCCACCGCGCCACCATAATGCCCAAGGACGGCTCCGTCAAATTTTTGGTCAACATTTTCGAAGGCACCGGCGACTTTGAACTTTGCGAAAGCGGATCCGTCGTCGTCACCGGTAAAATTTCTACGCCCGAAGACGCATCCAAAGAAGTCCTCAACTTGCCCAAGCGTCCTTCGCCAACCGAAAAAGACTTGCTCCAATTGACCACTCCGGATATTTACAAAGAACTCCGCCTCCGCGGTTACGACTACGAAGGAATCTTCCGCGGAATCGTCGAATCCGACAACAGAGGCATTAACGGCTCTTTGAAATGGAACAAGAACTGGATCAGTTACATTGATACCATGCTCCAGTACTCGATTCTGGGACAAAACACCCGTGAGCTTTATTTGCCCACCAGGCTGCAGAGAGCTCTTTTCAACCCAAAAGAGCATCTCCAATACATTAACAGCTTGCCCGAGGATGCCAATCCCACAGTACATATGTACAGGGATATTGGCATCATCAAATCGGGAGGTATCGAATTGAGAGGAATGAAAGCCAGCTTGGCTCCAAGGCGTCAACAAGCTCAAGCTTCCCCCAAGCTTGAGAAGTACCAATTTGTGCCGTTTGAAAACAACGTTTCTCTTTCTGAAAACCAAGATAAGGCTCGTGCTCAGGCGCTGACGATTTTAGCGCAAACTGTTTTGGAAAACAGCTCAGGGGCGCTGAAGCTCAAAGTGGCTGAGGTTGGAACTGACAGACCAATTGAATCAGTCATAGTCCCAGCTTTGAAAGATATCTTGGAAAGAGAACCTATGCTGACAGTTGAAGCTACCGTGGTCACTAGCGGTCCAGTTGACACCGCTGCTTTGGAAGCTAACGGTATCAAGCATGCCCAACGGGATGTCACTACAACTCCGGTGGACCAAAACACGCACTTGGTCATCGTAGTCGATGCTTTGACCCATAACAAAGACAGAGTGCTCGTAAATGCTGCGGCTTCCCTCAAAGAAGGAGGTTTTGTTATGCTGGAAGAGCCTAAAGGTTCCATTGACGTTTCCAAGTTGGTCTCGGCTGGTTTGGAGCTGGTCAGCACGCAAGTCACAAACACCAAAATTTACGCTTTGCTGAGAAAACCAGTGGAAGTTGCGTCGTCTACTCTGGCTATCCAAGTGACTGAAAACAATTTCACTTGGGTTGAGCCGCTGAAGGACGCCATGAAAAAAAGCGAAGGCGATGGCAGCAAGATTTACTTATACGTCCAGGGTGAAGAGCTAACAGGTTTGGTTGGAATGGTCAACTGTCTAAAACAAGAACCAGGGGGCGGCAACATCAGATCAATCTTTATCCAAGACAAGAACGCACCGAAATTCACCGTGTCTGCTTACGCTAAACAACTAAAGAAAGACTTGGTGCAGAATGTTTTGAAGAAAAACGTATGGGGATCATTCAGGCATATCCTGCTGGACACAAACAACGACAATGGAGCTCTACAAGTCGAGCACGCATACATTAACACGCTGACCCGTGGTGACCTGTCGTCGCTGAAATGGATCGAAGGACCACTGACTTATTACAAGTGAGTTTTTTGCGAATTTCGTAGAAATATTTACTAATGTAATTTGTTTACAGAGGAAATGACCCAAATATTGAACTCTGCCACGTGTACTATGCTCCCCTTAACTTCCGTGACATCATGTTGGCTACTGGAAAACTGCCACCGGATGCGCTTCCTGGTGATCTGGCTGGACAAGACTGTATCTTGGGTCTCGAATTCTCAGGTCGTGACACTCAAGGCCGTAGGGTTATGGGCATGGTTGCTGCCAGAAGTTTGGCAACTACCGTCCTGGCTGATCCTGGATTCTTGTGGGAAGTTCCCGAGAAGTGGAGTTTGGAAGAAGCTGCCACGATTCCAGTCGTTTATGGAACGGTAAGTTTGAACACGGGATTTTGTTAAAAACAGTGGATTTTTCACTATGTAAAAGTATCTAAAACGCGACTCCAATGTTAATCACTTAAATGTAAAATTTTACATTCCAGAGCTACTATGCTTTGGTCGTCAGAGGCCACATGAAACCTGGCGAGTCCGTTCTGATCCACGCTGGTACCGGCGGCGTGGGCCAAGCTTCGATTGCTATCGCTCTCCACATGGGCTGCAAGGTCTTCACCACCGTCAGCAGTCAAGCTAAACGCGATTTCCTGAAGAAGACGTTCCCTCAACTAAACGATGACTGCATCGGCAATTCCCGTGACACGACTTTCGAACAATTGGTCTTGACTCAAACCAAAGGACGCGGTGTTGACTTAGTCCTGAACTCTTTGGCCGCGCATCAACTCCAAGCCTCAGTCCGTTGCTTGGCTATTGGTGGACGCTTCTTGGAAATCGGCAAAGTTGACTTGTCCAATAATTCGCCGCTAGGCATGAGCGTGTTTTTGAAGAACACAACTTTCCACGGTATCCTCCTTGATGGATTGTTCGACACACAGAGTGACGACAAGAAAGAAGTCATGCGCTTGGTTAGCGAAGGCATCAAAAGCGGTGCCGTCAGGCCTTTGCCTAACACCGTTTTCAACGAGAATCAAATCGAACAAGCATTCCGTTTCATGGCTTCTGGCAAACATATTGGTAAAGTCTTGCTCAAGATCAGAGATGAGGAGAGTCGCAAGACACAGAGACCTAAGCCAAAGACTGTTACGGCGATCCCGAAAACTTACATGAACCCTGACAAGAGTTACGTTTTGGTTGGAGGTCTAGGTGGATTTGGTTTGGAGCTGGCCAATTGGCTAGTAGCGAGGGGCGCAACTAAGTTAGTGCTGACGTCTAGGAGTGGTATCAAGACTGGATACCAGTCTCTATGCTTGAGGCGCTGGAGAGAAGCTGGTGTCAAAGTTTTGGTATCGACTTCTGATGCAACCACAAAACAAGGTGCAAGGAAGCTTTTGGATGAAAGCAATCAGCTTGGACCAGTCGGTGGCATTTTCAACTTGGCTGTGGTCCTGCGCGACGCCATGATGGAAAACCAATCTGAAGCCGACTTTAAAACAGTCTGCAAGCCCAAGGTCGAAGGCAGCAAGCAGCTGGATGCCGCATCTCAAGAATTGACGCCGCATCTAGACTACTTCGTGAATTTCTCATCAGTGTCATGCGGACGTGGTAACGCTGGTCAAGCCAATTACGGTTTGGCTAATTCAGCAATGGAAAGGATCTGCGAAGCTAGACAAGAAGCCGGACTTCCAGGCGTGGCTATACAATGGGGAGCCATCGGAGACGTCGGCTTGATTCTTGAAACTATGGGTGGAAATGACACTGAAGTCGGTGGCACCCTTCCGCAAAGAATGGCCTCGTGCTTGGCCACAATGGACACATTCTTGCAACAACCTAACGCTGTAGTCGCTTCTATGGTCTTGGCTGAGAAGCAAAAGAGCGGCGGAGATGCCAATCAAGTTAGTTTGATCGACGCTGTTGCCAATATTTTGGGAATCAAAGACACTGCCACAGTAGCCGGTTCGTCCACCTTAGCCGATTTGGGAATGGACTCGCTTATGGGCGCTGAAATTAAACAAACCTTGGAAAGAAATTACGACTTGGTACTGAGCGCGCAAGAAATTCGAGCTTTGACATTCGGCCGCTTGGTGGAACTGGGTAGCGATGGCGCAGCAACAAAAGAAGTACCGACCAACACGGACGGCAATCAAGTACAATTCGATCACACCACCGAGATCATGCCGTCGAAATGCTTGATCAAAATGAACGACAGCAAAGACACCAAAGCCCCAGTTTTCGTGCTCCACCCCATCGAAGGTGTCGTCAGTGCGCTTCAAAAACTGGCCAAAAATATCAAAGTTCCTGTATACGGCTTACAATGTACCAAAGACACTCCGCTCACGAGCATCGGCGACCTAGCAAAATTCTACAATACGCAAATCAAGACCGTTCAAGCCAAAGGACCTTACACTCTCATCGGTTATTCTTTCGGTGCTTGCGTGGCTTTCGAAATGGGCGTCCAACTGGAAAGTAGCGGAGAACAAGTCAAACTTTTACTCATCGACGGTTCTCCATCCTACGTGGCGACCCACACTGGCAAAGCCAGGAACACAAAGAGTCTCAAAGGAAACATAGCCGCCGAACAAAGTGAAGCTTTGGTTTATTTTGCCATGCAATTCAAAGACGTTGACCAACAAAAGACTGTTGCCGAACTGATGGCACTTCCGACTTGGGAGGAAAGGGTGGATAGGACGACGAAAATAATTTCTGGAATAGCACCATTCCCAGACGAACAACTCTCAGCAGCGGCGGCCAGTTTTTACTACAAACTCGTGGCTGCAGACAAGTACAAACCTACTTCTACTTTCAAGGGTCAAGTGTCTCTTGTTAGAGCCATCGACAATTACGTACAATTGGGCGACGATTATGGACTTTCAGAGGTAAGATCCCCCTTTCTGTTGTTTCTTTAGTGCATGTTGATTTGCAAATTCTAGTGGAATATTTTGTGGCAATTTGACTGATCGTTTTTTCATTACAGGTGTGCAAAACAAAGCCAAAAGTTCAACCATTAGACGGCAACCACAGATCGATCTTGACGGGAAGTAGCGCCGAAAAGATAGCAGATATACTCCACGCTGACTTGATCAAAGTGTAATGTTAACTTTATCACATTTCTCTCAACACATTCCATTCATTTTTGCAATGTATTTCCCTTGTAAATTCGTGTACCTATTTAGCCTTTGTAGATATACCGTTTCAAATTCCTTTATGGGTAAATATTAGATTATAGTAAATTATATTATTTTTAATATTCTAGATGTACGAGTACTTATAGTGGTTATAAAAACGAATGAGAATCTATTTATTTTCTGTTCATAAATGGTTTGTAATTTATTTTATAAATAAACATTAAACTAATCGTCTGACTGTTTTTTTAGTGAAATTGAAAACGATAAAATGTCATAAATCAGGCTTTACTTTTCAAGGGGCAAAGTTTTGTGATTTTGAATGAGTATAAATGTGACTTCAAGCCACGTCTTTAGTTAGAAATATTTGCCAAAGAAAAACAATTTTCAAGCTACATAGCATAAGTACTTTTACTTGGTTGTTCCTCGTCCTGCACTCCGCTAGATTTTTTAACATAGGCAGGGTTCACTTGAATGTTTTCGTCCATTGCCAAAATTTGCCTGTCCAGTTCCATACAAATTGCCAATTGAGTCTCGACATTTTTTAAGACATCTGGACAGCCGTACTTTTCCGGTTCGTCTCTGAAGACTACCATGCCGTCCTTTTGGTTTATGGTAGCATAGATTTGTTGGTCTTCAATCTGAAACATAATTTTCGCATGTAAATAATATAATAATACGATTCCTAACTAAGAAGTAGTTTATAAGAGTTACAGTTCAGCACAACACACAACTTGTTTTTCATCACAGCAAATTTTGCTTTCCACTTCAGATTATCATCAAATTCAGTTACTAAACCAAAAGGTCAGGTGACATGGTTCTATGATTCCCATTTCATTATATGGCTTTGTTTACCTCGCTTTCATGTGCCGTGAAGACGCCTGTGCATAATTATGCAAAAGTCAAAGATCTACAAACAGTCCTTTAGTCCTTTTTGATATTGCTGTAGACGCGAGTTTATCAGAGCACTTAATCTGCCAAAAAAAAATCACTTTCTCATTGAAATTTCAACCTCCTTTTTGAAGGGACGCGGACGTCTTGAAACGTAGGTATCCACGGTGCTAGATACTCGCCGGGAAAGTATTATGATATTGGTTTGTTCAAAGTGATTGAAAAATTATAAGTAACAATATTCTCCCATTAGGGGCTGGGAACATTTGGACTAGTAATAAAATGTAGACATTTTTTGTTCAGTGGAATAAATATTACCATATGAAGAATGTAGACCTCTGCATCAGAAGGTCCAGGAAGACCCACACGGCTAGCAACATCAGTCAAGCTCAACGTCAAAAAGGTCTTGGTCAATCTCTGAATATTTTTCTTGTAAAGTACCGAAGACACCTGCTTCACCAGACCCAAATTGTGATCTCTCATAAACACCTGAAAATAAAATTTTAGACTTGTATTTAATAATAAAAAAACAATAGGCAATAGGTACCTCCTTGTGCTTATTGATGGCAGAATTTAAATCTGCAATGTTATTCGAAGTGAAAGCACTGGCCAAATCGTGGTAAGGTTGCGACAACGGCTTAATGAACCTCGTGATCACTTGAGAAGCGTATTTCGGAATTATCTGTATCTTTCCGTGCAGCAAAAGGGATACCAAAATGTATTTCTTGTAGGCTTCCAACATTATGTGAGAAACGGCATGGGCAGGGGTTGTAATAGCAACTTCGAAGAAGTAAAGGGCTCTGTCCAAGTTTCTGACACCCAAGTAAATCATGCCGCCATAATAGTAGTACAGCAGGAAGTACTTTGCATCGAACTGAGAGCCGTTCTGAGAACTGGTCTGAAAACACAATCATTAGCTTACCACCTGTTCTCACTCGTTACAACTGAACTGCTCAACATTGAAAAGTCTGATCAAAATTTTCCTTGCTTTTTCAGAACAAAATTACTTTCTCGATCCCCCATCAACATGGAAGGAAAAGTATTGTAATCGTGCAGAAAAAAAGTTTTGAGATTTCATCGGATATATCCGTTTTGATTTGAGGTCCCCCAAGACGATTAAGACCATTTTCAGAATGATGTCTGTCTGTGTGTGTGTGTGTGTCAGTCTGGGTGTGTGTCTGTGTGTGATCTTCCACGATAACTGCCGAACCGTTGACCCGATCGACTTGAAATTTGGTATGCTCACATTTCTGTGGAATGAGCCCACTAGTTTTTGGCTGGCATCTGTCAAACAGAAGTGTCACCGTTAACATATGTCAGAAGCTATATATCACGGAACTTGATTTGCGTCTATGATTTGCAGTATGTCATTTGGAAGCCCTAGAAAAACTGCATTCAGAACAGTTGGAAATATTCCCCTATCTGTCGTTTGTCAAATAATAAAAAGTCAAAGTTCAGAACTTTACTATTTAATTTTCAAAATATATCGGATGGATTGGAACCCAAGTTGGCAGGAAGCAACCACGGATGAAGCAACACAACAAAAGTATGAATTTTAAAAATTTCTCCTAGCCGTTGCCAACCTAGAGGGTCTCTCGTCCGTCCTTTCACCAGGACGACTCGTTTTTGATGCAGGACTCCATTCAAAAATTCATTCCTGCTCGGCGATGGACTTTTTTCGAAAAATTCCAACTGATACCGGAAGTAGATTGGATTGGGCGTCGTGTGATCCCATTTTCAAAATCGACACGGTTCCGGTTTTTCGACGGTAGTTTTTCAAAATGAAATTTGCACATTCCGTGATTTTGAAAAAAACTGCAGTGCAAACTTCGACATGCGGTGAGCCCACGGGGTGAGCCCCACGAAATATTCATTTTAGGTGCTGACATGCTGTGAATGAAAGTTGGAGAATGGATTGAATTAATTTTTTGAGGGAAAACTTTTGAAATCGGACCCACGCACCCACGGTTTTCGAATTTTCCTCTCTGGAAAAATTGTAAATATTCCAACTTTTTATCCTGTGAACAGATTTTCAAGACAAAACTTGTTCTTGAACATTTTCTAACTTCTTTTCCCTATTTCCCGGGAATTTTCCGGTTGAAAATGTAAAACTGGCCTGAGTTTTTGAGGCCGGACTCAAATGATGGAGCTCAAAGTGAAGCCTTAATTGACGATTTCTGCAATAAGATGATCTGGAATAAGATTTGAGGTTTTCCCGGAAAATTCAAATTTTGCTGACAAAATTTTCAATTTCCTGCAAATCATTTTCAATCTTTTTTCAATTCCAACTTCCTACCCGAAGGGACGTTTCTAACAAAAATTTCCATAGGTTCCTGGATACTAGTCGGGAAAGTTTTGGGGTGACACAAGACAAAACCGATTTTTTTTTTCCCAGTTCCGGTGCTAAGAGCAAAAATCGTGCAATAAAGTAGTCCAAATTACATTTTGTTCATCCCACCGTCATTTTTCATCCGCAATATCAACTATTTGATTTAAAATATCCGATTCTAATTAAAAATGAAACCTACTCGTGTCTCTTGTAGATATTAACTAAACATCACTATTCGCTACTGTTACTGTTATTACCGAGGCCGAGGTTATTACTAATCTGCACAAAGTAAATGCGCTACTGAGATCTCACGCTCGTGAAGGAAATGTTTGAATTTGGTAACAAAGGGGCCTTGCAATGGGGCCTTGCACTGCCACTTTTACACACCGAGGGCGCCACGACCGTTGGGGGCAAATTCGACGATTTTGACGGCGTTGACGCTTCAGCGACCGACGTCCGTCATTTTAGGCATTTTGCCGCGAGGCACCGTTGAGTCAACGGTGCACGATTCTGCATGACCGCTGCGTTGCCGCGACCTGACCGGTTCAAACTTTTTACTTGGAGTGTACTTCAACGGTTCGCAATATCAGGGACCGGGTGGAGTGGCCGGTTCAGTGTGGCGGTTTATCTGTCTTATGTCAGAATTGTCAGATATAACCTAGCGGGACGGGAGCTCGGGAAAATTGGTGGGTTTAGCTGGAACGGAACTGGATTTATTCCATTTGGATACGGATACCCAGCTCAGAGGTTTGTTGTTATGTGGATGATGTGTCGATTGTGAGGTCAAGATACTATTGTAGACAAAAAAAGCTGAACGACAGATGAATGACTTTTCAAATTTTGTAAAAGGCCCTTTAGGATTATAATTTTTGACAAGCCCATGGCAAAATGCCAGTGATTTTTTTGAGTCACAAGACAACGTCAGTTGTGTCTTTGATTTCTTTGTAGCTATGAACCAGGAGTAGAAGAAGGTGAAGATGAAAATGGATCATTTCCACCGAGATTTCTACCCACTGTATCAACACGAACCCGCAACACGGTAACTTCGTGTTGGTTGATTCCATGTAATATGCTACGAGTACATGGCAATGGCCAATGGCGGTCCGTTGCCTTTTGCTTGTAGGGAAATTTAAGGGGCTCGCAGCATGTCGAACATTGGCGAACGAATCGTCCTCTAGCATCTGGACGACATACCGTGATATGGACATAGACTATTTGGATCATGCTTGATCCTCGGCTTCGGTGGTAGCTTCGCGTCTGCCAGAACCTGGTTGCCGTGTCAGCGTTGAATTTCCCCGCCACCTGCACATAACGTTGTAGACTGTCCCTTTCCTGTTACTGAGAAGGTCTGCTACCGTCTTGTACGCAATATCACTCTCCACAAGAGGCATAATTTGCACCCTAACAGATTCATTGAACATTCTGTCATGTTTGACACAGAAAATGACAAAGCATTATTGGTTATGGGTGGCATATTCTTGACGACAGTAAAGCTGATTCACAGGTCAAAAATTTGAAAAGTCATTCATCTGTCGTTCAGCTTTTTTTGTCTACAATAGTAACATTTAAACTTTAAACTGAAACCGCGGTCACCTGACACCTCACCACGGTTAGGACCGATGCATTTTCGCGCTTGAAGGATATGAAAAGAGAACGCAATTGGATAGCAAGAGATGGAGATAGGACCGTTGTTGGAACCGCTGCGGTTCAACGGTGCCTCGCGGCAAATTCCCTGAGTTTTTCAATTGCAAGGCCCCATTGAAAAACTCAACGTGAGGTCGCCACTACTGTAGGGGGCGCCTACTTCGATAAAGCGGCCGTAACGACGCGAAAAACAGGGGAGTTTGAGTAGTTTGATCAGTAACTGACAGTGACTGGAGACGCCAAGCAAGAAACAGAGGTTATCCAAATTTCAAATCAAGACATAAAATGACGGACGTCGGTCGCTGAAGCGTCAACGCCGTCAAAATCGTCGAATTTGCCCCCAACGGTCGTGGCGCCCTCGGTGTGTAAAAGTGGCAGTGCAAGGCCCCATTGATTCCTGAAACAGCAGATTTCTTTGGAAATCCCATACATATTACATCTTAGAACTGCAATGCCATAAAGTATGCTCTGCTAATTTGACAGTTTCATGTTTTGAGGTCACGAAAATGGCTTTACTTTGAGGAATTGGATTTTGTCTATCCACCTTTCCCATGAGAACATCACGCATACCTGTGAGGGGGGCACAACTGGCGGTCCGTAGTAGCCGTCTGTACTAGCGGGAATCTGCGCTCACAGGTATGCGCTCAAGTGATTTCTCTGATGGGAAAGGTGGATTACATCATGCTGGTATACGCGATACTAGTGGTGACGTCAGAGTCATATTTTTAAATGCCGGATCCAGCAATGGTCTGAGAACAAAGGAAATTTCAGAAATTGTTTTTTTTTTGTAGCATTACCTCACATATTTAACTATATTGGGGTACGAAGTTACAAACTACAGGACCTAGAGGTCATTTTGGAGCATATTCCAATTTTTTATCTTTTTTCTAAAGGATTTTATCAGCAAAAGAAGTTTGAAAGTGACAGCGATGACATAACCTCAAAGCGCAAACAACTCTGCACCTGCACCAGACAACAGCGAGAACCAGTCAGAAAATACGAAATGTACGTCTGGTGGATTATTTGTTGTTCTAATAAAGTAAGATACCTACATCACTAATCATACTATTGCCGCTGAAGGCGAAATGTGGAACATGGACCCGGTGCATGTTTATGCATTTGCCATTTCTTCACAAGCCCTGAGTGATAGGAGGAAGCGCAAAACCACGCTTCCGCTTTACAAGTTGTTTATGCATTGAGGTTTGATATATTCAATATAGTTGAATATGTGAGGTAATGCTTTCAAAAAATAATTTCTGAAATTTCTTTTGTTCTCAGACTATTGTTGGATCCGGCATTTAAAAATGGCGATCCTGACGTCACACTAATATCGCGTATTGTTACAGTTTTTTTTAGCAGTATAAAATTGCAATATTCAAATTTAATAACGCTATTCAATAAGAAAACTGTAGTCCTTCTAGCGGAACAGTGACTCAAGCGACCTCAAACATTTTGTTTCGAAGTTTCCAAATCCAAACTACAGAAAATTCTCAAACTTTGGGGTTCGGATCAAGGACATTGTTCGGATGGGGTTGGGATGCACTGGCGATATTCAACACGATAGTTCACGATGACACATGATGCTGTCTGGCCACTTTTGAAACGCATTTTTCGCACATTTCCGCTACAGATGTACGAATTTTTTTATAGAACGTGATGTCTTTTCTCAATTTTATTGAAAAAATGGCTAATTTTCCAAGCTGTTTTCAATTTTCGTTAATAAACAAAGAAACCAAAATAGCCTGTGACATTTGACAGCTGATAAGAATATTTCTATCATAGTTGGCATTGTCAAGGTCTCCTTGATCCATATATAGTCTGTCTGATTTCAACATGATTCTAGTGGGCTGCGCTTCAGGCCGTGATCGGCCGATGGCGACTAGATACACAGCCCACTAGAATCATGTAGAAATCAGACAGCCTATACCTTATCAAATGCAAAAAACTACACCTCTAATATCTTAAAAAATGTGCATGGAGGGGGAGATTGTAAACTGCACCGTGTTAGCGCTTTTTTTGACTGGGGGAGACCCGTATGCCGCACGATCGCGTCTTGAGTTTTTTTTATTTGAAAAGTCAACAAAAATTGTGACCATTTTGTTTATGTTAGAGCACTTTTTATATCTACCTCTTGACAAATTCCTGTAATGTCGATATCCAAGACCTCTAGAGCAGGTTTGAAGCACTTAGCTAAGAGACACAACTGGCATAGATCGGCATGGATAGATGTCAGCTGGGAATCAAAAAATCGTAACTTTGAAATGGCTTTTTGCAGCAATAATATTCCTTTGATTGGCTGCTTCTGTTCCACCAAATAATTAGTAAGCAAATGGCACAATTCTGAAACTAATATTCACAAAATTAACAGGGGTGGAACCACCGACAGTAACAGGTGGACGTACATGAATCAGGTGCTAATCTTATTTGTTCACCGTTGCACCCCTGAATAAACTCTTGAGCTTGCAAAAATTTGTTGTCTGTGGCATTTGGGGGCACTGGCAAGTTGAATTTCATGCACAAGACTACAAGATAGCCGAGCGAGTGCTGTTGCATGTCCAGCGTCTCCAAGACATTATCTAAATGTTGAGTGTTTTTCTGAAGAATCTCAGCGGATTTTCCCAAGAACTCGAGGAGTACTTTGAAATTTCCTGCAAATAATATCAGTCAACATAACCTCACATTTGCAAAAATGATAAGTACAAACCGTGCGCTGAAAGTGTTCGCACAGTGTTCACGAATTGCTCTAGACCAGACGCCATTTGGTTGTTGGTTTATAATTTGTTGTGTAGCATAAATCTCTGTTGGAACAGTGCAAAAATAAATTGTGATTTTTAATTATTTATCAAACAGCGGACTGACGTCTATGAGACACTGTCAAAAAAGTCAAATGACAGTGACTGACAGAGAGTGACTGACAATTGTTGTGACAGCACGTCGCAAGTAGACCATTTAGCGTCGAAAACTCTAGCGTCGAAAATACACATCGCATTTCTTACTAAACTTCTGAAAGCTTTGGCTTCTACCATTGTTTAATTATATCCAGTTAGCCAATGCTGTGTATAATTTTGGCAACCACTTCTGCGCACCAAATAGAGCTGGGAGTGTGCTATAGCTAAGAGCTAGGATTAGTTCCCAATTCAACCGCGAGATGGCCGGTAAATCGACTCGGTTTCGTGCGGACTCTGTTCATCCGCACGTCGTAGCTTGAATGTTTGACTTTTCTCGCTGTTTGACGTATACATCAAAACAAAAGGTGAACATTCAGAAAAATCTTCATTTTAATGACCTGTTCAATGCTATTGTGGAAAAACCGACGCACACATACTGGTAGGTAAGTCGAGACTTGATAACACCTGACTATTATCAGCAAGTCATTCCAGGTCCCTGCGATATGCGGCGAAAATTGGAGGTTATGTTGTGGTAGATACTTGAATTAGGAGATTTTCTACTCTTCTTTCAAAAACCCACGTTTCAAAGAAGTCCAGCCTAGGCCAACTTAAGTGCATGGAGACTGAATTGATGCATTTGACGTATAATCAACAGCCCCATCAACAGTGCAGCAAAAAAATGAAACTGTACCAGCCGTGCTAGCCGTCCGGCCAAAAACCCGATGAGGTTAAAATGAAGTTACAGGAAAAACTGTTGAAATATAGTGCTATTCCCAGCCTAAATTTGAGACTGAAAGATCTGGGTTGCCTAGCGGCCCATTCCAATAGCCGCCAAGACGTTAAGCTCCTGATGAAATAGTTCGGGTTTTAATTTTTCATATTTTCATGTTTTGTAGCAGCATATCTGATTTCTGTTCGGGCATTGCGATGTGGTTTAAATTTCAAAGTGGATAATAATGTTAATGTTAAATTTTTTATTGTGGAGCAGTTAACATCCAATATAAAATACATGTTCTACGTATAAAAGTATAAAAAGATTAATGTAAAATGGTGTATATGGTTACATTTTTAAAATGTACATTATTGTTGTCAAATAATCATACCTATGGTTATTTCCACTAATTTTTTGTGAATAATATTTCATACATGAATAAAAATATACTGTCTTTCGTAACATTCATGCTTGATTTCCGTCTACTTTTGAGCACTGTTTCGCTCACGACTCTGGTGACGTTTACATTTGGGCACACATTCCGCTAGGGTTGCGCACTTCACATAGGTAGTATGGGTTTCCACCCTCGAATTTTCATATGCAAAGAAGCCTGTAAAAGACCTAGTGTAAGCTTTGCTTTGAGCATTCTTTGAGGAAAGAGAGGCAGATTCATGTCTAGAGTGAACATAAGTCAGTTGAATTAACGATTAACATGAGAGAACAAACTTGAGGTGTCAACATAGGTAAGGTGACGCAACGAAAGGTAGGTAATGCAATGTCAAATAAGTCAGTACCAAGGTCAATACTATCCAGAAGGACAGGGCCCATGCCCGACCTCTGAGCGTTGATAGAAGTCCGAACAATCTTGGGAGTTGAAACTCTCCTTTTTCACCCATTTTTACTCCACCCCATTTTTACTCCCCTGACTAATTTCAGGAATCGATCTAAATTTTGAATATTACGGTTCATTTAGAAAACAAGGTTCTCATTGCCAAATTTTGATTAGAGGCTTCGTTTTCGAGATATTTGGGTTTGAAACTTTGGAAAACACCCCGAAATCTCCACTTTCTAAGACCCCTTTTTTTCCTGAAAACTTCCCGTTTCTCTGAAAAAAATGGTGGTTTACTGACTTAGAAAACCTAGAAAATCTGTCAGCTGGGAAATCATGAGCTTTTTAGATTTTAATTTTTAGACTTGAAAGTTTCATTTTCAAGATGTTTCTTCAAGTTTCAAATCCAAATATCTCGAAAACGAAGCCTCCAATCAAAATTTTGCAGGAGCATCTTTTTATCTATACTACTATTATACTGAACGTAGAATCCAAAAACTAGAACGATTCCCAAAAATATCCAGGGTAGTAAAAAATAGGAGAATAAGAATAATATTTTTCAAGTAATAAATTTTAAAACTGTCAAAGAGTTTAAAATTGGTTTTAAAGCACTCAAGAATCAAGTTAACTGGTGTTTGTGTCAAAAAGGCAAGGAACAAAGTTCTTTTTGGTTTCTGGAACTATTCTATCACTCAGTTGCAAGGATATTTTGAGGTTATCCAGATACTACCGCGGCTCTGATGCATAGTGTGGAAATAATGGAAAACTGTATCGATTCCAGCATAGTGGTGTTTAAAGAGTTAAATTGGTAAAATAATGCTTTGCGGAATCAATCCGTACGGGCTATTCCTCAACAGAAATTCACCATTCAGGTCTCTTTCGAGATCTACAAGGTGTACTTTGGTTCGAGATCAGACATTTCTAAAATCCAAAAATAATTTGTTCTCAAAATTTGAATCTTGAATTTGTTGTCCTTCAATTTGAATTTTTTTCAAAATTTGAATTTTTTCAAGAATTGAATTTTTTCAAAATTTGTTTTTTTTTAAATTTGATTTTTTTCAAAATTTGAATTTTTCGAAATACATATAAATTTTCTCTAAATTTGATTTTTTTCTAAATTGGAATTTCTCCAAAATTTGATTATTTCCAAAAATTGAATATTTTCAGAATTTCAATTTTTTCAAAATTTGAATTTTTTCAAAATTTGAATTTCTTCAAAATTGAAATTTTTTCTTGATAACAAGTTTTTCAATATGGTTTTTTTTCAAAATTTGAATTTTTCGAAATATAAATTTTCTCTTGATTTGATTTTTTTCTAAATTAGAATTTTTTCAAAATTTGAATTTTTCTAAAATTTGAATTCCTCCAAAATTTGAATTTTTTCAAAATTAAAATTTTGAATTTTTTCAAAATTAAAATTTTGAATTTTTTCAAAATTAAAATTTTGAATTTTTTCAAAATTTAAATTTTTCCAAAATTTGAATTTTTTTAAAATTTGAATTTTTTCGGATTTTGGAAATGTCTACGGGCTCAAACCAAAGTGCATCTTTGAAGGTTTTGAAAGAGATCGGTTTCGAAGGTAAATTTTTGTCAAGGAATAAGCTTGTACAGATTGATTCCGCAAAGCCTTATTAACAGTGCGTATGGCGAGAACTCGTGTGTCTCTTGTGTCAAGGTTTAGTGTAGAGTCGAATGATTATTTTCTGATATGTGTGACGATAATTACGGTGGTTCGTAGGAGTTCCCTAACCAAAATAAAGCGGAGGTGCCATGTCTACATTTGAAAGGAGGACCATGACCACTCACACCAAATTTTATGTCTTTATCATAATTACAATGAACAAATTTATCAAATTTGGCCACTAATCCCCGGACTATACTTAATTAACACTGTTATTTGCGAATTGAAGCGAGTTACGTGTTTCTTTTTGCGAGAAATACGATTTTGACGGTTCAAACGACGGTCTAGTCATGTCCTGCGCCTGCGGTAGGACCAACAGCTGTGAGCTAGCAGTATGGCTCTAATGCGACAACGAGGACACAATTTTTGGACTTGTTGCAGCAAACATGATATATTTTTACAGCGTCGAAAAAATGCTCAACTGGGATTTTCGGGGAATTTAATTACATGGTGGTGTGAATTCTGAATCGGTAACAGTGCTTCAAAATTTCATGAATTTATTTTTTCAACTCCAAAACCTATCTTTACTGCACTGTCTGCATAGGCACAACATAGATTCTATCGCAATAAATCAGAAAGTGTTATCTATCTACAAATCTACAATCTCTGCTGCGATAACGGCCCCATGTTTCTGATCAAATAGGAATCAATTTGCTCAACAAATGATATTTTGTTGAGCAAATCTTGGAGTTATCTTGTAACGACAAAGACGGAGAAGTTGGACATGGTGGAATAATAACCATATGAAAACTCGTTTCTACTTTGCTGGTATCTCAGCTGGCACACTTCTTGTTGATGGCGAAAAATTCAACACCTTTGACACAACATCTTCCCGCGAGTAGGTTTGTTTTGGCGTCCGGTCTTTGGCGGTATCTGATGTACCTTCTCTTGTGGAATTTCCTGAAAATGTGAAAAAAGTTACAAAAATTTTATTATTATTGTAATTTTGAATTATTATAAATCTCAACTTATGGTGCTATTATGTCAAGAAGATACATCGATGTAAGCGCTACATCGCTGTACAATGACAAAAGTAGGTAATAATGTTTTGCATTGTTACATGTGTCATCTCATCTTACAGCGACACCGATACAGCGCTTACATCGATGTATCTTTTTTACAGAATAGCACCATAAGTATTATACTGGTCACAATTTGGGAGGACATCCGAAAAATTATTCGCCTCCAAACAGCCGTCAAGTTCTTGAAAGTTATCGAATTCTGAAGCGGCTTCCACCAACTTCAAGATAAATCTTTCTACCTCCACCATCTGCAAGTAGGTACTTGTTGGCTTGTGACAGGCTTGTGACAGCGATATGCTTAATACATGGTGGTAAATGATACCTTACAACTTTGTACTTTTTTGAAATGGTGCAGGACTTTTTGTTGCCACCCTATAATTTTTAGTTTTGCTGTATGCAATAGTCAATACTATGAGGAGCTATTTTTTTCTAGTTTGATGCTCTAGGTTGCTTAGTTACAAGTATGTTTTTTTTTTCCATATTTATTCCTATGTTTAAAAAGTGTTATAAATAAGCGACTACCCGTACCTACCCAAAGTAATTACCATGGATTATGTTGTTGTTGTTGGCTCAGTTGTTGGCCCTCGACTTCTAGATGGACTGGTGTAGACGGCATATCAAAGTGTTTGGGTATATGGCATTCCGGTTCAATCTAACGTGGGTCGGATTGACGAAGGCGCTTCTGTCAAAATGATTCTTGCAGATACTCATTTCGGACAATTGGACGGGCTGATACTCTAAAAAGTAGAAATAATGATTAGGCGAGGATCCCCATGCAATTTCAAGAGATTGTCAACTAGTTGAACTTTCTTTCAGCCGCTGCTTGGACTCAGCCGAGCCAGCTAGTCTTTATTGTGACTTCAGGAAAAATATATTATGGAGCACCTCAAAGTTGAGGTGGGGTCTCTGTGACTTTGTGGAGCTTCATATAAACAAAAATCATTAGATAGGTACTCAACATTATTCTATAAAAAGGTATGAACATGAAAACTTACCGCGCAATTTTTAGTTCCCTGCTGCGTCTATCCATTTCTACAGTCTGTTGGGATCATTCTTTGTAAATTTATAAAATTT
This sequence comes from Anaspis maculata, assembly GCA_949128115.1. Taxonomy (NCBI): domain Eukaryota; kingdom Metazoa; phylum Arthropoda; class Insecta; order Coleoptera; family Scraptiidae; genus Anaspis; species Anaspis maculata. Next base: position 46,137,591 of record OX421963.1, read on the forward strand.
CCTGTCACTTTTTGGACACCAAAATGATTGCATTTCGTGTATGACATTTTGCAATCAGAGAGGCACAACCGAAATCAGACCGAAAAGTCGGAAACACTTTGAATCACTTTACCATCAACATATTTGCACGCATGTCGTAGCTTTCGTCGTTGTTTACGTCCTCACACTAATTAAATCGACATTGTTAATCGCAGCGCCATCTACCGGAAGAATCTTGAACTATTTCGTAGAAGTACAATCGGCCTATTCAGTTGGCTAACTGGATATAATTAAACAATGCTTCTACGAAAAATTCAAAAACCAGCAGCATTATACAGATAAATCCTGTATCTGTTGACAATTTTGCAAGACAAAGGTAAAGAAACTATCTTCATATGGGTTAAGGGGCATACCGCATACCGGTGTTACGGGCAATGAAAGGGCGGACTCCTTGGCTAAGGAGACATTGACTTTACCACATGTGAAAGACGTAGTCACATACTCTGATCTGTACTCCATAGTAAGAGTGAATATCAGAAAAGAGTGGGAAGCCTCATGGTGGCCTTACATTGAGCATCAAATACTGCAGCTTTTTTTGCTGCCGAGCTCTCATTAGTCAAATGTTGGTCACTGACAGCAATAACAGGCGTCAGTTCCAATCAGAACTCTGTTGCAAAGAAAGCTGCAGCATTTGCTGCTCAATGTAAGGCCAGCATCATGGGGAGAATTCGTTAGCACTTCGAAGAATCACTACACCTTGATTCACCCTATTGTCCCCAGGGCCGCGATTCTGTACTCTCCTACCGACACTTGTCGGTGTCGGTAGCTAGGCAGGAGCGAATTTGATTGGTTCTCACCCTAGCTACCGATCCGATAGCTGTCGGTAGGCAAGTACAGAATCGCGCTCCTGGCAGACCCTCATGAGCAATGGAAGTCTGAAGTCTGACCAAAAGATCAGAAGTTTTAACCTTGACTCGGCTTATGGATGTTTTCCGTCCCATTTGTTCCGCATTGGCATTCTCAAGACACCGGTATGCTCGTGTGACAATTAATCGATTGGTGACATAAATCATTTGATATTTGCTTGTGGGAATCATCAAAGGCTGATCGAAGCTCTGATAAAGAACTTGGTCAGCCTCAGGAACTGTTTTCTTCCTCTGAACATCACTTCCCTGTTGGCTACAAATAACCCCCAAATCCTTTCACTGATAATAGAGTTTTTCCAAAACATTGAGACGAAAGTTTGAAATCAAAGAAATAGAAAAAGTGAAATTTCGAATTAAAAGTTCGTTCTAGTGGCTAAAGAGCAAGCCCTCAAGGCCAACCAATTAACAAAAAAAAAACCTTCACTGCGTGAAACCACATGTATGTCTCAAGGATACCAACGTAACTGAAATTTTCCATGGCTTGCTGAGTGGCAAATAAGGGTGAAACGGATAAAGGTGCGTTCAGTCAGCTTATTTAGCCGCAAGTTTTAATTTTAGCCATAATTTTAGGAGGCTGGTTCATGAGAGCCAATGAGCATCGCTGCGCTTGCGACTAAAATTAAAGCTTGCGGCTAAATAAGCTGACTGAACGCACCTTAATAGTGACCTACGACCTACCAGACCAATACCAGTACCAGACTGAGCACCAGCTGAGCACTGGGATCAACTGCTGTGGCTGAGCACTGGTTGTGTTGTGCTTTGTGCTCATCAGTTGACAGTTGTGCTGTTGTGTTGTCGGCTCGGCTCGGAAAGCTTTTCCGTCCTTTCGGGAGGGGATATGAAAAGGGCACGATTCCTGCCATTTTTGCTTCGGCGCTATATATTTCGACGCTAAAGTTTTCGACAGTAAGCGGTCTAGCCCACGTCTAGTGTTTGCATGATGCAAAAGGGGGCTGTTTTGAAGATTTGTTGAATGAAAATAATGCAAAATAGCCGAAATTCGACGTGTTGATTCCAACCAGAACACAATGTCGTCAAACAAAAGTACACCAAGAAAGAAAAAATTGGAAAACAAAAAAGAGAACCGCCCTGGAAATGAAGTCGTGGAACCAAAATATGGCCCTTTACCAAGGTTTCGGGATCAAAAAGTATGGAGCAAGGGCATAATCATCGTAGGAGTTGCCATATACATGTGGTATTATGCTAAAAACGTTTCTGTCGTAAGTTTAGCCAAACAGAAAGAGGTCCTGGTCATTAGAGGGCAGAACTTTGATTGTGATCTGGAATATCTGCACGAAATCCAGCAGTTTCCATCATGCATTCCGAAAAAATGTGGTAGATTTGTTTCAGACAAGTTGGTCACAATCAGCGAAGTCGAAACACTACTCAATGTTGCTAAAAAAGGCAAGTGGTGCAGCTTGATCATGCGGTTATTGATTTTTGATTAACATTAATTTTCAGCCATAAGTCTGGGTGAATCCACTGGGAGCGCTGCCATTTTAGATTTGCACACGGGAGCTCTGTCGCATAAAGACAAATTTGTGAACATCAATGCTCTGCCAGAAATTGAGAAAATTATCACTGCAACTGATTTAGCCATTTACAGATTGGTGAAAGATAAAATCCAGAAAGCCATAGCAGAAAATTTCGGTATTGACTCTGGCAGTCTGTACCTCACGTATCCCACTTTTTTCTCGCGGCTTTCAAATTTAGAACCAAAGACACCACATGATGAATATTGGCATGTTCATGTTGATAAGGTACCTACTAGTTTTAATGAATTTTGTATGTAGATCAAACTTCCATCGTGTACTTATTAACTGTATTGTGATTGGTAACCACATTGTAGGTACCTATGTCTTGAAATTATTGTTCATGTTCAAACTGGTTTCTGTGATCTGGCAGGGTTTGAAACTGTACAGCTTGTCCACTGTCACAGTTATTAATGTTTAGTCATAAGTTGCTTCTTGTTTTTGTTAGGAGGCATTGATTCCTCCTAGTCCGGACGTTAAGCTACATGTATGGGACCCACCTTGCATTTTAGAGACAAGCGACGAAATTTGGCACACTTGTTCACTAGACCCTACTCTTCGATTTAAGAAATGTTACCACCATCTGCTAGGGTTGCCAGATCTCATATATTTGGTATGAGACTCATATATTTGAACAAGATCTCATACCACACATCAAATATATGAGCAAATCTCATATATTTTGAGCTTTTAGCTGTTTCAGATATAATTTTGTTAATTTTCATCATATTTTTCAAATTTTTGAGCTGCAATTTAAGTATAACATTCCTCAACTGGAATGTTAGGTATATTCTTTCTCAAGTTGAAAGATTTTTTTCATCATGGGAAACTAATGGACTGATGTCCAGGACAAGGCATCAGCAAGAAAGCTACTGAAAGTCGGCAACTGCAGCTGCAAAATATTTTTGAATATGTCTGCACTTAGTTTTGTGTTTATTTCAAGGTTTATTTTCTCAAAATTACATGGAAGGGTCGGAGTTATTGCCCTCAACGAAGTTCTTTTTCTTAACTTGGTTAAAAGAGTATTTTATTGTTGAATTCATTTAGATTACCTACCTACTTTTTTGAAGATGAGCGATTTGTTATAATTAGAGGTAGGTAGTTAGTATGGACCTTCTCATATAGGCGGTTCCCTTTTGCTCGCAGCTCGTGCGCAGGTCTTCAAGCATACAAGCTCACTGGTTCAATATGCGATATTCAGCGGCACGAGTTGCGCTGTAGGTTCGCAAAGGTAGGGGATGGAACTCATGCGTCTGCGCGAGCTAGGAAAAGTCAAAACCTGCAGATTTTCAGCCATCGATTTAACAAAGGAAAATAGATGACAAGAAACTCCTGACTTCCATGCTAGATTATGTGGAATGATGTTGTCCATGTGCATTGCTGTCGAAAAAATGAATTCCGCGCGTAGTGTTCCGAAAAGAACGAAAAAGCCGTTTTCAGTGTATAACTGGTTGCCTAGAAGGTGATGTTTTTTGGGAACACACATGAAATGGAACTGTAATGTTCTTTTCGTACGGTTTTTGCAGCCAGGCACTCAACAAACTGCCCGTCATTTTTGAAAAAAAAAAACAGAAAACACAAAACCTCTGATATATACATATAACCCGATAAAATTTTAGTTACCATTTGTTTACATGCAGTTTCATGCCACTGACAGACAGGACGGCAACCGTAAGGCAGAGAAGAATACAAGAAGTAGGGCGGTATTTTCAAAAACACACCAACTGATAAACACGTTACCATATTTTCGCTCATTGTGTATCTAGAACTGATCCATCATTGCTGGTTTTGAACACAATGAAAGATCAAGAAACACTCTTTTTTCCATAGCTTATTTGAAAGTTCCATTTCTAGCCGTTTCAATAATAGACAATGTTGAAATTACGCTTTTTACATGTGTTTAGCATACGGCACTATTCTCAAATCCCCTAGCATGGTTGCGCCAGCGCAGAAATGGCACTGAATTTCGCCTATTGGCTGTTTAACCGGGAACGCTTTATCGATCGGGCTGGTTGGGATTGGGGTTGACGACGGCGCCAATAAAGGTGAACTTGCGAGGACCCAGTTAATGAGAATGGCTATACCTAGGCATTAGCAACTATCTAATTAGGACTTTATTAAATTTCATCAGATTTTCAAAATGTTTTTTTTTTATTTGTATTTTTTACGAAATGTTAATTGTGATGTGGATAGTCATAATAAAAAAATTGACCTCATATATCTTTTGCTAATCTCATATATATTTCTCAGGTGTCTCATATATATGATTCAAAAAAATCTGGCAACCCTACCATCTGCGGAAATCGTGCAGACACTTTATACAGGGTTCAGTAGAATTTTTTTTTTAAATCGTAAATCGTGAACCATAACCGGTGGACGTATGTAAATCAGGATATTGATGACTGATTCTATGCCCATGAAGATGCTGCAAACAGTTTTGAAATATCTTGAGGCGTTTCCGAAATACGTTGGAAGAAGTTAAATTTCTTCAACTTTTTTCTTTTTTCAATAAATCAGTTGTTTTTGGTGATATTGAGCTGCAACTTCTTGATATTCCGGCAAACAAATATGTTTTCAATGAAACACAATGTGGAGCCATCGACAAAGCCTGCTAGATTCGAAACTAAGATCTTCAACTTTTTTTCCATTGTGAGCGCCATCTTCAAATTGCCCTTCGTGAAATTATTGAAAAAACAACAGGTGATGACTTAATTGGACACACGCGTTTATTTTATTATGAAAAACCAGGTCGTGCATTGCAGCAAAGACCTCTTCGGCCAAGAAACGTTATCAAATTAGTTTTTCTTGATTTTTCTCAACTTAGGTGATAACCATCACCAAATGGAACTTTGGATCGATTAGATGTTGACGACATTATAATCCACATCATTTTGTGTAGCCAGTCACTGAATTTCATCCTCATCAACCAAGTGGTGTTCTTTTGGCAAACAATTGAACCAAAAGTTTGCTTCGATTTTTGTGACATAAGCAAAAACGGCAGGGTCACGTCGTCCCTTCAAACCAGATTGAAGAAAATCTGTTACCAAAAATGCTACCAATTGATACTGAAAGAGTTCGGGCAAATGTCTGCTGTAGTTTTAAGTTGAACCGAAATAGATTTTCCCATTCTACTTCGGCAGGAGGGACGTCGAAAGTGTTGCTACTGCTTAATATTTGAGACGTTTTTTGTTGAATATTGCCAAAAGCGCTTCAAATATAAGCTGTAGCAACACTTTTCACGTCCCTCCTGCGAACTAGAATGTAACAATCAGTTTGAGCTTGGCTTTGAACTACGGAGCACATTCCTCCGAATCATTTTAGTATCAGTTGGTAGCACTTTTGGGCACATATTTTCTTTAATCGGGTTTGGGGGGAGAAGGTGACCCTGCATTTTTTGCCCTTTTCACAAATATTAAAGCAGACTTTTTGTTCAACTGTTTGCCAAAAGAACACCACTTGACTGATGATGATGAAATTTGGTGACTGACGTTGCAAAACAATGTTGATTGAAATATCGCAAACATGCAATCGATCCAAAGTTTCATTTGGTCATGATTGTCACGTAAGTTGAGGAAAAACAGGAAAAACGAACTTGATAACGTTCCTTGGTCGAAGAGGTCATTGCCACAATTGAGTACCTGGTTTTTCATGATGAAACATCGTGTGTGTCCAATAAAGTCGTTACCTGTTGTTTTTTCAACAATGTCAAGAAGGGCAATTTGAAGATGGCGCTCACGATGGAAAAAAAATTGAAGATCTTAGTTTCGAATCTAGCAGGCTTTGTCGATGGCTCCACATTGAGTTTCATTAAAAACATATTTGTTTGCCGGAATATCAAGTTGCAGCTCAATATCTCCAAAAACAACTGATTTATTGAAAAAAGAAAAAGTTGAAGGAATTTCACTTCTTCCAAAGTATTTCGAAAACGCCTCAAGATATTTCAAAACTGTTTGCAGCATCTTCATGGACATGGAATCAGTCATCAATATTCTGATTTACATACGTCCACCGGTTATGGTTCACTATTTACGATTTTTCAACTTTTTTTTTCTACTGAACCCTGTATAAAGTGTCTGCACGACCGCAGATGGTGGCAACATTTCTCAAATCGCAGAGTAGGGTCTAGTGAACAAGTGTGCCAAATTTCGTTGCTTGTCTCTAAAATGCAAGGTGGTTTCTCTTACCAGCCGGACTATCCTCGATTTCTGGAGCCATGAGCCCGGGTTTGGTGTTTGGTTGGTGGTTGCCAACAATCTGTGTTTGCCCAATGCCCATCTTCCTCATTCAGTTACTCAGCAGGGAATGCTGGATTGCTTGCTGGTCGTGATTGATGTCTCAGTGCAGCAGTCACCTCTGTTTCGTTATCAGGTTGAATTAGAACGCCACTGCCAATAAGCTTCAGTAAGTTGATAATTGGCAACGATTAATGGTTTATTTGTCCTCAACAAGTTGACAAGAGATTCATCATTGCTAACATGCCTCTTGAGTAATGGGATCTGCCACTATGCAACCATAAGGGTATCCAGATATCTGGAGAGATCTGATCTAATAACAGCTCACACTGGCTTGCTGTCAGATATTTTGTTCTGAGTACCAGGTGACCCGGGTGACCGCTCGCCAAATTATGCCATGGTCATGGTATCAGTCTGTCGGCCTGGATTCTCTGGTGGATTGTATGGAATTGTTTGGAGTAGGACGCTTAGTCACTATACTCACGGAATGCAGAAAAGAACGTCTTCAAATATGAAGGATGTCCCCTGGTCCCCAGTGAATTCAAGACTTTGCTCCAAAGATTGAGCAGAACTGATCCATAACGTGTATGTCCGGTCAGGGAATGGAAAAGAAAAACGAGAATATTAATAGACGACAGTCACTAAACTGTTTGGCAGAGGTCTTTTAAAGTAGATTCTCGTTTAAATGGAAACGTTGCATAGATAAGTTCAGCAGTTTTTTCTCGTCCATATCTATGCTATACGCTGACTGAAGACCGCGCAGGCTGCATCTTGTCCTCTACCTCTTGAATAGCTCTTTTCATGAGGTCTAGAGCGCATGCTCACGTTCCTTGCCGGTCGGCAAACAAAATTGTGGAATGTCAATGACAGTGAAATGTTCATGGATGGTTAATGGCTAAGATGGGTTAATGGCATTTCACTGCATGTCATGGCTTCGTCACAAAAAAGGCTGCACATCAATTTGGACGAAAATGAGGTATCGGGGGCGATAATGTCGGTCGCCGCCTGTGTAGAAGCGTACGGCGTCGCACCGTCGTACATTTAAAACGGTGGCTCGTGTGGAGACACGCCGACCATCGGACTTGCAGCCTACAGCAATAACACAGGTCTTCGAGGCGCCTTGTTTGTAAACATCCACTTCCATCCCATTTCAATTTGAAAATAAGACTGGTTGAAAATGTAGTCGTAGCACACGTAAAGTCGAGCGTAAAGTAGACTGTGAATTGTAATAATTTATCATGATTTTACGTATATTCGACATTTGCGTGCTTGCCTGACTCGTGCAGCTCTGTAATCATTCTCCCCACTCGCCTGGGGTCGAGCCTGGGATAGTGGTAGTAGAGGAGTTTATTGACTCTCGTGGTAACTTCTCAACCACGGAAGAAGGCATAAGCGTAATGTTTTCGGTAATGACCGTACTACGCTCGTTGATGAGTTGAATGTGTTGGCTTAGGATAAATTGCTAGCATTTATCGAGTGCTTTAACGAGAGCATAGCTTCCGTTTCGCCAAAAGATGATTTTGTTTCGATTGCGATAGTCTTTTGAGAAGGAATGCTACGGTCCTCCCTGAGGATCATGGCGATGAAGGGAATACTGACGGGGCAATCTCTTGAGCTTGAAATCGTCGGCGACAACAGAACGAGGTCTGGTCAGTTGAAGTTGATCGAAAGGAGAAGCAGTCTGTGAAGGGTTGCAAGTTGCAATTGAAATCTGTCAGATGATGGTATTTTTCGTGTTTATAGATACTAGCCTGATCATGGTGGTTATGTTAGCAATAGCAACGGAACGCATGTCAGTGAGCGAGGTCTGGTAATTAGAGTTGATCAAACGCCATAAGTTTCTAATAGTGGATAAGTGGTCTGCACTAGGGTCAATTGGGACTATCCACGGGATCCCTATATTTTTAGATAGCCTAGCCACGACTGTATTGAATTTTCAGTTCTATTCTATTGGACAAGTTGCCATTGAAATATGAGAAATGGCACTCTCCATGTTTTGGAAATATGTAGTACTATCGGTAACAAAATGAACTCAAACAGCGCCATTTTTTAGCTGTGTGTATTAAACATTGCCGTCAATGCCAAGGTAGCATCAGACTTGTAGGATTCCTATCAGACTTGTAGGATTCCTATCAGACTTGTAGGATTCCTATCAGTCTACGTTGTCAGTGAATGAGGTCTGGTCAGTAAAGATTCAAGGACGCAAATGGCCGATGTAGATGAGTTGCTTTGTATTTGTACCACTGACTGTGTTTGGCTCTTGACAGGAAGACCCCTTCACAGGGTGATTTTTTATTGTTTCGGAGAATGATAGGAGCGTTAACACGAACGGTTTTGGACCGCGGTTTTTACGACGTTCCCAGCCAGTTTCCATAAAATCAGCATCACACCCATTTGGTCAGGCCATTTCCCAATTTCGCAAACCAAAACCGTAAGCGTGTAAACGTGCAAGTCGGATTGTCATTCACTTCGTGTAGTAAGCAAACAAGCAGTTCTTTCCTTTCTTACAGTTCTAGAGTTCTTTTCGGCGATGACGAATCGACTGGCACTGGGGAAGCTGGTTGCAAGTAGTGTGGCACTATACCAAGCCAGCACGGAACTCAATCGAATGTGATATCGAGGTAGAAGCATACTTTGTCCAGCTTTTCTGGTTACTTGATCATTATGCCCGTAACTCGTTGGAAGGCTCCTTCGCCATTTGCCACCACTCCAAGCGGTACTCGTTTTGAACCGATATAGACTTATCCAGTTCTCTCTTTGCTTGGAAATCTTTATGAAGTTCTTCTTTATCGAAGATGGGAATCTGATGGTACGCGCTTCTCAGATTACAGTGCTAAACGCCGTGGGACGGTGAACTTTAGAGACATTTAGGCTTGGTAACGAAAACATCAACATTTTCTTGTGTGCTTCGTTCTCGGCTTCGCGGTTTCCGTTCGGATGCGTGCTTCGTGTTTAGGGAAATGCCTGCGACGCATTTAGTAGCGATAATCAAATATAATGACTTCACGTTTGGCTAACCATGCAACGGTTTTTTCAAGTCGGTGCCTGTCTCTGAAATCGATCTTGGAATACCGACCCGGCACATATTGTGTCTCAAGCAGTGTCGGCATCATATCAGAAAAGCCTGAGAGCTTTTTGTTGCTATGGATGATCCTGACGCTCGAGGTTGCCATCGCAGCGGCCGCTCGTCGAGCTTGGCGTTTGTTATGGAGCTTTCTGTGCCTGAAAACAGTTTGAGTTTTAAAACAGTGGTAAAGTTTCCGTGCTCCAGTTTCAGTATCGGCTTCGACCCCGTAACTTTGATCTTGATAGATGATTTCCGTAGACGACTCATAACAACGGCGAAGATGTTTGGGCCTGTGAAATGCTATGATTTGTCGATCAATTTTGTTTAAACTTCCAACACACCAGACTCCAGTGCCTGGTCCTTCCGCAGGCGTTGTACATCGCTTTTCTGGTTTGACGGCGTTTCTTGCACTGGAGAATGTTTTACAGCCCTTACAACATATGTTGACAGTCTGTAATCAGCAGATTGAATGGCTTGCAAAATTGATGAGCAGTTTGAGACTTCCGTCTTTTTTACGCCAGCGGTGGTTGAGATGAGCTTTCAAGGATTTCCCGAGGATGTTCACATTCCAGTGCAGACTGGCCTTCAGTTCCTGGACGCCGAATCAAATTTGATGAAGTTTAATTTAGCGCCTAGTAACCGGAGATGGAGGTGGAGCTTAGTTAATAGGAGTATTCTGCGGTTGGGGTGCAACGTCGATCAGTCTTCTCAGATGACTTTGTCTAACCTGTTGAACTGGAAAAAATTGTACCTAATGCATTTTGCATAACTTACTTTTTGGCCCAGGAATTTTAGGGTTTAATCCTGAAATGAATATGTCCTTTTTGAAATTTTGCACAAACGGCCTTTGACCAATGCTGACTAAAAGCTCCGGTCCAATAAGTGTGCGGAACATAGCTTTTTTGGGCAAGAAAGGAGTAAATGCCGCCAAATCAGATAAGCTCTTGCTGTAGTTCAGAAGAGGGTACTGTAAGTCTCAACGTTGACCAACGTGTCCCTTCAGCAATGCTGATCAATGTACTAAAAGCTCCAGGTCTTGAAATGTGAACGTCATAGTTTTTGATGAGCAAGGAGGGAGTGAGTTCCGCAACAGTGGTAACGCGATAAAATTTGATTTCCTTAAAATTTTGAAAGACTGGTTGGTCTGATTGCCTTTTAAGCAAGCTGATTCACATTTTAAAACAGAATTCTTTGATTTCCCTAGCTCCTCCCGACCTACCAACCGAAGAGGAGTATTGTGAAGGCGCTAAAAAACATTTTTCGATATGAACACGGAAATATTCATTTTGAGCCCCCCTGAGCCGATCAGGACCATTTCCAGATGAAAGTTTGTCTGTCTGTGTGCCTGGCTGTGTGTGTGTCTGTCTGTAATATTCCACGATAACTATCAAACGGTTGATTTGATCGACTTGAAATTTGGTATATGCAAACATAGTTTTGCTGTCGAATGAGCGCATTAATTTATGGCTGTCATTTGTCGAACAAAGAATCACTATCAAAAAATGACAAGATCTATATCTCACGGAACTTGGCATGCAGTATGTCGTTTGGAAGCCTTTGAAAAACTGTATTCAGAACAGTTGAAAGTACTTCTCTATCTGTCATATGTCACATAATCAAAAATATCCAAATTCAAAACTTGCCATTCAATTATTCAAAATGTATTGGATGGATTGGAACCAAATTCGGCAGGCAGCAACAGAATAAAAGAGTCAAATTAAGTCTGCAGTTAGAGTTTTCCATCATCTCCCAATCAGGCGCAACTAGATTTGGCGGCACTTATCCTTTCTTGCTCAAAACATTTTAGATGCGCACACTTGCTGGACGGGAGCTTTTAGTATGTTTTTCAGCATTGTTTGAGGGCCATTTGTGCAAATTTTCAAAAGGAACATTTATTTCAGGGTTTGACCTAAATTACATGGGCTATTTAGAATAATTATTAATGTAGCAACCACACTTCTTCAAGATTCCGTAAGAAATATCAAAGAAATTGAATATTCCAGGAAACTTATGAATCGTTCCACTACACATCACTATTGTACTTTACCGACTTCGACTTGGACTTCAAAGGCGGAAGACTTCTTTTTGTTAACAATGTCGAGAAATCTACGAAAAACACCACAGTTGAACCGAGAAAAGGAAGAGTTTTGATGTTCACATCTGGAAAAGAGAATCCTCACTTTGTTGAAAGGGTGACCGATGGAACTAGATACGCAATCACAGTGTCATTTACTTGCGATCAATCCAAAGCTATTAGTGATCCTGTCATAAAACAACATTGAAGCTGTTGTTATAAATGCATTGCACTTTGTACTTGAATTGTTTAATAGCACATTCTATGTTCCCGTATTTTTGTGTCAGTTGTCTAGAATGCGTCTGTAAATAAAGCTGAATTTTGTTACAATTATTATTATATTAACACCACTTGTTATTCTCAAAGCCACAAATTCCTACATGTCATTTACTGTAAGTAATTACAATTATGAAGAACCACGTATCACTTCATTGCAAGCTGAAGCTATGTCAGGGTATTTGTATTCGAACCCTTCTGCTTTGGCTCTACTAGGCAAAACTTTTTGGCCTTGGGTTAACATGTTCGCCCTTTCTGTACTCAGCAGGATGTTCAAGACAAATTGCGGAACCGGTATTAAAGCTGGTCTTCGAATAGCTTTGGCAAACGCCTAAAAATTTCTGAATTACAAAAAATTCGATAAAAATAATCATTTTTACCTCGGTGAATTGTTTATTGGTTATAACTTCAGGTGCGACTCCATTGAAAACACCTTGAGCCTTATCACTTTCTATCCCAAACATGATTAGTCTAGTCAAATCGGTTATGTGAATCCATGGTAAAAACTGATCTCCCGGTGAGATGGGACCACCAAGTCCAAAGAAAAATGGCAAGTATAGCTGCTTGATCATCCCCCCAGTCCGTCCCAACACTACTCCGCTACGAATCGTGACTTGACGGACGCCACCGGCAGAGAGCTTGGCTGATTCTTCCCATTTGTGACACAAATTCGTAAAGAAATCTGTCTCATCACAGGAAGGTTCATCTTCGCTGTACGCTTTCTCTTTGTCTGGTTTGTAGATGCCGACGCCTGATATAGATATGAACGCCCTGGGTCTGTTTTGAGCTTTCATGATTGCCTGGGCTAGTGATTGCGTGGTGTTGATACGTGAATTGTAAACGTTTTGCTTGAAACCGGCGTTCCACCTTTGGGTCATGTCCAATACATTTTGGCCAGCCAAATTCACAACGGCTACCGTATCTTTGGGGAGCCCGGTGGCATTCAGATCGGCCCAGGTCATACGCTGAGGCCCGGGCATTCGAGATATCAAGGTAATTCCATATCCTTTACTTTTCAAGAGGTTGCTCAGGTGAGTCCCGATAAAGCCCGTGCCTCCTCCTGCAAACACAATCGGATTGATGTCACATTTCGTGCTTAGGGTGGGCAATGGACAGACCTACAACGATAGTTCCGAGGGATTGCGACATTTTATTTTATAGTTCGCTGGACTTTTTGTATTTTTTGCATCTACTTACGAAAGCAACATTTTGACAGCTATAAATAAAACTAACCTCTTCCATTGTTTTTAAATTGCGCGGAATCTAGTTACTTTCTTTTTGTCACTAGTCTCTGAAAGGATCATGAAAGAAACAGAATTTTGTTCGCTGAACTTTTGCTGTAGATAAAATTCGAATGATAATTAAACAACAAAATGTAAATACAACTGCTCAACTGTACGTACAGTTGAAACAATCAAGGATTGGATTGTGAATTTCAAATTAAAATCTATTCTAGAAGAGGCTTGGCAACACTGCTGGTCACCTGTCAATGACTACCAACAGAATTCAAAAGTCTTGACCAGTGACAGATTTTCCATGTATTTATCGTAAGTGACGTCATGTGGAAGTATTGTTTCAGTCCAACGCAAGGAAAATTTTGGGTAAGTTCGCTGATAAACGGCTCCAGATCCCCTTAATACGGCACAATAACATTCCAGGCAGACTACAAATGCGTCGAAATACAGTAAATTACGTTTATGAATCGGCATGTAAGTGATGAAATCTAACAACACCTCCTACAAATTCAAAGCTTACAAAAGCTCGACCAGGGAAGTCAACGATTCTCGCCACAACAGCCAATCGGACGATAATAACTATGAAAACGAGAGCACCGACGGCGATGCGGAGCCCAACCACAAAAACCACGCCGTGTACTCGCATGGCGGCAAGTTCCGGGGCGCGCGAAAAGTGCGCTCCAGTGAGTTTCGCTCCACCAAATCCAACGATCACAGGAACTTTCGCAACAACAGAGCCGGACCTGGGTCTTCCCGCAAAAATGACAGAGACAATTCCAACAATTTCTACATCTTGAACAGGAACTACAATGACCGACCTTCTGAATCATCAGGTTGGTGCTTTGGCTTGTAGTTTTCTGGGTGCTGCAGATGCATGCCATTTGTTTTACTTGACATAAACCTTTGCTCTACCTTCACAAGTTGGTTCCTTTTTCATCTATTACCTATGATGGCCAAAGATGATAATAAGATTGTTATCAATAAAGCTGTCATTGTTTGAGTTGGCTTTGGAAACAAAATATCATAGGGCCAAACCAATCCAGTTACACTGCAAAAAACAAGTGTTGCTTAGGCAGAGGAATTTTAGCTTGGTGCAGAATTCTAACGGTCACGGGCTCAGGAATCAGTAAACATTCAGTGGGAAAAGCTAGTGCAACAAACCACTAGTTTGGGATAGCGCGGCGAGTTTTGATACAGCAGCTTAGTGAGTGTACTGAGTTTGCTCGATTTGCATTCTGCATCAAGCTAAAACTCCTCTGCCAAACCAACACGTATTTTTTAAGCTGTACTGGTTATTTTTTATTTCCAAGGCCAACTCTTCTCAGGTTCCACTAAAACTCAAGGAGCTAAAACTACGTTGAGGCTAGATTCCAAGTCGGAGATCTGCCCGCGCAAGTGTAGCGTAAGTCCGCTCACTATGGCAACATAACACAATCCGACGCGATGATTGGCTTCTTGATGCCATGAACGAGTACGCCACTAACTTGAAATTCAGCCCGTAGGCGCAAAGTTTGGGACGGCGTAACTCGCCAAGTACAGCTGTCTGATTGGTTGCTATCCGCCGTTGCTATGGTAACCGCACTTACGGCGGTCTCAGCCCCAACTTGGTATCGAGCCGTTAGTTAACAAACTGTTGGTGAAATTTTATTAAATCACTTCCTATTAGTTGCCAAAGAAATGGAGGTTTCACAAAATAGAATAGAGGAAGATTTTACAGCTTTTCCATGGTCAAACAACTGGCATTGGCTAAACAAAGTCCATTCAACAGTGTGTTAGGGTTACCATACCAGGAATCTGCGTTAGTTGCAATTTTAACAAAACTGTTAGCGAATACATGATGGTTCTGCATGCATTTTTGGGGCAAAGTGTGCATGATCTACACCAGCTAAAAACTTGAAGAATTGTATTGAGTTCCAACTGAATACGAAGTCGAGTACTGCTGCTACAGTAGCTGTTGTATGAGGAATGGCTGCTCCAGTCAAAACCAATGTTATTAAAATAGGTCTCCACCGATACCTATCTTTGAGCTGCTCGTGTATACAAACGAAGTATCCAATCGATATATGAGTTTCAAACGAACGAGAGCGATTTGTTGCTAGTTCTAAAGTGGACACAGGAAGTTATGGAGCTCTTCCAGTTGCCGAACTTTGCGGGCACCACTAAGGCACGTCTGTAAGTTTGAATCTCTCACCCGGATTTTCAAGGGGAAAAAACATGTAAGAACCTTTTTTTGTTCGTTTATTGAACGTCGGCCTATTTCCGCAACGAGGCCAAACACCGATGCCGGTGAATGCTTTCATCAAATTTTGCCGAATTAACACAGGGTAAGCATATTTAACGACCACCATTATCGCATGGGGTTGACACCATCGTGCAAATCTTACGTGCTAATGCGACACACATTCACAATGCAATTTCTTGAACAATCTGCCAAAATAATGTCAAAAAACAATGAACTTGATTGTTGATTTGACGGATTTCTCCAAAAATTGTACAAGAATACAGCTATAATACAACTGTAAGTCAAGGAACTCATATTTTCCCGGTTCGGCCTGGCAAGTGAATAAGGACATTTTCAAACAATGAGCCTTCACAGTGTACTTCAAATTTGCTATTTCATAGTATCATTTGATTACCTACACAAGCCAAACAATGAATATTCATCTAAATATATTCTTTTGTTTTGCTCTACAATATTAAAAAAAAGTGCTATAATCACCGTCCCCCGACCAATAACACAAGTTCGCGGCGCGTCAGCCGGGTGGTTGGAGTGGGAGTGGGATTGTGACATCTCGGCCAGTTTTGCAGTTACCACGCATGAAACGAGCACGAGCGGGTTGGATAAGTAGCGTACTATCATGCCAGTGTAGTACAGTATGGATGAGGAATTCAACGGCTCCCATGAATGAGTTCATTCAAACTGAAGTTCACTGCTTTGTTACATCAATAACTATTTGTCCAATCATTTAAATCATTTTGGTCTTTCGGTTTTTGCCATTTACACGCAAGCTTCCCATTCAAAAGAAAATCTCCACACCACTGTTGATTTCTGCGCTGTAAACGCAGTTTGCCACATCCATACGATTGGATGAGGGACGATAACGACACATACGCCGCGTATACAATGCGTTTGAAAACGCGAGTGAAATTCTCAAAGTTTAGTAGCTATTTTTTTCCCCAAAATTTCACAAAAACAAAAATACGTAATTTTTTATCATTATTGAACTTTCTGCTCAATAAAAAAAATTACACTGTATAGGCCCACTGGGTCGTGTGAATGGAAAGTAGCTTTTGTTTTTCTCTAGCTTTAGCTAGGAGTTGCTAAGAAGAATTTGCTTAGCAACTCCTAGGAAAATCAAAGTGGAAGCAAAAGCTACTTTTTATTCACACGTCCCATTGTTCTTCCAATTCCGAGAGTGTTTTCCAGTTGAACAAAGAACAATTCAACCTTTTCCCTATGAAACTGAATATTGTGACGGATAAGGTGCTGCAGCCTCCTAAAACTCCTTGAACCGCAGTGCCATTTGATGTTAGTCTTTCAGGAATCCAGGATGGTCGCTCGACTTGGTAGATTTTTTCTTTTATTTCCCAATCAAGACTTACCTTCTCAAAGGGCGCTTTAGATCAAAATCAAACTGACGTCTTTGGATACCACCGAGAAAGTTTTGTGTCGCCCACAACAGATTTTTGTCGTGCTCCTGGGTGGATATCATATGCCGCTCAGGACTCGGAATGCGATACTTTTGAGACACCTGTGTATAAACGTAAATTGTTTATTGTTGTTTGTTGTTGACTTGCTTTTATGTTTTTGTTGTTTCTTTCCATTTTTCTTGTTGTGGGTTTATAAGGGATTTATATTCTACATTCGTTGTGTTGTATCTCTCGTTTGGAAATAAACGCTTATTGGTATTATTATTATCAAATACTCTCCTCCTAAGGAGTCGGAATGGTTGAATAGAGTCGGGCATTTATCGTTACGACCAGCACTCGCGAACGCTTGGCCAAAATTATCGTGAAAATCTAAGCACTCGTGATACTACTGTTGATCATATGAAGGTATGAAAATGAAATAGTTTCTCTAAACGCCAGTCGCTATTTTTTGAACATAAGAGATGAACAGGGTCATCCACCGAGATTTTTTCCCCCTGTTGAAATTTTCCCCGTTGGAATAAATTGTCAGGGAAAAGAATTTATCACAACAATTTTTCCTGCTGAATTCAAATTTGGACACCAAAATTTTCTATATTTTGCAGTAATACAGAGTGTTTCAGAAGAACTCCCACGTATTTTTGTCACCCTGTTTTTAAATATTGGAAATGATGCGGCTTTTCCTTTGGAGTCCGAAATGGGGACCTCTAGGACACGTATTGCAGAATTTTTGTTTTCAAACCCTTCGCCCCCACCCTACCCTACTTCAATATTTCGAATAGCATTACCTATCTTGTGATCAAATTTGAAGTTGATAAAATTCTCTTTCTGCCAAATGTATTTTAAAAAACTTCAAACCCATTCCTTAATCCTTTTAAAGTAGGATAGGTTGGAGGACAAAGGGGTTGAAGATAAAAATGTGGCAATACGTGGTTCAGATGCCCTTTTCAAAATAAATATCGACCTGTTTTTACTAGAAAATCGATTCTCAAGGATCGGGAGTTACTAGGGAAAGAACTTTTCTTTAATTGACAATAAAAGAATTTTGAGGATTGAAAAAAAATTGAAATATGCTTGTCAGAATGAGAACTTTAAAATCTTCAATTTGATGTACCACAAGGGAGGTAATGCTATTTGTAATTTTCAATAGGGTAGGGTGGGAGCGAAGGGTTTGAAGATAAAAATTTGGCAATGCGTGTCCTAGATGTCCCACTTGAAATGAAAATCGACCTGTTTCGGTGTTTTCCTGGAAAAAAAAATTGGTGCCAAAAAATCTGAGGTCGTAAGTTTGATAATGAACACTCTGTATAGACTTGAAAGAAGAAACTGTGTGAAATGGAGAAGAAATTCTTTTCCATGCCAATTTATTCCAACGGAAAAAATTTCAACGGGGGGAGGGGATCTCGGTGGATCACCCCTGCACACGGTATCGGTAGTTGCAAAGTTTCCAATTTAGTGAACTCAATATACAGGGTGTCCGTTTTTCGAGGCTAAGCATGGGTATCTCGCTTATCTTTAGAGATACAGAGTCGGTTAAATTAGAAAAAAGTTGCGAATTTTCATGACGATCAATGATCCAAGAAGATATTTGACTTGTCAGTTTTAGTTTTCGAGATATCGAGCAAGAACAGAAATTTGTAATTTTTGTTTTTATTTTTTATTTGAAAAACGGTTGAAGGTAGCCTTTTCTAATTAAGACATTGTGCAGGCACTTTTTCAAGGGGAATTCATTGTTGCCAAAATCTTCATTCTAGCTTCCAAAACAACCGAGATATGACATTCAACTTTTTTTTCTCTTATGGGCGCCATATTGGATTTTGACATTTTTGAATACTTTTTTTTTTCTGGTTACAACGATGTGTCATATGCCACTGTTGATTCTATGCTTTTGAGCAAAAAATTATTTTTTTATTTTTCAAAGAGTGCTTTGGAAACAAAATCAGCACCAACAATAAAAAAAAAACGTAAATGTTAAACATTTATTTAACAGTGACATGTGGCACATCGTTGTAACCAGAAAAGAATACCGTATTCAAAAATATCAAAAGCCAATATGGCGCCCATTAGAGCAAAAAGT
Organism: Anaspis maculata; assembly: GCA_949128115.1. NCBI lineage: Eukaryota > Metazoa > Arthropoda > Insecta > Coleoptera > Scraptiidae > Anaspis > Anaspis maculata. Next base: position 46,156,637 of record OX421963.1, read on the forward strand.
TGAATGTCGTATCTCGGTTGTTTTGAAAGCTAGAATGAAGATTTTGGCAGCTTGGAATTCCCCTTGAAAAAGTGCCCTGACAATGTATAGATTTGAAAAGGCCACCTTCAACCGTTTTTTGAATAAAAAATTAAAACAAAAATTCAAATTCCTGTTTTCTCACGATATCTCAAAAACTAAAATCGATACGTGAAATTTATTTTTGGATCATTGATCGTCATGAAAATGCGCAACTTTTTCCTAATTTAACCGACTTTGTATCTCTCAAGATAAGCGAGATACCCATGCTTAGCCTCGGAAAACGGACACCCTGTAGACGCCTGAAAAAAAACAAGTGAGTATGCCTTCACGTGCGTGAGTCTCAGTAGCGCATTTTCTCAAAGAGGCATATTGTGAACGTAAAGAAATTTGGTTGAAGGAGAAACACCATTCCTTGCCCACTTTCTTCATTCGAAACTCATTGTGATATTGTGTTATCATTGGTACTTGCCAATGAAATAGATTTGAATGAAAATTCTTTCACTCATCAATATATTTTTTTGTTTGAGGGCGGTAGCTGGAAGCGGCGACTAATCAACAGTAGTCTATTCTTTCCCATTTTCAGTCGGCTATCCATATAGCGAAAGAATTAGATCGCTTTGTCTTCGGGTTTATGTTTTCCATTTATCTCGTACTTTGAGGGCAGCGTGTGGGGGTGGCAGCATTCTGGAAAATAACTGTTGCACAGTTTGAGTTAAGAGTTTCTAAATGTTTAAGGAAATATGACAACAATCAGTGAAAATTGTGAAAGTTGCATTTTTTTGTTTGGGGGCGGGAGCTGGAGGCGGCGACTAATCAAAAGTGGCCTATCTCTTCCCATTTTTAGTCAGCTATCTATATAGCGGAACAATTAGATCGCTATGTCTTCAGGGTTATGTTTTACATTTATCTCTTACTTTGGGGGCGGCGTGTGGGAGCGGCAGAGTTTGGCAAAGAAATTCTTCCACAGTTTGAGTTGGGAGTTTCTGAATGTTTGAGGTAACATTAAAATGTAATTCAGTGAAAATTATTATAGAAAGTTGCACTTTTTTTTTGGGGGGTGGAAGTTGGAGGCGGCGCCATGTCAAAGGTACATTTATTACATTTAATTTTACATTTATCTCTCACTTTGGGGGCGGCGTGTGGGAGCGGCAGAGTTTGGCAAAGAAATTCTTGCACAGTTTGAGTCAAGAGTTTCTAAATGTTCGAGGTAACGTTATCAGCTAAATCAGTGAAAATTGTTGAAAGTTGCACTTTTTTCTTTTGGGGGCGGAAGCTGGAGGCGGCGCCATATCAAAAGTAGCCTATCCTTTTTCATTTTTAGTCAGATATCCATGTAGCGAAAAACTTAGATCGCTATGTCTTTGGGTTCATGTTTTTCATTTATCTCTTACTTTGGGGGCGGCGTGTGGGAGCGGCAGCGTTCGGCTGAGCAAATGTTGCACAATTTGAGTTGGCAGTTCATAAATGTTTGAGGGAACATCTCAATCAGTAACATTTGTGAAAGTTGCACTTTTTATCGTTTGGGGGCGGCGACTAACCAAAAGTAGCCTATCCTTTCCCATTTTTAGTCAGCTATTTATATACCGAAAGAATCAGATCGCTATGTCTTCGGGTTTATGTTTTTCATTTTAAAGTGATTGGGGGCGGTTTTTAGCAGTTTTTTTTATGTCGGCGGCGCATATTGAAGACGAAATGTTTCTTGGCTTACGTTTATAAGTGGCAACTATGTATTATTCAAAAAATTAGAACACCAGAGCATCAGGTCTGGTAGAAAAAGCAATATTATGTTTATATTATGTATTATGTTGTTAATTCAAGTTTATCGGGGGCGGTTTTCGCTATGTTGGCGGCGCAATATGGACATCCAATATAGCCTAGCCCTCCTTTGGGAGTGGCAGCTATGTAACAGCGAAAAAATTAGAAAGCTAGGTCGTCTGGTTTGGGAGGAGTTCGAGGAACGGACGGACGGACGGACGGACGGACGGACGGACAAAGCGGTTGCAATAGCGATTTTCATCAAGATGGAAAATGCGCTAAAAACTGGAAGTAGGTAATAAGTGAACAAAGGTTTATGTCAGTTTCCACGGTTTCATCTGCTTGAACTTCTCATAATTGAATACCCAGTACGAATTGCTCTTGTTTTCAGGATTATATCACGGCAAATTCTACGAGTCCGAAAAGAAAAACTACATCAAGCTGAACCTGCCGGAGGACACCCGCATATCGAAACTATTGCGTCGCCTGAACTCCGAAAACGACCAGGAGAACTCCCTGGTGATTTCCAAAAAATTGCTGGAGGTACTGCTCCTGCCCGACAACGCCAACTATGTCCGCAAAGCTTTCCATATTCTCGGGGAATCCATGTTCGAAATCTTGCAAGTGTCTCCGGGCCCACTCGCCAAACACCAGGCCGCCCGCGCCCTCGGCCGCATGGGCTACATCATGGGCCAAGAGAACGACTTCGAGCGCTACCAGAGCTGGCTGTTCATCAAGATGGCCGGTACTTACGACGAGATCCAGGTGCTGCTCATGAAGTCGATCAGGGAGACGCTGGCGTTCGAGAAGAACAAACCTGTGCTGGCCGACCACGCCGAAGCCTTAATGCACAACCTGGTTTCGTCCATAGAAACCATCGAGAATGTGGAAGTGTTCAAGGCGATCTTAGATACGCTGGTGTCGACCGTCGAGCTTTACTCTGATTGTTTCTACGGGCAGTTCCAAGACACCGTCGATTTACTCTTCGGCTGGCACGTGGACCACACGCAGTCCATGACGAATATCGAGTTCATTTCGAGGCAACTGCAGAAGCTGTCGTCGCATTTCAAGTATAATTTGGAATTCGCCGTGTCGCTCATCAAGAACTTTACCGAAGACATAGCGAATTTCAGCGGCAAGTTCTCGGATACCAAAGAAGGGGGGGCGTTGGAACACGTGACTGTGTTTATCTTGGCGTTGAACACCGTACTGAAATGTTTAGGTCAAAGCTTCCATCCAGCCAGTAACAAACATATCACTGTCGAATTCGTTACGAATTGCTTCCAACAAATCGTGAAAATTTTGAACGAGGCTTTAGAAACCTTCGTGCCACACAATTTAGTGATTGCCGCCAACGAGAGCATAGGACTGCTTTTGGAGTACATGGAAAATCGGCCTAAGTCTTTGATTGCGCCTCTGTATGCCCTAATTGATCTTGAGCTCTCGCTCATCAGTGATTTCTCGACTTCCGCCACAGTTTCAATATTACTGTTAATCTCCAGAGTCATCAAAGAGCTGTCTACCAATTTGCCGATTGAGTACATCGACAAATTGATTGGTCCAAATTCTGAAGTCGTGCGGCTTCGCAATTCGAATTTCAAGGAAGTAAGAGATTCGATCATTTGCGTCTATCAGACATTGCTGAATTTGAAAAATGTTTCACTCCTCCAAGAAACCTATCGCTATATCTTGGGCGATCTCGAAACTATTTACAGAAGCATTGTGCCAAATGTTAAAACCTTGATACTGAATAATCCATTCGAGGGTGCAGCGGTCGACGTCGACTCAAGAGAATTCCTAGCGCTGTTCATGCTGCGATGCCTGTCGCAGTTGGCGAACGCCAGTTCTATTATAGTGATGTGGGCGTTGAAACCTAGCATTTTGGAGCTGATCGGCACGCAGATGGAACCTCACAACGAGTTCTTGGCCAAGAACAATCCTGGACTGCAATTCAGCTTGCTCCACCTCCTATACTCGCATTGCAAATGTTACAATCACTTCATCACTAGTAGCAGTTTGGTTTCGAAAAATCGCGACTGTCAAAATCTAATCGGACGTTTTACTTTATCGCAAGAACTGAACGTGAACGACGTGCCAAATACTTCGCCCAATTTGGGTAATTTCGAAATCATTCTCGACATTCTGTACAAAACATTAAGCGTGGAGACGACGTGCGAGGTCACGCTTTTACTCATGAGATGGCTCAAAGACATTTTGACTAAATCCGATTCGTACTTGGAAGACTTATATGACAACGACAAGTTCAGGCTTGTAACTGAAGTTTTGGTCAAACGCGGACACCATTTCAACTCTGATATAGTCTCGGCCATCTGCGAGAATCTGGACATCCTGTTGGAGAACAAACAAGTATCTTGGAGCAAAGACTTCCTCGTTAGCGTTTGCGATTTATGCAAGTTGCACTTGAACTCTAACAAGCCAGAAATACAAGACAGCTTTTCCAAATTGTCCGGAAACATACCGTGGGATGTGGCGATCATAGAGTTCAACAAGCCAGTCTGCAGCGAAAGTCCCAAGAAAAAGCAGCATATTTGGGATTATAACTGTCACAGCATTTGGTTGTCGCAGCACTTGAACAGTTATTTCTCAGGTGAGATTTATCCGTTGCAGTTCAAAACGTTCATGAATTACCTGTTGAAGAACGAATTTAACGGAGATGAGAATTGGTTGGAAGATGTTTTCGTAAACAATTGGCCGTTGCAAGTGAATCATGAAGTTATGGATTTCCTCTACCAACTCGCGACTACTTCAAGACCGATTCTGTGCTACTGGGCGACTCTAGAAAGCGCTCAATTCTGTGTGAATTATAAATTACGAACACCATTAGGCAAACCAAATGAGACTTTTACGAAGATCGAAAGCGCTCTGAATCAAATCGGGAACGATTTGATCAGTACGAAGAAAATGGAAGGTTTAGTAATTGACAGTTCTCGTGTTCAATTACTTCTTCAATTCATAGAGAATTTGGAGAAAAGCATATATAACGCGTCCGAGGGATGCGCTGTTGGTATGCAGCAACCCAGCAAACAAGTCCGGTCGTTTTTCGTTGCTAATATCAATACTTGCAATGAATGGATGAGCAGGATTCGCTTGGTTGTCATTCACATAGCCATGCACGCCGGCAACCCTAGCGTGGCATTTAGACACGGACAAGCTCTCCTCAGCGATCTGGTAACGTCTGATAAAACTTCGACTCCAGAATTTGAAAAAGTCGTCATGTTGGCTACATCGGCTTTGTTGAGCCTGAAAGAACCCGAAGCCATCAATGGGCTGTACGTTTGGTGCAAGAACGTATCCGGAAAGAAACTACTATGGGTCAAAGCTGCTGCCGAACAAGCATCGAAAAAGTACGAGCTGGCAATTGAATGTTATCAAAAGCTTTTAAGCGATGAAGACACAAAGAAAAATTCAGAAGAAATCGAACATTTCATATACGATCAAATGGTGGTGTGTTACAAAGAACTAGGTAGTTGGGTTGATCTGATCAATTTGAATTCGAAAAAAACTGTGGCACAAAGCAATGGACGAAAGTATTCCTTCACCGTCACAGATTGGGACTGCATCGATCAACTGTTCAATGTGGAAGTAGGCAGAGCTGCTTTCAACGAAGTCTCAACCTGGGCGAATAAACCCAGCGATTCTTGGTCGAAATTTGACGACATGACTGTGACTGAGTCGAATTTGTACCGCATCGCATTCGGCATCAACTCTGAAAAAACAGTACTTGAAGAAAAGCTCAATGAAAATTTGAATAGAATCGAAAAATCCATACGCTATCATTTAAACACTGCACCAACTGAATTCTTGCAAAACTCCTTGGTCATGCAGTACGTCACGTACGGTTTGAAGCGCGTACTAACCAACACACCTGTCAATGCAGTTTTCCTAGTTTCTGAAAATTTCGAAAATGACAAAAGTAAGATCGAATCGTCCGTGTTGCGAAAGATGCTTTGGTGGTCGGAATACTTTGCGTCGGTGCAAGACTCCAGGTGTACGTTGTTCTGCACGAATTTACGCTTGGATGTCATAAAGCGAGCCAGAAAAGAACGAAACACCAAGCTCGCTCTGACATACGTCCACAAGTTCCTGAGAGGTTCGGAATTGGCGGTCGATACGGAAGTCGCTGAGAACATCGCCAGCGTTTTCTTGCAAAAGATCAAAGACGTGACCGTTTGGAACGTGGATACGTCTAGGATTGTGACCGAGATCATCAAGTTGTCTTACTGCATGGGCGAGAGCAGACAAAACACGTTCAATCTCTGCGCTGCGGCCTCAACCGAAATCTCCAAACGAGGTGAAATGTCTGGTGGTTTGGATTTGAAAATAATGAGCTCGAAAATCTTGTTGAAACTAGCCAATTGGTTGCAGCTAAACGAAGATGTTTGCTTGACTGACATGAGCAGTCCTCTAGGAAAACTTTTGATGGTCCTTCCCGAGATCGGACAAGGTTCTGGTTCGGCTATAGTGCCGATGCACGAAATGGCCGTTGGAAAACTTCTCCAGTTCAGCGTACACCAAAGCGCTGGATTAGCAAAAGGCTGGAATATTTTCGGCACTTGGTGCTATCGTTGGGGAAGGAAAATGGTCGACCACAGATTGGATGCGCAGACTTTGACCGATGACGATCAAGCGATGATCAAACTGAAACTAGGAGTCGGATCGACTGAAGACGATTTCAGTGCAGTCACTTCGATTTTGAGCCAATCCCGTTCGAGCTTAGACGACGAAGATATCGAATCGAACACCGTCAACACCTCCGAAATCATCCTGAGCCAACTCAGACACGTGAGCGCTCTCCGTCAAGCTTCCGAAGAAGACCTCTGCGATTTAGTACAGATTTGGAGAAAAACGCAGAAGCGCCTGTACACTTACTATGCGCTGTCTGCTGAAGCGTACTTCAAATATTTGCACTTGACCATGAATTCAGAAAATGCAAAGAATACCGAATACAGCGTCATCACGGTTACTTTGCGACTCCTGCGACTGATCGTCAAGTACGCTTTAGAACTGCAGAACATTTTGGAAGAAGGCTTGAAAACCACACCGACTCAACCTTGGAAAGTAATAATTCCTCAGTTGTTTTCGCGACTGAATCATCCGGAAAGCTACGTTTGCCATAGGGTATCGGATTTGTTGTGCAGAATCGCAGAAGATGCCCCGCATTTGATCACGTTCCCAGCTGTAATTGGCGCTTTGGAAGGCGGACTCAAGTTCGATTTTTCGGAAATTTCGCTACCCAAAGACTGCCTATCGCAGACGAACGAAGGTCAAGAAGACAACGAAGATGGCCAAGACGAATTCTACGACAGCGACAACGAGGATTCCAGCAACGCGCTTCAGATTTGCTTCAAAACCATGGTCGATACTCTTAGCAAGCAAGATCCAGAAACGATTGCGCAGGTACAAAGCTTGGTTAAAGAACTCAGACGTATTACGCTCCTCTGGGACGAGCTGTGGCTAGGCACGTTGGCTCAACACCAAACTGAGATTTCGAAACGCCAACACCAGTTAGAATACGAAATCGAAAAGGTCAACGAAAATCCCAATTTGTCCAAAGAAGAGAAGCTGTCTCTCATCACCGAGAAGCACAGAATCATCATCAAGCCGATAGTTTTCATTTTGGAACAGCTGCACGAAGTGACGTCGGTCGAAGCAGAAACGCCGCACGAAAAAGCCTTCCAAGACAGCTACCTCAAGGTGGCCCGTGAAGTCATTGCGAAACTGAAGAATCCCGAAAACGCCGAAAAACCGCAAGAGTCGCTGCAGCCTCTCAAGGCTCTCCAAAAGCAGTTCCAGCAAAAATTCCACAGGCGTTCGTCTTACACGCTCAAGATGCAGAACATCAGTCCCGTGCTCGCGTCCATCAAAAATACCCTCATTGCAATGCCCGGTCTCACGAACCCGCACAAAGCCGTGACCATATCACATGTGTCAAACATTGTTTCCATCCTTCCGACCAAGACCAAACCCAAGAAACTAGTCTTTTATGGCTCAGATGGGCAAAGCTACACTTACTTGTTCAAAGGACTCGAAGATTTGCATCTGGACGAAAGAATCATGCAGTTCCTTAGCATAGCCAATACGATGATGGCGCACAACAGCGACATTGGTGACAGGCAGTTCTACACTGCTCGTCACTACTCCGTTATTCCGCTGGGACCTCGATCGGGTCTGATCTCCTGGGTTGACGGCACCACGCCGGCTTTCGCTCTCTACAAGAGGTGGCAACAGCGCGAAGCCGCCAAACCCAACACCAAGAACAGCGTCAACACCAATACGTCCGTCCTGAGACCTTCCGAGTTGTTCTACAATAAGCTGAACCCGCTGTTGAAAGAGCACGGCATCAAGAACTTGGAGAACCGGAAGGAGTGGCCCCTGAGCGTGCTCAAGCAAGTGCTCACGGAGCTCATGGCGGAAACTCCCAGCGACTTACTTGCCAAAGAGCTCTGGTGCAACGCCATCAGCGCCAACGTGTGGTGGCAAGTGGTCAAGAGGTATTCCTACTCGGTAGCCGTGATGAGCATCATCGGGTACATCATAGGACTGGGCGACAGACATTTGGACAATGTCTTGATAGACTTGACGACAGGAGAAGTGGTTCATATCGACTATAACGTTTGCTTTGAGAAAGGCAAGACGCTGCGCGTTCCAGAGAAGGTGCCGTTCAGGCTCACGCCGAACATCCAGGGTGCTTTGGGTGTCACTGGAGTCGAGGTATGTAAAAAGAATGACGCGGCTAGAAACTAAAGTTTTGAGCATTGTTTCGCACTTTTATTTTATTTTTTTAATAGCTCAGAAGTCTTCAAGCTTAACAAACTTTTATCTACAGCTCATATACAGGATGATTGAATAATGGCGCATTTCCTCTCGCCTCTCTTTGATTTGCTAATTATCAAAAACAGATCAGCTCAATCTGGCGGCATCGCATTGGTACCTACCTGGCACCTTCAGAGGACATACATTTTTACAATATCGTTATTGTTTATTTATAAGTGATGTAAAATAGCCGCTATTTATATTTGAGGATATATATCCGGAGTTTATAGCTGCTATATAGCAGGCTATTATGGCTATTTTTGGAATTTTTTTTCAAAGTGATTTTTTGTATTTGTTGTATTTTTCCGGTCATTTTGACACCAAATACAAAGATGTTGAAAACAATTGAAAAAATATGTAAAAAAAGCATTTATTGTGTCCGATATTGCACAAATGTGGTATCACACTTTAGTTAAGCACCTATCGAATCAAGACATAAAATAAAGTGAAATTAAAAGAAAAATCCGTTACCCCAGAGTAAGATTATTAATTGCGCGGGAAAAATCGGATTTATAGCCGGCTACAAACGTTTATATCTAGCACTTGATAAATGCCCAGGCGTTCGTCCAATTGGGATTGGAGAATGCTTAAGACGGATTTTATCAAAATGTATGATAGAAGTTACTGGCTCAGATGTTACAGAAGCCTGTGCTCAGCTCCAACTATGTAGCGGAATAAGTGGAGGAATTGAAGGTGCAATACATGCCATGAATACTTTGTTCCAAGGTAATTGCCGTCCAAGTTCTAAATGGGGGATGCTATTAGTTGATGCAAATAATGCTTTTAATTCTGTAAATAGGCAACTAGCATTATGGCAAGCAAGAATTTACTGGCCACGTTGTGCACAATTTTTATATAATACCTACAGAGGTCATGCTGAGCTTGTTATTCGGGATAGTAATGTTCGGTTATATAGCAGAGAGGGGGTTACTCAAGGGGATCCTCTTGCAATGCCTTTATATGCATTAGCTACTTTACCCATAATCAAAAAACTCAAAAATACAAGTAATATCACTCAATGCTGGTATGCAGATGATTCATCGGCTCAGGGTACATTCAGTGATCTCAGAAATTGGTGGGATAGATTGAATAATCTAGGTCCTTCTTATGGATATTTTCCACAAGGCAAGAAGTCAATCATTATTGTTGCTGAAACTGAAAAATCCGAGGCTTTGAAAATTTTTAAAGGGACTGGAGTGAGCGTTGCAACTGGGGCACGATTTTTGGGCGGTTATATTGGCGAAGGAAAAGATGAATTTGTATGTAATAAAATTGAAAACTGGATTTCGGCTGTTGAAAAACTAACAGTAGCTTGTAAAGAATCACCACAAGCTGCCTATACAGCCATCACTAAATCTGTCCAGTTTCAATGGTTATTCTTGCAACGTGTAACCGAGGGATTAGAAGATTTTTTTATACCTTTAAACATTGTTCTGAGAGAAAAATTTTCACCAACTTTATTAGGTGGGAATATTTCTTCAGAAGAAGCTGATCTATTTTCCTTGCCTGTTAACAAAGGGGGTCTTGCTATTGCAAATCCAGCTCATTTGGCAAATATACATTTCGCGAATAGTAAACAAGGCAATAGTCATCTTTCATCTTCTATTCTCAATGGCACTCCTATGAACATTAATCAACATGATGAATTTTTAAAAAATGCTCACAAACAATGTCGTACAGAAAAAGAAATTCAGGCTGACATTCTTTTGAATGAAACCTTAACAAAATTGAATCCGATCCAAAGAAGAGCGATTGAACGATCCATCTTTTCAGTAATGAAATCTAAATCTTCAATCTGGTTGTCAATGGTGCCCTCTCGAAAAGATCATTTTGACTTGTCACCAATGGAATTCAGAGATGCGTTAGCAATACGATATCACAGAAAGCCTGTTTTGATGCCAAAATCCTGCGACGGATGTGGAAATGATGGATTCAATTTGGATCATGCCCTGTGCTGCAAAACTGGTGGATTGATTGTCAAAAGACATAACGAAATAAGGGACCTGTTTGGTGAATTGTGTGATGCAGCATGGGGACATGTTACCAAAGAACCCATCATTTCCGAAGAAAACGGGGGTCTACGTGGGGACCTAGCTTGTCGCGGAGTATGGGATGTACAGAGGGAGACGTTGTTCGATATACGTGTCGTTGACACTGACGCTCCCTCGTACATCGCTAGATCTGTAGCGGCTGTACTCGCGACAGCTGAAAACGAAAAGACGCGAAAATACTCCACAGCTTGTGAATTACGTCATGCCACTTTTACGCCACTGGTACTTTCTGTTGATGGAGTATTTGCACCCCAAACTTCATTTTTTATCAAAAATCTGGCAGAAAGATTATCAGACAAATGGGACACAAGATTGAGCAAGATCACTGGATGGCTCCGGGCACGAATTGCCATTGCTACTTTACGTGCAAGCAGCATGTGCATTCGTGGGACACGTCAAAAATGGAGAAGAGCGGGACTTTTTGGTTTTGAAGATGGGGCTGGTGTCAAATTCTAAATTCAAATTTATACCTCAGTTATACAAAAATTATACATAATATTATATCATTTATATTATATCATATACATTGTATAAAGCAAGGAGTATAAAGTAATAATTGTGAAATAAAAATAACTGCAATCTTCAAATTTTATATCTAGCGGCTATTTATGCTATTTTGGATATATATCCTGCGGATATAAATCCGACTCACATCACTATTTATAAACATTGCTTTTTCTCAAAGAATCGTCGACTTAGTTCATAATGCAAATAATCAATTGCAAGAGAAATGTTCATTTGGAAACTACCAAGGACATGTGATTCTTTGCAAGTAATAATGCTGTTTCAAAATCATGTAGGTTGAAGAAGTTGAATTATCAATTTCGATAAACGAGCTGGTTTTTTTTTTACCATTTTTCCCACGCTCCGTTAACGTCTCCCACAACATACACGGGAGGAAATGCGCCACTTTTGAATCACCCTGTATTATGAAGGCATGATTACACTAATTTCAAATGTATTATCGTACATTTTACTTTCGGATCGTCTTCTTCCGAGTCCCCAGTTCCAGCGGATAGCCACCAAATAAGTCTGCAATTATTGATGATGCGGATATGTCAGTTTTGGCAGAGGTCGGGCCGTGTTTGTGTCCCACTCGTGGGTATTCGCATCAGAGACGCACCGAACTGACGAACTTGTCTAGCTTGCTTTTTCGTCTACAGTCGTGAAAGACGACGAATGCTTCTTCATAAGCATTCTTTGACTTCACCGGCAACAAATCAATATCGATTCTTGAGCTTCCTCGGTGATTTCTGCTGGAACGCATCGGTCTTTTCCATTTTTAATCACGACAAAAAACTGTTACGCTCTGTTGGTTGTGAAAATTTGTCTTTAAAAGCCTGACCCATCCCTCAGAACTGAATTGTGACATGTTGATATTTTCTCAGGGCATCTTCAGGACGGCCTGCGAAAACGTGCTGAAAACGATGCGCAAAGGCAGAGAAACTTTGTTGACTTTGCTGGAAGCGTTCGTTTACGATCCGCTGATCGATTGGACCGTTGGCGGTGAAGTTTTGGCGGGCACTACTTTTAGGAGTGTAACAAATAAAGCAAATTGCCGACAAAACAAGAGGGATCTGGAAAAGGACGTTACGCTGTCAATGTTCAACGTGAGATGTACCGAAATGAAAGTCGAATGGGACGAAAATCGGTAAGTACTCGGCTGGTCTGCTGTCCAAAATGTATTCACGGTCTCTCGTTATCTATCAGTTTATCTATCCATCGAAATTAATGCTTTTGTCCCCGCCAAGGGCTCTTTCTAAAAGAATAACAATCATGTTATGCTGGATTTATGCAGCACAAATTGAAACTAAACTTCCACTTCAACTAACAATCCAGCCATTTGGTAAATTTTGACTCGCTGTTCCGAATCAACCCATCTGGTGCCAATATTCGTAGTTGGAGTGAAAGCGTTGAGTTTTAATTTTTTCTGCATTACTCCTGCATTAGTTATACATACATTATAAATATAAACACGTGTTGAGTTAATCGACTCGTCTTTTCATGGAGCACGTCGTCCAGTCACCACACAGTACCTACCTACAGGGTGGTCCAGGTTACAGTAGCAATAATTCACCATTCGATGGTTCATCTAAAACTAGGTCGATAGCATAATTTAATTTTTCTCCAAAACGCTTTCTAAGAGATACAGGCCCTTCAAAGTTCAGTTTTTAAAATCTTCTTTTTGCAATAACTCCCACGTCATCAAAGCGATTTTGACCAAATTTGGTACAAATATTTATGAAATAGATACCCATCACTTTACGCAGACAACTTTTGTCAAAATTGTCCAGTGGCGCAGATACAGGGGGGTTGTTTCACTTCTCCCGCCCCATTTTCTACGCCACTGAATATTTTTGAAAAATCATACTTTTTTCGAATTCCTGTTCAATTTAGTAAAAAAAGTTGCTCTTGTGAAATTTTGATTTGAGGCTTCGTTTACGTGATAATTGAGTTATTAGGTATAATAACAGAAATAAAAAGAGATACCTCGCAAGGCCGAAAATTGGATACCTCAGTTTATAAGAGGATACAGAAGGGATATTGAAAGGTAATACAGCCCCTTCAAAGTTCAGTTTTAAATTTTTTTTTGTGATAAGTCTCAGGTCATTGAAGCGATCTTCACCAATGAATTTTCAAAAATGGCGTGTAAATCTGGGCGGGAGAAGTGAAACAACCCCCCCCCTACGGTTGACTATTGTCGACCTAGTTTTCGATGGACAATCGAATGGTGAATTATTGCTACTTAACATAGACCACCATGTATAATAAAATTAATGTTGTTGCTTTTAATTCTTACAATTTGAACAAGGAGTTTTAGAATAATTGTATCAGAGTTACGTAATGTCATCATTTTGCTGAAGCTTGAAAGGACTGAGAAAGAAGGAAGCCATCACTATCACTTTTCCTGAAATTGTACGGTTTCTCTTTGATAACTTTTTATTATGAAGCCGTAAAAAATTGGATTTCATAATCTTAGTTGACTAGTATCAGAAAAGTCGAATCTGAATGATGAGAATTTACATGGACCAGTAGAATTTCTCATGAAAGCCTAGCGCCTATACTATCTATTGTCCATTCGTTTCATTTCTAGTTGCACCCTGGCTAGCCTACTGGTATCTGCAGGCAACAACAATTGTCTATACCTCTTCGCGCGCTTAAACAAAAACCGCTGTAATTCGACCTCGGTCACATTTATTATGTTGGTGTGTATTTATCAATGGACACAAAAAATCTGTTGTGGGCGACGCAAAACTTTCCCGACTAGTATCCAGGAACCTTTGGAAATTTTTGTTGTTCGAGACGTCCCTTCGGGTGGGAAGTTGGAGTTTGGAATAAAGATTGAAACAAATTTGGAAGAAATTGTAATTTTTTCAAGAAAATTTGAATTTTTCGGATGAAACCTCAAAGTTTTTTTCGAATCATATAATCGTTAAAATCGTCAATTAAAGCTTCATTTTGAGCTCCACCATTTGAGCCCGCCCTCGGTAAGAGGTTTATTGGGAAAAAATTGTTGAAAAATGTCCAAGAATCAGTTAGTTACCTCTTGTTAATAAAAAAGGTAAAACTCTGTTCACGGGATAAAAAATTGAAAATTTGCAGTTTTCCCAGGATGGAAAACTCGAAAACCGCTAGTCCGATTTCAAAAATTTTCTTTAAAAAAATTATTTTGGTCTTTTTACCAACTATGACTCGCAGCACGTCTGCACCTAAAATGAATATTTCGTATGGCTTACCGCATGTCGAAGTTTGCTCTGCAGTTTTTTTGAGATTACGGAATGTGTAAGTTCCTTTTTGAAAAAAATCATCGTCGGAAAACCGGAGCCGCGTCGCAGTTGAAATGGGTCCACACGATGCGACGCCCTGCAATCTAAAAAAAAAAGAAGAGGGAAAAAGAGATGCTGAAGTATGAGTTGAGTTTTCAATTGGAAATCATGTATGAAGTAAAATATTGATCATCATGTTGATCATCATTCAATGTCTAGCCGTGAATTCCACAAAAAAAAAACGAGATTAGTTGATTCGCGATTTTGTTTGTCAATTTGTAGCTGACTGATCAATGGAAATACTGGTTTATCCCTCAATAATGAAAAGATTATGGGTCTAGTACAGATTTCAGGCATTTTTTGTGGTTAATCGCCTAGCATTTAGTAGAATAAAGTTCAGTTAATCTGCAATCAGCCTTGATCGCTGATCATCTCTTTTGTGGAACTGACCGTCAGTTCCACAAAAAAGATGATCAGCGATCAAGGCTGATTGCAGATTAACTGAACTTTTTTCTGCTGAATGCTAGGCGATTAACCACAAAAAATGCCTGAAATCTGTACTAGACCCATAATCTTTTCATTATTGAGGGATAAACCAGCATTTTAATTGATCAGTGAGCTACAAATTGACAACAAAAATCACGAATCAACTGATCTCGAATTATCTTTTTTGTGGAACCCAGGGTGACGGTAGATTTAAGGAAAAAAGATAGTCGGCTGTTTTTTGTTTTTGACCGCTATCTTGGATACGCCTCCTTAGCAAATAATGAAATCGTATATGGCTATTGCATATACCTAAAATGGTCATATGAAATCATTCAAATGCAAAAAGAAAAATCTTGATTCAAGACGAGGACTTCTTCGCTGAAGAAACGAGTTTTTAACACTTGATGGCCATTATCATGGGCTCCTAAGCTCGGATTTTAGGGGACTTTCTATAGCTCATTCATGACCATCAGAGGAACGTGTGTACAAAATTTCAACCCTCTACTATTTTTTCCGAAGTGGAAAGACATAGTGACTGGACTCAAAAGTAATCATAACTCATACCAACAATAATAAAGGTGACCGAACTCGAGCTACATGAGTTTTTGTCAAACCGCACGGAAAGGTTTAAGTAGAAGACTCTTGAGCAATCATTCATTTCCAATTCATTCATAGACAAATAAATAATTGGGTTTGTACTTCAGAAAAAGCATACTGGACGACATACCGTCCTTGCAAGAAAACTACGCTGCATGGATCAAAGCATTCAAAACGATCTCGGCGACCGAAGATTACCTGCAAGACCTCCACCAACAAATGGCACTGATAAAAGAAGCGGAAGCCCATGGCGCCTCCAAACACAGCCTCTACAATCTTCCGTCACGCTACGACATCTACTGCAAAGCTCAGGACGCCATAAAGTCCTCGCGGAAGAACTTGGATAAGATCGTCGCTGAATCAGAAGAACACATCACGATGTACAACAAGGCACTGAAATTCGTCGAAAATCCGCTGCTAATGCAGATCGTCGTGGACGTCGCCAAAGAGAATTCTAGCGGCAGCATTTTCGATCTGCTCAAAGAATTCCTCTGCAACGCGGGACAGAACAACACCGTGACTCAGTGCGAAAAATCCGAGATCGAGGTAGAACAGCTGTCCCAGTTGCACCGACTGTCGATGCGACGTTGCGTCCAGTTGCTCCAAGAATACAACGCCATCTTGAGCCAGTGCCCAAGGTCTTACCTGGAACACCACAGGACGTACCTATTTCTGAAATGGTCTCGGTACCTATTGGAAACCAAAACAGCGGAAAGTTGCGATACGGTTTTCAAAGCGTTCCAAGCCTTTGTCGATTTCTCCAGTGCCAAGCACGTGCTACAGTTTTCGTGCAGCTTGGAAACTGCTTACAAGGAAACTCTTGGTCAGGTCAACAGACTGTACGAAGACTTGACTTTGATCAAAAGTGAAGAATCGACCGCTGCTCTGGAGAAGATGTACAGCAGCGCCAGGACGGGCATTACGCAGTTTTTGAGCCGCGAAAAAGGCGCCACAGATGCCTTCAAATTTGTGATCGCCAACGAGCTGGTGGTGCTGAACAAGAGTTTCTTGGCTTTGGAGACGACGGCGAATCGCAGCGGTGATCTGTTGATCAAGCTGACCAGAGACGGTGACTGGTTTTTGGATGATTTGGTGCTGAGCAGTGCGAAAGCCGTCGAGATCATTAACAATTTGCCTGTGAAACAGACTGACGAGAATACCACGTTTTTGAAGTTGCTGAACGGCATCAAGATTGCCAATAATGTGTACCAGGGACTGCACGAGTTGCACTTCAACTTTTACACGATTATTGTACCGGAGAGCGTGAAGAAAATCCAGAACGAAGAAGCGACTGTGATGCAGATGATGAGCGACTTGGGCGAATTGATCGGGGGATTGGGTACCACGATTCCAGAAATGGTGTCGCAGTTGGAGAAGATTCTGTCTTGTCTTTTCATGCAAATGGATATTACTGTAAGTGAACTAGAATATACAGGTGTCTCGAAAATCTACCGACAACGTTCTAGGGCAGCCTCCTTTCATCAAAACAAGAAAAAAATCTCATGAACATGGGTCCGGGAACGCTTCCTAAGGAAGCTACAAGCCCCTAAATGTGAGACCCTGAAGATGGTTTTCATTTAATATTTCCAAAACCATTCAAAAAAAATCTGTTGAATTTGACATATCTACTAACTTTCTTATGCCCAACAAAATGAGGCAAGATCAATTTCAAAATCTACCATAGTTGCAGCGGTACGATAGCGAAATGACCCTGATTCTGCATTTTGTGATACTGCAATGAAATTTGGATATGCAAACTAAGTAAAATTTCAAGTGATTTGACCCGCAGCACTCCAAAATTTGTCCATTGGGGGACGAGAAGGTCGAAAAGACTGCCTGACAACTCCTCAAAATTGATTTCTTTGAACGGTTTCGGAAATATTAAATGAAATCCATCTTCAGGGTCTCACATTTAGGGGCCTGCAGTTCCTTTAGGAACTTCTGGACCCATGTTTATGGGAACTTTTTTTCTTGTTGTGATGACAGGAAGCTGCCCTATAACGTTGTCGGTGTATTTTCGGGACACCCAGTAGAGTAGTTATCGTAGTCTTTTGGAGCCTTAACTGAATGGCTTATTTATAGTGCTATTCTGTAAAAAATAACATTCCATAAACGCTCTGTTATGTAAAAATTCGTGTCGGCCATTGACTGTTGTCTAGATAATAACAACGTAACAGAGCCTTTATGGAATGTAATTTTTTAGAAAATCGCACCATTAAGCTCAAATATGACATTGAATTGCTAAACATGAGTAATACACTTCTGAGCAAAAGTTAAGGAAAGGACCACTTTTTTAAATGCCCATAACTTCCAAACGCGTTTTTCGGTTTTGATGAATTTTTGCACAGAGGTGGTCTAATGTAATGTAAAGACAAGCTTAAAGAGGCGCACTCATCAATGCGTAGGTTTGCGGTAGAGAGCCTCAAAAACAAGAAATTCTTTATGCAGACTGTTATTAAAGAACAAAAACAAGAGGAAAAAGCTCACAAATATGTCAAAACCTTGAGCATTGACAAGAAGGAAGTCATCAATTTCATCACATGCCGATGAAACACCTCTGCAGTGGTCAAAGAAGAAATGGTCAATTTCTTCAGTTCTTTTCAGGAAAAGACATTTGCGGAGTATCGCCAAGAGACCAAGCGCAGAAGCGATAAGTAACAACCTTTATTAATCATTTGCCATCCATATTAGAGAGTTTAAATCCCTCTAACGCCATCAGGCTCTCTCGAATGCGAAGAAGTTGAAAAATTAACTTCAAGTTTGTTGCGCTGCACTGAGTGAACCCAAGGACGGAAATGGATGATGGCCATACTCAGAGATATGCATAAGCCTTGTGTTGAAGTGTAGAAACCACCAAGAGCATCTGACGACTCAAACATTTGGAAATCGGGGTTTGTTTGAACCTCTGCAGTGTGGAAAACAGCTAAAATCGAATAAGTTCTCAATCTAGGCCAGGCGGAAAAAATTCCGACCAAAGCTTTTATGGTGTCAATCTCTTCGTAAGGTCAGTAGGTATCTACCACTGAGTTTCCGCCCAAAAACGAGTTGTGCTGATTCCTCCACATCTGCCCAAAGGTAAAAGATGTCTTGAAGGTGCAAAAAGACCTGTTGAACCCCCGTACTTTTTCATTTTATTTGCCTCAATGCAAACGTACAACTCTTACGCAAACATTGGAAGCATTTGTCATCATCTCTGTGCCAGTCTTACTGTTGAATCAAAAGATTTCTTTGTGCGGGTCAGATAAATCACATTTGATTGTTTTTCCACACAAGAAAGCGATGAAACAACATGTATTTTGGATGTTTTCTACTAACTCGTACCCACTGAACTCATTTATGGTGTTGAAATTTCAATAACAGCATTTTTGAAGATGTTGCCCGCTAAGAAGTGGATAATTTTTACCCGCCTGTTCAGCAGCAATTTTTTCAATTTTACCAAACACCGTTTTCGAAAAGTTTAGAAGAAATGACAAGCTGGAACTCTTTTCTAATGATATTATGTCTGGCTTAACCGCGGCACGCTTTTTGAAAGTGAAGGAAACGATTTTCTTTTCAAGCGGTTCTATTTTATCCGCGTGCGGCCGTGCCTACTTGACATAAACCGAACTGATTACAAAAGCTTGGAAATGTAGGGCCGTTTTCATACCTCGCTTTTAAGCTAAAAGCGCTATTAGAGCGATGCGCATTTAGGGGCATTTCTCATATTTCAGTGTTCAAAAATACATAATTGCGTTTGGGAGCGATTGTATGTACTTAATTGCAATTAATTTGCGAGTTAATTTGTATTTTTGAACACTGAAATATGAGAAATGGTCCTAAATGCGCATCGCTCTAATAGCGCTTTTAGCTTAAAAGCGAGGTATGAATACGGCCCGTAGTCTCTTCCAGTTTTAAAACACGACCATTATTGATAAAATAATGTATAATTTCTTCATAAATCAATGTACAAAATCTTAATAATAATGGTCGTGTTTTAAAGCTGGAAAAGAGTACATTTCTAAGCTCGTGTAAACAGTCCGGTCTATGTCAAGTAGGCATGGCCGCACGCGGGTGGAATAGGACCGCTCGAAAAGCAATCAGTTTTTTGGACTTTCAAGTGCGTACCGCGATTAAGCCAGGCACGATATCGTTAGAGAAGAGTTTGAGCTTTTCATTCCTCATAAAATTTTTGCAAACAGTGTTTGGTAAAATTGAAAAAATTGCTGCTGAATAGGCGGGTAAAAATTATTCACTTCTTAGCGGGCAACATCTTCAAAAATGCTGTTATTGAAATTTTAACACCATAAATGGGTTCAGTGGGTACGAGTTAGTAGAAAACATCCAGAATACATGTTGCTCCATCGTTTTCTTGTGTGGAAAAACAATCAAATGTGATTTATCTGACCCGCACAAAGAAATCTTTTTTTTCAACATTAAGACTGGCACAGAGATGATGACAAATGCTTCCAATGTTTGCGTAAGAGTTGTACCATTGTATAACTATTACTAGTAGGTCAACCTCGAGTTTGGGATTTTGTCGCTAGATGTCGCCTAGAGCAATTAGCTCGCAAGAAATCTTCAGCGCATATGAGAAAAATTGAAATTTCTGTACCAAACCATCAACATCTATCAGTAAGTTGGGCGCCACGTTGAAATTTGAAGACAGCGTGATTTATAACTAATTTGAGCGACCAAACGACAAATGCTGAGCACGCCACCTGCCCGTGCTTTCCGCAAATTGCACAATTTGAACGGAGGCTGGCCTACTAGGAGTAGTTATACAATGGTTGTACGTTTGCATTGAGCCAAATAAAATGAAAAAGTGCGGGGGTTTAACAGGTCTTTTTGCACCTTCAAGACATCTTTTACCTTTGGGCAGATGTGGAGGAATCAGCACAACTCATTTTTGGGCGGAAACTCAGGGGTAGATACCTGCTGACCTTCCGAAGAGTTTGACACCATAAAAGCTTTGGTCGGAGTTTTTTCCAGATTGTAATGATTTTACCGACATACCGCCTGGCCTAATCGGGATTGTTCGTTTTTCGTAATTGTACAGGGACTGGTCAAAAACGACAAAGGTAAAACACGTATCTCCCTGACACGAAACGACTGGCGGGGTCGTGTATAATGTCGTCGTGGACAGCGGTTTCATGCAGATTGCATTTCACTCAGGATTCCGTTTGGGGGTGGCTCCATCATGGTGTGGGCAGGAATCTTTTTGATCAGTTCCTGTACGATTACGGAAGACGACAGTTCCGATTGAGAACGTCATTCGATTTGAGTTGTTTTTCACACTGCAGAGGTTCAAACAAACCCCGATTTTTTTTTTGCGTCGTCAGATCCTCTTGGTGGTTTCTAAACTCAAACACAAGGCTTATACACATCTCTGAGTATGGCCATCATCCAGAGAGTTATCCATTTCCGTTCTTGAGTTCACTCAGTGCAGTGCAACAAACTTGAAGTTAGTTTTTCAACTTCTTCGCATTCGAAAGGGCCTGATGGCGTTAGAGTAATTTGAACTCTATGTTTAAACTCTTGAATATTGATATCAAATGATTAGTAAAGGTTGTTTCTCATCGCTTGTGCGCTTGGTCTCTTGGCGATACGACGCAACTGTCTTTTCCTGAAAAGAACTGAAGAAATTGACCATTTCTTTTTTGGTCACTGCAGAGGTATTTTATCGGCATGTGATGGAATTGCTAACTTCTTTCTTGTCAATGCTCAAGGTTTTGACATCTTTGCGAGCTTTTTCCTCTTGTTTTTGTTCTTTAATAACAGTCCGCATAAAGAATTTTTTGTTTTTGAGCCTCAAAAGTGGCCACAATTACAAAATGTTGACGCAAAATCGCAATAAATACACGGATGAATTGTTTACAACCAAAATCAAAGCAAAGTAATGCCTCATAAATTGTTTAAGCCACAAGAAGAGATTGATGGTCAAGATTTGAAGACGAAAGATGTCACTGAACAAACTAAGCATGGTACTTTCTTAAGCACATTTAGTACTAGCGGTACACAAAAAAATCCTGCACTTTGTGATACAAACAAGAACTTTGGCATGATTGTTTCTAGAACCAAAATGAATAATTTGGCCCGTTGTTCTTTTCGATTACCCCCTGCTGGTCCGGGACTTGAGGGGTACAAGGGGGACATGACTTTTTTTTTGCTTTAAGCACTAAACACTGCTATCGATTCATGTTTGATGTCATTTCTGAATAACTAGAATCTGCTGATCACGATGTCGCCACTGTGAGAATGATGCGCCTGTCGGGAGACAAGGTAGAGCTGTCAGATTTGCAGTGGGGGCTCCCTGAAATAACAAATTTTGGTCATCGAAGGGGATGTGTGGGATATCATTTTTGACATAGTCGAGGTCTGCGGACTCGTTTCTTTGTGAAAAATTGTGATTGGTTTGAAACTATGAAAAATATGAGGGGTCAAAATTATGATTATCGATTATCAAACATTTACGATTCGCAGTGAACTGAGTTTTGTTGCACTTTTTATTAGGCTGGGTCAGCGAATTATTATGCCGTCATTGCCGGGGCCTAGGAGTTCTCCAGAAGTCGACTTATGACGAATAATTTCGAATTGAAATAATTCCTGAAACTAGCTATATGGAACGTTAAGGAAAGTGTGGAGTATAATTTCGGCCGCCTTCAAAGTCATCAAACTTACTTTTTTGCATAGAAATAAAATTCTGTCAATATTAAGAAGGCTCATGAAATATAGATTTTGCGCTTTTTTCTACGCAAGCACTCGTTTGAATCCTTGAAGAAATATATTTCAGCATAAATTGATGACGCCGATGCGATGCTGTCGTCGCTGAAGCGATACGTCAACCAGAAGCCGAGTGGGGGCTGTAACTCTTTGTACTTGAGGTGCGCGTCTTGAATTAGGTTAGATTGCTCTTGAAATATGATGTGTTGGGCATCATTTTTAATAGTGTTTGGGTCGCTGATTCCATTTCTCGATGCAAAATTTTGATTGGGTTAGAATTCGGGGAGAGGGGGGATATCTTCCATGTACTAAGGACAGCTACAACTCCGCTTGTGAGTCAATCAAAATTTTGCATTGAGAAATGAAATCAGCGACCCAGAAAACATTAGAATTGATGCCCAACACATCATATTTCAAGACCAAACTAACCTAATTCAAAACGCGCACCCCAAGTACAAAGAGTTACAACCCCCACTCGGCTTCTGGTTGACGTATCGCTTCAGTGATGACAGCATCGCATCGGCGTCATCATTTTATGCTGAAATGTATTTTTTTAAGGTTCAAGGCGAGTGCTTGTAGACCAGAGAGTACAAAATTCCCATTTCATGAGCCCCCTTGATATTGACAGAATTTCTGCTTTATGCAAAAAAGTAGACTTTCTGAGTCTAAAGGCGTTCGAAATTATATTCCACTCTTTTTTGAATGGCCACTGCAGCGACTTTCAAGAACTTTTCCAATTCGAATAAATCCGTCATAACTCGACGTCTAGCAAACGCAGCGCCTCGACAATGGCGGTATCGTGACTCGCTAGCACAGGCTAATCAAAAGTGGAACAAAAGTGGAGTCAATGCGAATCATAAATGTTTGAAAATCAATAATCATGATTTTGACATAATATATTTTCCACAGTTTCAAACCAATTACATTTTACAAAAAGAAATGAGTTCGCAGACCTCGATTATGTCAGAAATGATACCCCACACATCCCCTTCGATGACCAAAATTTATTATTTCAGGAAGCCCCCATCGTAAAATTGACAGCTCTACATTATCTCCCGACAGGCGCATCGCGCATCATTCTGACAGTGGCGACATCGTGATCAGGAGGCTCTAGTTATCCAGAAATGACATCAAACATGATTCGATAGCTGTGTTTAGTGCTTGCAGCAAAACATAGTCATGTACCCCTTGTACCCCCCAAATCCTGGACCAGCAGGGGGTAATCGAAAAGAACAGCGGGCCAAATTATTAATTTTGGATCTAGAAACAATTGTGCCAAAGTTCTTGTTTGTATCACAAAATGCAGGATTGTATACTCTATACACTGATAGAAAGGACCACCAGATTCATCCGCTTGAAAAGTAGTCCCGAGCGTTACCCGCGAAATTTAAAATTCCAGTTAGAAAGAGGTGCTTATTTCCGTTAATCACAGCTAAGTGCTATGGTAATTTTAAATGACACCAGTTTAACACCAATTTTAATGAATGAGAAAATAATATTTTTGAATGAAGCTGATTTTATTACACAACACTCACAACAGCCGAGCCGACTAAAAATAACAAACATCATAGAGAAATGGAGGTTAGAAATCGTACGTAATTGTCAAACTCGCTGAATGTAATGCCATTGGCTTGGCGTAGGAATAATTTGCCCGGGTAAGACTACCAACCGAACAAAACTAATATTAGTTCCAAACGCGCCTATGTTGTTACAGTCTTTGGTGCTTTTGTTTGCTATAGGTTACATCACTGAAATTCGAAAAAGTCCGTTCTATCGGTGTACAGACTATACCAGATTATGTTGTGAACCGCTAGTACTAATTGTAACAAAGCAAACTAGAAGTTTTTAATTAGATGAACCTCCATTTAGTCCAAAATTCAATGATATGATTTCAGTAAAAATTATGCATTTCTGCAAAGCAACAGTCGAAGACCTTTCTACCGCAAACCTATGCATTGATGAGTGCGCCACTTCACGCTTGTCTTAACAATACATTAGACCACCTTTGTGTAAAAATTCGGTAAAACCGAAAAACGCGTTTGGAAGTTATGGACATTTGAAAAAGTGGTCCTTAACTTTTGCTCAAGAGTGTATGTTCTCAATATCAATTATCCAATTTCAGCCTTTCCACGAACAAGTCTTCGAACACGTGCGTTCCATCCGTCGTAAATTCCATATCCTTGTCCAGTCTCAAACGGAATCATTGAGTCAAGGTAAAATGCTGCTTTTGGGTTTCAACGGCCTTTTCGACAAATTGAGTCAAGAAATGCACAATTTAGTCAACACTTTGGGCAACATCGACATACCCGCCTCGTGGAAAAAACTCGACCAAGTCAAAGAGGCGAAAAGCATAGCCGCCCATATCTTCAGCCCCAAAGTCCACGCCATCCTGGACGACATATTTTTGTTGAAAAAACTCCAAGCAATGTCGGACTTTTTCAATTTGACGCAAGAAATGTGCAAAGCATTCGGCACCAACGGCGTCAATGTCAAAACAGTCTTGTTTGCCGATGATTATTTGGTCCGGCCCGTGCGTCAGTTCATCGCAGATTTTATATCGCGACAACTTTTGGGCGTCACCACTGAAGCAATTGCTTTCGCCATCTGTTTCGTGCTGCAGAACTTGGGCGTCGATGTCACACATGAAATCGAACAGAGAGACATCGGAGCCGAAAGTAAAGTGCCACTGGAAGAGATCTGTCACAAGGCATGGAACCTTTTGTTAAAACAAGGTGTGCTGATGCAAAACATCGTTTCGCAAGCGTCCAGCTTTTCGTCTTCGCTGAAAACAGCCTGGGATCAGGTACAAGAACCGAAGAAGCTCGAACTGAAGCTGGCTGTGGTGCAGTCGAGCATGTTGCGCTTACAAAATCAGCTGTCTGTTTACAATTTTATGCACGAAGAGATACTGAACCAGTTCCAAGTTTTCAGCACAGTCCGCGGCAAGTTTATTGAAGATATTCAGAAAGAGATTGCGAATTTGGCTGCGATCCAGGCCAAATTAAGCGAAGCTCGTGATTTACAAAAAACCTTGATTCAAGAGGCATACCAAAGACTGAACTGGGCAAAAGGTGCTAACCCGGATGTCTTGGAAATATCAGCAGTTTTTGAAGCGTCAGTTGCAGCCAAAAACGGCCAGTTGAATACAGAACAGACGTTCGGAAACGAACTGTTGGCCGCGGCGAAATTGATTTTGCAGCACGAAATTTTACGGACTGGCTGCGTCGAATCGAAAAACTACGACAAGTTTTTCCTGAACAGCTTGGACAAATGGCGTATGACGTGTCATTTTACCAACGCAAGAAACGACGCCATGACTGCCACTGAAGAATCCATAATGAACTTATTGACACCAGAGCTGCTGAAGGACCCAAGGTGGCTTCAAGAAATCTCTGAAGTAATCACGAATTTGATTAGCACCACTCACGCCAAACTGGAAGAAGAAAAAGTGGACCAGTTTCAAATTTATGACGTTTTGTGCGAAGCTGTGGAGAAATTCAAGGGAAATTACGAGACCCACTGCAGACTCATGTCAGATTTTAAATATCTGATCAAATCCATGGTGAAACTGGAAGATTTCAGCAGTGACGCCCAGCAGTTCATTCAGGATTACAAAAACTACACCGAATATTACGCGATGCTGTTTGCAAAGTTCAAGAAAGAGACCAGCGTCGAGGACGTGGAGGAATCTTTACAATATTTAGAGAACATCAAGGAGCACACACCCTTGGTTTACGACGGTCTGATGAATTTACAGATCAATAGGTTGAAGAAAAATGAACAGAACGACCTTGGCGTGGCGATGAGAAGTTTGCCACAAAAACAGGACAGCATGCAGATCAAGGACCAGCAGAAGAATGCGTATGCTGTGGGCGTATGGCGCAGAGTAAAGATGAAGCTGGAAGGACGAGATCCAGATGCTAGCAGAAAATATACTTCACAAGAGCAGGTCAGTATTCTATCATCTCGAGCTGTTTTTCTCAAGTGAACAAAACGGCACCATTTGTTTTTTAATTAGTCGTATCCATCAGGAAAGCAACTTGAGTCTCCAAATTTGAATATGAAAATTTTTACTCGCCTGTTACTGTTGATACAATAGAAATTTGTTTTTGTTTCAAAACTTGACAATTTGTTATGATTCCATTTTTGCAAGAACAACTGCAACTCGATGCGCTTCTTGGTGACGACACGCGGATAGTAAAGTTTATTACGTATTATTTATTGCAGACCTATCTGGTGGCGATCCGCAGGAACTGGGGATTCGGAAAAAACCAACTGGAAAGTAAAATGTACGCCTCTTGCGAAAATGTAAAGCCGAAAATGTTGAAACGTTTACAATTTAGTGACAGACAAATAACCCCTGTCACCAAATTTTAAACGTTCTTCAACATTTTTGGCTTTACTTCTGCAAGACGCAAGAGGCATACATTTCACGCTTCGGTCGTTGTTTTTTCCGCGTCTCTATTTCCTGTAGATCGCCACCAGATGAGTATGCAATAAATAATACAGGGCCATGCTCGTGTCCCATTCGATTCAACGATATACAGGTGTCCCGAAATAAGTGTACAAAATTCACAGGGAGATAGAAAATCGAAAAATAAGGAGACTTTTCTTGATAAATATATCCTCACCAACGTATAATAACGAAAAATAGAAAAGGTGAATTGAACGTAGAATTCCAAAATTGAAACCATTTCCAACCAGTCCATCTCCCCACCTTGCAGTGTGTCTAATAGGAAGCCTCGCCCAAAAAAAAAGGTCTTCGCAGCAATAAATCATGTTGGTACATTATTACAAAAAGTACACATAAAACACGTACACACATCATACAATAAGAAGTATCGTTATTGTTTTATTAGCTTGGAAACTGTTTGAAACTTGCTTGGCAAAAAATTAATAATGATGGTACCTAGTCTCAAACTTCAATGAAGTGATATCGAAACATATTTGCCAAATGTGACCTGAGATAAAATAAGTAGTCATTAATGCAAAAAAAAAGAGAACGAAAGGAAAAGAGAAACCGTATGTGACACGTAAGAATACCTCTCATCTGCGATTTGTGGTAAAAATGGGAGATTATTCAACTAGTTTGAAAGTTTGAAAGGCACGAGCAGAGCAAATGTTTGGAATATGACCTTTTCGATGTAGAAATTAGGGGTGAATAGTTTCATCTCCATATCTATTTTACGTTAATACCATTGTACCGTTGAGGGCAGTCTTAGCCCCATAACTCGGCTAGCCTAAACGGGTGCTTTGTTTTTTAGCGCATTTTCCATCTTGATGAAAATCGCTATTGCAACCGCTTTGTCCGTCCGTCCGTTCCTCGAACTCCTCCCAAACTAGACGACCTAGCTTTCTAATTTTTTCGCTGTTGCATAGCTGCCACTCCCAAAGGAGGGCTAGGCTATATTGGATGTCCATATTGCGCCGCCAACATAGAGAAAACCAAAAACATTTGCCACTTATAAACGTAAGCCAAGAAACATTCCGTCTTCAATATGCGCCGCCGACATGAAAAAACTGCTAAAAACCGCCCCCAATCACTTAAAAATGAAAAACATAAGCCCGAAGACATAGCGATCTGATTCTTTCGCTATATAGATAGCTAACTAAAAATGGGAAAGAATGGGCTTCTATTGATCTGGCGCCGCCTCTAACTTCCGCCCCCAAAAGAAAAAAAAGTGCAACTTTCAATGATTTCCACTGATTTACATTTTAATGTTACCTCAAACATTCAGAAACTCCCAACTCAAACTGTGGAAGAATTTCTTTGCCAAACTCTGCCGCTCCCACACGCCGCCCCCAAAGTAAGAGATTAATGTAAAACATAACCCTGAAGACATAGCGATCTAATTGTTCCGCTATATAGATAGCTGACTAAAAATGGGAAGAGATGGGCCACTTTGGATTAGTCGCCGCCTCCAGCTCCCGCCTTCAAACAAAAAAAAATGCAACTTTCACAATTTTCACTGATTGTCATATTTCCTTAAACATTTAGAAACTCCTAACTCAAACTGTGCAACAGTTACTTTGCCGAATGCTGCCACCCCCACACGCTGCCCTCAAAGTAAGAGATGAATGGAAAACATAAACCCGAAGACATAGCGATCTATTTCTTTCGCTATATGGATAGCCGACTAAAGATGGGAAAGAATAGACTACTGTTGATTAGTCGCCGCTCCCAGCTACCGCCCTCAAACAAAGAAATATTGATGAGTGAAAGAATTTTCATTCAAATCTATTTCATAGGCAAGTACCCCATTCTGATAACAAAATATCACAATGAGTTTCGAATGAAGAAAGTGGACAAGGAATGGTGTTTCTCCTTCAACCAAATTTCTTCACGTTCACAATATGCCTCTTTGAGAAAATGCGCTACTGAGACTCACGCACGTGAAGGCATACTCACTTGTTTTTTTTTTGTAAAAAGCAAATATCTGATTATTTCTGTGAAAGCTCAGCTTTATACGAAAAATGCCCACCTCAGTAGTAATATAGAGCATTTTGCATAGTATGTATGAGTGGCATGCGCGCACCACTTCTTTACAGTTGTTGGTTGCGTCAGAAAAAAAATCATATCTAAAAAACTATAAGTCCTAGATAAAAAAAAATTCTTTTAAAAAATTCTGCAATACTTTGGCTCCAATCGCTTCGCTGGTTGTATATAGAAAACTGTGAAAATACAAATTTTCCTCGCTGATTGAAAATCATGCTGCATTCATAGCCGATGAAAATGTTTATAAACCTTATAAATAAATAATAAGCCATTGTTTCTCAATCGCTGTCACACTGTGACAAAGGTCTGGATATGTACTCCAATTTAAAAAAAAAATTATGAATGAAGATATGAAAGATATGATGATGGAAAGGCTGAGATCCATGCGTTTTCTCTATTTTAAATGAGTTTCACGAGTTGTGCATTCTTTTTTGTTGTTAAAGATTGTTCATATTAGACCGATCATCTTTAAACGTCGTCGGTATCAACCTGCAATAGTTGAGATTCGATTAGCGAAAGAATGAACTGGATATATTGAACCGTTCAAAAGGTACGGAAGATTTAGGTGAATTGTGTTTAGAAACGAGGAACGAGGAAAAAAAAACACGAAAAAGAAAAAGCGGCCACAAATAGCCTCCGCCACTACGTCTGGCGAGGCTTAAAATTTTTTAGGAGGGTTAAAAATAGGGGGAAAAGGAGTAGGGTAGTACCCCCTATTATCTTCGCCCCTAAATTTTTTTGATGAAATGCGTTAATATTGTTCAATAGAAACCTGTTCTACCAACTAAACTTTGGTTTGAATTTGAATTGAATCGGTTGAACGGTTCAAAAGTTATGCAATGAAATTGTTTTTAAAAAACAGCTTTGAGGCCTGTACCTCCGTTATTATACCTTTGCGAGGGTATGTTTATAAAGACCCCCTATTCTTCAATTTTCCATCTCCCTGTGAGTTTTGTAACACTTATTCCGGGACATCGTGTACAGTCCCGAAATTAATGCAACAAAATTCACAGGGAGATAGAAAATTAAAAATACGGGGACTTTCTTGAGAAACATACCCCGCAAACGTATAATAACGGAGATACAGGCCTTCAAAGTTTTTTTTAAACAATTTTTTTTGCATAAATTTTGAACCGTTCAACCGATTTCATTCAAATCGGAACCAAACTTCGCTAAAACAGGTCTCTATTGAAGATTTTACTCGCATTTTATCAAACATTCTTAAGGGCGAAGATGATACGGGGTACCCCCTTTAGGGTTGGGATTTTGACGGTCAAAATCTTTTGTGGTCAAATGACCAGTTAATTGTCTGGTCAAT
Organism: Anaspis maculata; assembly: GCA_949128115.1. NCBI lineage: Eukaryota > Metazoa > Arthropoda > Insecta > Coleoptera > Scraptiidae > Anaspis > Anaspis maculata. Next base: position 46,186,661 of record OX421963.1, read on the forward strand.
TGACCAAACATCGGTCGAATTCTTCAGTTGTGTGAAAAGGAATAAATTGATCAATTGTTACACAGAAACTCGTATTTTATTAAAAAAAAAACTGAAAAAATATTTAAAAAAATGAAAAACATTCTGAGGCACAAATAACAATAATAGGTGCTTTCCTTTTACCACAAAACTCACTGATCTGATCCAAGTTAGAGAAAGAAAAAGCGAGAAATCACATGCGCGAAAGTGATATACCACGAACAACTTAAGTCAGAATACTTACTTTAGGTGGTAGAAGGAAAGCACCTAATATCGTGATATATGTAGTCCCACATTATCTACATTTTTATTTTACCTTGCTTTTTTCCATAATTTCAGTGAAACAGTCCCATATTTTATGCCGCGGTTTCGTAGCCTTTTTTCCAGAGTTCATATTGAGTGGGTAGTGGGTGTAGCTATGATTTTTAGCGCTACTTCTAAGAACAGTGTACACTAAAAGTTGAAATGACACTAATTAGCTGCACAATCAAGAGTTACTTTTGTTAATTACCAGAAAATTCGCATCGAAACGTCCACCGGCACCCACAGAGATACGTGATTTCACATAATGCACGATACGATACCGCACTTTGAGTGTTGCAGTTTGCAGTGCTGCAGCAAAATTGACTAGGTGGCGCCACGGTTTGAGCAGGAATTAGATTTTGACCGATTTTGACCCGGTCAAAATCTGTCAAAATCTTGGTCAATTGACCAGGCACAACACTACCCCCTGTATACCTAGTAACCCCCTTTTGCCCCTATTTTTCACCCCCCTGAATATTTTTGGAAATGGTTTAAATTTTTGAATTCTACGTTCAATTTAGAGAAAAAAGTTACTCTTGCAAAATTTTGATAAAAGACTTCATTTTCGAGATATTTGAGTTTGAAACTTTGAAAAACATTTAGAAATCGCCACTTCCCAGAACCCAAATTGTTTTTTTCTGAAAAACTTTGTTTCTCAGCAAAAATGAAAATGCTGTTTCATCAACTGAAACACCTAGAAAACGTATTTCAGTTGAGGAATCATGAGTTGTCTTGAATTTTAATATTTAAGAAGAAGACCTTTGAAAGTGGTGTTGTCGACATGTTTTCAGAAGTTTCAAAGTGAAATATCTCGAAAATGAAGCCTTCCAATCAAAATTTTCCAAGAGTATTTCCTCTAATACAGGTTTCCTCAAAAGAGAGATGGAGAATCCGCGATTCCGCGCAACTGTTTTCGGCACGTTCTGCGCACCGTGTGCCATGAGTGATCGCGCCATTTGTATTCACATTGCTCCGCCGTGTTAAAAGTGCGTTTTATTTTTTGAATTTTGAAGCCAACCATGCTGGGAAAGTCGCTAAAAAATATATCGAACTTCTCAATGAATATTGCAAATGAATATTCTGCAAAGAAGAATTTGCCAGAGAGGCATTTGATGCGCGTATACAACTATTTTTGTAATGGATATATAAACGATATATGGACGTGCGCAGAAAGCACAGGGCCGCTATTCTTGAATCGTGTAAGAAAAGTCCCTGGGAGCTATATATAATCCGTACTAGCGAAAGTTGCCTAAAAACCACGATTTTAGGCAACATTCGCTACATCAGTGTACTGCGGAATGTATTTCACTCTCAGGGACTTCTCTCACACGATTCAAGAATAGCGGCCCAGGGGTGGGACTCTGTGTTCTTTGTCAACAGTCGCTTTCTACCTGACCTTGAGAAGGTACATGTGAATTCCCTATGCTTAGCGACTATCGCTTAGAAGCGACTGTCGATAGCGACAACACGGAGTCCTAGCCCAGGTAAATGCGTGTCCTATGTCCCACTTTTAATATTTTTTATGGTGTATTATGGCCATCACTATAAATTCGAAGTGTTTGATGCAAAATTGTGGCCAAGTATACCCTTGAATTATTGATACTTGATGAACTAAGCAGGAAGCTCCCTACTATTATAACGCTGAAGACGAGGCTGAAGAGCTTGTGGTTCTTTTTGCTTCTTCGAGTGTCACGTCGTATTTTATAGATCCATGCTTAGGGACACATTCGCTGTATAACTTGTGGACTTGTATAGTGGCCGACAACATTTATTTTCCATAACTACTTGTGAAAACTGTATAAATACCAATAATAACACCATCAAAACACACGTTCGGCTTATGGCATCGGGGCAATGTTGGCACACTAGGACTGCGACGATTTACTGCGCAATCGAACGTGACGTCACGGGCCAGAAAGAGACGCTCAATTTAGGAAACCTGTATTGGACGTAGTTTTCAAAAATTGAAACGATTTCCAAAAATATTCAGGGAGATAAAAATAAGGGGGAAAGGGAGAGGGTACCCTTCGTTCCTAAAAATGTTTGATGAGATGCGTTATTATTGTTAAATAGAGACCCGTCTCAGTAAACTTTGGCTCGAATTTGAATAAAATCGGTTCAGTGGTTCAAAAGTTATGCAAAAAAACTGTTTGAAAAAAACAACTTTGAAGGTCTGTATATCCGTTATTATACGTTTGTGAGGGTACGTTTATTGGAAAAGTCTCCTTATTTTTAAGTTTTCTATTTCCCTGCGAATTTTGGTGCATTAATTTCGGGACACCTGTTCACCATGGAAAATCAGAATTTGAGATTATTGATCATCATGGCAAACTTAATCTGTCAATGGTTATGGAATTTCAGGTGGATTATGTGATTCAAGAAGCTACCAATCTGGACAATTTGGCCCTGCTGTACGAGGGCTGGACACCGTGGGTTTGAGGTGGTAGCGGTGTGGCAGTACCACCTGCCTGGATCTCCCTTCAGTACTAGTAAAACAGCGCCAGTACGTGCACTGGTCGTCGTGGGTAAAGCAGCAGCGCCATCTCTAACTATACTTGCTAATCAGACCGAGTTCGTTCAGTTTTATTGGTCTTGCGAGAATTCAAAAAAAGGAATAAAAAACAAAACAAAAAAATCCTAGAAGAAATACATAATATTGACGAAATCGATCAGAATCATCCTTGCACTATCGGTAAAACTCGCCCACTTCAATTATAGTAAAGTATCTCAAAGTTAACGCTGCTTTTAATTTACAAAAAAAAATATCAACGGTATAATATGTCAGAGTTGACATAACGCCGCCCAAATTTAAAGGAGGCGTCATCGTAAAAATGTAAAAACATGGATGTCTTACAAGCAACAACAAAAAAAAATGTATCTCTTTACCAACTTGCACACAAATGTCAAAGCGGCGCTACAGCCACAGCTGCAGTTGTCTGAAGTGGACGCTTGCATGCTGTGGCTGTAGCTAAGGAAGTAGATAAATTTGTGATGTAACATAAAATGTCGCTCTCTTTCTCGAGTGACGAGTCCATAAAAGGTATCTTTTCTATTGTACTATCCTCTACTAATACTTAACTGTTTAACTGATAATATTGACTTATAAAAATTTGATTTTTAGATGTACCTAGTATGTTCTTACATTTCTTACATAGGGTGTTGTTTAATATTTTTTTAAATGAGTTTTCTTTTGTTTAGAAACTGTAATCAATGCATTTGAGCGGAAGCGTAGTGAGTTTCTTTCAGTGTATGGAAATGGAATTGCGGACTGTTAGGCTATGCGTTTATTACTGTTTCTACGATCTTTTATTGTAGAATATATAATTGCAAATATTTTATTCGTTTCATTTCCTTGAATTTTTTTCTTTGTATACAGTTTCCGTCAGGCTGCGAACGTCGTTCGTGGTTTAGCCGCCAGACACTTGCGACTCCAACATGGATGTCATGGAGTCTCCAGGGAGAAAAACGCGAAAACCGATAGTCAGATATCAAAAATTTCAATTTCAATCTGCAATTCTTCGATTCTTCTGCTGTTGATCTGATTCTTTCGCTGGCGAATAGCTGATAAAAATGAGGCGAGATAGGCTACCTTGAATTGGTCGCTGCCTCCAAACGAAAAAGCCACAACTCGAGCCACACCCAGCCGCCACCCCCTTACGAAAGAAGTCAGCGGAGTCAGCTCTCAGTATTTTGCTGACTGTCATTGCTTCCTCAAACACTTTGAACCTCCCAAACCTCACTTTCAGTCACCCTCAGCCGAGCCGGCGGCCCCCAACGCAGTCAGTTTTCAGAATTTTCGCTGATTGTCATACTTCCTCATACACTTTGAACCTTCCAACCACACTTTATGCAACATTTACTTTCCAGAACACCGCCGCTCCCGTGTGCCGTCTACAAATAAAAAAAAGCCATTTCTCATAAGCCAGAAGGCACCAATTATTTTTTTTTGCAATGGATAGTTGACTATCCATTTGATCCATATGCGAGGCGGGATATACAGAGGGGTGCATAAAAAACGGCCACCGCTGTAGCATCGTTATTCCTTATCCGATCTTCAAAATTCAAAAACCAGTTAAAATGGTATAATGTCTTCTATGATTCGACAGTGAAAATTTTTTTTTTTATTATGATGCTTCTGAGCACTGACAGTCAAGTTTTGTTTTTCAAATGGCAACTATATTTTTTCAATTTCTTTTTGGATTTTCAATTCAACAATTCAAAATTCAAGTATACTTTGACCAATTCTCTTGAATTAAAAATCGTATGCCCCTTTCAAGAAAATGCGCTATTGAGACTCAAACCCATGAAGGCATATTCACTTGTTTCAATTCACCGCCGGAAAACCGAAACCATATCGCATTTAAAAATGGGCATAGGTACACGACACCCAATATGCAATCTACTTATTGTGATGTCAGTTGTAATTTATCGGAAAAAAAAAGTCGATCCCACCGCAGGAATAAGGGACGTCCGAGTTGAGTCCTGCACCAAACGAGGGTTGTCCTGATCAAAGCCACGGTTAGTGACCGTCTCATGTCGCCAGAAAAATATTAGATATTCGTAGCGCCCGAATGAGAAATGGTGGAAAACTCCCAATACAGGTTTCCTCAAAAGAGAGATGGAGAATCCGCGATTCCGCGCAGCTGTTTTCGGCACGTTCTACGCACAGTGTGCCATGAGTGAACGCGCCATTTGTATTTACATTGCTCCGCCGTGTTAAAAGTGCGTTTTATTTTTTGAATATTAAAGCCAATCATGCTGGGAAAGTCACTAAAAAATATAACGAACTTCTCAATAAATATTGCAAATGAATATTTCGCAGAGATTAATTTGCCAGAGAGGCATTTGATGCGCGTATACAACTATTTTTGTAGTGGATATATCAATGATATGTGGACATGCGCAGAAAGCACAGGGCCGCTATTTTTGAATCGTGTGAGAAAAATCCCTGGAAATTTTATATAATTCGTACTACACTTCTGTAGCGAAAGTTGCCTAAAAACCACGATTTTAGGCAACATTCGCTACACCAGTGTATCGCGGAATGTATTTTACTCCCAGGGACTTTTCTCACACGATTCAAGAATAGCGGCCCAGGTAAATGCGTGTCCCATGTCCCACTTTTAATATTTTTTATGGTGTATTTTGGCCATCACTATAAATTTAAAGTGTTTGATGCAAAAATGTGGCCAAGTGTACCCTTGAATTAATGATACTTGATGAACTAAGCAGAAAGCTTCCTACTATTATAACGCTGAAGGGCTTGTGGTTCTTTTTGCTTTTTCGAGTGTCACGTCGTATTTTATGGATCCATGCTTAGGGACACATTCGCTGTATAACTTGTGGACTTGCATAGTGGCCCACCCCGCAACATTTATTTTCCATAACTACTTGTGAAAACTGTATAAATACCAATAATAACACCATCAAAACAGACGTTCGGCTTACGGAATCAAGGCAATGTTGGCACACTAAGATTGCGACGATTTACTGCGCAATCGAACGTGACGTCACGGGCCAGAAAGAGACGCTCAATTTAGGAAACCCGTAATCATTACAGGCGAGCGTCTTTCTGGCCCGTGACGTCACGTTCGATTGCGCAGTAAATCGTCGCAGTCTTAGTGTGCCAACATTGCCCCGATGCCATAAGCCGAACGTGTGTTTTGATGGTGTTATTATTGGTATTTTACAGTTTTCACAAGTAGTTATGGAAAATAAATGTTGTGCCACTATGCAAGTCCACAAATCATACAGCGAATGTGTCCCTAAGCATGGATCCATAAAATACGACGTGACACTCGAAGAAGCAAAAAGAATCCCAAGCCCTTCAGCGTTATAATAGTAGCGAGCTTCCTGCTTAGTTCATTAATTATTATTAATTCAAGGATACAATTGGCCACATTTTTGCATCAAACACTGTAAATAGTGATGGCCATAATACACCATAAAAAATATTAAAACTGGGACCTGGGACACGCACTTACCTGTGCTTTCTGCGCACGTCCATATATCGTTGATATATCCATTACAAAAATAGTTGTATACGCGCATCAAATGCCTCTCTTGCAGATTCTTCTCTGCGGAATATTCATTTGCAATATTCATTGAGAAGTTCGTTATATTTTTTAGCGACTTTTCCAGCATAGTTGACTTCAAAATTCAAAAAATAAAACTCACTTTTAACACGGCGGAGCAATGTAAATACAAATGGCGCGATCACTCATGGCACACTGTGCGTAGAACGTGCCGAAAACAGCTGCGCGGAATCGCGGATTCTCCATCTCTCTTTTGAGGAAACCTGTATTGAAACAAAAACCTGGAAAAACACGTTCTTACGTGAGAAAATGGAAATCTATGGGTATCTTTTCAAACTGAATACCATACAAAATACATTTCTTTCTGTAGTCTGTTTGGGCTGAGATTGTTTTGGTAACACTATACTTTACCCCATTGCCATTTCTTGCATTTGCACACTATCTGTCCGCTATGTGCATTCAGCCGAATAGCGACATCTCGCAGCCGAATAGCCACATCTCGCAGCCGAAAATAACACAAATAGGCATCCTTCAGTTTCGTAAATCACCACTTTGAGCGCTGAGTCGACTCCTCCCTGCGAACGCACATAGCGGAATCACCATGTGCATTAAGTCGAGTAGCGACATCTAGCTACCGAAAACAGAATAAATAGGCATTATTCAGTTTCGTAAATCGTCACCTTGAGCGCTGATGTCGACTCCTCCCACTTTTTTGGCGAACGCACATAGCGGATACGCACTTGCGCAAGTTCGATTGCATCTTTTTCGTTTTACGTCGTACTGGTGGGTGCATCCTGTCAGCCACGAGAAATTCGATGTCGGATGTCAGACAATAGGGTGATTGCATGAAATGCGTTCACATGATCACCGGCAGGCAGCGCAAGGATCGACAGTTATGTTTTGACGTTTGTTAGCGAATTGCATTGGGGGCACGTAACAGGGCCGCTAGTCTTGAATCGCGTGAGAAAAGTTCCTGGGAGTAAAATACATTCTGCAGTACACTGATGTAGCGAATGTTGCCTAAAATCGTGGTTTTTATGCAACTTTCGCTACAGAAGTGTAGTACGGATTATATAGAACTCCCAGGGACTTTTCTCACACGATTCAAAAATAGCGACCCAGGTGTAAGGCAATGTTAGAAATGATTGGAAATTACAATCTCGATCTCGTAAACGCCGAATAAACCAGTATGTTAACAAAACACGTAAAAATGATAGTATTTAGTGAGGTTAGCAGGTTAGTCCGGTTGACGTCGACTCCGACATGGATGAAACTTGACAGATGACAATGACACTATTGACAATTTGCCATAAACTCCCTCTACATGCAATCGCCCTATATTTTTGAAATGCTGGTTGTCCTCAAAGGAAATCAAAATTTGTGCATGATTTTGAAGAACGAATGAATAGTTATGAAAAGGTTTAAATATGAAGTTTTCTTTATGTTTGTTTTATTCGTCTTATTATGGTTCATAATAATTTACTTATTGTTGCAACTGAATCAATTAAGTGTTTCCATTGAAATACTCTTGCATTTTACGGTTTTTTCAATACGGTATTTTGTATTTTGGCATTTCTCGGTCTTCCAAAATACGTACGTATGTTGTATTTTGTATTTCAAAGACATTTCAAGAAGTAGTTTGTAATTTGTTTTTCGACTACCTTGGATCGTGTATTTTATATTTTGTATTTGAATACATTTTTTGAAGTATTTTGCCCGGCCCTGCCTATATACGGCATATACAGTATGTTCATTAAAAAATTCAATAATGGGAGGCCGTGGACCGATGATAACCTGGCCGTTTTCGGATCGAATGGCCTGCGTCACAGCCTCCCTCTATTGAAGTTTTTAATGAACATACGGTATAACTCAATATGGAGTTGGTAGTTTTATTTTAAGATTTCGAGGATTCAATTTTACCCATTAAAATGTTAGATTTTCACGAGAATTAAAATTTTGATTTTGGGATCGAAGATCTCAAAATTATAAAATAGTCATTGCATATTATTGAGTTCTACATCATACTGATACCGTTTTGATGAGTTCTATTGAAGGCCGTTTGCAATTTGAAAAAATACCCATAGGTTCTCATTTTACAGGTGAAAACGTGTTTTTACAGGTTTTTTGTTTTTATCACAATGAAAACTGCAGAATTTTTTTTTCAACTTTTTGCACTTGTCCATAGGCCAAGCGGTATGTCGGTAAAATCACTACAATCTGGAAAAAACTCCGACCAAAGCTTTTATGGTGTCAAACTCTTCGTAAGGTCAGTAGTTATCTACCACTGAGTTTCCGCCCAAAAACGAGTTGTGCTGATTCCTCCACATCTGCGCCAAGGTAAAGGATGCCTCAAAAGTGCAAAAAGACCTGTTAAACCTTCGTACTTTTTCGTTATATTTACCTAAATGCAAACGTACAACTCTTACGCAAACATTGGAAGCATCTGTCATCATCTCTGTGTCAGTCTTACTGTTGAAAAAAAAGATTTCTTTGAGCGGGTCACATAAATCACATTTAATCGTTTTTCCACACAAAAAAACGATGGAGCATCATGTATTTTGTTTGTTTTCTAATAACTCGTATCCATTGAACTCATTTATGGCATTAAAATTTCAATAACAGCATTTTTGAAGATGTTGTCAGCAAAAAAGTGAATAATTTTTACCCGCCTGTTCAGCAGCAATTTTTTCAATTTTACCAAACACCGTTGGCGAAAATTTCATAAGGAATGAAAAGCTCAAACTCTTCTCTAACGATATCGTGCCTGGCTTAGCCGCGGCATGCACTTGAAAGTCTAAAAAACTGATTTCTTTTCGAGAGGTCCTGTTTCACCCGCGTGCGGCCGTGCTTGCTTGACATAGACCGGACTGATTACACGAGCTTGGAAATGTACTCTTTTCCAGCTTTAAAACGCGACCATTATTATTAAGACTTTGTACATTGATTTATGAAGAAATTATATATTATTTTATCATTAATGGTCGTGTTTTAAAGCTGAAAAAGAGTACATTCCCAAGCTTGTGTAATCAGTCCGGTCTATGTCAAGTAGGCACGGCCGCACGCGGGTAAAATCAACCACTCGAGAAGAAATCAATTTCCTACACTTTCAAAAAGCGTGCCGCGGTTAAGCCAGATATAATATCATCAGAAAACAGTTCCAGCTTGTCATTCCCTATAAAATTTTCGAGAACGGTGTTTGGTAAAATTGAAAAAAAACTGCTGCTGAACAGGCGGGTAAAAATTATTCACTTCTTTGCGGGCAACATCTTCAAAAATGCTGTTATTGAAATTTTAACGCCATGAATGGGTTCAGTAAGTACAAGTTATCAGAAAGCATCCAAAATACATGTTGCTCCATCGTTTTCTAGTGTGGAAAAACAATTAAATGTGATTTATCTGACCTGCACAAAGAAATTTTTTTTCAACAGTAAGACTGGCACAGAGATGATGATAAATGCTTCCAATGTTTGCGTTAGAATGGGGTACTTGCCAATGGAATAGATTCAGCTGGAAATACTTTTGATTGCTAGTATAAGTGATAAGGGGACTCTACCGAGAATTTCACAAAAATCCCGTCGTTTTCTACAGAAAAAAACGAATTTGAAAAATCCTCCTAAAAGCTTCGCGCCAGGACAGGGATTTTGAGTGGGGTTGGTCTGACTGTGTGACAATGGAATAATCAAGAATGTCAGGGATGTCACTGTGACACTGTCATTTTGATCATGCTATCGCAAAACCGGTTTCCTATCGAATTCTCTTACCGTGAGCATTTAGACAATAAAATCGAACAATGTTTCGTAGAAACTGACTCCAGAAACCTCTCATAACACTGTCTCAGTCGATATAATTTATTTCCAGGGGGAAAATCTGGAGGATCACCAAATAGCACATTAATAAGAGGCCGAAAATGAACAGTGAGCTTTTATAGGTTCATCATTAGCATACAATTCCGGATAGGTAATACTTTAGAGCTACAAGAGATCCATGTGAGGAGGACGCGATGGATCTCCAAATGAAATGTGGGGAGCAGGAACACTGATGTCCAAAATGAAGCCGAGGGTCAGCCAGGTCAGAGCACGGGTGACAAACATGCGAAAGGCTTTTAGGTGGACAGCACTGAAGACTAAAGAAAGAGACTAGTTAGGTTGAACAAGAAATGAACAAAACGAGTAGGTACTTACCGCGTAGATCAAAGCCTCGATCAAAGCAGTCAAAGGCAAAAAAAGGACACAGGAAGAAATTACGGTCGGCGGTTTGACGTTGTCAGTCAGACTCAGATCTTGTTGTTGTTTGAAAACGGCACCTTGACGACGTTATATCATTGCCAACCCAACGAGGAAAAAGAGCCCTTCTATGTTCTATATCTAATATATTTGTGACGTCACAAATATATTTTTAAAACACGCATTGCGGCCGCAATTTTGGGAATTTAGGAAAAAGAAAAAATACGGGTACATTATTTTTAACCATACTATCGATTAAGCCAATAAAAAAAAATTAGGCAAGTACCCCATTGTACGTTTGCATTGAGGCAAATAAAATGAAAAAGTACGGGGGTTTAACAGGTCTTTTTGCACCTTCAAGACATCCTTTACCTTTGAGCAGATGTGGAGGAATCAGCACAACTCGTTTTTGGGCGGAAACTCAGTGGTAGATACCTACTGATCCTTCGAAGAGTTTGACACCATAAAAGCTTTGGTCGGAATTTTTTCTATCTAGAATGACCTACCGCCTGGCCTACCAGTGAAGTTTTAAAGCCTTTTCAGATGACATCACTCAACATTGTAGGTACTGGTACTTACCTACACTGTAAAACAAAATTTACAAATTTTTGAGGCGCCCCCATACGCGTTCAGTCCGGTTCAGTCACGGATTTGGTTCAGTCCGGTTCAGTCGCACCTATCTCTGATCACTTAACATCACGTGACCATTAGTAAGTATTGGCGAAAATCAGCGGCCACCAGAATGCGCTGAACGCAGTCAAACATGGTGGCCCAAGGGGCCTTGACAAATAGGTACCCAGCGCACAGCCCAGCGCCGTAGCGCAGTAGCACTCGACAGTTGACAGTACCTACTCCAAATCATATGAATATTGACAGTTTTGACAGTTGAAAAATAATTAATTTTTTTGTCTTCCTTGTTTTCCACATCGTCGTGAATGTGAGCGAGTGAGTGTTGTATCTCTTTGTAGTTTGACTTGAATTACTGCGTTAGTATACGCCGATGGACACAATGCACAATGCAGCTGCAAAAAACGATACGTAAGTTGGTGAAATGCTGGCTGAAAAATGCAATCTCTGAATGCTTATTTTACATTACAGATGTTGAGTTGTGTGAGCCCCTTGCACACAAGGTGGAAATACTAAGCCCCCACAAGACAAGGCATAGGTACAACAGGACGCATCACGAAAATGTGCCAACAATTACCGTTTAGGCCAGAAAGATGAACATTCTTTTGGAGTAATCGTACGACTCATACAATGACTGTAAAGTGAAATTTCAGTAGCTAATAAGCATTTACCGCTGTCTAGAATAATAAAAATCATAGTTTATCAATAATAATTGAGTATTCTTCAATCATAAGTTTAATCATAGCTCATCGGTTGATGTTAGTGTTTCTACAATGGAAAATATTTTCATAACGATTAAGTTGTTCTAAATCTGAACTGATGAGGCGAGTGACGGATTCTGATTTGCAGGCCACGTATCTTCTCTCAATACCGCTGGCGTTGATCTCCAGGCTCTCCGTCTGCTCTCACTGGCTTATCGGAGATGGCTTCACGAGTTCACAACACTGTTCTAACAACTGGTCCACAGAACCCAACCTCCAAATGGTTTACAATTATCCATTTATGAGACATAACAAAGCACAAGAGTCTCAGTCACAGTGAGCCCCAGTCACCCCACACACGATTAAATGACCTGCCTCAATCACTTCTTCGCACTTTGTCGAGAGGGGGCTGATTTGGTCACCAACATGACCATAAATATTGGGCAAATGAATCTGTATTATCGGCATTTTCTAAAACAAAAATAAGTTAGAGATACTGCAACGAAATTCCATTCCCAACGAACCTCCACTTCTTGGCCCACTGTTACGAGTTCGTGACTGTTACGCTTTCACTGACAGCTATCACTGTTGACAGCTGTTGTGATGTAAATGCGCACTGCGTTTACTACCTATTTGTCAAGGCCTCTTGGGCCACCATGTTTTATTGCGTACAGCGCCACCACGCGGAAAAGATTTTCGCCAATACATCAAGTATACTCTATACACTGATAGAAAGGACCACCAGATTCCTCCGCTTGAAAAGTAGTCCCGAGCGTTACCCGCGAAATTTAAAATTCCAGTTAGAAAGAGGTGCTTATTTCCGCTAATCACAGCTAAGTGCTATTGATTTTTTCAATGACACCAGTTTAATACCAATTTTAATAAATGAGAAAATAATGTTTTTGAATGAAGCTGATTTTATTACACAACACTCACAACAGCCGAGCCGACTAAAAAAGTTCAATGAAAATAACAAACATCATAGAGAAATGGAGGTTAGAAATCGTACGTAAGTGTCAAACTCGCTGAATGTCATGCCATTGGCTTGGCGTAGGAATAATTTGCCCGGGTAAGACTACCAACCGAACAAAACTAATATTAGTTCCAAACGCGCCTATGTTGTTACATTCTTTGGTGCTTTTGTTTGCTATAGGTTACATCACTGAAATTAAAAAAAGTCCGTTCTATCCTCCTAGGTTCTATCGGTGTACAGACTATAGGCGATTTACATTAGAAAAACGCCACCTGGTGTAGAGCTCGGTACTTGATCGTCGAGGACGTTTTTGCGAGGAAAACCTACTCCGACGTCTAGTAGCCTAGGTGGGCACTAGTGGATACCTGTAATACCCACATATTGACATGGAAATTTGACAAGTAGAAATAATCTGAAAAAGGGGTTTGCATTTGTGTCTCTTATTTCATGTTATGGTTAGCGTATTTAGCAGGTTTTTAGTAGATCGAGCTCCAGAGGTGCGCAGCTGAAAGACTACGCCCCCAGCAATGCACTACATTATTGCAATAAAAAAAGACAACGTTTACGTCGCGAACACAGAGGTAGCTACGGCGAGCTTGTTAGAATGAAAAATGCGGATCTCCAGCTGAAGTCGAAGCAGGAAATCTTTAGAAAAAAGCGAGGAAAAAAGGTAGGTGGTGGTTGACTCTGCACGGCCAGCCCGAGGTGACTTTTTCTTGGCTGGCAGGCTGGTCGACGGGCTTGTGTGTTTCCCTCCGTGCGGGTGTGACAGAGTCTGTTGCTCTTCCTTGGGCGGAAGCTATGGATGATTTAGAGAAAGGTCTGCGACGACGCTGGTCATCAACATGGGGCCCAATAACGAGCCTATGGGGTCCCAAGGGTTCACAGGAACGAAAGTTTGCTTGTGGCGTACTGCAGAAGACAGCAAAGTGACAGTTTTGGCATGCCACCAATTGACGTAACCACCGCCGTTGCCGGACGGCAACTTACACCAGTTCTAAAAATTAATGCCCTAAAACTTCCTCGACGAAACGGCCATTTTCCCCAATAAGGTCAATCGCCTATTCACCTTATTCGTAAATGAAATGCATCATGGGAAACGGGTCCCCACAGCGTAGGTAAAGTAGATAACTACTATACTGCATAGATGTCAGTTCGACTTCTTCCAGTCAAGTGTCGTATTTGAATTTGTCATTACGAGCAGGGATCGTTTACGTTCCAAGTACACGCAGCTTTCCGAATTTTCTCTCATCTTCGTTTTTTCGTCTTGTTATTGCTGCTGCTGTTGTAACCGGTTATTGTTATCGTTTGTGGCTACTGCTAAATTACTGAGTTTGATTTGTTAATCCATGTTGTGAAATACCGACCTACTAATGGTGGGAAGTCGCAATCAGCAAAGGGGTATACAAGGTGCTGTGTACCTGGCTCACGGACCTAGCTGCAAGTCGGACACAGCCGAAAGTCGAAATGTTTCAATTCACGCGTTCACCAAAGACGAAAGAAGTGAGAGGTCTGGGTAGAGCGCGTAGGAAAAAGAGTTATGAAAAGGCCTCATGCCAGCCTACAAAATGCCACAAGATTTGCGGCGTACACTTCATTACATCGGGGAAGAAAAGATACGACGATTAACTGCCAAGGTCCGTCGTCTTGCTGGCTTGCACATTGCACCACTTCAGCGTTTCATAAGGGTACATCGCACCATCCAAGTTGATTCAAGCACTGGAGAGCCATTCCACTGGAGAATGACATCAGAATGACTGAAGAAACCAAAAATTACAAACACCTGAATAATACCATAGTGATAATAAATATTATTTTGTTTCCATGTCACTGGCGACGGGCGCGCTTTTGTTGTGTTGACATTATAAATAAAGTTGACATGAGAAAATCTGGTGCATTTTGGTTTGGGACTCAATCCCCCCAGATATCTCCACTTCAACATATCGTCAAAAGATGGCAGAGGAATTTCGAATAAGGTGAATACTAGGCTAGCGCTACGTTGGGTGTTTTCCACCTAGACGGTACGAATACCACCAGACGGCACATGTTCCATGGTGTGGCACAAAATTTTAGGTGATCCAATGAACGGCGCAGAACCGAGTAGGAAAACATAGATGGAAAGCACCGTTTGGCGCCCGCACATGCGTAAATGGCAGGTGTACCGAACTTGGGGCTAGGTGGAAAGCACGCATTGCGGATGAACTCACCCATTGAAAAATCTGTCGTGTGGAGACCACGTCGCTTCAAACCAATGTCGCGCGAAAGTAGTGCAGCCCAACAAATTACTGTCAAGTCAATGTCAAATCTGACAAGTGACGGTGACGTCATCTTCCTATGTGGTGCGGTGTTTATCAATGAATTTTTGACAGATACGATGATTAAAAGGGTGTAACCGGGAGTTGCCCTCGAAAAAAAGACTGTTTCCTGTAGTTTCAGCAATAAAAACCAATGACTATTCACATACGAAATCCAAAGTAGGCCTACCGTCGATCTCCAGTGCATTATTCCAAGCATTTACAAGTTTTCAGCAATTTAACCTAAGACTAAAGAAGAAGTAAATTCCAAAAAATGGACAGCCAAGGGAGAAAAGTTATTGTTTGTGATAACGGAACTGGTGTAAATATTCACTTTTTTCTTCTACTCCAATTCAGATCAAAGCCACTTTGGCATTTTGACGCCCCGTTTCTGACCCAAGTTGGTGCTGTAAATTTCTCCTTTTCCAGTTTGTGAAATGTGGCTATGCGGGGAGCAACTTTCCGGCTCATATTTTTCCTTCGATGGTGGGCAGGCCAATAATCAGAGCCGTGAACAAGATCGGAGACATAGAGGTTAAGGTGAGTGTTGTCGAAAAGCAACTACTATATTTTTCTCTATTTTCACTAGAGGATTACTACACATCACACCAAATTTCGTTTCGATTTCTAGGGTTATCATGTGGATGTAAGTTGTGTGATTGTTGTGTTGATCTTGTGTGTGGCCACACTGTCCTAGCTAAGTTTTCAAATTTGTACTTGAGTTAACACCTTATGCCCACTTACAGAGTAACTGACAAAATGCCTCAGGCCATCACAGTTCTGTTAATTTTTATTAACTAGAGTAGGGAGGTTGAAGAGTTGCAATTAGCAAAATCAGAGTATTTCGTCAGCCACCCTGTAAAAAAATGACTTGGGGAACTATGAAGCATACAGAACTTAATTGGCTTGGCCTAACCATTAGTAATCATTTTATTTTAGTTTTAGGTTTTGTTTTGGTTTGGTTTTTAAATTTTTATTTGTAATGTTGTGATTCATGTTTTACATGCTTCAGCAAGTTGCAAGTACGCTCCCTGTAAGTAAGCTCGTTCCACTAAAATATCATTAATCATTAACAGTAACTTCTTGATATTGTAATAGGTACCTATTAATAATGATCGATCCTTTTTTTTTGTTGAAACTTAGGATTTGATGGTGGGCGATGAGGCTTCGGCTCTGAGGTCTCTTTTGGAAGTGAATTACCCAATGGAAAATGGAGTTGTGAGGAACTGGGATGACATGTGCCACGTCTGGGACTATACTTTTGGCCCGAAAAAAATGGATTTAGATCCTAAAGATGCCAAAGTAAGGCAGATTGGTAAATCGAATGTGACTCGTGTGAAAATGATCTTGTTATTTCAGATATTACTAACAGAACCACCAATGAACCCTACCAAAAACAGAGAAAAGATGATTGAAGTGATGTTTGAGAAGTATGGATTTGCTGGTGCATACATAGCAGTCCAAGCAGTATTGACTTTATATGCTCAGGTTTGTTATAGTTTATAAAAACTTCTCTTTCTCAACTGTGGTAGTCATGAGTCACTGTACCCCGTACCTGCTCTAATTTTCCACTGAAGTGATGTAGGCAACCAACAGTCCAACAACATCCAGAAACTGAAACTGTTCTTTCAATGCTTGTTCCTTCATTTTTTTTTTTTTGAAAAAATTTCTGGATAATCCGCAAATTTTATTTTAGATTATCATTCCACACGCCATTCTGAGTGGTTTGCCTATTTTTTCGTTTCGATTTGCGTGTGGTCGTCAAGTGTCATGGACCCAAATTCTTCAAAATGAATTTTGTTTTATTGTGCTGTACATAGGTTATGAGACCACTGTGACTGTTTGCAGGCACTTTTAGAGAAAAAAAATAGTTCTCAGGATTCATGACTCATCCTGCATACAAAACAGAAATTCGTTTCAGATCCAGAGGTTGTTTTTTTGTACTCACTGTTTTTTCATAAACAGTTTACTAAAATCTTTTGAAACAACGAAAATAGAAGCTCAAATAGAAGCTATCAAAGGACCAAGTTTTATCCCTCTATAACTTCAAAATTAAAAGACATAGCATCTTTTCAACAACTTTCCAGCACTCTACTCCACCTCCATTACTACGTTTTCATGGAGAATTGAAATCGATTTGAAAACGGTATCAGGATTGAATACGGAAGTGTTCACATGAGTGGTTCGAACTCGGTATTCAAATCGATTTGAATTCTGTTTATATCTGTCATGTAAGTCTAACCCTATCCTAAAACTATCCCAACCTAACGTATCAAAGAAAGTGCAAGTACTCTGCAAACTGCAAGTGTGCAGAAGGCAGGAGTGCAGACAACAGGTGCAAGTATGAATGCGACCCTCGATGCGATCAGAACAGCGGTTTTACTCATTGCTATGCATCAGTTTCTGTTTGTTGATGCTTCGATCCAATCCGATTGGGTTTCCATGAGTATTATTTCGATCCGATCCCGATACGATCCCAGAATTTGCCGAATCGACCTTGAAACTCAAATCGATTTGAATACGATGTTGCAAGCGTTTACATGCAGTTTTCAATCCAGATACCGTTTTCAAATCGATTTCAATTCTCCATGGAAACGTAGTACATATTACGCACCTTCAAGATAGTCCGACACTTTTGAATCACCCTGGATAGAAATTGATTCAGATACAAGTTAATAATTAGTACTTCACGGCTAGAACTTAGTAAAAAAACTTTCCGCGTGTACTTTTGAAGGGAACTGGGTATTCAGGATTTGTGACTCACCCTGTACTGTGAATAATTTTTTTACATAGGTACATATTTCTCTTTCAACTTATTTTTTTTTACCATGTCCATTTTATACCTTTGTAATTATTCAATTCACACACACATACTTCAATGTCGAAATGTATGATTTGCTCAAGGAATTTCCACAACTTTTCCAAAAGCAGACCTTTATCATCAACTTACCTGCCTTTTTCAAAACTGCTCCAGCCTTACTCTGATACTTTGAATATTAGTATACATACTTGGTTTTGAAATGTTTATTTCAATGGAGTATTACACTAAAAATTTTTTTTATTGAAATAAATACTACATTGAAAAATAATTGACCCGTGTTTTTTTATTCAGTCAAAGACCGTATCGTTTGGGCGCAATAAATAAAAAACTTCAACTATTTCTGACGTCACAGCGAGTCACCGCCTATACCGCCTGTGTAAATGACGTCAGAAATAGGCAGAATATAGGAATTTCGTTTATTTATTGCGACTAAACGATACGATTTTTGGCTGAATAAAAAAATACGGGTCAGTTATTTTCCAATATAGTTTCTGATTCCATCGGGAAAAAAATATTTTTTTAAAAGTATAATACTCTATTTTCAACTGACCAGACCGCACTCACTGCTAAAGGAAGGTAGAAGTAAAAATTTTGCTAGGAAATAATGCTATATTTCAACACAAGAGCGCATTTTCAGGCCCGAAGCCGTGTTTGCCATAATGAGGCGTAGCCGAAGCCTGCAAAACTTATTTATTTGATTATGTACCTATTACTTTGAGCGTTATGTCTCTATCAAACGATTACATAATAGTTAATTATTCAACAAGCGGGTAATGATTGCTTCTTACTCACGAGGATGCAGTTTGCCGACACGAGCCTTGGCGAGTGTCGTAAAGCATCCGAATGAGTAATAGCCATTACCCGCGAGTAGAATACTATGTTTTATCCAGTCTTATTGAAAAATGCAGGTATGTATGCGCGTGATAATGCGTACATTATTCATTAGGATTAGATAAAAATGTTTTACATGACTGCTTGCCAGTAATGGTTGAATATTGTGTAAGATTTTTGCCTCTATGACGTCAAAAGAAAAATTTCAAATTTGAATTTACAGGGACTTCTGTCCGGAGTCGTTGTGGATTCCGGCGATGGCGTTACGCACATCTGTCCGGTGTACGAAGAGTTTGCGTTACCCCATCTCACGCGGAGGCTAGACATAGCAGGGCGAGACATAACTCGATACCTCATCAAGCTGTTATTGTTAAGGGGATACGCTTTCAACCATTCAGCTGATTTTGAAACGGTATTTTGGAATTCTCGTCTTTTTATAAATTCTAAAAATTTAAATTTGCAACTTCAGGTCAGAATGATGAAAGAAAAATTGTGCTACATTGGTTACGACATTGAAACTGAACAGCGCCTCGCTCTCGAAACCACAGTGCTTGTGGAGCCTTACACTTTGCCGGACGGTCGCGTCATCAAAGTAGGTGGCGAGAGGTTTGAGGCTCCCGAAGCGCTATTCCAGCCGCATTTGATCAACGTAGAAGGGCAGGGCATAGCCGAATTAGTATTCAACACCATTCAGGTAATATTCAGAGTGATTATTTGAATAAAATAAAAATTCAATAAAATAGAAATAAAACCATGATTCATCTTGATTTTAGGCCGCAGACATAGACATGAGGCCCGAATTGTACAAGCACATAGTGCTGTCCGGTGGGTCCACGATGTACCCTGGGCTGCCGTCTCGTTTGGAGAGGGAAATCAAGCAGTTGTACTTAGAACGCGTGCTCAAGAACGACATCGAGAAGCTCAACAAGTTCAAGATACGAATCGAGGATCCTCCCAGGCGGAAGGACATGGTGTTCATTGGCGGAGCTGTGCTGGCGGAAGTGATGAAGGACAGGGACGTGTTCTGGATGTCGAAGCAAGAATACGAAGAGGACGGTTTGAAGGTTCTCAAGAAACTCGGGCCGAGATCGTCATAGATTCGTATCAGATTCAACATTGCAATTATTTTTAAATTTTATGCGCTTTTTTAACTTTTTTTGTATTTCTACAATAGCCTGTAAAAACTTTATTTCCACAATAATATAGATATTTAAAAGTTACTCTGCTCTGTTTTCCTATGTTTGACGATGTTTTCTAGAGATTTACAAAAATCCTCACAAAGTGAAAAAGCACTGAAAAAATTGTACTTTGGCGGCTAATATTGCGACAGTGCAGATGCTCACAGTGGATGCTTTTAACTCAGACCAATGATGGACGTTGGACGACGCGACGTCCAGAAAACCCCCAATCCGTAATGGGTTAGTGGGATGGGCAACAAGAAGTAGTTTAGTGATAACAAGCGAATTTTCAGACGATGCATCTTCAGTTTATTGAACATTTGAAATCATCTTGCAACCCCTTGCACCCGAATTGTCGGGAGAGCCTTTCTCTACCTAATACAGGTTTCCTAAATTGAGCGTCTCTTTATGGCCCGTGACGTCACGTTCGATTGCACAGTAAATCGTCGCAGTCATAGTGTGCCAACATTGCCCCGATTCCGTAAGCCGAACGTGTGTTTTGATCATTTGATGGTGTTATTATTGGTATTTATACAGTTTTTACAAGTAGTTATGGCAAATAAATGTTGTGTGCCACTATGCAAGTCCACAAGTTATACAGTGATGGCCATAATACCTACAAATTATATCCCAGTTTTCCTCCGGATTTAGCTTACACCGCTTATTATATATTATGCTTAGCTTAGCCTTTTTTACATTATATAGACTCCAACGCCCCAAGCGGCACCAGTTACGACATAGCTTGCTTAGAGCTCGCATGTATTCATTATTGTATTTTTGCGAATAAAAACATTTTTTTTGAAGATTCTCGTGAACGAACATTTAATTGGCGCAGTACTTCTGGTAGAATCACTCTGTCAAAAACGTGTTCTAAAATAGTGCGTCCAAGTTCCAAAAAAACGCGCTAAGACACGGAGCATTTTGATGCCTTAAACCGACAGACGAACCTACAACCTACAAAGAAATAGTGACGAACTTTCGAGTGTGGATCCAATCGTAATAATTGAGGCCTTCCACACCAAAGTTCCGAACAACAAGTCCGAGATCAACACGACTACAAATCGAACCGATGTCCACAGCAGCGATATACCTGATCACGCTGTAAGTACACTTTATGTCTCTAAGCGGCCGTAACTCCGGTTCAGATTCAGATTCAGAGGAGAATTTAGACGCGAAGGTCGAAGACGCTATTTTGTCTTTCCGCTTGTTAGGACTAGGCAAAAGCAGAAGGTCTAGATCGCGGTCCCCTCATAGAAATAACGAAATAGAATTACGCGCAGCCGAAATTCTAGCAAATATGGCAACAGGAGCAGCTCCCACGGTACAACAAGTAATGCAACAAGTACCCCTTGGGAACCCTCCGAATGTTGTGCCACAAATTTTTAAAGATGCCTACCTTAATATGGTCCCTGAGTTTACAGGAGACCAGGCTTTATTAGGCGATTATTTACGCCTCGCAGAAGATATAATTGTAAGTTTTTATAACAATCAAAATCCGGATGATTTTCAGAACAAATACATCCTAAATTGTTTGAAAAACAAAGTTACAGGTAAAGCGAAAAGCGATATCTCAACCTACACAATAGATTGTTGGCTGGACTTAAAATCCGCCTTGTTAGCAACTTATGCAGATAAGCGCGACCTGCAGTCATTAACGTTGGAGTTGTGCGAACTCAGACAAGCTCGTATGTCGGCTATTGAATTCTTTAACGCTATACAAAAAAACTTAAATTTACAAATAGCCTATTGCACAAATCATTTTCCAAACGACAAAAAAGTTCACCTGATAGAAAATGCCACAGATTTAGGGCTTAGGGTGTTCCTTAAATATTTAAATAAACCCGTCGGTGACTATATCACCACGCGCAATCCGGCGACGCTTCAAGAAGCGCTAAGTATTTTAACTAATGATTTTCAAGTAAATCAAAAAACAAACCCCGTCGTGCCAGCGGCTCCCTATCAAGCACGATACCCGCCAAGGTTCGGTAAAAATCCCCAATTTCAGTACCCAAATAAACAATTTCAAAATTATCAGACAACGCAAAGGCAACAATATCAAAACCCGAAACCATATAACGCGTTTCAACCAAACCCAAATTATGTACCAGCAAACAAACCGGTACCCATGTCAACCTCAACGATAAATAATAACAATTTTCAAAAATATAAAAATAAGCCATTTATAACTCACCACAATATAGAAGAAGGAAATCCTCCAGAGAATGTAATCGAGCCCTCTGCCGAAAATACAGTGCAAGACGGACGAAACCATTTTTTAGAGGAACAAGCCTCGAATCACCAATCGTTGAATTATTGACATTGGACCACGAAAAATCTTCCTTACCCTATATCCTTATACCCTATAAAAATTTTACTTTGCGATGTCTAGTCGATACTGGGGCCACGAAGAGCTTCGTAAGCCCCGAAATTGCGGAAAAACACTTCCCCAGAAACATTAAAAAAGACCCACTAAAAATAAAAACCGCCCATGGCACGACGCAGGAAAATTTCAGCATGATAATCAAAACTCCCGAAATATTTAAATCGGACACAACCGTCAAATTTTATTTATTTAAATTTCATCAATATTTCGACTGTCTCCTAGGATGGGACATCCTCAAAGCGTTAGGAGCAGTTATTGACGCGAGCAAAGGGGAGCTCACGACTCCCAAAACAAAAATTAAATTGCATCACGAAAATATTGTGAACGAGTGTAACAACTTTCATACGATCGAACCACGTACACAGAAAATTGTTAAACTCAACATAAAAAATATCTCCAATGGTATTGGAATTTTGCCATACCAAAAATTTTCAAATCTAGAAATCCCTGAGAGCTTGGTTAAAATTAAGAATTACGAAACCATCTGTTCCGTTTTGAATGCGACAGAAAGCGAAATTTCTTTCAACCAATCACAAGCTTTTGAAGCCATTGAGGTCTCGGAATCTGAAACCAATGATTTCGGAAATCTAAACAGCTTTGATTGCGAGAAGTTTAGCTTCGACTTGTCCAAAGTCAGAACCGAACACATGAACGAAGAAGAGAAAAGAGAAATAACCAAACTCTTAGTGGAATATAAGGACATTTTTCATTTCCCAGATCAGAAATTGACTTTCACAAATTCCGCCAAGCATACAATAAAACTGAAAGACGATAAACCCATATACACGAAGAGTTATCGCTACCCTTACGTGCATAAGGAGGAAGTTAATAAACAAATTTCAGACATGCTTGACCAAGGAATTATTGAACATTCAAATTCACCCTTCAATGCACCAATTTGGGTCGTTCCAAAAAAATTGGATGCAACAAATAAACGAAAATGGCGTCTAGTCATAGACTACAGGAAATTAAATGAAAATACTGTAGATGATCGGTACCCTTTGCCAAATATTTCTGATATATTGGACAAATTGGGCCGAAGTCAATATTTTTCATGTATCGACCTGGCTAGTGGTTTTCACCAGCTCGAAATGGACCCTAGCGACGTCGAAAAAACTGCTTTTAGCGTGGACAACGGCCATTACCAATTTAGACGCATGCCCTTCGGGTTAAAAAACGCGCCCTCATCGTTCCAGCGCGCTATGGACAATATTTTGAGAGGTATTCAGAATGAAACCTGCTTTGTTTATCTGGACGACATAATAATATTCAGTACTTCACTCCCAGAGCATATTGTCAGACTCCGGGAAGTCTTCGAAAGGCTCAGAAGGGCCCATTTGAAAATCCAGCTGGACAAATCAGAGTTTCTCAAAAAAGAGGTCCAATACCTAGGACATGTCGTCACTCCACAAGGTATTAAACCAAATCCAGACAAAATTTCGGCAATTGAAAATTTTCCAATTCCAACAACCAAAAAACAACTAAAGGGATTTTTGGGACTAGTTGGATATTACCGGAAATTTATCAAAGGCTTTGCAAAAATTACAAAACCACTTACGTCACGATTAAAGAAAGATACAGAAATCAACGTCAAGGACGAAGATTACTCCAAATGTTTTAACCTATGTAAAACACTTTTAACAAATGAGCCATTGCTCCAATACCCAAATTTTGAATCCCCATTCTTACTTTCATGCGATGCAAGCAACTACGCTATAGGCGCAGTTTTATCCCAAGGTCCAATAGGGTCGGACCTACCAATTGCATACGCATCAAGAACCCTTAATGCCCACGAAATCAATTATTCGACCATAGAAAAGGAGCTACTTGCCGTAGTCTATGGAACCAAAATGTTCAGGCATTACTTATTTGGCCGAAAATTTAAAGTCATCAGCGACCATAAGCCCCTTCAGTGGATAATGTCACTCAAAGAGCCTAATTCAAAATTAGTGCGTTGGCGACTGAAGCTGGAGGAATACGACTACGAAGTAGTCTATAAAAAAGGGAAATTAAATTCCAACGCTGATGCCCTTTCGCGGGTTCCCAACCTAAATCTGTTGACAGAAACAGAATTCGGCAATGTCCACATATTAAATGCCGATTTATTTGAAGCCCCAGAGGACTTCTCCCTGGCGCACTGTGTCTCAGAAGACTTAATCATGAATTCTGGCATAGCCAGGACTTTTAAAGAAAAATTCGGCAACGTCCTAACACTTGTCAGTCAGCATAAAACAGTAGGAGATGTGGCTTCCCTGAAACTATTGGACAGATACATCTACTATTTAATAACAAAGAAAAACTTTTATGACAAGCCCACTTACGAAGACCTGAAAAATTCTTTAATTGCTTTAAAACAAATTTGCTTGAGACATAGTGTCAGAAATTTAGCCATACCAAAGTTAGGATGCGGTTTGGATGGACTAAATTGGGAAGAAGTGTTCCCAATGATAATATCAGTTTTCAAAGGCGCAAAAATGGACGTCTTTATTTACATTTTGAATAATGAGATTCCCGAAGAAACCGAAGAAAATAACCCTTTCTTCGAGTTTATGGAAGATTTAAACACAAAACCACCAATCGGCAGTCAGTCAATGATTGTCGAGCTCGGTGACGACAGGACCGATATTCCTGACGATCCCATTGACGATCCCCCTGACGACACTCCAGACATAATCCCCGACGACGTAACCGTGCACTCCAATTTTGAAAACCCAGTCGCTGAAATTCCGATTTCAGAAGACCCCATAAATTTTGGGAAAAACCAAATCGAATTCATTTCAGTTAAAATGAACCCATTACCCCCGACAGTGATCAGATTATTTGAGAATTCAAAAATCAGATACACAGTCCAAATTTCAGAAAAGGATCACGAAGAAGAAATCAAGGAATTTCTAAAAGAATATATTGTCCCCAATGTCAATTATAGTGTCACCTTTTCAAACGATAAAATGTACGAACAATTCAGTAATGTCGTACAACTTCATTTCAATGATTCCTTCAAATTCAAGAAATGCACCAAAACTTTGATAGACATCGAAACCCTCGATGAACAGATAAACATTGTAAAAGGCTACCACGAAGGTAAAACCAATCATCGTGGCATGACCGAAACCCATTCAAAACTATCCAAAAAATACTATTGGCCAAATCAAATGAAAACTATTCAAAATTTCATTAATCAATGTGAAATCTGTAAAGTCGTCAAGTATGACAGAAAACCCTTGAAAATAAAATACAACATTACTCCCACGCCGGTGAAACCATTCGAGATTATTCACATCGACGTTCTAACTTATAATACTTCCAAATTCTTGACAATTATTGACGCCTTCAGCAAATACGCTCAGGCATACATGCTATCTAGCACCCAAGCTTCAGAAATTGCCGAAAATCTGTTGCAATACTTTTCACACCATTCGGTACCCGAAATATTGATGACCGATAACGGTTCAGAATTTGACAACGGTCTAGTGAAAGATTTCCTAAATCTTCACAAAATCAAAGTCCATTTTTGTTCACCCCATCACCCAGAAAGTAACGGAATAATTGAGAGATTTCATTCCACTATTTTAGAACACGTCAACTTGATAAATAATCAACCTGATTTCAAAAGGGATGATATCAACACTAAATTCAAATATGCCCTGATAGCATATAATAACTCTACTCATTCAGTCACTAAGATGACCCCATTCGAAATTTTAAACGGTCACCCGGATCCAAAGCAAACCATTGATCTAGACATAGAAAAACAAATGGCAAACAACTACGTTCAAAACCACAAAAACAAATTGTCAGTTTTGTATAAAATCGTCAATGCTAATATTTCAAATAAAAAAGAGAAAGTCATTTCTAAAGCAAACGAAAATAGAGAAGAAATTCCCACTTTACCAAAAGAAGTTTTCGTAAAAAGCAATTTCAGATCGAAACTTCGTAATCGATTTAAACCAGAAAAAATCATCAGTGTAAATCCCATTAGGAAAACCATAAAACCCAGAGTTTTGTCCAATAAAACTGGACGTAAATTTCACAAACTACATATTTCCAATATCAAACGCCCTACTAAAACAACACCTCCTATTCCAGGTCCATCCACTTCGGACTAGGACAATGTTACAAAGATTTGACAAACAACCCCGGAATACTACCAATAAAAACGGGACCCGCAAGACTTCAAACCTCTACTCACACGTTCATACATTATTACGACTTAACTAACCTAATCAACGAATACGAAAGACTAAAAAATCAATACCTCACGGTATCAAACTTGACTAAAACAAATCAAGTGTACGAACGCGAATTAGGAAATTACAATAATATTGTCCAATATTACAAAAATCTAATAGACGAAAAATTAAGACCATTTCAAAAACTACCAAGAAAGAAACGAGGACTAATCGATGGATTAGGTTCTATCATTAAACAAATTTCAGGCAATTTAGATGCCGAAGATGGCAAACATTTTGATGCAGTCATTAATGACTTACAACAAAATCAAAATTCGATTATAAACCAAATCAACCAACAATATTCTATCAATAAGGAAATTATAGAAAATTTCAATAAAACCATACAGGACATCGAACATAACGAACTACTTATGGTCTCTCGAATAAAACAATTAGAATCACTAATGACGACAACCATAACCCATACTGACATACTGTTCGCAAAAGACATAATCAATCAATTAATAAACCTTTTTAATATAATTCTACATATCCTTCAAGATACAGAGAATTCAATAACATTTTGTAAGTTGAATATTTTACACCCCAGCATAGTAACAAGTGAAGAACTTTTAAAAGAACTCAATAGAATTTCAGAATTTTATGGAAACCAATTACCTTTTCCAGTAACTTTGTCTCAAATTCATAACTACGAATCCCTAATAAAGCCTAGGTGTGCCATTAAAGGAAAACAAATAATTTTCTTTATGCCAATCCCCTTGCTAAATCCAAATTATTACGAATTATACTACTTTCTGCCTTTGCCTAACGAACACTCGTATACGATTATACCTTCTTCGAAATTCGGTCTAAAAAAGGGATCAGAGTTATTGCCCTTAGTAGACAACTGTGTCTTGCTGAACGGTATCTATCAATGCCAACGGAGCTTGATATCGCTCGCCAACAACACTTGCGAACGCAACATTCTACTCGAAAACGACTTTTCGACTTGTTCCTACCAAAAACTACACCTCGAAGAAAACGCCTTAGAGTTCATACCCGAACTACAAAGCTACCTCGGGACCTTCGTCAAAGAAGAGCTCGTCAAAGAACATTGTGCCGAGTCTTGGAACACCCGCAAGAAGACCGGAACATTCCTGTTCGAGAATTCGTCTTGTACCATCTTCATTCAAGGGAGACCCTTGATTTTCAACGATGAAAGCAGTGGCCAACCACTCCACCTACAAGACTTCGACTTCGACTTCAAGAAACAAGAACAGTCAAAACTACCCGAGCTGAAGATCAAGCATTTGACCCTTAAGAAACTGGAGACCAACATCCAGCCGCTGACCCCCGTCCAGGCTGTACCCACGACATCACATTTCCACACGTCATCTATTATCATAGTCTATCTGATAATAATAACTGCAGCCTGCATAATCACATATCGTGTGATTAAGAAGAGACAGAAGAAGATGACAACGTCAGATGCACCGACAGCAGAACAAGAACGCGTCCCTGAAGACCAGCATTTCCCGAATATGGCGAAATTCTGAAAAGTTCGTCGGAGCCTCACACTCGCCCTGGAGGAATTATATCCCAGTTTTCCTCCGGATTTAGCTTACACCGCTTATTATATATTATGCTTAGCTTAGCCTTTTTTACATTATATAGACTCCAACGCCCCAAGCGGCACCAGTTACGACATAGCTTGCTTAGAGCTCGCATGTATTCATTATTGTATTTTTGCGAATAAAAACATTTTTTTTGAAGATTCTCGTGAACGAACATTTAATTTACATCATTAAAAGTATTAAGACTGGGACTTGGAACACGCACTTACCTGTGCTTTCTGGGCACGTCCATATATCGTTGATATATTCATTACAAAAATAGTTGTATCCGCGCATCAAATGCCTCTCTGGCAAATTCTTCCCTGAGGAATTTTCATTTGCAATATTCATTGAGAAGTTCGTTATATTTTTTAGCAACTTTCCCAGCATGGTTGGCTTCAAAATTTAAAAAATAAAACGCACTTTTAACACGGCGGAGCAATGTAAATACAAATGGCGCGATCACTCATGGCACACTGTGCCCAGAACGTGCCGAAAACAGCTGCGCGGAATCGCGGATTCTCCATCTCTCTTTTGAGGAAACCTATATTTTAGTCCGATAACCCTGTTACGTGAGTTCACTATATTCCGTTTCAGGACGCCACAACTGCACGTAATCTAATCAAATAAAATTTATTGGTGTTTATAATGGTCTCAAAATTGGCGCCCATGGGATCTAGGGCGGTTCACAGAAATGCTTGAAGAGTGCCAGAAAAATAGGTTATTTCATAATTGAATATACAGGGTGGCCCAACGAAAATAGAACAGAGGAATTTTGAGGCATTCCACCTCATTTTTTTGAAAAAAGCTCGGACAGGTCGATTTTTGTATTGAGGGGGACATCCAAAACATACATTGACAAATTTCTATCTCCAGCCCCCTCACCCCCACTCACCCCAACTTCGAAGTTTCAAATGACACCACCCACCTTGCGATACATCAAATTGAAGAGAATCAAATTCTCTTTCTGAAAAACTATTTCAATAGTTTTCAACCCCACCCCCCTTCTTCCTATAATTGTCTGAGTTTCCAATATGTGATATTCTTGACCTCTTAATAGAGTATTATACTTTTGAAAAAATATTTTGTTCTCGATGGAATCGGAAACTATATTGAAAAAAAGCTGACCCGTATTTTTTTATTTTGCCATAAATCGTATCGTTTGGCCGCAATAAATAAACGAAATTCCTATATTCTGCCTATTTCTGACGTCATTAACACAGGCAGTATAGGCGGTGACTCGCTGTGACGTCAGAACTAGTTGATGTTATTTATTTATTGCACCCAAACGATACGAGTTTTGACTAAATAAAAAAACACGGGTCAATTATTTTTCAATCTAGTTTCCATTTCAATCGAAAAAAATTTTTAGTATAATACTCCATTCTCTTTAGTACAGTCAACGTCATTCTGCGCAGCATCGAGGGAGAAAGTTTTCTGTGTAAAAAGTGCCATCCAAATTCACCCCTGGGTCATTCTTCAAAAATGGGACAATTTGTAAGTTCCATTTCGGAGTTGACTTTCTGCCTACGGAGTTGATGACGTGGAATATTCATAGCTTAAAATATCGTATTTAGAAAAGAAGACAATTTTTATTGAAATAAAAAATGAAAAAATAACATTTGTTTTTGAAAAATTATCATTTAAAACAAAAAAAAACACAAGAAAAACCTCAACTTCGGAGTTGACTATTAAGTCATCAATGATTAAAACATTCATTAAAAAACATGGCATACGTCAGAACAAATATAAAGGATTCTTTTCTATAAGCCATAATGTCTAGAACAACATTTTGAAAATACAGTTTCGCATTTTTATCAACTCCGTAGAACGGTGATCAACTCCGAGGTAGGGATGTCCAACTTCGATTCGATTCATACTTGAATCGATTCAATGGAAACGATGCATCTGAAAAGTTGAATCGATTCAACTGTAAACGATTATTTAGTGAATCGATTAAAACTAATGTGATTGTTGTTTCGATTATTACGCACGCGACAACACTCGTTATTGCCGAAAAGCCGTTCAATTTTTTTGTCATTTGTGTCGACAGTATACAGGATAATACAGAAGCAAAAGTCAAAAATCTTTGATAGTTGCAAAAATGAAAAAAATGACTTCACCAAAAATTAAAAAAATAAAATCAAAATTTTTCTTGGCTCCCCTTCTAAAGACCTTTTAAATGCTTTTAGGAGTCTACACACCAAATTTCACACTTTTGTCACAATTAGAGCCATTTTTATGAAATTCTGCTTATATCGCTAGGACTATAGTTGTAGAATCAGACAGAACAATTTTTTTGAAAAAATTAGAAGTTTGTTTGACATTTTCAAGCATTTGCGTTGTCAGATTGGCAAAGGCGGCATTGAGAAGCACTGTAAAATCCATATCTATCTTATCGGTCTATGACTTACTAAAATGGACCATACCGGGGATTTGGCCTGTGGAATTTATTTCAATAAACAACAATCCAAATAAATTTTTATAAAGATACATTTAATGTAGTAGTTCGATTCACAATTTACATAGGTATATATTTTATAAATTTTGCTTTAACAAAAGAATCTTTATATTCTACATGTATCATTTTTTTAAAACACTGTATTACTATGTACATAAAAAAGTAATCTATTGTCATAAGTATACACAGAAAAATTTGTGCAAACTAACGATACAATGCGGTACAAATACGATTGGGTACTATTATTATGAGATATCAACGGATAATTATTTTTCTTGCTTACGTATTGAAACAAAAATACAACGAACGACGTGCAAAAAGTATACCTTTTCCTTTGTCACATGAACAAAAGCCAAAAATTGTAAAAATGGACTAGACTAGAGAACTGTTGTCGCAAAGAATATAAAAAAAATATATACACGATGTGATATTTCAGCAATAACAAAAATTTTTGTGCCAACAATCAATCAATTATGCTAAATTCAACTAGAAAAGAGAAAACAGGAAAACGAAAATTACGGCGAAGAAAAAGTATTGCACATAAAAAGCGCAAACTGACTTTTCTGACGCCTGTACATAGCACAAGAACTATACAGTATAAAAGCCAAATAGGCCGTAATATTTTTTTTATCTACACAATCACCGTTAATACTGAATGCGACGAGAACTGACTCTACCTCGGCGATTTCCACAAAGCTGCCACTAAGTGACTTGAAAAATCAATTTAAAAATTTTGGTCCTAAAAATATCACTAAACTTTCAAAAGAAAAAAAAAAATCACTTCCGTATTATTGTTGTAAAACTTTTGAGCGGGTAAGTATGAAACGAGAGGAGGGAGTCGTTTCTTGTGACAACCTGTACACCACTACTAACCTTGGAAAGTTTTGAGATAGTATAAATTGAGCGCGCCAAAAATCGAACAATATATTTTTCGTCTTAAATAATATCTCTAATATAATAATCTAAAAATTATAAAATCACGAACTCATGGCAGATATGCTTATAAACATAATAATAGCTAGATCTTTTTTGTTTGTTTGTGTGTACAAAATACGACTTTAACCCACTTTACATTTTAGCGTTTCATCATTACATGTTATAAGCTACATAAATGGGGTCGAGTTGATCGGCCAAAAAGCCGTCACGCAGATGCATTCGTTGTTTTTCTCCACGTGAATTTATCGGAACGACTCCAGGATCTACGACGACTACAACTCCTACAATTAAATGGTGTTCTTCAAGTACGGTGTTTGTGACGAGCGGAACTAAGTCCAAGGCTTCGCTCTCGTTGCCATCCAGCTCCACTACCACGACCAGCAGGTTGGTCCAAGTGAATACGGCACTGTAAACCATTCAACTTGAGTTTTAAGGCTGTACGCTCGGCTCAGAAATCGTTCCTCCTTTTTTTTGCCTTTACCATTTATCAAAAATATTTCAAATTTTCGGTGCAATTTAAAAATGGTAATAAACAGCTTCTTTTACATTATATTCAACATTTGAATGAAAACCAAAATTGAGTGCTTAAAAACAAGAGAACTTATTTGCGTTTTCACAAATTTCTGAAAATAAAGCTAAAAAATGGGAAATAAAAGTCAAAAACAAAAATAGGCCATCTATACACAACAAACCAGTGAAGTTTGGATGACGAATAATGATTTTAATCCTTCAGCTTTGCTTATAGAGAGTAACTTAAATTCAAGTGCTAGAAACTCAAATATCGAACACCAGAATTGAACTTTGATCTAAGCAGGCATAGTAGTCAGGAGGGAGGTCAAGGACGGCGTAAAATTGAGGTTGAAAACGCCGAAACACGCTCCCGCAGTTCATTACTATCCGCTATGTGCATTCAGTCGAGTAGCGACATCTCGCAGCCGAAAACAACACAAATAGGCATCATTCAGCTTCGTAAATCACCACCTTGAGCGCTGATGTCGACTCCTCCCGGCGAACACACATAGCGGAATGGCCATGTACATTCAGTCGAGTAGCGACATCTAGCTACCGAAAACAAAACAACTTGGATTCATTCAGTTCCGTAAATCGTCACCTTGAACGTTGATGTCGACTCCTCCCACTTTTTTGGCAAACGCACATATTATGCATTCAGCTTTTATTTGCAACAAAGCAGGCCTTGGAATTTTGTTTTTACGTTTTTTCAAATTAAAAAAACCCAGAAACTTCAGCTATTACAGCTGCCAGTCAGTGTCAGTGTTAATACTCTGTCAGCTATACCAGCTGATATGAAGCAATGTTGCCTTTCCCCTTGCCGCTTAATTTTTGTGCTCACATCAGGGTAGGTGCTCGCATGTGTTTGATAAAAAAAAGATGTTGTTTCTGATGTTTCTGACAGTTTCTGATGTCAAAGCAGTTACACAGTTGGTGTAAGATGGATTTTTATCTTTGGGTGTGGTTGAAGGAAGATTGGAATAACGTGAGAAAATCTTTTTGAAGATCACCAGATGTGAAAGCTGTTATTCTGCCTACACACATTTTGTGAAACTCCTTTCTTCAGTACTTTTCCGGCTAGCTACCTACAGTGCTCAGTAAAGCTAGCAGTGAAATGAAAAAATCAATGAAGATGAAAACGGAGCGAGGACGTAGCTGATGAAAGTCCGTTTCGGACAGGATGGTTGAAAAGAAACTAAGTAAACAAGTACCTTGTTTCTAAAAGTACCTACCCTAATAAAAATCAATAGGCCAGAGCCTTCATTCGTTTTCAATTCAAAGGTCCTCACTTTTATTGTTATTGGTAGATGCCAGTACCAGATCGATCCCTGTCGACTGAAAGAAACACGGCTTTCATGACACAGCTTCCTCCTTGTTAAATACAGCAAATTTTAAATTACTCTTCTCACTTTGTATATAGCACCGCCTGTACAACTTCGTTTGTTCCATATTATGTAGAATGAGGAAGAACTTCTCCACTACGCTTGAAGAATGACAAGCGGTTGATAGTCTATGTCATTTGGACATTCAATCAATCAGAAATGAACTTGCAACACTGTTCTGGATTTTGAAGTAAAGCGATAACCCCAGAAAATAATGCATAACCTAAACTGTGGCATTCCACTGACAGCGCTTTTACAGAGTGGATTCTGTCAAACTAGGCTCGCCTGCTTTGTTGCAAATAAAAGCTGAATGCATAATAGCGGATAGCCTTCCTGTACAGGGTGATCCACCGAGATCCCCTTCCCCCGTTAAAATGTTCTAAATTGACAGAAAAGAATTTTTCCTTACAATTTTTCCTGTAGAATTCAAAGAACACCAAAGTATTCTATACAGGTGTCCCGTTTTTCAACGCTCACTATTGGTATCTCGGAAACGGTAAGAGATACAAAGTCGGTTGAATTACAAAAAAGTAGCGCAATTTTATGACTATCTCAAATATGTCAAGATATCCAAGATATCTTCGATCATTTCTGAAATATCCCAAAAAAAAAAACTGAAAAATGCCGAATTCGATATGTCAACAAAACTGCTTCATCAAAACTCCAAGTACAGGGGCACCTCAAAATTTTGAGCAATTTTTTTTACACTGCACAATATTGAATGCTGTGTCATTAAAGAGCCCTTGAAAAGTTTCAATGGACAAGTGCAAAAAGTTTTCGAAAATTTCCAGCGGTTTTCATTTTATGACAGAAAACAGAAACCTGAAAAAACACGTTTTTATGTATAAAATGAGAATCAATGAGAATTTTCCCAAACTGCAAACTGCAATCGATAGAAATCATCAAAAACGGTCAGTATGATGTGTAACTCAACATGCAATGACTATTTTTAAATTTTCAGATTTTTCCGAAATGAGGATTTTGATGGGTAAATTAAATTGCCTCAAAATTTGAAAACAGCTATTGCATATTGAGTTAAACATCATACTGACCGTTTCAATGAGTTCTATTGAATGCAGTTTGCAGTTTGAAAAAATTCTTATTGATTCTCATTTTATACATAAAAACGTGTTTTTCCAGGTTTTTGTTTTCTGTCAATTCTGTCATAAAATGAAAACCGCTGGAAATTTTCGGAAACTTTTTGCACTTGTCCATTGAAACTTTTCAAGGCCTTTTCAATGACATATCATTCAATATTGTGCAGTGTAAAATAATTGTCCAAAATTTTGAGGTGCCCCCATACTCAGAGTTTTGGTGAAGTAGTTTTGTTGACATATTAAATTTGATCAGAAAAACCAGCTGAATCGAACAGTTTTTACCGCAACTCGCTAGCTTCAATGGATCTTGAGAAAGATGGGGGTGGACATCTTTTTTGAATGACCATGTATAGCTGGAATTTCTTTATAATTTCGTGATTCCTTCCAATAGTTGTCTGCCTTATGGTAAACAATTATTATTTGTACTTATTTGTATTCTTAGGATTTGTCATTGTGTCAGTTGACAAACAACAGTACAGCTGAAATTTCTTTATAATATTGATATTGTAATTTGTAATTCCTTCCAATTAATTGTATGCGTTATGAGAAGACAATGATTATTTGTATTTGTATTTTCATGCCTTGTCATTTTTTCATGTCCGACTCGATCACTCAGGGCACAGGGATCTGGGCTAGAGTAGGGAGAAATAGGCGTGACCTAGGTAAGAGGTGTCGCCAAAAAGGAGGAGGTGGACAATAGGTGTTGGCTGTTGGGTGTTCCGAGTCTTGTGACAGACCTGGGGCCCTATTTTCGGAATCGGGGAATAGCTCATCATGTGATGTTGCCTAGGTGACAGCCAATCACAGCCCTGGGGTCCTATTTTTGGGAAGCGTGTGACCCGTTCCTATGCAAAGTTGCTAGGCAACCAAGGGCCCTATTTTCGGAACCGGGCACCGCTATGGCAACGTTGCAAGTATGCCTGACGTGGCACTCGCGCAAGCGCAGACAGGGTGCCGGAACCCGCTGTAGAGATTCGTTTGTTTTCAACATTACTCAGGCAAATCTTGAGTTTAGCACAATTATTCTTTTGATAAAGTGGCAATTGTTCAATAAATCATCTATATAATTTATTACAACTAAAGAAAATGGTATTCACAAGTACTAGTGAAAATAACATTATACCATTGTATAACTATTACTAGTAGGTCAGCCTCGAATTTGGGATTTTGTTGCTAGATGTCGCCAGAGCAATAAGCTCGCAAGAAATTACCAGCGCATATGAGAAAAATTAAAATTTCTGTACCAAACCATCAACATCTATCAGTAAGTTGGGCGCCACGTTGAAATTTGAAGACGTGAATTATAACTATTTTAAGCGACCAAACGACAAATGCTGAACACGCCACCTGCCCGTGCTTTCCGGAAATTGCACAATTTGAACGGCGGCTGGCCTACTAGGAGTAGTTATACAATGATTATACTATATAATATACCCATCTTTAGCACGCCATTTTTGTTCCCGCGACCTATACTTGCGACTCGATACTCGATAACAATGTCGATACTATACAGAATCCGGGTCCTGGATTCCAGACATATCGTATGTTGTTGAGCGTTAAACACTAAGGCCCGTATTCATATCCCACTTTTAAGCTAAAAGCGCTTTTAGTGCGATGCGCATTTAGGGGCATTTCTCATATTTTAGTGTTCAAAAATACAAATTAACGCGCAAATTAATTGCAATTAAGTACATACAATCGCTACCAATCGCAATAATGTATTTTTGAACACTGAAATATGAGAAATGCCCCTAAATGCGCATCGCACTAAAAGCGCTTTTAGCTTAAAAGTGGGATATAAATACGGGCCTAAGTCTGCCGTACTGACATTTTGGCGGGAAATGTGATAACTATGGGAGAGAAAGCTAATATGGACCTCGCGGGTAATATGGCGCCATCATAGAGGATCACAGTCGAATGAGCAGCAGGCGAGCGCGCGACAGAGGTAGAAGAAAGGAGGCTTCTGAGAGTCAACAATGCAACCGCTGTATAGGGGTGGGGTGGGGAAAACTCCAGCTGAAGTCGGAAGGAGAGCGTATGAGGAAGGGGGAGGGGTATTTCTTTATCTGGTTGGGTAGAAGAGCAGCCCTCTGGACTGAACCCTGCCATTTGTCATTTAATGTTAAAATTAAAATTGTTTAAATATGTATGTACGAGTAGAATAATAAGTGACAATAAAAGCGTAAAGTGCACGAAGAATAGCAATTTCGCAAGGAGTTTCTGACGAAGGTCTTAAAAATCGGTTGTAATTCAAGGACGGTAACATACACAAAGTGTACCTGCGCTAGTCCGTGTCCATCAAAACCTGTTATGTCCAATCTTGACTAATGACCATGAAGATGAATGAAATGTTTATTGGAAAAGAGAGATTTTGATTTTCTGCCCCTGGGAGATAGACAACCCCGGTTAGCTGACCCGCTACCCTCTCAGACATCCTATTGAACGTTGTGCAAAGCAAAAAATGCGTCAATGTCCAACATTTCAGCCCCATCCGTTGAGAAATAACGACGTAAGAGCGATTTTTTGGTATATGTCCCTTTAGGGCAGGCAACCGCCTGCAGGGGCGTCTCGTTTGGCTCCCCTCTTAAATCGAAGGTATGAGTAGGTATGCACGAATTCTTGTCGAGTGGTATCGCTTTCATAATCATTCCGTGCAAGGTGGTAGCGCCTAACCTCCTGACTATAGGCCTTAACGATGCGACGAGCACGCCAACATAAATTAGTAATTGATATATTCAATGGGTCGTATTCATATCTCGCTTTTAAGCTAAAAGCGCATTTGGAGGTACGCTTTTAGGGGCTATCCATTCATATTTGAGTGTTCAAAATTACAAATAAACGGACAGTCCCTAAAAGCGCACCTCTAAATGCGCTTTTAGCTTGAAAGCGAGATATGAATACGGCCCAATAAAAAATAAAACAACAACGTGAAATTGACCTATGTACCTTTTCACCTACAAGAAAGGTGAGCAGATGTTGCGCTTACCATTCAGAGATTTTCTTGTGGCACCTCAGCACGCTGTTCTCGATGTCTATCGGGTGGAATCGCATGCCTCTGAGCATTATCGTTTCGTCCAGCGCTCCGACAACGAACACGGCGTCGTGCAATTCTGGAACATCGTTGGCGGCCAGCTGTGACTGGGACGATCCGAGCGATTCGGTATCGCTTTCGCGTCCTGTGCTGCCGCTCAATATGGTGGTGGTGTCGTCGTTTTGGGGGCCGCTGGGCGTTTGCGCTCCCTCCGTGCGCCTCAGGAATCCAAGGTAGCCGGTCCTGGCGTACACCTCACCGGTATTGCCGGTCACCAGGCGGGCGTTGAAGTGATCGCTGCACTCGTTTTCATCGCCGTAGATGGTGAAGTAGCCGCTGGCCGAGTGACCGCTCTGCACCCAGATCTCGCCGAGATGCGAGTCGCCGCACTGGCCCTTGGTTTCCGGATTGGCGATGATCACCTGCAGTCACAGATTATGGTACTTGAATTTAACATACGAACGACAATATGAACGTATTTAATAAATGAAAGCTGAAAAGATTAAAAATCCAGCGAAAGACTTTCTCCTGATCAGTATTTTCACTTTTCCGACCGCCCACTCATGTGAGGGCAGTATTGTAATGGGGTTTATACGACTTTTTTTTATTTGTTGAAAAATCTTGAAAATTTGGGCGGGAACGGGTGGAGTTCAAACTGGAAGACTGATGACGCAGAAAGGCTGTTCTGCGCTTGCGCACTAGGTGGTTCATCGTGTAAAATGCATTGACCGTTGTTGTCAGGTTGTGTGTGATAGGCAGTGTACAGTCCATGAATATTCACCAGTTATGATTAAAAATCACGAAAAAGCAAACTTTTTATACAGGGTGTCCACGGTTCAAGTGCTCTAACTGTAGGGTTGTATTCTTTGGCCAAATGCAAGAACATTTTTCCCATAATTTTTTTTTCCGAACTTCAGTTTTCAAGTTACAGGGTGTCAAAAAATTAGAAAAAAAATTGTCAACTTATTTTTCAATAAATTATCTTGTAATTAGTGTGATTAATACTGAACAAGAGCAATGATTTCTAATAAGTCTTCTTTTCACTTATTTTAATGCTTTCAATAATACTGCAGCTCACAGAAGTCCCATCAGTCAATTTATTGTTATGATCGATTTTCATGTTTTTCAGCATAAAATACCGTTTTTCTCGAAAATGGTTGACTTTAAAGCTTCGGACAAAGAGTACCTTTTTTGCTTAGAATTGTCCGGGAAATCAGAAAATTTTATCAAAGATTGATTTTATCTCAGTGGCGTGCAGATAACCGGGGTTAATTGGTGGACAACCCTAATATCTACGCCACTGGTTTTTCAACAAAGTAATGGTAAACCATAAATGAAAGCTGATTAATAGTCTATCAATAGTACCAAGTTTGGTTTTCGTGAAAATAGTAGTTACTAAGTTTACTAGTTATAGCAAAAAAAATATTTTATTTTCTAATTGTTTGACTGTTGTAACTTGGAAACTGAAGCCCGAGAGAAAAAAAAATATTGGAAGAATTTTCTTGTATTTGGCCAAATAATACAACCCTACAGTTTGAGTACTCGAACCGTGGACACCTGTATATCGTGGAATTTATCCACGATTTTTCCCAGGGACCTTAAATCTATCTTCTAAAAATTTCTAATTGGTACCGTATACAGGGTGTGATATGTAACTTTTTTATTTTAAATGCAACACCCTATACAGGGTGGCCCCACGAAAGCAGAACAGAGGGGTTTTCGGACATTTCACATTATTTTTACGAAAAAAGCTCAGACAGGTCGATTTTTATATCGAGGGGGACATCTGAAACATACATTGGCAAATTTCAATTTCAAATGACACCATCTACTTTGCGATACATCAAATCAAAGAGAATCAAATTATTTTTCTGAAAAAAATATTTTTAAAATTTTCAACCCCACCCCCCATCTTCATAAATTTCTCTGTCCGTCGCATTTTATATCATTGACCCCTCAATTCTCATCAATTTAATTAGCGTCATCCTAAATAGCATCTAAGGAGAAAATTTCCGGTGGAGAAAAGTGTTACCCAAATTCACCCCTTTCTTCTCCTCCACCCCAATTTCAAAACTTAACAGACACCACCTACTTTGTGATACATCGAATAAAAGGAAATTGATTTCTCTTTCTGAAAACAATTTTTTTGAAATTTTCAACCCCTCTCCTGATAAATTGAACATTCAAAGTATTTTAGGGGGAAAGGGGGCTTTTTGAAAATTCTGAAAATATTTTATTCAGGAAGCGAATTCAATTTCCTCCGATTTGATGTATCACAAAGTAGGCAGTGTCATTTTAGATTTTGAAGTTGATGTGGGGGAGTGAAGGGGTGAATTTGGGTGGCACTTTTTACACTGAAAATTATCTCTCTTGATGCTGTGCATGATGACGTTGACTGTACTAAAGAAAATTGAGGGATCAAAAATATTACATTGGAAACTCTGACAATTTAAGGAAGAAGGGGGTTGGGGTTGAAAATTATAGAAATATTTTTTCAGAAAGAGAATTTAATTCTCTTCAATTTGATGTATCGCAAAGTGGGTGGTGTTATTTGAAACTACGAAATTGGGGCGGGTGGGGGTGAGGGGGCTAAAGATAGAAATCCGCCAATGTATGTTTCAGATGTCCCCCTCAATATAAAAATCGACCTGTTTGAGCTTTTTTCAAAAAGATGAGGTGAAATGCCCGAAAACCCATCTGTTCTGTTTTCGTTGGGCCACCCTGTATTTAATCCCGTTATTTGGTGGAGCCTTTTTTTCTGATTACAAATATATATGACACTTATGATTTATTTTGGCAAGTAAGTTGTCGGAAAAATAATAAAATAGGTATTATGCATTCAGCTTTTATTTGCAACAAAGCAGGCGAGCCTAGTTTGACAGAATCCACTCTGTAAAAGCGCTGTCAGTGGAATGCCACAGTTTAGGTTATGCATTATTTTCTGGGGTTATCGCTTTACTTCAAAATCCAGAACAGTGTTGCAAGTTCATTTCTGATTGATTGAATGTCCAAATGACATAGACTATCAACCGCTTGTCATTCTTCAAGCGTAGTGGAGAAGTTCTTCCTCATTCTACATAATATGGAACAAACGAAGTTGTACAGGCGGTGCTATATACAAAGTGAGAAGAGTAATTTATAATTTGGCTGTATTTAACAAGGAGGAAGCTGTGTCATGAAAGCCGTGTTTCTTTCAGTCGACAGAGATCGATCTGGTACTGGCATCTATCAATAACAATAAAAGTGAGGACCTTTGAATTGAAACGAATGAAGGCTCTGGCCTATTGATTTTTATTAGGGTAGGTACTTTTAGAAACAAGGTACTTGAACTCGGAAATTTGTGGAGATAGGTAGGGACTGTCCGTCACTTGAGCTCGCAACATGATCGAACAAGCTTCTTAGTTTCTTTTCAGCCATCCTGTCTGAAACGGACTTTCATCAGCTAGGTCCTCGCTCCGTTTTCATCTTCATTGATTTTTTCATTTCACTGCTAGCTTTACTGAGCACTGTATTTAGGTAGCTAGCCGAAAAAGGACTGAAGAAAGGAGTTTCACAAAATGTATGTAGGCAGAATAACAGCTTTCACATCTGGTGATCTTCAAAAAGATTTTCTCACGTTATTCCAATCTTCCTTCAACCACACCCAAAGATCAAAATCCATCTTACACCAACTGTGTAACTGCTTTGACATCAGAAACTGTCAGAAACATCAGGCTTTTTTTTATCAAACACAAGGTTTGTTCGCGTCGCATGAACCTTTGGCACCCAAAAGTTCATATGAACCTTGAAGTACATGTACGAGGTGTAGTTGGTGCAGATTAAAACACCAAATCGACGCGAACGGTTTAGTGCAATAAATCTTGTAGCACCAGATTTGATAGTTGATAGTTGACAGCGAGGTTGACAGTGTTGATACTTTCCGAATTCTGAGTGATAGCTTCAGAATTCATTTGTAAAATGTCGAGCAAAGCCAAGAGCTGTGCCAAGACTGCCAAGAGCGAAGCAATCGCCAAGCAGAACCTAAACGCTCTTATGATGATGATTGGACTGATTACACACAACATAGCTTCTTCCGACGAGGACGATGACAGAGAAACGGACATTTTCAATGTTATATTTCAACACCATGAAGAAGGCAAATAAAAATTATGTAGAACAAGTCTCTCCACATCTTGGTGGATCTTTCTTCTTTGATCGCCAAAATATACGAAGTCTCCTTCTTCAGCAACTTTCCACAAGTCCATCGTACAGACAGAAGCTAACGTCAAATCAGGCGCTAAATCATCCAAATGTCATAAATGGCAAACTTTCTGGGTTCTGAACTTTTGGCACCACCCTCCGACTGGGTGTAGAAGGTGCAGCACTTTTTTCTGGCACTGAGAACTTTTTCGGCGACGCGAACACCACCGAACTGTACTTTTTCTGCGACGCGAACGGTAAAGTGCACTTAGGGCAGAAAAGTGCAGAAGGTTCATGCGACGCGAACAAACCTACAGTGAGCACCTACCCTGATGTGAGCACAAAAATTAAGCGGCAAGGGGAAAGACAACATTGCTTCATATCAGCTGGTATAGGTGACAGAGTATTAACACTGACACTGACTGGCAGCTGTAATAGCTGAAGTGTCTGGGTATTTTTAATTTTAAAAAACGTAAAAACAAAATTCCAAGGCCTGCTTTGTTGCAAATGAAAGCTGAATGCATAATAGTCAAATAATTTTGTTTCGCGGCAAGATGGTTCACTTCTTGTGAACCTTGTTGTTCTTGTTCACACAGTTCACTTAAAAACAAGTTATTCTCGCAGCATTTTGTCTGCAGAATTTAACTCTGCATGGATAAATGGTCTAATTCGTTCCTAATACAGGGTGTCGCGTAATTTTTTATTTTTATTTAACTACCCATACAATAATATTTTGACAGCTTCCTTGTCAAAATAAACCATAAATGTTATATATCTTTGTAATCAGAAAGAAAGGCTTCATCAAATGACGTAATAAAATATAGGGTGTTGCATTTGAAATAAAAAAGTTACATGTCACACCCTGTATACTGTTACGAAGCTCGCGACCATCCCGGCTCTTTCTAGAGAAATCTAGCATTACGCGTTGCATTCGGGAAGCATCGAGAGACTTCAGCGGTAGGTCACGACACGTCGAGACTTCTGGCGGAGGTGCCGTAGAAAATACGCGTATATATTCTCGACGCCGATACCAGAGAAATCCTCGTGTGCTGTAAACATCATCAGGAAGCATCCAGAACCTTCGATGCCACTATAAGAGAGGAGCTTGACCTGGCATCGAGAGAGTTTGAATCGAGCGATCGTGGCGTCAACACCTTAAGCGACATTGTGAATTTCTAAGCGATTAATAATTCTGTGCGTTATTTAGTTGTGTCGGTAGTAGCTGATAAAGTGCAGTTTGTTAACAAGTAAATTAGCGCATTTAATTTCGAGATAGGCGAACCCGAATATCGTAACAATACGATACCAATAGACCTATTTCTTATGGAGAACAGAGACGTTCAGACAAGGATGAATAATTTTAAGCCACACCCCTGGCCAATTAAACGCCTTTAATTATTAAAGCGGCTTCACAGAGCTTCGACGTGTCGCCAGCGACACTTCATCAACCAATAGGGAGCCAGAATCGGATGTATTCTCCTCTGTCGCCCACCCCTTCCATTTGGTGTCGCTGTGTAGTTAGGATTTTCCAACTACACAAACCGTGTCGCGTGTCGCTGGGTGGTTATGGCCGCATGCAGTCATCAGTCAATCATCGGCCGGTAAAGATTGCGTCAAGTTATTGCGGACAGAAAATGATTGTGCACGATGACACAGAACAACGGTTTAGGGTTCACCTTTGGTCGCGTTGCTCAAACTGCTCACCACGTTCACGTGCTTCCTTTCCACGCTAGCCTGTGCTGTGCTTCTACGTTGCCTGCTTATTATGTTCCCACGAGACCAGAGATAGAGAAGCAGGTGAAAAGCACCCATTCAACAACCACATTTTCCGAAGCAAATCGCTTTTCAACAAGGCACTTCCAAGAAAAATACGAATTAGGTATTAGCAGATACACCCGTGGAATCAGATGAAACAATTTTTTGGGGGACATTGACAGTTGTTTGACATTTTCGAGCACGTGCGTTGTCAGCTTGGCAAATGAATTTCTATCAATCTATCAAATCCCGCCAACTCGTTCAAGGTTGCGAGCGACACCAATTTTCGCAGTCTTCTGACGCCGGCGACAGCTGTGGTGTCATGGTGGGGGAATGTCGCCGGCGACACGTCGAAGCTCTGTGAAGCCGCTTATAAGCTTAGTCCGCACGGGCGGTATACCGCTGGTTTTTGGCGATATACCGCTATTTTTTTTGCCGCTGAAATCATCGTCCGCATGAGCGGCGAAAATCAGCGAATAATTAGTGTCACGTCTGTTGTTTAAAGTGTCAGATCCGGTTGTCAGTCGTTTGTCACGCGAATTGCATGATGTAGTGTCTGGATATTCTTCAAAAAACGGGTGTTCTTCAAATCAAAGACGATGTTAATACCTACCTAATGTTATTGTGATAAATAAAAAAGCAAAATTCTCATAAGTACGTGGTCTTCTTTTGAGTAAGAAACTATTCTTTGCAATAGATACATGCTGGCGACGGGTGTCTTTCAATGATTTATGTGAGCATTTTGAAATGATCAACTACAGAAATGAGCAGCCCGAGCCCATGAGAATCACAGTCACACCTACGACGATGACGAGTGACGACACGGTGTGGACAGTAAACCCCGCTCTCAGCCTTGCAACTAATTGAAGAGGTTTAGAAAAGGCCTCCACTGTGGAACTTCAAACTTCCATTGCGGGAAAGACACAAACTCGGGCACAAATATATAAAAGAAAAATTGTGGCGTGAAACCTAGGTACATGTATTTTGATGGTACTCAAAACCGTGCACGTTTTCTTTTTTTCTTGATAATCTTGCCTCCGACCTTGCTCTGGTGCAACTCAAGCTCATGCAGACTACAGATGGATTCATAACTCTGAAATCAAGCTGATACGTGTCCACCGTCCAGTAGTCACGATTTTTCCTCTTTCCCTTGGACTGGTACACCCATCGGTGATCAAGTTTTTCCATTTCGTCTTGAGATAAGCACCGGGCTCCTTCCTAGCAAAACCTAACGTCACATTTTCATGCTGTGTCAATGCTGACACTTTGAAAACAGCGGTCAATCGCTAAAAGTTGGCGGGGATTCAACTTTTAGCGAATATCCGCTGAAAGTTGGACATTTTTGACAGGAAATCGATCCAGCGGTATATCGCCCGTGC
Source organism: Anaspis maculata (assembly GCA_949128115.1). Classification (NCBI taxonomy): domain Eukaryota; kingdom Metazoa; phylum Arthropoda; class Insecta; order Coleoptera; family Scraptiidae; genus Anaspis; species Anaspis maculata. Next base: position 46,231,563 of record OX421963.1, read on the forward strand.
GGACTAGCTTATAATCATCGTCCGCATGAGCGGCGAAAATCAGCGAATAATTAGTGTCACGTCTGTTGTTTAAAGTGTCAAATCCGGTTGTCAGTCGTTTGTCACGCGAATTGCATGATGTAGTGTCTGGATATTCTTCAAAAGACGGGTGTTCTTCAAATCAAAGACGATGTTAATACCTATCTAATGTTATTGTGATAAATAAAAAAGCAAAATTCTCATAAGTACGTGGTCTTCTTTTGAGTAGGAAACTATTTTTTGATACATGCTGGCGACGGTTGTCTTTTAATGATTTATGTGAGCATTTTGGAATGGTCAACTACAGAAATGAGCAGCCCGAGCCCATGAGAATCACAGTCACACCTACGACGATGACGAGTGACGACACGGTGTGGACAGTGAACCCCGCTCTCAGCCTTGCAACTAATTGAAGAGGTTTAGAAAAGGCCTCCACTGTGGAACTTCAAACTTCCATTGCGGGAAAGATACAAACTCGGGCACAAATATATAAAAGAAAAATTGTGACGTGAAACCTAGGTACATGTATTTTGGTGGTACTCAAAACCGTGCACGTTTTCTTTTTTTCTTGATAATCTTGCCTCCGACCTTGCTCTGGTGCAACTCAAGCTCATGCAGTAACACCACTGCAGATGGATTCATAACTCTGAGATCAAGCTGATACGTGTCCACCGTCCAGTAGTCACCATTTTTCCTCTCCCTTGGACTGATACACCCATCGGTGATCAAGTTTTTCCATTTCGTCTTGAGATAAGCACCGGGCTCCTTCCTAGCAAAACCTCACGTCACATTTTCATGCTGTGTCAATGCTGACACTTTGAAAACAGCGGTCAATCCAAGGAGGGGTCAATCGCTAAAAGTTGGCGGGGATTCAACTTTTAGCGAATATCCGCTGAAAGTTGGACATTTTTGACAGGAAATCGATCCAGCGGTATATCGCCCGTGCGGACTAGCTTTAAAAGCTTTAAAAGCTTTAAGCTTAGTCCGCACGGGCGGTATACCGCTGGTTTTTGGCGATATACCGCTATTTTTTTTGCCGCTGAAATCATCGTCCGCATGAGCGGCGAAAATCAGCGAATAATTAGTGTCACGTCTGTTGTTTAAAGTGTCAGATCCGGTTGTCAGTCGTTTGTCACGCGAATTGCATGATGTAGTGTCCGGATATTCTTCAAAAAACGGGTGTTCTTCAAATCAAAGACGATGTTAATACCTACCTAATGTTATTGTGATACATAAAAAAGCAAAATTCTCATAAATACGTGGTCTTCTTTTGAGTAGGAAACTATTTTTTGCAATAGATACATGCTGGCGACGGGTGTCTTTCAATGATTTATGTGAGCATTTTGAAATGATCAACTACAGAAATGAGCAGCCCGAGCCCATGAGAATCACAGTCACACCTACGACGATGACGAGTGACGACACGGTGTGGACAGTAAACCCCGCTCTCAGCCTTGCAACTAATTGAAGAGGTTTAGAAAAGGCCTCCACTGTGGAACTTCAAACTTCCATTGCGGGAAAGACACAAACTCGGGCACAAATATATAAAAGAAAAATTGTGGCGTGAAACCTAGGTACATGTATTTTGATGGTACTCAAAACCGTGCACGTTTTCTTTTTTTCTTGATAATCTTGCCTCCGACCTTGCTCTGGTGCAACTCAAGCTCATGCAGACTGCAGATGGATTCATAACTCTGAAATCAAGCTGATACGTGTCCACCGTCCAGTAGTCACGATTTTTCCTCTCTCCCTTGGACTGGTACACCCATCGGTGATCAAGTTTTTCCATTTCGTCTTGAGATAAGCTCCTTCCTAGCAAAACCTAACGTCACATTTTCATGCTGTGTCAATGCTGACACTTTGAAAACAGCGGTCAATCGCTAAAAGTTGGCGGGGATTCAACTTTTAGCGAATATCCGCTGAAAGTTGGACATTTTTGACAGGAAATCGATCCAGCGGTATATCGCCCGTGCGGACTAGCTTTTAAAGCTAGTCCGCACGGGCGATATACCGCTGGATCGATTTCCTGTCAAAAATGTCCAACTTTCAGCGGATATTCGCTAAAAGTTGAATCCCCGCCAACTTTTAGCGATTGACCGCTGTTTTCAAAGTGTCAGCATTGACACAGCATGAAAATGTGACGTTAGGTTTTGCTAGGAAGGAGCTTATCTCAAGACGAAATGGAAAAACTTGATCACCGATGGGTGTACCAGTCCAAGGGAGAGAGGAAAAATCGTGACTACTGGACGGTGGACACGTATCAGCTTGATTTTAGAGTTATGAATCCATCTGCAGTCTGCATGAGCTTGAGTTGCACCAGAGCAAGGTCGGAGGCAAGATTATCAAGAAAAAAAGAAAACGTGCACGGTTTTGAGTACCATCAAAATACATGTACCTAGGTTTCACGCCACAATTTTTCTTTTATATATTTGTGCCCGAGTTTGTGTCTTTCCCGCAATGGAAGTTTGAAGTTCCACAGTGGAGGCCTTTTCTAAACCTCTTCAATTAGTTGCAAGGCTGAGAGCGGGGTTTACTGTCCACACCGTGTCGTCACTCGTCATCGTCGTAGGTGTGACTGTGATTCTCATGGGCTCGGGCTGCTCATTTCTGTAGTTGATCATTTCAAAATGCTCACATAAATCATTGAAAGACACCCGTCGCCAGCATGTATCTATTGCAAAAAATAGTTTCCTACTCAAAAGAAGACCACGTATTTATGAGAATTTTGCTTTTTTATTTATCACAATAACATTAGGTAGGTATTAACATCGTCTTTGATTTGAAGAACACCCGTTTTTTGAAGAATATCCGGACACTACATCATGCAATTCGCGTGACAAACGACTGACAACCGGATCTGACACTTTAAACAACAGACGTGACACTAATTATTCGCTGATTTTCGCCGCTCATGCGGACGATGATTTCAGCGGCAAAAAAAATAGCGGTATATCGCCAAAAACCAGCGGTATACCGCCCGTGCGGACTAAGCTTTATGCTTGGTTTATGTATAGCGATTTGACCAGCGAAAGGGGATGAAATCGCTAGGCGATACACCTCCGGCCAATGGCGTGCGGGCGGAAGGTGAGGATGTCGCCAGGAAACGGCGGGGCAGCGAAAGAATCTTGGTCGGGCCGGCCGTGGCCACCGGGTGGCCGGCCAGACTTTATGTTGCTAAGTTTTGGCAAGATTTCTCTGACCAACGGGGTGCGAGTGAAAGCTGGTGGCAGATCGGAATCATCGCAGCGAGGGGACGACGCGGGGGCGAAAAAAAAGCTTGGGCCGGTCAAGCTTTTTTCGCCATTCCGCCGCGATTTCAATTTGAGTGCAGTGTGTCAAAATTTGACAGTCAGTATGTCACCTAACCGAAATTAAAAGGAATTCTCTCGGCCATTTCTGCTCGAAATGACCCGTTTCTGCTCGAAATGACCCGTTTCAACTCGTCACATTCGTCAGGATCACTGGAGGTTCATGGGAGCAGCTGCGGGAAGCCAGGAGCTGATGCCGGAGAGCAAGCAACAGAGAAGCGTTGCTGCGAGCCCTTGCAGAGTATCAGCAACAACAGCACCGACAATGAGGCAACTGTGGGGACACAAGGGATGCAACTCCAGGTCCTACATACTGTTATCCACCAAAGTGAAGTACGAGCACCACCTCCAGACACAGAATAGTATGATTGTGCAGCTGCCCGCTGCCGCCCCGCCAATGAAATTGAATAATGCCATTTTGGAGGACCAGTACACCCACACCTTTGGACATGAATATCAGTCATTTTTTGGAACTCTACTACCTAGCACATTTAGTTTTCAATCTTTAGATCAGTTTACCACTCCATCAGAGATGTTAGGGACAACTCGTGATTAATTTTTAACAATAGCCGCCCAAAGTTTTCAATTTTGTATATTTACTTATTCCCATAATTATGTACAGTTTATCTACTATTATTAAAATATTTCAACTACAACAGCTTGCATCTTATTCCTTCCCACGCCATCGTCTTTTTGTCAGTCACCTCGGTTGAGTCGTAGATATATACCGACTTTTTCTTTGTCAGGGAGTTTGGCCATGTGAGCCATGTCCATGATCCACGAAAGTAATTAGGCACCTACCTGCACCCACTCTGCATATTTGCGACTTCAGTTGCTCTCCTACATAATATCTAGTAGAGCTCGTGAGGGTTTCAACTTCGTCCTTTGTGATACCAAGGCGCCACTTTGCACACAAGAGTATTTTCAAGTCTTTAAGTGGTAACCTGTAACAGTTAAGTTGGCGACATCTGACTGGCTCTTAGGGAGCGATGTAGATGCCTTTCTCATAGTTGAAGATACCAATTTTCTTGAAACATAATAAGAGCAACATTCCAATTTTTTTATCTCAGAAGCCAAAAGAGCTGGATATTTGAAAATCACCATATATATTCAGAATTCTATGCTTTTGATAGTGCTTTAAGCCGTTCAACATTTCAACAGCCAAAAACCTTTAACCGTTTCAAAATACTTGAAAAAAAAATCAAGAAATTTTCTTTTTTCCCTAACTAATAAATCGGTGGTTTTCTTGGGTACTGGAGTGTAACTTGGTTCTTCTATTGGAAATCATCTCGGAAATTTCAAATGAAATGAAATGTGACAATCAACCAATGTCCACAATCATTGCTAGACTCAAAAATAATGTACTTAGTCAACTGTTTTTTTCTTCTTGGCCGCCATCTTGGATCCGCCTTTTAGGCAACTGTTCAAATGTTGCATGGAAATTCTTCAAATGGTAACATGCAATCATCCATTTGCAAAAAAAAACTTGAGCTAAGACAATGACTTTTTCGTCCAAAAAAATTGGTTCTCAACACTTGATGGCGTTCATGATGGGTTTCTAAGATTGGATTTCAAAGGACTTTCTTGAGTTCATTTCTCACTACTTGAAGAACATGTGTACAAAATTTCAACCCTCTACTATTTTTTCCGAAGTTGCTAGGGTTTTTTGTACATAGTGACTGAACTAACAACACTTCTGAAGAATCTTGAAATGTAGATAGATCTTGAGAACTTGTAGGATGATCGAGTTTCAGCTTGACTCTCGCACAAAGGTCATTTACTTCCTTCCCTTCTCCTGAATACTGATGTTGGTAGATCATGGCGATGTCCCTGGAAGGAGTCTCCGGGAAATCGCCGATACAAATGCTGCTGAGCAGCGGTGCCAACACAGCCTTGGAGAAGACCGTTTGGTTCAATCTTCAAAAGCTACCTTTTCCGTTGTCTATGTGGAGCTAGAAGTATCGTTCGTTGAGCATGTTGTTTACGAAATTCAAAAATCCGCGGCATGAAACGAATTCGAGATTTTTTACCAAGAAGTTCTTTCTCCAAACGCATCGTAGGGATTCGTAGGCAGCAACGAGGTCCACAAACACCGCTCCTGACTTATTTCTCTGGAATCCATGTTTGGTGTGTGGCCAAAGACAGGGCTTATTGTTCCCAGCAGCTTCTTCTAGGCCAGGACAGGAATTCTACTTGCTCGCGTGGGAGATTGCTCTATTGTTCTTCATTAGGAAACTGAGATGAATGGTGGATGGGTTGTTCTAGATGCTTACGCTCAGCAGAGCTATGGGAGCTCAGACTCCGAAGTTCTTAACTTCTCCAGGCTTCAAAATTCCTAGAATTTTTCTGGTCTCAAAACTTAAAGGTAAATGGTTGGTAAAATTCATTGAAAACGTTGGAAAAATCAATCATTACCTTGGCTCCACTATGCTTGATGGACTACAGTATTACGCCATCGAAGCTAGGTGCTCCTCTGCTTCTCATTCGAGTAATTTGCCATATGCAGTTCTTCAATGGTGGATGGGTTGATGAATTTTCAAACCTTGTTGATTGGACATCTTGATCATATTATGCAATTTCTTGTTGACGATTCTTCTGTCTAGAGCGTCTATCTTCTACTTTGACATCTTCAAAATCCTGCGAGCAATTCTCTCTGTATGTGGATGTTTGCATTCTTTGCGGCAGTTGCTGCTCTTGTTTTGCGCTTAGGAGTCGTACTGCGAATTATTGAGGGAGGGATTACCATGCAAAGCAAAAAAGACAACTGTTATTGCTACCTGTGTAATCAGCTATTCCATTCTTTCATTGCTCTGGAGTAACGTGACCCCCAGTATCTGAATCTAGAAATTCTGGTGGGATGATGTAGTTGCAGGTCTCTTTTCAGTCTTTTCTTTCAATTTTAACCAAATTTTCTTGCGTTTCTACTGGTGGTATGTACTACGACAGATGAGAGTCCAACAACACGAGTCCAAAAGATTATGGCCAAACCGAGACGAGATTATTCTCGAGTAGGTATTCTAAATGTTTTTCTTGATTGTGGATGCTTCAACGATACAATCAGAGTGAAACCAGTCACTTTTCTCGTGGCAATTCTGGTAGGTATATTAACCGACTGTAGCATCATCTCTTCCTTGCAATCCAACAGTGCCGATATTTCTGCGCCTTTTTTTGCCTTGACGCAGTAAAAGCAGTCCACTCAGTTGGCATCATAAAACCCGAGATATAACCTCATCAGCTCTCCTTCAGCGTCCAGGGAGGGTTTGCGCTCTCACATTCCTACTTCTGGGCTTGTTCAACTGTTTGATAAAAATAGACATCCCATCAAGCTCCTTGTCCGATTTGTTATGACTACGAATCAGTCTACTTACCGTTTGTTCATCAGGAACGTCGATGAGAAGGTTTATATCGTTTATACACACACAGAAAACATCTCGTTGATTTCTACTTGTCAGAGAGACATTCACATATTGACATCAAAAGTCGTCGCAATTTATGCAATCAACGATGGCTGGATGTCGCTGGGCGATGTTCGCTGGTCAAATCGCTATACATAAACCAAGCATCAAGCTTAGTTTATGATGAGCGATTTTTTGCCGCGATTTGAGCTGAGCTGAGCGGAGCGGAGCGATTTTTTTGCCTAAGCCAATTACGATGCGGGGAAGTGACATCATGAATGGACAGGATTGGTCCAGACAAAAAAAAATCGCTCAGCTCAGCTCCGCTCCGCCGGGTATCGCTCATCATAAACTGAGCATAATGCTCAGTTACACTTACACTTATACTTACACTTATAACTTACACTTATAAACAAGTGAAGCGTTGTCGAGTCTGTAGGTTTGCGTCGTGGCAAGACTTTTGCTCCACATTTTGGTTCTGCTCTACTGACAACTGATGCCAAATTGTAACATATCGTTGTCAGGGGTAATGAGAAGTGGGAAGTCACTGACACTGACAGGGTTGCTATGGGAGAATGTGAGGCAAATCCCGCCAATGAGCGGAGATAGGAGGCAAAATGGGCGTGAAAAAGAAATAGGTCTATTGAAAACTTTTAGACGATCGATTCAAGATCCCTGGGAAAAATCGTCGAGAAAAAGTTTTTAGCTTTTCAAAATATCTCAAAAGAGAATCTCCTAGATGGGGGGTGAATTTTATCGTGAACCCTGTACATATAATCAGTTTCACGGCTATCTGCATTAGAGCAAGCTATGGAAAAATTATTTTTTGTTGGTAGAAATGAGTAGGAATCCATAACCGTCGTCGCAGAAGGTTTGTGTAAATGTGGTAAGTGAAAAGGTTAGGTTTTGTGGCAGATGTCACCCGTCGCGCGGTGTGATGCACGTCAAGTCAAAATGTTTAGTTTATTTGGGGGAAACAGATAAACGCGTGTTTCTCGAAGTGTAAATTTGCTGGACACCGTCTTCACGGGTTGAGGGCTCTTTGCTTGTGCTTTGGTAGTGGCGGCCAGTGAGCCAGTGCATAAAATGACGCCAAAGAAAGTCAGCGGCAGCACTAAAGGGAAGTAGGACTGATAGTAGGAAGTACTACGTGCTCTACAACACTAAAACAGCACACAAGCCAGAAGAAGATGAAGAAGGGAATACATACATGAAATGGTCAATAATTTCATGTTGAGAAGATCTTCCAACGCAGAGTGCACTCACGCGTCGTGTCTCGACTGCCTTGTCTTGTACAGTGCAACTCCATAAATCAATGTCCATGGAAGCGAATTTTCTCAACCTCACTGGAGCCACTGGACAGGCATTTTCATTAAATTTTCTTCCCTTCAGTGCTGCCGCTGACTTCCTTTGGTCTCATTTTATACACTGGCTCACTGGCCGCCACTACCAGAGCACAAGCAAAGAGCCACCAACCCGTGGAGACGGTGTCCAGCAAATTTACACTCCGAGGAACACGCTTTTATCTGTTTTCCACAATAAAACTAAACATTTTGACTTGACGTGCATCACACCACGCGACGGGTGACATCTGCCACAATACCTAACCTTTTCACATACCACATTTACACAAACTATCTGCGACGACGGTTATGGATTCCTACTCATTCCTACCAACAAAAAATATTTTTTCCATAGCTTGCTCTAATGCAGATAGCCGTGAAATTGATTATACGGTAATAGTTTCATTTTTTCTTTAAATCCCATATTATTCAATTCAGCTCACCTTTGTTGTATAATGTATCATTATGAGAACAATATAATGCCGATTAGTTTGGCTGGTGTTTTTCTTACAACTTGAGCAAAGTGAATCTTCTTGCCAGCGTAAGCTTAACACAAGCGAAAATCTGTTAGCATCAAGTTCAGGAGGTCAAAATCACAAAGAAAGCTTGTTTCAAATATGAAAATCTGATGGAATTCAATTTTTAAGAAAAAACCTGTGTCGACCATTTTGAATGGGCCCCCTTTTTGAGGCCTTGATCAAGGTATTCCAGATGGTTTGCGAGTTAAGTTGCTGAGAACCGTTTAAGAAACAATATTCGTGGATTGAAACCTCCCATCATCCGAGTAACATAGTTCCGTTGTAGCGATAGGATAAATCAGCATCCCCCAGGAAAAAAAATCAGAGTCAGAACCAGACTTCCGATTTAAAAAATCAATCAAATCAAAGATTGAAAACTGGCCGCAAGCCAGAACATCACGCTTTATGATCCCTTCATTTGCATTTGAAGAAAAAAAATTATTTTGAAAATGGGGGTCCGTTGAGTTTGCTGGAATTTTGCACTGTTTTACATTTCACCCTGTATTTTACATGAAGCTTCCTGATCTTCACCTCTTGAAGGTGAATAACGGAAAGAATGCGCTCACTAATCGTCGAAACAGAATCGAACTGGTTTGTGTCATTCAAAAGTTATTGTGGTCCAAATTCGGACCAATTTTTTTTGTGACAACATATTTGTTGCGCAGTTTAGATTGATGAAATAAATTTCTATAAGAAGCTGGGAGCAGTTTTAACTTTTCTCGCTGGTAAATTCCAGCATGCTAGGATACGTTTATGTAAAGTGAAGCTGCTGTAATTGGTCACAATTCGGAAAATCTCGATACTTGATTGGTTGTCGGAAAATGAGGAAAATAAATACTCGTGGTATTACCTAAATCCTAAATCCCATGTTTATCTTTTTTATAGAAATGTAAGTAGTGGGTCGGATGACTGGAAGAAGCATTTGCTTTTTCTCCACTTTTTTACTTGAAGTTGCTGAAAAAAATTTGCTTAGCAACTCGTAGTGAAAGGTGAAGTGGAAGTTGATACTTCTTTTAATCATACCACCTAATATTACAGAAGCATCAACAAACCTTGACTCCCGGCAACAGCTTGCCGCTCTCGATAACACACAGGCTGTGGGGACTGCCGCGTTCCACCAAACTGACGCGGTCGTTGCGCAGGGCGCGCAAGTCCACGTACACGATGGAAGGTTCAGGGCTGGAGGCCCCCTGCAGACAAATGGCGACGTTGACGCGACACCCAAACGATGTCGAGACGGCCCTGGGGCTCAGCCCCAGGGCGCTGAACAGTTTCGAGAAGCTGGTGGTGAGATTGATGCGAGGCCGCTCCTCCGCCACCACGACGCAAGTCCGAACGCAGCCCAGATTGACACCGCGCGACTTGAGCTGGTTAACGGCAGAGCCAAGGCCTTTAGTGCACAGCTCCATGACGCCGTAAGAGCAGAACGTGTCGCGCACTTTGTACTGCGACACGGCCGTAAGCCAGAGAGCCGGATTCACCTCGACTTCTGACGGAGGGATGAGGATCGAATGGTGGCCGGAATATATGCTGCTTAGGCACCTGCAAAATTCCCGTGTTACACGCAAACAACAAGCGAACCAGACCAAACCGGACTTACCACAAAGTAAATCCTAATCCGCAGTACGGATCCAAACACAACGCTATGTGCCTGCTGGGGTATAGCTCGCAAGCCAGCTTCATGCTCTTGCACAGATTCGTCACGGCCGCGTGTGACATCTTGATGCCGGCCAGCATGCCCGTCGTCGAAACGCTGAAGTCCAAATAGGCCAGCATTTCGGCTGTAGGCGCCCGATACATCACCGGCATCTTCTTTTTCGGCATGTCGTCGGTGTCCAAGACCAATGGCCAGGACTTGATGTCGACTACGTTGCTAGCTTCTTTCGAACGAAGCAGCTTGATCACAGCCTGCGTGGATAATACTAAAGTGGACTTGGAGACCTCGACGATCATCCGCACGGTGGGCAAGGTGGTCTGCAAGTTTTGGGGGTGCGGCGGCCGTATCGTGACCGGGACCGCACCCACGTACAGACAACCGTAAAACGCACAGATCAGATCCAGACCGGGCGGGAATATCAGGGCGACGTGATCGCCGGTGTTGATGCGACCCTTTTCGTTGAGCAGATTCCCGATGCGTTCGGCTTTCTTGTGCAGTTCGGCGCACGAGAGGACTTTGGCCACGGAACCTTTGCTGTTCAGCAAGGTGAACAGGACGTGGTCGGAAGTCGCCTGGGCTCTCCACCGGAGGATTTCGGCAATGAATTGTTGCTGCAAGCAAGAAAGATTGGAGTAGCGCATGCTTCGCGGCGTCAATGTTTCATCGAAAGAAGTACCTTTTTGGACGAATCGCTATCTTCGTCGCCTCCGCCCATGTCCCTACCTTGCGCGCTCGCTAGCCTATTGCCCTGAACGAGATTGCCAACGATTACAGACGCCGGACCCACGTCTGAAACACAGTCGGTTGCTGAAATACAGAGGAACAAGGTGTTGTAGCATCACTCAAGCAAAAGCTTTAACAGTAATACCATGATTCAAAGGACACTTTTTACACTTCAGTTCAATTATTACGTACTAACTTAAATACTAACAGAAAATCCTGCTGCACAATTAGCCCAGTCAAATTAGGTTTTGACCTAGAAATAATTCGCCCAAAGCTGAATTTTTGCACATTGACAGTTTGGACCTAGTACAACAACATATCAAAATACCCAAACTTTCCCCTGTCCGCGTCTTTGATTTTCAGGTCCTCAGGTTCTTGAAGTTGCATTAGGGAACCTAATTATCACGCGACCGGTCGGCCGGCGTAAGGGTACCGCATTCTGGCTGAGCGTTTGTTTACTAAATGGCCTCACGGAGTTAGGGAGTGACAGCTGTCGGCATCACGGAGGGCCATAGGCGTCCGTCTCAACGGGCTCTGGCTGTCAAGAGCGTGTTCATTTTGGATTTAGGTGTACAAATTCGTGTGAGAGGTGGATATGACTTGCCCGATGAGTTCCAAAACACGTCTTTTATGCTGCTATATGAATGAAATTTTCATGTATGTTCGGTTGCGGACATCAAGCAACAGCACCGGACCCCGCAAATTTCCTTTTCTCTCCGCTCATGATAAATTTTGACACATAGCTGAATTTTAGCCCCTCCCATCGGCCCTTAGCAACGGATGATTGCGTAACCCTTGTACAGCCAAAGCTGTCGATAATCTAGCAACCCTAAGTTGCATCGCTGATCTGCGACTCACGCTGTAGCATTATTCTTGGACCTATCAAGCTCAGGCTGGGCTTGAATTGAAGATCGAAGATCAAACAATGATCTTCTGGTGCAAGTGACCCACATTCAATGCGCGGCAAGCCGGCAGACCCGCGAAATTCAAAATTAACGCTGCTATTTGCGACGACTTGTTACGGAATGCCCGCTTTGTATCGTTTATCAAAAATTAACAGTAACAAACTACAGATCAATGCATTCAGCAAATCTTCAGCTCTCCAGCTGTATATCTATGGTGCCTGTGGAGGCACCGATTGCAAATATACAGCCCCCAGACTAAACGCGGGTCAAGGTAACGCGATCTCTGTCTTGCGCCATGTAGTACAAGAAAGATAGATTTCAACCTCGGAAAAAATATGGACGTCCTGAAAATTTGATATTCTGTTCAGAATTGAGTGCTCTATACAACATATCCAAAATCGCCAAAAATCGCACCCGGGGGATTTGGAGTTATTGGAGAGGGGGTAAAAAATTGCAGCTAAAAATAGAGTGGATGAAACTCGTCAATCCGTTGGATGCAGATACATTATAATTCGACGCATCATATCCGGTTGATACCATTTTGGTCAAAAAAAGTCGATTATTCTTGAAGGGGAGTCGTGGGGGGGGCAGCTCTGCTAGGTGGTTCATTTTGTTCCCCTGGCTATGTAGAACCGATTATGACAAGTTTGGTATCTTTTCCGACTGAATTCAAACTCCTGAACTCGAATCCCATGTGTAAATTTGGATAAAAACAAGTTTGAACAAGTTAACTAGGAAAAACTTGTTTTTTCTTTGACAATTTTGACGAATGATTTTTCTTACTGTTAGAGGTGTTCATCTTTGAAAATATTCCAGGGGCCATTAGATTGGGGTGTATTCTTCACGAAAATCATTCACTCGATGTAAAATTTTGTTTCTCGAGTTTAAAATATCGATTTTAACCTGAGCCGGCCCGGCGCCGCATCTACTGATGACCAGAACACTACAGCATGCACCTTCAAACAAAAATAACTCAAGCTATTGAAAAAATGATGACTCATCTTTCAAACTTCAAGGATCTGTGCAGAACTATGTTCCCTATAACATAATTCAAATCGCCATGAATCGCAAGGCAGGATTTTGAGTTATTCGTTATTCGAGGAGGGGCATAACATTTCAGCTAGATTCATACTCTATATTTCAAATGGGAGCTGTTACCTCTACCCTCAAGTAACTCAAAACCCTGCAGTGCGATTTACGGCGAATGTTATAGGGAATTCAATTCTGCATAGATCCCCGCATTCTCAAAGATGAGTTCTTATTCAACCAATAGTTGAGACTATTTTCATTCACAGGTGCATGCTGTAGTGCTCAGGTAATTGGTAGAAGGTGCGCCGCGCCGGCTCAAGTTCAAATCGATTTTTTAAAGTCGAGAAACCAAATTATATATCGAGTGGATGATTTTCGAGAAGAATACACTCCATTCTAATGGCCCTTGAAGTATTTATAAAGATGAACACATCTAATAGTAAAAAAAATCGCCAAAAAAATCGCCAAAATTGTCAAAGAAAAAACAAGTTTTTCCAAGTTCACTTGTTCAAACTCATTTTATCCAAATTTACACATCGGATTCGAGTTCACGACATTGAATTCAGTCGGAAAAGATACCAAACTTGTTGTGATCGGTTCAATATGGCCCAGGGAAAAAAAGAACCGCCTAGCCGAGCTTCGCCTCCCCACGAGCACCCTTCAACAATGATCGACACTTTTTGTACCAAAATGATATCAACGGGATATACAATGCATCGAATTACGATGTATTTGCATTCAATGGATTGACGGGTTTCAACAATCGCCTCATATGGCGCAACACAGAGATCGCATCACCCTGACCCACGCTTAGTCTGGGGGTTGAAATCTGTAATCGGTGTTTCCACAGGCACCATAGATACACACTTGGAAAGCTGAAGAATTGCTGAATGCATTGACTCCTGGTTTGTCACTGTTTATTGGTCACAAACGATACAAAGCAAGAATTCTGTGAGAAGTCGTCGCGAATAGCAGCGTTCATTTTGAATTTCGCGGGTCTGCCGGCTTGCCGCATACCGGAAATGAGTTTTTTGCACCAGAAAATCGTTGTTTGGACTTTTCTCTTCAATTCAAGCCCAGCCTGAGTTTGATCGGTCTAAGAATAATGCTACGGCATGAGTCGCAGATCAGCGATGCAACTTCAAGAACCTGAGGACCTGAAAATCAAAGACGCGGACAGGGGAAAGTTTGGGTATTTTGATATGTTGTTGTACTAGGTCCAAACTGTCAATGTTCAAAAATTCAGCCTTGGGCGAATTATTTCTAGGTTTTGTCGATTTTTGACCTAAAATGCCTGGGCTAAATTTTAAATATCATATACATTAGTGCATACACAAAAACTGCTCGTCATTTGTACTGGATCGGTCAAAAAAATGGACAAGTTGTGACCTTTAGCCTTCAAAGTGGCCTGCGCGAACTCGCGGCGCACACTGCGGATCTTGACAATTGCAGCTGCAGCGTGTTACGCGGTATGTTCGTCAAAAGGTATATACTTGACTGAGTTGAAGAATAAGTTACATTACACGGTGCAGGTACAGTCACAGCGCGCTAATGAGTACCCGGCTTTACCTATTCCATTGTATCCTATTCTATGCGAAGCAGGCTGCTTTAACGTGCAATATAACTGATACTGTATCAAGATTCCATAGTGTGTACGCTGCTCCCATCCCAGCGCTGCCGCGAGCGTGCCGCAAGCCGACGTTGTATCATTTTACCGCGAGCCGATCGCCTGCGCTTGTCGGTGAACGCCACGAAGGCCACGAACACAAAAACGCTCACAACAAACTCGTGGAAGGTTCGTGACGGAGGTTCCACAGTCAGTACGGAGCAACCACCGCTCAACGTGCAACTTTTCTACTTTTCCATGGAGAATTGAAAACGATCGGGATTGAAAACTGCATGTAAATGCTTGCAAAACGGTATTCAAATCGATTTGAGTCTCAAGGTCGATTCGACAAATTCTGGGATTGTATCGGGATCTGATCGAAATAATACTCATGGAAACCCAATCAGATTGGATCGAGACATCAAGAAACAGAAACTGATGCATATCAATGAGTAAAACCGCTGTTCTGCTCGCACTCATACTTGCACCTGTTGTTTGGCACTTCTGTCTTCTGGCACACTTGCAGTTTGCAGAGAACTTGCACTTTCTTTTAAACGTTAATTTTGGATAGTTTTAGGTTACGGTTAGACTCACGTGACAGATATCTGTAAACAGAATTCAAATCCATTTGAATACCGAGTTTGAACCACTCATGTGAATTCTTCCGTATTCAATCCCATACCGTTTTCAAAACAGTTTCGATCCTTCACGGAAACGTAGTAATTAGTATACAAGTCAATAGACTTTTTTCTGATCACAAAAATTCAGAGCCCTGATAAATACACCCCAATTTAACATCAATGTAGGCGAGCTGACGAAAGCATGAGGTTTGTATTCCCGACTTCAATCCACCTTTCCCATGACCAGTTTCACGCATACCTGTCAGCGTGGAACTAGTGGTCTGTAGTAGATGTTTGCATTAGCGGGAATCTGCGCTCACAGGTATGCGCGTAAGTTATTTCTCGTATGGGAAAGGTGGATTACCGGTGAGGGCGCTGCAAAAAGTGAGCAAAATGGCATATTTTAAGTGGTTGCTAGGGTCTGTGTTAGCGGTTATTAGGTGATTGTCAGTCTGAAGTCTTTGGCCATCAGATTCACTTTGCAGTCAAGATCCGCCATTTTAGCAGTTAGAGGGCTAGACGTTTTAAATCGTAAAATGTACGTAGGGTAGGGAGAGACTGGGTGTTGCTTAAACCGTCGTCACTGTCACTCTATTTACAACCTCTGTCTCAGAATTTACACTCTAGTCGTGCAATATTCTCCTTCCCAAAAAAATCCTTTATCATACATTTTTCTAGAACATCCCTTTATGTCGAGGAATTTCACCAAATAATACAGGTGTCCGCAAAGGGGCGCTTTCCAAGCTCAACGTAAGGTTCTTCTGGACTAATGGTGCGATTCACTAAAAAATTACATTCCATAAAGCGCGAGCAAGAAGCTGGCAAAAGGCGCTTTCGTTGTGCCGGCAGGAGCTGCTCAGAGCAGACCACTAGACAAAGAAAGTAGATCCAGCTGGGCCGTGATTGGCGTATGTATCTACTTTCTCTATCTAGTGATTTACCCGGAGCAGCTCCTGGCGCAAAACGAGAGCGACTAAGAAGCGCCGAATACAGGTTTCCTAAATTGAGCGTCTCTTTCTGGCCCGTGACGTCACGTTCGATTGCACAGTAAATCGTCGCAGTCATAGTGTGCCAACATTGCCCCGATTCCGTAAGCCGAACGTGTGTTTTGGTCATTTGATGGTGTTATTATTGGTATTTATACAGTTTTTACAAGTAGTTATGGTAAATAAATGTTGTGTGCCACTATGCAAGTCCACAAGTTAAACAGTGATAACCATAATACCTACACCATTAAAAGTATTAAAACTGGGACTTGGAACACGCACTTACCTGTGCTTTCTGGGCACGTCCATATATCGTTGATATATCCATTACAAAAATAGTTGTATCCACACATCAAATGCCTCTCTGGCAAATTCTTCTATGCGAAATATTTATTTGCAATATTCATTGAGAAGTTCGTTATATTTTTAGCGACTTTCCCAGCATGGTTGGCTTTAGAATTCAAAAAATAGAACGCACTTTCAACACGGTGGAGCAATGTAAATACTAATGGCGCGATCACTCATGGCACACTGTGCCCAGAACGTGCCGAAAACAGCTGCGCGGAATCGCGGATTCTCCATCTCTCTTTTGAGGAAACCTGTATTGCGCAATACGCTGTTGCCCCGTCAGGCATACTTGAACGTTGCCATAGCGGGTGCCAAGGTGACGGTTATGTTCCCGCGATCTATAGGTTGCCTTATCCAGTTTATGCGTGACGTCACGAGATACCCTCCGAAAACTTGATTTTGGCTGAAACTGATGTCGCTTTTTTCGTTTGACATTTTCAGTCTTATTTGGACCAAAAATTCATCAAAATTCTCAACTGGACGAGAAATTACTGAATGATTCGCCTTCACTTGATATTGATGACGCTTTATTTGAATAATTTAATAAAGTATAATTATGGTATAAATGCAGTATGTACCTACCTATCGTGAATGAAACTGAAATAAATGGACAGGTGTGCTAGCGACATTTTACCATAAATTCGAGTCCTTAGAATCCGGCATTACACAATAGGTTTGTTTTGGCAGCGATACACAACCGTTTCCAACCGTTTGGATTCTGCGCGCTTCCGTTAAGCCGTTCGGGCAGTGTAAACTTCGAGTTGCCAACTGTTGGTAAGCTGTTTGAGCAGGTGCCTCCAACGGTTCGAAAACAGTTTGTGGACGGTCAGAGGAGTTTGAGAATTAAAAAGAAACTGGTGATCAGACGCATGCGTACGCCTTTATTCGCAATCGGGCGATCTTTGATTGATGGCGTGGCGCGTAATGTGACAGTGTGACAGTAAAGGTAAATAAAGACGCATTTTCGAGGTTAATTTAAAATAGTTTTACCTGCTAAAAGTTACATATTTACATTAATTCGGTAAATTTATCAAGGGGTTTCTGATGCGACTAACAAAGTTGTTGACGGGAATCGGTTTTTTTTTTCGTCAAGTAGAAACTCCTCCAAAAAGAAAATGTACGGATATTGCTATCAAATTTTGAAAATTTTTGATTTTGATTTTTGAAAATTCAAAAACTAGATAGCATCGACAATGTGTCTTTCCTCAAGAAAGTCGCATGCCAAATATGAACTTTTTATTTTTAAAAAAGGCACCAAAAATGATTTCTCGTAGACATGAAAAAGTGAATTAGTAGAAGTCATTTTTGGTACCTTTTTTTTTTGAAAATAGAAAGTTCAAATTGCATGCGACTTTCTTGAGGAAAGATACATTGTCGATGCTATCTAGTTCTTGAATTTTCAAAAATCAAATTCAAATATTTTCAAAATATTTTGGAAATTTTCAAAATTTGATAGAAATGTCTGTACATTTTCTTTTTTGATGAGTTTGTACTTGACGAAAAAAATAGAATAAAACCGATTTCCGTCGACAACTTTTTTAGTCGCATCAGAAACCCCTTAAATAAGACCTCGGCTTGGC
Organism: Anaspis maculata; assembly: GCA_949128115.1. Lineage (NCBI taxonomy): Eukaryota > Metazoa > Arthropoda > Insecta > Coleoptera > Scraptiidae > Anaspis > Anaspis maculata. Next base: position 46,249,599 of record OX421963.1, read on the forward strand.
GGGGAAAACTTGACAAGTTGTTGTGTCCCTAGTTTCAACTGGAACCGCTCGCTACGCGTTCTTGCAGCAAAAACTTTCCAACCACTTGAAAAGTGGTTGGAGTCGAGTATGCGCGCTGAATCACAGTTAGCAAACCGTCCGCAACTTGCTGCCAAAACAAACCTAATGTTAGTCACGAGAACTACATCTACTAGCATGCCATCCTACAAAGAATTTACTGCCTATGTTAGCGTCAGTTTTTTCAAGTGGCAAGTGTTTCAGAACCCAAGTTAATCTCTTTCAACTTTCAAGCAACAGCTTAGTTTGCCAAGAAAAAAAGTTTGCATTTATTCAAACATTTAATTCAGTTGCAAAGACCAGAGTTAATAAAATGATAGGTTAGAAAATGTGAATGGCAACCATGGTTTGAGTATCAACACAAAAAGCCAAAATTTACCTGTATGAACTTCCCGCGGCTTGGGCAAGTTGGTGACGCAAGTGTGAGGACACATCAAAACATTGGCAGGATGCAACGCCCCTTCCATAAATCTCTTCTTGGTTTCAGATAAGTGAATCCCTCCTAGTGGTGTTTTGGGTAGATAATTCGGCGGGACCAAAGCCAAACAGAAAATCCCCACTTGATGGATCGAATCTACCGCTTGTAGTACCCGAGACATCCACTGGAACGACTGGAATAGATGTCCAGTGAGTTTCGTGTTCAATATAATTCAATGTTTTACCTCTTCTTCGCTGCAATCAGGGCGTTGCTCGGCTATGACACAGATGCGTTCGTCTCTTAAAACCCTTGTGCTGAAAACGGCTATGCGTCCCCTATAGATGAATTTCATTGGCTCCACGGCGAGCACTGTCGCTATGATGTCGTCGGCATTGTGCTTCCTACCGGTGACGGTCATCAAACCGTCACGCGAACCGCAGACGAACACTAACCCGCCGGGCCCTAAGAAGCCCAATAGTCCAGATCTGGTGTATTCGGCATCGGACAAGGGCTTCCCGTCCAAACCGAGAGGTTGCACTTTAAAAATGCTGTTGCTCAAACCCATGAGACCCCAATACTGAGTGCCAGTGGCCCCCGAGTTGACACAAATTTCGCCCACTTCGTCCGTCTTGCAAAGGTACGCAGGCCCTTCCATTTTCACCACGACAATGACGCAACTCGGCATAACTTGGCCGCAATCTTGAAGCGTGAGTGAAGTTAACGAGTTTTCTTGATCGACGCGGACCACGCCGTAGCTCAGACCCTGCATAGATAACACACCGCGCCCGGTAGAGTTCACACCGGCCCTACCGGGCTTCCGCACTGAGACCGTCAGGACTTCGGTGGAACTGGCGCAAGGGCATATGGCATCCGGTCTTAGACCCTTCGATTGGAATATCGTGAGGAACTGATCGCACGAACTGAGCGACCAGGGATTGGCACCGTCTGCGACTAGTAGCATCCGCAAAGACGACAGGTTTATGTCTTTGTGATCCTTGGTGGCCAATAGACCCCAGTGAAGGTCCCTCGACTTTACTATGGCAACTGAAGCACGGTATTTGGTGATCATCTGCATCCAACTGGCCGGGTTGACTTTCATCAAAGCGTACGGAATGTATATCACGTGCATTCCGTTCAGCACGCTGGACAGCACCGAATGCCAGAGGCCAACTTCCCGCTTGAAGTCCAAAACGCAAACCATGTTTTCGCCTTCGGTGTAACTGCAAGCCATCGTCAGCATTTTCGAGTGTTGCACCATGGCGGCTCGGGTCATGGTCACACCCATCACGGAACCGTCCCTGTCCGTGCTGTATTCTATGTAAGCTGGAGTTTCGTCGGTCAATCTTGGAGTGGGCGTCCAGTCCTTCGGCGGTTTGGCCAAATGTTCGGTCACAAACCACGTCAATTTGGGCCACCCCTTGAACTGGGCGATCTCGCCCGAAGTTGTCTTCGGCAGACCTTTGAGACACGCTTCAGAAGTGAGCGCAACGTGTACGCTGCAGCTGCCGAGTAAAAATCCGATTTGAAGTGAACCGGCATCACGTCTGGTTATGGGCACCTCGATGGGTACGGGAACTATGCCCGCCTGGAGGCAGCCGTAGAAGGCGCACAAGAAGTTGATAGGGTCGTTATTGGGGTAGACTAGAGCGACCCTATCGCCGGATTTGAGACTCGTGTCGCCATTCTTGCTGAACGACTTTGTCAACAGCGCATAGGAGATTTTGTGTGATCGAGTGAGCAGTTTGCCGTACGTCAAAGTAGTGGTTAGTTTGCCGTTGGGGTCCAGGACAGTGGCCACGGGCGCTTTGTAGGTGCCGTTGCCATACCGCGTGATAGCCGCTTCCAAACTTCGCGGTAGTCCCGAAGGTATGACTAATTGTTCGCCGATAGCCGGGCTCATGCAACCACCTGAAGAAATAATGTATGATGAAAAGTCCGTATGAAACGCTAGCGGATGCTACATTTTATTTAAAAATTGCCCTGGTCAAATGGTCATAATAGAATTTGTATACAAAAACTGCAGAAGTGCTTTTACCTTCTGGTTTGGGTGCGTTGGGATCCTTAGGATTGGCGGCGATTTCTAGTTCGATGTCGTCATCCTCGTAAAACTCGGGCAACGGCCGTCTCTTAGGTCTTTTAAGCGTGTTGAGTAACTGTTGGATTTTGGCGGAGACCTTCCATCGCCCGGTTCCGGTGCCCAACGTATCGTCCGAACCGGAAGTGTACCTGTTCACTCGATCGGCCCCGGTGCCCCGACGCTGTCCCTGGGCCGTGTTGTGCGTCACGTCTGGCGGCTGGGGGTCTGCAAGCAAGGCTCATGGTATAAGTGACGAACGTTTCCGTACTCGAAATGTATTACATGATCGCATGCTTATTGGCGTAACGTCTGTGACATCGGTCACTTCGTGTCTACCTCTGTGGTCCCAATTTTGCGGTGGCAGGCGCGGTCTGTGGTACAAAGGTGGCGGCGAGCCGGTGCTGCTGGTGTCGGAGAGCGGCGGCGGGAGGAACATCTGCGGCGTGCTTCGGTCCAGGGCCCGTTCACGTTCGGGCGTGCCGATTCCGATGTTCTCCTCGTTCATTATGCTGTCGTCGTCAGAGGAAGATGCTAGAAGCATTTTTCAAATTTGATTCGGTTGGCCCCAACACATGACCTTACAGTAATTCATATATCAAATATAGCAACTTTAATCGTAGACTTCGTATAATAAATGAATTGGTGATGAGGTCATGGTAATTTAAACTAGAACTAGACAGCATTTGCGAACTGTACTCCAAATTAATAAAGCATATTTTTCAAATTAACCACAATAACGCCCTGAGAAAAATGCGGCATTTTGAAATATCAACCAAAATATCGGCGCGGTGGGTACTGATTTTTTACACCGTTCATAGTCCCACACAGCAAATGCCTCCTTCACTATCATCTTCGTAGTCAGGAAGTGATATCAGGCGCCAGGCGGCTCCGTAGGTATCAGGAAATTCATCCCTCTAAAATTCATTATGTGTTACTCTTTTTCCATTGACGCCAATGGAAAAAAACGTGGTGGTTCTGACAGTGTCAAGGTAAAGGTCTGATGACATATTTTTTGTAACCCAGACTTTGGTCATATTTAAATACTCAGTAGGTACGATCGCACGCAAAAAAACGGAGACAGTGGAAATACTTTGGAGCCTTAGTTTTTGGACTTTTATTTGTGACTTTGTGAGGTCTCAAAGTATTTTCATGTCTCCGTTATTTTTTTGCGCGCGATGGTACCTACCTAATCTGAATCCTATTCGAGCTAATTTTGCTAGTACATATTTTATTCGATTATAATGGGAAATTGTGTATTCGTGTTAATAATAGTAATAATAATAGGCTTTATTGTCCAACAACAAGAAAAATAATGTTATACGAAGGACAAAACAATGATAAAAATAAATAAGTAACATATTATAATAAGTAGAAGAGCATTGCGCATAAATAAAAACAACGCACAACATAAAAAAAAACAAGGAACAAAGCAGCCTATTATTTCAAGACGGGTCGAGATGTTCATGCAATCACTTTTAATGGCCGGATTCGGGAGATTCTGGATTCACGAATTGAATTTCGTGGAAACGAAAACTCGGAAACTTCTTCGTGGGTGAAATGAGTATGTAGGTACCTACAGTCGGTTTCACCTAAAACATACCAGGACAACTTTCTCAGATATAGGCATTCCAGAGTAAGTGTGATTCAAGCGACGCAAAATGTAGGTTTGCCGCCTTTTTCTCAAAATTGAGTTGTCTTTGAAAAACTGACCGTGTCACCAGTAGAAATGCGGCAAATGCGGCTCGGGGGCCACAGCGACGTGTTACCGTGGTTTAGACATCAAAACCGCACGAGCCTATACTATTGGATCGAAATAATTGAGAGTGACTCATTCACATCTACAGTGGGTGTGAGTGAGTAAGGAAACACTTGAAGCGTGGATAACTGAGAATGACTCATACTTTCCATCCTAGTTCCACGTTCTTCGCCGCAACGCTCCAAGTGTTCACTTACTCACACCCACTGTGGATGTGAATGACTCACTCTCAATTATTTTGATCCAATAGTATAGTCGCCTCCTTCAAATTTGACAGCATTCGGGATTAGTTCTGACAGCGCCAGGCAGCGCCGGCACAAACTTGTGTGCGCGGGCCCCAAAGCGGGGGCAAATGGCATATTGAAGGTAGGTAATCACATTAATTTTGCTCGAATACACAACTCTGAACAGCTGGATTCTTTTAAATTTGAAGTATGTATTTAACTTTTTAGATGTGAATTTTGCTATGAGGGCAGACCGCCCGGGCGGTCCTTGTTATGCCAATATAATTCTTCAGGGCTTGGAGCACATTTTTGGCAGGAGAGGGCCAATGGGTTGATGCTTCTATTGCTACACTTCTTTTTGGAGCAACGGAATCCCACTTTTTGTAGATTGAAGCTTCAAAAAAGGTTCCAAGAGGTTAGAAATATCTTTTGAACTGTCAAAAAATGTCACACGCTACTTAGATTTATTTGTTTATTAACGGAAATTAAGAACAGGTGAGAAAATAACGCCCTTTTAAGTTCCGCTACGTTTCGTTAAGGCAGCAGTCACACTGGAGCCACCACCACCCACTACCACCAAGCAAAATAATCCGCCCTGGTCTCACTGAGCCACCGTCCATCGTCCACCGGTAACCACCGTGTCCCCCTCCTGAATTTGACATAATCCTGTTTTATATAATCCGTACTACAATTCCGTAGCGAAAGTTGCCTAAAAACCACGATTTTAGGCAACATTCGCTACATCAGTGTACTGCGGAATGTATTTCATACTCCCAGGGACTTTTCTCACACGATTCAAGAATAGCGGCCCAGCTCATGTCATGACAATATTGACAAGTTCTCTGATTGCAATGATTTCGTCTGATGACTCAGATATCGACGAAGTTGTAGCTTTATACTCGAGTTTATACTACATTTCGAAAAAAAATCCGTAAAAAACGCCGGAACATATGGGTGCGTCAAATGTCTCTCGATAGAGAACAACTAGGAGAATTTCATCAATTAGTGCCGCAGCTTGTTGATGATGAAGAACAATTTAACAGTTATTACCGTATGAACAAGGAATGTAACAATTTGTTCGTGACAAAAGTGAAACCTTTGTTCTCTTCGGGACATACACATTGTATGTTGTATGTATGCACAAAATGTTTGTTCTGCATGCGCATCAAGATGCGCATTGTTAACCACCGACCACTGACCACCACTTTGGAAATTTCAAACACATGGCCACCGGTGGTCACTGGGCGGTGGTAAGAGGTGGCTGCAGTGTGACCAGCATCATTACATTGCGTGCGCTTGATTTTTGGTTGATGGTAGTGGGTGGTGGTGGGTGGCTCAGTGTGACTGCTGCCTAAATGTTTCGTCTATCTGTGGCGGAAATTTGCGGAAAATGCATTTCAAAAGTTTCCCAAAACCCAGTCGGTAGCACGGTGAGAAACAAAATTTTTCCAGGTCACTCGAATCACATTCGAGATCCGCCCTTTGGAGTATTTTTATTTTGTGAAGACGTATTTTTTTCATCGCCAATAAAGCCATTTATTATTACTTTTCAGGACTTACGAATTAACGTTAACGAAAGGACAGTTTACCTGAGTCATGGTGATCCCTCTCTGGGCTTCGAGCCATGACCGACGTCCGCTTGGATGGCATCGGCATTGATGGTTTATGTCTATTTTGCATGGCTCGTGCGAGTGCTTGTTGAACGGCTTCTTGTCGTACTTCTGCAAGAACATCCTCACTTTAATAAAAATTTGTAACTCGACGTCAAAAAAAAAACTTGAATTTGCAGCGGAAAATGTCTCTCTAAAATCTCAAGACTTGGTTTCGTCCTCTGTATAAGTTAGAAAAAAGATGCACTATATGCAACACAACAAACAAATGACTTCTATTATGATTTTAACGTTGTACTTCTGTATTATTTTGAATTGCACCGTAAATTTATTGGTCAAATGCCGATTAGATTGCAGTTCCGGTCAACGAACTCATTCACCAAGATCAAGGGTTCCAAAGATTATTATTGTTCAAATCAAAAACATAAATACAAGTAAGTATATTAAAGTACAGTATGATTCAAAACGCTGTGTTGAATGATAAGCCCAATAGGCAACGTTTGGGTATAATTTGACTTCCTTCGGCTGTGGCACCATTGAACTAATCGGATCAGTATCTGCTTTGGCTGTTAGTACAGTCACTATGTTTAAAAAATCGTATCAACTTCGAAAAAAATTAGCAGAGAGCTAGCAAGAGAGAAAATTAGCATGGCATGTAAAAAGTCCCCTAAAATCCGAGTTCGAGAACTTTGGATAATCGCTATCAATAAGTGTTTGGTCGCTTTTTCCGCAGTGATGTCATTTCTTTAGCCTAAGATAAGATTGACCTTTTTGTGATTGAATGATTGCGTATTACCATCTTGACAATCACCATACACTATTTCCACTTTTGCATAGGTGGAGGTTTGCAAGATGGGCGGCCAAGAAGTAAAAAAGAGCTCACTGTCTTATTTCCAATAGTAGCAAACCTGAAAAATGTCTGATGATTGCATTTTATTTCTTACACAATTAATCATGGAAATATGAAGTATACTTCAATTTCTCAAGAAGTCACTGAAATACTGGCAAAAGCTGAATTATGAAAAATTTTCAATTTTTTTTTACAAAATATTGCAAAAACTGCCGAAGACATTGCAGAACTATTTACAACACCTTCGTAAGCATAAAATTACGATTATACAGGCTGGTCCAGCTTAAACGTCATTAAATTTAAGGATCGATAGAGAATCAAAAATGAAGGGGACTTTCTCCAGAAAACATATTTGAGAAATGCATAATAACGGAGATATAACCCTTCAAAATTGGAAATAAATAATCGTTTTTTCCGCATAACTTTTGAATCGTTCAACCGAATTGATTTAAAATAGAACCAAAGGTTTACTGAAATTATCCCCTGTCGAACAATCATAACATGTTCCATGAAAAATTTCAGGGGCGTAGACATTACGGGGTGTCCCTACTTCCCCCCCCCCCCTCCTATTTTTCACCCCCCTAGTTATTTTTGAAAACTGTTCATAATTTTGAACTCTACGTTTAATTTTGAAGAAAAAATCACTCCTTTAAAATTTTGATTAGGGGCTTTGTTTGGGAGATACCTATTTAGGATTGAAGGTTTGGAAAACATCTCAAAAGCACAACTTTCAAAGGTCTATAAATTAAAATCCAAAGAAACTCATGATTTCTCAGCTGAAATAAGTTTTCTAGAATTTCTAAGTTGATGAACCACCATTTTTTTCGAAACACGAGAAATTTTCAGGAAAAAACAATTTGGGCTTTGGAAAGTGGCGATTTCGGGATGTTTTCCAAAGTTTCAAAAACAAATATCTCCTAAACGAAGCCTCTAATCAAAATTTTGCAAGAGTGACTTTTTCTTCTAAATTGAACGTAGAACAAAAATATGAACAGTTTTAAAAAATATCTAGGGAGGTGAAAAATAGAGGAGGCACCCCCTAATATCTACGCCCCTTGAATATTTTTATGACACAAGTTATGATTGTTTGACAAAAGATAATTCCAGTAAACTTGCGGTTCAAATTTGAATCAAATCGGTTTAACGGTTCAAAAGTTACGCGGAAAAATGTATTATTCATTTCCAACTTTGAAGGGCTATATATCTCCGTTATTATATGGTTTTATTGAAGATTACAATGGTAAAAATTAAATGTAAAATATTTCTGAAAAATCTTTTCCGGGAGGCAATGTCTCCGTTATTATGCATTTCTCGAATATGTTTCCTGGAGAAAGTCCCCTTCATTTTTGATCCTCTATCGATCCTTAAATTTAATGACGTTCAAGCTGAACCATCCTGTATAGGGTGATTTTAAACAATTTGAATATCTCCAGCAGTTTTGGTTTGATAATAGGCGATTATGAAGCAATGATATATTTGCCAAAAATAGTATATTATTCAACAAGCGGGTAATGATTGCTTCTTACTTATGAGGATGCAGTTTGCCGACACGAGCCTTAGCGAGTGTCGTAAAGCATCCGAATGAATAATAGCCATTACCCGCGAGTAGAATACTATGCTTTATCCAGTCTTATTGAAAAATGCAGGCATGTATGCGCGTGATAATGCGTGCATTATTCAACAGGATTGGATAAAACGACTTTTCAACACTTGATGGCGACTATACAAACTTCCCAAGATCGGATTTTAGGTGACTTTTAAGAGGCCATTTATGACAATCAAAGAAATATGTATGGAACATTTCAGGCCTCTACTGAATTTTCCTAAAGAAGAAAGACATAGTCACTGGACTATGGCTACGTTTACACCGTGGCTTTGGTCCGCGACCTAAGTACTAATATAGTACAGGAAAGATGGTGAAAAAAAAAAGGCGAAACCTCGGGAAAAATATGAACGTCCTGGAAAATTGGTATTATGTTCAGAATTGAGTGCTGTACTAGAGTACTCGGAATACCATAGGGACCTGTGGGCGGAGCCCAACTGCGCGAACTGAGTTTATCTAGTGGTGCACCTAGATTTGCAGTGGGATTTTAGGTTCGCCTGTGACCTGGTAATGGTCCACCACTCCAGCTGACGGTGTTGCTTTCCCTATTTCAACACACGGACTCGAATTCGTGGGCTCAATGCAAAAAGTAGATAACTGAAAATCCCAGTTTTTGAGATATTGACCGAAAATACGGTCTTTTCGGTCAATAGCGGTTTGGATAGCATGTCTTCTGACAATATCGTGCTTCTGACATACCGTATGATATACATGGTAACAAAAGAAATAATCAAGGAAATAATGCAAAGTGGTCCATTTTTAAGCGTGTGTAACTTTTTTTCAAAACAATTGTAGATTTTTATATTATAAATGGTTTTTGATATTTTTCTGCCTTCCATCTTTTGTACAAGTTATAACGTATCTTCTGATTTTTTTTTCTCGGAGTTTGGCCCCAGTGAGGCATATTCTATTATTCTGGCATCACATTCAAGCTCAGTAAGCAATGGGTGGCTACAGGATGCTGGAGTAGAGCATCAGAGACCCATTTGTCAAATAACGAGCTCCATGGAAACCAAATCTTTCTTGTCTTGGTCATTTCTGTTGGAGGAACTTCAATAAAAATGTTACAAAAATGATATATCGAGAACGAGTGGAAATGAAGCCATTTTCCCTCCAATCACAACGATCGTAGCGCATTCTGAGGTAATGTACCTGAATGTATTTTTCAACCACACCTTTTGCATAAGGGGTAGTAGGGTGTCTCTGAGTCTTTCATCTTTCATGAATTATACTATTACTGGTGCAATCCTTATTGGCGAGTTTATTGCTAAACTTGTTTAAATGACAGTTCATGTGTATAAAGATAAAATTCCTTTATACTATTTTCAACGTCTACCATGATAAAACCCATAAAAGTGGTTTGAAAATGATTTCTACGTTTTTTTTTTGCAATTTTCAATGATTGATTTTTCAAAAATCACTCGTTCTGATTTTTAAAAAAGTTCAGATTCTGAAAGAAAAAATTGTGGTTTCATTTCTACGCGTCGTCGAAATATCGTCTTTGTAACATTTTTAATGAAGTTCCTCAAACAGAAATAATAATAATAATAATATACATATTTCCGCCAGCCGCCGCCAATAGGCAAGTATGTGAAAACCTTGGAGGTGAAAACCCAATTACAGGAAATGCTTAAGACAAGAAAGATATGGTAACCGTGGAGCTCGTTATTTGAGAGATGGATCTCTGATGCTATGCCACACCACAATGTAGTCATCCAGTGTTATTCATATTAAATGTCACAAGAAAACGTCATAGCTTGTGTTTACAAGGAGTGGAAGGCGGTAAAATTTGAAAAACCATTTCGAGATATTGATGTGAGGTTTTCAAAAACATCATTTGAAAAAATCTACAATTGTTTCTGAAATTGTACGCTAAAACAACACACGCCAAAAAATGGACCACTTTGCACTCCTTCATTTATCACCCTGTATATGATACAGTATATCAGCAGAAACGATATTCAAATATGAAACTTGCAGATTCCAATTTGAACTTGAGCGAATTTTTGGAGTGAACCACTTCAATCCTTGATCTAAACTGCTGGACAACGAAGTTGTCGGTATCGGAAAAATGGTTCGACTTTGGAGGCCAATATCTCCCGATTGCCTATTGCGATTTCCATTTTGCTTGTTGCGTCAACTAGCCTTATCCTTCCTCAGCCTATCTTATAATAGTGAATGTTGAGAAACTTCATGTAAATTTTCATAGTTCTTCAACATTCACCTTTACAGGATAGGTTACGGAAACATTAGGCTAATTAACACAACAAACAAAATAGAAATCGCATTCGGCAATCAGAAGTTATAGGTCTTCAAAGTCGAACCATTTTTCCAATACCGACAACTTCGTTGTCCAGCAGTTTATTTACTCATCATTTTGTTTGATGTAAATTATACAAGTGTTCAGAAAATGGCGGAAAAGCTCTCCAGTACGTCGCGTCGTAAAAGACCCTTCAGGGAATTTCGAAAAAAAATTTAAAAAATTCTACCTTTATTTTTGGGGTTATCAGGGGTCAAGGGACGAACCCTTCTGTTTTGTTAATTCAAAAGATTTTAGTTTACTGTTGACGGCAGAATTATGAGAAAGAAATATCTACCCTGGATGTGTATTGAATTTTTTTATTTACAGGGTGAGTCAGAAACCAAGAAAATTATTATTCGAAGGACCAGTTTTTGACCCTTGATAACCCCAAAAATTGAAGTCGAAGAATTGTTTCATCATTTTTTCGGAATTCCCTGCAGGGTCCCTTACAACGTACTGGAGAGCTTTTCCGCCATCTTCTGGACATCCTGGTATAGTAGGTAGAGTAGTGACTATCCTCAAACTCAGGGAGTGACTTTGATGTTAGTTAAAAACCATCATCAATTTCGAGTTATCCAGTTTTTACATTGAACTCACGAATTATTCATAATTAAAGATGTCATTCTCTGGTTGAAATACGCTCTTTGCTGTGGGACAGAGGGACAAACCGGCCAAAATAGAGTACCTTTTTCACCGAAAATTTACAGTGAATGTCTGTTGAAAATCAAAAGCTGATATTGTTTCTGGTCCTGGTTACTGCCGGAAGTACAAACAACTCTATGATTGGTGTAAAAAAAAGCAAAAGTAGGTTGAAAAAGGTGCGTTTCTTTCGAACGCTCTGTATATCCTATCAATTGATTGCAATCACTCTTCGAAGCACTTACTACTATGAATAGAACTTTATGGTTTATGTTTATGAAACAAATGAAACTATTGCGATGTGGTCAATGAGTTTTTACTACAGTCGTGAAACTTACTTTTGTTTACAGTTGAGTATAATCCCGGAACATTTTTATAAAAAAAAATGTATTATTAGGACATTTACCTAAGTTCATATAGCTTGTATTCAAAAACGAATCGAGAAAAATTGGCAATTTAAATCTAACATTTGCATTACTGTACGTGTATATAAATGCACAAAAACATGCTTAAAAGGAAGACACACACACACACAAAATTGTGATATTTACATGAAACTACGAAAAAAAAGTACAAAGGAAAGGACTGGCTTTAATAACAAAGTTAAAAATAAGATTCTTCACACGCAACACGCTGGCTCAAAAATTCTCAGCAGGAGAAAGAGGAAGTAGCACCAAAATAATTCTATGTGGGTCAGATTGCATCCTCTAAGATTTCTGGTTCTTAAAAAACGTTGTTTTTCAAAGTTGCAGCAGAATTAGATCGATTGACAAAAATTCGATTAAAATTAGAAGACCTTGTAAAATAATAACCTATCATCAACCAGCACCAAAAAACCACGTGACTTACCATCACCGCAGTTTATAAAATCCCTATAAATACCGTTAGCTTTGGAACATAAGAGGAATAAAATGAAAAGGATAAGAAAAGGTTGGAGAAAGAAAGAAATTTTGTATAAATATAATGCAGTATATAGTATATATTATATATAATAGTACTTAATCACAATGATCGGGCTTATTATACAAACAAGCTGAAATTACTACCATCGCACACACGGGAAAAAATTGCACTAATAAAAAAAGCGGAAAAATGTTAGCTTAGCGCTGCAACGTGCTTGTTAAAGTACACCACACTGGTTATTAGAAGCACGTTTTTCGAAAAAAATCTCACCTGAATGGTAACGACTCTCGTTCCTAGTGAGCCGCCTATTGTCCCTTCGTACGGCTCTGGTCGCAGGACTGTGACCTTTGGGTTGTTCACCACCCACATCTACATGCAAAACACTCTTTTTGAGCCATGCAAAATTATAATAAAAAAATCATAATATTTTACTGCAGTAAGCGCGCAAAAATTGAAAAAATTAATTAGGTGTAAAAAGAAAAACGATGGCGGCAGGATTACCACTTTGAATTGTTGGGGGTCGGCATCACTGTTGTACTGGTGATGATCCATGAAAAAGAGTAACCTCCGCCGGAACCTCCAAAAGCTTGACCCAACTTTTTGCTTGGTTGACTCATACTAATTAAGCCTGCGTCTTTTTTTCTGCTTAATGTAAATTAGGTTCCATGACTCGCCTTTGTATGGTAAATTTCTCGTTTTGTTAGACAAAACGGCATTTTGCTCAGTCACGTCATAACAATGGTATCACAAAGTGTTGTTAGGCTGTCTAATAGCATTTCCTCCATGCTCCACTATCATTACGTACCAGTGAAACGCAATCGTAGGTTTTTATTTTAGAACTATTTTGATACGGTTGAAGACTTTAGACTTGATAAAGAGTGAATTTCAGTGGAATTTTGGGATATGCAGTGCAGTGAAATAAATGTTCATGTTATACCGGGTGATCATTTGAAAACTATCCACCTGCAATAACTCCCGACTCCTAGTGAAAAAGTCTTCGAGCAAAAACAGGTCGATCTTTATATCGAGGGAGACATCTAAAACATACATTGCCAAATTTCTATCTTTAGCCCCCTCGCCCCCACCCACCCCAACTTTGGAATTTCAAATGACACCACCTATTTCGCGATACGTCAAATTCAATAGAATCAAATTCTCTTTCTGAAAAAGTATCTCTAAAATTTTTAACCCCACCCCCTCTTCTCCCTTAAATTCTCCGAGTGTCTAATTTAATATTCTTGACCTTTCAATTCTCTTTAATGCAGTCAACGTCATCCTGCACAGCATCAAAACAGAAAATTTTCTATGGAAAAAGTGCCACCCAAATTCACCCCTTCGCTCCCCCCACCCCACTTGAAAAATCTAAAATAACAATACCTACTTTGTGACACATCAAATTGAAGGAATGTGAATTCTCTTCCTGGATACAATTTTTTCGAAATTTTCAAACCCCCGTTTCCCTCTTAAAATACTCCAAATGTCCATTTTAATGGAGGAGGGGTTGAAAATTCCCAAAAAATTGTTTTCAAGAAGAGAATTTAATTTCCTTTAATTTGATGTACAGTAGGTGGTATTTTGTTAAACTTTGAAGTTGAGGTGGGGGAGAGCAATGGGGTGAATTTTGGTGGAACTTTTTCCACCGAAAATTATCTTCTTCGATGCAATTTAGGATGATGCTGACTAAACTGAAGAGAATTGAGGGGTCCAGAATAATGAATGGGACACTTAAAAAATTTCTAGGGAAGAGGGGGGTGAGGTTTAAAATTTTATAAATATTTTTTGCAAAAAGAGGATTCAATTCTCTTCAATTTGATGTATTGCAAGGTAGGTAGTGTCATTTGAAATTTCAAAGTTGGTGTGAGTGGGGGCGAGGGGGCTGAATATAGAAATTTGCCAATGTATGTTTCAGATGTCCGCCTCGATATAAAAATCGAACTGTTTTTGCTCGAAGAAACATCGACTAGGAATCGAGAGTTATTGCAGGTGGAAAGTTTAATGTGTTTAGTGGAATTCGAATATGATAACAATTTTCAAGAGGGCGGAGGAACAACTGTCAAATCCATCATTTCTCATGGACGCCATCTTGGAACTTCATATTTTTTAATACAGAATCTTTTTCCGGTTACAACTAGGTGTCACACAACATTATTAATTTTTTCAAAAAACTTATAAAATTGCTTTGGCGATATAAACAACACTCAAAAACCTTGACAACGTCAAACTTTGTTAACATTTCTGAGCACTGGCATCACTGAGGTACCTGAGTGTTGTTCACGACACCAAAACAATCAAATGTCGTGTTACAAACCTTATTGTAACCGGAATGATTCTGAATCCAAAAATATGAAAATCCAAAATGACGTCCATAAGAAAAAAATGGAGTTGACAGTTATTTCTGTACCATCTTGAAAATTATCAAAATAGCGATGCTTTATTCAAATTTGTATGAAAAAGTGTTATGTCTTAATTAGAAATGTATGATCCGATTAGTTTATCGTAAAAAATTAGAAACGAAAATCTTTTTTGCGATATTTTCAAAACTACATAACTATCGAAGATATCACAAATTTTTCTAAAGATTATCAATCAGTATGAAAATGCGCGGCTTTGCTCCAATTAATATCGGCAATCGAACAATGGACACCCATATTTATGTTTCCAGTGGAAATCGATGACATAAATTTTGCATGAGGTCGCAATGTGTGCGAAAATGACGGCAGGACTTGATCCATATATCCCAAACCTGCTTCGATTGATACGTAGAAGTTATTTGCTTCAAGAGGGAGATTAGAGTAACTCTCATAATATTGGATCACACTTTATGATGTTTGCAGAGAAATGATGTACCTATAGTTAACTATAATATGGACCCTCATATGCTCTGGAAAAACACTTCGGCTTCATATGATGACTTTGTACGCTTCGTCAAGTAGTGTTATCTTGCGAGATACCCATTCATGTATTTTACTTTCTACCTTTAATGGATTTTTGAATTATTGTTGTGATCAAGGGTTCCGCATTTCTTTTTTTGATAAAATGTTGATCAAAATCTTGAGTTTTGATATCTGAACAGAACTTGTACGTCATTGCTGGGTCCATGACGTTCTTGATAACTTGTGCGAAAAAAATAAGCCAAACATTCCTATATTGTTGAAAAACACGCACCTACATAGAGCAAGAACCGAATCTATCGCTAATACTTCGGGACCACATAGCACGAGGTAAACTGCCCAAGTCAAGATCTCTGCCCAACTCGACTCCAGCTACGAGAAGCAAACTCAGAATATGGATGAGTCATTCCCATCCAACATAGGGAGTGTTTGTTCTTGCTTTTCACCCACCTAAGTTGCTTCTAAAAGCAAGGCAAGTTTACACTCTGTAACTCTCATTCTCACCGCATCGCTGCGAACGAGTCCAGCGCTCTCACTCCAGCTCGGGTTTGACGCGTTTGCTAGTGTGAACCAGACTGCTGTGAACGCCGTTTACTTTATTCTTGAATGGAATTTAGAATAGTCAAGAATGGACCAGCGCAGGCACAGGCACAGAGTATTGATATGCCTGTACCGGCGCTGGGGGGTCTGGCGAAATCCCGATGTATCGCTTGGCGGCCCCAGTGCTTGGATGGACCGATCATCAAGCATTCAAGCATCACATTGCAGCTCAGTAAGTCCGGCTGGCCTGGGGAGGTAACTGAACTGCTTAACAGAAAATAGGGATGTTGATGACGGTTGATGTTATTTGATGTGAACTCAAATAAGAATATCTCGAAAAAGGAACGGTCGATTTCAAAACGGTCACCGTCTTCTAATAAGACACACCTTCAGCTAGAAGGTGTCACATAGGGATCTTGTGTCGATTATCATCCTCGCCTCTTCTTACCTGAAGTTTTAGCTTCAACATGAGTCCTAGATTTTGAAAATTTGTTCACGAGTAAAAAAGTTATCGCTGCAAGATGAGAAAGTTGATTTTTTGAGGATCACCCTAGCTAAACTTAATTTTCATACTTTTGGTGTTGAAAACCGGAAAAATCCACTTTGTTCAAACGAGAGTATGCCGGACCTTATAGAAGTTTTGCACTGTTCTGTTCACTAGGTCACTTGCATTTACCCCCCTGTATAAACTTTACATATTATGTAAAGTACCTAATTTTTACAACAAAACATGGACTGACAAGCATTAAACTAGCGAACCGCTCGAACAGAACTAAAATCGTTTGCAGCAATCCAAAGTATCCAATACCACCTCTGGTGATAACCTAGGTTTCGTGTTCAACATTCGAACGTAAATGTTGAATTCACAATTATTATGATATATTCTCGAAATTATACTTAGGTGCCCCTTGACCGAAAAGAATGCCAATCCAGTAGAGTCCAAATTCAGTCCTATTGGCACGCGACTATCACAGTTCACACATTAATCTTTAAACAAGCGAATATGCCTCATGGGCATGAGGCTCAGTAGCGCACTTCCTTTTTGAAGGATTAGTGAACGCAAGTTGTTAATTAGGGTTCTACCGTTATTTGGGCAGAAATTTGGCGGCCAAAATAACGTCAGATTAATGAAATTTGGCTTAAAAATCGAAATGATCGTACTATAGACAAGGGCAAGTTCCCAGTTTCATGAAAATCGTTCCACTAATAAGAGATTTCAATATGGCGGCAGAATGTTGGAATTTGGCTGGAGAATAAAAATGATCATACGAAACAAAGGTGAGTCCCAAGCTCCATGAAAATCGTTAAATGATAAGAAATTTCAATATGGCGGCCAAGATGGCAGCAGAGCATCATTTGTCCAAAATCGGATGTATTTTGATGAAGTTCACATCGCCTGTGAATTTCACTCAAATCGGACCACTTTCAGAGAAATTCAAAATGGCGGATCAAAGATGGCGGCCAAGTGACAAAAATCATTGGTCAACTTTATATGGTGGTCACGTACGCATTCGATTGGCGTTTGCACTACATTGATATCTCTTTTCGTTGAGGCATAATTCTCCTAGTTCTATCACTTTGAAACATGTTCAATATGGAGAATACAAGATAGCGGCGGGGCATCAATTGTCAAAAATTGGATGTATCTAATCGAAGTTCACATCGTCTGCGAATTTCACTCGAATCAGACCACTTTCAGAGAAATTCAAAATGGCGGATCAAAGATGGCGGCCAAGTGACAAAAGTCATTGGTCAACTTTATATGGTGGTCACGTACGCATTCGATTGGCGTTTGCACCACATCGATATCTTTTTCCGTTGAGGCATAATTCTCCTAGTTCTATCACTCAACATGTTCAATATGGAGAATACGAGATGGCGGCGGGACATAAATTGTCGAAAATTGGATAGATCTTGATGTGGTTCACACTGCCTGCAAATTTCATTTCAATCGGATCACTTTTAGAGAAATTCAAAATGGCGGATCAAAGATGGCGGCAGAATAACAAAAAACTAAAAGTCAACTTGACATCCTGGACATATGTACTATTGATCAGCGTTTACACCACATCGATATCTTTCTTCCCCGAGATGTTATCCCGGGTACGGACGGACGGCCAGACAAAGTGAAGCTAAAAGCGCCTTTTTCCCATTTTTCGGGAAAGTGCGCTAAAAAGACTGTTCACAGCTCATTCTACGTGTGGCGTGGTGGTCCGACTGTCACGCTAAGTATCGTGGACTCGATCCCCACCGGGAGCGGTCAGATTTTCGTCCCGAAAACAAGCTTCTTAATTTAGTTGGAATGCTTGCTGAATGCAAGGCGCGCCAGACATGTGTGTCGCATGGCACGTAAAATGTGAACGATGGTGCCGACCTCATGCGATGTTGGTAGTCGTTAAAAATCCTTACCCTGTGTTGAAGTGCGAGTTGTTCTTGCAACTTACTATGGGCCATGTGTGAGTGGCGTCATACGGGACCAAGTATAACATGCGAGATAACATGACTTGATAACTTTAGGCTTATGTGACATCAGACCGCTGCGCGTAGACCAACAGGGCCGGGTCTTCGTGGGTTTGACCCTTTTCGACGTATCGTTACTCTCATTAGATGCGCACATGACCTGTTGACCGCCAGAGCCCACAAACAAGCCAATGGTTTTGTCTATTTTTGACGTTTTAACGACAAATATCGATAACTCTCCAGGCGTGCACATGCCCTATATTTTGATTACTGTATTATATTAGAAGTTTATTTCTATGATTTTAAGCTCTTCCTTGTCTTGCACTGGACCTTAGTGAACAATTCTCCTTTCCCGACCCCCCACCAACATGGAAGGGGAAGTATTGCAATCGTGCAGAAAAAAAGTTTTGAGATTTCACAGGATATATCCATTTTGAAGTCCCCCAAGACGATTAAGACCATTTTCAGAATGATGTCTGTGTGTGTGTGTGTCTGTGTGTCTGTCTGTCTGTGATCTTCCACGATAACTGCCGAACCGTTGACCAGATCGACGTGAAATTTGGTATGCGGACATGGTTTTTCTCTGGAAAGAGCCCATTAGTTTTTGGCTGTATTTGCAAACGGAAGTGTCACTGTCAACAAATATCAAAAGATATATTTCACGGAACTTGACTTGCAACATTGTCATTTGAAATCCCTTGAAAAACTCTATTCAAAACAGTTAAAGGTATTGGTCCCTATTTGTCATCTGTCAAATTATAAAAAAATTCAAAATTCAAAACTTTACCAGTTAATTATTCAAAATCTATCCGATGGATCGGAACCAGATTTGGCAGGAAGTAAGTAACACAACAAAAGAGTCAAATTAAGGCCGCAGTTGCAGTTTTCCACCATTCTCCAGTCGAGCGTAATGAATTTTCAAAATTTCTCCTGGCCGTTGCAACTCAAGTGGGGCTCTCGCCAGTGTTTTGACCAGAACGACTCGCTTTTGTAGCAGGACTCCACTCAAAAATTTATTTCTGCTCGGGGATCGACTTTTTAGAAAAATCCCATGGAAAAAATGCAAATTTTCCAACTTTTTATTCCGTGGACCTATTTCAACCTTTTTTTTTAAACAAGAGGTAACTGGTTCTTGAACATTTTCCAACAATGTATTCAAATTTCCCGCGGATATTCCGGTTTGAGTAATTTTTTCAAAATTATTTTCTATCTTTTTTTTGTAATTCCAACTTCCCACACGAAGGGACGTTTCGAACATAAACTTACATAGGTTCCTAGATACTAGTCGGGAAAGTTTTGGGGTGACATAACCGATTTTTTTCAATTCCATTCCAGAGAAAATTTCTACCGACTTAGTTGCTTGTAAGGGAAAAGCAAATTCTGTTTATCACTTCAGTTGTTTGCTTGTGTGCTTATCAAGTCCTTTTCACTGCACTTTTCCCAAAGGGAATGGCACTTGTAGCGGCACTTTGTCTATCCGTCTGTCACAGGAACTACTCCTCAGGGAAAAGAGCCATCGATTCGACCTGGTGTTAGCACTTATCGATAGCTTATTATTTTTTCTCTCGCATGTCAAGTCGACAAAAACCTTGCATAAATAACGATAAACCACTATGTATTATAATTTAAATTTAATTTTATTAAATTATTATCTCATTATTTATTTGTTTATTATTATTATTATTTAATTAAACAATTTCAAAGTGGCACGGTCTGGCCAGAGCATTGCTGAATTTCACGATGATTCGCTTGAAATTTTCGAGATTCGTACTTGATTTTGTAGAAATACATACCGGGTGATCATTCGAAAACTATCCACCTACAATAACACCCGATTCCTAGTCAATATTTCTTCGGGCAAAAACAGGTCGATTTTTATATAAAGGGGGACATCTAAAACATACATTGGCAAATTTTTATCTTCAGCCCCCTCGCCCCCACCCATCCCAAAAATAAAATTTCAAATGACACTACCTAACTTGCGATACATCAAATTAAAGAAAATTAAATTCTCTTTTTGGAAAAGATATTTTCAAAAAATTTAACTCTACCCCCCTTCTCCCTAAAAATTCTCTGAGTGTCCCTTTCAATATTCTGGACCCCTCAATCCTCTTCAGTTTAGTCAGCATCATCCTAAATAGCTTCAAAGAAGGGAATTTTTGGTGGAAAAAGTGCCACCCAAATTGACCCCATTGCTCTTCCCCACCTCAACATTAAAATTCAACAAAGTAAGACCCACTTTGTAATACATCAAATTGAAGGAAATTAAATTCTCTTTCTATATGCCGATCAGCTTTTAAATTCAGCACTAGAACGGTAATTTTTGCACGCCAAGTTGGCAATTCTGCGATATTTGGGGATGTTCAAATTTGTAATGTTGGATCAGTTTTTCCCCAGACGACCTTGAATTCGTACTGTCAATCGAGTACAGCGCTGTTGCAAGATTGTATGTAAGCTCTGTTTTTGACTGCAGCTTCAGTGTCCCATATGTCCTTCCAGTGTCTTTTCACCTCGCAATCTGCAGTATATGGAGTTCTTCAGCTGTAATTCAGGTTGGGCGTAAACGGCTCGGCACTCTGCCACTTACCTGCCATTCTGACAAGATAACAGTCATAACAGCCAAGACAACACTGTAGCGGAATATGATGCAAGGAGACGCCAGAATTGGCATTTCATGTCAAAATTTCCTAACCTCACTGGACTTCGCCACAAAAAGCCCGTTTTCACGGAACTTGGTATGTCAGCGTCCGTTACACTCTAGGGAACATGGCCAACCGCGTTTTAATTTCTACTGAATTTAAAACGTGATCGGTATATAGAAACATTTTTTTGAAATTTTCAACCCCTCCCCCATTCGACTGGGCATTTGGAGTATTTTAGTATGAAAACGGGGGTTTTAAAAATTTCGAAAAAATTGTGTTCAGGGAGAAAATTCAATTCCCTTTAATTTGATGTGTCACAAAGTAGGTATTGTCATTTTAGATTTTTCAGGTGAGGAGGGGGGAGCGAAGGGGTGAATTTGGGTGGCACTTTTCCCATAGAAAATTTTCTCTTTCGATGCTGTGCAGGATGACGTTGACTGCATTGAAGAGAATTGAAAGGTCAAGAATATTTAATTGGACACTCAAAGAATTTAGGGGGGAAGAGGGGTGGGGTTAAAAATTTTAGAAATATTTTTTCAGAAAAAGAATTCAATTCTGTTGAATTTGATGTATCGCAAAATAGGTAGTGTCATTTGAAATTTCAAAGTTGGGGTAGGTGGGGGCGAGGGGGCTAAAGATAGAAAATCGCTAATGTATGTTTTAGATGTCCCTCTCGATATAAAAATCGACCTGTTTTTGCTCGAGGACATTTTCACTAGGAATCAGTGTTATTGACAACTCTATACAGGGCCAAGCCCTGTCCTATACACCTGTAAAAGGTTGAGGCAATAAATTGTTAATTGTTGTTATTAGTTATTGCAGGTGGATAGTTTTCAAATGATCACCCGGTATTACATAGGCACCCAATAATTATGCGTGAATACACAGGTGTCCCTGAAATAACGAAAGTATTTTAACTTAAGTCTCTTTTGCTGAAGTTATAAATCCCTGTACAAATTATAATCAAAAATTCTGCTCCATGACGGAGAGTACACTTGGAAGTTCGACGGTTTTTTTATGTATGACTTCCTCGACCCACCACTCAACGAAGAGGGAAGTATTGTGAACGCGCTAAAAAAAAAATCGAGATTTCAACGGATATATCCGTTTTGAGGTCTCCTATGACGATTAAGACCATTTTGAGATTTTTTTTTTCAACTCATAAACGGCTTCATGCACTAGGCTCTCATTTGATAGAGCAAAGGTTTTGACTTAGGACCGTATTTATATCTCGCTTTAAAGCTAAAAGCGCATTTAGAGGTGCGATTTTACGGGGCTGTCCGTTCATATTCAAGTTTTCAAAATACATATTACAATGGACCTTTTCAATAAAGACGGTCTCTCTCGCACGATTTACGTCACAGCCCCCACATGTACTCAGTGTAATGCCGCGCACTTCATAACGAACACTTTCCCTTGGAGATATTAGGCGCCGTTATAGCTAGACACCACCGGCTGCGCGGTACGAGTGCGCACGCATCTGTCTCTCTCTTCTGAAAAGGTCCATTGAACGGCTATATTATGTAATTGTGATATGTAATTTCGACCCTTGATGTCTAGCTTTGGATTCAATTTCAGAAAAATACCACCAGCGGTACCAAAGTCGAGTGACAGAAGTAAGGAAGAAAGAAGACGCTCTTCAATAATTATTAAAAGACTGTTGTGAAATACTTTCGTGTATTACTGACAGGACAGGACACCCTGTATTTATAAATGAGATTTCTTTTTAAAAACGCTCCAATCGATGTGACTTGCGGTTCAATAGTTGCGAATTTCTGAAAATGAATCATTCAATGTTTTTTACAAGCAGCCGAATCGGTAGAAACTAGAAATTTCCAGTCAAATCAAATGAAAATACTGATGTCCAGAAAATGGCGGAAAAGCTCTCCGGTACGTTGTAAACATCCATGGTTGTAACGGACCCTTCAGGGAATTCCGGAAAAATGATTAAAAAATTCTTCGACTTTCATTTTTGGCGTTATCAAAGGTCAAGAGGAGGAGATTGTAGTATGGTGGTTAGCCCGTTCGACTACCACTCCGGGGGTCGTGGGTTCGAGTACCACTGTGGGCGCTGGGATTCTCGTCCCCAAAAACAAACTCTTTGATTTAGTTGGAATGCTTGCTAAACGCAAGACGTGTGTCGCATAGCACGTAAAATACGGACGATGGTGCCGACCCCATGCGATGTTGGTGGTCGTTGAAAATCCCTACCCTGTGTTGAAACACACAGGGGTTCGGCAAAAGTTTTGGTATAGTGGAGGAAAGCATTCACCGGCGTCGGTATTAGGCTTCGTTACGGAAATAGGCCGACGTTAAATAAACGAATAAAAAAAAGTCAACACACGGTTTGAACTCTTCTAGTTTTGTTAATTCAAAAGATTTCAGTTTACTGTTGACGGCAGAATCATGAGAAAGAAATATCTACCACTGCATGTGTATTGAGTTTTTTTATTTACAAGATGAGTCAGAAACTGAGAAAATTATTATTTGAAGGACCAGGACCCTTGAAAATTTCAAAAATGAAAGTTGAATATTTTCAATCATTTTTTCGAAATTCCCAGAAGGGTCCTCCACAATGCTGCAGAACTTTCCCGCCATTTTCTGGACACCTGTATTTTAGACGAAGGTTCAATTATGAATGCACCAACGAACCCAGTCATGATAAAAAACTCTAAAAAATACAGTTGTTTCAATAATGAAAAATTAGTTTTGCAAACAAGTGTCACGTTAAGTTTTCGAAGCTCTATCAACCCAACATTGACTTGAAGTGTCGACTGCAAAAACGTAGATACTTAAACCTTTCCCGGTATGAAATTGTCGAGGAAATTGTACGATGGTGCAAAATAAAAATAAATACACTATTAATCACAACAAACAACCACTACAACATTGGGGTGTAACATGCTGCTTGTGCAAAATAATAATTATGGCTTTAAAGGTGGGGCGACGGTGGGGTTGCTTAGAATGTGTTAGGGGCGAACCTGAATGGTATCTTTTCTCGTTATGGGTGACTCGGCGCTGGGTGCGCCGCCTGGTGTGGTGCTTGCACTGTTCACGTTCACATCCGCCACCGGCACCGCAACATCCATTTCCTCCTTCTTTCGCATTGATGCCTCCCGCTGAAGATTACATAATAATAACAAGCTTAATACATTTCAAAACTTTTTTGTCTTGATATCATCTTTGTTTCATTCATTATCTTAGTCATTCCATCCATAATCCATCGAGGTGGTGTTGAAGTCATAAATGAAAGGCCCACGTAACGGTAAATACATAAAAACGCAACAAACATGACGAATTTACATCAACACGCGAATACTGATTATTATGTGTGTGTTGGTATAATATAGGTACCTGCAGACCAACTACTACAGTTCAAACAATGATGACACATACCTAAGCGCAAATTACACTCGTATGCCGATGTCAGTGTACTTTGCAATTACCTGTGGAACAAATTCCATTCCATGTGTAGAACGCAGGGCAGACGTTGGTTATAAGTGAAACTATATACTTCTACTTCTAAGGATCTTGATAACTATGTAAATGTAATGGTACATTATAATCAAGTTATATGTGTAATTATTGCATTTTTCGCTTCCAACTTCCCGCTAAATTACTGATAACAACAATGCTGATACCAATAAATCCAACTGCCAAATCACTTACCGTCAGTTCCACAAAAAAGATGATCAGCGATCAGGCATGATTGCAGATTAAGTGAACTTTTTTCTGCTGAATGCTAGTCGATTAACCACAAAAAAATGCCTGAAATCTGTGCTAGACCCATCATATTTTCATGATTGATAGATAAACGAGCATTTCCATTGATCAGTCAACTACAAATTGACAAACAAAAATCGCGAATCAACTAATCTCGTATTATCTGTTCTGTGGAGCCCACGGTTAGTGGGTTTTCTGATGTTCATTTTTTGAGGCCCGTGTGCAACTTCAAGGTAGAACCATATAGCCCAGGCTTTTTAGTCGAAAAAACGGCAAAACATGAAACAAATTAAAACACGGTCAATCTCTTCAGTTTTGGGTTCACTAGACTTTGTTGTATAACATACAAAAAGTCCCCAACTTTCCCCCGTGTGCGTCATTGTTTTTTTGACAGGCAAAGATGAAGACACCTCAAAATGCACTTTCCGCTTAAAAATGCTCTCAGTTCTCAACCACTCAATCGATTTCTCTTATCTTGGTCTTGAATGAAAGATAATGAATCAAAGTGAATGATATGGGATAGCTTTTGTCCAAAATTTGACACTAACAGACTTAATTTCTTGATAATGGCACTTTTTTCGTGTTTTTTTCTTATGCTTCAGTTAACATCTCACTTTTGCATCGACCACCAAATATCACTTGGTATTATTATATGCAGTAGATTCCCTACAGATTCAGCTTCAAAATGACGTATCTTTTAGCTCCATTGTAAATTGTCCAGCAATTCCAATAAGGATTCTATGAAGTTACGTCAAACGCATTATATGGGGAAAATCACTTCAACATTATTAACCTAGACTTTGATCTGTAATAATTGATCCTACGTTCAATGTGTACAGCATTGTACTGACTAAATCTGGTCTGGTAGTACTCGTATGAGTAGGTACTAGGTACATTTTCGCAATTTTCCTCTATGGTTTTAGCGCTACTACTTGTAGCTCTTATAGTTTGTTCTTGTTATTGCCGTATGCAGTATCCGGCAATATCTCAGCTACTAAGCTTCGGATTGCGCTTGAGTTTTTGCTAGATGATAGCTTAGGTACTCTAGATGTACAAACAACAGAGATATTTTATTTCATTATTCGTCCGTCCGTCCGTCTGTGTGTCTGTCATTTCACGCAATATCGCGGCTCCTAGACCTCGGATTAACTTCGGGTTTTTGCTAGACAATAATAGCTAAGGTACTCTAGATGTGAACAAACAACACGGTGGGCTATGCGGGAGCACCCACGTGTAGTTAGTCGCATCTTCCTCCAGCTCCGGAGACTCTTTTGAAGATAGTGTCTTGCAACTGCAAGAAGAACTGCGGTCTGAAATGTAGATGCAGGCGATCTTCTTTGTCTTATTCGCAAATGTGTAAGTAAGTTCTGTAGGGGCACAACATGTAAGAATCTACCCCACCTTGTTGAGTATGACCCTGAGGACGATCTGTTATTTTTATAAACTTATGTATTTAGTCCCTTCAGGTGCTAGATAACTTTGCTATTATTTTAGATGGGTATAGGTACTATAGGTAGGTATTCGAGGTACCTATCGATTTATTGTTTGGAAATCAACAGACGAGTTTTTAACGAAACTAATATTGGACAAAATAAGCTTAGAGTACGGATGGTAAGCTAGATGCCATTTTTTTTGAGTACTTGTGAACTTGAGATTATAATAATAATAATTTGATTTTTTTTTTGCAGAGCATGGCTATAAAAATCTTCCTGTGCTGTGCTAGACTTCCAATACATTATTAATATGTAAATACAATGTTAAAGCTCTGTTTTGAAAAGATTGTGAGCATTTTTGATTGAAAAAAATGATAAATTGCTCTTGAAAATTGTAGATTTTTAATTCACGATATTTTCACGTTGAATACATCAATGATCGAAATTTTGAATAGGATCGATAACTGCAACTATTTCACGCATTTACATCAGGCATTCGACATAATTATTATTTCTTGAATACTATAAAATGGAGTTGGTTTGATGTTCGGTGTAAGCCAGCTTGAAACTGAAAAATGTGGCTATACCCGCGGGAAAGTTGCTGTTGTTATATTATTATTATTTTAATGTAGAGTGTTCTTTTTTTGAAAGCTAGAGAAATATTTTGGCTACAAGAAGAAACCTTCAAGGATGAAATCAAAGCCATATTACAGCTACAATACATTTTTTTCAACTGCGCGGAGATATTTTTGAGTGACATTTAGGACTTCGACGTTTTTTTCAATAAATTATTTTTCTCACCTTGTAACTACTTACGTCTCGTTTATGATATGATAGTCTTATGCAGAAAAGTCCATATAATTGATCCAATCTTGAATCCAAATGATTAATGCATCAAACGCAAAAATAACCCAAATTGAAAAACCGGCTTTATTTTGGTCCCAAAATCACGTTTTTCTGCCGAAAATTGCTCGAAAGAGTTTTTAAACAGAATTTAAATGTCATATTCGGATTTGCAAGGTCAGATTTAGTGAGAAACGATACCCAGCATGCCAGTATTGTCTCAATATTATTGAAAACCAAATTTCTTCCATAGGTCACCAATTGCCCCCCTCCCGAGCTCCCCTCACGGGGACCATAGACATCTAATTTGTCAATAAGCTTCACTTATAACCCACTGTATCCAAATATGATAAATCAGAAGCCACTGACTAGATTACTCTTGTACTAGAATTTTTTTAATGAAAATTTTGACCCCCCCCCCCTCAAAAATTATGACGCACACGGAGGAAAGTTGGGGACTTTTAGTATGTTGTTTAGTAAGGTTAAGTGGGTACGATACCGTGAAGATTGCACGTGGATTAATTTGTTTCATGTTAAATGCTAAAAAGCCTGGGCTAATAGTGGTTGGTGTAAAATTGTTCCTTATTAGATCATGAATTCATGATGATCTGAGACCCGCGAAGGGGAAGTGGGGAGGGAAAGAATGTGTGGAAGAGATGTATATTATTAAACTTTTATTGTTAGAAAAATCTGTTGTAAGCAACACAAAACTTTCCCGACTAGTTTGAAGTCTTACTAAATTGCCAATACTAAATTGGACATATGGATAATTTTACGCAAAAGAGGCGGGGGGGGGGGGGGGGGTGAAGTTGAAAACTTCAAAAATATTCGAAAAAAAAATTCTCCTCAATTTGATATACCTTCCACAAAGTAGATAGTGCCATTTGAAATTTTCAAGTTGGGGTGGGACCTCGACACCCAGATGGGTAAAAGAGGTTACGATTATATAATATATATAATATATATGGGGTGGGGTTGGGGTGGGTGGGGGCGAATGGGTTAAAGATAGAAATTCGTCAATGTATGTTTTAGATGTCCCCCTCCCCCCTCCCTCGATATAAAAATAATTGGCCTGTTTTTACTCGGATGAGATATTCATTAGGAATCAGGAGTCGTTACGAGTGGATAGTTGTCAAATGATCACCCGGTATACAGGGTGGTCCAGGTTTTAGTCGACAAACTTAGCAGGCTGATAGAGGATAGAAAAAGAAGTCGACCCATCCCAAAAAGTACATATCTAAAATGCATATTGAAAAAGTTACAGCCCTTCAAAGTTGCAGAAAAAAATTGTTTTTTCTTGATAACTTTTGAACAGCTTGACCATTTTGCTCAAATTTTGCACGTATGGTTAACAAACACGCCCCCAGTGATTTCTTGAAAAAAATTCTGGCAGAATGACGCAGTGCCGTAGATATGGGGGAGTACTAACCCTCTTACTCCCCTACTTTCTACGCCACTGGATATTTTGGAGAAAAGTCAAGATTATTGAATTCGGCGTTCAATTCTGAAGAGAAAATTGGCGTATCATTGCTACATTTGGAGCAGCAGTTTCGAAGATATTTGTGTTTGAAGGTTCAAAAACACCGAATTACGCAAATGTTTCAAAATTCGAGCAAGCTTTGATCCATTCACTTTCAAGTTTTTTTTTCTCAATTTAAAATTATTGGTCCATATTAGCTAATGAGAAATTGAAAATTGGTTGTGAAAATTCATAATTTCAGTAACAATTAAATATTCACTAGGTACCTATTTACTTACTGACAGTTGGGAAGTGTAAATGTCACTGAAATTATGAATTTTCACAACCAATTTTCAATTTCTCATGAACTAAATTATGGATCTATAAACTTTAAATTGGAAAAAAAGTTGAAAGTGAATGGATCAAAGCTTGCTCGAATTTTCAAACATTTGCATAATTCGGTGTTTTTGAAGCTTCAAACACAAATATCTCCGAAACCGCTGCTCCAAATGTAGCAATGACACGCCAATTTTCTCTTCAGAATTGAACGCCGAATTCAATACTTTTAACGGTTTTTCAAAATATCCAGTGGCGTAGAAAGTAGGGGGGTACGAGGGTTAGTACCCTCCATATCTACGGCACTGCGTCATTCTGACAGAATTTTTTTCAAGAAACACTGGAGAGGTGTTTGTTAACCATATGTGCAAAATTTGAGCGAAATCGGTCAAGCTGTTCAAAAGTTATCAAGAAAAAAACAACTATTTTATGCAACTTTGAAGGGCTGTAACTTTTTTAATATGCATTTTAGATATGTACTTTTTGGGGTAAGTCGACTTCTTTTTTTATCCTTTATCAGCTTGCAAAGTTTGTCGACTGAAACCTGGACCACCCTGTATAAGAATTTCTGGTTGACACTCTAAAGCTCTGGATAGAGACTATGAGCACTGAACAGTGGCGCCGAATAGACCTTATTTTGTGGCGCTCGCCATACCTCAAAATAAGGGGGGGGGGGGTCTGTGGAAGAAAAAAAGAAAAAAAATGGAGAAGAAGAAAGGGAAAAGAAAAAAGAGAAGAAGGGAGAGGAAAAGAAGAGGAAGAGAGATTCATCCACAATTGGATATTGGATATTAGGATTATTAGGTACATTGAATCTGAATTTTTGTGCCATTTCAACAAAAACTTTCGATAATGGAAGCTTTTTATTCAGTTTCAAACATTTTCAGAGACTGACACTGGCATTCAACAGTTCAGTCAGTCATTATGGCCAATACCTGAAGGGGTATTTTGAAAGAGATTTCGAAACGTTTCGAAATTTGAAAAGATATTGAAATCTATGGGCAATTTGGTCAGCGGCTTTCCGTTTTTGCTTATTATTGTTGGTATTATAATTATTCCGGAAAAATTTCACCTACAGCGCCAGCTGAGGGGCTCTTGGACCCCCCGGCCCGATCGTTGCGTGGCAATGGGGGGGGTCTAAAATTTTCTTCGCCATAGTAACTTTTTATGAGTTCGGCGCCACTGGCATTGAATATGACCAAAGATGATTGCCTAAGCCATAATTGGTTCAAAACGAAGAGTACTATGATGGCTTCCATGATTCTACCTCTTTTGGTTTATGAGTTAACATTTTTTATCTCTTCAGCTGCCCCTTCGCGGGTCTCAGATGTCCACCATCGCGATCCTTGTTCGCCATGAACTAGGGAACAGTTTGTCATCAATCACTATAACTCTACCTTCAAGTTACACACGGGATTTCATATAAACTCACTGATTGCTATTTTCGAATTGGGCGCTAACGATAACGAGACAACGTAACGTAACGTAAATTCGTATATTTCTCTTTTCTAAATGACACAGCTCTTTATTGTCCCACCATGTTCAACGAAATTTCAATCACGCAGAATTTCGATTTTTACTCCACAATATTATTCATTAATTCTATTATTTATAGGTGGGTAACTAGTGGGAAAACCACGCCTCGAGATTTGATAGCAATTAAAAATGCGCACACCAAACCTACAAGCCTAGAACCTACATTCTTCTATCACTTTCGTCTCTTTCAGTGTGACGCATCGATAATTTTCCCATCTGATGAACTTTTGTTTCGGTACATATTACGCTCAATCCCAAATGACACTTCTTCGGATCCCTGATTCATTTGGGAACCACTTGTTTGGGAGAAGTCATCGAACTCGAACGCAATGTTCCTAATTCCTATTTCTATTTCGCTGTCTATTATGTGGAGTAGTGGTACACCTATATGAAGCAGAAAACTTTCATGGACCTTTCATTACTTTTATGAATAACGAACACAAAACGAAGTATCGTGGGAGAGAAATCGAATGAATATACTTACAATAATTCTGAAAATCAAAGCCGTTATTTATTACTCATCTTCGTCGGCCAATGAAATATATTATTATAAAAAATGCACTTGCATTTGGGTTTTATCGAGACACGGTGTATCAATATTGTATTTTGCTCATAAACCATCCTAATCTGCGATAACGCAATGGAAAAATATTTTTTCCAAAATTTTATTGTGGAGAGGGTCAAATTGGGAGGCGAAACTTACTTGAGTCTTGTTTCGACGCATAAGGGGCCAGCAGTCTTGTTCTCTTCTTTTCATATCCTTTTTGTGTGATGTCACCTGAAAAAAAGGACAGTTTGTTTTTACATTTTGTAAGAACTATGTTTACGTATTTTATTTTGATTTGGGTGAGATGACTGAAATGGATGTATCATGCACTATTATTGATGAAGAAGAAAATGGACATGCATAACTATTATGAGTCACAAGATGATGTGGATTTCAGCAAATCAACGACAAGAATTTAAAAAACATCCTGTGGGTGTTGAGACCAGAGACCATCTTAAATGATTTCTTCGGCAGCCAAATGAAAGATACTGAAGAGATACCGGATGTAACGTGAAACTGATAATGATAACATACAGGATGTCCCAGGTTTCGTCGATCAAACTTTGATGGTATATTCTCTTGGTCGTTCTGATTCAGAATAATACACATATTATTCTAAATACATACCGGGTGATCATTTGAAAACTATCCACCTGCAATAACTCCCGATTCCTAGTGAATATTTCTCCGAGCAGAAACAGGTCAATTTTTATACAGAGGGGGACATCTAAAACATACATTGACGAATTTTTTATCTTCAGCCCCCTCGCCCCCACCTATCTCAACTTCGAAATAATGAATGACACCACCTACCTCGCGAAACATATCAGATGAAAAAAAATAAAATTATCTTTCTAAAAAAGATATTTTTAAAATTTTCAACCTCACTCCCTTCTTCCTAAAATTCTCCGAGTGTCCCATTTTATATTCTCGACCCCTCAATTCTTTTCAATTTAGTCAGCGTCATCCTAAATCGTAACGAAAAAAAAAATCGGTGGGAAAAGTGCTGCCAAAATTCACCCCTTTGCTCTCCCCCACCCCAACTTCTAAATTCAACAAGACACCACCTACCAGCCGCATTCGGCAATACAACTCCGTTTACACTTTTTACACTTCTCGCTCCAAAACACTGGTTCAGCCAATCAGAACTCTTGAAACCTTGACCACGTGATATTTGGAGTGAAAAGAGTAAACGGAATACGAATTGCCGAACGCAGCTATTCATCGAATAATTTTTTTTCTAAATTTCAACTCCTCCCCCGTTAAATTGAACATTTGGAGTATTATAGGAGAGAAAGGTGGTTTTTTGAAAATCTTGAAAATATTTTGTTCAAGAAGATAATCCAGTTCTCTTTATTAGGCTACTTCGTTTGGGCAGGTGCGCATGT
This sequence comes from Anaspis maculata, assembly GCA_949128115.1. Classification (NCBI taxonomy): domain Eukaryota; kingdom Metazoa; phylum Arthropoda; class Insecta; order Coleoptera; family Scraptiidae; genus Anaspis; species Anaspis maculata. The sequence continues at coordinate 46,281,836 of OX421963.1, forward strand.
GTAAAAGCGCCAGATTTTGAAAACTTTCGTACACCTGTCAGTGTGAATATGGAAACTTTGTAACGCTGCTTGCTCTGTCTAGCCCCCGGCCAGCTACTACTGATCCTGGCTGTCACTGTCGAATGTTAGAGTATTATACTTTTGTATTTTGTTGTTCGTATTTTTTTATTCAGCCAAAAATCGTATCGTTTGGCCGCAATAAATAAACGAATATCCTATATTCTGCCTATTTCTGATGTCATTTACACAGGCAGTATAGGCGGTGACTCGCTGTGACGTCAGAACTAGTTGATGTTATTTATTTATTGCGCCCAAACGATACGGTTTTTGACTGAATAAAAAAACACGGGTCAATTATTTTTCAATGTAGTTTCCATTTCAATAAAAAAAATTTTTAGTATGATACTCCATTGCCATGCGCATTCATTTCATATTCAACGGTTTTCGCGATCACGACTCCACGTATCTCGGTGTCTTAGGGCTCGATACCAAGTTGCAGGCGCAAAGTTTGGGCCGGCGTAACTCGCCAAATACAGCGGTCTGATTGGTTAGTATCCGCCGTTGCGATGATAACCGCACTTACGGCGGTCTCAGCCCCAACTTGGTATCGAGCCATTAGCTGCTTTCTTGGGCCCGTATTCATATCCCACTTTTAAGCTAAAAGCGCTTTTAGTGCGATGCGCATTTAGGGGCATTTCTCATATTTTAGTGTTCAAAAATACAAATTAACGCGCAAATTAATTGCAATTAAGTACATACAATCGCTCCCAATTGCAATAATGTATTTTTGAACACTGAAATATGAGAAATGCCCCTAAATGCGCATCGCACTAAAAGCGCTTTTAGCTTAAAAGTGGGATATGAATACGGGCCTTGGTGTTTTCCAGTGCTATTTCCTCAAAAACGTGGGCAACAACGTGGAGGTTAGGTTAGATCGAAACGAGAAGTGAGAAGTGTCATAACTGAGTTGGCGCCGATCTCTTGTTGTTTCGAGCGCTGTTGCCATTTTCGTTGATCCTATACTTCCACAAATGATCATTGAACTTAATTCCTATAAAACATTTCCTTTCGATACCAAAATGGTATCTAACATTAAACCAAATTTTTTTGTGGAATTTTGGGCGCATTACATTATTTTCTAGTGCTAATTTTCAATATTGGTGTACGAAACTATGAAATTCGCGCCAGACATGCGCACTCAAAAAAAACCGAAACGAAGGGAAATTTTATGCTGGCCTTACATTGAGCATCAAATGCTGCACCTTCTTTAGCTGCCGAGCTCTCATTGGTCAAATGTTGGTCACTGACAGCAATAACAGGCGTCAGTTCCAATCAGAACTCTGCTGCAAAGAAAGCTGCAGCATTTGATGCTCAATGTAAGGCCAGCATAAGTCATTTTAGATTTAAAAGTTGGGGTGGGGGAAGCGAAGGGATGAATTTGGGTGGCACTTTTTTCTCAGAAAGATAGAAATTAGCTAATGTATGTTTCAAATGCCCCCCTCGATATAAAAATCGACCCTGTTTTTGTTCGAAGATATAGAATAGACATCTACACTAGAAATCGGGAGTTATTGCAGGTGGATAGTTTTCAAATCATCGACCATAGTGGGCGGTACGCAAAATGATACTGCATTTTAGAGTAGAGTAACGAGATTTTGCATGGGCGTACCTTATACCAAAACAAGCGATTTGACCCGCAGCACTCCATATTTCGTCCCTTAGGGGGCCCATGGGGGCCCTCCAAATTTTCAAACTGCAAGAACTTTCACAAAACGATCATTGAGTATCGTCATGTATGTCATAAGTGAAGCTTACGGGTCTACTGAAAATGTTTTCATCAATTGTCGCCGTGTCCGTTTCATTCCTCACACTTGAAAAAAAAATCTTTGGCAGAGGTCAAAAGAATTGTTTTTATTTTTTCTTATACATATAGTCCAGGAATTTTAGAAAAAATAGCGAACAAAAATGAAAGCGAGCCGGATTCTTGTATATAAGCTCAGTTAAGCATGTAGTTTAACATAGTAAAAGTCCTCAAGAATCCGGTGTGAGCTTCGGCCGTTGTGGCCTCGAGAAGAACTTGAGGATCAGTTTTTCGCGTATATCTCGTGAACAATGGCACTTAGGAAGAAAGTGTTTGAGAAAAATTGTTGAAAATTTTATTGTCTATAAGAAAGGTCCTCACACATTCCATCGTCAGTCCACTCCTTCTTCGTCAAAACACAAGAAAATTGAAATAATCCAGATGCTCGATGCTGAAGACTGTATGGACCTTGAGTTTTATGATGGCGGGGTGCCACTTGGTGGAGGTGTTGTTCGATCTATTTTGTTTTGACTGAGACTATTTGCCATCAATACCAACTATGCCGGCGGCATATACAGGGTGGATTAAAAATAAAAAGTTGAACAAATGTACCTCAAGAACCAAAATAGGTGAAGACATATAAATCGACAAAAAGATTTCTTATTTCATGGTCATGAAGTCGTCGTAAATTTGGATCAAATATGTTGAGCCGTTTCTGACATATCTTCAGAAGACTGAAGTCGTTATGAAAAAAAACTAGTTTTCCGTATATCAGTAATTCTTCAGATATTGAATCGAGACTTGGTGTTTCGAATCGAAACAATGATAAATAACATTTAAAATCAAATAATAGTGAAAAACACTCTCTAGGCCAACTACTTTTAGGAAAAACACAGTCAACTTTTTTTCTGATGAGTAGACGAAAACATTATTTTTGTCGGTAATAACTTCAGTTTTTTGAAGATATTTCAAGAACGGCTCAATATATCTGATTCAAGTTTACGATGACTTCATGACCATGAAATCAGAATTATTTATGGCGATTTACATGTCTTCACCTATTTTGGTTCTTGAGGTACAAATGTTCAACTTTTAATTTTTATTTCACCCTGTATATGCCGCCGGCATAGTTCGTATTGATGGCTTCAAGTTTCAATCAAGAAATAGTGGACCAACCAACAACTCTACGAGGTGGCACTCCGCCATCATAAAACTCAAGGTCCATACAGTCTTCAGCATCGAGCATCTGGATTATTTTAATTTTCTTGTGTTTTGACAAAGAAGGAGTGGACTGACGATGAAATGTGTAAGGACCTTTTTTATAGACAATAAAATTTTCAACAATGTTTTTCCGAGCACTTTCTTCCTAAGTGCCATCGTTCACGAGATATGCGCAAAAAACTGATCCTCAAGTTCTTCTCGAGGCCACAACGGCCGAAGCTCACACCGGATTCTTGAGGACTTTTACTATGTTGAACTACATGCTTAACTGAGCTTATATACAAAAATCCGGCTCGCTTTCATTTTTGTTCGCTATTTGCGATTTTAACAGCTAAAATTCCTGGACTAATGCCAGAAAACGACAAATTCATATGTTTTGTTGCGTTCCCAACTAAGTCGCATTCCGTGAGTCTAATTACGGAGAAAATTTTTTTGAAGTGGTATTTTCCAAAGAAGTGGTGACGTCTTCAGTACACCTTTTCCAAGAGCATTTTTTTCTATGTCCCCACTGGATATCACTCGTAATTTTTGCAGGAATAGACACCTAGAGCTCTTTTTTTGGTGATTTTGACGCTACATGACTCTAAAAAACTCACGGAAGCCCAAAAAGACTTTTTTTCTGCTGGGCCGTCCAGCTTGCGGAATTTCGATTTTGTAGTAGAAGAGACGCGAGCCAATATTCAATCCAGGCTGCAGGCGCAGGCAGTTTGGTTTTTGTGGAAAATATACTTCCATACCGTGTTTTATTGTAGTACTACAAAACGCAGAGTCGTTAGGTATCAGTAGGTATATTTTCCGCTGTAACCAAATCGCCTGACCTAGATCAAATGTATCTGACCGTCTCCCCTACTAGGCCAGGCGGTATGTCGGTAAAATCACTACAATCTGGAAAAAACTTCGACCAAAGCTTTTATGGTGTCAAACTCTTCGTAAGGTCAGTAGTTATCTACCACTGAGTTTCCGCCCAAAAACGAGTTGTGCTGATTCCTCCACATCTGCGCGAAGGTAAAGGATGCCTCGAAAGTGCAAAAAGACCTGTCGAACCTTCGTACATTTTAGTTATATTTGCCTAAATGCAAACGTACAACTCTTACGTAAACATTGGAAGCCTCTGTCATCATCTCTGTGCCAGTCTTACTGTTGAAAAAAAAGATTTCTTCGTGCGGGTCAGATAAATTACATTAATTCGTTTTTCCACACAAAAAAACGATGAAGCAACATGTATTTTATATGTTTTCTACTAACTCGTGTCCATTGAACCCATTAATGGCATTAAAGTTTCAATAACAGCATTTTTGAAGATGTTGCCAGCAAAAAAGTGAATCATTTTTACCCGCCGGTTCAGCAGCAATTTTCTCAATTTTACCAAACACCGTTTGCGAAAATTTCATAAGGAATGAAAAGCTCAAACTCTTCTCTAACGATATCGTGCCTGACTTAACCGCGGCACGCACTTGAAAGTCTAAAAAAACTGATTTTTTTCCGAGAGGTCCTGTTTCACCCGCGTGCCGCCGTGCCTACTTGACATAGACCGGAATGATTCCACGAGCTTGGAAATATACTCTTTTCCTGCTTTAAAACGCAACCATTATTGTTAAGACTTTGTACATTGATTTATGAAGAAATTATATATTATTTTATCATTAATGGTCGTGTTTTAAAGCTGAAAAAGAGTACATTCCCAAGCTTGTGTAATCAGTCCGGTCTATGTCAAGTAGGCACGGCCGCACGCGGGTAAAATCAACCACTCGAGAAGAAATCAATTTCCTACACTTTCAAAAAGCGTACCGCGGTTAAGCCAGATATAATATCATCAGAAAACAGTTCCAGCTTGTCATTCCCTATGAAATTTTCAAGAACGGTGTTTGGTAAAATTGAAAAAACTGCTGCTGAACAGGTGGGTGAAAATTATTCACTTCTTAGCGGGCAACATCTTCAAAAATGCTGTTATTGAAATTTTAACGCCATAAATGGGTTAAATGAGTACAAGTTATTAGAAAACATCCAAAATACATGTTGCTCCATCGTTTTCTTGTGTGAAAAAACAATTAAATGTGATTTATCTGACCCGCACAAAGAAATCTTTTTTTTCAACAGTAAGAGTGGCACAGAGATGATGACAAATGCTTTCAATGTTTGCGTTAGAGTTGTAAGTTTCCATTGAGGCAAATAAAATGAAAAAGTACGGAGGTTTAACAGGTCTTTTTGCACCTTCAAGACATCCTTTACCTTTGGGCAGATGTGGAGGAATCAGCACAACTCGTTTTTGGGCGGAAACTCAGTGGTAGATACCTACTCACTTTATGAAGAGTTGGACACCATAAAAGCTTTGGTCGGAATTTTTTCTATCCAGAATGACCTACCGCCTGGCCTATACTGAAAAATCAACATGCCAAAAATTCGACGACCCAGCAGAAAAAAAATTCTTTTTGAGCTTTCTTGAACGTTTTTGAGTCATGTAGCGTAGAAATCACCAATAAAAGAGTTCGAGGTCTCTATTCCTGCAAAAATTTTGAGTGATATCCAGTGCGGACATAAAAAGAAATGCTCCTGGAAAAGGTGTACTGAAGACGTCACAACTTCTTTGGAAAATACCACTGCAAGAAATTTTCCTTCATAATCAGGCTTACGGAATGCGATTTAGTTTGGAACGCAACAAATCATATAAATTTATCGTTTCCTTGCATATAAGAAAAAATAAAAACAGTCTTTTTGAACTCTGCCAAAGAAATTTTGTTTCAAGTGTGAGGAATGGAACGGACACGACGACAATTGATGAAAGCATTTTCAATAGACCCGTAAGCTTCTATGGCACACCTGACGATACCCAATGATCATTCTGTAAAAGTTCTTGCATCTTGAAAATTTGGGGGGCCCCTAAGGGATGAAATATGGAGTGCTGCGGGTCAAATCGCTTGTTTTGGTATAAGGTACGCCCATGCAAAATCTCGTTACTCTACTCCAAAATGCAGTATCGATGTGTTTTTAGATGTGTACCGCTTCCACTACCAGTATACTATATTATTGAGAAGAAATAATCTTCCGACAGCAAGTTAGTAACAATCAATTTTGCTGAAAATGAAGCAAAACAGACAAACAAAATGATAAATTTACTGATTCCACACATGACCAACTTAAAAATCGATAATGTGGTCAATCTCAACTTTACACTTCATTGAAAAAACGAATATCATCGGTAAGACCTAAATTTATGATCTATGAAAACAAATCTCACTCCTACAAGTCTGTCAATTAACAAAGTCTGTCAAGTCTGATTAATAAACAAGCAAATATGCCTCATGGGCATGAGGATCAGTAACGCACTTCCTTTTAGAAGGATTAGTGAACGCAAGACGTTACTTAGAGTTCTACCGTTATTTGAGCAAAAAATTTCAATGTGGCGGTCAAAATGGAGGCAGGATCATAAGAAAAAAATTAGAAACGGACGGACGGACGGACAAAGCGAGGACAAAAGCGCCTTCCCGTTTGGAGAAGTGCGCTAAAAATACGGAGTAATCGAATAAATTTCTCCTCAAGGTCGGCCTTGATCTTCTCGCTCGCCATGTTTTTTCGCCAGATTTTCAGGAATCAAAGGATTCAAAGGCGACTTGAGGAGAAATTTATTCGATCACTCGTTACTTTTCGACTTTTCACTTTGCACTTCGCAGTTTTTTCAGGCCAAAAGCATCCGCCAAATCGAGCCGACCAGAATTTTTACAAATTGCAAAGTGAAAGGCTGCAAAGTATTTTTATGAAACAGGCCCCTTGCACAGTTAGACTAAAATGCGAAAGAAAACTACTAAGATTTTAATTCGAATTCAATTCAATTTTGACAACCCATATTCAACATTGAGAAGCACTCGGTACTCGGTTTTTCCAATTAAACAAAACACAAACGCGGAACCAGTGATTATGTAACTTCCTGAATCATCGCAATTCCCATGATTTGAATAACTTTTTTTGGCGAAAAATGTAGATACATAATCTACTATTGATTCTTTTTAAATATTACAATAGCCTAATAATACATTGATAGAAAAAATGTCAAGGTCAAATAACATAGACTCTGACTGTCACTCTATGGAAAGAGTGTCGGACCCGGCGCTAATAAGCTCCTCCCAAGCGCGAATGATGAGCAATTGGCTAATAGGAATATGACCTATTTCTGCATGTGCCATCATTTGCAAAACAAAATTCAATTACATATTCTGGAACTGTAAACCTTGCTGTTTGGTAACTGGATCTGCCCAATTACTACACGTAATGAAGTAGGTACTCGTATATAGGTGGTAGCGAGGGTGGTAGGTAGATCATAATTCAAACTTTGTTGCTTTTACTCTTTGAAGAAGAGACCATATGCGGCAGGAACGAACATATGCACAGGACAAAGGAGAAATTGGCAAATTGAACATATTTCAGGATGTCCGGTGGAACCGGATTACCACCTGTATGTAATTTATTTACTAGTGTTATTATTATCTCTACAAACAAGACTCTGAAATGGCAACATAAAGTAAACATTGCAGCCTGTTCCCCTGATAACAGAAAATGTTTGAAACAATTTTTTTTCCGTTAATGGTTGCTTAAATGCTTAACGAGCTAACATTCCGCGAAAATTTAGAATTAATTAATGCAATAAAAGTCAATTATTCTTAATGTTAGCTCTGACACAAAATCTCATTGAACTCAGGATCAAAGATTTTGGAAATACAGCTTTGACCTCAAGTGTTAACCCTTAGGTTGACTTTCATAAAATTCAAAACAAAGACAGTTTTAGGTGCCTTTTATCTAGAAAAAAAAACTGGGTCCCATGCAGCCATGTATGTACACCCGTACACAATTAAACTGCATTAATAATAATTGTTAATTCATGTTTATTCATCTACACAAGGATTACCTCATAAAGAACTACACCATCAATAATGTACCTAAGCACTGCATTGATAACTTAATTGGTACCTATCATTTGTAATCCTTCAAGAACCATTCTGTACAAATTGATGGTAATGGCTTTGTTAGGAATTTCCTGTGGTAGTGGGTCAAAATATTGTAATAAAATTGAGCTCGAATATAATAATATAATATTCAAGTTATTGCATTGGTATGGAGGTACTTGAATTGTAGTGAGGATTGGTCACTGCTGCAAGAGTATATTGTGAGTGTCACAGCTTGAATAATCTTGGATTGATACACAAAAGGACAAAATGAAAAAGCGCATTTTTTTGGCAAAAATCGGTGCAATATGACATGCAGGTGTGCAAAATTGTGTTACGTTTTGGCAGTGTGCGAAAGATTGTTGGATATTGATTTGGAAATTTCGTTTTGTTAGGTAGGTTGATGTCAGTCCGTCGACTGGATGGCTCACCTTCAGAGAGTTCTAAATCTAGTTCGGCTAGCTTCTCGCGGATTTCCTCTGGGATCTTGGAAATGTCCACCTTCAGATCACCCATAACTTAGTCAGTTCTCACATGTAAACAATAAAATTATCGTGCAGTCCGATTACGTTACACTTAACACGGTGTCAACAACAACTTCCATTCTGTGTTTCTGATTCTGACGATTCTCCCGATTCTGACGTTTCAGTTGCCAATGTTGAAGTTACCGATAAAGTAGGGCGCTATCTCGATGACAGCGGGGGGGTCGAATGAGTCAACGGCAGTGGCGTATCGTGTGCATGGGGGAGTGGGAGTTTGAAAACGCAAAATACAACTAAACTGAACGCCAAATAAATCATCTGCAGTTACCTTATGGAACAGGTGGTATACTTACAATTAAAAAACAATGAAATAGTTTTTATCCAATGGCTTGAGCTTGAGATCCAAACATAGAGAATAAACCGTGGTTTCCACAAAACAGATAGGTATACAGGATGTTCACGATAAAATTCACCCCCCCTCTAGGAGATTCCCCTTTGATATATTTTGAAAAACTAAAAACTTTTTCTCAACGATTTTTCCCAGGAATCTGAATCGATCGTCTAAAAGTTTTCAATTGGTATCGTATACAGGGTGTGACATGCAACTTTTTTATTTCAAATGCAACACCCTATATTTTATTACGTCATTTGATGAAGCCTTTTTTTCTGATTACAAAAATATACAACATTTACGATTTATTTTGACTAGGAAGCTGTCAAAAAATAATAAAATAGGTAGTGAAAAAAATAAAATATAAAAAATTACGCGACACCCTGTATCAGAAAGGAATTAGACCATTCATCCATGCCGAGTTGAATTCTGCAGACAAAATGCTGCGAGAATAACTTTTTTAAAGTGAACTGTAGAAACCAAAGCCATATCTTGCCGCGAAACAAAATCATTTGACTACCTATTTTATTATTTTTCCGACAACTTACTTGTGAAAATAAATCATAAATGTCATATATATATATTTGTAATCAGAAAAAAAGGCTTCACCAAATAACGGAATAAAATATAGGGTGTTGTATTTAAAATAAAGAAGTTACATAGGTATCACACCCTGTATACGGTACCAATTAGAAACTTTTAGAGGATCGATTTAAGGTCCCTGGGAAAAATCGTGAAGAAAAAGTTTTTAGTTCTTCGAAATATCTTGAAGGGGAATCTTCTGGAAGGGGGTGAATTTTAACGTGAACACCCTGCACACCTATCTAATACGAGATTATAGTTGATTCGCGATTTTTGTTTGTCAATTTGTAACTGAGTGATCAATGCGTGCTTTCCACCTAGCCCCAAGTTCGGTACACCTGCCATTTACGCATGTGCAGGTGCCAAACGGTGCTTTCCATCTACGTGTTCTTACCCGGTTCTGTGCCGTTCATTGGATCACCTAAAATTGTGTGCCATACGATGGAACATGTGCCGTCTGGTGGTATTTGTACCGTTTAGGTGGAAAGCACCCAATGGAAATGCTTGTTTATCTCTCAATAATGAAAAGATGATAGGTCTTGTACTTGTATACAGGTGTCCGTTTTTCGAGGCTAAGCATGGGTATCTCGCTTATCTTCAGAGATACAGAGTCGGTCAAATTAGAAAAAAGTTGGGAATTTTCATGACGATCAATGATCCAAAAAGATATTTGACTTGTCAGTTTTAGTTTTCGTGATATCGAGAAGAAACAGAAATTTGTAATTTTTGTTCTAATTTTTTATTTGAAAAACGGTTGAAGGTAGCCTTTTCTAATTAAGACATTGTGGAGACACTTTTTCAAGGGGAATTCAATGTTGTCAAAATCTTCATTCAAGCTTTCAAAACAACCGAGATATGACATTCAACTTTTTTTTCTCTAATGGGCGCCATATTGAATTTTGACATTTGTAAATACAATATTTTTTCTGGTTACAACGATGTGTCACATGTCACTGTTGAATTCATGCTTTTGAGCAAAAAAAATTCTTTCTAGTTTTCAAAGAGTGCTTTGGAAACAAAATCAGCACCAACAATAAAAAAAACGTAAATGTTAAACATTTATTCAACAGTGACATGTGGCACATCGTTTTAGCCAGAAAAGAATACCGTATTCAAAAATATCAAAATCCAATATGACGCCCATTAGAGAAAAAAGTTGAATGTCGTATCTCGGTTGCTTTGAAGGCTAGAATAAAGATTTTGGCAGCTTTGAATTCCCCCTGAAAAAGTGCCCTGACAATGTCTAGATCAGAAAAGGCCACCTTCAACCGTTTTTTGAATAAAAAATGAAAACAAAAATCCGAATTCCTGTTTTTTCACGATACCTCAAAAACTAAAATCGATACGTCAAATTTCTTCCTGGATCATTGATCGTCATAAAAATGCGCAACTTTTTCCTGATTGGCCCAACTTTGTATCTCTCAAGATAAGCGAGATACCCATGCTTAGCCTCAAAAAACGGACACCCTGTAGATTTCAGGCATTTTTTGTGCGTGATTGCCTAGCATTCAGCGGAAAAAAGTTCAGTTAATCTGCTCAATCAGCCTTGATCGCTGATCATCTTTTTTGTGGAACTGACGGTAAGACTAATAGTCCTAGCGGTACACGTAAAAATGGCTCTAATTGTGACAAAAGTGTGAAATTTGGTGTGTGGACTCCTTAAAGCATTTAAAAGGTTTTTAGAAGGGGAGCCAAGAAAAATTTTGATTTTGATTTTTTAATTTTTTGTGACGTCATTTTTTTATTTTTTTTTTCATTTTTGCAACTATTCAAGATTTTTTACTTTTGCTTTTGTATTATGGTGAGTAACTGCTTAATCCAAGAAACGGAAGAGAAAATTTGCGAAAAAAATTAACTGAACTGAAATGATGGCGTTTTTTGTAAAAATCAATTTTTTCCATTTTTTTCAAAAAATACTGTGAATATGTGAAAAATTAAAAAAGGCAATTATCCCTCAAAACAAGCCCTATCAGAAGTTATGGAAGTGTTTCTCAAAATCCCAAGCCGTTTTCGAGATATTTGGAAATATGTCATTTCTTGCGACTGTTTCTTCGTATTAGCTCCTATTTCATCAAACATAATATAACAGGGTTCTTTTTTCTTGAAAATATACTTCAGAATGATCAGACCGAAGATTTCTTAGAAGTTCATTGTAAATTGTAATTTTTCCAGTGGCGTAGATCATAAAAATTCAAATCGTTTCTACCCTCTCACCATACTTTCTACACCACTCGATTATTTGAAAAATACATGACATTTTGGCATTATGATGATCATCCAAGATCACTTAGCATGACACTTCATTTAAAAAGCAGACAATTTTTCCGCTGATCAGATCGACTGCAAAACAATGCATCTTGTATCATCTCCTCGATCATCTCCATCATGACTGTTTTAGATAAATTATAGTTGATTGTCCCCCCCCCCCAGAGTATTTGAATAGGATGTCATAACAGGTGGCTTTTGATGATCATCTTGTCAAATAAAATACAAATATTTACAAACAAATAGGTAGGTATGTTCCTATGTTCCAAACCGCAATAATTACAAAATAGATGCGATGACATGTATGCCTTCGACGCCAGTGATAGCCACTCAACCAACTTTACTGTTGATAAAGTGCAGAATTTTCAGTTTGGGGGAACAATAAACTATTATGTATCTAAAACAGTCATGATGGAGATGATCGAGGAGGTGATACAAAATGTAATGTCCGTTTTTATTACTATATTATCTTTGTAAAATTTACCTATTAATAAATGTTACTTAATATACTTGAAAAAAGTAATATTTAGCAGTCGATCTGATCAGTGGAAAAATTGTGTGCTCAAGATCGTCGATCTCATCTTGTTTTCAAAAGAAGTGTCATACTAGGTGAACTTAGATGATCATGATGCCAAAATGTCATATATTTTCTAAATAATCGAGTGGTGTAGAAAGTACGGTGGGAGGGTAGAAATGGTTCGAATTTCCACGATCTACGCCACTGGAAAAATTACAATTTACAATAAACTACTAAGAAATCTCCGGTCTGATCATTCCTAAGTATATTTCTAAGAAAAAAGAACCCTGTGATGTGTTTGATGTAATAGGAGCTAATACGAAGGAACAATTGCAAGAAATAACATTTTTCCAAATATCTTGAGAACGGCTTGGAATTTGGAGACACACTTCAAGAACTTCTGATAGGGCTTTTTTGAGGAATAGTTGCATTTTTCTATTTTTCACGTATTCACATTTCACACAAAGTTGAAAAGTTTGATTTTTACAAAAAACGTCATCATTCCAGTTCAATTGTTTTTTTTTCACAAATTTTCTCTTCCGTTTCTTGGAATAAGCAATTACTCACCATAGTACAAAGACAAAAGTCAAAAATCTCAGATAGTTTCAAAAAAAAAAAAAATGACGTAACAAAAAATTGAAAAAATTAAAATCAAAATTTTTCTTGGCTCCCCTTCTGAAAACCTTTTAAATGCTTTTAGGAGTCCACACACCAAATTTCACACTTTTGTCACAATTAGAGCAATTTTTATGAAATTTTACTTATACCGCTAGGACTATAATTCAGTGATGTAAAATACCCGGGTTTTTATACATTGTTTCGCAGCCGATCTGATCAGCCGAAAAATTGTGTGCTTTTTAAATGAAGTGTCATGCTAAGTGATCTTGGATGATCATCATAATGCCAAAATGTCATGTATTTTTCAAATAATCGAGTGGTGTAGAAAGTATGGTGAGAGGGTAGAAACGATTTGAATTTTTATGATCTACGCCACTGGAAAAATTACAATTTACAATGAACTTCTGAGAAATCTTCGGTCTGATCATTCTGAAGTATATTTTCAAGAAAAAAGAACCCTGTTATATGTTTGATGAAATAGGAGCTAATACGAAGAAACAGTCGCAAGAAATAACATATTTCCAAATATCTCGAAAACTGCTTGGAATTTTGAGAAACACTTCCATAACTTCTGATAGGGCTTGTTTTGAGGGATAATTTCCTTTTTTAATTTTTCACATATTCACAGTATTTTTTGAAAAAAATGGAAAAAATGGATTTTTACAAAAAACGCTATCATTTCAGTTCAGTTGATTTTTTTCGCAAATTTTCTCTTCTGTTTCTTGGATTAAGCAGTTACTCACCATAATACAAAAGCAAAAGTGAAAAATCTTGAATAGTTGCAAAAATGAAAAAAAAAATAAAAAAATGACGTCACAAAAAATTAAAAAATCAAAATCAAAATTTTTCTTGGCTCCCCTTCTAAAAACCTTTCAAATGCTTTAAGGAGTCCACACACCAAATTTCACACTTTTGTCACAATTAGAGCCATTTTTATGAAATTTTACTTATACCGCTAGGACAATAGACCGGAGAAGTGATGACGTCACAACATGGCAACATGGCCGGCAGTTGACATTTTCTGGAGGCCAACGTCAAACGTGACATGACCGTGGGATGCACGGCACGTGGCATGCACTTGACGTTTCTCTGTTTGTGTTTGTCATGTGTTTGTCAAATTTTTGCGAAGGTAAATAACGGAAATGGATATAACAAAAAAGATTCATATTTTGGGCTATAACAGGTGGAGGAAATCAAACTATATTGCTATAAACTAAAAACTGCTAACTATAAACTGCGATCCATTGCTCTTTGCCTCTGAGCATCTCATGAACGAGATTGTCGACGGCGATTCTCCTGCCCAGTTTTTCTTCGAGGTCTTCTCGCTGCTTTGATGGACCGTTACAATGAAAACGAGCGTGTTCCGCGTTGTCCTGACGCTGAGGCTTTTGAGGCTCCCCAGTATTTCTTTCATCCAACTTTGAACCAAGGCGTTCCACTGCCGTTGCCACTGCTCGACGAACTGCTCTGTGGCCTTGTTTCTGCTTTCTGGTTTGCTGGTGGCCCTGGTGGGCACTCCTAGGCTTGTTTCCTCTAATCGCAAGCATCAGGGCGAAGGGTGGGATACCCGAGAGCACTCGTGCTGCATCATGCGGAACCGTTCTGTAGGCACTGGTGATTCTGAGTGCAGCTTTGCGCAGCTCTCTGTTGGGCTATGTCTGGCCTTTTTGCAACCAAGTCCGCCTGTATGACGCTGGCTGTCTCTTAGGCTGGCAATTTCAGCAATGCTCACTGCCATTTTGCACTGACTTTTGTGACTTTTGTTGTGAACCTCCAGAAAATGTCATGCCAAACACAACCAAACATAGAAACGTCACGTTCATGTGATGACGTTGGCCTCCAGAAAATGTCAACCGCCGGCCATGTTGCCATGTTGTGACGTCATCACTTCTCCGGTCTATAGACCGAAGAAGTGATGACGTCACAACATGGCAACATGGCCGGCGGTTGACATTTTCTGGAGGCCGACGTCACATGAACGTGACATTTCTATGTTTGGTTGTGTTTTGTTTGGCATGACATTTTCTGGAGGTTCACAACTAAAGTCACAAAAGTCAGTGCAAAATGGCAGTGAGCAGCGCTGAAATTGCCAGCCTAAGAGACAGCCAGCGTCATACAGGCGGACTTGGTTGCAAAAAGGCCAGACATAGCCCAACTCATTGACAGAGAGCTGCGCAAAGCTGTACTCAGAACATCTGTGACTCAGAATCACCAGTGCCTACAGAACGGTTCCGCATGATGCAGCCCGAGCGCTCTCGGGTATCCCACCCTTCGCCCTGATGCTTGCAATTAGACGAAAACAAGCCTAGGAGTGCCCACCAGCAAACCAGAAAGCAGAAACAAGGCCAGTGAGCAGTTCGTCGAGCAGTGGCAACGGCAGTGAAACGCCTTGGTTCAAAGTTGGATGAAAGAAATACTGGGGAGCCTCAAAAGCCTTAGCGCCAGGACAACGCGGAACACGCTCGTTTTCATTGTAACGGTCCATCAAGGCAGCGAGAAGACCTCGAAGAAAAACTGAGCAGGAGAATCGCCGTCGACAATCTCGTTCATGAGATGCTCAGAGGCAAAGAGCAATGGATCGCAGTGCAGTTTATAGTTGGCAGTTTTCAGTTTATAGCAATATAGTTTGATTTCCTCCACCTGATATAGCCCAAAATATGAATATTTTTTGTATATATCCATTTCCGTTATTTACCTTCGCAAAAATTTGACAAACACATGACAAACACAAACAGAGAAACGTCAAGTGCATGCCACGTGCCGTGCATCCCACGGTCATGTCATGTTTGACGTTGGCCTCCAGAAAATGTCAACCGCCGGCCATGTTGCCGTGTTGTGACGTCACACTTCTTCGGTCTATAAAACAGCTAAAAAAATTGAAGCCGGTGAATTTCTTTTTTCAAATAAAAATTGGTGACTTTAACAGAGGATAACAGGCCGGTAGCCGCCTAGCGCTAAATTTAGTGAGCATGCAAAGGCAAAACGGATTGTAGAGGGCGACGTATTCCATGCACCCATATTGACAGTTAACGTGCAAACTGCAAAGGTATGGTGGTATGGTTCTTTGGAACTTTTGCAGCCTGATACACAACACGTCACTGCCAATTTTTTTCCGCGATTTTTGGCTTGTCGGCGTTTCTACTTTTCAACTCACGAAGCGACGCAAACCGCTGGTTATATGCTGAGTGCTGACAAATGAAAATGAAATTTTCATTTTGACAATTACAAAGTTGAGGTTATGTACGCTTAAAATAACACTGATGAAGTGATGAATTAGTGATGATAGCTGGGGTGCATGGTGCATGGAACACGGGCGCCATTACTTCAGGCGTTTGCCACTATAGTTCCCCATTATTTTGACACAATAAAACATTAAAGCGGCGAAAAGTGAATTGAAGCATCTTTAGAAGCTCGTATCGGGAACGCCTGAAGCCGTCGTTCCAATCAAAATGGCACAAACGAAGCACCGACCTTTTGCCCTGTTCCATCCGGGAGGGAGTGTGAATTTCCAGTTTATTTAGCAGCACCAGCTGCGTTCGCACTTGGATTTGAATTTATTTCAACTACCTATTTTTATCCAAATTTGGAAAAACCTTGAAGACCTATATCCCTGTGAATCTGTGCAAAAATTCAAGTGAGTACTTTTCCAATGAAAATTGTCTCTCTCTAATCGTAGTCTGGAGGTATGTGGTGAGATTTCCCAATACATAGTACTTTTCATTATCCAGCGCGCCATCAGCGCGCATACTCGTCTTCTGAAGTAATGGCGTCAAATACAAAATTTGCGAACAAATGCTAGAAAATGGCGTGAAAAATCGCCATAGAGTTGAAAAATACGCGCCGCAGCGAACAGGGTAATAGGCTAGAGGTTAATACACACTAGTGATTACTCATTTTTCATCAAAAAGTCCGCATTGTTCATTAAATTATGAATAACTGCGTTTTACATTGATCGGATGTGCGTACGCAACCCATAATGCAACCCCCAACAACTCTATTTTCAGTTTGACTAGCGAAAGTTGCCTAAAAACCACGATTTTAGGCAACACTCGCTACATCAGTGTACTGCGGAATGTATTTTACTCCCAGGGACTTTTCCCACACGATTCAAGAATAGCGGTCCTGTGCTCTTCAAAGTATAAAAATCAGTTTTTTTCAAAACTAAATCAGCGGTGTTATCCTTCCAAAAATCATGGAAAAACAAGTGAAAGGGGCCGTGAAACATTGTGCTCATGGGAATGGGCACAGTGATAGTCGGTATAATGCATGACAAAAATATGTATTTCTTTATCCGATTCCCAAAAACGTGCTTAAAATAGCGTATAAACTTGGTACTGGAGAAATTTGAAAAACACGCAAAGTCTTGCGAGGAATGTGACAATGTGCACGGTGGGTGAAGCTGTGTAACCGGAAAAATTTCACTCCGAAACGGGTCACCAATAAGGATAGATTCAATACATTCATACACACATTCCGCAGTACACTGATGTAGCGAATGTTGCCTAAAATCGTGGTTTTTAGGCAACTTTCGCTACAGAAGTGTAGTACGGATTATATAAAACCTCCAGGGACTTTTCTCACACGATTCAAGAATAGCGGCCCTGTGCTTTCTGCGCACGTCCATATATCGTTGATATATCCATTACAAAAATAGTTGTATACGCGCATCAAATGCCTCTCTGGCAAATTCTTCTCTGCAGAATATTCATTTGCAGTATTCATTGAGAAGTTCGTTATATTTTTTAGCGACTTTCCCAGCATGGTTGGCTTCAAAATTCAAAAAATAAAACGCACTTTCAACACGGCGGAGCAATGTAAATACAAATGGCGCGATCACTCATGGCACACTGTGCGCAGAACGTGCCGAAAACAGCTGCGCGGAATCGCGGATTCTTCATCTCTCTTTTGAGGAAACCCGTATAGCGGCCCACTTGTTCACAAACGTACGACACTCGGAGCGAACTTCAAAATGGCGAATAAATAGTTGACGTTGACAGCAGACAGCAGCGGAAAGTCACGGCCGTTGCTTGTCAAACTGAAAATAGAGTTGGTGGGGGTTGCATTATGGGTTGCGTACGCACATCCGATCAATGTAAAACGCAGTTATTTATAATTTAATGAACAATGCGGACTTTTTGATGAAAAATAAGTAATCACTAGTGTGTATTAACCTCTAGCCTATTACCCTGTTCGCTGCGGCGCGTATTTTTCAACTTTGTGGCGGTTTTTCTTGCGATTTTGTAGCATTTGTTCGCAAATTTTGTATTTGACGCCAAAATTTGGCGCTAGCGTTGGGTATACCCATAGACGGTATACCACTATAATGAAAGTTACTATTCTTCTTGTTTATACGCCTGCTGGATGGGTGAACAACCCAGCCTTTCACTCCAGTTTACTACAACTTATTCGAATTAAATCACGTTTCCAGCTTTTGGAATCGCCTGGCCGATGATCATCTCGTATCAAGACGCCATCATCCGGTTGTGTTTCTCGTTCTTCTTGTTGTTCGAGTTCGAGGATAGAGCATAGAGCTCCTGAGGGTGTTGAGATCGACTTAACCATGAGTTTGAGCCATGCATGTTTGAACACAATAAGATACAAAAATTAGTGTTAACATGAAATCAATGTATAACTTCTATATGTATATGTATTATGTATACTCGTACATGTCAACGCGGCTAAATAAAGGCTCGCACTTATACACAACCTTATTACCTCAACGCTCAACGCTATTAGCCAGGAGTATACCCCAGGAGCTAGGTTTTCTGAATTGCTCCTTATAAGGCCGAAAAGCGGCAACAAGCCGCTGGCAAACCTGCTCAGTGTGATACAGCGCAAGCCGGCACCCGCGTGCTGGCAAGTAATCAAGTATTATATGTGGTGCTGGCAACTGGTGCGGCGAAGAGCACCGTAATAGGCACTCTGCGGATTTGCTTCAGCGCCAAAAGTTGCGGTCTTTTCGTACTTTTCTCACAGGAAGTTATCTATTTCCATAACAACAATGCCATTTCAATAATCATACCACCTGCAAATGTCAATTTCAACAATTCATAAACTTCAATTTTGACAATTTTCCTCACACACATGTTCGCGACTGCCGCATGAGGGTGCTGAAACGGGCGGGATTTTCAAAATGTGCAGAGCGCCTATAGCATAACTGTCACTCTCTATTTGTGCAAAATATCTTCCGATTCATCAGATGATGAAGTATGTGTGTGTATATTTATTGAGGGACACCAGTGATATGAAAAAGAAGTGCGAGCGCGCCCTTTTTTTTCAGGAAAAAAGGCGTGATTATCTTTTTTGAGTAGTAGTGGGAGCGGTACGCAAAAGCATACCGCATTTTGAAGTGCAGTAACGAGATTTTGCATGGGCGTACTTTATACCAAGACAAGCGATTTGACCCGCAGCACTCGATATTTCGTCCCTTAGGGGGCCAATGTAGTAGTAAAGACTTAAGAAAGAGACTAGTTAGGTTCACCAAGAAATAAAGGAAACGGGTATAGGTACTTACCGCATAGATCAAAGCCTCGATCAAAGCAGTCAAAGGCAAAAAAAGGGCACAGGAAGAAATAAAACTACGGTCGGCGGTTTGACGTTGTCAGTCAGACTCAGATTTGAGATGATACGATTTCAAAGTTTGAAGCGGCACGTTGAATCGTTGCCAACCCAACGAGGAAAAAAAGCCCCTCTATGTTCTATATCTAATATATTTGTGACGTCACAAATATATTTTTTAAACACGCACTGCGGCCACAATTTTGGGAATTTAGGAAAAAGACAAAATACGGGTACATTATTTTTCACCATACTATCGATTAAGCCAATAAAAAAAAATTAGGCAAGTACCCCATTGATGAAAATATTTTCAATAGACCCGTAAGCTTCACTTATGACATACATGACGATACTCAATGATCGTCATGTGGAACTTCTTGCATCTTGAAAATTTGGAGGGCCCCCATTGGTCCCCTAAGGGACAAAATATGGAGTGCTGCGGGTCAAATCGCTTATCTTGGTATAAAGTATGCAGTATGCCCATACCAAATCTCGTTACTGCACTCCAAAATGCAGTATCGATGTGTTTTTAGGTGTGCACCGCTTGCACTATAGGTATTGTGACAGCTTTAGTTTCACCTACCCCACCTACCCCCCATTTCATCGGTCCCATCGGAAAAAAGTCCACGACTCATTTATCCCCGAGTTCTACCACCGCGAAGACATCCACTGCTGAAACGATCCACCGGCAAAAGGTCCACAACGCATTTGTCGCAGGAACATTAAGATTAAAAAGGGGAAAAGAAACTCAAAACGCTCGAGACGAAACTTTACTGTTCCACGCTATTCGCATCGGTACTTTATTGACAAAATAATGAAATTTCCGAAGGGGGGCCTGCTCCGTCCAACTGGGCAACGGGGCACTGTAATGACACAAATTGACAAACACTGCGTCGCCCAACAAACGGAAACGAAGGAAGGAGGCAAAAAAGGTACTCACATGAGGCCAAAATGAACAGCGCCCGAAGCGAGGTGGCCTCGAGCTTCCAATGTGGAGTTTGGTCGAAGACGACGACGCAAAAACCTTTCTTGAGGCCTTCAAGGCACCGCTGTGCGGGGAGCACGCCGTCTGTTTACGAATTTCGTATACGAAGCTCGATACGAACTTACGAAGCTTGCGTATTTTCTATTGTATAAACTTGCGCATTTTCGTTCGTCTTCGCAATCGGAAACGATCGTAAAAAGTCGTGCCCGTGGATGAAGGCCGCCATATTGCTAAAATTTCAGCGACGAAGAGGGAAGATGCAGATATATTATGCTAGACAAAGACAAGAAAGACCGACACTTTCCGCAAAACCCAAGGTTTTCGTATTCGCACGGAGCTTGCGGGCTGTGCATAGGCACGGCTGTGGGTAGGATACGCAAGGGGCTGGTCGATTTCTACGAAAAAAGGAAGTGGCGTGCTCGCAAAATTCGGATACGAAAACGAACTTCGTAACCGCTTGAACGCATGCTCTGCACGGGGCAGAAGACGCAAGGGATTGGGCGATATTCACTATTTACGAAACATGAAAGTAGCGTGCTAGCAAAATTCGTATACGAACACGAATTTCGTAACCGATTGACGGCGTGCTCCCACCACTGAATTCTGACGTGGTGCGGAATGCGGCTGCTAGGTGCTGCGGAGCGTCTCGACACAATCTCTCACCGATTCGGCGAACAGCTAACAGTATCGGGAGACTGGCACTATCGACAGCAGCGAAAATGGCAACGGAAAAATGGCTATTTTTCAAGACCTCGTCGTGCACTCGCCGTTGTCGACCACCATCTTGCTTGAGCTTTTCTTTGCTTGCGGAAACGGAACTTAACTTGCGGCACACCGCACAAGCTCTCGCGCTGGGAGCGTTTTTCCCTCTCAAAGCGCTGCGGGCCTCCTGAAGGTCAAACAGAGGAGAGGGACACGGAAAGCAAGGATGTATTGTTGGTTGCCTACAGTGTTTGTCAATAAGTGTCATAAATTCAAGAGTGAACGCGCGGCCGGAACAGCATTTATCCCCGAGTTCTGCTACTGCGAAGACATATCCACTGCTAAAACGATCCACCGGAAAAAGGTCCACAACGCATTTATCCTCGAGTTCTGACACCGCGAAGATATCCGCACTGCTAAAACGTCCCATCGAAAAAAAGTCCACGGCTCATTTATCCCCGAGCTTTACCACCGCAAAGACATCCACTGCTAAAACGATCCACCGGAAAAAGGTCCACCACGCATTTATCCACTATCAGGTGACCTCGCCCATGGACATATTGCAAAACTAGATGAAGTTGGATATATGCGTTTGAAATCAGATAGCCTATACCTCTTTGTATCTACAAACTTTTCACTGATCACTGGGAAACGAGCAATTGTCGAGTAATATTTTGGTCAAGAAATAAACTGCTGCTGCTAGACCATCTACTAGTTTTGAAATGTCTATGGGTGTAGGCGGCATATGACAGTGGCTGAATGAGCGGTGGACTTTTTTCCGGGGGGACATTTGAGCCGTGTGGGATGATTTATCGGTCTGAAGACTCGGGGATAAATGCGTGGTGGACCTATTTTTCCGGTGGACCGTTCGTTTGAGTAGTGCGAATGTCTTTGGGTGTCAAAATTCGGGGATAAATGCATGGTGGATTTTTTCCGGTGGATCGTTTTAGCATTGTTTTAGCATCATCGGATGTCTTCGCGGTGGGAGAACTCGGGGATGAATGAGTCGTGGACTTTTTTCCGGTGGGAGGTTTGAGCTATGGTGGACTGATTTCGCTGTGGACATCTGAGTGGGGCTCCCCTCTTACGCAAAATTTCTTTTGAAAAACCTTCTTGGCCACTGTCCATTCCTACTTTTGGAATGATCGAAATCGAGGTCCCCTTCATGATGACACGGTCGTCGAAAAATTCTTTATCCGGAAAATTGAAGGGGCCAGGCCCCCCCAAGACTGAGATTGGATGCCCCCCGGTTCCGCCGCCCCTGCATGCAACGACGCCACTGATTTTTTTCAACAGAAACAAAACGAAATAAAATGAAGAACGTTTTGCCCATGTTTTGCCAAAGCCTAGGTAGACCAAGGATAGGTAGACTCACAGGTAAACTACCTACTACCTCGGTATCCAACGAATATTACCGGCAATTATCGAATGCTTAATTTAAACGTCAAAATGATCGCTGACGCGCAAGAAAAGAAAAATGAAGGTTCAGGTCTTGGGTTCATAATTCTTCGAACACCAATTTTTTACACATGAAAGGGTTCCAGCCCCTTCGCCATCTGATAAAGTTGTAATATGGCTCGGACTCGGAATGATAGCAACCGAGGCACCAAGCCAAGCTCCTAAAGAATGATGGGCGCGGTAAAGCGCGCGGTTTTGACCGTTTTCCAGGGAATTTATGCAAAATGGTTGGCAGTCGTGTTCAGCCGTGTTGTGAGAAGCTAGTGACAGAACTTATTATTAACATTTATATTTCCCTTTATTCCCTTTTAAATTAATGAGTTCGTTGTGTTGATAGTGTTGTTTTGATAGTTATGTAGCAAAATAACGAGTTTACGTTGTGTTTTAAAAGTTACCGCACTGGTGTTGCTTATCGAACTGACTGGGAGGATCAGTACTACGCCATATTTATTGTGCTGGATAAAATAAAGTTGATCGAATATTCAGGCTTTAGAGGACGGATCATGTGGAATTTTCTCATCAAAAATTGCAGCTAATAGCTCAACATGGTACGTACATCGACATCCGTGCTTATTATTACCGTTAATTTGACATTTGTGGACATAACCCTAATGTGGTGTAATCTATTTCAGACTCAAAAATCTTCACTTTACATTTGGTAGGTCAAGTGGGGAATCGGGTGTTCTTGCAGTTCCTTATCGGGCGTCGGTTTGCAATGGACCGGAAAATGATCACTAAAAGTGTGGGAGATGTCATTGATCTATCCATCGATGATGATGAGGATGATCTGTCCCATGTTATCGGTGGCGAGCCTGATGGGGTTGATGTCATCAACATAGGTAAGCTGTCAATGTATTATTATACTGTTTTGGCTACCATAAAGCGCGTACATTTCAGACGATAACGATGAAATCAGTGAATGGGATGCCGAAGTTCGTAAAAATTTCTCCCACATTGCTGATGGTTTGGATGATGAACACCTGCTATGGGAATTCATGGACAAATACTTGAGGTATGTGATCAAGACGTGCCATCTTCGTTTTATTGACCTTGTTTGTTCAGGGAACTGGAAGACATGAGTGGGTGTTACGAAGACAGTGAAGATCTACGACAGAAGGTACAGAATCATGTTGAGTTCTTACATTCGTTTTTCCTGGAACTGGAGTGCCGCTCCGAAAACAGCTATTTGGAAACAATGGAGAATATACTGACGGAGTACATGAAATTAGAGTTGAATGTGATCCGGAAAGTGGTGAAGGTAAACAAGAAGACAAAAAACCAAATCAAAGCTACGGCCCAGAGGATCATTCGTATGTTGGCAGTGATTTTACTGAATCAGAACAGCCACATGCTGCATGTGCTCATCAAACAAAGTGACAATTATGACGCGTCGGGGTCCTGCAGGGAAGTTCTTGGCCTGATTTATAGGTGAGACCATTTTCATTCATCTAGATTTAAGAGTGGAATTGAGCATATTTACTATATTCAATATAACGCGGCAGCAGTAATGAAAAATTTACTGCTGTCGTCAACCTTTCTGTCAAGTGAACAACCCAGTCGCTATAAATAATTGGGTATCTGCGTTCTGTGTGAACAAAGGGTAATAAGGCAGTTGTCTAAGGGCTAAATTTCAACTCCGATTTGCAACCCGCGGTAAGCTGCGTCACCGGCTCATGCCATCGATATGCTCTGGCCTTTGGCTGAAAGGAATCACGTGACTCTACTTGCGCCGCTGCACAGGTTGCAAGTTGGACTTGAAATTCAGCCCTAAGGCGTGATGCTTACCCCATCACCTCGGGCCTCCAGGGGTCCGCAACAACCGGGTAGTGAACACAAAGAACGGAAGCTCCATCCTTCTGCTTTGTAGGCCAAGTCCCTTAATAGGATGTAGATCCACACTATTATTATTATTAATATTCAATGTATACAATTATTAAAACAACAATGTACCGCCAGGTTCACTGCAATCAATTTGTTGAGTGTCCTATATACTCAGGATGCTTCACTTATTAATATTTCATACAATGAAGGAAAACAATATGTTTCACAGTTTGATACTTGTGTCTATAATTATACGTTGTTTCAGAAATATTGCTATCCCAGTAGGTCATGAAAATCTAAATGCAGCTTTAGATTTAGTTACAAAAAACGTCAAATCAAAAGTGTAAATATCATACAAAACTTCATTATTTATTTTCAGGTTATAAGTCAGATCTTTCACTCCTTTCAGTCAGAAAGTATTTCTTCAGTTTTTTATCGAGTATCACGTGCGGCACCCCATTCAAGGTGCACTTGAAGAAAGATACATGCAGTTTTGATGTCGAACCGTCTCTGTTTCCAGTCTCAGGACTAAAAAAAAATAGGCACCCGGGGAGTCAGCAGATTTCGTTCTTGCCACAGTCTCAATCAACATTGTGCACATATTACACAGGTAAATAGTTAAGCAGTAAAGCAAACTCCATGGCCTTGAGAGGGATCAGATATCAAGGAAGATCTGCTTCTGAAGCCGAGTTACGCTGTTCGACTTCAACTGAGCCCTTTAGTGAAGACAGAAGCACGAAATCTGGTAGGATATGGCACAACAGACTGTACTGTACCTACTCTTTTGATTGAGAACGGGCGCCTGGCTGATTTTTCTCTTGACTGGGCTCAGGGATCCACGGCCACTTTTTAGTTGTAAGTAGTGACAAATCTGGCTTCTTTTTGCCAGTATGCGTTTGACCGTGCAGTACGTTCCTAAAGATCAAAGCAATGCTGGCAGCTGCATTGTTGGAATCTCTGAAGAATTCTTTGTAACAGCGTCAAAGTGTTTCACGTTCTCTCGCAGATAAACAAACTGGATCCCCACACATGGCGTGAAAACTATCAGGTTATCAAAACCAATGAAGGAACAACACAACAGTAACAGTAGGTATAACGTAACAGGAACAACAGTAACTGTATAAGTAACACGTACAGATTCTTGAAACTAGCTTCGATAGGTGCTTATTACGATTTTCTTTCCAAAAGCTATCTAGGTGGACAGAAACATGACAGTTTGGACGACAGTAAAAAACTTCGCGTTGATTTTGATTGACATGTCACACTGACTTGGAACTAAAACAATAAACGTTTTAGAACTAGACAAAGCTAAAGCGACTTTTACCATATACTTCCAGTGCCTACTGAGATAGCAATCAATCTGAAACAACGTATATGTTTCTCTCAACGACACATGTCACACCAATATAGGTATCACAATATATTTGGTATGTATCCGACTATCCGCACAGAATTAGCGAGTTGGGTACGGGCGCTGATGCTGGAAAAAAAAGCATTCTGATTCTCAAAGCTGTATTATAGCTGTATTAGACTGTAATAATCTGCCAAAATAGTGTAAAAAAAATGAACTTGATTGTTTAATTAACAGATTGTTCAAGAAATTGTACAAGAAATTGTGTAGTGTAATACAGCTTTAATACAGCTATTAGATATTTATTTAATTCCGTCGAACTGTTTTCTCGAGCGCAGTAATCGCATACCGGGATCTCGCATTAGTGCAAGCGGTAGATACAGGGTGTTTCAGTGATGGTGTTACAAAACTTGAGAGGTAGACTTCCCATCAAATACCATGTCTATAAATATTTAACATGGTGTCATAAAGGTAGAGTTTGACCACAAAGTTTACAGTAGTCATTCTACTACCATTATGGTGAGGAATATTACTGGGGTTTGTACTCATATTAATTATTATTTTTATCGTAATCGTTCCATAGATACATAACGCGCAAAGTAGGTAATACATTATCAAAAATTTAAGTTTTGCAGTCTAGGATTTGAAATCTACTAACGCCAACATACCTTCCTTAGGCCAGGCAGTATGTCGGTGAAATCGCTACAATCTGGAAAAAACTCCGACCAAAGCTTTTATGGTGGCAAACTCTTCGTAAGGTCAGTAGTTATCTACCACTGAGTTTCCGCCCAAAAACGAGTTGTGCTGATTCCTCCACATCTGCGCGAAGGTAAAGGATGCCTCAAAAGTGCAAAAAGACCTGGTAAGCCTCCGTACTTTTTCGCTATATTTGCCTAAATGCAAACATACAACTCTTATGCAAACATTGGAAGCATCTGTCATCATCTCTGTGCCAGTCTTACTGTTGAAAAAAAAGATTTCTTGGTGCGGGTCAGATAAATGACATTTAATCGTTTTTTCACACAAGAAAACGATAAAGCAACATGTATTTTGTATGTTATCCAATAATTCGTATCCATTTCACCCATTTATGGCATTAAAATTTCAATAACAGCATTTTGGAAGATGTTGCCAGCAAAAAAGTGAATAATTTTTACCCGCCTGTTCAGCAGCAAGTTTTTCAATTCTACCAAACACCGTTTGCGAAAATTTCATAAGGAATGAAAAGCTCAAACTCTTCTCTAACGATATCATGCCTGGCTCAACCGCGGCACGGACTTGAAAGTCTAAAAAACTGATTTCTTTCCGAGAGGTCCTGTTTCACCCGCGTGCGGCCGTGCCTACTTGACATAGACCGGACTGATTACACAAGCTTGGAAATGTACTCTTTTTCAGCTTTAAAACGCGACCATCATTATTAAGACTTTGTACATTGATTTATGAAGAAATTATATATTATTTTATCATTAATAGTCGTGTTTTAAAGCTGGAAAAGAGTACATTTCCAAGCTTGTGTAATCAGTCCGGTCTATGTCAAGTAGGCACGGCCGCACACGGGTAAAATAGAACAGCTCAAAAAGAAATCAGTTTCCTACACTTTTAAAAAGCGTGCCGCGGTTAAGCCAGATATAATATCATCAGAAAACAGTTCCAGCTTGTCATTCCCTATAAAATTTTCGAGAACGGTGTTTGGTAAAATTGAAAAAACTGCTGCTGAACAGGCGGGTAAAAATTATTCACTTCTTAGCGGGCAACATCTTCAAAAATGCTGTTATTGAAATTTTAACGCCATGAATGGGTTCAGTAAGTACAAGTTATTAGAAAACATCCAAAGTACATGTTGCTCCATCGTTTTCTTGTGTGGAAAAACAATTAAATGTGATTTATCTGACCCGCACAAAGAAATCTTTTTTTTTAACGGTAAGACTGGCACAGAGATGATGACAAATGCTTCCAATGTTTGCGTTAGAATTGTACGTTTGCATTGAGGCAAATAAAATTAAAAAGTACGGGGGTTTAACAGGTCTTTTTGCACCTTCAAGACATCCTTTACCTTTGGGCAGATGTGGAGGAATCAGCACAACTCGTTTTTGGGCGGAAACTCAGTGGTAGATACCTACTGACCTTACGAAGAGTTTGCCACCATAAAAGCTTTGGTCGGAATTTTTTCTATCCAGAATGACCTACCGCCTGGCCTACCTCGCGACCACGGTTAGTCGGTGTATGTGTGGAGAGGAAACGTTCATTTCTGTTTTCCGCATGAGTCGCATTCGCATGACGGTGATATAATTTCAAAATATGGGGAACAAGAACGAATTACAAAATTCTGTTCCTGAACACGTCGAAATGGTAAATATCTCTGAATTATCGGGGAATAGACTACACAACAGCACACAGGGCAAAATTATTAATTATTAAGTTATGATCCGGGGGTCGTATCGAATTGGAGTTTTTGTCAAAAGAAAGTTCAAATTCTTTTCTAAATATAACCCCGCACATGTGGTATTTCCATGAGAATATGTACTTCTACTTCTCCGCATGTCCTAATTTCTTACATTCAAATTAGTCGTCGCGGTACGGGCCTAAAATCGTCCAAGTTCTGCACTTCTAACGATTTCGATTATTTTCGGCACAGATGATCATTGGACCTATTCAAGCGTTTTGACCCGCAGCACCACCAAATTTGCCCCTCAGGAACGGAGGGGTGGGGGTATCTTCGGAATTTGAAGCTCCAGGTCTGGTATGGTCCAATGAAGACCCACAAAGGCAAGTGAGTAGTCATTTCCGAATGATTTTCATCCGCTGATGTCGATTCTCACGTGAAAAATGAGTTGCGCAGTCATTTGACAAAGATAATTGGTAATAATAAGAGATAAAGATGAAATCAAGTGGTCATTTACTGAACTCTGTAGGAACTTGTTTTTTTGTGATAAATACATGAAACTTGGTAGGGCTGTTCATTATTACTTACTTTCCAAATATGGAGGGAGCACCACGCGTTCCGACGCATGACGTCGCGACGCAATGTCAAAAAACATGGTGGTCGTCATTTCCAAAATAGTCGATATATTATCATAGTTTATTTGATTTCTTTCATCAAACCATATGCTTTCGAGATTCAATAACATATTTCTGTCGACTTGGGGAAACGGTGGGCTACCAGTGGTGAGTCAGGTGTCTGCTAGAGGGAGCTGTGAGGTTTCTTTACCCCCAAATTTTCACGGTCGACATCTTCGGATAAAATTATTTTTAAGTTTGTCCATACGAAGAATTATGTCATCTGGTCAACATTCTCCATGTTTCGTCCTTCTAAGGACTCCTCAGTATGGTTTATACAGATTTCGCAACCGCGCGAGATCATTCAGACTACCTGGTAAAGTAACCGATTCTGGAATACCGTTTTGTTTGAAATGGGTAAAAAAGGAGTGAATGCAATTTCTGTGATTCTAGTGTTAGGGTATGAATAAAGTCTCGGATATGAATAAAGTAAATACGTCTGAAAAAAGCACCAATATCAAAAACTTGAATTCTTGAATTCGATTCCCGGCACAGTGCTTTGTGCTATAGAAACAAAGTTTCTCAGCTTGTGATATTTGGGAATCAAATTCAGCAAACTCCTATGACATAAGAAATGCCGATAAGGATAAAAACAACAAATAAACAAACAATAATGGTTAAATCATTTGATACGGTCTCATACAAAGCGATTTCTTTTTTTTCAGTACGGTGGCATCGATATTAACAGGCGATTAATCGTTATAATAATTTATAGTAGAGTTTGGAAGAATTCTGTAACCGAGTATGTACCTAATATGGTACAACATTAAAGATCACTTTTTTCCAGTAATCAAAAGTACCTTTCTGAGTGCCTTTCATTTGATCGCTAGATCTGTATAAACATACTGAGGAGTCCCTAGAAGGACGAAACACGAGAAATGTTAACCAGATAACATATTCGTATGCACAGACTTCAAAATAGTTAGTTTTATCCTCGGTTTTATCCGAAGATGTTGACCGCGGAAATTTGGGGGTGAAGAAACTTCACAGTTCCCCTTACAGGCACCTGGTTTACCACTGGTAGCGTAGCACACCGTTTCCCCAAATCGACAGAAATACGTTATTTTATTGAATCCTGAAAGCATATGGCTTGATGGAAGAAATCAAAGAAATTATAATATTCCTATCGACTGTTCTGGAAATGGCGACCACTGTTTTTTGATATTCCGTCGCGAGTTCCGTCGCGACGTCATGCGTCGGAACGCGTGGTGCTCCCTCCATATTTGGGAAGCAAGTAATAATGAACAGTCACACCAAGTTTCATGTATTTATCACAAAAAACAAGTTCCCACAGAGCTCAATAGATGACCACTTGATTTCATCTTTATCTCTTATTATTACCAATTATCTTTGTCAAATGATTGCGCAACTCATTTTTCACGTCAGAATCGACATCAGCGGATGAAAATCATTCGAAAATGACTACTCACTTGCCTTTGTGGGTCTTCATTGGACCATACTAGACCTGGAGCTTCAAATTCTGAAGATACCCCCACCCCTCCATTCCTGAGGGGCAAATTTGGTGGTGCTGCGGGTCAAAACGCTTGAATAGGTCCAATGATCATCTGTGCCGAAAATAATCGAAATCGTTAGAAGTGCAGAATAATTTGGTGTACCGCTACGACTAAATGTGAAATTCAGCAATTAATCCGCGACGCCGCCGTACACTCAAATGTTATTATTGTAATTGTTTATACAATACAATACAGCTTTATTGGTGATTTTGTACATGGAATATCTTTCACGGTACATTCACAGGTCATACTTCAACAAACAACAATTCACTAATATACAATTAACTATACATTTAAAATTCATAACTCAAAAACTCTTCGTATGAATAGAAGGAATTTGATATTAAAATGTCCTTTATCTGGACTTTGAAGGATTCTGGTGATAGAGATTTCAATGCAACTGGCAATGCATTGTAAAATTTCAGAGCCAAATAATTTGTAGATTTCTGAGTTCTACTCAATCTTAAAAAATCCTGACGGAAGTTATGACGATTTCTAGTCTCATACCCATGCAGGTCACTGTGGCGTTCAAACTTTGAAATGTTGAGCCTGACGTAAATTAAGCACTCATAGATAAACATACAGGGAAAAGTCATGATTCCGTGAATAGCGAACGAATCCCTGCAGTCCTCCCGATAACCCTTACCGTCCAAGACTCGAACAGCCCTTCTCTGGAGCCGAAAAATCCTACTCCAAGACGAAGCCCCTCCCCAGGCAAGCAAGGCATAAGACATAATGGAGTGGCACAGAGCAAAATATGCCACCCTCTGAGTGGACAGGGACACCTCCAGGCTCAGCAGTCGCAGTAAGTAAATACTGCTACTCAGCTTACATGAAAGAGCATCGATGTGTTTGTCCCACCTCAATGAAGGGTCCAGGTTGACTCCCAAAAACCGAACAAAGTCCGGATTTTCGAAGCCACCAGTGTCTCTTAAGGAGAATATGACTGTAGACGTCTTAGAATGGTTCAGACTGAGCAGGTGAGATGAAAACCACTGCTCAGCCTCCGAAAGCGCAGCGCGCCCCACCTCCAAAACTCGGTCGACGCACTCTCCAGAATTCACCAGCGTGGTGTCGTCAGCGAACATAATGACGTCAGCAGAGGCAACATGCAGTGGAAGGTCATTTACATAGATCAAAAAAAGCAATGGGCCTAAGATTGACCCCTGAGGAACACCCGTTGTTATCGGCATCTCATCTGAGACTGCACCACCGCATCTCACCCTCTGCCGCCTTATCGTTATTTCGGCAAGCTTTTTCTTGGTTCGTGTACCAAGACCATGAGTTACTTATATTTGAGTTGAAATTTTCTTGTCAAGCATTCCGTCCCGTTCAGAGAAGATTCCAAGCGCCAGCAAACAACGAATAATCATTTGTGGCCGAGCCGCAGCTTCGGAGTCATTTTCAAAAATTCATAAGTTTTGACCCGTGCCCCGCACCGATTTGGAATTTTGGTTAAAATGAAGTTCAAATCCTCCTCTAAATATAACTCCACATATGTATTTTTGTAAAATGATAAGAACGGGTAGTTGTTCGCATGTGATAACTTTCGAGATCAGGCCGGCTTCTGAAATGCAGCATTCAACGGCGATGCCGCGTCACACTAAATTGTTTTTATTGTCATTGTTTATCATTATTTCGTCAAGATTTTTCTTGGTTCGGGATACAAGGTCATGAGCTACCCATTGGAGTGAAATTTTTCCGCAAAAACCTTTCCGTCTAGGACTAGATGCTGCGACGGACGGACGGACGGACAAAGCGAGGACAAAAGCACCTTTCCGTTTGGAGAAGTGCGCTAAAAAAACGGCTCTGCTGGATTGTTGGTTGCCTAATACATACCACTTTCGTGTGAAAATGAATGTGCTCCACAAAGTACCACTAAATTGAAAAGCAAATAGAAAAATTACACGCGTCAATTACCCGTTTTTCGCGACCTTCTTCCCGTTTTCTATGTTTATTCCTTTTTTTTAAACGTACTTCAACTCCTTTTGCGCGATACTTCCCATGTATTGTTATCATTTTTTTGCGCTCTTCCGCTATCTTTTTAGCGCACTTCTCCAAACGGGAAGGCGCTTTTGTCCTCGCTTTGTCCGTCCGTCCGTCCGTCCGTCCGTCCGTCCGTCCGTCCGCCACAGCATCTAGTCCTAGACGAAAAAGTTTTTGCGAAAAATTTTTACTCCATTGGGTAGCTCATGACCTTGTATCCCGAACCAAGAAAAA
Organism: Anaspis maculata; assembly: GCA_949128115.1. Classification (NCBI taxonomy): domain Eukaryota; kingdom Metazoa; phylum Arthropoda; class Insecta; order Coleoptera; family Scraptiidae; genus Anaspis; species Anaspis maculata. Next base: position 46,314,313 of record OX421963.1, read on the forward strand.
TCTCGACGAAATAATAATAAACAATGACAATAATAACAATTTAGTGTGACGCCGCATCGCCGTTGAATGCTGCATTTCAGAAGCCGGCCTGATCTCGAAAGTTATCACATGCGAGGAAGTACCCGATCTTATCATTTTACCATAATACATATGCGGAGTTATATTTAGAGGATGATTTGAACTTCATTTTAATGAAAATTTCACATCGGTGCGAGGTGCAGGCCAATAGTTATTAATTTTTGAAAATGACTCCGAAACTACGGCTCGGCCGCAAATGATTTATTCGTTGCTTGCTGGTGCTTGATATCCTTTCCTCCGAACAAAACGAAATTCAATACAGAAAATATTTCAACTCGAATGGGTAGCTCATGGCCTTGGTACGCGAATCAAGAAAAATTTTGCCGAAATAATCATGAACAATTACAAAAATAACATTTTGGTGTAGGGCGGCTTCGCCGATCAAGTGCTGGATTTCGCGGTGAGATGTAGAAAGTTGCGATATGCAGGCAACTACAATTTCTTAATGAAATACATCACATCATCAACATCAAATCAGTTTCCTACACTTTTAAAAAGCGTGCCGCGGTTAAGCCAGATATAATATCATCAGAAAACAGTTCCAGCTTGTCATTCCCTATAAAATTTTCGAGAACGGTGTTTGGTAAAATTGAAAAAACTGCTGCTGAACAGGCGGGTAAAAATTATTCACTTCTTAGCGGGCAACATCTTCAAAAATGCTGTTATTGAAATTTTAACGCCATGAATGGGTTCAGTAAGTACAAGTTATTAGAAAACATCCAAAGTACATGTTGCTCCATCGTTTTCTTGTGTGGAAAAACAATTAAATGTGATTTATCTGACCCGCACAAAGAAATCTTTTTTTTTAACGGTAAGACTGGCACAGAGATGATGACAAATGCTTCCAATGTTTGCGTTAGAATTGTACGTTTGCATTGAGGCAAATAAAATTAAAAAGTACGGGGGTTTAACAGGTCTTTTTGCACCTTCAAGACATCCTTTACCTTTGGGCAGATGTGGAGGAATCAGCACAACTCGTTTTTGGGCGGAAACTCAGTGGTAGATACCTACTGACCTTACGAAGAGTTTGCCACCATAAAAGCTTTGGTCGGAATTTTTTCTATCCAGAATGACCTACCGCCTGGCCTACCTCGCGACCACGGTTAGTCGGTGTATGTGTGGAGAGGAAACGTTCATTTCTGTTTTCCGCATGAGTCGCATTCGCATGACGGTGATATAATTTCAAAATATGGGGAACAAGAACGAATTACAAAATTCTGTTCCTGAACACGTCGAAATGGTAAATATCTCTGAATTATCGGGGAATAGACTACACAACAGCACACAGGGCAAAATTATTAATTATTAAGTTATGATCCGGGGGTCGTATCGAATTGGAGTTTTTGTCAAAAGAAAGTTCAAATTCTTTTCTAAATATAACCCCGCACATGTGGTATTTCCATGAGAATATGTACTTCTACTTCTCCGCATGTCCTAATTTCTTACATTCAAATTAGTCGTCGCGGTACGGGCCTAAAATCGTCCAAGTTCTGCACTTCTAACGATTTCGATTATTTTCGGCACAGATGATCATTGGACCTATTCAAGCGTTTTGACCCGCAGCACCACCAAATTTGCCCCTCAGGAACGGAGGGGTGGGGGTATGTTCGGAATTTGAAGCTCCAGGTCTGGTATGGTCCAATGAAGACCCACAAAGGCAAGTGAGTAGTCATTTCCGAATGATTTTCATCCGCTGATGTCGATTCTCACGTGAAAAATGAGTTGCGCAGTCATTTGACAAAGATAATTGGTAATAATAAGAGATAAAGATGAAATCAAGTGGTCATTTACTGAACTCTGTAGGAACTTGTTTTTTTGTGATAAATACATGAAACTTGGTAGGGCTGTTCATTATTACTTACTTTCCAAATATGGAGGGAGCACCACGCGTTCCGACGCATGACGTCGCGACGCAATGTCAAAAAACATGGTGGTCGTCATTTCCAAAATAGTCGATATATTATCATAGTTTATTTGATTTCTTTCATCAAACCATATGCTTTCGAGATTCAATAACATATTTCTGTCGACTTGGGGAAACGGTGGGCTACCAGTGGTGAGTCAGGTGTCTGCTAGAGGGAGCTGTGAGGTTTCTTTACCCCCAAATTTTCACGGTCGACATCTTCGGATAAAATTATTTTTAAGTTTGTCCATACGAAGAATTATGTCATCTGGTCAACATTCTCCATGTTTCGTCCTTCTAAGGACTCCTCAGTATGGTTTATACAGATTTCGCAACCGCGCGAGATCATTCAGACTACCTGGTAAAGTAACCGATTCTGGAATACCGTTTTGTTTGAAATGGGTAAAAAAGGAGTGAATGCAATTTCTGTGATTCTAGTGTTAGGGTATGAATAAAGTCTCGGATATGAATAAAGTAAATACGTCTGAAAAAAGCACCAATATCAAAAACTTGAATTCTTGAATTCGATTCCCGGCACAGTGCTTTGTGCTATAGAAACAAAGTTTCTCAGCTTGTGATATTTGGGAATCAAATTCAGCAAACTCCTATGACATAAGAAATGCCGATAAGGATAAAAACAACAAATAAACAAACAATAATGGTTAAATCATTTGATACGGTCTCATACAAAGCGATTTCTTTTTTTTCAGTACGGTGGCATCGATATTAACAGGCGATTAATCGTTATAATAATTTATAGTAGAGTTTGGAAGAATTCTGTAACCGAGTATGTACCTAATATGGTACAACATTAAAGATCACTTTTTTCCAGTAATCAAAAGTACCTTTCTGAGTGCCTTTCATTTGATCGCTAGATCTGTATAAACATACTGAGGAGTCCCTAGAAGGACGAAACACGAGAAATGTTAACCAGATAACATATTCGTATGCACAGACTTCAAAATAGTTAGTTTTATCCTCGGTTTTATCCGAAGATGTTGACCGCGGAAATTTGGGGGTGAAGAAACTTCACAGTTCCCCTTACAGGCACCTGGTTTACCACTGGTAGCGTAGCACACCGTTTCCCCAAATCGACAGAAATACGTTATTTTATTGAATCCTGAAAGCATATGGCTTGATGGAAGAAATCAAAGAAATTATAATATTCCTATCGACTGTTCTGGAAATGGCGACCACTGTTTTTTGATATTCCGTCGCGAGTTCCGTCGCGACGTCATGCGTCGGAACGCGTGGTGCTCCCTCCATATTTGGGAAGCAAGTAATAATGAACAGTCACACCAAGTTTCATGTATTTATCACAAAAAACAAGTTCCCACAGAGCTCAATAGATGACCACTTGATTTCATCTTTATCTCTTATTATTACCAATTATCTTTGTCAAATGATTGCGCAACTCATTTTTCACGTCAGAATCGACATCAGCGGATGAAAATCATTCGAAAATGACTACTCACTTGCCTTTGTGGGTCTTCATTGGACCATACTAGACCTGGAGCTTCAAATTCTGAAGATACCCCCACCCCTCCATTCCTGAGGGGCAAATTTGGTGGTGCTGCGGGTCAAAACGCTTGAATAGGTCCAATGATCATCTGTGCCGAAAATAATCGAAATCGTTAGAAGTGCAGAATAATTTGGTGTACCGCTACGACTAAATGTGAAATTCAGCAATTAATCCGCGACGCCGCCGTACACTCAAATGTTATTATTGTAATTGTTTATACAATACAATACAGCTTTATTGGTGATTTTGTACATGGAATATCTTTCACGGTACATTCACAGGTCATACTTCAACAAACAACAATTCACTAATATACAATTAACTATACATTTAAAATTCATAACTCAAAAACTCTTCGTATGAATAGAAGGAATTTGATATTAAAATGTCCTTTATCTGGACTTTGAAGGATTCTGGTGATAGAGATTTCAATGCAACTGGCAATGCATTGTAAAATTTCAGAGCCAAATAATTTGTAGATTTCTGAGTTCTACTCAATCTTAAAAAATCCTGACGGAAGTTATGACGATTTCTAGTCTCATACCCATGCAGGTCACTGTGGCGTTCAAACTTTGAAATGTTGAGCCTGACGTAAATTAAGCACTCATAGATAAACATACAGGGAAAAGTCATGATTCCGTGAATAGCGAACGAATCCCTGCAGTCCTCCCGATAACCCTTACCGTCCAAGACTCGAACAGCCCTTCTCTGGAGCCGAAAAATCCTACTCCAAGACGAAGCCCCTCCCCAGGCAAGCAAGGCATAAGACATAATGGAGTGGCACAGAGCAAAATATGCCACCCTCTGAGTGGACAGGGACACCTCCAGGCTCAGCAGTCGCAGTAAGTAAATACTGCTACTCAGCTTACATGAAAGAGCATCGATGTGTTTGTCCCACCTCAATGAAGGGTCCAGGTTGACTCCCAAAAACCGAACAAAGTCCGGATTTTCGAAGCCACCAGTGTCTCTTAAGGAGAATATGACTGTAGACGTCTTAGAATGGTTCAGACTGAGCAGGTGAGATGAAAACCACTGCTCAGCCTCCGAAAGCGCAGCGCGCCCCACCTCCAAAACTCGGTCGACGCACTCTCCAGAATTCACCAGCGTGGTGTCGTCAGCGAACATAATGACGTCAGCAGAGGCAACATGCAGTGGAAGGTCATTTACATAGATCAAAAAAAGCAATGGGCCTAAGATTGACCCCTGAGGAACACCCGTTGTTATCGGCATCTCATCTGAGACTGCACCACCGCATCTCACCCTCTGCCGCCTTATCGTTATTTCGGCAAGCTTTTTCTTGGTTCGTGTACCAAGACCATGAGTTACTTATATTTGAGTTGAAATTTTCTTGTCAAGCATTCCGTCCCGTTCAGAGAAGATTCCAAGCGCCAGCAAACAACGAATAATCATTTGTGGCCGAGCCGCAGCTTCGGAGTCATTTTCAAAAATTCATAAGTTTTGACCCGTGCCCCGCACCGATTTGGAATTTTGGTTAAAATGAAGTTCAAATCCTCCTCTAAATATAACTCCACATATGTATTTTTGTAAAATGATAAGAACGGGTAGTTGTTCGCATGTGATAACTTTCGAGATCAGGCCGGCTTCTGAAATGCAGCATTCAACGGCGATGCCGCGTCACACTAAATTGTTTTTATTGTCATTGTTTATCATTATTTCGTCAAGATTTTTCTTGGTTCGGGATACAAGGTCATGAGCTACCCATTGGAGTGAAATTTTTCCGCAAAAACCTTTCCGTCTAGGACTAGATGCTGCGACGGACGGACGGACGGACAAAGCGAGGACAAAAGCACCTTTCCGTTTGGAGAAGTGCGCTAAAAAAACGGCTCTGCTGGATTGTTGGTTGCCTAATACATACCACTTTCGTGTGAAAATGAATGTGCTCCACAAAGTACCACTAAATTGAAAAGCAAATAGAAAAATTACACGCGTCAATTACCCGTTTTTCGCGACCTTCTTCCCGTTTTCTATGTTTATTCCTTTTTTTTAAACGTACTTCAACTCCTTTTGCGCGATACTTCCCATGTATTGTTATCATTTTTTTGCGCTCTTCCGCTATCTTTTTAGCGCACTTCTCCAAACGGGAAGGCGCTTTTGTCCTCGCTTTGTCCGTCCGTCCGTCCGTCCGTCCGTCCGTCCGTCCGTCCGCCACAGCATCTAGTCCTAGACGAAAAAGTTTTTGCGAAAAATTTTTACTCCATTGGGTAGCTCATGACCTTGTATCCCGAACCAAGAAAAATCTCGACGAAATAATAATAAACAATGACAATAATAACAATTTAGTGTGACGCCGCATCGCCGTTGAATGCTGCATTTCAGAAGCCGGCCTGATCTCGAAAGTTATCACATGCGAGGAAGTACCCGATCTTATCATTTTACCATAATACATATGCGGAGTTATATTTAGAGGATGATTTGAACTTCATTTTAATGAAAATTTCACATCGGTGCGAGGTGCAGGCCAATAGTTATTAATTTTTGAAAATGACTCCGAAACTACGGCTCGGCCGCAAATGATTTATTCGTTGCTTGCTGGTGCTTGATATCCTTTCCTCCGAACAAAACGAAATTCAATACAGAAAATATTTCAACTCGAATGGGTAGCTCATGGCCTTGGTACGCGAATCAAGAAAAATTTTGCCGAAATAATCATGAACAATTACAAAAATAACATTTTGGTGTAGGGCGGCTTCGCCGATCAAGTGCTGGATTTCGCGGTGAGATGTAGAAAGTTGCGATATGCAGGCAACTACAATTTCTTAATGAAATACATCACTGCATGTACGGCATTATATTTAGAGAACAATTTGAACTTTCTTTTGACAAAAACTCCACTTCGATCCGACCGTCGGGTCAATTGTTATCAATTTTTGAAAACGACCGCAAAGCCACGGCTCGGCGCATATTACACGACCCTATAAATTTAAAATCAGACGTGCCGAAATAGTAATTGAACATTTTGAAATAGCCAATACTAGGTACCTGAAGGATAATGGCACTCAAATTACGAAACATGTTCGCTCAATAACAAAAAAAAAAAGAGTAGGTAGGTATCACTAAAAATCATGTGACAGGCTACCATTTTTTCGGTTTTTCGATAAAAAAGAAATGTTTCAATTCAAAGGTGAACCCGATATTCGTGTTCAGGAGGTCGAAATCAGTCGGAGAACATTTTTTTATATAAGTAACAGAATGACGCTTATGTGGCCGGTTTGTCTGTCTGTCTGTCCGAGTCCGTGCAGAAATTAAGACGCTGTACTCCTTCTCGAGAATTGAAACAAGAGTCTTGGAACTTTTTTCCGATTAATAGCTGATGTCCCCAAGGGTGGCCAATGGGCACTATTTTTGTTAGCCATACATCGTTATCATTATTCTCAAAAAACAGAGATCTCCTGTGCACTTCGATGAAGTTGAACTTCTCCTCGGGAAATAAAGCTACAGCCCTTGAAGATTGAACTTTATCCGGTGGATAGCTTAGGTCCTCAAGGACCAAATAGGCAGGTTGGCTTTCATAATTCGGCCGCCATCTTGGCTGCCATATTGAAATTTCTTATTAGTGGAACGATTGTCATGAAACTTGAAACTTACCCTTGTCTAGAACGATCATTCTTATTTTCAAGCCAAATTTCATGATTGCCCCACCATCTTGGCCGCCATATTGAAATCTCTTATAAGTGGAAGGATTTTCATGAAACTTGAGAGTTACGCTTGTCTCGTACGATCATTCCTATTTTCAAGCTGAGTTTCATAATTCTGCCGCCATCTTGGCCGCCATATTGAAATCTCTTGTTAGTGGAACGATTTTCATGAAACTTGGAACTTACCCTTGTCTAGTACGATCATTTTGATTTTCAAGCCGAATTTCATGATTCTGTCGATATTTTGGCCGCCATATTGGAATTTTTTGCCCAAGACGGTAGAACCCTAATCACTTAACATCTTGCGTTCACTAATCCTCCAAAAAGGAAGTGCGCTACTGAGCCTCATGCCCATGAGGCGTATTCGCTTGTTCTGCATGTCATTCTTTCTTTACGCGCGTCGATTGCCTTTGAATAGCGACTTTCTTCCCGTTTCGTGTGATTTATTCCTTTTCAATGTTTTTTACGATTGCTGCGATTTTTAGCCCTGTTTCTTGTTTTACGACGCGTTCTTTTTATCTTCTCCCCGCCCAACACATGTTCTTATGTAAATACATTACCACATGTGCGGGGTTGTATTATTTTAGAGAAGAATTTGAACTTTCCTCTAACAAAAACTCCACTTTGATACGACCTCCGGATCATAAGCTACGAATTTTTGAAAACGACCGTATAGCTACAGGTCGGCGCAAAAAAAAAATTGAAAAAGCGCATAGACTAAGAAAATGACACTTATATGCCGGTTTGTTTATTTTAAAATTTAATTTTTTCTTTATAAGTCATCAATTGCTAGATTATTAGCGCCGGAAACTGTAATGTTTGTTTAAATTTCAGAAAAAAGATCACTGATTTCTAGATACGTATAATTTTTTAGCGCACTTTCCCGAAAAATGGAAAAAATGCGCTTCTGGCTTCACTTTGTCCGTCTGTCTGTCCATACCCGGGATAACTCTTCAGGAAAAGAGATATCGATATGGTGTAAACGCTGATCAAATAGTACATATGTTCAGGATGTCAAGTTGACTTTTAGTTTTTTTGTTACTTTGTCGCCATCTTTGATCCGCCATTTTGAATTTCTTTAAAAGTGATCCGATTGGAATGATATTTGCAGGCAATGTAAATCACATCAAGATACATCTAATTTTCGACAATTGATCATTGCCGCCATCTTGTATTCTCCAATTGAACATGTTTTCAAGTGATAGAACTAAGAGAATTATCTCAACGAAAAAATATGTGATGTGGTGCAAACGCCAATCGAATGCGTACGTGTCCGCCATATAAAGCTGGCCAATGATTTTTGTCACTTGACAGCCATCTTTGATCCGCCATTTTGATTTTCCCTGAAAGTGGTCCAATTTGAGTGAAATTTGCAGGCGATGTGAACTTTATTAAGATACATCCGATTTTGGACAAATGATGCTCTGCCGCCCTCGCTGCCGCCATCTTGGCCGCCATATTGAAATTTCTTAGAAGTGGAACGATTTTCATGGAACTTACCCTTGTTCCGTATGATCATTCTTATTTTCTAGCCAAATTTCAACATTCCCTGCCATCTTGGCCGCCATATTGAAATCTCTTATTAGTGGAACAATTTTCATGAAACTTGTAGCTTCCCTTGTCCTTTGCCTTGTCTATTACGATCATTCTGATTTTCAAGCCGAATTTCATGATTCTGCCGCTATTTTGCTAAATATAGCTAACTACTAACGACATGTGATTCTTCGCAAGTAACAATGCTTTGCTTCAAAATCATGCAAACTGAAGAAGTTAAATTCTCAACTTCACCTCTTCATAACTCAAAGGATAAATGAGGCAATTTTTTTACTATTTTTTTCCATGCGCCGTCAACGTCTCCCACAACGTACAGGGTTCACGATAAAATTCACCCCCCTCCAGTAGATTCCTTTTCAAGATATTTCGAAGAACTAAAGACTTTTTCTTCACGATTTTTCCCAGGGACCTTAAATCGATCCTCTAAAATTTTCTAATTGGTACCGTATACAGGGTGTGATATGTAACTTTTTTATTTTAAATGCAACACCCTATATTTTATTGTTATTTGGTGGAGCCTTTTTTTCTAATCACAAATATATATGACACTTATGATTTATTTTGACAAGTAAGTTGTCGGAAAAATGATAAAATAGGTAGTCAAATAATTTTGTTTCGCGGCAAGATGGCTTTGGTTTCTACAGTTCACTTAAAAAAAGTTATTCTCGCAGCATTTTGTCTGCAGAATCCAACTCTGCATGGATAAATGGTCTAATTCGTTCCTAAAAGAGGGTGTCGCGTAATTTTTAATTTTCAATTTATTTGACTACCTATTTTATTATTTTTTTGACAGAGCTTCCTTGTCAAAATAAATCATAAATGTTACATATCTTTGTAATCAGAAAGAAAGACTTTATCAAATGACGTGATAAGGAGCTTGTGGTGTGGTTAGTTAGCGCGTTCGACTACCACTCCAGAGGTCGCGAGTTCGATCTCCGCCGGGGACGGATTTTCGGCCTCGAAAAGAAGCTCCTTGGTTTAGTTGGAATGCTTGCTAAATGCAAGACGCGCCGTGTGTCGCATAGCACGTAAAATACGAACGATGGTGCCGACCCCATGCGATGTTGGTGGTCGTTAAAAATCCCTTCCCTGTGTTGGAACACACAGGGGTTCGGCAAAATTTCCGGTATAATGGAGGAAAGCTTTCACCGGCGTCGGTGTTAGGCCTCGTTGCGGAAATAGGCCGACGTTAAATAAACGATTAAAAAAAAAAAAATGACGTGATAAAATATAGGGTGTTGCATTTAAAATAAAAAAGTTACATGTCACACCCTGTATACGGTACCAATTAAAAACTTTTAGACAATCGGTTCAAGATCCCTGGGAAAAATCGTTGAAAAAAGTTTTTAGTTTTTCAAAATGTCTCAAAGGAGAATCTCCTAGAGGGAGGGTCAATTTTATCGTGAACACCCTGTACACGGGAAGGAATCTGCCATTTTCTATCACCCTGTATATGCCTGTAATTTTCCACGATAGCTGCCGAACCGTTGGTTGGTTGGACATGGTTTTTCTCTGGATAGAGCCCATTAGTTTTTGGCTGTCCTTCTGTCTAACAGAAGTGTCACTATCAGCAAATGTCAGAAACTCGATCTCACGGAACTTGACTTGCGGTATGTCATCTGAAAGCCCTTGAAAAACTGTATTCAGAACAGTTAGATAGTAGTATTGCCTTATCTGTCATCTGTCAAATAAAAAAAAAAGGTCAAAGTTCCAAATTTTACCATTTAATTATTCAAAATCTATCCGATGGATTTGAACCAAATTTGGCAGGAAGCACCACAACAAAAGAGTCAAATTTAGTCTGCAGTTGCACTTCTCCACCATTTTCCAGTAGGGCGTTATGAATTTTCAACATTTATCCTGGCCGTTGCCACCCGAGAGGGCTTCTCGCCCGTGATTTGACCAGGACAACTCGCTTTTGATGCAGGACTCCATTCAAAACGTCGTGTAGACCCATTTTCAAAATCGATACGGTTCCGGTTTTTTGACGGTAATTTTTTCAAAATGAAATTTGCACATTCGATAAGTCATGTTTTGCATTTTGAGCTAGAAAACTCCTGGAAAATTGGGATAAGAAACTGTTGGAAAAAATGTTGAAGAACTTGTTTATAGTTTATTTCTGCCGAATTAGAATTTTTTAACTTGATAAGAAATAGCTCATCCAATAACCAATGAAACGCCCTGTTATGCTTCTCACTCGCTTCCTAAGAAAGATAAAGGGTGTAATATTCACAAAAAAAACATGTTTTTTCTTCGTCATAACTTTGAGAAGAGGGCTTTAGTCAAAACAAAATTCCATATGCATACCTGACACAATGACAAATACAATACAAAATCTTTATTGTTTCTAATGGGTATGTACGCGTACAGTCCTAAATAACAATGAGGTGGGAAACAATAATATTTTCAAATGCAAAGTTACCTATATAAACGAAATAAAACATTTTCTTCGTATACTACAGATTCAAGCCGCAACAAGTATTCTAGAGCAAACAAAAATTGATACCAAAATAAAGTGAAGTGCACCTAACAATAATAAATAATTGTGCTTGTGACACAATGACTACTTTGACTGACTTTGGGACTAGGAGGGTCTTTTCTCAAAGTTTGACCGGTTAAACCTAGGATACCCTGGGGACACATCCAAATTTGCCCACTTTGTACGTAACATTGCATAAGATGTACTAATGCACGTTTGAGGACCACTTCGTCCAGAACAATGTCTGTACAAAATCAACAGCATTTTCTGAGTTGTATTGAATCAGTCAATTCCATTTCAGCCATTACCTCATCCAGCTTCCTTTGGACAAAAGTGATGAAGAGTTCTGCAGGAGGTACATCGTTTTCCAGAAATGGAAAAATCTGTTAAACTCATCTCAGTGGAACGAAATCGATCGAGTGATGTACAAACAGCACAACAGAGCGCCGGAATCGATTGAAACCAACGACGTTCTGAGGCCCATCCTGATGCCAAGCGGAGAATCTACGGTCGATGTCGTGAGACTCTGCTACGATGGACTCTATCAGATCGCCAACAGGTATTTCAAGTACCTGGCCAGCAAGAAGGAACAAGTCTACGACACTGAGTTTGATGTGGATTTGAGCAACTTCATGTTTCAGGATGACGATATTGCTGCCATTAGTGTAAGATATATATATATATTTTTTAATTGATTGAATTGAAACCATGTATAAGATGTTATATTGATGGGGGAAATGGTATTTTTTTTACAGGATCTCAATTCTGAAGACATGGAGCTTTCAAAAGCTTGCGAGAGTTTCATGAAAGGCTTGTCGCTGGCTGGGAAGGCGAGCTCCAGTGCTAGTTACGATAAAAATCAGAGGTGTAAGGAAGAAACCCTGGAAATGGAAGATGATGAAGAAGTCAGTTCAGCTCTGTTGCTGGATAAGGACGTGTTTTCACTAGGAGACATGAACGTCAGTCTCCCGAGTGTCGGTAGTATAGAAAAAGAAATCGCTACTGTTTCTGAGAGAACGCATCTGGAACCTCCTATTTCTGAGGGAACGCATCCAGAACCTACTATTTCTGAGGAAACGCATCTGGAACCTACTATTCCTGAGGGAACGCATCCAGAACCTACTATTTCTGAGAAAACGCATCTGGAACCTACTATTCCTGAGGGAACGCATCCAGAACCTACTGTTTCTGAAGAAACACGTCCTGAACTTGCTGTTCCTGAAGTAACGAACCCAGGACTTGCTCTTTCTGAAGAAACGCAACCAGGACCCGCTGTTTCTGAAGAAACGCACTCGGGACCTGCTCTTTCTAAAGAAACTCACTCAGCACCTGCTCTTTCTGAAGAAACGCATCCAGGAACTGCTGTTTCTCAGGAGATACTTCTAAAATCTACTGTTTTTTCGAAAATACACCCTGAGCATACTGTTTCTGAGAAAACACAACCAAAACTTTCAGTTTCAGTAGTTTCAGTAGAAAAAATAACTGAGGATGTCAGCTCAAAGGATCCAGTAACAGTGGGAACAGAAGTGCCACAAGCTGGGGACACATCTACATTTTATGGGAACGAACAGTCACTAGATGTAACAAATATTGAAGTTGTTGACATGGAGCTGTGTTCGGGACTAGTTCCTGGGGAGGAAATCGTGGAGCAATACCAATCCTCTGATGACACTGATCTGGCATGTCCAGAGTTGACCCCAGAAGTATCTATCAGTGCTACATGTCCAGAGCTGATTCCGGAAGTGCTGAGCAGTAATAGTACTTTGAGGGCTCCAACACTCGTCAGTGTCAAGAACTATTCATATAAATATGGACAGGTAACACCTCCGTCCGATGTTTCTTCTGACGATCACAATGGTGATAGAGTGGTCGTATATCCTAAACCGGTACAACCTTCTAGGAAAACAACATCTTGCGCTTCTCACGTTAATGGTGTTCACCAAAGAACTGAAACGATAACGCGCGAGTGCATTACTGCTTTGTCTAAGCAAATTCCCTCCGAGGTCTTGCCATCATCTAGGGTCAGTTCGGTTCAAAGCCATTCTGTGATCAGTTCAGTGAGCAAACGCAGGCAAGATCCTAGGACTAAGAACGTGCGAGGTCGAGGTGCAGCTGGTTTTATGGCTACTCCACCTGCATCTAAAGTGGACACTGAAAAAGTTACCGACAATCTTGATGTTCAGTTGAACAAAACGATCGATACGGGTCAAATAAGGGTCGTTCCGGTGAACACGATGCAGAATATAAGTGTGTGCAATAGTGTCAAGATTCAAGAAAATACGTTTTCGTTGGAGGGTTTTACGCGGTTCGAGCAGCTCCAGAACGAAATCATGAACGGTCCAGTGAGCAAGGCGACGCCTGTCAAACCGGTATTGACAGCCGACGAGCGAAGCGATTTCGAACGTGACCTTTTCTCTTCAAAAGTGACTTTAGTGCAACGACCGCTGCAGGCGCCACCTCCGATCAGCGGTGATGAAAGCAGCAGGTCAAATAGTCCCAGTGATAGTCCGTCTCCCGCGTATGAAGTGATCGAAAAAGACGATTGCAAAGACCACTTTGCGCACTCTTTCAAAGACGCCAACGGAGCAAACGGTTCGAGAGCTTTAGTGCCGCGCGTCAACCGCCCTCGTACGCCAAAAAGTATATTGAAAAAGGGCAGGAGTGCCACGCCTAGGAAAAAGAAATCTGATCACATCAAGTTCAACGAGGTCGCCAGTGTCAGTTATTTCGACACCACTCCCGCAGAGGACGCTAGCCATGATAAATATCTTCAGCAAATTTTACGGAGAGAAGCCGTCGTCCTGCCCGGCGACATGCGTCCGTCTATGATGGAGGATCCGAAACTGAACGAGCAACCGAAAGTGGTCCTTAAGACAAACATAAGGAATAAAATCAACGAGTACACGAGATCTGACCAGTTTATCGCGAGGTATGGAATTGTACCGCAGGCCAATTCTTCCGGATCTGGGACTATCCGTGTTGATTTTGACAAGTCAAATGGCAGTGCGAAGCTGAACGACAAGGACGTAGTATCCAAATGCTCCACACCTGGGACTGGCATTGAAATCGAAAAGACTATCGGTTTCCGACAGACGAATTCAGGTACTATAACAGTTGCACCAGTTTATCCCAAATCACTTCCAGATCCGCCAGTCTGTCATCCTACATCCGTTCCTGAGCCGCCAGTCTATCATCCTAAATCCGTTCCCGAGCCGCCAGTTTATCCCAAGTCCATTCCTGAACCGCCAGTTTATCACAAATCACTCCCAGATCCGCCAGTCTGTCATCCTACATCCGTTCCCGACCCGCCAGCCTATCATCCTAAATCCGCTCCCGAGCCGCTAGTCTATCATCCTAAATCCGTTCTCGAGCCGCCAGTTTATCCCAAGTCCATTCCTGAACCGCCAGTCCATCACAAATCCATTCCCGAACCGCCGGAATTCGAATTTTCCAATTCCCCAAAGTTTTTCTCAGAAGAAGCCCGCAACTTTTTGATGAACGAGACTTTCAACGAACCTAAAAATATCCAAGAATATTCCTCGTTTCTTTCTAACAGTTCGAATTTCTTTGACATAAAATTTGATTATGGCAAAATTGAGTCATCACTAAATTTAGATACAGTTCAGTCACTAGTCAATTCAGTTTCTGTTGATCACTCGCTTGCTCAGTCATTAAATGTCGACGAGCCCTTGAATGTAGATCAGTCAAGCCTTGACCAAATTCTTGATCATGCATTAAATATGCAACAACAAGCAAGCGAAATGCCACTGCCAGCGCCCGTGCCGGACGTAAACGAGTACATAAAGAGGAGTTTAGAGGACAAAGACTGCACTAGCGCACGACTGCCTTTAAAGAAGCGCAAGGTTTCCGCCAATGAGGTGGTGGTTCCTCTGCAATCCCCAGAAGATCACGCGCAGCATCCCACTGCCGGTGAAACCATAGAAGAAGCAAAGACAACCGGATTCCCCCCAACCCCGCTCCTGATGAGCATTGCCGATGTTATATCCGACAACTACATCCCTAATCGTCCTTTCAAAACCGCAGCCGAAAAGAAACAAATGCCGGTCATTTACGGAAAACCCGAATCGGAGATTTTCTATGAAAATCCCGAGCTTCCACCCTGTCTCATTGAACAGCAACAAGCTCAAATGCTATTGTTATCAGTTCAATCGTCCTATGATAGTATGAACTCTAGTATTAATTCAAATATAAATTTGGATCCCCAGTTCATGCAAGCACAAAATCTAGTTCCTCATCCTATGCACTTCCATCTCCATCCTTCCCAGAGGTACCCTACACCTAATTACCACAATCCGGTTGTGTCTCATCATCAACATTCAGGTCTACACATGCAACAGCATCGTTATACGACGAGAGGAGTGCACACTAGGCAACGTTCCAAGCTACATCACCAATCATAATTTTGAAAAAGTCATATTTTTTCACTAAGTCAATTTTCAATAGTCATTCCAATAGACTTTGTGCAGTATTTCAGTGTCTAGTATTTTTATTTTAGTTTTTTCAATGGCTGTGGTATTTACTCACTTTTACCAATTTACGATTTTTTCTGTTTTTGTTTTGTTTTGTTTTGTTTTTTAAATAATTCATAAATTTTGGAGTATTATATTGTTGTTTAATGGAAAAGGATGGATCTACTGCTTGTTGCTGCGCTGACAAGGGCACGGTACGGTTTTGCATACTTTTGATTTCAGATTATCATGTTTTCTTGTTTGATAAACCTACTGTATTCTTATACAGGTGTCCTAAACTCGCCGTAAAAAAGGTCCAGGGCGGTTTAGGGAAATACTTCAAGAATGCCAGATAAACATAAAAAAAATCATGCCTTTCTCAAAATATTTCTCAAAGCGCGGGATTTTAAGCCCCTTTATTTTCGTTTATCTGTTAACGAAAATTAACAAGTAACAATTTATTGCCTCAACCTTTGACAGGTGTATAGTATAAGACAGGGCTTAGCCCCTGTATAGAGTTGTCAATGAAAATGCATGTTTTTGAACTGTTGAATATGGATTGAAATTTGATTTACTATACAGGGTGAGGCATAATAAACTTTGGAAGTCCGTATTCTTCAGAAACACCTGTAGCAAGTTCCAGAGGTTCTTCAACTGATGTAGAGGAACAAATAACACGATTCATTTCCATAAAGAAATTCCTGCATGTATGATAGATTGAAATTCGAAACATATTCAACGGTTTAAAAAAAATCGGGTCCGGTTACGTTAACCCCATCTTTCAAAATTAGTCGAACAAAATCGGAAGCCACTCAGAATGGTGTCTAGAAGAAAGATCTTGAATAAAATTTGCGGACCATCCATGCAGTCTCTTGTTCTCCCGGATTTACTGTTATAGTGATAAGCCGTCTGAGGGGAAGGGGGCAACTAGAGGAAAAGGGGAAGGGACCGCGCACCACTTCATGCTATTGTGTGACGTACGCGGGAAGAATAGTATAGAAATTATTATCTTGGAATCGGGACGAATTCCAGCATTCGTCCTCACCCTCATGGACTTGAAAATGTGTGTAGAAGTGAACGTGATCTGTTTCGTTACCAACATAATAGAAAAAGATGGAGATAACGTAACTGGAAACAAAAAAATCTTCTCTTCAGTCTGTTCCAAAGTGTTTTTGAAAATCATCTGTTACAATGAAGATAAAGGGGCTCTAAGTCCCGCCCTTTGACTTCCTATTTTTCAAAAAAAAACACATTTTTTTCAGTACTTTTCTGGCAACTTTGAAGCATATCTAGTACTACTGTAGACTTTCCCGGACTTCCTTTTTAGCGAGTTTAGAATACCTGTATTTTCTAACATTCCAATATACACATTTTTTGGTAATAATCTTTGCTTTTTTGTCTCAAGGTTGGATGATGTTTCTCAAAAATCGTGATTATCTGGAAAAGAAGCCAAAGAAGCGAAAAACTGGTAAGCCTGTCGACTTTCAAAACTAAGATTAATATAACGACTGTTCGACACAACAGACTTCCGACCAATCAATGCGCGTGAAACCTTCGAGTTGAACCAATAAAATCACGACGAAGATCGTGTTTTATCGTATGTAATACCACAAGAGCTATGAGTTTTATCGATAAAATTTTCGAACTGTCTCGAAAGCTTTGTATTCAAGAAATTCACCGAGTGTGGAATGGTCACTTTATTATCTGAAAAAAACCCGACAGCGTAGCTGGAGGGTTTTTGTAGTGACCATTTGCACGAGTTGAATTGCTTCATGAAAACAAAGCTTGAGAAACACTTCGAAAATTTTGATAAAACTCGTATTAGCTCGAGTGGTATTTGCGGAGAATATTCCACAAAACGTGAAAATCATAATATAAAAACGTTTCGATCCCAAATCCACCCCATATCCAAAAATGGAATTGTTTATTGGCGTTGTGACACCGTCATGCGGTCATGCTAATTCAATCAAGTTGCTTTGGAAATCAAGTGCACTTACAATCTAACAAACAGCTGATATTTCAATTATTATTGTGCTTCTCAACGTAAAAACGTCTTCCAAAGCTTTGTCTTTCAAAAAACTAAGCCACATTGGCCGCAAAATATAACCATAACCTTACAGAAGTGATGAACTGGTCCTATTTGTGGCTAAATCTGCGTTTTTGTGCCCCGCGCGGATTGCGGATGTCATTCATTGTCAATGTGACAACTACTGTGCAGGAGGGTGGCCTGGCCGGCCTTACCTACGGCGACGTACGGTGCCGTTGTGGCAAAAATGATTTCAAAAATCTAGACGCGCTCTGGTGCCGCTTGTGCGGACTAAAACTATGAGTAAATCGGCTCTGATCTAGAAAGCTGCAACGTCCATCTGACATTTTTGAATTTGTTCTGCTGTCATCCCTGCTGCTGTCTGCGCGTTGTCTCATTGACTTCGCGTGATTCAGAAACGGCCAAAAGAAGGACTTATACACCATTTGCACTGTCTTTAGTAGTAAATCAAGAAAAGGCCAGGTAGGCCTGTCATTTTTATCAATTACCTAGGAAAGACGCATCACAAGTGCATATCATCACAATCATAAACGCTTTCGGCGTGGTTTCGCAAACCATGTGCCGTGAAAGGGCATGGAGAACTGTTCTGAGCCTCAGAAAGCCAGCAATAACAAGCATGAGGGCTTGTTCGCTAAGTCCCGCTAGCTAGTTCTAATTTCTAATAACATCAGTAGTCCTCTTCCAAATACCACGGCCCGTTAGGCTGAAAAGAAAACACAACGAAGGCAGGTTGCCTGTCTGGGCCGACGAAGTCTCGGCGGGGTCCTGGTCAAAGTGCGGGCGCTCACTGTTTGTCTAGGAGAAGATTGTCAGCACTGGGTACTGAAAACTGGCAACCTGCCTCCACTGTTTTCAGCCTTAGGACAGAGTCAGCGCGCCTTGAAATTCTGTTAGAGGAATCCATACGTGTAAATGCTGGCATCAACATTCGAAATACCCACCAAAGAAACGCACAGACTCTTTTAAATCCACAATTACAAAGGATATTACGGAGTGCGAGGTCGGTGACAGATATCTGAATTCTGATGATACAGCACTGTCACTGATGACACTGACACCGACAAAAGTTACTTGTAGTCCTCCATTTTGTTTCCTGCGACGACAGCGCACCATCGGTAGTTAAAATCGCGAATAACAAACAGAAATTACATATTGTTCCATGGATAATCATTGCAGATCAAAATTATTGTTGATTATTTGAATTAGAAACTGCCTAAATGTGGTATTCCACAAATACAGGGTGATTAAAAAATGGCGCATTTCCTTTCGGGCACGTTATAATGGATGTTGACAGAGCATGGGAAAAATAATAAAAAAAATTAATCGGCTTCGATTTGCAAGCCATTAACAAAAACAAATCTGTCCAATCTGGCAGCATCGCATTAGTACCTACCTGGCACCTTTAGATCAAAGAGGTACATCACAATAGCATTATTGTATTGTTAGGATTGTTACCCTGGAAACTCTGTAGAACCTGCCAGACCATACCAAACATACTTGCCAGATGTATTTTCACGGCACTTTTGAGGTGAAAGACGAAATTTGAAATTTGAAAATACGACTCAAATCTCAGTTGTAAGAGAAATTTTCAATCGGGAACTACCAACGACATGTGACTCTTCGCAAGTAACAATGCTTTGCTTTGAAATCATGCAAATTGAAGAAGTTAAATTCTCAACTTCACCTCTTCATAACTCGAAGGATAAATGAGCCAATTTTTTTTTACTATTTTTTCCGTGCTCTCTCAACGTCTCCCACAACGTACACGGGAGGAAATGCGCCATTTTTGAATCACCCTGTATAGTAAACTACATCTCACCTCTAGTTGGACACAACGGATGAGTATATATACCGATTGCAATACTACCACTTTTGGAAGCGATGTCACTGTGTGTAGGTGACGCTTGAAATGCATATAGGAGGCACGATTATCAGGAACTTTCTAAATCGAGAATAATGTTTATATATTAAAAGGAAGGCACAGTTTTATCAGTATAAAACTGTACGAAGGTCGTGTTTTATCAGTATAAAACTGATTTCATTGGTTCAACTCCAAGGTTTCAAACGTATTGATTGGTCAGAGTATGTTGTGTGGAATAGTCGCTATAAAACTGGGCCGTCCTTTTTCATTTTTTTTTAAATCAGGGTGGATTTGGGTTTGGAATCCTTCTATATTTTAATCAATTTTACGTTTTGTGGATTATTCTGCGGAAATACGAGGTTTTGTCAAAATTTTCGAACTGTCTCTCAAGCTTTGTTTTCATGAAGCAATTCAACTCGTGCAAATGCTCACTTTATTGGCGAGTAACATTACCGATGGTGGCGCTGCTGATGCGCTTCGCATGTAAACAAACATGTCGGATAGAGCACGGATTGTTGCCCGCGCGTTCAAAAATCTCATCAGTAGTAAGCGGTTTTTAATGTCCTCCAGACGTGGAACGTGCGGTTAATTAGTATTGCGGTGGAACTCAAAAATGGCAGAAGCGCAATTGAGTGTTATGGAGGTTTTGAATCACTTGATGGACTTAACGGATTCTCGAAGTATCGTGATGGGAGAAGAAATTCTGAAGTCACAATTTCTTGTGTTGTGTGGTCGAAAGCGAACCGAATCAAGCATCAATTTAAACATAGACATATTTGAATTGTGTTCACAAACAAGCGCATTGTATGAATCTCCTCACTAGCAGGTAACTGGGAATGTAATTAAAAAAAATAGTAGTAGCAGTTCCTGTGAAATTGGAACGTTCAAATGCACTTTGCAAGCAGGCCAGTCCGGGACATGCAAAAATATCGCAGTTGTGCTTCTTCGATGCAGCCATATAAAGCTCCCATTTTCAGCGACACTTCCCAGGCTTTTCTCGTAGTCATATTTTCCACAGTGCCGAGTTTGTTTGTCATTTTGACTACCCAACTTGCGTCTTTCGCTTTCAACGGGAAACGGTGAAAATGTAACTCTTCCTTTTTCCGGTTTCCACAGCGCGACTCGCACTCGGAAACGCAACTAATTCTCCGCCACTTTTTGTCACTATCTATCTTGCCACCTTCCATTCTATGCCACTTTTGCTTGCCAGTCGTCGTACACGTGCCACTCTTATTTGAAAATGCAATGCTTTTGCAATCGACGACACCTAATATATTCAAGATAATGAAACGTGCGTGGCTCACGTACTTTGTTGGAAAAAATTAACGCCGTGTTAAGTCAGATGGAATCAAATAAAGTCCCCAAACACCGCAACGCTCATAAGAGCCCACACAAATCTGCAGTTGATCCGTGCACAAACGTCGTTTACACGTTGGCCGTCAGATGGCGTATTCGATCTTGAAACTCGCCAATTATCTGATTTAAACCCGACAGCGAAGAAGCTTCACACGGTGAATTTCTTGAAAACAAAGCTTTTGAGATAGTTCGAAAATTTTATCGATAAAACTATTGGCTCTTGTGATATTACATGCGATAAATCTTTTGTGGCCTTCACCCTCCAAGATAACACGTTTTTTTATGAAGTTTCAAATTCAAACTGTCTGTTGCAGCACCATCAAATCACGTCACAGGGGATTCCATACCAACTGAAAAAAAGAAGCGCGGTAAGTTCTACTTACTATCTCTTCTGTCATTCATTTCCACCTAAATTGCTAAAATATTACTGGCTGATGAACGTTGTCTAAACATTTTTTTTATACAGGTGTCCGGTGAATGAACTGACATAGCTCAAGGCCATATCCAGTTTTTTACAGCGGATCAAGACCTGCCTTTAAAATTGTACCAACGCCTTCTGTTTCGGAATTACAGGGTGATCTATGGTTGTGGTCGTAAGCTTTGATAGGCCATACTTTTCGATTGGATAAATGAGCAGGTGATCAATTTAACTGGTCCACCCACAAATTTCACCCTACCTGAAGATCGAAAATCTCGAAAAATCAACCGATTTCAGAGATCGTGGTCATGGTGGATAGGTCATTCTTCTGGCTACAAAATGCCAGGTTGTACAACGGGTGGCAACGGAAGGAGTGTCAAAACGGTCAATTTTAACCAGTGCACAACTTTTCGAAAAAAAATCGTAATTTTTCCGTGAAGAGCGAATTAGTGCTAAATAATTGAAATTTTAAATGACATCACTTGTATTCAGTATTTTTCATGCAGAATTCGAGTGTAATGAACGTTTTTTGAAAAAAAAAATTATGGTGACATATTTCATAAAAACTTGAGAATCAAATAAATTTAGTCCGAACCTGGACTTTTTGAATCAATAATTGGAGTGGAGCTATAAAAAGCCTCAGTAGTAGACTGCACTGTTCAATTTTCGTCAATTCTATTGATCCAATCGAAAGATATGGCTAATCAAAATTTTTAACCAAAGCTATAAATCACCTTGTAATTCTGAAACGAAAGGCATTGGTAAATATCTAAAGTCAGTTCCTGATTCACCGCAAAAAAACTGAATATACTCTTGAGCTATGTCAGTTCACACCAACACTCGCATCGCTCACTAACCTGACGGAAAATGCTATGGTCACAGTTTTATGTCTTCCACTGTAATATCGATGCTGTGGCCTGTGGCACAACTGGTATTGATTTAAATACTGTTTTTATTTTTTTCTTGCGAATTTTCATGCTTTGACAACGGTTTCACAGTCAAGAAAGCAACGTCTGTCTGTCTCCCCTCGGGTGAGGGCAGCCTAATATTTTAGAGCAAAGTTAATGCTGGCGGTTCATATACTAAGTTCAACCTGTAAGGATTAAGAAATAAGACGTAATGAGTCGGCCAATTGGTGAGTTGGCCAACTGGTTTTTAAGCTCTGTTTATATTGTGTCTACCTAGTATAATATGATTATTTTCCAAACAGGCAGCCCAGTTCCGAACTCTTTTTCCTTATCCATTTCTTGGTTTATTAACGCCATCCGTAATAATTTTCAGGCCTACCTACGCCTTAATCCTTAATCCTTAGGTACGCGTTAAACTTGGTGTGCGAACTCAGCATAAAAAACGCGCAAGTGATTTGTTATCTTGCATGAATCTGGAACCATAACTGACAAACATTTTTGCATCAGTAAAGATTTAATCGTATTCAGTTTGTAGGACGCCCGAGGAAGAGCTAGATGAAACCCTGAGCCCGATCCAGAAAAGAAAAGGCCGACGTCCCAAAAGGCCCCGCAAAGTTTCGCGATCCCAACCTGACGATGATGATGGCGACGTTGAAGATGAAGGCGATGGAAATAATTTTGACAAGTTGTTGAACAGCGGTGCATATTCCAACAAGCCCTTCAGACTCGAATTGGCGTAGGTCCATCAGGATGGTGCGTCAGTGTTTGATGGAGAAGTCTGCTGGAGAAGAAACCTCACTTGCCTAGTGAGAGAAGCCTCACAAGCAGCCATTGTTATTGAAGTTTTATCTGTGATTCAAAATAAAATTATTATTAATAATAATTAGTTATTAATGTTAAGCATATTTCATTTTTATTTTTAATGTTCAGTGTAAATATAACTCTGTAAATTTAGATTTTTCAAAGTACAAAATTATTATCATATAAAATGTAATTTTCCAGTCAATTTGAAGCGTTTTTTTTTTGCTTTCCGTTTCTGGTTATATTTGCAGGAACTTGAACAACTGTAAACACCCAAAATTGTTCAAAAATTGAAAATTCCTCTTCCAACATGTAACCAACCATTATAATGGTGGCTAGAAGACTTGAAGCGTTCTGTTCTAAGCTTGAAATGAACAGATGTGCTGTAGGTACCTAACTGTTTTTGTAATGTTTTCTTATTGCATAATAATTTTTTTGTTTCAGTGTCCCAATTGAATTAACTCTGATGATTACATAGCTTTTACGTTCACCGACCCTTTACCAACATGGAAGGAAAGTATTGTGATCGTGTAGAGAAAACTGATGACGGAAATATCTGTTCTGAGGTTTTCCAAGACGATTGAGACCATTTCCAGAGTGATGTCTGTATTTGCATATGTGTACAGGGTGTGCTGTACATATGTGCTCATTAATTTTGAGAGGTAATATAGAATCAAAAATTATTGGCACTTGAAGCAGAAGTGCATAATAACGGAGATATAACATTTCAAAGTTGAAAATAAAAAAATCGTTTTTTTTTAGCATAACTTTTGAACCGTTCAACCGATTTTGTTCAAATTTGAATTGGTTTACTTGAGTGACGATCTCTATCCAACGATAATAACGCGTTTTATTAAAATCATCCACGGGCGTAGATAAGGGGCACCCCTCTTTTTTGCCCCCTAATTTTTCACCCCTTGACTTTTTTCAAATTGTTCATATTTTTGAGTTCTATGTTCAATTTGGAAGAAAAAGTTACTCTAGCAAAATTTTAGTAGTTGAAATTCGGTACACAGATGCAGTTTTGGTCCTGGATCAAGTTTGAGCAATATGGTGAAGAAGTCTGAGTAGAAACGGGGATTATAAGGAACACTTTGCATTCTTGCGATTTTGCGTCTCTTGAATTGGCGCTACAACTAAACAAAATGAGGAGTGTCGCAGGGAGAAAAGAGAGAACGTTGTCGAAGCAAGGAACTATGAATCGTGGAACCATCGTGACCAACCATTTCTTCAACGGATCTGTGAGTGTGTTTATGGGAGAGTTGCCGAAGAATGTGCTTCTCGTTTCTGTTGAAGCAGAATGGAACTGCACCGCACTGAGACATCGTTTATCTGCTAGTGCGGTTAGTGGACATTGGACAAGAAAGAGTCTGTAAGTATTATTGTTATCGGAATAATGTACCATATTCTTATGGAACCTGAGAAGGCAATCCGCAATTGTGAAGGTAAATAGGGTTTAAGAGAAGGATGGCAGAGCTCAGGTTACCTTGTAGAGTTGACGGCACACCACAGGGACTTGTGGGCGGGGCTAAAAAGAAAAACAAAAATCGTTTTGAACGAGTCTTTGTGTTGAAATAGGGAAAGCAACACCGTCAGCTGGAGTGGTAAACCATTACCCGGTCACAGGCAAACCTAAAATCCCACTGCAAATCTAGGTGCATCACTAGATGAACTAAGTTCGCGCAGTTAGGCTCCGCCCACAGTTCCCTGTGGTGTGCCGTCAACTCTAACAAAATCGTGTGAAAAATTTCGATAGCATTTACTGTACCTTCCGACCTTGTTCCATAATAGTATATTACATACCAAGTTCCCAAAGTACTACTTTATGGCACTGAGTGGTGCGGCTCGGTTCACATGCACCACGACCTCACATAAAGGTACTTTGGGAACGAGGCATATACACTATTTTATATAAAATCGTGTCGAAAACGCAGGTAAAATAAAACGAGGGAAATCTATGAAATATATAAATTAATATCAATACACCGTTTGAAACAAACGAATTGAAAATCTTGTTTATGACATCAAATTTGAAACAAATTTAACGGGTATATTTTCGTCAGCCCCATATCCTCTGTCCAGTTTTTTCCACTCCTAATTTGTGTAGGATTATCTCGAGAATTATGGAAAGTGACGGTAGTGATGATAGTGAAGGCCTACCATTAGAAGTTGCATTAGCTGCAAAGGAAGCAACCCTCGACTTGCTTCCAGATAGAATCATAGATACCTACCTGCAGTTTATATATTTGCAGTGTAAACAGTTTATAGCACTAGTACTATTCATAACACTAGTGCTATAAAGTGGCACTTTCGAAATGATTTTGGTCGCTATAATAACACATTTTCGACTCGATTTTATATAAAACACATTTCCTTGAGGTTCAAGTCCTGCAGTCCCCTGAGACTTCTTAAGCCATAGTGTTTTTTATGGTTGTAGACAAGCGCAGGTTTGTGTTTCAGGATGTGCTAGATTTTTTTGTAATATCTCAATCAGGCTTTGTTTGACCTCTCTAAAGTGACACTTGATATAGAAACTTACTCGCCGGGAAAGTAGGTATTACAATGCCACGCCACAACATATTTTTTCTTGAATATTTTGGATACAGGTGATAATAATTATGGAAATTAGGATTAGGTCCAGTTCTGTACAAAATTGGTCAAAATTTAAAGGTCGTTAAAAGAAATGAACCCAATCATGGAGCCGATTTCGGTACGTTTCTAAAGGGCCAGGGTTCTTTAAAATGTTGAAGGTTGTAGGTCTCTTTAGGTAGGCAGTGCCGCCGAGAGGGTGGTTCAGGAGGTGATATATCATCGGGGCTCGGAGCCCTGTGGGGGGCCCGTGAGCCCAAGTTGATTTTCTTTTTCTAGCTCGACGAACAAAAAAGTAAAAAAGTGAAAAACCCAAGAACAAAATCCTGATTTTTTTACTGCCTGTCGGAAATAGCAGAATTATATTTCCAAAAATGTCACAAATTTCAAGAAAAGTAATTTCACACTGGCAGAAGAAGGAATTCACAAAACAAGCTACCTACTGCTTTGGTGGATAAGGACTTCGCATCCAAAAGCTTTTGCTAAGAGTTGAGCAAGAAGCTCAGTTTTTGTTGTTCTTCTTGCTTTATTTGGTGAAAATACGTGATATTATCAACAGTAATATCACAAGTGCTTAGATTTTCACGATAATTTTGGTCAGGCGATCGCGAGTGCTGATTGTAGCGATAAATGCCCGACTCCGTAGGAGGAGGGCATTTATCCAGGGACAATCAGCCCGAGGGAAACGCCTGGCCAAAATTATCTGGGAAAATCTCGAGCACGAGTGATATTTTGAAGATTATTACATAAAAGAAGTCCGAAGTGACAGCTGTCAGATTTTGTTGTTTACATGAATTTTATTCCGTTGCTATTGACAGTGTGATTTAGATAAGTGATTATTATCCTTGTAGGTCTAATAATCAAGGGCGTTGTATGTAATAATCAACAGTAATATCACAAGTGCTAAGATTTTCACGATAATTTTGGTCAGGCGATCGCGAGTGCTGATTGTAGCGATAAATGCCCGACTCCGTAGGAGGAGGGCATTTATCCAGGGACAATCAGCCCGAGGGAAACGCCTGGCCAAAATTATCTGGGAAAATCTCGAGCACGAGTGATATTTTGAAGATTATTACATAAAAGAAGTCCGAAGTGACAGCTGTCAGATTTTGTTGTTTACATGAATTTTATTCCGTTGCTATTGACAGTGGGATTTAGATAAGTGAATATTATCCTTGTAGGTCTAATAATCAAGGGCGTTGTATGTAATAATCAGTAGTAATATAACAAGTGCAATGAAAATTATCGATAATTTTTGGAAAATGTGCACGAATGCAAGTTTAGTTGGGAAAGTTTAGAAGTTTAGCTTTTTCCAGTTTAACTTGCATGAGTGAAGATTTGTCAAAAATTGTAGATGTATTTTCATTGCACGAGTTATATTTTATCAGAAAATTTCATGAATCGAAAAATCTTTCACGCTTATGACATTGTCAACTAGTCTCTTTAGTCATTGTCGTCAGGGAATGACTACCTACTATCAATGAATTAACACGGGGTCGCAAGGCTCTTTGGGTGATGCACCTACTAAACAGACGAATTTGTGGAAAAATTGGCCTACATTGTCAATCCGTTGCTGCACAGGACTCCGTTTTTGTGGTCCAAGGAAATGTATCGGCGACATATTCGCAATTAGTGCTTCCCAAGAAGGGTGAAGGAGGTCCTGAGGTGCACGATGGCACTACTGTATGACATATTTGATTTTATGTCTGCTGTTGGTCTTAGTATAGAAACACAAAAAAAATTATCGATTCATGCACTAGTGCAAATTATCGAAAATTATCGCAAAATGCACTTGTGCAAATTATCGCCTAATTCAAATCTGATTGATTCAAACAACAATAGAAAACTGTCACTTCCATTGTTAGAACGTCAAATTTAACAGATTAATGAAATTTTCAGTATTATTATTTTTAAAAAATCTCGTCTGCGGCGCCCTTGTGATCGGTTCGCTCGCGGGCTCAAAATATTTTCAAGAAGGGGGTAAGGGACATCCAACGTCGGGGCCCGGCGTAGCTCTCGGTGGCCCTGTAGGTAGGTACCTACTGATTCAGTGTTTTTTCATTTCCACTTTTGTATATGCAGGTATAGTAAGTGGCAGGTGACGGATATATCGAATAAACAGTTATTGAGAACTAAGAGAATATGATGGGAAAACGCTCAATATAAACCATAGTGTCTGGTATGTTTAATGAGATTTACGCCCCCACAGAGATAAATTATCTTATTTCCGCATGAGCTTCCTTCATTGTTTTTACATAGATAATTTTCACCATAAATTAAACTTTTCAACATTTGTATGAATTAGTGTCAAATAATATTGTTGTAGGTGCCTACATGAAAGAGCCTAAGAAATGTATTATATACGGGTACTTGGGAATACTCAGGACCAGTTTGACAAAACCGGGACAAAATTTTATTGATATCAATCTTGGTACGATCGCGCGCAAAATAAACGGAGACAGTGTTTCGCGCGGAGTGTACTGATTTAATGAATTTTAGCCTTCTTGTCACTGTGACACCAAGCCAAAATTCATAAAATCGGTATACTCCGCGCGAAACACTGTCTCCGTTTATTTTGCGTGCGATCGTACATAGTGTAGTAAAGGTAGTCCCCAAAAAAGCTCCCAAATGTCGAAAAAATATTAATTCATGGAATTTTGAAGTTGATATCAATTCAGAATTGTTGGAATACACCGCAGGGCACGACCCATCTCGTCGTTTGAACCGTCGAACTCGTATTTCTCGCAAAAAAAAGTCAAACTTGCTTTAATTCCCAAATAACAGTGTTAATTAAGTTCAAATAGCTTAGTTCTTAGTGACCAAATTCAATAAAATCTGTTTGTTTTGTGATGAAGGCATGAAATTTGGTATAAATGGTTCATGGTCCACTTGGTCCACCATGGAGATACACACCCAGTTTCTTGTCATGCAGGTACTAGTCCAGTAAAATTAGGTTTTCATCTCGCATAAAACCATGGGGTTCCAATTTTTCCAGGAATGTGTAGAGGGTGATCCCCTGAACAACGTCTAATAAAGTCCCTTGATTTTAGGTGCCGCGGGGGGGGGGGACAAATGTCACTTTTGTCAGTTTTCGCATCGCATCTCAAAAACGATGCGTCGCACAGAAATCTTGTACGGATCCAAAGTGAAGCTGATGAAATTCTCTTCGATGGTGTTTACATGTTTGTACAGGGTGTTCTGGTGTTCACGCGAGATGGATACCCCCCCCCATAAAAAACTTCCCCTTCAAGATAATTCGAAAAAGAAAATTTTTTCCTGAAACAACATTTAGCGTAGCTTCCGAATATGTCAAGTATAATTTTCTATTTCATCCCATATACAGGGTGTCGCATTTTTTTAAAATATTTTCCGAAACACTCTGTATTTTATCACCACAATCGATGCACATTGTTATCCTAATGACAAATATGAATCAAACTCCTAGATTTTTCTGACAAAAAATTGAAGAATTTACAATGCCATCTCTAAAAACATCAATAATTCTTTGAGAATGATGGACCCATTTCAGAATTCAATATGTCCACTGTCCAGGCATTTTGTTCCACTGTTAAATGACATGGAATAACCTTAACAAATAATTGGGACATATTTAATTCCTGAAATGAATCGATTTTTTTGAAAAAAATTCAAGATGCCACCGTGAGTTTTAAATTTTTTTCAGAAAAAATTTAGAAATGTCATGCATATTTGTAATCACGATAACAATGTGGATCGATTGTGCTGATGAAATACAGGGTGTTTCGAGAAAATGCCAAAAAAAAATGCGACACCCTGTATGGAAACGGAAACGGAAAAATATACTTGACATATTCAGAAACTACGGAAAAAACTGTTTCAAGAAAGTTTTTTTCTTTTCCAATTATCGTGAAAGGAAAGTTTTTTATGGGGGGGTATCCGTCTCGCGTGAACACCCTGTACCTTAGTGTTACCGAGTGTTATCTTTCTCACGAGTTTTCTGTAAAATTAGTTGGAAGCAGTTGATGCATGAGTACCTATTGAGTTAAAAGAGAAAGCTTGACAAGATATACCGGAACGGCTACCACTTTTTTGACAAATTTTTATATTCAACGGCTCATATCCCAAAATCGGTAACACTTAGGTAAAACGTGGATACCGAGGTGGGTACACCATTTTGAAGGGAATTTCAACAGTTTTAATTTTGTTACTAATAAAATTTCTGGGCGACGCTAAGGGGACTTTATTAGGCGTTGTTCAGGGGACCACCCTCTACACATTCCTGGAAAAATTGGAACCTCATGGTTTAATGCACGATTGGCCTCCATTTTGAGCGTCTCTGTTTGAGCTAATTGGACTGGACTATACCTACGCACTGTTCATGTTTAAAAACGATTTTTTTAGAGTGTCAAAATAGTATATTATGATACGAGTTTAATAAGACGAAGTTTGTCACACGACTGTTTTTGGGGCACGACGAACGCAGTGAGGAGGGTCCCAAAGGAAGGAGTGTGACGAAACGTCTTATTAAACGAGTGCAATATACTATTTTATCTATTTTGCCTCAAATATTTGAAAAAAACTGGAAAATTCTAGGGGTAGCAACGCCGTTCAGTGTCATAAAAATTGAGCGCCAGTACGACACGCGTTTACGTGTTGAAAAGTGGCCAGTACGATACGGGAGTAGATAAAAATTATTTTTAATAATTTTTATTATTAAAAATATTATTATTATTATTATTATTATCATCACCCGTTATTCCCTTGCGGGACATAGGGTGCAAAGAACATACAAGAGTATATTTGTATACAGACAATGATATTGTACAGGGTGTTTCAGTTTTAACCGATCAAACTTTGGGATGAAATTCTCCTCATCCTTTTGATTCAGAAAAATAGAACATATGTGCCGCTCACTCGCTTCCTAAGAAATATACAGGGTGTCAAAATTGACTTCTTTCGATATTTAAAAATTTATAACTCGAGAACTATCCATCCAAATTAGCTTAAATTTAGCATAGACTGGTTCGTTGGAATCATCTACCCATATCTGCCAAATTTCGAACGAATCCAACCAGTGGCGTAGAAGCTATGGGAGGCCATTATTTTGGAAGCATCTGTAGAACCTTGATAAATAATGACCCCCCATAACTCCTACGCCACTGATTGGATTCTTTCAAAATTTGGCAGGTAGGTAGACGGTTTCGACAAACCAGCCTATGCTAAATTTCAGCTACTATGGTTGAACGGTTCTCAAGTTACAAAATTTTGAAAACCGAAAAAAAATAACTTCGCCACCCTGTATCTTTCTTAGGAAACGAGTGAAAGGCATGTATGTTATATTTTTCTGAATCAAGAGGATGAGGAGAATTTTATCCCAAAGTTTGCTCGATTAAAACTGAAACACCCTGTATACGTATTATATTCTGTCTAGGTATATAATTTTCTCCAATGTGTTCAGTCCTGTGTAGTTCTCCTTAGTTATTGAACGACAGTCTTCCCAGTTTTCTCAGATACGGTTCTTCTTCAAGTTGTACGTGGTCTGCCACTACCAGTAGATGTCGTCATGTAGGGTACCTATACGCACTATTCTTCATGTTAAAAAAAATCAGTTTTTGATAATTTTCCCATACAGGTGTCTTGAAAGTATCGCATTCCTAGTGCACAGCGGTATATGGAATCTACTAAAGAACATGATGAAAAAATTAACGACGTTTATTTTAAAAGATATGGGGAGTCAAAGGCTGGGGTTTCGCCTCTATTTTCGTTCTCTAAAGTACGCAACAAAAGTCGTGAATCATACTTCGTGAATTCCGTTTTTGAATTGAGAAGAAATGCTTTTTAGATAATTGGGGATTACGAAACTTCCATCAGTTTGGCACTGTTTGATGTGCCACCCTGTACAAACTTTATTCGACATTTTCCATATTCCGCAAAAACAAGGTCTGATAGCCGAAGAATTGTGCTATCCACCAGTTCAAAGGAATCCAAAATCGCCAGAGGGATTCTAAAAAATTCAATTTTGAAAACCGATCAAAATTTAGGGGGTGACACGACTTTAGTTGCGTACTTTATTTACAGTGATTTCAGGACAGTTTGTGCTAGACTAATCAGTAAACGTTATCAGCTAGCGGGTGTGCACTGAGTTTTTTATTGGGTAAGGCATAATAAATCAGAAAAATCAGTTCTTTTCATTAAGGCCTGTAAAGTATTCCGTTGGTTCCTAAAATAATTTAGAACAATATGACTCTTTTCAACTTCATAGAATAATTTTCATTGGCGTTTTTGACGGAAAATGAATTTTTGAGATTTATTAATCATCCTGTAGGTATAAGGACTATAAGGTATAATACTGAATAGAAGTTGAGTGCACACCCAGTGGTTGACAATTTTTAGTGATTAGTTTATGACAGTTCCCCAAAATCAGTTCGAATAACGAAAATGAAGGACATCGAAGTTCAATCCTTTGACCCCCCCCCAAGAAAAAACAAGAAAAAGTTCCCATAAATATGGGTCCGGAAACACTTCCTAAGGAAGCCTGGGAGCTACAGGCCCCTAAAGCTGGGACCCTGAAGATGGTTTTTATTTAATATCAATTTCTGGAACTGTTCAAGGGAAATCAATGAAACTTATTGACACATTCATAAACCTTTTTATGCCTAACAAAATTTGAATGCCTGACGAAAATGAATGAAGTTGCTTTGAAATAGTTTTTTCTTCGCCTTGAATATCGTAATTATCTCTATAGTAATATTATCTCAAAATCAGCACTTCTGACCACGTTTTAATGAATACATTCAAACTTAAAAATCTCATAATTGGTGCGCCTATCAAGGTTGAACAGGAGTGCGTTTTTTGAAGGAAAACTCCAATATTTCATAATTTCCTGTTAAATTTGAAAACAAATTTACATTTAAAAACGTTGGGGTTATTTTTACCCCCACACCTCAGCCTGAGCCTGACCCATCACCCCTGGTAAATTCTTCTAAAATTAATCTTGCCTCATTTTGTTGGGCATAAGGTTAGTGGATGTGTCAAGTTTGTTTGATTTCCCTTGAACGGCTTCGGAGATATTAAATAAAAACCATCTTCAGGGTCTCACCTTTGGGGGCCTGTAAGCTCCCTTAGGAAGCGTTTCCGGACCCATGTTCATAAGAACTTTTTTTCTTGTTTTGATGAGAGGAAGCTGCCCCAAAACGTTGTCGGTATATTTTCGAGACACCTGTACAAATACAAATACAAAATACAAATAATTTATTGTCTTTCAAACTTTTAACAAATTTATGACAAAAGAACAAAAGCAAGACATAAAACATAGATAATAAAATATGGAAACACAATTAAAAATATGACCAAGTGTATCAATGTCATTCGTTCCTACAAAAAGCTCGGATCCTTAGTGCATTCATAACAAAATTACAAATATCTTTCATTACTTTACCCCGCACATTTTCATCTAAAAATACAAACAAATCATCGGTGTTACTAAGATTTTTAGATATGTATGCAGATCTTATGTTGGAGTAGAGAGGACATTTGAACAAAAAATGATTCAGATCTTCATTTTGGTTGAGATTGCAAATGGAGCATATCTCATCAGCAGCTATTCTGTAACATGTGCCCTTGAACGATAGCTTTATGTATTTGTCGCTAGCAAGTCTCATTTGAGCGATCAGTCTAGTGTAGTGAATGGGCAACCTCAACCGCAGATAATCTTTGGGATTTCCGTCAAAGTTAAAAGTGACAAACCGACCCGAAAAGCTGGAGGACCGAGCCCTCTCAATGTCTTCCCTTAGGTACTTATCTCTATAGAATGAGAGGATGTCACCCCTGCACAAGTCAAAACTTCCGCTTTCCAAATTCAACCACGACTGTCCATGACCCGCCCCAACAAAGTACTCTTTGACTTGCGAAGCCCAGTTGTACCTTGACTCACCCGATTCAATCGCGGCCAACCTATCAAAGCATAATCTCGGAAAGCGTCTGTTATTCATTCTAAGAATTCTTTCTATCCAGTTAAGCGCCATCTCCAAAATGTACAAGGACAATCTGGGTAGTCCCATTTCCAGACGCACAATATAATCAGGCGTGTTTCCAGCCAATGAGAGTAGCCTTTTGAAAAAATCAACTTGTATCCTTTCTATGAGTTCTACATATCTTAGACCATAAACCGCTATGCAATGTGAGATGGAGCTTATAACTATTGCTTGATATAACCGGATACGCGAATCCCAGCAGTCAACCTTAGCTCGAGACATCAAAGACATCACCCCCCCAGTGGCCGTTTTAGCTTTTGTCACTGCAGCCTTGGACGCTTGTAGGAATACCGAGGAGGAGCAAAACTGGATTCCCAGGTAAGAGACACCTGTATATCGCTCTGGACTCTGAATGCGGCGATACTTTTGACACAACATTTATAATAAAAGAGTTAATTGATCTGCTATGTAACATCATTCATATCTGCCGAAGCCATTTTATGAAGTCCATTTTTTGACTGACATTCTAGAAATAACAGCTTCCGAAGAAATAAGCCAATAAGTGTTGATTCAACATTTTTTTTATGTTTCAAATCAATATCTGATTTACAATTTATTAATGAAATGAAATGGATGGCTGGAACTGACCTTCAACTTTTCGACTTTTCGAGATTTCAAAAAACAAAATTCCTGTATGATCCACAAAAAGTGGAAACTTCGAATTATAAAGCCGAAACTTTCGAAATTGAAAAAGAAAACTATTGCACGCCCCCCCCCCCTCTATACTGTCGGCTATTCTACGCCTTCGTACAATTCTGAGGTCCATCTAGAAATGACAGCCAAAAACGAATGGGCTCTTTCCAGAGAAAAACCATGGACGCATACCAAATTTCAAGTCAACGATTCGGTAGTTATCGTGGAAGATTACAGACACACCCACAGACAGACAGACACACATACAGGCATCATTCTGACAATGATCTCAATAAAATGGATATATCCGTCGAAGTCTCAAAACTTTTTTTCTGCACGATTACAATACTTTCCCTTCCATGTTGGTGGGGGGTCGGGAAAATAAAATAATTATTGTAGTACCTGATATTATCTGGTAGTAGGGTAGTTGAATTTTAGCCTCAAGTTTAGTCATTTTTAGAAATCCTAAAAATATAAACATTTCAAGACAGAACGAAATAAAACCAAAATAAGTGAAAGCCAAGTAGTTGAACTCGTTGTACTAATAATAATTTTAATAACATCATAAACTCATGTTTGATTTTTGTTCTAAAATTAGAAACCGCGTCTACCTCTATACCTTTTACAAACACAGGTACTACAGCTCATTATTGTGTTCCTTTATTCCACGAGAACATGAAAGGCACCTTGTTAGCAACCTCCTTAGACGGGTTCGTTTTGACTATTGGCTCTACCATGTTCTTTTACGGTCGATAATAACAAGGCCGTGCTAGACGTCTGGAAGCTGAAAGCAATAAGCACTTTAGCTTAGCACATCCGTCTGGTGATGCTGTCCTGCTCGGAACAATCGGAATTCACCGATTCATCGCCAACGCATGTGGAGGAAAAATGTTTGCAGAGCTGTTCTTAGCTCACTCGGTAGGTTTATACTCGTACTCGTGGTTTACTTAACTTTAGTAACACAACCGCGCCGTACGCAGTATGTGAGACTCCACGCACAAATGGTTCTTACTGTGATAAATAAGCTGGGCCATGCACAGATGTTGTGTTTGATGTGAGTTTTGAATGAATGATGTGCCAGAAGAACACGATTCCTCATTGTACCACGGGAATATTCATGGATACTCGTCCTCCAGTGGTACTATTTAAAGCCCTTACTACTTCCGAGAGGAACTCATAATGTGTATCAGTGCCAAAACGAAACACTAAAATATTAATTTTATAGTTTTATGTTATTGTTGTACAAGTTTTTATTTAAACTGTGATGGAGATGGTGTGTTTTAAAGTGTTGCTGACGATCTTTTTACTGTCCATTTTGGGATGTGGATGCAGCGGCCAAGAAAGGGACCACACGCCGGCCTTAGGGCGTAAAGGGACGAAATGTTACGACGACTTCAATAGACCGCAGGTAAGGCCACCCGCACACAATCTGCGGAGATTTTAATGAGGGATGTGGACAAAGGCTCCAGTTAATGATATTTCGGAGACGATTTTTCAGTTTATAATGTATGATATTGATTGTGTTGAGCGTTCAGTGAACTTTGTTACGCGATATCTAAACTTGGGATTTATTGATGTATGGACCTACTAAACAGTAAACGAAGACTTATCTTTTTTTATAGTCATGGAGAGCTATTTTTGGGGTTATTTAGCCGCCAAACACAAATTTTTGTTCGGTCACTACGAGTGATAAAAGAACTACTTATGTTATGATAAGTAGTGATTATAAAGTCTGTTACGAATTATGAATTACGAAATAAATTTTTGACTGAAGCTGTGGAGGTCATCCAAACTGAAAACAGTATTTTTTGGTAAATTACCCTCGGGCTCCACCAAAAGCTCATTCGATGAATTCCTATTCTATTTGGCGACAGAAATCCAGGTTTCGCAAAATAAGAACGAAGGAATGATTTATTTTCCCAAGATTTTACGAATTTTCCGTGTTCAAACATAAGCATTGGCCCTTATAAACAAAGTCCATTCAACAGTTTGTTAACGTTAACACTGTGTGTGGAAGTGTGGAACCCGCTGTGCTTTCGTAGTGATAGAACAAATAAAAGGTTAGAAAAAACTAAGAATAAATAAAGTGTGCTGCTTTGAGCCTTCTCTGATGAACAAAATTCCAAGAAAATTGAGGCATTTCTATTATGCCTACACATACTTACTTAATTGGATCACTGGTTCGGCAGTCATCATGGAAAATTACAGACATACAATCATGGTGTAACAAATAGTGCGAAAGATTTTAGGGTGTGATTCCTGAGATTATTTTAAGAAAAAAAGTTCATGTGAACACTGGTCCGGAAATGCTTACCCGCTGAGTTAGGTATTATAGCCCCTCAAAGTTGAGACCCTGAAGAAGGCTTTGATTTATTGTCTCCTCCAAAACTGTTCAACGCAACATAACGAAACTCACCACATTTACTAATGTTTTTATTATTGGTAAGATAGGCTAAATCAATTCGCAATATCCACCAGGGGGGGTTAGGGGTAAAAATTACCCTAACTTTTTGTATTTTTTTTTTATTTCGATGTGAAATTTTGAAGCTTTCTACGGAAAAAGATACTCTTGTTCAACTTCGATAAGATGCACCGTTTTCGAGAATAATCCATTTCAACATTCCAATGCATTGCTCGACTGAAATGAAAGTATTGCAAAAATGCCATTTTTTGCCCCCCTGTCATTGAAAACAAATTAATTCCTAGTTCAAGATGAGCAACAAACTTCTTGATCATAATGATAATTTGAGCCAATCTTTCTCAAGACAAACAAAATTTTCACCAAAATAAAACTTGAAAATTGGCATTTTACGACGTTCATTGAAATATTAAAATCGATTTTACTGGATAATGATGCGTTCCGTCGAGATTGAACAGAAATAATTTTCATCATTTTGCCTCGAACAGTTTTGAAAATAATTTTCTTGATAGGGTGATTGCATGTAGAGGGAGTTTATGGCAAAATGTCAATATAGTGTCATTGTCATCTGTCAATTTTATCCATGTCGGAGCAACGTCAACCAGACTAACCTCACCAAATACTGTAATTTTTACGTGTTTTGTTCACATACTGTTTTTTTCGGCGTTAACGAGATCGAGATTGTAATTTCTAATCATTCTAACAATGCGTAACAATGCCTTACACCAGTTATGTGCCCCAATGTAATCCACGTTTCCCATGAGAACACCACGCATACCTGTGTGGGTACAACTGGCGGTCTGTAGTAGCCGAATGAACTAGCGGGAACATGCGCTCACAGGTATGCGCGCAAGTAATTTCTTGCATGGGAAAGGCGGATTCCGTAACAAACGTCAAAACATAACTCGATCCTTGCGCTGCATACCGGTGACAGGCGAACGAATTTCATGCAATCACTCCATTGGTTCGGATTCAGCAATTTTGGGGTGGTCTCAAAACTTTCAAACTCAAATATCTCGAAAACGGTGCATCTGATTGAAGTTGAACAATAGTATCTTTTTTCCATAGAAAGCTTCAAAATTTCACAATTCCACATCGAAATTGAAAAAAAATGAATACAAAAAAGTTGGGGTAATTTTTACCCCCAACTCCCCCGTTAACCCCCCTCCCCCCCTAGTTAAAATTCCAAAACGATTTAGAGCATATTTTATTGAGCATAAAAACATTTGTGAATATGGTAGATTTTGTTATCTTACGTTGTTGAATAGTTTCGGAGGATAATAAATCAAAACCTTCGTCAGGGGTCTCAACTTTGAGGGGCTATAACTATAACTCAGCGGGTGAGCGTTTTCGGACCCATATTCTTTTGAACTTTTTCTCTTAAAATAATCTCAGGAATCACCCCCTTCAATCTTTCGCAGTGTGTATGTTACACCCTGTATACATTCGAGACAGTCAAACGTCAATCTGGAAATAATGGTCTAAATTGTCTTGGAGGATCTCAAAAAAATCATCATCTGTGATCAATCACAGTGCTTCCATGAGTTCCAAATTGATGTAATGGGAGATCAGGAAAGTAACGGCTCGATACCAAGTTGGGGCTGAGACCGTCGTAAGTGCGGTTACCATAGCAACGGCGGATACGAACCAATCAGGCCGCTGTATTTGGCGAGTTACGCCATCTAAAAACTGCGTAACTCGCCAAATACAGCGGCCTGATTGGTTCGTATCCGCCGTTGCTATGGTAACCGCACTTACGGCGGTGTCAGCCCCAACTTGGTATCGAGCCGTCGCCAAGTTGATCCCGAGGGGCAAACCGCTGGTCAAATTCTGTACACCAGACTTCCCCCTTGTAAGGATTTCCCCCGGACTTCCTTCGGACTCCCTCGAACTTCCTCCGGACTTTCCCCGGACTTCCTTCGGCATGTACACCAGACTTCCCCAGCGGTTTGCCCCTCGGTTGAGCCTGACATTTCTGATTCGAAGATGTTTCTGATTTTATTTACTTTTGGTTTAACAATGGACACTATACTTTTACTTTTATAGTTTATGTAGATACCGAAAGCGGTATAAAAAAGGAGCATATTGGTAAATCGCTTTTTAACCAAGAGAAGCAATTTATCACTACTACCTAGAAGCTGTGCTAGGAGGTAGGCGAACGTCAGTCGCAAAGTGTCTATTTTTAGCAGCTAAAATTTCGAATTTTATTTCCGAACAATTATTAGGGCATAATTATACGTAATAAAACATATTGTCACACTGCTTCCTTTTCAGCATTCCTCGCAAACTCATCATGTCCAAAAAAACAGCCGCGTGACAATATTAGGGTCGATCGGGGTGACTCATAGATGGGTAACTGGACCCCACAGAAATCTCGAGGCAATGGGCCATGGCTGATGGTGCTGTCATTACGGTTACGGCCAATCAACACTGCCAATGGAGAAAAGTTGAAATATCCAAACTATTTGGCGGCAAACTACCCTTGGCCAAGTTGCCTCGGGGGCCCAGTTCCCCGACTAACCTTACGTCTTATTAAACTCGTATAATAAAATAATTTACTATGTATTATACGGGGTGGTTTATAAGAAACTGTGATCGCGGCAGGCATGGGTCAGGCCGAAAAACGCAGTAAGTACCTAACAGGCGCAATTTTAGTGATTGAAAGCGGATTCCAAAGGCGATGCGATCACAGACATTTATAAACACCCGGTACTTATAGCCAGTTCCACCAGCGAATTTAATCATTGTTAACTAATTGAGATATTTTTTCTGGTGAATATTGGCTTAGTGACCACAGAAAGCACAAGTTTCACGAAAGATTATGGAAAAATTAATGTTTGGACCACAACAGCTTTAATCCAGTCACTATGTCTTTCTTCCTCGGAAAAATTAGTAAAGGGTTGAAATTTTGTACACGCATTCCTTTGATTGTCATGAACGGCCTGTAAAAAGTCCCCTAAAATCCGAGCTTAGGAACTTTGGATAATCACCATCAAGTGTTAAAAAGTCGTTTTTTCGGCGAAGAAGTCATTTCTTTATTGCAAGACGGTCTTTTTTGTAATTGAATGATTGCGTATTACCATCTTGACAATCGCCATACACTATTTCTACTTTTGCGTAGATGGCGGATCCAAGATGGCGGCCAAGAAGGAAAAACAGTTGACTGTCGATTAGTAGAAGACCTAAAAAAATTCTGATGATTGCATTTCATTTCTG
The DNA here is from genome assembly GCA_949128115.1 of Anaspis maculata. Classification (NCBI taxonomy): domain Eukaryota; kingdom Metazoa; phylum Arthropoda; class Insecta; order Coleoptera; family Scraptiidae; genus Anaspis; species Anaspis maculata. The sequence continues at coordinate 46,354,234 of OX421963.1, forward strand.
ACATAATTTATCATGAAAATACCAGGTTGTACTTCAATATCTCGAAAAATCACTGATTTAGTAAAAAAAGTTGACTAGTTGAACATTTTCAGTTTTTTCAGAATATTTCAAAAACGGTCGAAGATATTTCAAAACCGTTCAGAATATCTTCGTGAGCATGAATTAACGAATATATAGGGTGATTTTTATGTCGTCAGCTACTTTGGTTCTTGAAGATTTTTTTCTTCATTTCTTTCCTCAACGCGTTTGGGATTACCGTTATTTAGTCTGAAGAAATTGCCACAATAGAAAAATTATTTGCAAATCATGTTTTTACTAGTTTTTGATTAATTGTAAATGTAGTTGCAGGGTAAATATCAGCTATACCCATGCAAACGCCATATTCAGCAGGTTGAGGGAAGTGAAATATAAAAAAAATACCTCAGGAACCGAAACAGCTGGAGACATTTAAATCACCCTATATATTCGTAATTTTATGCTTACGAAGATTTTGTGGACGGTTCCGAAATATTTTTGACCGTTTTTGAAATATTCTGAAAAATCTGAAAAATTTTCACAATTCAACTTTTTTTAATAAATCAGTGATTTCCTTAGATATTGAAGTATAACTTGGTATTTTCATGATGAATTAGGTCAGAAATCAAATGCGATCATCCAACATTTTTTAAGTCTGCTACTATTGGAAATAAGACAGTCAACTGTTTTTACTTCTTGGCCGCCATCTTGTATCTGCCACCTACGCAAAAGTAGAAATAGGGTATGGTGATTGTCAAGATGGTAATACGCAATCATTCAATTACAAAAAGGACAATCTTGCTGTAAAGAAATGACTTCTTCGCCGAAAAAACGCCTTTTTAACACTTGATGGCGATTATCCAAAGTTCCTGAGCCCGGATTTTAGGGGACTTTTTATAGGTCATTCAAGACTATCAAAGGATTATGAGTACAAAATTTCAACCCTCTACTAATTTTTCCGAAGTTGATACTATTTTTTGAACATTGTGACTGGACTACTTGTAGGTATGCATTTTCCGTGGTCATTCAACCAGCACTGACCTAGAATCCATCAGAGAAAACGTCTCAATCAGCTAACAATAATTAAATTCGCTGGTGGAACTGCATGCTAGTCCTTTATTTGTGAAACGAAGTTGTGTCCGAATCCGAAATTCACTTACAGCGTTTTCGAGTCACTAGAACCGAGCTAGTTCAGCTCGAAAATCGTTATCACTGATTGGTCCAGGATTTTCGAAAACCAATCGAATCCCCTGATTTTAGATCTGGGGTGCAATAGACCTTTTCATATAGGCGGTTCCCTTTGCTCGTAGCTCGTGCGCAGGTTTTCAAGTCGGTATATACCTACCAGGCTCACTGGTTCAATTAATTGGGAGCGCTTTATCGTTCGGGCTGGTTGCATGAACTCGACCAATGACGGTGCCAATACAGGTGAACCTGTAGCCCGAGGACCCCAGGTAAATGAGAATGGCTATACGAGTCTCCTTGGTTTCGTACGCTTTTGGGCTGTCGGAATAAAGCACACTCGTATACGAAAACTTTTCATAAGCTCTCGAAAATTGCACCCCTGAACTGATTTGGTTCTAGTGACTCGAAAACGCTATTACATATTTATAATAACTGGAGGTTTTAGCGTCGCATTGTAAGATTTTGTCAAGGATTTCATCATAATCTTTATGTAGTAATTTTAGCTATTACAGTCTCTTACACAGTCGTTATTTACTTCTTTGATTAGCTTTCTACCGAGAATAAGTAGCATTACAATATTTTCAATGCGATAATAATTTATGCCTTATTAAGTAGGCATAAGCAGTAAGCATACCTACTGCTACTGCTTATTTTGAATCTGTATAATCTGAGGGTGATCGCAATATTGGTCAAATAACACGTTTTTCTCAAGTTATATCTTGAGAAGCACACAAACGATTACTCTCAGAAGAGGCTCGTTGGATACCACAAAAAAGCTCTAAAGATCAACTCCTCAAATTTCGAATAAAAAGAAATGCAAATGAGTTTTGGATTTGTTTTGGAATCTCTAGTACCTTTTTATAAATTTCCAAAGAGCGTAGTCCTAAAGTAGGAAAAAGGTAATCGCTTGTGTGCTTCTCAAGCTATGACTGCCAGAAAAACTTGATGTTTGACCAATTTTGTGGCCACCCTTACCTATACTGATTGAAAACAGACAATTACTGATGATTCCATTATTGCTGGGTTGTGAGATGCATTCGCAAAGTGGGACTCTTTTTTTTCTATTAGAGTAATAATTCTCAATATTCCATTCATATCAGACGTAGGTACCTACCTACTCGTACATTATACCGCTTTACAAACATTCACTTGAACATAAATCTCAAACTAAGTATGTAGTTTGAGCTCATCAACAAATAAATAAATGTACGAAATGATGATCTAATTCCTCCTAGTGTGAAGGTTTTATCGCAAGCTTTATTTCATGACATTTTTATTAGGTACCTACTTACTTCAACTTTTTTTTTCCGGAAGCAAAATTATCCCGGGTAGTTGTAGGCACCTCTTATTATACATACAGTAAAGTCACGAAGGCAACCCTTCGCAAGAAGTTAAAGTAATTGTTACATATAGGTACCTACCTAAAGAAAGACTTCAACGGTTTGAATTAAATGTCGCTGTAATGATTTTTCTCTTCATCATAAATTAACTACAATATAATAATCAATGAATTCCAGCGATGTATACCGGAATTCGAAAACGCCGCTTTCAACGTCCTAATGGAGGCCACAAACACGTGCGGAGAACAGGGAAACCTGGAGTACTGCGTCCAATCTGGAGTAACCGGCCTCAGGAAATCTTGCGAGGTCTGTTATCCGAATGCCCACCACGCGCGCTATCTCACCGATTTCCACAACCAAGACCAGCCCACGTGGTGGCAATCGGAGACCATGTTCGAAGGCATTCAGTTCCCCAACCAGGTCAACCTGACCCTAAAACTGGGAAAAGCTTTCGACATCACTTACGTACGTTTGTGGTTCTATTCTCCCAGGCCCGAGAGCTTTTCCATCTTCAAGAAGTCTTCCGAAAACTCTCCGTGGTTGCCGTACCAATATTACAGGTAATCTCTGCCCATAAAATCCTCTGCACAAGGCTCGCTTGCCTAGCAAGGGTAAGATAATAGACGTATCACTGAATTTCCAGTGCCACTTGTCGAGACACATATGGCTTGCCGGATACTGAACACACGACCAGGGGAGAAGAAACTAGAGCTTTGTGTACTTCAGAATACTCGGACATTTCGCCTTTGAGAGGAGGGAACGTGGCTTTTTCGACTTTGGAAGGACGTCCGTCTGCTTACAACTTTGACGCCAGTCCCGATTTACAGGTAATAACTGGATTTATTTTGGCGAATGCTTGATTCTTCGCTATTCTTTGTTATATTTTCATACAATTCCCTAAAAAAAGTTGACGTTTTCCGATGCACAAACTGCACCAGGGCACTGAGCCCGCGAGAATAAAGCAAGTACAATGACATGACGGTGAACAAAGCAGCATATTTGATGTTTTTCCCCATTTGGAAACGCTCAAAATATTTAATATTATACAGGAACCAGGAGGCGTAATAAATAAATAATTCCCAATAGACTGGAAATCGGCTTAAAATGATCTTTATAGTTTAGGCTACAGCATAGGTACTAACTTCCCGCCTGGCGGAGATGACGGGCTCATGTCGCCATCATTAAGAAGTGCGAGAAGTTGGTTTGTGTAGAATATTTATTCATTTTTCGCCGTCTGACAGAAATTTGCAGTATGATTTTTTTGTCAGTAAATTACTGAGAAATAAGTTAAATAAGTTGAAGTTGTGTAAATTCGAAAAGTACGCTATGTCAAGCGTCAGCATGACGTCGACTCAAGTCAACATTCAGCACCACGTTAAATATGGTTCAGTCTTGACCTTGCAGTGTTCCTTATTTTTGCAGTAATACTATATATAGTTCAGTTAGAAAAGTTGGGAAGGTTCTTTTTCGTCATACATTCCCGAGTGATAAAGTCAAGAATAAAGGTCTATGGAAAAAAATAGATCGAAATGCTGCGCCTAATAGTATTTTTGTGACCACCTGTAATTATTACCATATTATAGGTGCTTTCCTTTTACAACCTGAACTAAGTATTCTGACCTAAGTTGTTAGTGGTGCCTCACTTTCGCGCATGTGATTTCTCGCTCTTTCTCTCTCTAACTTAGATCAGATCTGTGAGTTTTGTTGTAAAAGGAAAGCGCTTATTATCTTGGGGTGGACTCGGTCAGTTGGTTGGCCGTATGCGTATGGTTTTAATTTTAGCCGTAAGCGGAGCATCGCTTATTGGCTACTTTAATGCCATGCGTTGTGCCACAAGAGCCAATAATGAGCAATGTTGCCCTCACGGCTAAAATTTAAATCATGGCTAAATGAGCTGACCAAACCCATCCTTATAAAGACAAGTTTCAGCTGTGAATTTCTTTTTGAATTTTTGTTTTATCATTTCCCAATCTTTTAGATATGATTTCATGATGTAAGATAGACCAACTTAATTTTCATCAAAACCCCAGGTAAGTAGTTGAAAAAGAAAACCGTAATTTCATTTAGGCACAAACATAGGACAGGTACCTACTTTATTATTACAATTTAATAACGGTTGGGACCTCTTTTAAACTTCGTCTTGAACTCTTGAGGTCCACCTAACTATTTGGCATCTCGCGGTATGCTTCCAATGCAATTACCAATTCCTCTTATCCTCTTCGTCAATTCTTCGTGTAAGAGGTCACTCCGACTCCCATGGTCCTTGCTGCTGCTGATGGTTCACTGTCTGACAACGACCACTGCAGGAGGTCCTATGCGAGTTCAATGGGGTCCATGCCGAGCGATATGACCGGCCATAACATGCGCCTGATATTATTGTTCCTTCAAAAAAAAACTTGTTTACTACCGCAGCTCGGTGAAATTGGGCATCATCATCCATGAATGATAATTCCTAGATATCCAGGTTAAGCTAATGATGAAATCACAGGCTCCAATCCCTTATTCAAGTAACGTGGGGCTAAAAAACCACTATACATCCCTCGAAACATCCCTTCACATAAATATGAGGTCATATTTCAACAAGGGGAGAGTTAGAGCAAAAATTCAAGCAGTCTGTCGCTGTAACAGTTCTTTATGAAACAAAATATCAATCCTCAAAATTGAAAAGTATGTATCGATTTATCCTTGGAAATCAAAGAGCGAAATTTGAAAAGAACCAATTTTGGACAAGTACCTAAGCTTGGCAGAAAAGTAAGGATGGTACTTTTTTTTTTCTACACCATTCTACATCATATTTGTAGTTGGTGATGAAAATTGAAATGTTTTAGGAATGGGTAACAGCCACCGACTTGATGATAAGCTTGGACCGTCTCAATACTTTCGGTGATGAAGTCTTCGGAGATGCTCAAGTCCTGAGGTCTTACTTCTATGCGCTAGCGGATGTAGCTGTGGGTGCGAGGTGTAAGTGTAACGGGCATGCTTCTGAATGTATCACTTCAACTGGAGTCGATGGGTCCAGACGAAGAGTCTGCAAGTGTGAACACAACACCGCAGGACCGGACTGTAATGAGTGTTTGCCATTTTATAACGATGCTCCTTGGAAAAGGGCCACAGCTAGGGATGCTTATGAATGTAAAGGTGTGTATACAATTTAGGGTAGAAAGAACTACCGAAGAACACTTCATTTTCTGTCTCTCACTGCCTCTCATGCTTCCCTACCGTTGTTCAAAAACAGCCCATTCCTTGATTCGAGATGTGTCTCCATCGGCCAACAATAAGCGTTCCGTTCACTAAGATTTACCTACATATCACTGATTTCAGTCTGCAACTGTAACGGCTTCTCCAACCGCTGCTACTACGACGAGGAACTTTACCAAGCCACTGGACACGGCGGGCATTGCCTGGACTGCACCTCGAACCGCGACGGCCCCAACTGCGAACGCTGCCGCGAAAAGTACTACATGCGCGAAGACGGCTACTGCATCGCCTGCGAATGCAACGAGATTGGCTCACGCAGTCTCCAGTGCAATTCCGAGGGGAAGTGCCAGTGCAAACCCGGCGTCACCGGCGAGAAATGCGACCGATGCGAGATCAACCACTACGATTTCAGCCCGCAGGGCTGCAAGAACTGCGGTTGTTCCGAAGCCGGCTCCCTTAAAAACTTGCCGAACTGCGACCCGTACACCGGCACGTGCTATTGCAAGGAAAACGTGGAAGGAAAACGGTGCAGAGAGTGCAAACCGGGCTTCTTCAATCTGGACTTGGAGAACGAATTCGGGTGCACGCCTTGCTTTTGTTACGGCCACTCGTCCGAGTGCATGTCAGCGATGGGTTACTCGAATTTCAAAGTGGAATCTGTATTCTCGAGGGGACCGGAACGGTGGCATGCCGAAGATGAGTACGGGCAGAACGTGGCGATCCAACACATCTCGCTGGATCAAAGCATCAGTGTTGTTGCTAAAGGAGACGAGTCTGTATACTTTTTGGCACCAGATAGGTACGTATTATTATCGTTCGAAATTGACAAAGTACTAGTGAACATTTCAAAACTTGCAGATATTTGGGAGACCAAAGGACATCCTACAACCATTTGCTACAGTTCAATTTGAAAATCGGTGATTATGACCGACCGATTCCTACAGCCACTGATATCATTTTGGAAGGAGCTGGAGCTGCGATCACTAACACGATTTTCGCTCAACAAAATCCAATCCCATCAGTTGTGGAACAGGAATACACCTTCAGGATTCATGAACACCCAGAATATGGCTGGCAACCTCGGCTGTCTACTAGAGCGTTCATGTCCGTCCTCACCAATTTGACCGCGATCAAGATTAGGGCGACTTACTCCCCTAGAGGAGTTGGATTCTTGGACGACGTCCGTTTGGAAACAGCAGCCAGAGGTGTTGCCGGCAAGCCAGCGCTTTGGGTTGAAAATTGCGAATGTCCCGACGGCTACGTCGGCCAGTTCTGCGAATCTTGCGCACCCGGTTTCAGACATTCGCCGGCCCAAGGCGGATCTTTCATGCCTTGTGTACCGTGCGATTGCAACAAGCACGCTGACATTTGCGACTCTGAAACTGGAAAGTGCATCTGCGAACACAACACCGCTGGAGATAACTGTGAGCTTTGCGCTAGGGGGTACTACGGAAATGCATTGAATGGAACAGCAAACGACTGCGAACCATGCGGATGCCCCAATGGAGGAGCTTGTATCCAAGTAGATGAATCCATTATTATGTGTACAGAATGTCCTATTGGATACACCGGCCACAGGTGCGATTCCTGTTCCGATGGTTATTACGGAGATCCGACTGGAAGGTTCGGACCTGCTACTACTTGCACGCAATGCGAGTGCAACTTGAACATCGACCCTAATGGAATCGGCAATTGCAATACAACCACTGGTGAATGTTTAAAATGTATTCATAACACCGGAGGGTCCAAGTGTGAGGAATGTTTGCCAGGTACTTTTTTTGTTTTTGTTTTCCTAGTAGCGGCTTTAACTTGGGTTGTGGTTTTAGGATACTACGGAAATGCCTTGGCATTACCAAAAGGCGATTGTCAGTTATGCGAATGTTATCCTGTGGGAACTGAATCGCACGGCGTCAATTCTTTGGCTTGTGACCGCAATACCGGCATTTGTGAGTGCAAGCCACATGTAGTTGGAAGGAATTGCGACCAATGTGAGGATGGCTACTTCAACTTGAGGAGTGGAAAAGGGTGCGACTCTTGTAACTGTGATCCTATTGGGTCACATAACCAGACGTGCGATTTGTATACTGGACAGTGTTTTTGCGAGCCAGGAATTACTGGGTGAGTTTCTACTTTCCTTGATGTTTTTGACAAATATGTACCCATTGCAAATATTTGCTCAGGAGATTTTCATATTTAGTAAAGATAGTTAGATGGTTTTCAACCTTAGTCAAAAAAATCGCACTTGAGAGTTTTGAGTTATTGGAGGAGGGGGTAACAGTAAGTGCAATTAAAAATGAAGAGAATGAGACTCAGAAATTCCTTGAACCCATATATATCGTAGTTGGAAGCATTGTACTTGATAGTGCAATTTTTGACAGACCAGCCTAAAGCCCCCGGTCTGACATGTAAGACAGAGAAATTTTCATGAATCATGAGTTTTCTTGGATTTAAATTTTTTGATTCTTGAAAGGTATTTTCGAGATGTTTTACGAAGTTTCAAATCCAAATATCTCGAAAATGGACCCTCTAATCAAAATTGGGCCTATACAGTGTAATTTTTTTTGCTTGGGCAGAAAGTTCAATGAAAACATAGATTGATGTATTTTTTGTTTTTGCGAAATTTTTAAAATTTTAGGAAGAAAAAACTTGTGAACTTTGAAAATTTCACTCGCATATTCAAACTGGCATTGTATACGCGCCGTATGTGTCGTCACCATCTCCATCCAATCCTATGGATCGGAGGTGTGGCAAACTGGCGTTCAGGCTAACAGTGGCTTAGAGATTTTCTTCTAATTGCGAAACTTGTGTGAAAATGGCAAAAACCTCAAGATTAAAATTAATTTAAGTGATTTAAATGATAGAACAAATTGTTGTTGATGTAACAAAGCAATGAATTTAAGTTTGAATGAACTCATTCATGGGATGTCGTTGAATTTCTGACCCATACTGCACTACATTGGCATGATAGTACGCTACTGATCCAACCCGCTGTCCCAATCCCAGTGCATCCGCCCGGCCGGCGCGATGGTAAGAGGTGGGAAGTTGCATTATTGGTCGGGGACGGTGACGTCAGAAATGGCGCTCGATCTTGGCGTTTAAACTTGCCGGCTTATTGTAGCACTTTTCATTATTTTTTTTACAAATTTCTTACGGCAAAATAAAAGAATATATTCAGACGAATATTCACTGTTTGGCTTGTATATTCAAGTGACAAAATGAAATAGCGAATTTAAAGTACGCTGTACAGGCCCGTTAACAAAAGTAACTTTTTTTATTTAAATGAAACGTAGACCTCAAAAATTGGATCAAGTTTCAAAAATATCTAGGGAGGTAAAAATGGGGGGAAAGGGGGAGAGTTTACTTCGCCCTTCAAAGTATTTGATAAAACCTTGGCTGAAACGCGTTATCATTGTTCCATAGAGATTTATTTTGATAACTTTTGATTTAAATTTGATTGAAATCGGTTGAACGGTTCAAAAATTATGGTAAAACAATTTTAAAAAGTTCACTTCAACGCCATGTATATTTTCAAGGAAGCAATTTAAGACAATGAGTATTCTCATTTTTCGAGCTAATTTTTAATGGGCTATCATCCCTCAAAGTTTCCAACAATCAGTACCTACCATCCTGTATAAGACCGATAGCAACAAGTTTGGTATCGTTACCGACAAAATTCCACTGCTGAACTCAAATTTGTTCTTGGAATTTAAATAGAAACAAGTCTGAACTAGGTAACTAGAAAACGTTGTATATTCTCTGTCCTTCGATTTATTTGTACAAGGTTCTTCTTTTGGGTTTTTGGGCGTAAAATATACAACAGTTTTTTAATTAACATCAGTATATAACAGTTTTTATACAATATATATAACAGTTTTTTATACAACATCATCCTGCCCAAAAACCCAAAAGAAGAACCTTATGTAACTAAAAAACCTATTTTTCTTCAACATTTTTCTTTTCAACTGTTGGAGGTATTTGTAGTTGAAAATATTGCTCAAGCCAGTAGGTTGGAGTGTGTTCTTCGTGAAAATCACTCACTTGGTGATTGCAAGATCAAAACACTGATTTGATGATTGATTGATTGATTTGTATTGACCATTTTGAGAATGTTGTAGGAAATCAAATTCGAAACCAATCCTTAAGCTTTCAGAAGTGAGTGATTGGTTTTTCAGAACCTAATAAAACCTATTTATCCAATCCTATCGAATAATGCACGCATTATCACGCGCATACAGCGGCATACATGCCTGTGCTTTTCAATAAGACTGGATAAAGCATAGTATTCTACTCGCGGGTAATGGCTATTACTCATTCGGATGCTTTACGACACTCGCCAAGGCTCGTGTCGGCAAACTGCATCCTCATGATCTATCTAAATGATCTATCTATCTATCTATCATGAGTAAGAAGCAATCATCACCCGCTTGTTGAATAATATACTATTTTGCTTTAGAGGTGCATGTGTCACTAGCATTAAATCATTAAATAATAATGGATGACACGGGTATGGGAGTCATGGGTAATTGGGTATAATATGGGAGGTATGGGCATAGTAATAATATTATTAGTACTATTATGTATATAGTATTTATGTATTAGACACCTGTAAAGGTCATGAATAAACAGTATTATTATTATTAATTATATTATTAAATAGATGATTTCCAAACAAAATGCACTTCAATTTAATGGCCCATGAAATACATATTTTCAAGAATTTTTAAGTCAACTTATTGTTCAGATTTGTTTTCATTCAAATGTATACACCAGATTTGAATTCAGTCGGAAACGATACCAAACGGTTACCAAACTTATAATCGTCCTATATGGACAGGAAAAAAGAACTCTTACCTGTACTAATTTCGAAAGAAGAAAGAGAAAGAAGCAAAACTAATGTCTGGCTTGGTGATATTCTAGACTGAGATGCGATCACTGCGAGGTCCGGAAATATGGCTTTTCAACTGAAGGATGCAAAAACTGCGATTGCGACCGGATCGGTTCAAAGGATCTCCAGTGCGATGCCTCAGGTCAGTGTCCCTGTTTGGATAACGTTGAAGGCCGGAGGTGCGATCGTTGCAAAGAGAACAAGCACGATAGACAACGCGGTTGCGTGGACTGTCCCAGCTGTTACAACTTGGTCCAAGACGTCTCCCGAAGCCACCAAAACAAACTTAAAGAACTGAACGACATCCTCGACGAAATCGAACGGCGACCGACTGTCATCGACGACGATGAATTCCCCAGCGAACTTGCCGCTTTGCAAAAAGACATCGGCGACTTCTACGAGAAGGTCAAAAGCGCCACCGGTGAAGACAGCGTCATCCAGCAAGTGCATTCAATCAGAGATCGCGAAAAAGAAATATCCAGAACACTCTCAGCTCTGGACGAAAACGTCTATACCGCTACGGACAAGGCCAATTCAGCTAAGCAGAAAATTGCCGATACTGAATTAGTTCTGAACGAAATTGAACTAAAACTGAATGAAGCAGATGACAATTTCGATGTCTTAGGACGAAAGGCGCTGGAAAACGCTTGGGAGAGAGCTAAAGTGGTCGGCCAACAATCCGACAAAATGACTCAAATCGCGCATGAAGCGAGGGAACTGGCTGATTCTTTGGATGCGGATGCCGATGCTCTTTCTGAAAAAGCTAATGACGCCAAAAATAAATCGACAGTCTCTTACGAGACGGCCAAAAATGCGGTCACGAATCAAAACAACATCAATGAAGTTGAAAGGCAAATCAGAGCTGATTTACTGCATACTGAAATTAAGCTGAATAGAACCAAGCAATGGACTCAGGAAGTCAGCGACAAGGCTAGGAAAGTAAAAAAAAACGCACTGAGTCTACTGAACGACGTGAGTAACATGATAATGTTAGAGATTGACATTCCTACTCTAAAACAGAAGACGAAAGACATAAAATTAGAAGCGCAAAGGTTGAAGAATGAAACGCAGGATATCCTACAAGAAAACGATCAGCTTTTAAACGAAATTCAAGAACAACTGTTCTTAGGGCAAGAGCAGTTAGATAGAGGCAATGCTCAGCAAGACGACACTAACGACATGCTGAATGAAATTTATTTGTACAAAACTCAAGCGGAAGAAGCCGTAAAAATGGGCGATCAAATTTTGAATAATACCCGAGAAACCTACAAAATATTGTCAGGTATGTGAACATAATTTACATATTTCAAAATGTCCATTAATGCATAGGTACTTACCTTTTATATTTTCAGATTTTGACCAGAAAGTAAAGGAAAGCATGAAGCAGGCTGAAGAAGCGCTTCAAAAGATCGGAGAAATCCAAGAAATGATTGCCAATTCGTTTGACAAGGTTGCACAGGCACAGAATACGCTTCAAAATGCAAAATTCACTTCCGATTCAGCTCTCTTGAAAGCTCAACAGGCCGATGAACTGGCTAAAAATGCGTCGATAAACGCTGAAAATGTGAAATCCGATGCTGAACTTCTTTTCAAGAATGCGAGTTCCTTGAGTAACGAAGCCGAGCTGATGACTGGGAGAGTTTTGAACACGGAAAGCGAATTCAAAATGCTCTTGGAAGAGACGACATCGAACAATACCTTAATTAACCAGGCTAAAGAAAAAGTGAGTACCTACCTATGAAAGGAATCAAAAGAATAGAAAAACCTCGAGAAGACATTGCTGTGAAACTTCTTTAGGTATGATTGCGCCAACTTGTCTCGTTTTTGCCATTTTTTCAACTGTAACAAATCAGCAAAATTTTGTAAAAAAAACATTCTATAAGTTTGCAGTGATCGATAGTGAAAGAGTATCAACTTGAGCAACCACCACTTTCTGTATGCGCTTTATCTCTTGCTGTATCAACCGGGCTGATATCCATAAACGCCGGATAATTCTTGTTTTTGCATTCAAACGTTTTCGGTACCTACAGGAATGGTTATGTCAAAATAACAAAAAGTATATTATGCAGAAAAAGGCGAACGGGCGCGGGGAAGCATCATTTTAGCAGGTACACATTTTCTTGCTGTTGTTTACGGGTTTCATTTGGTGACTTTGAATAGTGCATCTAAAGAAGTTACACATCAGAAATTCACTTTTCAATCATCGTTTTTTGTTTGTTTTTTATCAAGTGAGTTTTACAAATTTCAATTACAGGTTGGAAGAGCTGGTAAAGACACCCACAACGTCAGCCAAAAGGTGAAGGATTTGTTATCCGACGTTGAAAGCATAATCAACGAACTACAGAATCTGCCCAACATTGATGCTAAAGAACTCGACAGACTGGAAACGGAACTTGAACGAGCGGAAAAGAACGTGACCGATGCTAAAATGGAGGAGAAATTCGGCGAGCTGCAGAAACAACAAAAGTCTCAAAATGACCTCATTGATCAGTACAATTCTGAGATCCTGCGGCTCCAGAAAGAAGTGGGAAATGTCGAACAGATCGCCAGGTCCCTGCCCGACGGCTGTTTTAAACGTGTCGAACTGGAACCATAAAGTGTGTTCTTCATAATTACGATGCAACTGCCATAAGTTTTGTACTTACGTTTTTTATTTACCAAAGATTCGAAATGTCTCCTATAAGTGTTCTGACTGACTGAAGGTCCATGAAAAATTGCATGGGGTTAAATTTATCGGGTTCGCGTAGTTGAGGTAAATTTTTCATGAAATCAATATGTGTTTCAGTGTTATATCCAAATTATTTAGTTTTAAATTTGTTAGGTAGGCACCTACACACTTTACAGTTTAAGAAAAGAGAGGTCATGCAGCGTCGCTTTAACTAATATTAATAGATTTACTTATACCTACATTATCCTGTAAGCATTGCAGATTAATAGGTACTAGGTATAGTACGTTCAGCCCTAGTGTGACTCAAGTCAACTATGATTTTCCGAATTTCTCTTTTTCCGAAATACCTCGGGTGGCGAAGCTCCCAGCCAACTAGAATCACACTATAGGGTTGAACATACTATACATAATATTAAGTAAATACTCTTATTTGATACGAGTAGGAAATATAGTCATCTGTATAGTCTCCACATCTTAACATTCGATTTTCCTAAAACAGATAGGTATTTTATTGCATTTAACTAGATATTATTTAGTACAAATAAAGTTTTAAGAACACAATCATATAAAGTTTCCTTGCGATTGCAATATGATGAGCAAAAAAACTCTGCATTCTTCCACCGTCGGCAACACTCAAGAAAAATAAAATATTATGAAACCTTGTGGAAAGACTTCAAGCTCAAATCAAATTTATACAACAACTACCTATTCCACTTCAAGTTTATGGAGCCCTTCTACATTAAAACCATCAGCAAGGTTTAAGGTACCCACAAATTTCAAATTCACCCCTCCTGGTGGCACCAAAAAAATTAATAATGAAATTGTTAATTGATCATTTTCTTCGGTGAATTTTAGCGTAGTGTCCATAGACCGTAGTGCTCAATGGAAAACGCAGTTTTATAAAAAAATACTTATAGGAAACTTATTTTATGATGTTACAATGCTAGACGATTCTTACTGACAGCAGTTTAGTTGTCGCTGATGTCATCGTCAATGAGGTCTCATAAAAACACGATCTGGCTCTCTACACGATCCCCTGTAGCCTGTAGCGCGTCCAACTGTCAATGAGGACTGCTCTTTTGGCATCTGGAGGGGGTACAATCGCGCCCAAAAAATACAGACTGATGTATTTTGAATCTTTCCGTTCCACCCCTCTAGGCAAGGGTGACTACTCTTTCAAAAATTTCAAACAGGATTATGGGTCGAGTTGCATAATCATTTTGAGTGTCTCTTAATTTTCCTTACAACAGTTCAAAACAGATCAAAATCGACAGCCCCGTGACGCAGGTTGTTGTGTGGCTGCCTGCGGCCACGGGAGCCCCGAGTTCGATTCCCGGCGAAGTCTGGATGTTTGTGTTGTCTACTTAAAAAGTGAAAAAACCAGGAACGTGAGACATGGTATAGAGGTACACTTATGCGGTTTTTAATTTTTTTCAATTTTTGTCAGAAAGTCATGAGTAGGTAGGTACAGTGGCGGACTTTAAAATCGCAAATGACAATATGAGAATTAGCTTCTTGATTTTGTAAAAGTGGTGCGATTTTAAAGTCCGCCACTTGTACCCACCTAATGTGTCAATGAAAGTAAAACAATATTCAATTGACCATATTATTTATTCAGAGCGCAGTCGCAGATCGGGGAGAGAGACAACCACATGTGCTGGGTTGAAACTCCCATAAGAATATGCATGTTGAATGACTTTGTAAAATGATCAATTCAAGGTGCAAATTGACAATTTCAACGAATGTATAACATAGCAAGTGTGTAAAAAGAAATACCTGATCTACTTTTCACCACAATGAAATGGAAAATCTTGCTGTGAAGTGTGAAGTTTATGCGAAGCAATTTAGAATTGACCATATCAATTATTCAAAGCGCAGTCGCAGATCGGGGAGAGAGACAACCACATGTGCTGGGTTGAAACTCCCATAAGAATATGCATGTTGAATGACTTTGTAAAATGATCAATTCAAGGTGCAAATTGACAATTTCAACGAATGTATAACATAACAAGTGTGTAAAAAGAAATACCTGATCTACTTTTCACTATAAAAAAATGAAAAATCTTGCTGTGAAGTTGATGCGAAGCATTTTAAAATGGGGTTTTTTGATACGACAACAATTTCAAATTACCCGCCATATTTTATTGCACAACTTCCGCTAACGAGAATTTTGACCGCGCTTGAAAGAGAACCGACCGTCAGCCGTCACGTAAAAGTATGGTAAAAAGGACTTTTTCAAGCAATTCAACCTAAACCCCTTATTTCGACGCCACTGGTCAGATCTGTTTGGTTTTTGTTTCAAGTTTTTTTTGGCACAGGGAGGTTTCTTTTCATTCATGTACCTTATGACCAGGGCTTATGACGTAAATTTTTGGCAATTTTTGCGAAAATTGACAGGCTCATACCAGCCTAAAGCCCCCGGTCTGACATGTAAGACAAAGCAATTTTTAACAACCTTATCAACGCACATTAGACCTACAGGGTTAAAATCATGTACCTTATGACGTAAGTTTTGGAACACCAGCTCCCTGTCCAATAGTGGAATTGGGAGTTGGGGTAGGCACTCCGGTAGGTTAGTAGGTCAACTACCAGAAGAAAATTATTCGACATGCTCCTGTTTTTTTCACTTTTACTGTGCATCTTACGGAAAAAATGTAAGAGGCATAAAAGTTTGGGCTTGAACAAATCTATCCAAATGTGTAAACAAAAATACGAACGGATTGTAATTTTTTTTTTGAACAAATAATTGAAACTCTGTTTCACTTCGTATACCTTTGAGGTGCTGTAACTTCCCTAGGAAGCAATTTAAGAAAAAATCGGTTGTGTCATTAAAGGCATAAAAGTTTGGGCTTGAACAAATCTATCCAAATGTGTAAACAAAAATACGAACGGATTGTAATTTTTTTTTTGAACAAATAATTGAAACTCTGTTTCACTTCGTATACCTTTGAGGTGCTGTAACTTCCCTAGGAAGCAATTTAAGAAAAAATCGGTTGTGTCACCCCAAAACTTCCCCGACGAGTAGCAAAGGAACGGATGAAAATCTTTGTATGAGACGTCCCTTTGGGTAGGAAGTTAGAATTTGAGAAGAAGTATGACGACTGAGATATTCAAAATGGGCTTCATTTTGAGTTCCATAATTTGAGTTCGGTCTCGATAACCCTGGCCAGTTTTACATTCTCAACAGGGAAATTCTCGACAAATTGAAAACAAAACTGGTGGGAAATATTTGGGAACCAGTTAACCTCTTGTTTAAAAATAAATTGGTGAAAATCGGTTCACGCGAGTTTACCTGGGGCAGAGTTCTGATTATTTGCACTTCATAGCCCCAAACGAGAGGGGGGCTCAGTGAGGGGCTCCAAGAGACACCCGTGGACACCAGGAAAACCTATAAGGCTTCAACCAACCCAAGAAGACACAAGGGCGTCGCTTTGGCCTGAAACGGCCAAATCTGATAGTCACAAGTACGTGGGGGCACCATCAGGGCTTTGAAAGGCATCAGGAATAAGACACCATGTGGATGTGGCCCTGGTACCGAATCATACAAGGGAACTGCACACATTAGAGTTTGAACGTGCCAACGGGATGGTCATACTGAAGTTGCTAAAGCTACAGAAAACACAAAGGGGGCTAACGGAGCCCCCAAAAAAATACTTGAAGACACGAAGGATCGGGGCGCACTGTTTGCCTTAAACGATACAAGAAAACACCGAGATCATTTTGGGGAATTCTAAAATGCAGGTCAGCCAGCCTGCAGGTCAGCAGAAATCGTACCTATACCTACCCCATTCACTTGCCTTGCGGAACACATACCTACCCACTCATATGCCTTCTACGTCGGCTAAATATTCTTGCAGGTCGGCAAACAGGCCGTTGCTGTTACCTTCTCCGAGCACTTCCAGACAATTTTCGTGGTCCTCCAGGTCCTTGGACTTTTGCTGCTGGCAATCAAAGTGGGAAAATTTTGCAGGTCGGCTAAAATTCTTGCAGGTCGGCATACAGGCCGTTGGTGTCACCTTCTCCGAGCACTTCCAGACAATTTTTGTGGTCCTCCAGGTCCTTGGACTTTTGCTGCTGGCGATCAAAGTGAGAAAATTTTGCAGGTCGGCAAAAATTCTTGCAGGTCGGCCTACAGGCCATTGCTGTCACCTTTCCCAAGCACTCCCAGACAATTTTCGTGGTCCTCCAGGTCCTTGGACTTTTGCTGCTGGCGATCAAAATGAGAAAATTTTGCAGGTCGGCAAAATATTCTTGCATGTCGGCATACAGGCCGTTGCTGTCACCTTCTCCGAACACTTCCAGACAATTTTCGTGGTCCTCCAGGTCCTTGGACTTTTGCTGCTGGCAATCAGAGTGGGAAAATTTTGCAGGTCGGCTAAAATTCTTGCAGGTCGGCATACAGGCCGTTGCTGTCACCTTCTCCGAGCATTTCCAGACAATTTTTGTGGTCCTCCAGGTCCTTGGACTTTTGCTGCTGGGGATCAAAGTGAGAAAATTTTGCAGGTCGGCAAAAATTCTTGCAGGTCGGCCTACAGGCCATTGCTGTCACCTTTCCCAAGCACTCCCAGACAATTTTCGTGGTCCTCCAGGTCCTTGGACTTTTGCTGCTGGCGATCAAAATGAGAAAATTTTGCAGGTCGGCAAAATATTCTTGCATGTCGGCATACAGCCCGTTGCTGTCACCTTCTCCGAACACTTCCAGACAATTTTCGTGGTCCTCCAGGTCCTTGGACTTTTGCTGCTGGCAATCAGAGTGGGAAAATTTTGCAGGTCGGCTAAAATTCTTGCAGGTCGGCATACAGGCCGTTGCTGTCACCTTCTCCGAGCATTTCCAGACAATTTTTGTGGTCCTCCAGGTCCTTGGACTTTTGCTGCTGGCGATCAAAGTGAGAAAATTTTGCAGGTCGGCAAAAATTCTTGCAGGTCGGCCTACAAGCCGTTGCTGTCACCTTTCCCAAACACTCCCAGACAATTTTCGTGGTCCTCCAGGTCCTTGGAAATTTGCTGCTGGCGATCAAAGTGAGAAAATTTTGCAGGTCGGCAAAAATTCTTGCAGGTCGGCCTACAGGCCGTTGCTGTCACCTCTCCCGAGCACTCCCAGACAATTTTCGTGGTCCTCCAGGTCCTTGGACTTTTGCTGCTGGCGATCAAAGTGAGAAAATTTTGCAGGTCGGCAAAAATTCTTGCAGGTCAGCATACAGGCCGTTGCTGTCACCTTCTCCGAGCACTTCCAGACAATTTTTGTGGTCCTCCAGGTCCTTGGACTTTTGCTGCTGGCGATCAAAGCGAAGAAATTTTGCAGGTCGGCAAAAATTCTTGCAGGTCGGCACACAGGCCGTTGCTGTCACCTTCTCCGAGCACTTCCAGACAATTTTCGTGGTCCTCCAGGTCCTTGGACTTTTGCTGCTGGCGATCAAAGTGATAAAATTTTGCAGGTCGGCAAAAATTCTTGCAGGTCGGCATACAGGCCGTTGCTGTCACCTTCTCCGAGCACTTCCAGACAATTTTCGTGGTCCTCCCAGGTCCTTGGACTTTAGCTGCTGGCGATCAAAGCGAAGAAATTTTGCAGGTCGGCAAAAATTCTTGCAGGTCGGCATACGGGCCGTTGCTGTCACCTTCTCCGAGCACTTCCAGACAATTTTCGTGGTCCTCCAGGTCCTTGGACTTTTGCTGCTGGGAATCAAAGTGGGAAAATTTTGCAGGTCGGCTAAAATTCTTGCAGGTCGGCAAACAGGCCGTTGCTGTCACCTTCTCCGAGCACTTTCAGACAATTTTTGTGGTCCTCCAGGTCCTTGGACTTTTGCTGCTTGCGATCAAAGTGCGAAAATCTTGCAGGTCGGCATACAAGCTGTTGCTGTTATCTTTCCCGAGGACTTCCAGTCAAATTTCGTTGTCCTCCTTGTCCTTGGACGTTTGCTGTCGACGACCAAAATGCAAAATTTTTGCAGGTCGGCAATAGTATATTACATACCGAGACGGGAATTACATCATTACTGCTGAGGGCACAGAGAGCTAACCCGAAGCAGGAATGATGTATTTACCGTCGAGAGTATGTATACTATTTTACTCACAACTATGTACTCAGCTTGCAGGATTACAGGCGTTAATTTTGCTGAAACGTGGTTCAGAAAATACCGAGGGAAATACTGATTCCCTTCTAAAGCTACCATTTCTTCACTTTCTCGGGAGGTCGGCAATGGGTCACTACCCGAACTCCTACTAGGTATGTAATGAATCAATTACCATAGTGGTTGTGAGTAAAAATTTTTTGCCGAATTGCAAAATATTCGCACTTTGGTCGCCAGCAGCAAAAGTACAAGGACCTGGAGGACCACGAAAATTGTCTGGAACTGCTCGGAGAAGGTAACAGCAACGGCCTGTATGCCGACCTGCAAGAATTTAGGCCGACCTGAAAAATTTTCTCACTTTGATCGCCAGCAGCAAACGTCCAAGGACCTGAAGGACCACGAAAATTGTCTAGAAGTGCTCGGAGAAGGCGACAGCAACGGCCTGTGTGCCGACCTGCAAGAATTTTTGCCGACCTGCAAAATTTTCTCACTTTGATCGCCAGCAGCAAACGTCCAAGGACCTGAAGGAACACAAAAATTGTCGAAAAGTGCTCGGAGAAGGCGACAGCAACGGCCCGTATGCCGACCTGCAAGAATTTAGGCCGACCTGCAAAAATTTTTCACTTTGATCGCCAGCAGCAGACGTCCAAGGACCTGGAAGACCTCAAAAATTATCTGGGAGTGCTCGGAGAAGGCGACAGCAACGGCCTGTATGCCGACCTGCAAGAATTTTTGCCGACCTGCAAAATTTTCTCACTTTGATCGCCAGCAGCAAACATCCAAGGACCTGGAGGACCACGAAAATTGTTAAAAGTGCTCGGAGAAGGTGACAGCAACGGCCTGTATGCCGACCTGCAAGAATTTAGGCCGACCTGCAAAAAATTTTCACTTTGATCGCCAGCAGCAGACGTCCAAGGACCTGGAGGTCCACGAAAATTGTCTTGAAGTGCTCGGAGAAGGTGATAGCAACGGCCCGTATGCCGACCTGCAAGAATTTAGGCCGACCTGCAAAAATTTTTCACTTTGATCGCCAGCAGCAGACGTCCAAGGACCTGGAGGACCTCGAAAATTATCTGGGAGTGCTCGAGGAAGGTGACAGCAACGGCCGGTGTGCTGACCTGCAAGAATTTAGGCCGACCTGCAAAATTTTCTCACTTTGATCGCCAGCAGCAAACGTCCAAGGAGCTGGAGGAACACGAAAATTGTCGAGAAGTGCTCGGAGAAGGCGACAGCAACGGCCCGTGTGCTGACCTGCAAGAATTTAGGCCGACCTGCAAAAATTTTTCACTTTGATCGCCAGCAGCAGACGTCCAAGGACCTGGAAGACCTCGAAAATTATCTGGGAGTGCTCGGGGAAGGTGACAGCAACGGTCTGTATGCCGACCTGCAAGAATTGTTGCCGACCTGCAAAATTTTCCCACTTTGATTGCCAGCAGCAAAAGTCCAAGGACCTTGACGACCACGAAAATTGTCTGGGAGTGCTCGGGGAAGGTGACAGCAACGGCCTGTAGGCCGAGGAGTGGTCGAGGAAGGTAACAGGCGCGGCCTGTATGCCGACCTGCAAGAATTTAGGCCGACCGGAAAAATTTTCTCACTTTGGTCGCCAGCAGCAAAGGTACAAGGACCTGGAGGAGCACGAAAATTATCTGGAAGTGCTCGGAGAAGGTGACAGCAACGGCCTATATGCCGACCTGCAAGAATTTTTGCCGACCTGCAAAATTTTCTTACTTTGATCGCCAGCAGTAAAAGTCCAAGGACCTGGAGGACCTCGAAAATTATCTGGAAGTGCTCGGGGAAGGTGACAGCAACGGCCTGTAGGCCGACCTGCAAGAATTTTTGCCGACCTGCAAAATTTTCCCACTTTGATTGCCAGCAGCAAAAGTCCAAGGACCTGGAGGACCACGAAAATTGTCTGGAAGTGCTCGGAGAAGGTTACAGCAACGGCCTGCCTGCAAGAATTTTTTGCCGACGTAGAAGGCATATGAGTGGGTAGGTATGTGTTCCACAAGGCAAGTGAATGGGGTATAGGTACGATTTCTGCTGACCTGCAAAATCGGCTGACCTGCATTTTAGTGACACCCAGCCATTTTGCCACTTTGACATAGATACGTCAAATGTAAAACTTACCGGTTTGGTTGCTAAGGAAACTGAATGGAGCAAAAGTCGAGCGAACAGGCAAACCCGGCTGAAATCGACCAGACCAAATTTTGAAAATTCATAGCGCCCGTCTTGTGAATGATGGAAAACTCCAACTGCAGCATTGATTTGATATTTTGGTTGTGTGGCTTCCTGCCAAATTTGGTTCCAATCCATCAGGTAGATTTTGGATAATTGAATGGTAAAGTTTTGAACTTTGACATGTTTCAAAATTTGACAGGTGACACAGATGGACAAAAAATTTCAACAGCTTTAAATGAAGTTTTTCAAGGGCTTTTAGAAGACATATTGCAAGTCAAGTTCCGTGATGTATAACTTTTACATTGGCCGCATTCGTAAGTCACAACAGTTGTGGAGCACTTGTACGCCATTGGTCAAAATTAAAATTTCGACGAATCGCGTGGAAGTGCTCCACAACTGTTGTGACTTACGAATGCGGCCATTATTTGATAGTGACATCTGGTGACATTTCCGTTTGACAGATGACAGCCAAAAACTAATGGGCTCATTCCTCGGACCAACAATGTCCGCATACCGAATTTCAAGTTGATCGGATCAACGTTGCGGCTGAAATCGTAGCAGATTACAGACACACAGACAGACACACTGTAGTGTAACCCTGTTATCGATGTTGGCAGTGATCGTTGTTGTTCTTCCCTTCCCCATGTCGTTTACCTTTCACCTACGTTGTGTGTGTGTTAATCTTACTCTAGATGAGAATGTGTCGTTGGGGATGAGGTTTGATTCTTGAATGAAACGCGAATGAATCACAAGCAAAATGAATCTTTATTGAAAATCATGAGCAAAGGTTTTTTATGATTTTGTTTCTTTTCTCAAAACACCTCACAACAAGAAATTGACAGTGATAAAATGACACAACATGAATGAAGAACAACAAAATACAAAGACAAATGAAACAATAAAAATCATTACAAATTATTTAGACAATGCAGAAATTTACAAGAATGAAATTAATACAAAATCAGGTTAACAAAACAAGCAAGAAGTGACGTATTCGCTGACAGGCACACATGGGAAGAACACGTCAATGAAACCCATGCGTATAGGTCGCGGGAACAAAAATGGCGTGCTAAAGATGGGTATATAGTATGATGTTATTTTCACTAGTACGTACTTGTTGATACAATTTTTTTCAGTTGTAAAGTTGTAATAAATATATACAGGGTGTTTCAGTGACCTTGCATAATACTTCGAGAGGTGATTTCTTTCAAGAAAATAAGTCGAAAAGTAAGAGTAACATTTTTCCCTGAAATGCTTCCCAAGGGAGTTACAGCCCCTCAAAGGTACGAAATTAAACAAAGTTTTTAATTATTTGCTGAAAAACCGTCAAAGGTAAGAACTTCAAATTTGGCATAGAGAAGTTCCTCAACAGTGCAAATGTACGTGCAAAGTTCTGAACAAATCTAACCAGTGGCAGCAAAATTAGAGGGGATTGGGATTATGTTGAAAATTATTCATGACACGTCCGTGCTTTTTCACTTTTACTCCAGAACGATGCATCCTACGGAAAAAATGCAGGAGGAATAAAAGGTTTGGATTGAACGAATCTATCGAAAACATCGAATTAAAAGATGCTACCTTTGACAGTTCTTGAGCAAATAATTGAAAACTTTGTTGCATTTTGTATTTTTGAGGAGCTGTAACTCCCTCAGGAAGCACTTGAGGAAAAAATGTTACTCTTACTTTTCGACTTATTTTTTTGAGAGGAATCACCTCCCAAAGTATTATGCAAGGTCACTGAAACACCCTGTATACAGGGTGTTTCCAGAATGGTGTTACAAACTTCTAGGGGAGATTCCCCATAAAAAATGGACAAGGAAAATATATAGGTACCTTTGGTGTCCTAAAATGCTCAGTTGAAAAGTTACAGGTGTTCAAGTTGACTTTTTAAAACAGATTTTTTGACATAAGTTTTGAACCGTTTAACCGATTTTGTTCAAGTTCTCACCAAAGTTAACTGAAATAAGTCTCTATCGAATAATAGTAGCGTGTTGGAGAAAAAAGTTCAGGGGCGTAGATAATGGGGTGTCCTCATATTTCCCCCCCTATTTTTCACACCCCTAGCTATTTTCCCAAATTGTTCTTATTTTTTTTATTCTACGACGTTCAATTTAGAGAAAAAAGTTACTCTTGCAAAATTTTGATTAGAGGCTTCGTTTTTGAGATATCTGAGTTTGAAACTTTGGAAAACATCTCGAAATTGCCACTTTCCAAGGCCAAAAAATTAGAATAAAAAAAACTCATGATTTTTCAGCAGAAATAGGTTCTCTTCAATTTTCTAAGTTGATGAACTACTATTTCCTCTGAGAAACGAGAGCTTTTCAGGGGAAAAAAAATTGGGCTCATTGAAAGTGGCGATTTCGAGATGTTTTCCAAAGTTTCAAACTCAGATATCTCAAAAACGAAGCCTCTAATCAAAATTTTGCAAGAGTAACTTTTTTCTCTAAATTGAACGTAGAATAAAAAAATAAGAACAATTTGGGAAAATAGCTAGGGGTGTAAAAAATAGGGGGGGAAATATGAGGACAGCCCCCATTATCTACGCCCCTGAACTTTTTTCTCCAACACGTTACTATTATTCGATAGAGACTTATTTCAGTTAACTTTGGTGAGAACTTGAACAAAATCGGTTAGACGGTTCAAAACTTATGTCAAAAAATCAGTTTTAAAAAGTCAACTTGAACACCCTGTAACTTTTCAACTGAGCATTTTAGGACATCAAAGGTATATATTTTCCTTGTCCATTTTTGATGGGGAATCTCCCCTAGAAGTTTGTAACACCATTTTGGAAACACCCTGTATAGATAATTTATTGAACAATTGTCGCTTTATCATAAAAATTAATGTGCTAAACTCAAGATTCAACTGAGTAATGTCAAAAACAAGCGAATCTCTACAGCGGTACTTTGGCACCCCCTCAGGCGCAAACGCGGGCAAGAAGCTGGCAAGAGGCGCTTCGTTCTCGGCTTCGTTGTGCCGGCGTGCCTGCAACGTTGCAATAGCGGGTGCCAGGGTGACGGTTATATTCCCGCGACCTATAGCCTGGTTGATTGCTGAAAAATCCCTTCCCAAATGATCTGAATAAAAGTCAAGTGTGAATGAGTCATGATGAAATGACAGAGATGTCACTCCAGTAATGCATTGATCAAGTCAGCGTGAATCGGTGCTTGAACCTATTTGAAAGTTTGTTTAGTTTACAAGTTATTTACATAACAACAAAAGGAAACTCGCTCGCTTACGCTTTGGAGAAAACTTTACGCTCAGTAATTCATTTCTACACTTTACAGACAGAACAAGCCAAATTCATAGATAAATAAACAATAAAAAAATGATCGGTTAACAAGTACATAAATAAACAAGACACAAATAATAAGTAAACAAGTGGATAAATCAGCAAGAAACAAATGATAAGCAATGGTGTAGCCGTGTAGGTAAATAAACAAGAAACAAATAAGAGATGAATATACAAAACAGAACAATGGTTAGTAAACAGTAATCACATACAAGAAAATCGACTCGAGCCAACCTGTGGCCCTCTCTTCGTCTTACATAATTTCCCCCCAAATAAGAAAAGGTTAGTAGACTCAACAAGGCAGATTCATACAAGCAGGTGGACCCCCCCCGGACACGGAGAAGCGTGCAAGTCTTTTTTTTTGCGGTGGGCGGGTATCCGTGTAGTCACTGGCAGTACCTCCTTAGCGCCGTCTTAGTAGGCTAAGAGCTACGCCGGGTGATTCTCTCACCACCCACCATTTTATGGACGCATCAACAGCGAGGTTATTAGCACCCTTTTTTCGGTGTCCTTCTCGTTTCACAATTTTTCTCTTGACGTGACTGTACGGTGGTACACGCCAAGGTACTAAAGAGCGCATGAAAATTTTCACCTGGCCCAGGCCGGATTCGAACCCACGATCCCTGGAATTGCTTCCAAAAACGGAGTCTGCCGCGCTACCGGCCGGGTCGCAAGTCTTCTTTCCTTCGTTTACTTTCATGTATAACCCGACAATGAGCAATGGAATGTGAATGAATCATAAAAAGTACTGTTCTCTACTTAGCGGCTGATTTCGGCGTAGCAGAGTTTCTTTTTGTCGTCTTACTGTTTGTGACGTAACTTGTGGAAAAGAAACATTTATGAAACCTTGGAATACGCGCGACAACGCAATCCTGAGGCCACGTCATGAGTGCGCAAAGTGCACACCCACTAGATTACGGCCTTTGCCATCAACATTGAGATCATTTGGGAGTAGATAAGTTACACAAAATTCAAAGCACCTTGATTTCAAAGAGGGAAAACTGCGGGTTATGCAAGCCCGTCAGTGCCGTCGAGAGGGTGGTTCAGAAGGTGATATATCACCGGGGCCCGGAGCCCTGTAGGGGGCCCGTGAGCGCGAGTTATTTTCTTTTTCTAGCTCACTAACAAAACAGTAAAAAGTTGAAAAACCAATGACGAAATCCTAAATTTCTTACTGTCTACCTGCTTTTACTACTTAATATGTCACAAATTTAAAGAGAAGCAGTTTCGCACAGCATAAGACGAAATTCACAAACAAGCTACTGTTTTGGTGATGGAAAATACCTATTATGGTTATCATCATTATTATTATTATTTCAAAGAATCTCCCCTGCGCTGCCATTGGGTTCGCTCCGCTCACGGACTCAAAACATTTTCTAATAAGAGGGGGGGACGCAAGTGACATCCAACATCGGGACCCGGCGAAGCTCTCGGCGGCCCTGAAGCCCGTTGGAAACAAAGAGAACAGAGAATTTTGGGTTATGTTTGGGTTATGTACAATAATTTCGCGGACAAAATACGTATCGAAATGCTTGATTTGGTGAGTGGGTGGAAGCCAAAATTACGATTCAATAATCAAAGAAAGACCGACCTTAAATGGGGTAGAGGAGAGGGTGGAGGATTCGGCTACTTTTGACTTTTGCCAACAAAATGAAAAAGTGTTGTGCAAAAAAACTAATTCTTTCAGTGCCAATATGAACCTCAATACCTAAGCTACAAAAAGTAAAAGAAGTCATGGTTCTAAAAAATTGTTGATCTGGTTTTTTCATCGTTTCAAAAAATCTATGCATTCGGCCTAATCTACCCCAGTAGTAAGGTAGTTTCGGCCAGTGGCTGAGGAGGTTTCGGCCGAGGTTTATGATCAAGAGAAATGAGCTATTTAGAATTACAATTCAATAATGGAACATTATAAAGGTGATTTCTGGACATCGGACAACAACCATCGAAATCCAGCAGACACGTGTTTCGACCTGTTTGAGTCTCATCAGTGCCGGAGCATTGAAGGCTCAGGCTCGATGGTCCAAACACCGAAATTACCTATGTTTACACTCTGAGGGTACTTATAAGTGATACACCCATGCGATGCCATCATTGCCATCTATTAACGGCTTTCCGCAATGTGTATAACGTTATACGTTTTACATCTATGTGGCGCCGTATCATTCGGCCGGCCGAATCTACCTCACGTTGTCGTGGCCGAAACCTCCCCACTTGTCTTCTACAACTTTTAAAATAAGCAGTTATTTTATAGATAGAAAGAGAGGTTACGTTTATTGAAGACTTGTTTTGATACACAATAACATGTCTATTTCAAAAAATGTAGAAGCCAATGATGAAAATGTAGCCATAAAATACAACATATCATTCTGGGCAAAAACGTATCTTGAAAGTCTGACAATGAACTTTATTTTTCCACTTTTATAAAATACATCTGATTCTCACCTCGCTCCCACTTATGCCATCTGACAATGAACACTCAGGGGTAAACTCAGCAACCAAGATACGGCGCCAAGTTCAAACAGGAAATGAGTTATTGATGGTGGCCGAAGCCTCGATCCACCTGGCCGAATCCTCCACCCTCTCCCCTACTTGCCAATAGAGTATTATACTTTTATAAAAAAGTTGGTCAAACTTTTTCAATGAATAGTCCATGAAAAACGAAGGGACCCGTATTTTTTTATTTCCCTGAAATATCTCCTGGTAGCTTGTAAATTGAATAATGAACCATGACTTGTCAAAACGCGGCTGAATTTGGCCCCCCTCTGGCCTATCCCCACTACTGTGTGACGTAGGTATGGGGCGATTGCAGGATGAGAATACTTATGAGTGAGACAGCGCCAGAAAGTCATGTCGGAAGTTGGCAATCTGAGCCAGGCTTGAAATGCTGACAGTGCTGTCTGGTGCTGACAGAAGTGTGATCAGTGGTGACAGCAGAGACAAACTTGAAAAATGTCTCGGCGTGTGAACATGTGTTTTGTGCCGTTACGCGACAATCGCTTAGGCAATGTACCAAATAAACTATTTGTTATGGTCAATCCGAACCAACCGGCAAAACCGAGAGTCTGGTTCAGCGTGGGCAGAAAGTGATCGTCGATTTTCCTATGATAGGACTCTTTATATGAGAAGATCACAGGAATAAGATGGTTCAAGGAATAAGAAGTGAAGATATCCTTGAAAACCCCATCCCTATGACATCTCCACCTAGACCGGCAGCATCAACCGTAACTCCTATACATTCACTGTCGGGAAAATTTGTAGTCTCAAAAATGTCTGCCAACAAGTGTATCCAGTTCAGCTTTGAAGAAAAAAGTCAGAAGTATTGATTTAAATGTTGGTGGGCCAATGACATATATCCCAAGGACCTCTGCAAGAACTCACATGCGCACAAAACAACAAGCTGCTGAGTGCTGCCGAGTATGTTGGTTCACACAGTTTCTGATGACGGTTCACTCAGTCAAGGTCAACAGAGTGCATCGGACTATCTACCATCTGCAAGCTCTTCATCGTCGTCACTGCTCTTGAGCTCAGAGAGGCCTCCGAAAGAAGAGACCAGTAGAGAAAGAAGCTCCTAATCTATTGAATATCAATAAGCGACCAATGTATTACCTGAGATTACCTTCAGATGAGGTGCATTCTGGCGAGACCACCAAGTGCGTCATCTTCGGAACAACTTGGCAAAGAAGTTAGATGGGAGAACAGATTGTTATATTTATTGGATTACATTATTATAATTATTGTCGGTGGACTCAATATTGTACATGGCCCGTTAATAAAATTAAAATGGATATTAAGTTTGCTTTTTATACTTTTTATTCAAAAGTTGAGGGAAGGGTAAAAAAAATTACCCTTTATCAACAAATATCACACACGGATCACGTTCTGCAGGGATAGTGGGTACGGTATGTACTCATGTATGGATGGGAAAAGTCTTTCTTCTTCCAGCTCTTTCTGATTTTGAAGACTTTTCTACTAGTACTAGTAGAGGTTGTGGCTGGCTATACAGTATACACTTCTATGGTGTAACCAAAATAGAAAAGCTGTTGGATGCTCGGTTGGATGCTTCCATCCACCTGTAATTATTATTAACTCTAGTAGGTACATCTCCGTTTCTTGATTTATCGTACCTTATATTCTTTTTGGTACTCCTAATTTTCTTAATGCCATAGTCTTGTCTACGTTAGTAGAAAAGTACTTGGAGCTGCTACACAGTCTGTGCATGTTAACGAGATAATTTTTTCTAGGTCCTCATTCATGTCAACACAAAGATGGTAATCTTTCTGTCGAATTTTGTGCTCAGGAGCGATACGCATCCACCTTCACACCCGCCTTGGTCTCTTTTCGCTTGAATCATTCAAATAATGGCTTCGTCCCGTAGTGTTCTTGACCAGCCCTGCAAATCAAAGAAGTACACTTCTCATTTAATGAAAATTGATTACATATAAGTACCTGCTTGACACAGATTGTACTGAAGTGATTTTTTATAAGTTTATGGTACTTGCCTCGTGAGTTTGACTTCTTTCATTTTGGTACTCATGCAGTCAGGATTATTAGCAAACTATTGTGCAGTCATTTTACCATCTACTTAAAGAAGATTATCCGAAGAAGCTTGCGAAAAACCATATTCATCTCGATGCTCCGAAGTTTCACAGGGAAAGTTTACATGTGCCAGTGTCACAAATTTGAAAAGTCAGATCTCGCCTCCTATTTTATTTGCGTGCATGCGCAAGGGAAGCCACAAAAGTACGTCACGCCGGTATCACGCGCCAAATTCAAATTATATGTTTTCTATATTATTTTTTTTAATAGCTAAATCAATCAATAAAAAAGTTTATAGGTACTTCAGCCTCAGTATTTTTATGTGTTCTTTTGATTTTCAACGAGAAAAAAAATTAGTATAATACTCTATTAAACAGATTTGACTGAAAATACTTTCAATCATCAAGTAGAGTAATATAGGGTATTTCCTGAACATTTCCGAAAAATATATTCATTGGTTGGAAAGTTTTTTTTCGATTTTTTTCCCTCCAAAAATTGTTAACAGTATAGAGTAACTTCAGTGGAGCTTTTATGTCTGTATTTTTCAAATATTGTGATGCCACTTTAATAGTTTTTCGAGTTTTTAATCCAACAGTGCTGTTTGTTTAGTTTTCAGTATATTTGTGACGTCACAAATATATTTTTAAAACAGGCATTACGGTCGCAATTCTAGGAATAAGTATAGGAAAAAGAAAAATACGGGTAGATTATTTTTAGCCATACTATCGATTAAGCCAATAAAAAAAAATGGACAAGTACCCCATTTGAAGAAAACGACGCACACTCGTTGCACTGAAAAATCACGTGTTCTTCACCACAGCTGATTCTCTTCTCTCTGTCCGCGGCTGCCGCTCGCGCGCCATCTCCCTCCCTCATCGGCAAACGCTACGAACGTCAACGACCGTACCTACTTCAGGTACCAACGTACAAACGAAACAAAGGTAGGATACGAGTAGCTATACAGGGTGTCCCAGAAATGGCGCATAAACTCTCCAGTACGTTGCTGGGAATTCATCGTAGAGTCGGGAAAAAATAGTAGAAAAATTATTTGGCTTTTATTTATTAAGTTATCGCCAAAAAACTAAACGGTCGATTTGGCAAACGTGCACGACTGCACGTGTTCACCTACATACGTACCGCTAGGTAAGAATACAATTATTCCAATATAAACATGGTCGTCATAGAAACGGTCATTGTCAGGGCCAATTTAGACATTTCCTTGTAGGTACTGATACTGGTGCCCACTGGCACAGCTACTGGCTTTGATAGCTACCGATCGCACCTGTTCGTAATTTCAACAACTTTCGCGCATTCAGAAAATAAACTTGTAAAACTGCGTTTCTCCCATTTTTATTTAGGAGTTACTGAGGCTGTCTCAGAAAGAAATTCACTTCAAAAAACGCCACACCCTTTTCACTTATTTAACTTGTTCCGAACTAACAATCCAAAGAATCCTTGCAAATCATGTGCGATAATTAACATCCGTCGCAGGCTCCTTTGACGATAGGAGTTTGGGGCTACCCGTATTCGAAGAAAAAGTAACTGCACGCAGTCCCAGTGAAAATTTGTGATCCTTTCGATCTGGTTCATTCTGAAGCAGTTCGAAAACGTCCTCTTCAGCATCAGGTACCCTTACATGACGAGGGCGGCCGCGATCTGCTTGTAATATTGCAGATGCTACCTGTCCGGTCCTTCTGACTCTTTCTTCTGTTATTCTCATCATCACATACGATCGGGATGCTTTCTTTGAGGGTATTGCTGGGGGTAAATAATGCGATCCGCCTACAAGTGATTGCCGCGACGTTCTCCCAAAATCAGTAACTTATCACTGTATTCGCTAGCCGCATACATTATTCGCGGAAAAGTGGAAACGAGGCAGGAATGATGCAAGATGACACTCTAATGACACTGACTGATCTAGGATTGTCAGAAATTGACGATTTTTTATTTATTCAATGTCAGATTGTAGGTATACCTACTCATACTCATTTGTTTTTCACCGATGATGCCAGATCCATTTTCTGGGTAATTTGATTGAAAATTTTCAAAATTGAAAATTGGCTGTAGCCGTTAATCAAAAGTTGTTGAGGATAATTTCACCAGAAAATGATGAAATGGCTTTGTCCCCATGAGATAAATATTGCGGTTTTGAAAAACTCACAGAAATAAAGAAGTTGAGTTTTCAAATGCAAACTCTTATATCTCGAAGAGTGGTCAAGGAGGAATTTTTTTACTATTTTTCTAGAGTTCCCTGGAAGGTCCGCTACAACGTAGTGGAGAGTTTATGCGCCATTTCTGGGACACCCTGTATAGGTCATAGGATACCGGATACCACAACACAGACAGACATCACTTCAAAAATGTTCTTAAATCGTCTTGGGGGACCTCCTCAAAATGGATAGTAGGATAGTTATATCCGTCTTCATCTCGAAATTTTTTTTTAGCGCGTTCACAATACTTCCCCTTCTCGTTAGGTGGTGGGTCAGGGAAGTGAAAATGTTACTCTCTTACTTTTCGACTTATTTTTTTAAGAGGAATCACCTGCCAAAATTTTATGCAAGGTCACTGAAACATCCTGTATAGCGGCGAACCGCGAATTGCGAATCCTATTCCTATTGGCCAATTTCTGACAGTCATTTGAAATTGGCCAATAGGAACAATACTTATACTTTTCTGCAAAAGGCGCCGGCAACGGCGGCATCTAACTGTCAAAGATAGGCAACGAGCAGTGTGTTTGGTGGACGATGGAGTGGACTAATTTACGAGGAGAGGACACAGGCCGAAAGCATTTTTTCACATATTCCATTGAAAAAGACCAGTCTGATGTCTACGCTAGTGCCCGCGACTAATCCGGCCAGAGACAAGCCCACACAAGCCCATGAGACATGAGACCATAGACACAACATGAGAAGCATGCAAGCATGTCATGTTCTCTTCTTCCGCCAGTTCTCCCTTCTCTCTTGCTCTCTTCGTGGTCGTCTCGTCTACAGATGTGGTCTACTCTATGGTTGTTTCTGTCAACACGTTATTGCGCTGTTGCCGTTGTTGCTGTTGGCTGTTAGCTGGCTGCTTCTAGGTTAGATTGTAAGTTTCGAGTTTCGACAACAAAATGTTTCCCAGAAATCAGAAATTGATAGTTTTCTTCAAGAAGTAGAGTCATTGTATAATAATTATGGCCTGGTGAACCTAGTGAAACATCATTAAAGAAAATTAGAAAACATCGAGAAACAGCAAACAGGTAAAGTGGAAGTGGTGCATTTTTTTAACCTTTAATAGGTACCTACCTCCTACCTTGTAAACAACAGACTTAGTGATGTTTAGAAGTGAACATCATGACGATGACGATGGCGTAATTTAATAATTTGCAACTTTGATATTTTACAGGGAAAATGTGGAAATTCATCAGTTCCTTTTTCTGGCAATCGGCAACACCAGAAACCGATTTAGACGTCGACAATGCTTACGAACTAGTAAAAGAATCTATCGAAACTGACGCTTTACCCGAACCCAAAAAAGAAGTAGCAGAAGAAATTTGTGATGACTACGAGCTCATCAGTAAAACGGGTCGAATCACTTCAATCATCCATGGCACTTATACCGTTGATGGTCTATACGAATTTAAATCGGAGCTAGAAACTCTAAACATCGGTTCAACAATCACTTATCAATTGATCAAAACTGCCGGTGTTATTGAGGTGATCAACGTAAATTTGATCGATAACGACTGGGATGTTGTGAATGAAAGAAAGTCAACTTGGTGTACTCGTACTTTGATTTTTAACGTTCGCGCTAGAGAAGGGCGGACTTTGATATTGATGCCCCAAGAAATAACAGTCGATTTGAATAAAGTCTGTTCTGAATTCGTACCGATTGAAGGTGATTGGCTTCATTTGGATGTGAAGTGTGAAGTCGATGAACAAGTCACTGATTTGACCGGAAAAATTTTGGAAATCATCAAAATTATGCCGGTGCGTCCACATGTCAAGTTAGGGAGCGTGACAAGCTGGAACTCTGATGAAAAATGGGGTGTAATTGACAAAAAAATATTTTTCTCTAGTGATTCTCTGAAATGCGGTTACATTCCCATGGTTGGTGATAAAGTTGTTTGTGAAATAATCGAGAGTAGCCAAGATCGTTATAATTGGCGTGTTTTGAAACTGATCCCTGATTATCTCAAGTCAAAAACGAAACAAAATGATTTCAATGCTTTAACAGATGAAAGTTTCGATGAACTTCCCGAGTATATCACTGTCACTGATAATGTTTCACTTAGTTATGCTAAAATAGGTGAAATTAAAATATTTTCTATAGAAATTGAGAATAAATCGTCTGAACCCGTTCTGTTGAAGAGTGTAGAATTTCCCAAGAGTAACAGCCAGTGTTCGATCAACAATAAAATTTCGGACCACACTATCGCAGCAGAAGGGTGTTTGAATATCAAATGCGACTCTACAGCAAAATTCATGGGCGAAACCACTGAAGCTTTGAATATAATCTTTGAAAACTTCAAAGTACGTCGTTGGATTGAGCTGCAAGTGGGGCAAGGTGGACCGTCAAATGGACCCAGAAGAATGAAGAACTTTAAGAACTCTGATAGAAACTGTTCTTATAAAAAAAACCTACAGTACATTGAGCCCCCACAAGGAGAATTAATCAGAGGACGCAAAGTCAAAATGGGTGCCAGATTCTCGACTGTACAGATTTCCAGTTGTCCAGTTCCTGAAAAAATTAAACAACTATTCTCAAGATACAATGTCGCCTACGATCGGGATTCTCTACAAAGAGAATTGGAACGTACGAAACCAGTTCTGATAACCAATTTGACTTACATGAATTATGAAGACAAGTTTCACACTTTGATTCACTTGGAAGAAATGAACAATATATTGGAAATGCAAAAGTACGACAGAGACAGAGCGTGTTTCATCAGAGCAGGTGAATACTTGCTCTTGGAAATCGAAAATCTCAGCGAAAAACGCCCGTCCATCATAGGCGGTGACAGAGTGATCGCTACATCTTTGATCGATCCTACGCGTAAGCCGAACGAAGCGTTCGTCCATAAAGTCGGCAAAAACCACGTCTTCCTGAAATTTTCTCAACTCTTCCACGATTCGTACAACGGAGAAGACTACTCCATTAGGGTGATCGCCGGCAGAGCGACTTTTCAAAGACAGCATCACGCCATCAGCTTAGTTGTACGGAACTTGGGCAGAGACATTTTGTTCCCTAGTAAAGTGGACGAGAAACCGCCTCAAATCGAGCTGCCGTCTTCGGAAGACAGCGCTTCGGATTGTTCAGATGAAGTTGCGGATGTGATCAAGACCACATCTCCGCCTGTCCAGCATCGCAAACAACGTTTCCTGGATAACATCCGAAAGTTCCAGGAAAACACGAACGGAACTTACCTCAAAATCGAGTGGTACAATTCCAAGCTGAACTATTACCAGAAACAGGCCGTGAAGAATGTCATTTATGGCGTGTGCAGGCCTCTGCCTTACATCATATTCGGGCCGCCTGGCACGGGGAAGACGGTCACTCTGGTGGAGACGTCGCTGCAAATTCTAAGGCTGATTCCTCAATCGAGGCTGTTGATAGCGGCGCCGTCCAACAGCGCCGCTGATTTGATAGCGCTGAGGCTGATCGATTCTGGAGTACTAAGCCCCGGGGATTTGGTGAGGCTTGTCGCTTTTTCGGCCATCGAAGGCATTCCAGTCAAGTTGGCGCCTTACTGTGCTACCTTGAGCAAGGAGAAGGAAGGCACGGAATCGGGCGGTCCTGTGAGGACTTCCAGTGGCATGATTTTGGGTAAGTTTCACGACTGTATTCCGAGTCCATTGTCTGGTCCACTAACAGAAAGAGGGATCAAAGATCAAAGAGCATGATCATCCCGTGATTTTGGGATGCGACGATTAAATTAGTGCGACGAAATGTGTTGCATCTACATTCTACGCAGTATTAAAGTTAGTGATATCAGCAAGCCCATTTTACACAGCTTACCTCGGGTTCCACCAAACTTTTATCAACGCGATAACTTCATCACTCTGATAGTAACTAAGCAACTGGCCATCCTATTGGCTGGTGCCTAGCAACTATCAGCGAGATAGATTTAATCTGCTCTTGAAATTTTGGTGGAACCCGACGTTAGTAAAGTCGATTTCGATTACATGGGTGCTGTGGTGGGCCGTTTGAAATCGCTCAAGTACTGCCTTAATGCAAAAAAAAAATTGTCGTAATGTCTGCCGTGGGTCTTCTCATCGTAGCCATCCTTCCTGCAACGTCTTTGAAGATAATTAAAATTATCTGTAAAATTGCCTTGATAATGCAATATTATTTTTGTACATACTTTATTCGTTTCAATACAGGTTTCCTAAATTGAGCGTCTCTTTCTGGCCCGTGACGTCACGTTCGATTGCACAGTAAATCGTCGCAGTCATAGTGTGCCAACATTGCCCCGATTCCGTAAGCCGAACGTGTGTTTTGATCATTTGATGGTGTTATTATTGGTATTTATACAGTTTTTACAAGTAGTTATGGTAAATAAATGTTGTGTGCCACTATGCAAGTCCACAAGTTATACAGTGATGGCCATAATACCTACACCATTAAAAGTATTAAAACTGGGACTTGGAACACGCACTTAGGGTGCTTTCTGGGCACGTCCATATATCGTTGATATATCCATTACAAAAATAGTTGTATCCGCACATCAAATGCCTCTCTGGCAAATTCTTCTATGCGAACTATTCATTTGCAATATTCATTGAGAAGTTCGTTATATTTTTAGCGACTTTCCCAGCATGGTTGGCTTTAGAATTCAAAAAATAAAACGCACTTTCAACACGGCGGAGCAATGTGAATACAAATGGCGCGATCACTCATGGCACACTGTGCCCAGAACGTGCCGAAAACAGCTGCGCGGAATCGCGGATTCTCCATCTCTCTTTTGAGGAAACCTGTATTATACGTAATAACTAAAAACGAAATTTATTAGCTTGGGAGTACCTACCTATAAGCAATAACTGACTGAATGAAATCTGTTCAGTAAGTACTTCTTGAGTTATTGAACGTCAAAGTTTTGGCTTTGACAGCTTATAGCTTTCGACAGATGACATATATATCATAACTTTTACATATTATGAAAAGAGTTTTCCAAGGGCTTCAAAATGAGCTATCAATAGTCAAAATCACTTGGTCAAAATTTCCTGTCACTCTTTGAAAGTAACATTTTCCGCTGATAGATCACGTTGAAAATCTTACTTTCTCTTTTATACCGTAAACCCTACGTCCATACCCTCGTGCATACCAAATTTGATCGAAATCTGTTCAGTACTCCTCGAGCTATTGATGAACATCAAAGTCTCGGCTTTGACAGTTTATAGCTTTTGACAGATAACAGATATGTCATAATTTCTGCAAAATCTGCATGTTTTGAGAAGAGTTTTTGAAGAGCTATAAAAAGAACTGTCAAATGTCAAAATCGTTACATCCAAATCTCCTGTCACTTTGGCAGTGACATTTCTGACTTGAC
This sequence comes from Anaspis maculata, assembly GCA_949128115.1. Classification (NCBI taxonomy): domain Eukaryota; kingdom Metazoa; phylum Arthropoda; class Insecta; order Coleoptera; family Scraptiidae; genus Anaspis; species Anaspis maculata. The sequence goes on from OX421963.1 coordinate 46,391,127, forward strand.
TGTTGGCATTAACGTGCGTACCTTGGATTGTTTTCTCGTGCCGGTGTCCGAGTTTCAGATCAATATTATCGAAACTTTGATTTTCATTTTGTAATCTAAAGAAAAACCATGCCGATATTTTGCTTGGCTTCTTCATAATTGAAGAATAAAATGTCGCTACTCTTCACGTCAGTTCCACAAAAAAGATGATCAGCGATCAAGGCTGATTACAGATAACCTGAACTTTTTTCTGCTAAAATCTAGGGGATTACCCACAAAAAATGCCTGAAATCTGTACTAGACCCACTATATTTTCATTATTGAGGGATAAACCAGCATTTCCATTGATCAGTCAGCTACAAATTGACAAACAAAAATCGCGAATCAACTAATCTCGTATTATCTGTTTTGTGGAAGCCACGGTTACTGTGTCACCCTTTGCAATCAATTATACAGGGTGATTTTTCAAAAGGGACCCGCCCCAGATTTTTCGCAGCTATTTTTTTTTACAGAAAAACGCTGAAACAGGTCGAGTTTTATTTTGAGGGGGACATCTGGGACACACATTGTCAAATTTTCATCTTCAACCCTTTCACACCCAGTTTACCCTACTTTAGAATTTCCAATAGCGCATTACCTATCTTGTGACACATCAAATTAAAGGTGATTAAATTGTCTTTCTGTCAAACATATTTTGACATCTTTCAAACCACCCCCAACCCTTCTCAAAATTCTCTCATTGTTAATAAAATAAATCTGTTGTGGGCGACACAAAACTTTCCCGGCGGTATCCAAAGACATCAGTAATGACTTTGATCGGAACGTCCCTTCGGATGAGAAGTTAGAATGGAGAGAAAGATTGAAAATATTTGCAGGAAATAGAAAATTTTGTCAGGAAAATTTGAATTTTCACAGCAAACCTCAATTTTTCTTCCAAATCATCTTATTGTGGAAATCGCCAATCAAGCCAAATCCACTTTAAGCTCCATCATCTAAGTCCGGTCTCGATAACCGAGGCCGGTTTTATATTCCCAGCAGGAAAATTTCCGGGAAATTGAAGAAAAATTGTTCGAAAATGTTCAACAACCAGTTATCTATTCCTTAATAACAAATGGTTGGAATCTGTTCGCGGAATGAAAAGTTGGAAAATTTGCAGTTTTTCCAGAGAGGAAAACTCGAAAACCGTGGGTCCGATTGTGACAATTTTTCCTTTAAAAATTAATTCAATCTTTTCTCCAACTTTCATTCGCAGCATGTCTGTACCTAAAATGAATATTTCGTGTGGCTCACCGCATGTTGAAGTTTACGCTGCAGTTTTTTCAAATTCACGATATGTGCGAATTTGTTATTGAAAAAATTACCGTCGGAAAACCGAAGCTGTGTCTATTTTGAAAATAGATCTACAAGACGCCCAGTTCAATCTACTTCCGATATCAGTCAAAATTTCTCAAAAAAAGTCGATCCTCGAGCAGGAATGAATTTTTGAGTGGAGTGCTGCATCAAAAACGAGTCATCCTGGTAGAAATCCGGGCGAGTCGTTCTCTCGGGTGGCAACGGCTAGGAGAAATTTTGAAAATTCATAACGCCCGACGGGAAAATGGTGGAAAATTGCAACTGCAGACTTAATTTGACTCTTATGTTTTGTTGCTTTCTGCCAAATTTGGTCCCAATTCATCGGATAGATTTTGGATAATTGAATGGTAAAGTTTTAAACTTTGACATCTTTTATTTTTTGACAGATGACAGATAGGGCAATATTTTAACCATTCTGAATACAGTTTTTCATGGGCTTTCAAACGGCATTTTGAAAGTCAAGTTCTGTGAGATATAGCTTCTGTCATTTTTTGATAGTGACATTTCCGTTTGACAGATGACAGCCAAAAACTAATGAGCTCATTTAACAGCAAGACCCGGTCTGTATACCAAATTTCAAGTCAATCAGATTATCGGTTCGGCAGCTATCGTGTCAGAACGTTTCTCTTGCATCCTGCATCATTACATAACTTTCCCTTGGACGGGCCGGGAAAGTAAAATAAATAAATTTTCCAGCAAAAACAGGTCGATTTTTATTTTGAGAGGGACATGTAAGACACGTATTGTCAAATTTTTATCTCCAACCCCCTTCGCCTCCCAATTAAGAAATTTTTTGTAAAGGGTTAGGGGTGATTTAGAAAACTTGTAATTATTTTTTACCGAAAGTGTATTTTATTACCTCCAGCATGATGTATCACAAGGTAGATAATGCTATTTGAAATTTTAAAGTAGGATAGGGTAGGGGCGAAGGGGTTGAAGATAAAAACTTGGCGATAAGTGTCTGAGATGCCCCCTTCGAAATAAGAATCGATCTGTTCTTTCCGGAAAATCTATTTTCCAAGAATCGGGAGTAAATAGGGAAAGAGCTTTCCTTCAATTAACAATGAGAGCATTTTGAGAAGAGTTGAGAGGTGACTTGAATAAATCAAAACTTTCTGACTGACTTTCTGACAAAAAAAGAAAAAATGAAAAACCGCGTGTCATGTCGCACGTTCCTGGTTTTTTCATTTGTACTCGTGAACGGTGCATCCAACGAAAAAAATGCAATGGGCATAAAAGTTTAGTCTTGAACAAGTCTATCCAAATGTGCAGACAAAAATACGAACGGATTGCAGAAATTTTTTTCTGGCAGTTCAACCTATGAAGTTCTTTACCTGACGGTTTAGTGGACGTGGTACAACCGAAATAGGGAATATAAGTTGCAAATGATGATAAAGGCAAACCACTATGCAGGGTTACAACTGAGACCTGAATCAACGATTTGACCCGCAGTGCTTTTCTTTTCGTCCCTTAGGATTTGAATAGCGCCCCTTTTTCAAAATGGTGGATATCATCTAGGGGCAGAAGGTATCGAATAGCCTGGTGATGTCCAGCCTAGTAGAAATATATGAGGCTATGTCTCAATCGGTTTCTGGGCCATCAAACACTATTTAAAAAAAAATGGTGGAAGATTGTCATTTACCGCAGGCAAATTTGGTGGAGGCGCCAAAAGGAATTGAGTACTGTCATGAGAAAATTGCTATAACATTTTTATTTCTCAACAGATTTCAACACAAGACATCTCATTTTGTGAAAAAGTAAATTCTTCTTGTTACCCACCTTCCATTGAAAAAAGACGTTGATAAATGTTGAAAAAAAAAAAATTAAAAAAAGATTTTCAATATTTTTTTACTTTTATGCAATTTGCCCTATTTGTAGACTTTGATGTGGCCTTTCTAAATTTGCACTTTTCCGATTCATATCTTTGCAGTACGCGCCGCCATATTGGAAAAATGATGTCTGAAAAGAAGTTTTTGACAATATCTAAATTTTGGCCCTTGTGAAATTAAAATGTGCATATACATGTGAAAGCACATTCAATCCTCCACAGTTTGACATCTGAATTAGCTCTGTGCGACCCGTGGTGCTTGAGCTAGACCTTCTGGAAGTATCAATTTTCGGTTCCAAAAGAATTAAAAATCACCTCTTGGGACTGTGGCAGGTACGCCAATGTTCATGATTTGTGATAGATGACGACGCGTTATTGATGGATAACTTGATTAAGGCATGGTGGTGATCCAGTGGTGAAATCCGGTAGGCGCGGTCACTATTTAACACCGAAAATTGATACTTCCGGAAGCTCTAGCTCAAGAGCCTCGAGTCGTACAGAGATGGTTCAAGTGTCAAATCATGGAGAATTGAATGTACTTTCATACGTACATAAACATTTCATTCTCGCATTCACTATTTAGATATTGTCAAAAACTTCTTTTCATATATCATTTTTTCAACATGGCGGTGCGCACTGCAAAGATACAAATCGGAAAAGTGCACATTTAGAAAGGGCACATCAAAATCTACAAATAAGGCAATTTTCATGAAAAAAAAAAATAGATTTTTTTTAATTTTTTTCAAATTATTTTTCAATTTTTTCTTCAAGATTCCTCATAGTCTTTTTTTATGAAAGGTATAAAATAACAAGAAGAATTAACTTTTCTACAAAATGAGATGTCTTGTGTTGAAATCGGTTGAAAAATAAAAATGTTACAGCGATTTTCTTATGACCGTACTAAATTCATTTTGGCGCCTCCACCAAATTTGCCTGCGACAGATGTCAATGTTCCACCATTTTTTTAAATAGTGTTTGATGTCCCAGAAACCGATCGAGACGAGACATAGCACCATATATTTTAACGAAGCTGGACATCACCAGGCTATTCGATACCTTCTGCCCCTAGATAAAATCCGCCATTCAAATCCTGGTACGAAAAAAAAAAGCACTGCGGATCAAATCGTTTATTTAAGTCTTAGTTACGATCCTGTAAAGTGGTTTGCCTTTATCATCATTTGCAACTTGTTTTTTCCTACCACGTCCACTAGTTCTTGAGCAAATAAATAAGAACTCTGTTTCACTTCGTACCTTTGAGGGGCTGTAACTCCCTTAGGAAGCACTTTAGGAAAAAATATTACTCTTACTTTTCGACATAGTTTTTTAAGAGGAATCACCCGAAATTTTATGCAAGGTCACTGAAACACCCTGTAGAACTTATTAGGAGATGAAAATACCGGCCCTAAGAATAGCAGTTCCACTAGGATAGCTGTCTGCCTCCAAGTAAGAAGTGTTATCTGCATTATTTTTAGTACTTGAATGCTGTTCGTAATATGTACTAAAGGACGTCTGAGAGGCTGGGTTTCATCGCCTGGAGCGGATCACATATCACTGTGGTGGCTGAACTGATTAGGATTAGATAAGAAACCGACCGGGAGACGCTAACAGAGTATCATAGGTTAGACCAGAGCTAATTCTTATTTACCAAAAGATAATTTTACATTTTTCAAGCGGGTAAGTACTCGCTCTTAAGATTTAGTTTCGAGGGATTTCTGACGCGAAATCCAATTTCAATACACAATATTGCGCGGAAGTGGCGCTCCGACACGGATGTCATGCGAACTAAGAAAACGGTGACGAGTTATCATCGCGCATGTTCAGGGCCTCTATTCTTGAATCGTGTGAGAAAAATTCTTGGGAGTAAAATACATTCCGCAGCACACTGATGAAGCGAATGTTGCCTAAAATCGTGGTTTTTAGGCAACTTTCGCTACAGAAGTGTAGTACGGATCATATAAAACTCCCAGGGACTTTTCTCACACAATTCAAGAATAGCGGCCCAGAATTCAACAATGACATTGATTTCTGTGTTTGACGTTGACATTTTGTTCAGTTTTATCAGCAACTTGGAAGCCTTCCGATTTAAAATGGATATTCGGCGGTCGAAAAAGTGTGTGCCACTCAGAGGACTGAGTCACTACAATACAGCACTGATTAAATGAAATATCCCCAGACAATTTCGCGGTTAATTTGAATGTTATGGTTGAAGTGTTCCATGTCTTTTTATTTCGTAATTTGGGGCATTTGAGAATGATTCCTCACATATGTGCTTTCATGAATAGGTTGCAAGGGTTACACCGATTTTTCTATGTAACCACTTCTACTTAAAAACAACGCATAATCCATTGAGCTTAGTTTGAGAATCACCTATTTTACAGCGTAACATATGGAAGACTTAGAACGAATCACCTCGTTTTTTAGCGCATGCGCCAAGCGGTCACGCAATATTGTGTATTGGCAATCGAAAAACACTACACGTAGCGACCATCGTGAGAAAAAAAGCGTCTCCACCGATTTTTTTTTTCTTCAGAAAACGGGGCTTTACCAGCTTGTTGTGCGCCCTCCAACGCCTTGCGCCCTAGATCTGTAGACTCCTTTTGCACCCCGAATAATCAATCCGACACTGACACCCCCTTACTGCTCGTACCCGGTGCGGTCTTACGGAGTCGGGCATTTATCGTCACAATCGGCACTCGCTTTTGCTAAGCTAAAATTATCGTGAAAATTTAAGCACTTGTGATAATAGGTGCTTTCCTTTTACAACTTGAACCAAGTATTCTGACCTAAGTTGTTAGTGGTATCTCACTTTCGCGCATGTGATTTCTCGCTCTTTCTGTCTCCAACTTAGATCAGATCAGTGAGTTTTGTGGTAAAAGGAAAGCACCTATTACTTATGTTTATATCCCTAGAGGTCCTCACCCACCCCAGCGCACTCTAGCGGGAGGAAAATCGTCCATGGCTCCCCATTGGTCCCACACTTGTCCGGGTATCGAGCAATTGTTTAGGATGAAAGGTGAAGGGCATAGATTTTGAAAGGTGACAAGGAAAAATGACAGCGTCATCATTTATTTTTCGAATTTGCCGTCAAAACGGGGGTTGGTCCAAGGAGTTCGATTCTTGTCCTGCGAACGTCTCTCTTCCACAAAAAAAATAGGCCTAATCAACATATAATCAATTTCACGGCTTTCTTCATTTGAACAAGCTGTGGAAAAATGGGTTGTATTGTCACGAATGGTACGACGCTAACTACATTTTGACGCCTTCCAGACGGCGACGGTTGTCAAGCATGGACCTATTTTCCAAGTAAAGGTTAAAGTTACATAGATAGATAGATAAATCGTTTTTTTGTCCGTTGCTTGCATATTACAAGTATGCCGTACAAGTACGGTAACGTCAGTACGGCCAATACGAAAGTATCATCGTTTTCGACTCGCAAAAGTTGATTCAAACTAGGAGTAATTTTTGAAAATAAAATTAATGCAAGGACTCTATTATAATTATCTAATCGTCTGTATCTCTTGTAGGTTGCAGCTCTGCCGTCCTGGGACGACACAGAATCACAGTTTCAACATGCTCAAGCGCCGGCCTTCTCCACCTGCTCGAATTCCAGAAGGGCCATTTCTCGCACATCATCGTAGACGAAGCCGGCCAGACGGAAGAACCCTCCGTCATGATACCGCTTTCTTTCCTGGACACTCAGACAGGCCAGGCAATTCTGGCCGGCGATCCAAATCAGTTGGGCCCGGTCATATTGTCTCAGTTTGCTTCTCATTTTGGCCTAGATGAATCTTTCTTGGAACGCATGATCAACCGTTTTCCCTACATCAGGGATCCGCACGGTTTTCCAACCACCCACGGCTACGATCCCAGACTGATTACGAAATTGATCTACAACTACCGATCGTTGCCGAGCCTGTTGAAGTTACCCAGTGCTTTGTTTTATAATGACGACTTGCTGCCAACTTTGTCAGAAGATGACTCTGAAGAGGCAGGCATGATGAGACAGTTGCAGCCAATGCTACCGACTACGAAGGGCGGCAAACCGGTTACCATCTTGTTCCACGGCGTTGTCGGTGAAAATTTCCAGACGGATGATTCACCATCTTGGTTCAATCCTGCAGAAACCGCCCTAGTGTTCGACTACGTCGATCAATGTTATCGTTGGGGCTTAACGGCTTCGGATATTGGAATAATTACGCCATACAAGGCACAGGTAAGGAGCATTTCAAATCAAACACCAGTACAAAGGCTCATCGCTTGCAGCTCTTTTTTCTTTGTTTCGTTAGCAGGATATTTTATTACTTAGTCAATTCACCTTGTGACCTTTTAGTATATATAATATACACTTTATATCTATATATTTTACGCGAAAGCGTAAAAAAGGCCGCTTCATAAAATCCGCAACGCGAGGCGCAACGTTTTTGATTGGCTCGCAAGGAATTTATTGCGTTGCCAATGTTGCCATGCTAATAAAAAATGTTGCGCCTTGTTCCGTTGCGGTTGCGGCTGCGTCAAGAGTTTCACAGTGTGGCCTTGATGGAAACGTAAGAAAGGATCAATCGCTGTCGGGATTCAACCTTGGCACCTCACCCCTTGTCAATAGTGATTGGTTCATTCTCTTGCAGTTACATTTAGCTTACGATTGCACCAATCTATAAATCAGGCTCAAGATTCAACAGAAAAGACTTAACGTACACTTTTTTCAGAGCATGAGACTTCATGAGATGTTCAAAGAAGCGGAATTCTCAATCCCAAAGATCGGCACAGTGGAGGAATTCCAAGGTCAGGAGTACAACGTGATCATAATGTCTACAGTGAGGTCAGTCCAGAAGTACGTGTCAGGTGACATCCGCCAGAAATTAGGTTTCGTCTCCAGCCCCAGAAGGTTGAACGTGTCAATCACGAGGGCCAAAGTTTTGTTGATAATTATTGGGAATCCACTTTTATTAAAAATGGATCGACACTGGCTGTCTGTGATAAAATACTGCGCAGATAATGGCGGTAATTTAGGTACTGGATTGGAATAGGTCGGTAGGTAGTCTTAGCAATAAAAAATACAACACATTATTGTTATATACTACATACATAATTTTACTATATTATATTACATTAGGTATTAACTTTCGGTTTCATGTTAAAATGATGATAAGTATTTGTACGATTTTATGTACCTAAGTGCTATAAGACAAAACTAATAAAATTAGTTTTTATTTTTTATATCTTGCAGAATTATAATGCCATTCAGATATACCTTTGCCTTTCAGTCCGTTAACTTCACATGTTATAAAGCGTTCAAACAGTTTGGCTTCGTTGTCAGTGCCCTTGAAATGGTGCGCTTGGTGTTCCACAGTAACTTTGGCTTCATAGATTTGAGATGAAGCTTTGAACGAAAATGAGTAGTTTTGCGGGGGTGTTCCGTTTTCTCCGTGTTGATAAAGGTACAGGTCACAGTTTTTTATAGACGAAATAGTCTTGTCTGGTAGGATAATATAGCCCATTTCCAAATGTGAGGTGGTGCAAGGTTGACTCACAATTCCCATGGAAATTCTAGTGCCGTCTTCTAAGTAAAACATGTGGAAGGCATACCGGTGCATCAAGCCCCAGTCTCTTTTGTAGCCAAAGCTGTGGTCTCTGAAGCCTTCCATTTCTAGTTTGTACTTTTTATTGTCAATAGTCAAAGTTCCGTTCAGGTAGCCCATTTGTTCGTAATGAGATTGATGCGAACTGAATAAAAAAATCGCAATTGTATGTTTGTTCAAGACATTGTTTTGCTATGCAAAACTGCTTTTTTTTTTCAAACGATAGCATCGAAAATTGGTATTCTGAAATTCTAATTCTGTTTCATTTCTATGATTGTGTAAGAAATTACAATAATAGGTGATAATACAGCAGCATCATTTTATCACTACTTATTAATGCAGGTGCAACATCGTCATTTGAAGTGCGAGTTATATTCTTTTCAAAAAGTAGGCGAGGAGCAGGTGAAGGTACTGCAAAAATGCTATTGTATACTTACTTTTTCAAAGCTTGGAAAAATTCTTTGGTCCAAACTTCACGAGCCATAGCTTTTGATAACGATTCCAAATTCATGTCGGTTTCAAACATGAAATATGGAAAATCTGTTGTCCATTCCGCTTCCAATTTTACATCTAATAGGGCCTCTTTTTGCTTTTGTGGTCTGTAATTTTTTTCACAGGTACAGTTCAGATACAGATTTTCAAAGTTTTAGCAGGGTGATCCTTAAAGAGTCCTCTGTACGCTCAGAGTGGCTCCAACTAAAAGGCCTCTAAATTGAAGTCGGTGATTTCTGTGAACGGAAAAATTTGAGAAAAACCGATCACAGCTGACGATAGTCAAAATTTTACGTGCGCCATCCTAGGACCTTTAAAATTTTCAGCTAAAGATACGAAGCTGCAAATTTTCAAGCGATTTTTCAATGATTTTCACAGCCAAATGGCTTTGGCTCCAGATGTTTTATTGAAAAATCACCGGTACGATCATGCAGAATACTGTAGAGTCCATCCTGAAAAAAAAGTATTTTTTTCAAGTCAAATAAAGACCCTAGGAAATCTCTAAATGCTAGTTGAAATAAAATCACTGCCTTTGATTTAAAGGCCTTTTAGTCGGAGCCGCTTTAAGCGTACAGAGCACCAAACGAAGTTACATGATCAATCGAGAAAGTAACAAAGGCATATTCTTACTGATCATGTTATATCTTTGCCTCGTCCAGTTGAAGGCACTCAAACTCTCAGAATCACCCTGGAATGTATTGTTTTTACCTCATCTTTCCATTGTAGGACATGTGCCACTTTTTCATGGGTGTGATTGGAGCAAACCGAATTCCTTCAGCTTCATAATCTTTCGTTAGAAGTAATGATCCCGGATCAGCATCTAACAGCGTGTTTGGTAGCTTTGGACTTTCTAAGAGCCCAAATTCAGGTATCTACAATTTTTTTTGACGTTTGGGTTTTAGGTATACCTAAGTACCTGAGTCTCCTTTTAGATATAGGTACAGTTACGATCGAAATATTTCGCACGGTTATTAGCCCAGGCTTTTTAGCATTTAACATGAAACAAATTAATCCACGTGCAATCTTTACGGTATCGTACTCACTAAACCTTACCAAACAACATACTAAAAGTCCCCAACTTTCCTCCGTGTGCGTCATAATTTTTAAGGGGGGGAGGTCAAAATTTTCATTAAAAAAATTCTAGGACAAAAGTAATCTAGTCAGTGGCTTCAAATTTATTATATTTGGATACATTGGGTTATAAGTGAGACTTATTGACAAACTAGATGTCTATGGTCCCTGTGAGGGGAGCTCGGGAGGAGGACAATTGGTGACCTATGCAAGAAATTTGGTTTTTATTATTATTGAGACAATACTGGTATGTTGGGTATCGTTTCCAAATAAATCCGACCTTGCAAATCCGATTATGACATTTAAATTCTGTTTAAAAAATCTTTTGAGCAATTTTCGGCAGAAAAACGTGATTTTGGGACCAAAATAAAGCCGGTTTTTCAATTTGGGTTATTTTTGCGTTTGATGCATTAATCATTTGAATTCAAGATTAGATGGATTATATGGACTTTTCTGCATAAGACTATCATATCATGAACGCGACGTAAGTGGTTACAAGGTGAGAAAAATAATTTATTGGAAAAAATGTCGAAGTCCTAAATGTCACTCAAAAATATCTCCGCGCAGTTGAAAAAAATGTATTGTAGCTGTAATATGGCTCTGATTTCATCTTTCAATGTTTCTTCTTGTAGCCAAAGCAATTCTCTAGCTTCCGAAAAAAGAACACTCTACATTAAAATTATAATAATATAACAACAGCAACTTCCCCGCGGGTATAGCCACATTTTTCAGTTTCAAGCTGGTTTACACCGAACATCAAACCAACTCAATTTTATAGTATTCAAGAAATGATAGTTATGTCGAATGCCTGATGTAAATGCGTGAAATAGTTGCAGTTATTGATCCTATTTGAAATTTCGAACATTGATGTATTCAACGTGAAACTATCGTAAATTAAAAATCCACAATTTTCAAGAGCAAATCATCATTTTTTTCAATCAAAAATGCTCACAATCTTTCCAAATCAGAGCTTCAACATCGTATTTACATATTAATAATGTATTGGAAGTCTAACACAGCACAGGAAGATTTTTATAGCCATGCTCTGCAAAAAATATCAAATAAATATTATTATAATTTCAAGTTCACTAGTAAAAAAAAAAATCCCATCTAGCTTACCATCCGTACTCTAAGCTTATTTTGTCCAATATTAGTTTCTTAAAAACTCGTCTATTGATTTCCAAACAATAAATCGATAGTTACCTCGAATACCTACCGATAGTACCTACCTATACCCATCTAAAATAATAACAAAGTTATCTAGCACCTAAAGGGACTAAATACATAAGTTTATAAGAATAACAGATCGTCCTCAGGGTCATACTCAACAAGGTGGGGTAGATTTTCACATGTTGTGCCCCTACAGAACTTACACATCTGCGAACAAGACAAGGAAGATCGCCTGCATCTACATTTTAAAACGCAGTTCTTCTTGCAGTTGCAAGACACTATCTTTAAAAGAGTCTCCGAAACTGGAGGAAGATGCGTCTTGACGGGGACCAACTACACGTGGGTGCTCCCGCGTAGCCCACCGTGTTGTTTGTTTACACCTAGAGTACCTTAGCTATTATTATCTAGCGAAAACCCGAGGGCAATCCGAGGTCTAGGAGCCACGATATTGCGTGGAATGACAGACACACAGACGGACGGACGAATAATGAAATAAAATATCTTTGTTGTTTGTACATCTAGAGTACCTAAGCTATCATCTAGCAAAAACTCAAGCGCAATCCGAAGTTTAGTAGTTGAGATATTGCCGGACACTGCAGACGGCAATAACAAGAACAAACTATAAGCGCTACAAGTAGTAGCGCTAAAACCATAGAGGAAAATTGCGAAACTATACCTAGTACCAACTCATTTACGAGTACTACCAGACCAGATTTAGTCAGTACGATGCTGTGCATATTGAACGTAGGATCAATTATTACAGATCAAAGTCTAGGTTAATAATGTTGAAGTGATTTTCCCCACATAATGCGTTTGACGTAACTTCATAGAATCCCTATTGGAATTGCTGGACAATTCACAACGGAGCTAAAAGATACGTCATTTTGAAGCTTAAACTGTAGGGAATCTACTGCATATAATAATACCAAGTGATATTTAGTGGTCGATGCAAAAGTAAAATGTCAACTGAAGTATAAGAAAAAAAAACACGAAAAAAGTGTCATTATCAAGAAATTAAGTCTGTTAGTGTCAAATTTTGGACAAAAGCTATCCCATATCATTTACTTCATTTCATTATCTTTCATTCAAGACCAAGATAAGAGGAATCGATTGAGTGGTTGAGAACTAGGAGCATTTTTAAGCGGAAAGTGCATTTTGAGGTGTCTTCATCTTTGCCTGTCAAAAAAACAATGACGCACACGGGGGAAAGTTGGGGACTTTTTGTATGTTATACAGCAAAGTCTAGTGAATCCAAAACTGAAGAGATTGACCGTGTTTTAATTTGTTTCATGTTATGCCGTTTTTTCGACTAAAAAGCCTGGGCTAAATACAGTGTCTCTGGCGCAAAATCTCGCGTGGCGCCACATCTGGAATTGCGAAAGAGGGTCTTCTAAACAAGTATGCCAAATTTCATGCTTTGATCACAAAATGCACAGACCATTCCGCTAACCCCCCCATTATTGTATGAATTATAACATTCAACATAAAAATTTATATCTTCAATGTTAGACTTCGAATCTGGGTAATTCCAGAACCATTTCGAGATAATACACCACACTTTATAATTTTCGTATTAGGATACATAAAAAAAATGTTTGACGAATGGGGGTACGATGAAGTCGGTGCAATTTCGCAGCATTTTACGTATCATTCTGTACAAATTTCACATGAAGCCTCGCATGAAGCTTTTCAACATTTACGTTTACTAGTCCGGCGGCTTAAAGCCATATTTGAAATGAATTCTGCATTTTGTGCCGAAGCCAATTTTATTTTATTTTTGTGAAATATGATTAAGAATGAAAGTTTTGAGGGGTGGAGCCATTTTCAAGTTTCACCAGGGGGGGAGGGGGAGGGGTTTGTTCTGGCTTTTTGGGGGCTTTTTAGACCTTTTCTTTTGCACTCGATGTTGTAAGCGGTAGCAAGGTGTTTTCTAGATCAGTGATATATCTGGATTTTTTCAAGTGGTGTGGCCACCCCCTTCCCCTCTTGGGAGGGGGCTGGGGGGCTCAAGTTGACACATGTGGCCGATTCTAACTTTTTCTTTGATTTCGAACCAATATCGGCAAGTTTGGTATCGTTTCCGACTAAATCACATCTTCTGAACTCAACCATGACTCAAAAAAATCGATAGCGACAAGTTTAAACAAGTTGTGGAGAGAATATCATGTTTTTTTGTGCTCCTATTTGAAAACATTTTTTGGGGGTGTTTAAGACATTTGTGGTTGAATTCCATTTCAGGTCTATTATTTTGAACTATTTTGAGCCTGAGGAACGTATTTTAGCACAGTCTTTTGTTTTGGTAAAAAATTTAAAAAATGTTTTGTAAACTAGATTTGAGCAAATTTTTTGATAATTCAACAACGCCTGAAAGGTTATGAAAGAGACGCTCAATTTAGGAAACCTGTATTTCTACAACCACTTGATTTCAGTCATATTTTAATTGAGCCTACCTACTAGCTTTTGAACCTACTCTATTGTATAAGCGTGCCAATGTCCAAAGCCGCACGACCTGTGCGAAGACTGCGAAGTCACCCTAAATGACTGTACATTCCCACTTCCCATCATTTTTCAGGCTCCATAAATAAGAATATAGTACATAATGCATTTTCATTCCCGGACTTTGAGACACTATGGCAAACGCACAAATTTATACAGACAGTTTTGCCGTGCGAAATTTTTCGATCCCAATCCTACATAATATGTAGGTATACCGTATACCTCTGATGGGGGTATTAAGATCGTATTAGGCGGTCATAATTCTGTTACAAGATTTGTAAACAAAAGATAAGAAAAGAAAAAATATAGGGAAAATTCGCCCAAACCTTGAAAAAATATGGACGTCCTGAAAATTTCCAGTAAAACTAGTATAAACTGTGGGGTGAAGTCAGCATCGATTTGGTAAAGCTTAAATTTGGTAGAGGCCATCGTGGACATAACCTCTGCTACCAGCGAAAAGTCTGTCCCCTTTGCGCTAGCTAAGGTAGGGGTGAAAAATCAGGGAACTTCGCGAGGAAATTCCCATTTTTCAGCTAAACCGGTAGGTACTAGTTAAGTGAAAAACTTGATTTCGAGACGACAAATTCAACGTTAAATTTTGCGTTCAATTATTCATAATCCGTTTTCTCCATATAACTCTTGCAAATAGCACTCGAAGCTCGAACTTACGGGTAGATTGGAGCACGGAGCTATAAATCACTCAGACGGATATCTCAAGAGATGGCGCCTTACCAACAAATATAATGAGAAAATAGCAGTGAAAAATGTCCTCTACAAAATGCATGATACTGTGAATACAATTGCGCAAATTCTTATGATCCCTCCTTTTTATGCTCAGATTACCGGAAGAAAATTAATTCGCGTTGGGTGTATTTTGTCTCTCAAAGTTCTAAGACTGGTATTATCGCGATGAAGTTGAGATTTGCCACAAACCATTATTTTGCCATCTCACACCAACAAAAAGTCCTAGACTGTCCCGTTGACGCTAACCAAATGATAGGGAATTCATCAAGTAGGTACCCCTAGAGGGGCTTGTGGTGTGGTGGTCAGCGCGTTCGACTACCACTCCAGGGGTGGTGGGTTCGAGTCCCACTGTGGGCGCTCGGATTTTCGTACCCAAAACAAGCTCTTTGATTCAGTTGGAATGCTTGCTGAATGCAAGACGCGCCGTGTGTCGCATAGCACGTAAAATACGAACGATGGTGCCGACCCCATGCGATGTTAGTGGTCGTTAAAAATCCCTACCCTGTGTTCGAACGTTCAATGGTTGGAACACAGGGGTTCGGCAAAATTTCTGGTATAGTGGAGGAAAGCATTCACCGGCGTCAGTGTTAGGCCTCGTTGCGGAAATAGGCCGACGTTAAATAAATGAATAAGAAAAAAGTAGGTACCTATAAAAATATATAAATTTTAAATTTCGGCAAGGCACCATGCCTAACTTGAAAATAAAGCTTTGAATTGTACCCCCCTCCCCCCACAATAACTCCAAACCCTTTTGTGCGACTTTTGGCGATTTTGGATGGGCAGTTGGGCACTCAATTCTGTACAGGAATCTTTTCAGGGCGTCTGTATTTTGTTTAAGGTAAAAAACCATTTTTTTTGTACTAGGTATATTTTGTGATGTGATGGACAGCTCGAGCTTGCATTGCGCCATAAAAAACATCGGTTGTGTCACCCCCAAAATTTCCCCGACGAGTAGCAGGGAACGGATAGAAATTTTATTATGAGACGCCCCTTCGGGTGGTAAGTTGGAATTTGAGAAAAATATTGAAGAATTGAGATATTTTCTTTAATAATGGCTTCATTTCGAGCTCCATCATTTGAGTCCGGTTTCGATAAGCCAGGCCTGTTTTACATTTTCAACAGGGAAATTCCCGGGGAATTGGAAAAAAAAAGTTAGAAAATGTGCAAGAGCCAGTTACCAATCCATCGGATAGATTTTGAATAATTAAAGGGTAAAGTTTTGAAATTCGACACTTTTTACTATTTGACAGATGACAGATAGGGCAATACTTTTAACTGTTCTGAATACAGTTTTTTATGGGCTTTCAAACGGTATATCGCAAGTTAAGTTCTGTGAGATATAGCGTTTGTCATTTTTTGATCGTGTCACTTCTAGTGGGGGCACTAGGTGAATGAACCTTGCAAATGGTGATGAAAGCATGAAATTCGGTACACATACTCAAAATGAGCACCTCTCTTAGATAAGAGGTGGAGCCACGCCGAATTTTCACCGGAAGGGGGCTCGGGGGGCTTCTGAAAGTTTGAGGTGCTAGGGCTCCCACCAAACCGCTTATCACTTCGTTTTATCAATTAAAAAGGAAACTCATGAATACATCGTAAAAATTGACGATGTTTATCGCCTTGTCCCGGGAATTTTTCATGATGAAAAAAAATTAGTTCTTCAGCAGAACACACAAATTGGTTTTATTTTATTTTCACCTACAAAGAATTAATAAGGAGATGTGCAACACGTTGTTTCCCACAAATTCGTATCCTCTGAATTCGTTTGTGGAGTCAAAATTTTGATGGTGTATCTTCTTGAAGAGGGGCATTCCAAAGAGTAAACTATTTTCAACACTAAGTTCAAACAGAATTTTTTCAATGTTCTGAATCGAAATTACTGAATTCCTTCCAGCAATGCATACCCTGAACCCTTCTTTGGAAGTACCGCGTGCGATTGAACGTGGAGTAAGTCCTGAAACACTATCAGAATTTTTCTTCTGTGATGCTACTATCCACTCTCGACCGGGGCAATTAGGTTCCCACACAGCATGCGCGGAGTGTATACACGTTATTTCAATAGTATGACACAATTTCAATCATCAAAAATTTGACTGAACCGAGAAAATACCCTGCATCGTGTATACACTCCGCGCATGCTGTGTAGGAACCTAATTGCCCCGGTCGAGAGTGGATAGTAGCATCACAGAAGAAAAATTCTGATAGTGTTTCAGGACTTACTCCACGTTCAATCGCACGCGGTACTTCCAAAGAAGGGTTCAGGGTATGCATTGCTGGAAGGAATTCAGTAATTTCGATTCAGAACATTGAAAAAATTCTGTTTGAACTTAGTGTTGAAAATAGCTTACTCTTTGGAATGCCCCTCTTCAAGAAGATACACCATCAAAATTTTGACTCCACAAACGAATTCAGAGGATACGAATTTGTGGGAAACAACGTGTTGCACATCTCCTTATTAATTCTTTGTAGGTGAAAATAAAATAAAACCAATTTGTGTGTTCTGCCGAAGAACTTATTTTTTTTCATCATGGAAAATTCCCGGGACAAGGCGATTAACATCGTCAATTTTTACGATATATTCATGAGATTCCTTTTTTATTGATAAAACGAACTGATAAGCGGTTTAGTGGGAGCCCTAGCACCTTAAACTTTCAGGAGCCCCCCGAGCCCCCTTCCGGTGAAAATTCGGCGTGGCTCCACCTCTTATCTAAGAGAGGTGCTCATTCTGAGTACGTGTACCGAATTTCATGCTTTCATCACCATTTGCAAGGTTCATCCCGATTTTGGCTCTTAGCGCCCGCACTATTCCGTTTCACAGATAATAGCCAAAAACTAAAACTCATCAGAGCCGTTTTCTCGAAAATTGATGGTATCGAGAATTAAATTGATTTTGTGTTTCCCCCTCTCTCTTCTCTCACCTCAGAAATGGGTCTCGACCTGTGAGGTGAAGTAACTAAATAATAATAACAATAATAATAAGGGGCACGGCCAGTACATGACCACTCCCCGATGCAGCCTACTATCAGTTGGGGCTTTTCTGCAATTTAATAATAATAATAATAATAATAATAGTAAAAAAACTAATGGGCTCATTCGACGGTGGAACCATATCTGTGTACCAAATTTCAAGCCGATCGGATAGACGTTGCGGTTGTTATCGTGGAAGTTTACAGCCAGACATACACACATACACATATATTTACATATTATACACACATACAGACAGAGGTCATTCTGGAAGTGGTCTTAATTGTCATAGGGGACCTCAAAACAGATATATCCGTCGAAATCTCGAAAACATTTTTTAGCGCGTTCACAATACTTCCCCTCCTTGCGGGTGGTGGGTCGGGGAAGTAAAACTTGTGTCACAAACATGAAACGACTCAAATCACAAATCCACATAAATCTCTAACCTGTAATAAGCTCGGTAACAAGTTTTGTTTACAAATTTCGTAACATAACAGAATTATAACCGTGTCTATACGGCCTTTAACCCTTTTTAGTCCAGTCACTATGTCTTTCTTCTTCGGAAAAATAAGTAGAGGGTTGAAATTTTGTACACGCATTCCTTTGATTGTCATGAACGGCCTGTAAAAAGTCCCCTAAAATCCGAGCTTAGGAACTTTCGATAATCGCCATCAAGTGTTAAAAAGTCGTTTTTTCGGCGAAAAAGTTATTTCTTTATTGCAAGATGGTCCTTTTTGTAATTGAATGATTGCGTATTACCATCTTGACAATCGCCATACACTATTTCTACTTTTGCGTAGATGGCGGATACAAGATGGCGGCCAAGAAGGAAAAACAGTTGATTAACTTATTTCCATTAGTAGAAGACCTAAAAAATGTCTGATGATTGCATTTTATTTCTGACATAATTTATCATGGAAATACCAAGTTTGAAGATCTTGAAGATTTTTTCTTCATTTTTTTTCTCGACGCGTTTGGTATTACCGTTATTTAGTCTGAAGAAATGGCCACAATGCAAAAATTATTTGCACATCATGTTTTTACTAGTTTTTGATTAATTGTAAATGTAGTTGCAGGGTAAATATCAGCTATATCCATGCAAACGCCATTTTCAGCAGGTTGAGAGAAGTGAAATATATAAACAAGTGAGTATGCCTTCAAGTGCGTGAGTCTCAATAGCGCATTTTCTTAAAGAGGCATATTGTGAATGTAAAGAAATTTGGTTGAAGGAGAAACACCATTTTTTGCCCACTCTCTTCAGTCGAAACTCATTGAGATATTTTGTTCTCAGAATGAGGTACTTGCCAATGAAATAGATTTGAATGAAAATTCTTTCAATCATCAATATTTTTTGTTTGGGGGCGGTAGATGGGAGCGGCGACTAATCAACAGTAGCCTATTCTTTCCCATTTTTAGTCGGCTATCCATATAACGAAAGAATTGGATCGTTATGTCTTTGGGTTTATGTTTTTCATTCACATATCTCTTACTTTGAGGGCAGCGTGTGGGGGCGGCAGCATTCGGCAATGTAACTGTTGCACAGTTTGAGTTGGGGTTTTCTAAATGTTAAGGGAAATATGGCAATCAATGGAAATTGTGAAAGTTGCATTTTTTTGTTTGGGGGCGGGAGCTGGAGGCGGCGACTAATCAAAAGTGACCTATCTCTTCCCATTATTAGTCAGCTATCTATATAGCGGAAGAATTAGATCGCTATGTCTTCAGGTTTATGTTTTACATTTATCTCTTACTTTGGGGGCGGCGTGTGGGAGCGGCAGAGTTTGGCAAAGAAATTCTTGCACAGTTTGCGTTGGGAGTTTATAATTGTTTGCGGTAACATCAACATCTAAATCAGTGAAAATTGTTGAAAGTTGCACTTTTTTTCTTTTGGGGGCGGAAGCTGGAGGCGGCGCCATATCAAAAGTAGCCTGTCCTTTCCCATTTTTAGTCAACTATCCATATAGCGAAAGACTTAGATCGCTATGTTTTCGGGTTCATGTTTTCCATTTATCTCTTACTTTTGGGGCGGCGTGTGGGAGCGGCAGCATTTGGCTAAGCAAATGTTGCACAGTTTAAGTTGGCAGTTTTTAAGTGTTTGAGGGAACATCTCAATCAGTAACAATTGTGAAAGTTGCACTTTTTGTCGTTTGGGGGCGGAATCTGGGGGCGGCGACTAATCAAAAGTAGTCTATCCTTTCACATTTTTAGTCAGCTGTTTATATACCGAAAGAATTAGATCGCTATGTCTTTGGGTTTATGTTTTTCATTTTAAAGTGATTGGGGGCGGTTTTTAGCAATTTTTTCAAGTCGGCGGTGCATATTGAAGACGGAATGTTTCTGGCTTACGTATATAAGTGGCCACGAATTATTATACATAAAATGAAAACACCAGAGCATTAGGTCTGGGAGAAATTGCAATATCATGTTATTTCAAGTTTATTGGGGGCGGTTTTCTCTATGTTGGCGGCGCAATATAGACATTTAATATAGCCTAGCCCAGCTTTGGGAGTGGCAGCTATGTAACAGCGAAAAAATTAGAAAGCTAGGGCGTCTAGTTTGGGAGGAGTTCGAGGAACGGACGGACGGACAAAGCGGTTGCAATAGCGATTTTCATCAAGATGGAAAATGCGCTAAAAAATACCTCAGAAACCGAAACAGCTGGAGACATTTAAATCACCCTATATATTCGTAATTTTATGCTTACGAAGATTTTGTGGACGGTTCCGAAATATATGTGACCGTTTTTGAAATATTCTGAAAAATCTGAAAATTTCTCATAGTTCAACTTTTTGCAATAAGTCAGTGATTTCTTTAGATATTGATGTATAACTTGGTATTTTCATGAAGAATTATGTCAGAAATAAAATGCGATCATCCGACATTTTTTAAGTCTGCTACTATTGGAAATAGGACAGTCAACTGTTTTTACTTCTTGGCCGCCATCTTGGATCCGCTACCTACGCAAAAGTAGGAATAGGGTATGGTGATTGTCAAGATGGTAATACGCAATCGTTCAATTACAAAAAGGACAATCTTGCTATAAAGAAATGACTTCTTCGCCGAAAAAGCGCCTTTTTAACACTTGATGGCGATTATCCAAAGTTCGTAAGCTCGGATTTTAGGGGACTTTTCATAGGTCATCCAAGACTATCAAAGGATTATGTGTACAAAATTTCAACCCTCCACTAATTTTTCCGAAGTTGATACTATTTTTTGAACATAGTGACTGGACTATTTAGATTTTTATTTGAATCGAAGCTTCTGGTGAAATTACCTGCTGCAACAACTAGACTGAACATGCCTTACCACGATATAAAGTAGCCCGTTTGCTTTGGCTTGGTGCCGTCTTTCAAGCCCTCCACATAGAGAAATATCCGAATTTCGACAAACTGCTTGAAAGAAAACTGCATCGAAAGCCTAAAAAAATGTAGAGAAATACTCATAATTTCTTCATTTTCCATAGCGTACATAACTTGGAAAAACTTACCTTCTCATGGCTCGACAGCGGCTTAGACTTTTCCAAATCTTTCTCCGAAATGGGCCGCAGTTTTCGCTTTAGTCTTCTCACAAACATGAGCAAATAAAATACGGAATATTTGAGTCGGAACCATTTCCCTGGTTGAGTATAAATACCGAAAGTTTTCTCTGGAGTTTCTCTGCCTCTGAGATAAAGGGTTAAGGCCAATACGGCCAGAAGTATAAGAACTGCACTCAACATTTTACAAGTTCATGATTATTGGAACTAATCATGCATGGTGTTTTTGGTTAGGAACGAACGGCTTACAAGAATGATGCGAGCATTTTGATGGTAGGAATCCTATCTTATCTACTAGCATTTTTAAATCGTCTGAAGTGTCCCGATTAGGTAATAGCGATTATTTTTGTTGTCTACACGATGGATGAGTCAGTTTATTTTTATTTCGTTCTCCTCTAGGAATACGTCATCAGGGAATTGATCTAAGCTGTTTCTGGAAATTCTGTAGGAAAACTCGAAGCGTCATTTCTGGTGGCAAGTGGTGCATAACTACTGTAAAGTATGTACCTATACTATGAAAGTAAAAATGGCAGGGAACAAAAGTTGGATATCAAGTAGCGATTTAGAATTAGGGGAATTTCAAAGGTACGTATATCCGTAGCTGTGAAAATTTGGATTTTGAAAATGTTTTCATGATTAATTCATAGTACTTATCTCCCTGCAGCTTTCGAAAGAGACCTGAATGGTAAATTTCTGCCAAGGAATAAACCCGCTGGGATGGATTTCGCAACGCCTTATTTCACCAATCCAACTCCATCTTTAGTATAAAATCAATCCTCGAATCAAAGAGAAAATATTGGCATAGAGATATTCGGCCTGATTCTATAAGGGAATGGTTATGGTAATCACCACTATCAAATTGCTATGACAGCCAAAAGGGAGGCCCGGATCCCTAGCAATTTCATCGTAAGCACAGAAATTACCAAAACCATTCCCTTATAGAATCAGACCGAATATACCTAAATACATCAGTTATACAATATTTCAGACATGGATATTTCAGACAACAGTGATAATATAAATTGACATGAAGCCGTGCATGAAGCATACAATTTTTGTGTCAGTGTGGCGGATGTCAGGTCAGGTCATGCTTCATGTCATCGTGTACTGCCCGACAAGTTTTGGCCACGATATATCCCAATTAAACGTTGGGTTTGGTTTTCTATAACCAGAACCGTTGGGCTGATATGTGAAAAGTATCTGCAATATTCACTTAACAACATTGAAATGTCATGACATGACAGGAGAAAATAGTGACATGAAAATATCTGCCACAATCATGGAAACGTTCCAACGGAAATCCGCCTTGCAACTTGAATTTCAATAATTTACTGTGTGATACCAGGCAACTACGAAAAAACTTCAATTGGGTAGGTAGGTAGGCACCTCCTACTAATGCAATCAAAGAAAACTAGAAGTGTCTTCTAAAAAACAGGCAGGAACTCGGCCACGAATTTATTTTCCAATTAATCAATTAGTTAATTGGCTCAATTTATGAAATTATATTACGCCAATAAAACACAGATTTAATTAATTTGCCGTTCCGAGAGCTTTAAAATTTATGTGTGGGTAAAATATTAACGAAATGGACTTTGACGATCTCCTACCTATCGTTGGTGATTTTGGACCGTACCAAAAATTAGTTTTTTGGTTCATACTCCTCCCGTCAGTTTTTCCATGTGGTTTCCATGCCTACAACCAGATTTTTATGACGATGGCCGCGGATCACTGGTGCAAGGTGCCCGAACTGGAAAAAGTTGAGGTGCAGCTAGCGAAAAATATCAGGTAAGTCATCATATTATGCTTTTCTAGCACAACTTCCTCTGGAAACTACCTACAACTGCCATTCTAGTATTCCTTTGGAAAATGTCGATGGAAATTTGAAATACAGCAAATGCGAAATGTACGATCTGAATTACAAGAATCTGTCGCCTTATAATATTTCATACATTTCGGTAGAGAGCATTCCCTGCAAACATGGCTGGGTTTATGACAGTAGCAACATTGAAAACAGTATAACTACCGAGGTAAGTGACAGTTTTTCCAGTCTCAAAATTTTCAACGAAAAATTCTTGCTTTCAGTGGGATTTAGTTTGCAAAGATAATCTCTCAACAACGATAGCTTTAGTATTATTTGGAGCCGCTGGATTAATCGGAAACTATATTTTTGGCTTCATTCAAGATGGCTTAGGCCGGAAGCCAGCTTTCTTCATATATTTGCTTATCCAGTGCATATTTGGAACAGCCACAGCTTTTGCGAATAGTTTTATAGTGTGGACGATTTTTCGATTGGGTGTTGGCTTTACTGTACCAGCTATACTCGGAACACCTTACGTTTTGGGTAGGTTGAACACTTCGCGGTCTTTATCCCTAAGTCTGAGCAGATGCTGAAGACCCTTTGATTGTCTTAAACTCCAGTAGTTGGTCTCTCCTCAGTATTTTCTGCCACCCTTCCTTCCATCTTTCTCTGTAGGTACGATGAATATCGTACCTAGATTGTACACTTATATTGATTCAACACTTATTGAAATCGATAAGTAGGTACCTCCTTGCTAAGATTTTCAAATTTACAGCAATCGAATTAGTTGGACCCAAGCACAGAACTTCAATAGCAATTTGGATCAATATAGCCTACTCGATGGCACTCGTAACACTGGCAGGCCTAGTTTGGGCTCTGAGACAATGGCGAATATTGGCTTTGGCTACGACTGTGCCATTTTATGCATTTTTCCTATACTTTTGGTTCTTACCTGAAAGTCCTAGATGGCTTCTAGCAGAGGGTCATTCGAAAAGAGCTGAAGAAATTCTAGCTCACATAGCAAAGTAAGTATCTACTTCTCATGTACCTACGTAGGTATTACATCTTGTCACGCTGTTTATCAAGTCATGTCACTTTTTGAGTTGATCGCTATTTGATTGGATCAAGTTGCCTCCAATAGATATTTTACTGAACTTTCAGAAAAATTGATTGTGGCCATCACACCCTTCCACGTAAGGGCGCACGATCACTTCAGAAAGTGACTCTTGTATAAACATCGTGAACGAGATATGCGTACATGGTGGGCCAAAATAAAGTAGGTTTCTGAAAGCAAATACATACTCAACTTTTTGTCGCTAGGGCTTTTGGCATGAATTATTTTGTTTGTTCCAACTGACAGCTGGGAGTTTAATTGTGACGAGCTTCACCATTCCAAGAAGAGTGGTAGTGGTAGAGTTTTGGTGCCAAAGTAACACATAGATTATTTTGATTAAACGAGCATATCGATTACCGGTGGAAGATATCGGACTGTGTGGGGAAATTGCTTTCACCCTGCTGTAGAAGATGACCCTGTAAAGTTGTTCCAACAATATATTCCAACTGCCCATACTGCAAAAGCTACCATGGCCATCTTCAGGGACATTTTCGAGAAGCGAATAATTTCAAGCAATTCCGAATTCAACTGGGCACCACATCAGCCCTATCTTACAGCCCCCGACTTATTTTTATGGGGGTACCTGAAAGACCGCATTTATCACAGTAATAAACCCTGAACTATATCCAGCAGCTATAGGTCACTTTGAAGCTAAAGTCCGAGCGCCGCAGCCAGAAATCTCCGGAGTTGTATTGGAAAATGTTCTCAAAAGGGCTGAGCTTCGCGAAGCGGCAAACGGAGGGCATTTAAAAGAAATCGTTTTCCATAATAATTGGTATTGATCAAATCTTCATTGTTTCCAGTTTATTGTTGAAATAGTGAATTTCCAAACGACATCAGAGAGTTACCTCCTTTTCAAAACCTACTCTGACTTTTGGTCCAACCTCTGTGTTCTTATTTTATTACGCCATTAACACGTATTATAACCACATTTATAACTGATTTCAACCTCCAGCTGAGAGCTTTGGGCATTTGGGCCTCCGTGAACCTCCGGTTGAAGCCCAACCGGACATTACATTACTTGTCCTAAATGGCTTTTCTATCAAATTCAGCGCGCTTTCAGCTTTTCACCGTTTTTAAATTAAGCGTGCAAAGAAGGGCGTTCTCACTTGTCACCATGGTATGAGCGACGAAGCCGACAAGAACTGACAAATGACAAACAATGAGAGTCTATCTTCAACCTGCTCATTGGAAAAACTTGCTGAGTTTGAAATGTGCTGAGCACAGCTTGAAGTTTGATGGAAATGCCTTTTCATCACGCCAGCTCTGGAGTAAACTTTTCACTCTCACATGCGACCTTTTGTTTTCCGGTTATGCAGAGTAAACGGCAGGGAATGGTCGAAAAGCTACATGTCTGAATTCCATGTAGAAGGAAAACATACGAGCTACGGAGTGTACCACTTGTTCCAAGGGCCTAATCTTCGCTGGAAAACCATCATCATAACCTTCATTTGGTTCACGAACACCAGCGTTTATGTTGGTTTGTCTTATTATGCACCGTCTCTTGGTGGCGATGAGTACTTCAACTTTTTTTTGGCATGTGCCATTGAGCTGCCTACATACATTTTTTTGTGGCCTTCGATGGAGAAGTGGGGTAGGAAAGTAACACTGTGTATAAGCATGGTGTTGGGAGGAGGAGCATGCTTGGCCACATTTTTTGTTCAGAATAGTGAGTATTATATTAAGCTGTTGTTCACCCACAATTCGAGTGAGCGCGGTGTAATTAGAACGTGAATTTTAATGAAAAGTCGAGCAAGCTCGTTTTACAGAGCCCAGCGAAGTCGACAGTGAACAAACAGTGAACTAAGTCATTCATGCAATCACGCGAGTACTCTATTTGTTGGTGAACCAGATTTTGAAGAAGCGAAAGGGAAAGCTTATGAATAAAATTATTGTTGCAGATCCTGCAATGACTTTGGCTTTGTTCTGCGTGGGAAAAATGGGAATTTCTTCTTCGTTTGTGGTGTTGCCACTGATGGCTTCGGAGTTGTACCCTACCGTTGTGAGAGGTTTGGGAATAAGCATTAGTTCTGTCATGGGGATGCTGGGACCGGTTTTTATACCGCTTATCAATTATTTGGTGAGTATTTTTCCGTTCATTTTCACAAATCATTGACCAGGTCCAGGCCAGGCAGAAGGTCTAGGTCACGCTCTCCCCGTCTCTTTTATTAGGAATCCTTAATTAGAATTAGATAGGTACCTACAGGATGTTTGCAAACTTGGGGTAGAAAATTGAACCGCAGTTAGAGAAATGCTTCAAAAGTACCAGAAAAATGTTGAAAAGAAGTCAGGGCTTTTATTTTTTTAAATATGGAGGGTCAAAAGGTGGTCTTCCGACCCCTACTATTTTGGTTACATATTTTGAAAGATTTTAGTAAACTTCTTCCAACAGACCAAGAAGCAATGTTTTTGAACCTTTTGAACATGAATGCGTTTTGTAATTTTATTTACTCAGAATGAATCGTAAATCCTGAAAATCCAGTTTTCTCAAGAAATGCACGCAGAAAATTTCATATGAGAATTATTTGTGTTATTTGTTGCTCTACGACATCACTTTTATAACCTCTAGAACTTTTCACAAGCATTTTTGAGGAAAAAAAAGACATTCACGATTTATGACTCACCCTGTACCTCACCACATTCAGAGGTTAAAAAAAATTGCTTTTTGGTCTGATGAAAAGAGTTTACTAGATTCTTTCAAAATAATGAAAATAAAAGGGGTCGAAGGACCACCTTTTGACCCTCCATATTCCCAAAAATTGAAATCATAATTTTTTCCAAAATTTTTCTTCCTGCTGCTCAATTTTTTACCCCAAGTGTGCAAACACCCTGTATAATTCAGTTCAAATTTTAGCCACTATGGCAACAGGAGACCTTCCGACGGTGCAGGGTGTTAACCAGCCACCAGCAACCCTCGTGAACCCCCCTTAATCAGTAACGGTGCCGGCCGGCATTTAAAACCGAGTGTTTCAGATGGTGCCAGAGTTTGATGGTAACCAAGCTTTATTAGGCGAGTACTTACGTCTCGCGGAAGATTTAATATCTTTTATGATAATCTGAACCGGAATGATTCTCAAAATAAATCCATCCTAAATTGTTACAAAAATAAATTACTTGAAAAACGAAAAGCGATACTTTAACATACGCGGTAACGATCTGGCAAGATCTGAAGAATGCTTTGTTATAGTCGTGACAATTTAGCAAGCGATGTACGTCATCGGTTCATTCGTTCATTTCAACTTAAGAAACATATCTTTTTCTCATTTTTTTCACAGAATACCGGAGTAATACTATTAAAGTATATTTTATTTTGAGAAAAATGAGAAAAAATATGTTTCTTGAGTTGCTATGAGCGAATGAATCAATAACGCACATCGTTTGCTAAATTGTCGCCACTATAGCCATTCTCATTCACCTGGGGTCCTCAGGGCGCAGGTCCCCCTATATTGGCGCCGTCGCCAACCCCAACCCTAGCCAGTCCGATCGATAAGTGCTGCGCTCCCGGTTAAACAGCCAATTGAAGCAGTGAGTTTAGTCTATGGGAAGACCTGCGCATGAGCTGCGAGTAAAGGGAACCGCCTATATGAAAAGGTCTATAGCAACTTATTCAGATAAAGGCGACTTACAGTCTTTGACTACTGAATTATGTGAACTCGGACGAAGCCATCCGACCACGATCGAATACTTAAAAAATAAACTTGATTTGTAAATACGTATTGTACCTGTTTTTTTCGCGGACGACAAAAAATCTACGCAATAGAAAATGCTACTGAGCTAGGACCTAGGGTGTTCTTGATATACAGGTGTTCCATTATTGACAATTCAGAAAAATATGATATGCTTCTCACTCGCTTCCTAAGAAAGGTGTCTAAAGTTCACTTTTTCGATTTTCAAAAATTTGTAACTTAGGAACCATTGAACCAAATTCGCTTGAATTTAGCATAGGCTGGTTTGTCAGAATAATCTACCTACCTGTACCTGACAAAGGATACCACACTATAAATTTCACTATACAGGGTGTTTCAGTTTTAACCGATCAAACTTTGGGATGAAATTCTCCTCATCCTTTTGATTCAGAAAAATATGACATATGTGCCTCTCACTCGCTTCCTAAGAAAGATACAGGGTGTCAAAATTGACTTCTTTAGATATTTAAAAATTTATAACTCGAGAACTATCCAACCAAATTAGCTTAAACTTAGCACAGACTGGTTTGTTGGAATCATCTACTCATCTGCCAAATTTCGAACGAATCCAACCAGTGGCGTAGAAGCTATGGGAGGTCATTATTTTGGAAGCATCTGTAGAACTTTGATAAATAATGACCCCCCATAACTCCTACGCCACTGATTGGATTCTTTCAAAATTTGGCAGGTAGGTAGACGGTTCCGACAAACCAGCCTGTGCTAAATTTCAGCTGCTATGGTTGAACGGTTCTCAATTACAAATTACAAAATTTTGAAAACCGAAAAAAATTAAATTTGACACCCTGTATCTTTCTTAGGAAACGAGTGAAAGGCATGTATGTTATATTTTTCTGAATCAGGAGGATGAGGAGAATTTTATCCCAAAGTTTGCTCGGTTAAAACTGAAACACAATTTGGCAGAGTTAAATCTGATAAACGTGGTGTTAGTGCGGTCGGTACGCTGAATGATACTGCACTTTTGGTTCATGGCATGAAACTTGGCATAGAGTTTTGTGAGACCATTTCAAGTAATTTCATCCGATGAGCCAGAAAAAAAAATCGATGGGGGGCGCTGTACAGCCCCCTTTTTTCAAAATGGCTGCCAAATTTGGGAAAATCACCAAATTGGTCGCCCAATTCCCAGACAAGTATCATTTCCATATATTTCGAGGTTGCTGGATCGATTCGCAGCAATATTGACTTGATTGGACCAACGTAGTAGTCGGAGGACCATTATTTTGGATCCAAATTGTCTGAAAACGCGCTTTGGTCAGGTATGTATCATCAGAAATCAAAATAATTTTTTCCCAGGCATTTTGGGCCTCTTTTACTGTTTGGTAGTAATTCGGAATCGACGTGGACAACAAGAAGTGAATTTGTTAAATTTGCAGACAATGCAGACTCTGAAACAGGTTCTTATACGCTTATTTCAATGTATATGTTTTTGTCAAAAGGCCATCGTTGTCTAAGGAAGGAGAGCTGAATAGGCCACATAACAAAGCCGACATAGTTCACATTCTAGAGGAGCTCTTGGGAGATACCAGATGTTTGCCTTCATGTTCTGACTGCATAATCTACGATGGTGCCACCTTGGTACATGCTACTCCGCCAAGATTGTCCTCTAAGTTTGAGGAGTATATGAGCACAGAGTTTCGGCGTCACGTTGTTCAAGACATTGAAAAAGTTAAAGCATGCAGGGTGGACTTTGTATGGGACCTTTATAAGGTCGATAGTCTAAAAACTTCAACCAGAAAAAGCAGAGGATGTGGCATACGTCGACAGGTATATTACCTACAATGAAAGCTTTAAAAAAAAAAATTCCTCATTCATTCCTTCATCTTGAGTTCACGTCACTTTAAAAATCCAATATTCAATAGGTGGCAGCTCCCTTGAGGCTACCCAACAACTGGTCGGATGTCTTGAGGAACTCGGGAAATAAACAGGAACTCTTCCATATGCTGAGTACCTACGTTCTCACAGAATTCCATGATATACATATCGTGACTAATTTGGATCAGGTATTCCCTTTTCCATGATACAATTATTTGCGACGCTTCTTTGTAACTTCAAAGTCAATCGAACTGCAGAACTTCAACTTCAACAGCTTTTCTTTTCAGACCATCAGATCAGCTGGAAACTTTCGAACATCTCTTACGAGGTTGTCTTGTGCTGCGACAGAGGAGGCTGATGGTAGGATTATGGCTCACGCAAAGGATATGACTATCCATGGCGCTCAGTCGATTCTCATTTGTACTGTTGACTCCGATGTTGTGGTTCTTTCAGTTTCCTACTTTTTTGAACTTAAAAATTTTGGACTGCGTGAGCTTTGGATTCTATTTGGCACAGGCCGTACAAAGCGGTGTATACCAGTACACCTGATTGCCTGCCATGACACTTTCGGTCTGTGCTTTCGGTGAAGAAAAGGTCACTGCATTACGAGGATTTCATGCATTTACCGGTTGTGACACCGTGTCATCTTTCATGGGAAAGGGAAAGAAGTCGGCAGTGAAAGTGTGGAAGAGCTTTCCAGATAGTACTGCCGCCTATTTAGCCATTTCTAGACCTACCTCTTCTATTAACCATGCTACATTCAGTGTCCTAGAAAAGTTTGTGGCCATCCTATACGGGGCGAATGAAAGCAGAGACTTGAACGAGGCACGAAAGAATTTGTTTATGACAAAAACAAAAACCCTTGACAAATTACCACCGACTCAGTCGGCATTGCGACAGCACATTTTGCGGGCAGCGTTTCAGGCTGGTCAAATCTGGGGGCAAGCCGGTGACGTGAACCCCGATATCGCATCTCCCTCCAAGTGGGGTTGGGAGCAGACGACAGCAGTGTGAACACCGACATAGACAGATTTACCACTCATATGGGAGTCTATCAAAGAACTTGTCAAGTGCTCATGTACATCAGGCTGCAAAACAAGTAGCAGGTGCTCTTGTAGAGGAGCAAATATACTTGCACACAATGTTGTGCTGGGTGCAAAGGAAACTGCTACAATTCAAGCCAACCACGGTCAGATTAATATTATTTCGGCAATTTTTCCCTCGTCTGGTTAATTCTGATTTTTACTAACGAAGTTTTACTTAATTCCAGTGTGGTCGTCGAAGACAAAGAAATGCGTGAAATATGATATTATCGAGGACTAATAGATAATGATGACTAGATACCTACTTCTAGTTCAATATAATGAAAATTCTGTAGATGGTTATTAGGTATAACCTCCTTTTTTTATAAAGTTCACACTCGAGTTCACATTATTTACATAAACTTACACTGTGTACCTATGCTCATGCTACGAAAAAAGATATACATCTATCACCACCACTAAACTTCAATAAGAGCGCTAGTTTCTACTTCCGGTCGGTTGAAAAATACTCTTGTACCAATCAATATAGCTACCAAGCGACAAGTTACCCTCAAAATGCTTGGAAAAAATAGTACATTCGATTTCGGTCAAGATTTGACCGAAACTCTTCTTTTACACCACTTAAACAAAAGAGAACGGTGCGTTAAGGCTTTTTGGTGATCCAATTGAGTTGAAATTACTGCCAGTTGATCTTATATTCTTGAAAATAAGTAAATTATACTTCTTTCCACCATAGACCTTGAGAGCTAATTTCAATGAAAAAAAAACATATCGATATTTTTTGCCGTTTTTGAGGTAGGATGTGGGGCTCCAGGGACAATGTGGTGGCTCTGGTGAGGCTCCTGGAGAAACAATTCCACAAATTCATATTCGGTGATGACTCCTTTGTCACCCTCATCGATTTCGGAGCACTACCAAACAATAAGACGCCCCCGAAATGCCCGGAAAATAAATTGGTTTTGCTTGAGATTTAATCGAAACTCTTTTTCACCATTTTAGTCAAAAATAACCGTTCTACGACCTCCACGTTGGTCTGGTTAAGTCAATGTTGCTGTCAATCGATTCAGCATCCTTGAAATACATTGAAATGATGTTTTCCGGGCAACTGTGCGACTGATTTGGTGATTTTTTCAAAATTCGGGCGCCATTTTTAAAAAAGGGGGCTGTACAGCGCCCCCCATCGTTTTTTTTTTCTGGCTTATCGGATGAAATTACTTAAAATGGTCTCAAGGAACTGTGTGCCAAGTTTCATTGCATGAACCAAAAGTGCAGCATATGTCCCATTTTTGTGTTCTACCGACCGCACTATGTCTAAAAATCTGAATTAAGCCCTTCAAGGCGGACAGTTACAACCAGAGTCCATCTCCCCACCTTGCGGCATGAGAAATTCCAATATGGCGGCCAAGATGGCGGCGGAATCATGAAATTTAGCTTGAAAATAAGAATGATCATACGAGATAAAGGTGAGATCCAAGTTTCATGAAAATCGTTCAACTAATAAGAGATTTCAATATGACGACCAAGATGGCGGCGCAACCATGAAAACCAATCTGCCCACTGGCCACCCTTGAGGACCTAAGCTATGGATCGGAAAAAGTTCCAGGGCTCTAGCTTCATTCCCCGAGGAGGAGTTCAACTTCTCAGAAGTGCACAGGAAATCTTAGTTTTTTGATAATAATAATGATAACTGTGTATTTGAAAAAAATGATGCCAATTGGCCACTCTTGGGAACATCAGCTATCCATTGGGAAAAATTCCAAGGCTCTAGCTTCATTCTACGAGGAGGAGTTCAACTTCTTAGAAGTGCACAGGAAATCTTTGTTTTTGATAATAATAATGTTAACTATGTACGGATGAAAAAAGCAATGCCCATTGGCTAATGGCCACCCTTGGGGACATTAGCTATCCACCAGAAAAAGTTTCAAGGCTCTAGCTTCATTTCCCGAGGAGGAGTACAACTTCTTAATTTCTAGACAGACAGACGGACGGACAGACAGACAGACAGACAGACAGACAGACAGACAGACAGACAGACAGACGGACGGACAGACAGACAGACAGACAGACAGACAGACAGACAGACGGACGGCTAGACAGACGAACGGATGGACAGACAGATAAACTGGCCACATAAGCGTCATTTTCTTATGAAAATGGACTAAAAAATAATGAAATAAAATAAAAATAATAATCGCGAACAAGATGAAGTATGAAAGATCGACATGAGTAAAGCAAGTGTCCGATATAGGGCATTTCCTGTGTAGAAATTAGCGGTGAATAGTTTCATCTCCGTCATATCTATTTTACGTGACCACCATGGCACCGTTGAGGATGATTTTCACCCCATAATGCGCGCGCTTTTTGAAAGTGCGTCAGAAAAAAATCACATCTAAAAAACTAGAAGTCATAAAATCTGGTTGTATACAGGGTGTACGTTTTTCGAGGCTAAGCATGGGTATCTCGCTTATCTTTAGAGATACAGAGTCGGTTAAATAAGAAAAAAGTTGCGAATTTTCATGACGATCAATGATCCAAGAAGATATTTGACTTGTCAGTTTTAGTTTTCGAGATATCGAGAAAAAACAGAAATTTGTAATTTTTGTTTTTATTTTTTATTTGAAAAACGGTTGAAGGTAGCCTTTTCTAATTGAAAGACATTGTGGAGGCACTTTTTCAAGGGGAATTCAATGTTGCCAAAATCTTCATTCTAGCTTTCAAAACAACCGAGATATGACATTCAACTTTTTTTCTCTTATGGGCGCCATATTGGATTTTGACATTGTTGAATACAATTTTATTTTCTGGTTACAACGATGTGTCACATGCCACTGTTGAATTCATGCTTTAGAGCAAAAAAAAATTTTAAATTTTTCAAAGAGTGCTCTGAAAACAAAATCAGCATCGACAATAAAAAAAAACGTAAATGTCAAACATTAATTAAAAAATGACATGTGGCACATCGTTCTAACCAGATAAGATTACCGTATTCAAAAATATCAAAATCCAATATGGCGCCCATTAGAGAAAAAAGTTGAATGTCGTATCTCGGTTGCTTTTAAAGCTAAAATAAAGATTTTGGCAGATTTGGATTCCTCTTGAAAAAGTGCCCCGACAATGTCTAGATTAGAAAAGGCCACCTTCAACCGTTTTTTGAATAAAAAATAAAAACAAAAACCAAATTCCTGTTTTTTTTACGATATCTCAAAAACGAAAATCGATACGTCAAATTTCTTTTTGGATCATTGATCGTCATGAAAATGCGCAACTTTTTCCTAATTCAACCGACTTTGAATCTCTTAAGATAAGCGAGATACCCATGCTTAGCCTCGAAAAACGGACACCCTGTATAGAAATTTCCGTAGACAAAAAAGTTTCTCGATTGCTGAAAGTGACGGTGCATTAAAAGCGGATCAAGATCTTTCTTTGCTGTATAAACAGTAAAAGTAAATCAATAAACAATTGTTTCTTTATTCTTGTTAAACTGTTACAAAGGTCTCTATGTGTACTTCAATTTAATAAAAAAATCAGACACATAGCTTAATCAGATCCAAAGATATGCGAACGTAAATGTTAGTAGATCTGTTCATCGTTGTTTAAGACGAGTTTCGCGATCCGCGCATTCTTTAATTTTGCTAAGGATTGTTTATATCTAACCGATCGTCTACCGATGGTATCGATATCGAGTAAAAATAAATATGATTCGATTAACGAAAGAATGAACTCGGTATGTTGAACCGTCCGAAAGATACGAAAGATTTAGTTAAATGTTGGCTAGGAAACGAGGAAAACAAACAAATAATCACGAGGAAAAGCGGCCACAGCCTCCGCCACTACGCTTGGCGAGGCTTTAAAAAAGATGAGACAGTTGCAGTTGAAGTTTTACAAACCAAAGTAAGGGTGATACCACGTGTGTTTTGGTGGCCAAATATTCGTCTGGAGCTGTATTTTGTATTCCAATCATATTCTTGGAGAAATCGGAGTTGAACTCTCTTCATTTCACTTTTGAATATTTGATCCAATGTTTGGTGGGTTGGTACCGAACTAAAATATTTGATATTAGCTGCGCACCAATTGAAGAGGACCACCTAAAAATTTCAGTCGCATTCAAGGTGGCATAATTCTTGAATAAGTAAATTGTTTTGAATCTTTTTTGTTTTGTGATTAGCTCATGTAGGTATTATACTTGAACATCTCATAGACCATTTTTGATATATGTTTCGTATTATTTATACAGGGCGCTTAATCAGGTACTCCAAAAATCGAAAAGTTTGAAACATTCCCATTTTACAAAAAATGGTTTTTGGGTTTTTCCCAAGTCTTTCAGAGGAAATGTTGTTCCCATACCTCGAGGCTGTTTTTCAAATTTTGATTCTATCTCCTTCAATTACAGGGTGATCCCCAAAATGCAACCTTCTGGTATTGCACTTATATCTTTTTTAGTTGTTGGTTGATTTTGGAAAATTAGAACTCTTGTTGAAGCTAAAGACTAAGATAAGAAGGCTTGAGGATCGGAACTGACTCAAGACAAAAATTTAGGAAAAGCAAAGGAATCGAAAGTGGCCTCAATATGAAGCACCCTAGAAATCAGGTTCAGGGAAAGAACTGATCAAAAACCAACTTGTCTTCAAACAGACTATTCTTTCCGAAAATTTTGAGGTGTTTTTAGATCCTATGGGATAAAAATTGTCGGTGTGGGAACCAATGTACAAATTCACTTTTCAGAAGATAATACTGGACCTTCCTCGACTGAAAATGCACGTAACCTATTTAGGTTACGTTCTTGTTGTCGAATGTTTCCTCCACACTTGAAAGACTGAGTCGCGGGAACAAAAATGACGTGCTAAAGATGGGTATATGGTAACTATAATGTTATTTTCACTAGTACCTACTTGTGAATACCATTTTTTTTTGTAGGAATAAATTTTATGAGTAGATGATTTATTGAACAATTGCCACTTTATCAAAAAAATAATTGTGCTAAACTCAAGATTTGTCTGAGTAATGTCAAAAACAAGCGAATCTCTACAGCGGTACCTTAGCACCCTGTCTACGCTTGCGTGAGCATTTTATGTCAATTCACCGTCGAAAAGGATGCACATTGCGCAGTTGCCACGCAAGGCATACTTGCAACGTTGCCATAGCGGGTGCCAAGGTGACGGTTATGTTCCTGCGACCTATTGGCACCAGTCCTTATTCTCGTAACCTAGGTTACGTCCATTTTCAGGTAAAAAACGTCCAGTACTTTTCTTTGGAAGCAACCATGTGTGATTTGGGTTCCTTGTCGACAATTTTTGACCCATACAAATGAGAAATACCTTAAAATGTTTAGAAAGAATGGTCTGTTTGAAGACAAGTTGATTTTTTTAATACCTTATTTCCTAAACCGGATCTCTGAAAAGTTTTACATTTCAAGTCACTTTTGATTCAATATTCCCTTGTCCAGAATTTTTGACCCAAGTCAATTCCGATCCTTGGTACTTTCTGACCTAGCCTGAGCCTTTAGTTTTGAAAAAAAGCCCTCCCCTCCCCTCATTTTCCAAAATCGGTCAATAGCGAATAAAGTTATTACTGCGAAACGAAAAGGTTACATTTTTCGCAAAAATTGCGGCTGCAGCTATGTCTCGAGTTATGGTTACAACGTCTCTCCTGAAACACTTGGGTAAGACCAAAAATATTTTTTGCGAAATGGGAGCTGTTCAAACTTTTCCATTGTTGCAGTACCTACCTGACTTAGCACCCTGTACATAATTAATACGAAACACTTGTACCAAAAATGTCCCATGACATGTTGTAGTCCAATACGTGAGCTAATTAGAAAACCAAGAATGACTTAAAATAGTTAACTCCTCGGTTAACTCATTCAAGAGTTATGTCACTTTGAATACGACTGAAATTTTTGGGTGGCCCACTTCAATGGGGCTGTATAGGCAAAACAAATTGTAGAGGGCGACGTGTACTATGCACCCATATTTGACATTCTATAAAATGATGGCAATGTCACATTATGTCACATTTGAAGTGGACGGTTTGAAATAAAAAAGTTGCTGAGGTGAAAAAGCGCTCCGCTTCGAAGGAGCGGAAAAAAAATTGGCGCCAAAGTAGAGAACAGAAGGGTAGGTCTCTGAAGAAACAAATAATAACATTAATAACCTATTGTGACGCTGCTACTTGGGGGTGAGCGAGTTCTCTCCCTGACTATGTTGGGGTAGGTAGATACCTAATGATCTGGGGCCCCATATTTTCTAGCAGAGAGTAGCAGAGTAAAGAAAATGAAACGATGATGAGGCAGGTAGGATACGATAATATGAAACTTTCCATAGTTAGGGATTCCAAAGTACCTACCTACTTCTATACAATCACAAATTTCGGTGTTTGCTCAATAGTTGTTGAAGAAGGCGAGTCAGTATGAGACAATTGTATGAGGTTTAGCATCAGCACTCTTTGGACGGAAACGTAAGTAATGGGCAGCCTGTGGGGGCTTAGCATCAGAACGTTATGCCAAGTCGTATGCGTAACGTATGCACTTGGAGGTAGGTAGGCTGTTACCGGCACGTCCAGGCTACAGGGATCTGGTAGATAGTCAATACCTTGGGCCGTGTATAGGGTTGGCCTGTGCGTGACCGGACAATTCGTCCCGCGGACAATTCGTAGCGGACAATTCGTCGCGGACAATTCGTCCCGCGGACAATTCGTCCCGCGGACAATTCGTCTCACGGACAATTCGTCGCAAAATAATGTTTTGCCCTTTGTCTTATAGCCCAGGCGCCAGGGAGCAAAAATCAGCTCAACAAGGAAATAATTGTTTCCTGGCTGGAAATTAGCTCAAAACGATCTGTGTGGCTTAGGTTTGGACATACTAATTTCCCCCTTTTCGGAAATGTCGGCGTCATGTCGCCATCATCAACAAGAAGTGCACCAGCGTGGTTTTTGCCGAATATCTTGATTTTGGGCCATCTGACAGCAAAAGATGTGAGAAGTAATTTTGAAACCAATGAAATTCCCTACGAAATAGTTTTTAAATGGCCTTTCTGCGACCTATGGTTTTTGAGATAGAGCTTCTGGAAGCGAGAGGCATTGTCGTAAAAACTCCATGGCCACTTGACTCGAAAAACTAAAATGTCGATGTGACAAAAAAATTTCAAAA
This sequence comes from Anaspis maculata, assembly GCA_949128115.1. Lineage (NCBI taxonomy): Eukaryota > Metazoa > Arthropoda > Insecta > Coleoptera > Scraptiidae > Anaspis > Anaspis maculata. The sequence goes on from OX421963.1 coordinate 46,428,953, forward strand.
TGAGATTTCTCGAGAATCCTTCATGCTATAGTTGCGGTGATGGTCTTAAACTCTTTCTCTTGAACCGTTGATTACGAATATAGGAAAGTCAAAAACGTCACATTGTACATATACAGGGTGTACTGAGGAAATCAAATCAGATCAGAGAAATTTTACATATTTCTTCGATTCAGCCTATATGCGACACTCTAAGCACCTAACACGAGTCCAATATCACTATGGATTTGCTCTTTAAGCTTCACTCAGTACACTAAAGAAGTGGTCAGCTCACAGCTTTACAGTAAAGTGTTTTGAAGGCCCTCTGAAATCATCAAAATAATAAAAATTTACAGTACCAAGGAATGTATATAACAGTATATTATATACCAAGAGACCAAAGTGAATTTTTAATTTGGGGATTGGGACCCAAAGGGCCTTCGAGCAACAAACTTCACCCAAGGGATCAAAAATTCACTTTGGTTCCTTGGTATATAATATACTGTTACAAACATTTCTTGCTACTGTAAATTTTAATGATTTCAGAGGGCCTTCAAAACATTTTACAGGAAGGCTGTGAGCTAACCACTTCTTAAGTGTATCAAGTGAAGCTTACAGAGCAATGCATATCGATATTGGACTCGTGATAAGTGCTTAGAGTTTCGCATAGGCTAAATCGAAGAAATATGTCAAATTTCTCTGTTCTGATTTGATTCCCGTAGTACACCCTGTATATGTACAATGTGACGTTCTTGACTTTTCAATATTCGTAATCTACGGTTCAAGAGAAAGAGTTGAAGACCATCACCGCAACTATAACATGAAGAATTCTCGAGTAATCTCATTTTGAAATTTTTTTTGTCACATCGTCATTTTAGTTTTTCTAGTCAAGTGGCCATGCAGCTTTCACGACAATGACTCTCGCTTCCAGAAGCTCTATCTCAAAGACCATAGGTCGCAGAAAATTGATTGAAAAACCAAGCTGTAGGGAGTTTCATAGGCTTCAAAATGGCTCCTTACATATTTTGCTGTCAGATGACCCAAAATTATAGACCCAAGATATTCGGCAAAAACCACGCTGGTGCACTTCTTGTTGATGATGGCGATATGACGCCGACATTTCCGAAAGGGGGGAAACTAGTATGTCAAAACCTTAGCTACACAGATCGTTTTAAGCTAGTTTCCAGCCAGGAAACAATTATTTCCTTATTGTTTTCCCTGGCGCCTGGGCTATTAACTTTAACAAGTCCCTTTGTCTTTCCTTGTTGCTTTTCGAACTTTAGTAAGCCCCCTTATTCCTTTTTGTAGTATTTGGAGCCCTACTGCGCAATCTGGTTTCTTCATGTCTTTGGAGCTCTGCTTAGTCCCCTTGCATCATTCCGAGAATTTTTGCTAGTACACCAAGCTTTGGGAGCACCAGTAAGCCCCCTTATACTTTCATGAGATATTTGGCCCCTATCGAGCCCCTCATCTTCTCTAGTGTAATTTTTGAGCTCTAATGAGTCCTCTTATGTTTTTCATTGCTTTCAGATTTCCATAAGGCACTTTTTTGCAGTCTTGTGTTATCAAGAACTTCACTGGGCCCCCTTATTCTATATTCAACGTAACTTGAAGCCCTGCTGAGCCCCCTTGAATTTTCCATGAATTCCGGAGCAGCAAGCAGCGTTATGCCGTCATGGCATGTTGAAGCCCTATCGGGCCCCTTCAGGTGTAGTTGGAGGCCCGTTGAGCCTCCTTATGTTTTTTCATGACTTTCGGAGTAGGTACCAGTAAGCCCCATTTCGCGTTATTTTGATATACAGAGCTCTATGGGGCCCCCTTGTCTCTTCAATACCGTTTGAAGTTCTGTTGGGCCCCCTTGCATTTTTCCTATAGGCTTTTGGAGCAGTAGTAAGTCCCTTGTGCCTTTATGTTATATTCGACCCCTAATCCCTTGTTTCTTCAAATATAATTTGGAGCCCTAATGAACCCCCTTAGAGCCCCTTGAGCCCCCTTGTGTCACCAATATCATTTGAAGCCCTACTAAGCCCCCTTGCATTTTTCCGTGACTTTCTGATTTTTATTGAGCCCTGCGTCATTTGGAGCCCTAAAGAGCTCCCTTGTGTGTTTTCGTGGCTTGTGCGTTCTTGCATTGCTGGAAGCCCTAGTGTAAGTCCCTTGTGCCGTATGTGATATACGGAGCCCTATCGGACCCCCTTGTGTCCGCAAGTGTATAGTTTGGCGCCTAGTGAGCCCTTTTGTTTTTTGTCTGGCTATCAGAATTCCAGTAAGCTCCTTGTTGCCTTCTTGTGTTATTCGAAGCCCCATTGGGCCCCCTTGTTTCCTCAACGTCTTTTGAAGCCCTGCTGAGCCTCCTTACATCTTTCCGCGACTTTCGGAGCAGTAGCAAGCACCTTCTGCCTTCAGGAAATATTCGGAGCCCTATCGGGCCCCATTGTGCAAGCAGGTAAGCTTGATTATGAAGAGCTTCATTGGGCCCCCTTGTCGTATTTTCGTGGCTTTCGGAGCTCTATCGGGTCCCCTTGTGTAGTTTGTGTAGTTTGGAGCCCTAATCAGTCCATTTTTGTTTCTATTGGATTTCAGTACTATCGAGAGTACTATGCAGTGAGTCGATCCCCTTTTGCCTTTTCTCGTTATAAAGAGCCCCTTGTGTCACCAATATCAGATGAAGTTCTACGGAGCTTCCTTGCACTTTCCCGTGATTTCTGGATTTTTCATAGGCCCCTTCTGCCCTATGTGTCCACTGGAGCCCTAACGAGCCCCCTCATGTGTTTTCGCGGCTTTCAGAATTCCAGTAAGCCATCTTGTGCGCTTTTGCATTTCTGGAAGCCCTAGTGTAAGTCCCTTGTGCCTCCATGTAATATACGGAGCCCTATCGGACCCTCTTGTGTCCGCAAGTGTAGTTTGGAGCCCTAGTGAGCCCCCTTGGGTCCATAAGTATAGCTTGGAGGCCTAGTGAGCCCCCTTGTGTCCATAAGTATAGCTTGGAGCCCTAGTGAGCCCCCTTGTGTTTTTCCATGACTATCAGAAGTCCAGTGAGCCCCTTGTTGCCGTCTTATGTCATCCAGAGCGTCAGTGGGCCCCCTTGTTTCTTCAATACGTCTTTTGAAGCCGTGCTGAGCCCCCTTACATCTTGCCGTGGCTTCCGGAGCAGCAGTAAGCACCTTGTGTCTTCATGTGATATTCAGAGCCCTATCGAGCCCCCTTGTGTCTTCAAGTGTAGTATGGAGCCCTGATGAGCCGCATTATTGTGTTTTTTCGTAGCTTCCGGAATTCCAGTGAGCCCCTTTTGCCTTCTGTTGTTATATAAAGCTCCTTGGGCTCCCTTGTGCTTTTCTGTGATATGCGGAGCCCTATCGGACCCCCTTGTGCCGGTTAGTGTAGTTTAGAGTCCTAGTGTGCCTCTTTCGCTTTTTATGGCTTCCAGAAACCCAGTCACCCCCCTTTTGCCTTTTTTGATTATACAGAGCTCCATTGGGCCCCCTTGTTGTATTTTCATGGCTTTTGGAGCTCTATCGGGTCCCCTTATGTATAGTTTGGAGCCCCAACCAGTCCACTTGTGTTGGCTTTTAGAGTATCATACAGTAAGCCCCCTTTTGCCTTTTCTTGTTGTGAAGAGCCCCCTGGGCCCCCTTGTGTAACCAATATTATATGAATATCTACGGAGCCTCCTTGCATTTTCCCGTGATTTCTGGATTTTTGTTAGGCCCCTTGTGCCCTATGTGTCGTTAAGAGCCCTAATGAGCCCCATTATGTGTTTTCGTGGCTTTCAGATTTCCAGTAAGCCATCTTGTGCGCTTTTACATTGCTGGAAGCCCTAGTGTAAGTCCCTTGTGCCTTCATGTGATATACGGAGCGCTATCGGGCCCCCTTGTGCCCGCAAGAGTAGTTTGGAGCCCTAGAGAGCCCCCTTGTGTCCATACGTGTAGCTTGGAACCCTAGTGAGCCCCCTCGTTTCCATGAGTGTAGCTTGGAGCCCCAGTGAGCCCCCTCATGTTCTTCAATGCGACTATCAGAATTCCAGTGAGCCTCCTGTTGCCTTCTTGTGTCATCTGTAGCTGCCGTGAGCCCCCTTGTTTCTTCAACGTCTTTTGAAGCCCTGCATGTTTAGCCCCCTTACATCTTTCCGTGGCTTTCGAAGCAGTAGTAAGCACCTTATGCCTCTATGTGATATTCGGAGTCCTCTCGAAGCTCCATAAGGCCCCCTTGTGTTTTCAGTATCGTTTGAAGCCTTGCTGAGCCCCGTTGCATTTTTTCGTGGCGTTCGGATCTCTGTCGGAACCCCTTGCATTTGCTTATGATTTTCAGATCCTTTTATTGAGCCCCCTTGTGTCTTCATGTGTAATATAACCCCGTTACCTTCCGAAGCCATCACTTGCGACGAATTGTCCGCGGGACGAATTGTCCGTGAGACGAATTGTCCGCGGGACGAACTGTCCGCGGGACGAATTGTCCGCGACGAATTGTCCGCTACGAATTGTCCGCGGGACGAATTGTCCTAGCACCGGCCTGTGAGGGCTTGGCACCGCACGTTCAGCCCGAATCAGAGGGCAGGCGAATGAATCGTCTAGCTGTATCGGACAGTATCTGACAACCATTTTGACTTTTCGAGGGATGAGATGTTGACGGTAGTCATTGACGGCAATGGGCGAGTTCAGCAAGTTCCATGGTGGAGTTCAGCAAGTTCCATGGTGGAACCCGCAGACCTAGTTACCAAATATAAGCTGCTGGACGGCTTGTTCGATCCACTATCTGATCCACCGCTACCATAAACCAACTGTGGTGGAAAAAATGTCGATTTGGCAGCTGTGACCGTTCGAGAGGCGCATGCGGCATCCAACGATGGCACCCACCATAGGACCTGCTGAACGCGCCCAATGTCATTATGGTGACAGCGGTGCATAGTACAATGCGCCATTGATTCAGGCTTTTGCCGCTATAGGCGATTGACCTTATTGGGGAAAATGGCCGTTTCGTCGAGGAAGTTTTAGGGCATTAATTTTTAGAACTGGTGTAAGTTGCCGTCCGGCAACGGCGGTGGTTACGTCAATTGGTGGCATGTCAAAACTGTCACTTTGCTGTCTTGTGCAGTACGCTACAAACAAACTTTCGTTCCTGTGAACCCATGGGACCCCATAGGCTCGTTATTGGGCCCCATGTTGATGACCAGCGTCGTCGCAGACCTTTCTCTAAATCATCCATAGCTTCCGCCCAAGGAAGAGCAACAGACTCTGTCACACCCGCACAGAGGGAAACACACAAGTCCGTCGACCAGCCTGCCAGCCAAGAAAAAATCACCTTGGGCTGGCCGTGCAGAGTCAACCACCACCTACCTTTTTTCCTCGCTTTTTTCTAAAGATTTCCTGCTTCGACTTCAGCTGGAGATCCGCATTTTTCATTCTAACAAGCTCGCCGTAGCTACCTCTGTGTTCGCGACGTAAACGTTGTCTTTTTTTATCGCAATAATGTAGTGCATTGCTGGGGGCGTAGTCTTTCAGCTGCGCACCTCTGGAGCTAGATCTACTAAAAACCTGCTAACTACGCTGACCATAACATGAAATAAGAGACACAAATGCAAACCCCTTTTTCAGATTATTTCTACTTGTCAAATTTCCATGTCAATATGTGGGTATTACAGGTATCCACTAGTGCCCACCTAGGCTACTAGACGTCGGAGTGTGTTTTCCTCGCAAAAACGTCCTCGACGATCAAGTACCGAGCTCTACACCAGGTGGCGTTTTTTAAATGTAAATCGCCTATACAGCCCCATTAGGCATTTCCATTGACGTCACAGCAGTGTTGCCAGCTGTCCAGAATTGCCCGCCAAATTTAAACCAAATAATGTTTGGGAACAACCGAACTACAGGGCGCTTATGGAGTTCCAGTTTCTGCATTTTTTTCCTCGGCTACCGTTTTGAGTTTGAGTTTGAAACTTTTGTATCAAGTTCAAAGCAATGTCCTTAATGCGCCTGCAAAATAAGTTCTCGTGGAAAAGTGTGTTTTTTTGTGAAAAAGCAAGCCAAACATGTTAGGTTAACTGCACAGGGTAGTGGTGAAAATTCATATTTTCCGACAAAATTGGGCATGAACTTTGCTTCCAAACCTCACCTGAATGTTGGGGGGTTTACGTTCCCGGCATTGCTGGAGTGATATGCCTTGTGTAGGGCTAGGTATGTACCTCTTCGGTTTGTGCTTACCAATTACTTGAGGCCGAGCTTTTACTGCTGGATTAAAGAAACAAACAATAGTTTTTGTTTATATTTTAAAAGTGCAGGAATGTCTTCACTTCGGTTGTAGAATATGGACAGAGGCAAAACATGGAAGTTTAACTCGAACAGCTGTTCGGCTACCGAAGATGTAATCGGTCACCGGAGCCCTACTTGACAGAAATTTTACACCTGATTCAACGATATTGAATTTTCAACTACAGCTTGATTGTTTCACGATACATTTCCTAAAAATACAAATATTTATTGTTCTATTAAGGATTCTAGGCTCCAGATTGTGGTCAACGTAGCAATTCCTCAGTCCGTAGATTTTCCCATTTTTAGATTGCCGAAGGCCACAATTCTTGACACAGGTACTTCCTGAAACTAGATAGGCTTAGCAACAGATGATTTTGTGCAAACATCAAACTGTATTACAGCAATTTAGTTACCCATCCTAATTGTTATCGGTCCAACCTCCGTATATTTTTTCAAGTGTATTCCTTCCTTCCTCCTTTCCATTTCTTGGCGCTTTGGGATACATTCTGTGATGCCTCGTACTTCCACGAGCCCCAGCGTTTCGAGAAAACCATGAATTTCTCATTTTTTCCTCAAAAAAAAGATTCAACCACTCCAAACTCCAACCCAAGGTTCACGTTCATTGAGCCTTCTACATCTCTAGTCATGCTTTCTCTATTGCTTTCACAAGCCTAGATGTTTGAATTGACAATAGTTTCCATTTCCTACTTCACTATAGTTGTAATATTTGCTGTGATATAAGCACATGTGAACCACATGGGATCGGCTCTCGGATCGGCTCCGAGTATCTTCATCTTCTTGTTGACCAAATCGTACACCTGACTTGACAATCTTGAATTTTCAGTTGATGGCTTCATCGCGGCAAGACACATTGCTTAAAAAATCCTAAAATGTCTTCTTGTAAGCAGGATTTAAGGTAACATTGTGGTCAACTTAGAAATTCCTTGGTCGCTGGCATTTCCCCATTTCACGATCGCCACAGGTCACAGTTTTTGCCACAGCCATACTTTCTGAAATCAGAAGGGCGCTTAGTAATGGATAATTTGTAAAATCATCTCACATTTATTCTGTATTCTAACAATTTAGTCAACTTTTTACCTTATCGGCAGGATAATAAACTGGCATATTAAGTACTCCACCAAACTTTCTTGTTTATTGAGCTATTTGGGGCAGCACATCTCCAACTATCAGTATTGATCGAAGCGCCAGAGTTTCGTGAACAATTATCACGCCCAAACATGCTTCCTACTGTATCCAAAATCTCAAAAAAGTACTTTTTTTACAATCATAACAACGCGGGTTGTTCCCAAACACTTTTTTGACGTTATAAATTCAACTAGGTTGGCAACACTGACGAGCTCGTGACGTCATGTGGAAATGCCTAATTAGGCATTTCCATTGACGTCACAGCAGTGTTGCCAACTGTCCAGAATTGCCCGCCAAATTTTAACCAAATAATGTTCGGGGACAACTGAACACCGAACTACAGGGCGCTTATGGAGTTCCAGTATCTGCATTTTTTCCCTCGGCTACCTTTCTGAGTTTGAGTTTGAAACTTTTGTATTAAGTTCAAAGCAATGTCCTTAATGCGCCTGCAAAATAACTTCTCGTGGAAAAGTGTATTTTTTGTGAAAAAGCAAGTCAAACATGTTAGGTTACCTGCACAGGGTAGTGGTGAAAATTCATATTTTCCGACGAAATTGGGCCTGGACTTTGCCACCAAACTTCACCTGAATGTTGGGGGTTTACATTCCTGGCATTGCTGGAGCGATATGACTTGTGAGGGACTAGGTATGTAAATGTACCTCTTCGGTTCGTGCTTCCCAATCACCCAAATACTTGAGGCCCAGCTTTTACTGCTGGATTAAAGAAACAAAGAATAGTTCTTGTTTATATTTTTATAACTGTATCCAAAATCTCAAAAAGTACTTTTTTTCCAATCATAACAACGCGGGTTGTTCCCAAACACTTTTTTTGAGGTTATAAATTCAACTAGGTTGGCAACACTGACGAGATCTTGACGTCATGTGGAAATGCCTAATTGCTGCGCAGTTTATAGACCTTCTCATAGAGGCGGCTCCCTTGCTCGTGCGCAAGTCTTCCTATAAACAAGTTAGAAAAATATTCACGCGTCTGTAGCCAAGTTAGTGTTGATGCGGGCAGGGATCACGTGATGCGAGTGCGACGCAATGCGAGCAAGATTTGAAGCCCGCCCATTGCAGCAGCCAATCGAATTCGAGAAATTTGAATTTTAAGCAATTCGATTGGTTTATCCACCCGAAGCACTTCTCATATAAACCCATCAGCGCAAAGCTGGAGTATACGAGTTGCCCAGCGCCCCGAGTACCTACCTCAGGTGAATGAGAATGGCTATATCACGTACCACGTTTATGCAATCGTGCTCACGTAATTTTTTCTCGCCACTTTATTCGAAATGCAAACTGCCCAAATGAATCAACGCATTTCAATATTTTGACTTCTTTATTTGTTACAGGGTTACGACATGCTAGCCTTACCTCTAATGATAATGGGAGCCATGCTGGTCCTCGGTGGAATTAGTTCTTTACTGTTACCAGAAACTCTCCATCAGCATCTCCCACAAACCTTAGAAGACGCCGAAAGAAACGGTCTCATCAACCCATTTTCGGGCCAAACTTTACGGAAAAACAAAGCCTAGAATTAGTATAAATTATTAGTTGTGCAAGCGGTGTTGTTTGTTTTTATAGAGTTGTTTGTTGTCTTTATTGTTTTGGTTCATTAAAATTACCTGATCGGTAGCTCTAGTACAAGGATGCTTCCGCTCCTCGTTCCGCTCTTTTCAAAGCAGTTCACTTTTATGATTTTTCTTGGGAGTCCTTCTCAAAGAATCCCATCCCATCTCATGGTGCGTTTCGAACAAAAGAGCTTTGTCGGGTACACCTACCGGAACCTCTCCTTCTTGTTTAAAAAACAATAGACGAGGTAGGTTCTTATTAATTCAATGATTACTGATTAGGCAGGTGAGGGTGCCTATCGATGTTTTTAGTTCTGAGATTCCTCATAAAATGAAGATGTATGCTAAGATAATTTATTATAACGGTCGTTGCTCAAAAGGTAATAGGTATAGATATGTAGTATTACCTATACTGAATTAAAGAGAAGAGTGTGGGGTTCAAGATTAGAAAATAGAAGTTGGACTCTTGCTTTCTTCGAGTTCGGTCGTCCTGTCGTCTGGAAGGCTTTTTCAGATTGACCGTTTTGAATACCTCACGCCTTGTGATTTGAAAGGCGTGCTGGCGTTGGGGCATCCAGATTAATTTTTAAACTTACAGGTGTATAGCCGCGGCACAGGTGAGCGGGGCAGATCACGTGAGCAGGTCGCAGGTAGCGAGCGCGACCGCTGGCTCCAAGACAAGTACAAAGTACGAAGCAGTGAATCCACGACTTCTGCGGGGAGTGCTTTGTTTCGCTTTTCTAAAGGTGTGTTGTCCTGTAATGTCTGAAATTGAACCCGCGAATGTGCGGCTCTTCGGTCCACAGAGTGCAACATGGCTACTCTAGGTCTTTCGAAAGTGTTCATATTGGACAAGTACTTCACCGAACTTCAAAAGTTCTGGGAGACCGAAAAAAAGCTTCAAGGTGTGTTACTATACTTTAGCTCCTCAGCTTTTACCCGAGACTTCCATGTTTGTGATTTGTATCTTTCTCTCTAAGCTATTGTTGTGCTGTGTCTGTGCTCTTTGGTTGCCTGAATCCGGGCGTTTGTTGTTTGTTTTTGAAATGAGCGATGGATACTTTGGTGGATGCGCTGGGTAAAGAGTCGACCACGTTCTTATTAGTGTTTCATAAAACTGGCGCATCCATCAAAATGTACCCTTATTCATTATTTGGGATGATGATGATACTGTCATATCATCATCATATCATATTTATTGCTCAAAAGAATAATACATATTCTTATAGCAAGGAGTACCGCTTGCTGTGTATAATATAAGAAAAAGAAAAAATTAACAACATTTCAAAAATAGGTTCTCGTATGTTCACAAAAAAGTAAGTAAAAAAAAAAGTAGGTATACTCTTGAACAAATAAGTGGTGTTAATGTGGCAAAAGTCAAACAGAGTGAAGTGCAGCTAATAATTAAGTTAAAAGTCAGGTTTAGTCATTTGTGTAAACTTGAGAGTTGGGTACAAATTCAACTTGTCAAAAGAATAAATCGAGGAATAAATAAATTGTCAAAAGCTGATGGTAGATCTTTGGAAAAAAACCGCTGTTATCCAAGTATCATTTCTTTAGGACTGATGGTTTTTTCGTTTCGATTTTCTTGTCAGGATTGGCCATCATATGATAGTATGAATGTTGATTCGATGACTTAATTTTCTCTTCTTTCGGGTGTAGGTATGTATTTTTCAGCAGCAACAATTGCTGGCTCTCCTTGTACATATTTAATTGTGAGGCCAGATTCTCCACTTGCAGATCGGGTATTCAGTTCTTCGCGCAACTCGTTCAGATTTCTTGCCTGTTGTGGGGTTAAATCGTCTTTGATTTTAATCGCCGGAAAGTTACTATGATGATACTGTCAGTTTATCTCTAAAATCGAATTTTGGAATTTTTCTGAAATGTTGTTGATGTAGAGTCGATTGATAGTGTAGCTAGAAATAAAGGTATGTACCCACTACCACAAGAAGAAATAGGTATGTAATAGAAAATGTACTTACCTACTTTACTTTATCTTACTCGTAGTATGGGACGATGTGGTGTGGGTCAAGCTTTATTCCGGTTTGGCCAGGAGAAATATTTACTTTGATACATATCACACATGTACGCTGATTTGCATGCGACATATCCTCCAGTTCTCAGTTCATAAATTTAAATTTTTTGCCGTTATAGATATTGAACCTAAGAATATGTTATAACTATGTTAGGTTTATATGTTGAATATATCCCATACAGTTTCTATTTTTAGTAGAATGACTTTTTGGAGCAAAAATAAAGTGACAAGCTGGGGGGCTACGACTACGGCTGATGCTACCTGAAAAGTTTTGCAGCGAAACTATCAGCGACCATCGGATCGGCCATATTATCCCAGCGCTACAACTTGAGCTTGTCACTTTATTTTTTCCCCACAAAGTCATTCTACTGAAAATAGAAAGTGTATGGGATATAATTATGTTTAAGATACCTACAAACAGTAGGCGAAAGAGAAAGACAAATATCATAAATTTATCATATTCTTTACCTACAGAGGGGCTTAGCCAAACTTCCGAGGAAATCGGTTGCAAATTGTGAAAATTGGCCCTACACAAAAATTTCAAGATCACTTTCGAAGATCAATTCGAAATTATTGATTGTGAAGATAGGTATAGAATAGCAATACATAATAATAATAATAATAATAATAATTATTATTCAAAAAAATTAGCAGGTCTAGGTAATTAGGTCGATTGATAGGTACAGTTGCGGCCTCATAAAAGTTTACCCATGCTCATTCAAAATTACGTCAAAATTGAATTAGCATGGCCACTCGATCGCCGTCGGTGTAAACTTTTATGAGGTCGCAACTTTACGTACAGTCGCACAGCGAAGAGACATTTTCATGCGAGTGCGATTTAGGGCTCGTTGCTATAATAGTCAGTATTATCAATAATAAATACCTATCTACCTTTACGCCTTGTCTCTTTCGTCGCGTAAGTAGAAAGTATAGTGTGCGGGGGCATAGGGTTAAAAAAGATTTGCCGTGTGCAACTTCGTGAGGATATATGATATATGGAGCTATACCTCACTCCCTGGACCATCACATCATGAAAAATTATGGTGGAACATTGACATCTGCTACAGGCAAATATATACAGGGTGTTCAGTTGTCACCCCTGGTTTCTCGCCGCCAAAATTTTTCACCGGGAAACGCCGAAACAGGTCGATTTTTGTTTCGAGGGGGGCATCTAGGACACATACTGCCAAATTTTTATCTTCAACCCCTTTGCCCCCACCCCACCACCTCACTTTAAAATTTCGAATAACATTACGTATCTTGTGATACCTGATACATCAAATTAAAGACAATACAATTCTCTTTCCGCCAAACATTTCTAATTTTTTTAAACTACCCCTCAACTGTTGTGACAATCCTCTCTTTGTTTATGAAACGTAAATTTTTCCCCTATGAGCTCCCGATTCTTGAGAAATAAACTATGGAGCAGAAACAGGTCGATTTTTATTTCAATGGGGTCGTCAAGACGCATATGTCCTAATTTTCATCTTCAACCCCTTCGCCCCCACCCTACCTTACTTCAGAGGGGTGGTTCAAAAAAAAATAGAAATATGTTTCGCGGAAAGAGAATTTCATTATCTCCAATTTGATGTTTCACAAGATAGGTAATTGAAATTTTAAAGTAGGGTAAAGTGGGGGCGAAGAGGTTGAAGATGAAAATCTGACCATACGTGTCTTAGATGACCCCCTTGAAATAAAAATCGACCTGTTTTTGCCTGGAAAGTATATTTCTCAAGAATCGGGAGTTTATAGGTGGAAAAGTTTCCTTTCATTAACAAAAAGAGAATTTTCACAAGGGTTGGGGGTGGCTTGAAAAAATTAAAAATATGTTTGACGGAAAGATTATTTTATTGCCTTGATTTTGATGTACCTATCACAAGTTGTTTTTATTATTCGTTTATTCAACGTCGGCCTATTTTCGTAACGAGGACTAACACCGACGCCGGTGAATGCTTTCCTCCAATATACCAGAAATTTTGCCGAACCCCTCTGTGTGTTCCAACACAGGGTAGGGATTTTTAACGACCATCAACATCGCATGGGGTCGGCACCATCGTTTGTATTTCACGTGCTATGCAACACACGGCGCGTCTTGCATTTAGCAAGCATTCCAACTAAACCAAGAAACTCGTTTTCGAGGCGAAAATCCGTCAACGGCGGGAATCAAACCTGCGATCTCTGGACTGGTAGTCGACCGCGCTGACCACCACACCACAAGCTCCTCCTATCACAAGATAGGTGTACTATTTGAAATTTTAAAGTAGGGTGGGGTGGAGGCGAAGGGATTGAAGATAAAAATTTGTTAGTATGTGTGCTAGATGTCCCCCTTGAAACAAAAATCGACTCGTTTCGGCGTTTTTCTGTAAAAAATTTTGGCAGCGAGAAATCAGGGGTGACAACTTTTTAAATCAACCACCTTGTATGCGCCAAATGGAGGCGCCAAATGGAGGCGCCAAATCCGTCAGTTTATTAGAAATTGACTGTACCTGTACCCCGTTGTTTTTCAACAGATTCTAGCACTTTAACCGTCATTTTGTAGACAAATGAATTCTCTCATCATGTCATGTCCTATATGCATTTTTGAAACTTGGCATTATTATAGACTTTGAGGTGCACTTTTCGAATTTATATGTTTCCACTTCGTAACTCAGCTGCTTTTCGCCACATTGAAGAAATGGCGCTCAATAAAGAGATTTTTGTCGATATTTTAATTTCAGTATGTGTGCGGTTGGGACGTTTCACACGGGAGGAAAAGCTCATTCGATTCTCTACAATTTGACACCTTGATAGTTGGCGTGCTGCTCCCGATTCTTGAGTTATGGCCTCTACAACCCCCTAAAGCATCAACTTTTGGCATCCACTCAGCATGTTAAGCTGTTTCCAGCTCTACTGTTGCCTAGAAGATTCTGCGACTTGTTATCTCAAAACCGGACCTTGCTAAAGTCAGGTCATTTTTGCGTCCCTTCCATTGTCACTCTGTATATCATACATAAGGTCAACGATAGGGTGACCTAAGGTGGTACCTTGTAGTGAAATGATTGCTCTATCGAGCGCCACGAAAATTTCCAAAATCGGCCAATGTTTTCTCGAGAAATTGTCAATTTAGCCGAAATAAAAGTTTGGGGTGATCCCTAGACCATTTGGGTGTGTATACAGGATGATTCAAAAGTGTCGGACCATCTTTGAAGTGCGTAATATCAAGGTGTAGTAGAGTGTTAGAAAAAAGTTGTTGGAAAAGTTTCATGTCTTTTAATTCTGAAGTTATAGAGAGACAAAAGTTGGTCCTTCGATCGCTTTATGTCTTTCAATTCTGAAGTTATAGAGAGACAAAAGTTGGTCCTTCGATCGCTTCTATTTTTGTTGTTTCAATAGATTTTAGTAAATTGTTTATGGAAAAATAATGAGTACAAAAAATCAACCTCTGAATCTGTATTGAACTTCTGTTTTCTATCCAGGGTGAGTCATGAACTACAAAAATTTGATTGTCCTAGAAAACCAGATGCAAAACGATTCTATTAAAATGAATTTTGTTTTATTGTGCTGTACTTAAGTTGTAGACCACTGGAACTGCGTGCAGGCACTCTTAGACAATAATAATTTTCAGGATTCATGACTCACCCTGTATACAAAACCGAAATTCATCACAGATTCAGAGGTTGATATTTTGTTCTCATTGTTTTTCCATAAACAGTTTACTAAAATCTTCTGAAACAACGAAAATAGAAGCGATCGAAGGACCAGCTTTTGTCCCTCCATAACTTCAGAATTAAAAGACATACAATTTTTTGAAGCACTCTACTATACTTCCATATTATGTACCTTCAAGATGGTCCGACACTTTTGAATCACCTGTATTACGGACAACCTTCAAATGCTGCATTACCTTTATTTCTTTCTAAAGTCAGTTTGTCCTTACAGTATACACATTGTGGTTACACAAACTAACATAACCGTGATCGATTTTCTAAGTTTTTATGATCTATAGTTGATAGCTAATATTTATGGTTATTTTGATTGCCATATGGTGGTGGTATCAACTTGATATGTTGAATGAATGCCGAAAGTTGATGCTTCGGGAAGTTCTGAATACCATCAAATGATAGGGAATAGGCTACTTCGTTTGGGCAGGTGCGCATGCTTGAAGGCTCCAAATTTTGAAAACTTCGTACACCTGTCAGTTGAATGGCAACGCTGCATGCTCTGTCTAGCCGCCTGACCAACAACCGGTTCCTGGCTGTCAGTTTTATACATACCGTAAGTGCATCTCTTCGTAGCTTCTTTGAACTTCCTTCTCGGTACAGCCATTTTCAACAGACTCTGTTCTTTCGTCAAAACATGAGCAAATGAAATGTAGGTCAGGTAGAAACGAGAAGTGTGATCATAATTGTCACAAGTGACAGTTGCGGTGCCGATGTCTTGTGGTTTTGAGCGCTGTTGCCATTTTCGTTGTTCCTGAACTTCCACAAATGATCATTGAATTTAATTCCAACGAAACATTCCCTTTGAATCTAAAAAATGGTATCTAACATTCAACCAAATTATTTGTGAAATTTTAGGTGCACTACAATATTTTTGTGTGTTAATTTTCAATATTGGTGTACGAAACTATGAATTTAGCGCCAGACATGCGCACTCAAAAAAACCGAAACGAAGGGACCTATTGAATGAGCTTTAATGATCAGTAGATACCTATATGCACGTTTTGAAAGTATTTTTTGGGGGGCTATATTTTCAATATGGCGGCCAGAACGGCGAATATTATGTAGGTATACGAAGTGGAAAAGTGGAAATTCGGAAAGGGCACTTCAAGATCTATGAGATTGAGTAGTATTAGTAAAAAATAAGCATACCTAAGCATTTGCTTGGATTTCATAGGCGTTGCTAGGGAAAGTCTGCTTAGCAACTCCTCAAAAACCTAAGCAAATGCTTATACTTATTTTTTTATTGGGTAGTATTAATGAAAAATAAGCATGAGCATTTGCTTGAATTTCATAGGCGTTGCTAGCGAAAGTCTGCTTAGCAATTCCTCAAAAATCTAAGCAAATGCTTATGCTTGTTTTTTATTAATACTACCTATTAATACTACCCAATGCCAAGGTTCAAAAAAATCGGACAACCTTCGAAAAACGCCGGAATTTAGCTAATTTTATAAAGACCATTTTGTTAGTTTCTCGAAATTTCTTTCGGAAATTTAGGTATGAAATAATGAAAGAATTTATTTATCTACAAAATTCTAGGTGTTGAAATCCGTTAAAAAACAAACGAGGTTACAGCCACAGACGAAGCCCATTTTGGCACCTCCACCATATTTACCTGTAGCAGATGCCAATTTTCCACAATAATTTTTCATGGTCCTTTAAGGCTGTATTCTCAGCAGGGCAAAATTATCTTGAGGATTTCTCCCCCGAAAATGACTATTTTTTTTTTCATACGAATATGTAAAACACGTTCTTCTATTTTGGTGACGACTTCTTTAAAAAAAATGGCTATGTATTCAATTTTCTACGTCTCTCGAAATTATAAAACAGTTGATGATTCGGATTTTTTCGTTCGTCAAAAAATGTCCCAGCAATCTTTTAGAAACTTTTCCAGTGCTTTAAGGCTATTCCGCTTCTGAAAAAATGTAGGGTAATACAAACGGAAACGAGGTGAACAAGCATTTGATGGAATCCTATCAAAATCTCTATATCTCTTTATCTTAATTTTGAGGGAGAATTTCCATATACATATATA
Organism: Anaspis maculata; assembly: GCA_949128115.1. Classification (NCBI taxonomy): domain Eukaryota; kingdom Metazoa; phylum Arthropoda; class Insecta; order Coleoptera; family Scraptiidae; genus Anaspis; species Anaspis maculata. The sequence goes on from OX421963.1 coordinate 46,445,655, forward strand.
ATTAATTCAAGTACCTATTTCAATATTTTGATACATAATACTATAACTATGATGAGTATCTAACCATATAATGTTGTAGTATCATCGTGATTTTGATACTGTTAATTGAAATGAATCCAGTTTCGTTTTGAAAAACTTAGATAAGTATAAAATCTCGGTACTATAAATTCTTTGGGAAATCAGTAAAAACGATTCACTTGCCAATGGCAATGGCACTATGAACCTAATCCTCCAGAGGCAAAATTCAACGGTAAACCCGTAGAAATAGTTGCCTTCCGTAGTTGGAGGTCCCAAAGTCATTAACAGTGTTTTATATCTCTACTAGGTACTATAATACTTGTGGAACAAAAAGAAAAGAAGAAGAATAGATCGTGTTGATGTGTAACTCAAGGATAATATTCTTCAGAGTATCATAATTTTTCTTTTGACTAGTGCCTACACATAAGACCTAACATCTGGCATGATTAAGCAAAAGATCACCAAGTACCGACCTATACATCTAATGGGTGTTTTGTCAAGGTTCACGCGAGAGAAGACTGTATAGGTACAATAAATAGGTAGGTAGGTAGGTACCTACAAAACATTCTGCATTCTGTTTTGAGTTTTTGAGTAAATTGCACAGTATCTAGATCTGAATTATGTTAGTACCAGCCTAGGCATATAATGTGTTGGGAACACACCCACAAGGAGCAAAATATCCATCTTGAAACATCCACTTCTCCATCATGGTTTCAATTTGAAATAGAACATTCTACATATTCATATGTTTCTAATCTCTCCAGTCACTCTTCTACTATCTTTTAATGGAAATGGTCAATAGGATGCTGAACTGCCTACACCGGCATTGACCCACCAATCGCTCCGTGGCAAAACTCTAATATTATGCTAATCAAAATTTCCCACAAAGGCCCGCATATAACGATTATAAGGTACAGTTAAATCTAACGGATATGGATGGTTACCTATCTAAATTTGCAATTCATCGAATCATATATAATTAATATTTTAGCAAAATGGGGACCCATTTACATCGATTATTCTTTACATCAGTATAAAATTCAAAACAAAAACAAACTGCCATCCACGCATACATAGGTGAGTAAGTTAATTGATATCTATTCAAGCACAGGCATATAATCTTCTTGTTAAGAAATTGTTATTCGTAGAAAACAGGTTTCTGAATAACTGTTCTTGGATATATTATTTTGCACTAACTAACCTATTATCGATGATGAGTGAGAGTGGTTTTGTATAATAATTGGAGAAGCTACTGGAAGAGGCTTCCTGAATTTTGAAAATTTCGGTAGTTTAACACTTTCTTTAGCTGGCTGGGCTCACCTCGAATTGGTTGAACGCGTTTCTAAGAAAATACAGGATGTTCCAAACTGACCGTGAAAAGTCCAGGCTAGTTCAAGAAAATGCTTGAAGAGTGCTTGAAAAATATTACAAAAAATTAGCTTAAATTTTCTTTGATACCCACTTTATGCTAGAAAAACTTGGAATAGAAATAATTTAGTACTTTTGACAATTTGAAAAATTTTGGATTTTTTTTGATTCATTTTATTATTTTCAGAGCTCACAGAAAATGTGTTCTTTTGTAGTCACAATCGGTTTTAATAACTGGATTTTTTCTGATGTGATCGTTTTTTTTTTAGATAATAGAGGATTATGTTGAATTTTTTTCAAGATTGAAATTTTTGGGGTCGTAGAAAAAATCATGTACACAATTCGTTGGAAAGTGTATTTCTTCGTGAAATATATCTCTTTCCACACTAGTTATGTAATATACTATTTCCTACGACCACTCACGAAAACGTTACTTTCTGTACGGTATATGTATAGTAGGCGCGAAACTGGCCAATTGCAAACACTGTGCGCGAAAGTAAAAATGTCGTCACTAGTGCCTTTTGCTTTCGCTTTTTAATACCAAACATAAATCCGTGATAAACGATCTTCTATTATCCAGCATTTGGGGGCATCCCTGGGCCACATACTTCCCTGGGCATGCCTCTGATGCTTCTTCGCCCTCAGTAGATAGTCGCTGTTCAAAGTTGAGAGCTTCCAGTAATCAATAATAATGGAGATAAAACAAATCGCGTGAGAATGTTGAATCCGTGACATTAAAATCAAGAGGGATTGAAATAATTCAGTTTTAGTAACTAGGTGAATCTGGACAAAACATCTAAAAATTTATAGTAACTGTCATTGTGAAGCAGCGTTGCCAGTTATTGTGAAATTTCTCGAAATTGAGGAATTTCATCTGGTTTTCGGTGATTTCATTTGATTTGCATAAAAATGGAAGAGTGGCGATACAACATTTGAAAATATACATTGGAAAATAGAATATCAGTAAGTAGTATCGGTAAGTGACGCCTTCTGACATATAAGTATTTTAATATTTCGATCGTCAATGAGCAGACGTCGGACAGGAAAAATAGGTCGGTCGAAGGAAAAATAGTGTACACAACTCGCAAGAAAGTTTTTTCCTTGCATTCGTGTGATTACCGCACTCGCTAGCGCTCGTGCGCAATTTTTCACACTCATGCGAAAAGTATCACTTTCGTTGCTTGTTATGTAATATACTACTTCTTCAGTGAAAACATTACCCTTCAATAATAAATAATCACTATTAATCAGTGGTTTATGTTTCAAAGGACTAGAAAAATAAAAGCTCAGTAGGTATAAGGTACCTATCCACACACAGAGTAGAATTTAAAGGGATAGAATTTTCTTCCATAGATATCTACAAGTATGGACATCAGAACGTCCGTACACTGCATACCTTCTCCTTTAAAAGTATTGTTACGAATGTGCGATTCTTGTGCATTCTACACGGTCTTTCTAGACTGTTCGAGTGTTTGCATAAGATTGCAGTGTACAGGTGCGAAGCTCTAGGCATTCCAGAAAATACACGAAGGTTGGACCGTTGAAATTTACGTAGAGATTCCAACATGAGAGTAGAACACATCTGTCCATTCGGCCGGGGTGTCGGATTCACAGCACGTTGGTAATGCCCGCGAAATGTGTAGGATTTTTCGGGAGTAGCCTGGAAACCGTATGCCGGGTCATTGTGGAATTTGCTGGAGGATTGATAGAAGATTCGAGAACACTAGTCGGAGGTATACCGGGTGATCATTTGAAAACTATCCACCTGCAATAACTCCCGATTTCTAATCAATATTTCTTCGAGCAAAAACAGGTCGATTTTTATATCGAGGGGGACATCTAAAACATACATTGGCAAATTTCTATCTTCAGCCCCCTCGCCCCCACCCATCCCAAAAATAAAATTTCAAATGACACTACCTACCTTGCGATACATCAAATTGAAGAAAATTGAATTCTCTTTTTGAAGAAAATATTTTGAAAATTTTTAACTTTACCCCCCTTCTCCCTGAAAATTCTCTGAGTGTCCCTTTCAATATTTTGGATCCCTCAATTCTCTTCAGTTTAGTCAGCATCATCTTGGATAGCTTTCAAGAAAAAAAATTTCGGCGGAAAAAGTGCCACTCAAATTGACCCCATCGCTCTCCCCCACCTCAACTTCAATATTTAACAAAATACTACCCACTTTGTGATATATCAAATCAAAGGAAATTGAATTCTCTTTCTAAAAACCATTTTTTTGGAATTTTCAACCCCTCCCCCATTCAACTGGACATTTGGAGTATTTTAGTAGGAAAACGGGGGTTTTAAAAATTTCGAAAAAATTGTGTTCAAGGAGAGAATTAAATTCCCTTTAATTTGATGTGTCATAAAGTAGGTATTGTCATTTTAGATTTTTGAGGTGGGGGGGGGGGAGCGAAGGGGTGAATTTGAGTGGCACTTTTTCCATAGAAAATTTTCTCTTCCGATGCTGTGCAGGATGACGTTGCCTGCATTGAAGAGAATTAAGAGGTCAAGAATATTTAATTGGACACTCAGAGAATTTAGGGGGGAAGAGGGGTGGGGTTGTAAAATTTTAGAAATATTTTTTCAGAAAGAGAATTTAATTCTATTGAATTTGATGTATCGCAAAATAGGTAGTGTCATTTGAAATTTCAAAGTTGGGGTAGGTTGGGGCGAGGGGGCTAAAGATAGAAAATCGCTAATGTATGTTTTAGATGACCCCCTCGATATAAAAATCGATCTGTTTTTGCTCGAAGACATTTTCACTAGGAATCGGAAGTTATTGCAAGTGGATAGTTTTCAAATGATCACCCGGTATATATATTATATATACCTAAGTACTACGGATCGGCCTATGCAGTAGTATCGAATTCAAAGTGATCGAGAGCCATAGAAAGCTAGTAGTAATCAGCAATATTCCCAAGCAGTAATTGTTGGCGTGTATTTATTGTAGTACGCGTAATAAACAGTGTATGTTTTAAAACGATCCGTCTCAATTATGAACGAACCTGAACGAGAAATACGTAACAGTATGCCCAATAGTAACAAAAATAATAACAACAACACGACAACAAACGTCCATTTTTTCGTCATTATTACTCATTTCTGTTCAAAACAGTTCACTAAATCGTTTAATACAAGTGTCTCCGTAATAGTTCGTATAATTCATATAATTGTTTGTACATGACTCCCTGCGAAGTTTCCTCTTTCTCGAAATTCAACTTTTATTCACGACCCCTCCCCCTCCAGACCCGTTTAACTTTGGAACCACAGGTCACCAGTTAGACTTCAGTGGAATTCGACTAGTCAATAAGAAGGTTATCATCCAAAACAAGTCTATGGAGAGTTTCAGCCGTATACTCCAACCTGTTGATTACTCATGAAAAAATAATAAGAAAGTCAAACTTGAGCTGTACCTCGGTTAATGTTGAGCTCTGGGAAAAATCAAATAGATACTAGGTATTTCTTAGTTTATCGTGGGCTATCTGCTGTGTCAATTATGTAAACTATTTCTGGGACACTTGCACAACAATCATAGAAGCAAGCCAAAGCAACATGCTCCGATGTCAAAATCTTCAAAAAGATGTAGAATTTTTCCAACATTTTCCTTTCACTTTTTCACTTATAGGTATCTGTCATGCCATCAAATGAATTCCTAATTCAAGCAGGCTGCGGTCTGGTCAAATTCAGGGGTGCGAGGCTGAGTCTGACTATATACGGCACAACCTGCCTAAATTAAGAATTATTTTATCACAAGTATAGGTATAGGTAAATAATTGATAGGTATTGAGCATTTTTATCCTATATGAAATTCTGAATAAATGCTAACTTTCAGATGCATCTTCATCGAATGAAGCCGTCCACCTGCAGCAGCGTTTGCGCAGCCTTAGTACCGAGCTGGTGACGCTGAGGAACCGTCTGCACGTCCAGAACAACGGCACGGGCACGCCGACGGTCCCTCTGAAAGGCTCCGCATCTTCAGCAACAACAACGGCAACAACCACGACAATTACAACCGCGGCAGCAGCAGCAGCAGCAACGGTTCCTTCAGTACTATCAGCCTCTTCGACGACGGTTACGACGACTAGCACGACGATTGCTAATCAACCAGCAATTCCTCCTCGGAATGCCGCGTCCGTTCCTACCATTCCGCCGGTCACTGCCGTGAATGAATCGCGGTCATCATCACAACAACAACAACAACAACAACAACAACAACAACAACTACAACAACAACAACAACAACAACAACAACAGCAACAACAGCAGCAGCAGCAACAGCAACAGCACCACCACCACCATAACCAACACCACCACCAGCAACAACAGCAACAGCAGCAGCAGCAGCAACAGCATACCGCTAGCGCCGATTTGAATGATCTGATTCACCTGCATGGGCCTCTCACTGAAGATGCCGTGATGAAGTGCCTGCAGGCGAGGTTCGCCGCTTCCAATTTCTATGTGAGTCGATCTGGTGATTATAAAAAAAAAATTGTCCGATTTACAAGGGCATAACTAGAAAGAAACTTCAACCCGTTACATATTATACTTAATGTTTCTTCTAGCTAGTTTGGCTAGTTGACTTCGGCATACCTGCTCGAATTCGATTTAGTTTTACCGCTGTAGTTTCACACTCTTATTCACACATGGGTGGGAAGTTAGAATATGAGGGAAAGATTGAAAGGAATCTGAAGCATCTTCCATAATAATTAGAAAAATATTATAAAATAAATAAAAATAAAATAAATAAATGTTTTTCTCCCTTTCGGCTCAAACTGGCCATGGGAGGTTTTGCCTTTATTCAATTACTGATACAAGTGTGAAAAATTGCACACATAGAAAAATATTTAAAAAAATTCAGTGAAAATTTGAATTGAATTCGCAGCAAGTCTGCACCTCGAATGAATATTTCGTGGGGCTTACTACTCCAGGAGTCTAGTCTAGTCCTGGAGTAGGAAAAACAACTCCGGGGGTGGTATTAGTGAAGCGGGGCGGATTGATAGTAGGGTTTAGTTCGATGAGGTACTAATATCTCTAGATGAAGATTTCCTTTGGTGGTCATCGATCTGTGGCGTCTAAAAATCTTGGTGGCCTCTTCAAAAGAAAAATATGATTTATTTTTTCATCTATTGGACGGATGAGTCAAAAGTGAGACTGAATAGGATGATTACCTACTTGGAATTCTGCACTTTGTTTATTTTTCAATAGATTTTCGTAAATAGCAGACGAAATATCAGGGAATAGCTATGGGCGGTCAAACTGTCCATTCTAATGTTCAAAAATATGACGGAAAAGAGTTTTGTGATTATTTGGCCACAAGGCTACAAAAAATCATACGAGCAACTTTTTGTCAGGCGGCCAGAAAATGGGATATTCTACACAAACCAATTTCTTGTAGAAGTCGTCATCTCCGCCAGGCGGAAAATTAGTACCAAAAGTTTTTAGAAGATTCAAAATGGCGTTTAATTTTTGGAGACCACATTGGTCTCACGCGGCCACACATTTGATAATTTGGCCAAAACGGCCGTTGTGAGACCAACGTGTCACTGCGAAATGCATGTGGCTGCATGTTGAGAGTTTTCGCGAAATTAGTTAGAAAGGCTTTTGTTCGGCGGTATTTGACTTGTAGTGCTGCAAGAATCACACGATGCACGATACGAGGAAGAACAACCATATTGCCAACATATAAAACAAAAATATAGATTTCCTACCATTTTTGGCCGCATAGCACCACTTTGGTCTCTCCTATCAACAGGCCAAAAGGTGTCCCGGGACCGCCAGGCCGCCCCTCTATCGAATGCCATTGATTTCACATTGCTACGAGAGACCACTGTGGAGATATGCAGCCAAATCAAGTACGGGTACATGCGAGACCACATCGGTCTCACGTGGCCAGAAAGTCTCAAATATGTGAGAGACCTTGTTCGTCTCTCATGGCACTCAACCTGTTAAGGATCATTTCAAGCCGATTTCCAACCTGTTGATAATCATTTCCTTATTGATCTCCTTGCTTCCTTCACTTATTACGTTCAAATGGCCAAACGTGACGATAATTTAAAATCAACAGGTTACAATTATTGACATTATACAGGCTGTCCCACGAAGTAATCCACATGGCTTGAGGGTAGATGTACTTTTTCAAGGCAAATCAAAATCTGCATTTGAAATTTTTCTGACGTCTTCTGTTTCCGATATACAGGGTGATTAATGTGTCCAACCGAAAAGTGTGATTGGTAAATATCTCAAGAATAGATGAATAGAACCGACTGAAATTTTTCAGGCATATTCTAGAAGAAAGGGCTTTTGTGGCGCCCTATTCATTTATGGAATAAATACAGGTCCGTGCCCAAAATTTTGTTTTTCGCAAATCTATTGAAAAATAAACAAACTCCACAACTAAAGAGTGATTCAAATTGAGTTTCCACATGAGAAGACGCTGTATTTTTGACATTTCAAAAAAAATTCAATGTCAAATTGTCAAAGCAATATTTGTGAAGTAGAAAGGTGCACAAAATTGTCTACGGAGAAAAACACCACTGAAAATTGTGCGAAAATTGTCCAAGCCTATTACAAAAATGGACGTTTCAGAAAGTATGCGTATCTTTTTTCACGCCCCTAATTTTGGGTTTAGAAAATCGATCTTTTGAGCACACAATTTGGAATGTGATGTGAAAACTCTGTGTATGTAGGTAGGTATGTTTGTAACGAAACCGGATCGATTTTCTAAGTCCAAAATTATTCGCGTGAAGAAAGATACGCATACTCCTTCTATTCTGAAACGTCCATTTTTGTAACAGGCTTGGACAATTTTCACCCGGTTTTCAGTCGTATCTTTTTCCGTGGACGATTTTGTACACCTTTCTACTTCACAAAAAATATCGCTTTGACATTGAAAAATTCTTTGAAATGTCGAAAATATAGCGTCTATTCATGTGGAAATGTTTGATATATGAGGCGCTTTCCTTTTACCACAGTCTCACTTCGCCTCATCTTTGTTAGAGAGACAAAGCAAGAAGTTGCTGAGGAATGAGTGAGACACCAACATCAACTGAGGTGAGAAAATCCGAGACTGACGGCAAAAGAAACGCAGCTAGTGACTTGGCCAAAAATTTCCCGACATTCCCCTTATTTGCTCTCCGATACGCCGCCTCGGCTCCTTTTCAGTGGATGCTGAATGCTGCTGACCTTGGTGGCTCTTCGTGCTTGCCCTCTCCGTCCTTTGCTCTTTCGCCGTTGCCTCTTTCTCTTCTTCTTCCTCACCTCCTCCTCCTTCTCATCCTCCTCCTCCTCCTCTGTCCACACCGTGTTCTTAATCTTTGCCTAAGGATGGCCCTGTTTGCGCCCAACCAACCGACCGATCATCAACTTGGCACACCACAGGACCGCGGCACGTTCCTCTCTTTACGACTTACCCACCTATGGTAGCCTGTTAACTATAATCATTGAAAAAATTCAATTCAAGTTTGGCCCCGCTGCCTACTCTCAGGCGGCTTCATCACCAGCTCCAAAACCAATGGATTCTACCTTTGTAGTGTGTAGTAAGCAATGAGCATTTATGCTATTATTCAACGTGTGGCAGGTACCTATCTACTCTTAGTGCGGGTACTGGGTAGGTATACTCGTTCGAAAATTATTCAGCCGGTGGATTAGCAAAACAGGAATGCCACGGCTCAGCTATGCGCGCGGTAAACTCTGCCTCTTGTCTTTGGCGGCTGAGGTAGACTGTAGGCGGGTTTTCGGGCATCAAGGACACTTTTTCGCAGCATAAAAATCGGCTAGATTTGATATTATAATCTATAAAAATGTTAGTAGGTAGGTTAATAGGTATAGGTTGTGCAATAAAGCCTTGTTTGGATAAGTGTATTATATCGATATCAGGGCTAGATTTATTTAACGACGGGAATCGGTTTTTGTTTATTTCGTCTATAAGTTGAAATTTTTTCTCAAACTTTTTAAAAAGAAAATCTATTGAATTTTCCAAATTTCCAATTTTTTAGTAGATTTTTTATTTTGTTTTTTGAAAATTCGAAAACTAGATAGCAACGTTCATATATCTTTCTTTAAGAAAGTCGCATACCGAATTTGAACTTTCTATTTCCAAAGAAAAGGTAAGTAAGGTAACAAAAATGGTTTCCCATAAACATGAAAAGGTGAATTAGTATAAGTACTGCGTTCAACCTTAGTGTGATTCTAGTAGGCTGTGATTTCCCGAATTTCTCCTTTCCAAAGGCGTCGCGTGACTCCCAGCCAACCAGAATCACACTAGGGTTAAACGCAGTATAGAAACTATTTTTGGTACCTTTTTTCCAAAATAGAAAATTCAAATTCGGCATCCGACTTTCTTCAAGAAAGATGTATAGACGTTACTATCTAGCTTTCTTACTCAAGAAAAAAATCGGTTGTGTCACCCCAAAACTTCCTCGACGACTAGCAAAAGCAAAGGAACGGATGGAAATTTTTGTATGAGACATCCCTCCGGGTGGGAAGTTAGAATTGGAGAAAAAGATTGAAGAACTGAGATATTTCCCTCAAAACCCAGGGCGGTTTTACATTCTCAGCATGGAAATTCTCGGGAGATTTAAAACAAAATTGTTGGAAAATATTTGGGAACCAGTTACCTCTTGTTAAAAAAAAGGTGAAAATCTGTTCACGAGTTGAATAACTGGGGCAGAGTTCTTATTATTTGCACTTCAGAGCCCCAAACAAGGGGGGGGGGGCGTAGTGGGCTCCGAGACCCATAGTCACCAGGGAACCTATAAGGCTTCAACCAACTCAAGGAGACACAAGGGTGTTGAAAATTATTCATGACACGTCCGTGTTTTTTCACTTTTACTTCAGAAAGATGCATCCTACGGAAAAAATGCAAGAGGAATAAAAGTTTTGGATTGAACAAATCTATCGAAAACATCAAATTGAAACCTCTTACCTTTGACAGTTTTTGAGCAAATAATTGAAAACTTTGTTGCATTTTGTACCTTTGAAGAGCTGTAACTCCCCCAGGGAGCACTTTAGAAAAAAAATTTACTTTTCGACTTATTTTTTTGAGAGGAATCACCTCCCAAAGTATTATGCAAGGTCACTGAAACACCCTGTATATCCCAATGAAAAAAGTTATGGGCTGGTGCGGTTTTTGAAAAACACACGGTATGCTTCATTAAAGCACTTTTTTCGATGTAATAAACGAATCCATTAGTAGGGGAAGAGAGGCGAATATCGACCGGTGGTCTAATATCGACCACACCACTGTAGCCCACCCTGTAAGTTTTTTGAAATCATGACATAGAGTGCCATGTAGCATTTTGCAACTGAACTCCAGCACAGCTGTCGGTCAGCCATTTATTCAAAGTGCTTGACTGACAGAAACGGATTATTGTTTCGAGCCGATATGATTCAAGTTCAGGAGTGTTCATGATAAGGTATTGCGGACTTTTCATTGTAGTTAGACTTGGGTCTCCTGGTGCAATGTACCAAGGATTATTGATAGTAACTTTGTGTAGTAGGCCTAGTTCCATAATCTTACCATGTTCTTCATCATCAAAGAATTGTTTTTTGCTTTTGTTGTCGGCCAATATCGATCACGATGGTCGATATTGTACAAATGAAGTTTTATACATCATTTGAGATGCCTCGCAAAAAATATCGGCGAAGAACGAATCGTGCCTCGTGTGGTGCGGAGATGAACTGATGAGGTTCTTGAGAGTACTTACACAAAAATTATTTTTTATTTTCTCTGTTATTCTTTTAGGTTCCTATCATGGGCGCCGCTCTTGGTAAAAATGTTAGGAATAGGGAGGCAAAATCAAAATAAAACTAGATTTTTTTTTAAAACAGATGTTTCGACTTGTATTTTTGCGCTTTTGCTAAGCATGCAGACTACAAAATGGCAAAGAAAACGTGTGATCGATATTATCCGACCTGGTGGTCGATTTTATCCCACTGGTCGATATTACGCGCTAAAATTTTAACTTTGCTTTTGAATTTTTTTCGCAAAAATGTTTCTACTTAGTGAGTGACTATGCAAGGTTATGGGTAGTTAAATGATTGGGGAATATGGTACAAAACGTACAGCCTCGACAGTGCACATGGCGACTGGTTTCGAATTTTTTGCCTTAAGTGGTCGATATTCACCTGCTCTCCCCTAACGCAAAGTCATTCCATACCAGGGATTTCCATACCTTAATTTCAAAAACACATACCAGGAAACTGTCGAAATTGTGTTAAGAGCGCATTTACCAGGTGGTCTAAAAAAAACCACACTGTTTTATTTTCCTTTTAAAATAAATATTTGTTTCTCAACCGATTTTTACAAACTTGCTACGAGCGGATGGCCAAGGGAATAGGCTACAAGACTAAATACGAAAATAGCCAAACTGTCAAAAATTTAAGATGACGGACGCAATTGAAAATTAGCATTTTCTGACCTTGTTTTTTTTTTGTTGAAAATTATATTGACAGATTCTATTACTGATATGAGATGTATGAACCTTCCTCTTACTTCACAGAGTACTATGAGTCAAATCGGTCTATTGACTGCGGAGTGAACGGAAAGCAGGCCTTCTTGCCAATTTTTTATCGAAAACCTATAGCTGCTGAACCGCCAATCCGATCGACTTGAAGTTTGGCATACAGACAGGGTCTTTTTGTTAAATGAGCTGATCAGTTTTTGCTCGAGTTTTTGGCTGTCATCTGTCGAACGCAACTGTCACTACAAAAATCAATGACAGAACTATATCTCACAAAACTTGATTTGCTATATGTCATTAAAAACCCCGAAAGAGCTGTATTCAGAACCGTTGAAAGCATTCCACCAACTGACACTTGTCGATGATTAGAAAATGTCAAAGTTTAAAACTTTGATATTCAATTGTTCAAAATCTATGGATGGATTGGAACTAAACTTACCAGGAACAAACACAACAAAAATCAAATCAAGTCCGCAGTTGGATTTTTCCACCATATTCCAGTCGTACGTTACAAATTCTTTGATTTTCTCCTGGCCGTTATCGCTCGAGAGGGCCGTTCACCCGGGTTTTGACCAGGATGACCCGCTTTTGGTGCAGGACTCACTTCAGACGCTCTTTCCTGCTCGGGGATTGACTTTTCCCGAAAAACTCTAACTGATACCAAAATCATATTGCACTGGGCGTCGTGTCAATTGACCTTCTTTCAAATGCAACACAATTCCAGTTTTCCGGTGGTGATTTTTTCAAAATGGAAGTTGCACATTCCGTATAACTTTGAAAAAACTGCAGAGCAAATTTCGACATGCGGTAGGTCCCACGAAATATTCATATATTAGGTGCAGACTCCCTGCAAGGCATAGTTGAAAAAAAGATTATTGAAAGTTAATTTTTGAGAAGAACATTATTTAAATTGGATCAACGATTTTCGAATTTTCCACCCTGGAAAAACTGCAAATGTTCAACTTTTTATTTTTCGAACAGATTTGCACCAATTTTTTTGAAAGGTATCTTCTAACAATTTATTTTCACAATTTTTCAAGAGTTTCCCAGTTGGTAGTACCATTGCGGACTTTTTAAAGTGGACGACAGTTGACAGATTTTTCAGGATTCTGGCCTGAACGTCGCATGACAGCAAGCCAACTCGTTGACATTGTCGTCCATACTTTATTTTGGCCGCAACCGTACAAAACCTGCTTATTGAGACCGGACTCAAATGAAGGAGCTCAAAATGAAGCCTGATTCGACGATTTTCACAATGATATGATTTTGGAAAAGGCCTTGAGTTTTTTTCTGGAAAATTCACATTTTGTTGAACATTTTTTTAATTTCCAGCTTTGTTCCAATCTTTCTCTCACACTGCACTCCAGCTTCCCACTCAAAGGGACGTCTTGAACAAAAATTTTATCAGTTTCCTGGATAGATACTAGTCGGAAAAGCTTTGTATATAGTATGAATCTGTGTAGAATTAATCCAACGGAAAACAAGGTCAGTTTTCGATTATCTCCTCCTCCATTTTGAACGTTCAGATTTATGACACTTGACACTTGCTCTTTACAGCCTGTTCCATCAGCTAGCTATTGATGTTTTATTCGATTGAATCGGTCGATAAACAAAATTTCACAGAGACAATACCTTTGGTCGATTTTTTTCGATCAAAAATCGGCAAAAAGGCCTGTCTTATGTCCACTGAATCTCCGCAGTGAATAAACCGATTTGACTCATATCTAGGTATTCTGCAAAGTGGGAGGTCCATTCATTCCATATAAGTCATCAAATCTCAAAATCTGTCAATATATTCATTTTCAACCGAAAAAAAACGAGGCCAGAAAATGCTTATTTTCAATTGCTTCCGCAATCTTGAATTTTTGAGAGAAACGAACGTACTGAGTAAATACTGATGTGTTAGTATGTTTGTTACGAAGCCACTTTGCTCAAATTTTCAGACGACATTCGAATTTGTGCGCTCGGTTATGCACCAATGATTTGAACCAATTTTTCGACATCTCTCTAACTAGATTTGAAAGAGAAAGGCCTAGAAAAATTTACGAGATTTTTTCTTTTATAGTTATCTACATACATAATATAAAAAATGGTGACTCGTTTGGTATTTTTTTATTAAAAAAGTTGAATTAACTAATCCCTAAACCTAATTAACTTCCTATTAATTAAGTTTAGGAGGCACCTACCTATTTTTTGCCGAATCCTGTATTTCGCTTTTTTATGATCCAGCATCCTTGCGTGTGAATCCGACAACCTCTTGAAGGGCTCCTCCGCCATTTGTATGAGTACCTTCCCGGTTTGTGTCTTACCACGAGTTGAAGTCTCCAGCGAACATATTCAATTTCGGAATGGTTCAACATATCGAGGTTTTTCCCTTATCTCCTCCCCAGTAACTTTGCATTGCGTTCAACGTCACCTTCATGCATAAAGTGAACCGAACAAATTTTGATGTTTAATACATCACCCGCTTTTACAGATAATCCATGACCTGAGGGCAGAATCGTCGGTACGGTTACGACCTACAAAAAGTTATTTTTTGCACACCTTACTGTGGACATCCCCCTAAAATCAACCATCCCCTTTCTATTACTCTGTGTTCATGAAGTTAGTGTCTATTTTATCCGGGTAATGCCAATGGGTAGGTCCTGCCTTGCAAAAGGTCGTGGAGTGTCAAAAATTAGCAATCTAATAGTACCTTTCATTATCCAGCGCGCCATCAGCGCGCATACTCGTCTTCTGAAGTAATGGCGTCAAATACAAAATTTGCGAACAAATGCTAGAAAATGGCGTGAAAAACCGCCATAGAGTTGAAAAATACGCGTTGCAGCGAACAGGGTAATAGGCTAGAGGTTATTACACACTAGTGATTACTCATTTTTCATCAAAAAGTCCGCCTTGTTCATTAAATTATAAATAACTGCGTTTTACATTGATCGGATGTGCGTACGCAACCCATAATGCAACCCCCAACAACTCTATTTTCAGTTTGACTAGCGAAAGTTGCTTAAAAACCACGATTTTAGGCAACACCCGCTACATCAGTGTACTGCGGAATGTATTTTACTCCCAGGGACTTTTCTCACACGATTCAAGAATAGCGGCCCACTTGTTCACAAACGTACGACACTCGGAGCGAACTTCAAAATGGCGAATAAATAGTTGACGTTGACAGCAGACAGCAGCGGAAAGTCACGGCCGTTGCTTGTCAAACTGAAAATAGAGTTGGTGGGGGTTGCATTATGGGTTGCGTACGCACATCCGATCAATGTAAAACGCAGCTATTTATAATTTAATGAACAATGCGGACTTTTTGATGAAAAAAAAGTTATCACTAGTGTGTATTAACCTCTCGCCTATTACCCTGTTCGCTGCGGCGCGTTTTTTTTTAACTTTGTGGCGGTTTTTCTTGCGATTTTGTAGCATTTGTTCGCAAATTTTGTATTTGACGCCAAAATTTGGCGCAAGCGTTGGGTATACCACTATAATGAAAGTTACTATTCAGTTTTGTGTTCAGATTAACATACTGAGTTTTCGAATTCGCCGAGCCGTTCCATCTTACGGGTCTAGCTTACGCTCTAAATTTCTTTGTAAGTTGCAACATACATGTTTCCTTAGAAACTGAGCTGTACCTACCACAAAATTTTATCAAGCGCGCCACGAGTTTTAAACATATTATTTCTCAGTACTCAGTGATTTTATCAATATATAAGTTGCGACGCACAATTTTCTTCAGGTATATGATTATAAGTTGCGGTGTACACCAATACTACTTATTTATTTATTAGGTGGCACGAATTTTAGAAGATATATTCTTTTCTATAAAGTGGTATGTATTTCTATACGTCGCCGTCGCTAAAAACTTTTAAATTTATTCATCTTGCATTATGCCACAAACGACGCCTCATAGAACAGTTTGTTGCCAACTCACCTGTTGATGAGTACCTACCTAACTATAATAATAACCTACGTACACTAATTGCAACCTAACAAAAACAACACTAAATCGTCCTATAGGTAGTTAATTAGGTATAGGTATACATAATACGTATATCACTAATCACATAACTGAATGTTAAATAGGTGGGTAAGCTCAGTTTCGAGCAGTAACAACAAAAACTGTACAGAAGTGCGAACCCGGGCCATTCGTTTTTATGACTTTTTCTTGGAATGGCTTTGTTGACCAGTAAAGCAAGATTTTAATGACACGGCCCTGCAGCTACACCTTCCGAAAGCAGGCTAATTTAAATTTATTTTTTTCCAGACAAATGTGGGCCCAATTTTGCTCTGCGTCAACCCGTACAAAGACGTGGGAAATCCTCTGACGTTGAGCAGTACCAGAGGGCTGGTCCTGAGTCCGCAATTGAACAGGGTGGTCCAAGAAGCGGTCAGACAACAGTCCGAAACTGGATATCCTCAAGCTATAATCCTTTCCGGTATGATTGTATAGTATTATTTTTATTTAAAACAAGAAGTTTAACTTTTTTTGACGTTACCTCATGCAGTTAATAATTTCAAATATAACTTGAAATTTGCAGGAATAAGCGGATCCGGCAAGAGCCATGCCTCCATGCTGCTCCTGCGGCAACTTTTCGCCGTGGCAGGAGGAGGACCCGAAACTGACGCTTTCAAACATTTAGCGGCAGCTTTCACGGTGCTGCGGTCTTTGGGTTCTGCGAAAACGGCCACCAATTCAGAATCCAGTAGAATTGTAAGTAGAACAATACACTATGTGCGAGAGAAAGTTGCTTTGCTCTGACGTATCACTTTGTTTTTTGTTCTAGGGTCAATTTATCGAAGTTCAAGTGACTGATGGTGCTTTGTACAGGACGAAAATACACTGTTACTTTTTGGATCAGACTCGCGTGATAAAGCCTTTGTTGGGCGAGAAGAACTACCACATTTTTTATCAGATGCTGGCCGGGCTGTCGTTAGATGAGCGTAATAAGTTGAATTTAGAAGGACACACTCCATCTTCGTTGAGATACTTGCAGCACGGAGATACTCGGCAAGATTTAGGCGAAGACTCTGCTAGGTATGTCCGTCCAATGCATCAGATCCAAAAGAATCCTCTACTTATTGAATATCCCTTCGCAGAAAGCTGTTCTCGAACTACTAAAACTGAATTCGCTTTTTTTTCTTCGTTTATTTAACTTTGGCCTATTTCCACAACGAGGCCAAACACCGACGCCGATGAATGCTTTCCTTCATTATACCGGACATTTTGCCGAACCCCTGCGTGTTCTAACACAGGGTAGAGTTTTTTAACGACCACCAATCGGGGTCGGTACCATCGTTCACATTTTGCGCTCTATGCGACACAGGCTTGCACTTAGCAAGCCTCCCAACTAAATCAAGGAACTTGTTTTCGGGATAAAAATTGCACAGAAACGTAGTCACCCTGTCTGAAGGGGGAGGGGGGGTTGAACGACAAGATTGGGTATACGCTAACGCTAGTTATATCCTCAAAAGGAAAATCGGATTTTGCCAGCCTTTTTCCATGAGAAAAAGTGCAGCAAAAAATTGGAGGTGGGTCCTTTTCTCAAAAAAACCACCCTGTAAATATATTGCTGTAGTTACCATGGACTAGAGGAACAAATCAATATCAAAAAGTGGAGAGGTGAAGTGGACTTTTAAATAAAAATAAACTGTAGGAACTAATGACATAATAGTGCGGGAGCCCACTGCAAAATTCTGGGTCGATCGCTTTTATGAAGAATTTCTGTTTCAATCGATAGTGGGCAATACGATGAATCTTCCGATACCCGACAGCCACCTTCCATCCCCTGCTATAAGAGTCGCCGCCGGTTTTAAAGATGCCCATTTTGAATCATTTTTTACACCTCTTGCTTATATAAAAAAATGTCACAATGATTGACAGAAGGCCAGATGGTCGAGTGGTCTAGATAAAAGTAAACGAATTCAAAGGTCAGAGGTTCTAATCTCCGCGAATACCTTTTTTTTTATTCTTTTTTTTCGAATTTGAAAAGCTTGACTTACTTGAACTTTTTAAAATTGCGGAATTGAACGACGTTTCTCAATTTGGAGTAACTTTCGTCGCTAAATTTATTGATGGTGCCGTTTTTTCCTAACACAAAAAATACGGCATTTCCTAGTATAGTGCTCTTTCTTCAAACGTGAGTGCCATGAAAACCAATGGAGTGTGGAGAATTGAAAAAAATAAGGGTTCCCTAAAATCAGGTGTGAAAATGTATAAGTATGTATTTCAAAATTTCAAAATCCAAAAAACTCGATTTTTTTTTCAAAATTTAAATATATTTTTTGAAAAAAGACCCTCATTCTCTTGCCAGCTCAGATTTAAATAACTAATTTTTCTGTTACGTTTTTAGTCGCACAGATTTGGCAGTAACTCACGCCAAAAGAATCTATCTGTTGTTTCTCTTGCGCTCTGCAGCTGATCCGCAGTCTGTTTCAGCCGTTTTTTATGCTAGGAAATAACATCCTCAACTACTGAAAATGGTATCTTTGTATTAAACAGTGATATGTGTCTGTCAAGGTTTTAAAATGCGAAAAAAAAAGAATAAAAAAAAGGTATTCGCGGAGATTAGAACCTCTAACCTTTGAATTCGTTTACTTTTATCTAGACCACTCGACCATCTGGCCTTCTGTCAATCATTGTGACATTTTTTTATATAAGCAAGAGGTGTAAAAAATGATTCAAAATGGGCATCTTTAAAACCGGCGGCGACCCTTAAAGCAGGGGATGGAAGGTGGCTGTCGGGTATCGGAAGATTCATTGTATTGCCCACTATCGATTGAAACAGAAATTCTTCATAAAAGCGATCGACCCAGAATTTTGCAGTGGGCTCCCGGACTATAAGTAGTTTGGAAGGAAAATCATCATGAAATCAGATCGCAATATAGGGTGTCTCAGTATTCATAATGTCAATACTTTGCCAGCCGACTTTGTCTACGACCAAAAGTAAGAAAAAAAGTACCCATGAACATAGGCCGAAAAATGCATCATAGCGGAGGTTGCGGATAAAAAAAGCGAAAATTTTTTCTAAGCATGAGCCCCCTTGATATTGACAGAATTAATTTTTATTTTTATGCAAAAAATAAACTTCATGAGTCAATAGCGGCCGAAATTAAAGTTTACACTTCCTCAAATGGTCAATGTTACCAATTTCGAGAATTTTTCCAGTTCGAATAAATCCGTCATAACTCGACTTCCTGCGCACGCAGCGCTTCGACAATGACGGAATCGTGATTCGCTAACTCAGCCTGATGAAAAGTGCGACAAAACTCAATTCAGTGCCAATTTTGAATGTTTGATAGTCAATAGTAAAATTTTGACCCCACATGCAATCTCGACAATATAATATTTTCCAGTTTTAAACCAATCACGTTTTTACAAAAAGGAACGAGTTTGCAAACCTTGATTATGTCAGAGGTGATACCCCATACATCTCTTTAACGACCAACATTTGTTAACTCAGGAAGCCCCCATAGCAAAACTGACAGCTCTATCTTGTCTCCTAAAGGGGCATCATTCTCACAGTGGCAGCATCGTAATCTGCAGGCTCTAGTTAAGGTGCGTTCAGTCAGCTTATTTAGCCGCAAGTTTTAATTTTAGTCGTAAGCGCAGCAATGTTTATTGGCTGTCATGAACCAGCCTCCTCAAATCAGCCAATAAGCGATGCTGCGCTTACGACTAAAATTAAAACTTGCGGCTAAATAAGTTGACTGAACGCACCTTTATTCAGAAACCGCATAAACCGAAGTCCTTATTTGTATCATAAACCGCTGGATTGTTTTGCATACCGCTAATACATTTTCTTTTTGTTTACAGATTCCAAACGTGGAAAACATGCCTGGGCATCCTCGGCATACCGTTCCTCGACGTCATCCGCGTCTTAGCCGCGGTCCTCCTTCTCGGCAACGTGCAATTCATTGACGGCAAAGGCCTGGAAGTCGACGTCAAAGGAGAATCCGAACTCAACGCCGTCGCTGGACTTCTAGGCGTTTCCGGTGCTGCCCTTTTCCGCGGACTGACCTCCAGAACCCACAATGCCAGAGGTCAACTGGTCAAATCAGTTTGCGATGCTAACATGTCCAACATGACCCGCGACTGTCTCGCGAAAGCCCTGTATTGCCGAACCGTAGCCACCATAGTCAGACGAGCCAATAGCGTCAAACGTCTCGGTTCAACCCTAGGCACTTTGAGTTCAGACTCTAACGAATCCGTCCATAACCAAGCCGAGATCACCAGCCAACACGCTTCGACCGTAGGTGGAGGAAGTACCAATGCCGGAAGCAAAAGTATGGCCGCCTTGAACAATGCCGTGCGGCATGCTACGGATGGTTTCATCGGAATTTTAGATATGTTTGGGTTCGAAGATCCAAAACCGAGTCAACTCGAGCATTTATGTATAAATCTTTGTGCTGAGACGATGCAGCACTTTTATAATACGCACATTTTCAAGAGTAGCATAGAGAGTTGTAGGGATGAAGGAATTAATTGTGAAGTTGAAGTTGATTATGTAGACAACGTGCCCTGCATTGACTTGATTTCGTCTTTACGTACAGGATTGCTAAGCATGCTCGACGTAGAATGCTCTATCAGAGGAACAGCTGAATCTTATGTTTCAAAAATCAAAGTGCAACACAAGCACAACTCGAGACTTTGTGAGCCTAAAGCTGTTGATCTGAGGTTGTTTGGAATTCAACACTTCGCTGGAAGAGTTCTTTACGACGCAACAGATTTTTTGGACACAAACAAAGACGTAATCCCAGATGATTTAGTTGCCGTCTTCTACAAGCATAACTGCAACTTTGGATTTGCTACTCACCTTTTTGGTAGCGAACTCAAAGCCCTGTATTCGGTAGAAAATGTACCGAGAGGAGTTTCCTTCAGAATCTCACCAACTTCACATACTGATTTACTAAACGGAGACGAGCCTGTCTCAACTTTAACTCAAGACTTCCATACAAGACTTGACAATCTACTCAGAACTTTAGTCCATGCCCGACCTCACTTCGTACGTTGCATTCGAAGCAACTCGCAAGAACTGTGCAACAGATTCGATCGAGGTACTGTCGTCCGTCAAATCAGATCATTGCAAGTCCTGGAAACGGTCAACCTGATGGCCGGGGGCTACCCGCACAGAATGCGGTTCAAAGCTTTCAATGCCCGCTACAGACTCTTAGCACCTTTCGCCAAACTCTACAGGACTGACGAGAAAGTTACTGAAGATTGTAATTTGATACTCCAGTACGTCGTAGATCTAATCTCCAAAGAACAAGCAACAGCTGTTTCAACCAACTGGGCTATAGGCAAACGCCACATTTTTCTCAGTGAAGGTATCAGACAACATTTGGAAAAATTACGTTCGGAAACACGACAAAAAGCGGCCACACTGATACAGTCCATCTGGAGGGGCTGGCATTGTCGATACCGTTGGTCAACTCTGAAGAAAGAAACCAAATCATCAACCAACAACATCATGTTACCAAAAGTCAACCGCACCCCCATAAGCGGTGCCGTAGCTCGCCCCAGACCTCAGCCGATAGCTGGGACTCCGCCACCAGATCCAAACGAAAAGTGTGACGCTAAAATCATACAACAAACTTGTAACCTCTTCGGTTTAGACCTGGAAAGACCTCCGCCAGTTCCGCCAAGCCGCTCCTATACAGTTTCAGGAAATACCAAACTGGGTTACCCACAAACTAGAATAATGAAGATGACGTATCCTGAAAACAGCGGCGTGGATGGACTAGCGAAAGGAGAGACGGTTTTGGTTGTTGGTGCGTCACATAGGAGAGGGCATTTGATAGTGGAGCACAAGCAGTGCACTTTTCACGTTCCCTTTCAGTTCCTAGTGTTAAAGCAGGGTGTCAATATTTAATCCGAGATTTAATCACGTCTTTTTGCCATTACATGTATTGTAGAGCTAAGTTATGACTATTATAGATGTAGCCAATGTGTGTTTGTTGCGATGTGTTCATTGTTTAAATGTAGTTGAAATGACTATTATGATGATAGTATTATTGAATTGTAAGTCCATAATATATTTAGATGAGAATATATTTTTGAAGTTTATGTACAAATATTGAAAATTTTTGTAATTATTTACTGATGATGCATATATTTTTATATATTAAAAAAAATGTTAGTTTCAATCAGCTACCGTCTGATGGAGTGAAGTGAATCAAATGGGATGAAATGGACCATTACTCCCCCCGAACAACATGGAAGTTTCGATATTTCGACGGATATATCCATCTTGAGTCTTAAGGTCCCCCAAGACGATTAAAACCATTTCCGGAACGATTAAGACAATTTCCAGAACGATGTCTGTCTGTGTGTCTGTGTGTTTGTGATCTTCCACGATAGCTGTCAAATCGTTGATCTGATCGACTCAAAATTTGATATGCAGACATGATTCAGACCGGGTTAGTTTTTGGTTGTCATTTGTCAAACAGAACTGTCACTATCAACAAATGACAGAAGCTATAGCTCACGGAACTTGACTTGTAGTATGTCATTTGAAATTGGAAGCCCTTGAAAAAAACTGTTAGTACAGTTGAAGTATTTTTCTGTCTGTCATTTTTCAAATAATATAAAATGTCGAAGTTGAACTTTCTCTTTCAATTATTCAATATCTATCTGATGGATTAGAACCAAATTCGGCAAGTAATTAACCCAACAAAACAATCAAATCTGCAGTTGGAGTTTTCCACCATTTTCCGGGCGGGTGCTATAAATTTTTCATTTTTTTTTGCTGGCCGATATACTCCCTGGGCCCGCCGTTCAACCGCCCTTTGGCTCATTTTATGTCCTTGCATACAACACTTCTGGGCTTTTGTTATATGAGCTATGGGCGTGACTCGTG
Source organism: Anaspis maculata (assembly GCA_949128115.1). Classification (NCBI taxonomy): domain Eukaryota; kingdom Metazoa; phylum Arthropoda; class Insecta; order Coleoptera; family Scraptiidae; genus Anaspis; species Anaspis maculata. Next base: position 46,468,360 of record OX421963.1, read on the forward strand.
ACAAATTTTACAGATCAGCACGATTGTTGCAGATACTAGGTCTGCTCCCTGTTCCCTGTTGTGTCTTTTTGTGCTGTTCAAGACAACAAAGGAACCCGATCCGCTATTCTTCAAGTGTCGTTTGTGACTCCGATAAGCCCTTCTGCTTTCTGTACCTCTAAGGACTCCAGTATGCTAATCCTTTTGGCGTGTTCTTGCGAATTCTATTGCGCGCGGCTCTCTTGTGTGATTGCCAGGGCCCCATGGTATCTTTCTGTCGTTTGAAGCCCTGATGGGCCCTCTACTTGTATCGTTTCTTAACTTTTAGATACTATCTTGTGTGCCTCTTGGATTGCCGTTTGAGGCCAAAGCGAGCGCCCTTGTGTCTTCTTGGGTTGATTGAAGCCCCAAGTGAAGCCCTATTGGTCCCGCGGTGTTTTTTTTTGTGTCTCTTGGAACCCATTTGAGCCCACCCCTGGTTTCTTCAGTTTTTAAAACTTTTGTGCCGTCAGGTGTGGTTCGGTACCTACCCTTCTGATGAGCTCGAAGGCTCATTTCGCCTGTCGTTTGGGGCCCTGACGTGCGACTAATTAGCATTCTCCAGTTGAAAACAAAAACACAAAATGCGTCCCTATGAAACTGAATATTCTGAGGGATGAGGTTCTGCAGACCCTTGAACTCCTTGAGCCGCAGTGCGTATTGAATTGATGTGTACACGTCTCTGACGTCTCTGAATACCACATAGTCCGGACGTTAGGCGCTAAAATATGGGTGGACTCTGCATTTTAGGGTTAAAACATGCCACTTGGTATAGTTGTTGTATGAACCATAATCTTCCGATTCAGAAGTGTAGACATCAGCGGCAGACGTGCAGGCTCTCTGTACAGGGTGAAGAAGGAAAAAGAAGAAGAAAACGTGGTAACTCATGAACCAAAAGAGATAGAGTCGTGTAAATCGGCATATATATCCCGATGTCCATGCCAATGAAATTCCATCAAACCATTTTCAAATATCCTGAAGCATTCCTGAAATATCCTGAAAAACTAGTTTTCTTTTATAAAAATTAATTTTTTAGGTAAATCAGTGAGTTTTCAAAGTATAAGAGTGCAACTCGGTAGTTCTCCATTCAGTGATGTAATCAGTTGAAAATGATCGGTAGCCAGTGCCTAGGCCTACTATTTCCAGGAAAAAGACATTTAACTTTTTTCCTCTTCCCGGCAGCCATCATGCGTTAACTATTTGCAGAATAAGTAAGGAAGTGACTGGTTATTATAAAGTTGGTGAGGTACAACCATTTTACCACAAAAAAAGTAACCTCGGCATTGGTAACTGCCTTCTTGTTGAATGAACATTGTCATTCGAATTGATTTTGGTTTCACAGACTTTCTTTGCTTGTGATGGCTAATGTCGTTATTGAAAGGAAGAACTACATTCGGCATTCTAATGCCTCAAATTTTGTCAAGTCAGCCACATGAATTTTTCATAATCAGTGAAGACGTTTGTCTCCGGCAGCTGATTAAACAAAAGATGTACGATTTTTGTGCGAAAATTGCAAAAATTAAAACGGTTTCGCTGCGATCGAATGCTTCTTGGAGAGAGTATATTGCCGCAAAATGTTTAATTTCACCTGGAAATAATCTCATAGGACTTGGTGTTGACATAGTCAACTGCAATGCTATACGCGAATTTGGTAAGATCATTTCAAACGGCGCAGAAAGGACGATAAGACTCCGTTTTTTGTTCGAATTTTGAGCAACAACTTTTCGTGGTTTTTCCACTTCTTCTCCCCATATACAGGTAGGTACTGTAGGGTTGGCGCTGATGGCTACACTTCTGAATTAAAAGAGTATGGTTCAAACAGTCACTGTGCCAAGTGGCATGTTCTAACTATACAGTGCAGGGTGCTTTTCGCCTACTGTTCGGATCGAGGTCCAAATATAGCTAATATTGCATTTTCCCACGCTTTCCACATCTTCCTCGTCTTTTATGGGACAGCTAGACACACCTAACCAATTTTTCTTGGCATCACTGTTAACACCAGATTGCATCAAATTATTTGCATGCTAATTCGTACCTCTCGAGGCAATATATTTTCCTCAAGACGCATTCGATGACGACGAAACCTTATATATTTTTGCAATTTTCGCACAAAAATGGTATATCTTTTGTTTGATCAGCTGTCTGAGACAAACATCTACACTGATGATGATAAATTTTTGTGACCGACTTGACAAAATGTGGAGCATAAGAATGTCTAACGTAATTTTTCCTTTCAATAACCACATTAGCCATCATGAGCAAAGAAAGTCTGTAAAATCATGAACAACTCGAATGACAATGTTTGTTCTACAAGAAGGCAGTTCCTAATGTCGATGTCACTTTTTTTGGGGTAAAATGGTTGTACCTCATCAACTTCATAATTGCTAGTTACTTCCTTGATTATTGTGCAAATAGTTAACGCAAATGGCTGCCGGGAGGAGGAAAAAAAGTTGAATGTCTTTTTTCTGGAAATAGCAGGCCTAGGCACTGGCTACCGATTATTTTCAGATGATCACATCACTGAATAAAGAACTACCAAGTTTCACTCTTATACTTTTAAAATTCACTGATTCACCCGAAAATTAAATTTTTATGAAAAAAAACGAGTGTTCCAGAATATTCCAGAAATGCTTCGGGATATTTGGAAATGATGTGATGAAATTTCATTGTCATGAACATCGGGATATAAATGCCGATTTAGACGACTCTACCTCTTTTGGTTTATGAGTTACCATTTTTCCTTCTTCTTTTTCCTTCTTCACCCTGCACACAGAGCCTGCACGTCTGCTGCTGATGTCTACACTTCTAAATCGGAAGATTATAGTTCATGGAACAACTATACCGACTGGCATGTTTTAACCCTAAAATGCAGGGTGGTTTCCCCTAACGTCCGGACTAACAGGAAAGGTATTGTGTCGCCCAAGACAAAAAGTTTTCACTTACTACGTTTCCATGGAGAATTGAAATCGATTTGAAAACGGTATCAGGTTTGAATACGGAAGTGTTCACATGAGTGGTTCGAACTCGGTATTCAAATCGATTTGAATTCTGTTTACATATCTGTCATGTAAGTCTAACCCTAACCTAAAACTATCCCAACCTAAACGTATCAAAGAAAGTGCAAGTACTCTGCAAACTGCAAATTGCAAGTGTGCAGAAGGCAGAAGTGCAGACAACAGGTGCAAGTATGAATGCGACCAGAACAGCGGTTTTACTCATTGCTATGTATCACTTTCTGTTTGTTGATGTTTCGATCCAGTCCGATTGGGTTTCCATGAGTATTATTTCGATCCGATCCCGAAATTTGCCGAATCGACCTTGAGACTCAAATCGATTTGAATACGATGTTGCAAGCGTTTACATGCAGTTTTCAATCCCGATACCGTTTTCAAATCGATTTCAATTCTCCATGGAAACGTAGTAAATGTGAACGTCTCAATGTCACGAGCAGGGATGTCACGAGAGCAAGCGGAGTTATGAATGTAGTACAGAGATGGCGCCTCTGGCCAAAATTAGCATTTATTCGACCACAATGCAGGTAAGTCAGTCCTTTCCTCGGTCCTCTCCTCACCTACAAATTTTTCCCAAATAGTGGTCAAACTTTAATGATTTTGTGTAGCTCGCAAACAAAGTATCTATTGTGTAGAAAAAAACAGGTGAGGATGGGCTCTCAATTTCATAAAATACAGGGTGTTTTGAATTCAAATCTCGTCCTTTCAGGAAATGATGGGAAACTGTAAAAGAAGTAGACTTTCTCAAAAAATATGTCAAAAACGAATAATAACGGAAATATAGGCGTTCAAAGTTAAAGTTGAAAATCGATATTTTGTCATAACTTTGGAACTTCTCGACCGACTTTGTTTAAATTTAAACCAAAGCTTACTGAAATAACGTAAACGTACCAATGCCTGACACCTTAAGGGCTATCTTTGTATATTTTTTTGTCTAGAAATGTGTAATATGTGGAAGTGTGTCTAGTATGTGGAATAATTAGAGCAGGTAACATCCATGATATAGCATTGATGATTTTGGTGAAACGTGCCTCATGTTTTTGTTTAGAAAATTTTGACAATTTGATTTTTTTTGTCCAGTACCTGACATAGCTTCTCTTGACTTGGCCCTTAGCCTGACTCTAACAGAACCAATGCCTGACCCACATGTAAACAGCTCAGATGTGATATTCAGAGGAACAGCAGTGGATAAATTGCGAAAAAGAAACTTTTATTGAACTGATAACAAGTTAAATACCAGTTAGTTATATAGCTGGAAGCGAGGCTGGAAGTATGGAATCTGCAAATCTATCATTGCTAGTAGCTGACTCTAATAGAGCTAGTGACTGACCTAGGGCCTCAGGTATTGGAACCACTAAAGATATCAATATTAAACTTTTACACCAGCATAAGCTCATTGAATCTTTGTTATAGACTCTATTACTGCGTTCATTTTTCATTATCCAGGAGCTGACACACTTATTGTCCGGCATTGGACTTGTCAATATTACCCAGTGCCAATAGCTGACACCCCCTATTATAACCATAAAACTCTGAAATCACCTGGAATTGATGTAACAGCATCTTTCTCCATCAATATGCAGCAATGCTATATGAATATTTCAAGAAAATTAACGAAACTCACGTTTTCACAAACAATTTCAATTTTACAAAATCTTAGCAGAAGTATTAGTGTTTCTGGTATCAACGGTTGCACTTCCCTTCAAACGGCCGCAGACATTTAAAAATTAGTATTGCTAATCTACTGTATGAAAAATCTTGAGTAAAATGTTTGCGAACCCTAACATTTGAATATGAATATAAATAAAGCTGTCAGGTTAAGGCACAGTGTCAGGCATTGGTACGTTTACGTTAAGTCGTTATCGAACAATTGACAACAGTTCCATTACATTTTTTCAGAGACGTGAATATTAGGGGTGCCCCCGCTCTTTTACCCCCTCGAAGTGATTTTGTGAATTGTTAATATTTTTGAATTCTACGTTCAATTTGAAAGAAAAATTTATTCTTGCAAAAATTTTGATTAGAGGCTCATTTTCGAAATATTTGGGTTTGAAACTTCGAAAAACACCTACCTAAAAATCTCCAGTTTGTAGAGATACCCAAAAGATACCAAAAAAAAATTCCCCTGAAAACTTCTCGTTTTCAAGAAAACATGATGGTGGTTAATCAACTTGAAACACCTAGAAAACGTATTTCACTTGGAGAATCATGAGTTTTTTGGATTTTAATTTTTATGCATTTGAAAGTGGTGTTTTCGAGATGTTTTCTGAAGTTTTCCGGGAGAACGCAATTTTAAGGTGAAACACCCTGTACAATTATCACATGAGTGCCGTGTAGAAAAGAACTAGCGATCCTAAAGAGAATTAAATTGATCTGAATATTATCAAGGGAGAAAATGGCCATCTAAAGAGGGCTATCCGAAAGACACCGAGGTCATCTAAAACGACTATCCGAAAGACACCAACGCACCATCCAACCAACGGTCCAAAAGATTGAATTTTGAACATCTCGAGGAAACATGACGGTGAAATGACATTGCTGAGCAACATGAAATGCACCAGCGTGTCAGCATGTCATCAGCGAGTACTTGGACTTTCCAAAGACACCAATGGCTCAAAAAACATTGCTCTCAAAATTTTCAATTTATTAAAAGACCATTTGGACAAGACAAGACCCTTAGAAACAATGTATTGTGACCTCCTAATAGGCCACTAAGTCACCGGCAATTATTTCAACAATCCAAAGACACCAACGAGCGGGTCTGGAGAAAAAAAAAACGTCTTTGATCACCTTTTTCCATACGGCCATAAAACGACCTTTTGGAAATGGGAAATGAGTCTGAATGTCATTTAAAAGTAGGTAGTTGACGGCTATCCAAAGCAAAAGTGGACCTGACGGCAATATAAATAATGTTCCGAAACTTGTTGGAGATCACGACGAGCGAACAAGACACGCACCCACACAATTGGCGGAGGAGCCGTGCATCTAGAACTTGCTGAAATATTCGCGAAGCCGATCGAGAAGCCGATGGACAGAAGAAACAGAAGCATACAAAAATAGAGATCTGAAATATCAGACCCATCCTCTATGGCCTATCTCCCAGAACTGGATTTTAACAAAAATCTCATTTTTTTCTGCCCGCAATTTACGGAAAAAATGTCGCATAAAATGTGCGATCAACTTATGGGCCCCAGTTCTCTTCAAAGTTCATGTATGTATAAGGATTCTCTCACAGACTCAAGAGATTGTAACAGTCTTTTTTTTTGCCGTTTGCATATTTTCATGGGACTCATCTTCAGTGTTCCATGCGAAAGCGCGTTGATCATTACTCCACAACAAACAAAATACGCAAGAGAAGGACCGACACAATAACATCCAATAACATTTGCTAGATCTGGTGCAGAGCAATCTATTTTTTCGTGAATAATTTGTTACGGCGCCGGTACTCACTTTGCGGCACTGAAGATATTTCGCTGGCCTTCACCATCTCAATAAGATGCTTGTTTCTATACCAAAACGATGTGATATAGGAAGCCAACAGTTTTTCCGAGGGGCTTCTCACTGTTGGCAATAGGTACTGTACAAATCACCGGCAGTACGTGGGGAATAAAAGGCAATATAGGCGGCAATAAGTGGCAGAATTGCAATAAGTCGGCAATAAGAAGGGAATAGTGACGTTATTGCCGGCAATTGGCAATATTACCTATACAGTACAAATTTTGACCCAGTGAGAGACCCCTCGAGTTTTTCGAACGTGAAGTTTTTCAACAATTTTCAAAGTTTCGAATTCAGGTAAGAACTAGCTTTTCTTCAAGCGTCGCCTCAAAGGTCAGTTGGTGTTTGAGAACCATGCCGAGGCGATAGGTACCTGAATCAAGTAGACATGCTACTAGCTGTTGGCATGCTGTAGGATGGCCAAAGACAGGTGGAAGTAGCAAGGATTCTGAGAACGACCCAGAGCGTGATCTTGCGGCTCTGATCGTGTTTTCGACTCACTGGGAATATAAGGGAGAGACATGGATGGCGACCACGCTCAACTACTCCAGCATAAGACCACTATATACAATTGACGGCTCGGAGAGCGACCACTCAACAGCATTAGGTTTGTTCCATCAGTAGTCCCTGACTCCCTGACTGTCCGTGGACGTTAGCAGCCTGCGCATTACGATTTATGGAACGCCAAAATCGTAATGCGCATGCTGCTGACGTCCGCGGACAGTCAGGGACTGTTGATGGAACCACTGACGTGATGGAACAAACCCATTACAACTGTAAAGTCGGCTGGCACAGGTGCATGGAGTGAGGGTTTCAAGGCGAACCATTGTTAACAGGTTACACGAGGTCCAATTGAGGTCCCGACGGCCGCTAAGATGTTAGCCCCTAACACGAGACAATCGCGCAAACAGATTGGGCTGGGCGTGAGCAGATCAAAATTGACAGAATGGAGAATGGGGTCAGGTCCTCTTCACAGATGAATCTCGGTTTGGGATTCGTCCGAATTCCAGACAAGTTTATGTGTGGAGACGACCTGCGGGTAGCTATTTTTGAAAGTGTGGGAGAAACTCCCTGGGAGTAAAATACATTCCGCAGTACTCTGATGTAGCGCATGTTGCCTAAAATCGTGTTTTTCTAGGCAACTTTTGCTACAACAGTGTAGTACGGATTATATAAAACTCCCAGAAATTTTCTCCTACACTTTCAAGAATAGCTACTCTGAGGCAACATGAACATCAATCAGTTGAGGGTTGAGGAATGTCCAGGAAGTGGACAGTTTCCGGGCTGGCACCGCCATGATATGGGCCGGGATAACGCTCGACATAAGGACTCCACTGGTTTTGGTGGAGGGTAGTATGACGGGGATTCAGTATCGGGACGAGATTTAACAAGGTTTTGTATACTTCCGGTTGCAGCAGAAGCTGGCGGAGATTTTGTCCTCCAACAAGACAACGCACGACGTCATACAGCGAGAGTCGTAAGGGATTTTCTCGATGAACATGGAAAAACTGTTCTGCTATGGCCCAAAAAAAATCGTGGAAAAATTGTTTGAGGAAGTCTCTTTGGCTCCCAATTTCGTTTAATTCGGAGAAAAAAATCAATATCCCTGGATAAATGCCATGTGTGTAAATGGTTCGTTCCGAAGGCAAGCTGATTTTCATTCAATAGTACCTTTCATTATCCAGCGCGCCATCAGCGCGCATACTCGTCTTCTGAAGTAATGGCGTCAAATACAAAATTTGCGAACAAATGCTAGAAAATGGCGTGAAAAACCGCCATAGAGTTGAAAAATACACGTTGCAGCGAACAGGGTAATAGGCTAGAGGTTATTACACACTAGTGATTACTCATTTTTCATCAAAAAGTCCGCCTTGTTCATTAAATTATAAATAACTGCGTTTTACATTGATCGGATGTGCGTACGCAACCCATAATGCAACCCCCAACAACTCTATTTTCAGTTTGACTAGCGAAAGTTGCCTAAAAACCACGATTTTAGGCAACACCCGCTACATCAGTGTACTGCGGAATGTATTTTACTCCCAGGGACTTTTCTCACACGATTCAAGAATAGCGGCCCACTTGTTCACAAACGTACGACACTCGGAGCGAACTTCAAAATGGCGAATAAATAGTTGACGTTGACAGCAGACAGCAGCGGAAAGTCACGGCCGTTGCTTGTCAAACTGAAAATAGAGTTGGTGGGGGTTGCATTATCGGTTGCGTACGCACATCCGATCAATGTAAAACGCAGCTATTTATAATTTAATGAACAATGCGGACTTTTTGATGAAAAATAAGTTATCACTAGTGTGTAATAACCTCTCGCCTATTACCCTGTTCGCTGCGGCGCGTTTTTTTTAACTTTGTGGCGGTTTTTCTTGCGATTTTGTAGCATTTGTTCGCAAATTTTGTATTTGACGCCAAAATTTGGCGCAAGCGTTGGGTATACCACTATAATGAAAGTTACTATTCTTGAGCTAGTCAGCTTTGGCTCACATCAATTGATCGGTATTTTGCATTTGCTCAAATTGACATTTTTCAAGTCACGCTTTGAGAATCTACACATAAACCAGTTATTAGTCATGCTGAGAAAATTTTTATTTTGATAAATAAATAATCAGTACACACGAATATACAATCATAATAACACAAATATACAAGTTGATGAAATGAAAAACATTAACATGGCAGCTTTTACAAAACATTTTATATCGCTTCATCGGCTTGGCTTACAACCAACTTATTTTTGACCGACCTATGCAGCAGCAGCAGCTAAAGATTACAACTATGGGCCTTATGTATAAAACGAAGTATATTACTCATGCTCCAGTTTTGTAGGAGTTGCGAGACAAATTTTTCTTGGCAGCTCGTACAGTATTGGAGTATGAGCATTATACTCCGTTTTATACACAAGACCCATTTTTGAAAAAAAGTACGGTCATTGCCACCTTGTTCAATACATTTTAGTAATACAAAGAAAACTTACTACAATAAATGAGCACGCTTATATTTTGAACAATATTTTTCATATACGAACACGTTATAGGCAATTTATAGAGCTTTGACACTTTTATTGTTTCAAGACATTGTCTATAATTATAATATTCAAAATAGATTTTAAAATTGATAAAATACAGAATGATTTGTATACTCTAAAAATCCTGGATATGACTAAAGTAGGTAGATACCTACTTAATTAACTGCTAAAGTACAATGCAGGTCCAACTTCCATAATAAACAGGTATTTAGTTCAGTGTCTGGGGGGATTTGTTGAAGAATATGGCACCAAATTAGTGAAGGGTTCTGCATTTTTCTACAGAGTTCAACTGCATGCCTTTTTTTTTCAGTCCTATATAAACTTTATGTAGCATTCACGATCTATCTAGATTTTTTTTATTAGTATTATAAATTATTATTCGTCTGAAAACTGATCCGGAGAATATACTCTATCTATTTGTACAAGTAACAAACACATCAGGTCAAAATTACCTCGAATTGATGTGGAATATATATTCAATAGGTACACTTCCTATTTTCCGAGCTATTTTTAGTAGAATGATTTTTTGGATTAAAAATAAAGTGACAAGCTGGGGGGCTACGACAATACGGCTGATGGCACCTGCAAAAGTTTTGGAGCGAATTTATCAGCGGCCATCGGCCGTATTCTCCTAGCGCTCCAGCTTGTCACTTTATTTTTGCTCCAAAAAGTCATCCTACTGAAAATAGATAGTGTATGGGATAAAGGTGAACATGGAATAGGATGGCGTAATTCTGATGTCGAAAAGAGAAAAACACACCCAAGTGATTTAAGGATTACCCCGAAATTTTCCCACGGTTAAAAAGGTTACATCTCTTCATTTTTTTTTTGGAAATTCCTGTGGTACTCGATAGAATGAAATCATATAATTTCTTGTTAGTACTTTGACCATTTCAACAAATTTCTCGATAAAATGGGCTAGCTTAGACTTCAATTTTGATTCTGATCGATGGCATCTGTGAATCAATTATCTAAAATTCAAAATTATTCTATTCTTTCAATTTGTTTTTATAACTTCAACACATTTCCTTCCAAATTAGAAGCAATTAGGGTTGCGAATTTTCCGTTCTCTTTTCTGATTTTTTACGCGGTGAAAAACCAAATAGAGATGGATCAAATGTGTTTTCATCTTCTCTATGGAAAACAAATGACAACCTGTCACAGTGGTGGCTAAGGTACGCATGGGTACGCCACATGAGGTAGTGGCTAGGCCTACGTACCTATGTTAGAAGAATCGACTTCCACATACAGGTATCTCAGGAGTATCGCATTCCAAGTCCAGAGCGGCATATGGAACCTACTCAAGAACACGAGAAAAATATTTAAAAAGTTATTGGTGTTTACTTTTTGAGATATGGATGGGGGTTCAAAGGTTTGGACTTCGTCCCCCCTCCACTGTTTCCGTTATTTGAAGTGATTTTTGGGAACTGTTTATGACAGATTAATCAGTGATCTTGAGTGGATTCCATATACCGCTCCTGGACTTGGAATGCGATACATTTGAGACACTGTATAAAAATGCTTTGTCCATTGAAAATGGTTTCGGTGGCTGCAAGCTGCAATTACTTCCCCACATGATAAAGAAGTGATTTTAAAATTCCTGCTGCTTTACTTCTCCGGCAAAATTGCACCACGTTGTCAGAACGAAACGTCATGAACTTCAAGCGTCAAAGAATAAAGGTGGGTTCAGTCAGCTTGGTTTTAGTTTTAGTCATTGTCGTTGTCGTAAATTTGAAAGTAGAAAGCACGCGTCATATGCGCGGCGTTCATACAGAGTTTTAGTTTTAATTTTAGTCGTAAGAATTCCGAACTTTGTCGTATGATGCCGACTTGCAGGTTGCGTAATTACCGGTATAAGATATGAGCATGGATGGTGATGGTAATGGGTTGTATGTATCAATAAAAAAATAGCATAAGCATTTGCTTCGATTTCAGAGGAGTTGTACTTCTCATAAATGTAAGCAAATACTTATTTATGCTTATTTTTTTACGAGTTTTTATATTAATACTACCCATTATGAACACGGACCGTATGAAGATGAAGGTTCGCGCAGTATCATTCGAGCTCCTATTCGTCAATTCTTACGACTAAATCTTGCTGTATGAACGCTCTTCTCTGTTACGACAACGACTAAAACTAAAACAGCGACTAAATAAGCTGACTGAACGCACCTTAACCTTGAAACTCCGCTCAGCTTTTTTCTCCTAAAATTGGAAGCATTAATTGTGTAATTTTTAATTTTAGACAATTGATTGAAAGGTGTTATCGATTCGATGATTCGAATGAAAAAAAAAAGATTCAGTGATAAGTCTTGACAAGCCCTTTTATCTAGAAATGTGTTTCAGTGATCAAACTAGTAAGTATCTAACAAGAAATTGTCTTATTCCAATTTTCGTCAATTGTAATGCCAACAATGAAGCATCAGGTGTCAGTGAAATCAGAGTTTCAATTAATATTCTTATAGAAAGCCGATTAAAAAGAGTTATGAAAAAAATAGAGGAAATCGCAAGATTTTCAAATATAGACCATTTTAAACAACTGAAACGTGAAAATATAACCAGGTGGTAGTTTTTTTTCAACCAAGCCCTTCTGTCGAATTGTTGCTCTACAAAGACAGACAAAAAAAAATTGAACGAACTCAGTGGAATATTGAGAAGAGTACGTCGATAACAAATAATAGTAATTTACATTAGAACGGATCTAATATAAAATTTGAATATTGTTTGCTCTTTTCTTGATTATACGTACCTTTTTTTAGCACCCGATACCCGATGAAGCTCCACATTTGGAGCGAAATGTCGTTGCTTCTGAACAAAGTTTTTTTATTCACCTGTTTCGTCCTTTGATGCTCAAAATCCACCGACAATACTCAAAGGACAAGACACCAACAAAGTATAACATTGCTCAGAAACTTCAGGTTGCGTACTCACATTGATCGGTGTCCTATAGTAATTTCATTATTGTTTACCTATGAGTTCATTTTGATGTAATCTATTTTTGGGGAAAATAAAACTGAAAAATAGATCGTGAATGGTGTATTGCATACACATACGAGCTGCACTGAACAAAAAAAATTGAAGGCTATGGGGCTCCATTCGACTTTGTCGGCTTAAAGACGAAGTCTCTTGAATCGCATTTGACTCACCCTAATGTCCTAAGTATTGCACGTTAGATTTTTGTCAGACTGGTTCGATGTGGATCACATCTATGTCGCCGATGCTCTTGACCCGTCTGTGCTGCCGTTTCTTATGTGACCTGTGAATGCTGTTGGTGTTGCCGAAAGATTTGTTCTTTTCGTTTGGTGATATGTTTACGTTATGCGAACTGTGATGGTTCATTTCATATTCCTCTTGGAGAGCTCTGCTGTGCGCATAACTGTCGTACTCTTCGCTCCTCCGGTTGTAAATATGGTTCTGGTGGGCGAAAGGTGTCGAATAAATGGGAGACTCTCCTCCGGACCTCGAGGACCTAAACTGGTGTAGCGAAAAACTCGTCCGGCTTATGACTGAAGAGCATTCAGAACTAGTGGGGGACTGCTTTTCGGGTTCGCTGCGCTCAGTTCTGCTGCTGCTCTTCGTTATGCTACCAAAGGCACGACTTATGGAACCCTGCAAGTGATTCTTGGTCAGTGAATTGTAACTTCACGGAAATATTGTAGCTAAGAAATACAAGCCGTTGGAAAATAAAGATAATAATATGTGAGAGGATACCTAAGGCAACACTTGAAAATCCAGCCATAAAAACTCAGAGTCAGTCACTGTCTGAGTCTAAATAAGTAAGAAAACAAGCAGTCAGCTCGTCATATTTGTAAACCAAGGCGAAGTTGCTTTTTTTTATTTAAAAAGAAAGTTCATGTCACATTAATCTTTCAAATCAGAACTAGGACTTTTTGAACAGGCCGTAGCCGTAGCCCTGTAGCGCTCCAGCTTGTAACTGGATTTTTGATTCAAAAAGTCTCAAGTGAATCTCATACACTTTCTATTTTCAGTAGGTAGAATGACTTTTTGGAGCAAAAATAAAGTGACAAGCTGGGGGGCTACGGCTACGGCTGATGGCACCTGCAAAGCTTTGGAGCGAAACTATCAGCGGCCATCGGCCGTATTCTCCCAGCGCTCCAGCTTGTCACTTTATTTTTGCTCCAAAAAGTCATTCTACTGAAAATAGAAAGTGTATGGGATATAGTTCTGAATTTGCAACGTTAATGGCATTTAGGTACTTGTGTATAGCCTAGAAACGTGACTTCACTTGAGGACACACCCGTAAAGTACTGAACGGTTACCGCAGTATCTTAAGTAGGTAGATCTATAGGCCCATACGTAATTTGGCAAATTATTCTTTCATCTCAAGAGCGTTTTCGTAGCGGCCTGGGTTACTGGGTACGGTAGGTAGCTAGGAACTCAACTAGGTTACTAAATCGAGGGCTCAATTTCAAGTCCGACTTGCAACCGGCGCAAAGTCAAACGTCAAAAAATGTTAAACTCCCACGTCGTTTTCCCAGGTATAAACCTGATACAGATCCATATGGCAAAGGAAGAAATGAAAATGAGAGCAGACCTTCCTGCATTTGGTCAAGATTTGGAGCTCATGGTAATGGAAATCCGAATCAAAATATAACATTTTGATATCAGCGTGCAATTTTGCGCTGGTTGCAAGGTGGAGTTGCGTACGTAGTTGCGTCGGATTATCATGACAACGGCGCAAAACAAACTGTTTCAGCCAATCAGGCCTTTGCAATACCTGACTTTAAACTGAGGCGTATGGGTACTACGGATAGAAAACAAATGTTGGGTACTTACTTTCAGGCTAGTTCTACGTGATCCCGGGGTAAGGTACGACTGGTCTCTACTGCCAGGAGTGCCAGGTGGGGGTCCGACAAGTCCGGCACAGGATCGGGAAAACGAACGTCCAAGGGACCCGCCTCCCAGAACACATGTTTTGACCCGTACATAGTGCTCTAGTGTAGATCTGGCATAAGAGTGCAAAATCAAGACAATGAAACAAGCCGTGCGGGAAACACAAGCATTCTATGTTGTAGTATAAAGGTATTTGTGACTAGCCTAGATCAGATTCATTTCTTGAAAAAGGGTGGAAAGTGTGACTTACCCCAATTTCACAGGTGCTGGTTAACTAAACATTGGAGAGGCTCTATCGCAAAACACTGACTATGGCCTGGGCCTCGTTTCATAAAAGCGGCAAGTCTGATTCTACAAGTAAGTATGTCATGTCGGTTACGTATTTTATCTTGGTTACTATTGTTGCTGTAAAATAGGACTTGTTGTTTTATAAAACTGCGGCCCCAGATATGCCCATATGCTGTATTTTTTTTACATGAAGTCTATAATTTTCAGTGAAACCCTGTTAGAAAGTTGCAACATGTTAATAAGAGCTTTCTGGAGACAGTGAGAAGGTGGATTAGTAGGAACCTTTTTTGATATCTTTATTTTGGAAATAGGAAATTGAAATTTGACATGCGACTTCCTTGAAGGAAAATGTATGGGCAATGCTATTTAATTTTCGAAAATAAATTTTTTTCTAAATTTGGGAATCCAATAGCATTGTCCATACATTTCTCTTCAAGGAAGTCGCATGCCAAATTTGAATTTTTTATTTTCAGAATAAAGATACCAAAAGTGATTTCTACTATTCTACTAATCCACTTTTCAGTGGCGTCAGAAGCCCCTTAGGCTTCAGCCAGTTGTATGATCCTCAAATGGCAAAATTGTGACGTCATTTCACACAGTTGTATATAGTGATGTGAGTTCAGAAATTTTCCCTCTCGGAAAATTTCCGGAAAATTTTCCGAGCGAAATTTGGAAATTTTCCAAAATTTCAAATTTACCGCGGGTTTGAGAGTAAGAAGATGCGAATCGGTCTCAGATTCGGTGAACTTAACCCCACTCCTCACTCTTAATTTTTTGAAAAAATCATGACAGATCAATGATAAAATGTTTGAATCCTAGTAAGACTATTTATTTTTCATTTTCAAGTGTTTAAAATTATATTTTTGTGAATTTGTCCATTATTGCGTCACAGTATATTTTATTATATAATATACTTATTTGGTGTTGTTGAAATAGAAAAGTTATGAACAAGACAACGTGTCTAGTTTCAATCAATTCTGAACCCTTGCGGAGAATTTCGCGGAAAATTTCCGGAAAAATTTCCGAGTTTTAAATTTCCGGAAAATTCACATCACTAGTTGTATATTAGATATGCAATCCGCTTATCTACGACAAATGATGGCGCGAAATCTTTACTGTAAGGTACCAAGTCGGGTGTTCAAAACAATTTGAAAATTTTCCATAAGGTACGGTTGCGGTCATAATAAAGTGGACGACAATGTCAACGAGTTGGCTTGCTGTCATGCGACGTTCAGGCCAGAATCCTAAAAAATCTGTCAACTGTCGTCCACTTTAAAAAGGCCGGAACGGTACCCATACTGCAACTTTTGAAGGAAAAACAGTTTGCGATAGAAACCTTCAACTGTAACAACAACTAGGAAGTCTCTTTCTGGCCATAAAAAGCGACCAAAAGTAAATCCCACAGTTGTGGTTCCATGATGACTGAAAGTTAACCGTCAGCTGTGAAAACTAAGTGAAAAATAAATTTGTAATTTCAGCTCATATAGCAGCCTCGTTTGTCATAATATCCAATCAAAAATATAGAATGAGTATCCTTATCTTTTTTTTTTGAACATCTAAGGGACTTGTCCCTATAGCTAACAGTCATGAAACCATGCAAATATAAAAATAGAAAAAAACATTTAATAAATCGAAGAAAAACATTGAAAACTATGTACATTCAAATATTGTGAAAAACCTATCCGTAACACTTAGCATCGAGTTCACAACGAACTGATGATGAGTGAGGCTCAGGAACGAAACAGAGAAGATTGTAAAAGCGACTCTAAAAAAACAAAGCACTATCAGACGTGGAAAATATTGTGCTCTCTAACATTGATGTCATGTGGCAGTGCAAAAGCATAAGCAATAAAAATAAATAACATAGAATGTTCGTGTAGAATGTTCCCCAAGCAAAATGTATAATAAAATATGTACACTGCTGGTTCATAATAATGTACAAAAAGTCCCTCTTACGTTTCACAACCTTTATTTCGAAATCAATGTTATAAACACAATGTCATAGATATTTGATTGTAAATTTAATAAAGGCATTTTTTGATTAAATTTACAACGGTACAAAATTATAGTCTGATAAAGATGCACTAAAGATCTTTATAGTGCTAAATTATTTTTTAAATGATATGAGAAATCTACACTTCTGTAAATAGAATATCTAATATGTTGCTACTAGCCTGTATCTCGTGGGGCAAGGATTTTTTAGAAGAAAATAGATCCTTTTAAGACTTATCAACCATAAAAACATATGAACAACTTTAACAAACAACTCGGTCGGTAGCACGGTGAGCTCGGCCCCGCTTTCAAAGGTGGAGGTCCCGGGTTCAAATCCGCACCGGGTCAGATGGACTTTTTCATGCGTTCCTTAGTACTGGGGCATCTACTATCGTGCGGTGATGCCCCGGGAAAAGGGATGAAACGGAAAAGCCATCGAAAACGAAACCATACTGAAAATCCCCCACAGTTCAAAAAAAAACTGTTATCTACACGTTGTGTCGTCGTTCGTTGTTATCGTTACAGAAAAACTCACCGAAAAAAGCCTGCTAATAACCCAGTAGTTGATGCAGGGAAAAAAGAAGAAAAAAAACTTCAACAAACTCATTCACCAAAATTAGTCTATTTTACTTTTTTCTCAAAAACCTCACAATCACCTCAAGATCGCCTACATTTTAATAAATAATCAAAGTTTCGGCAGTCTCAGTAAATTCTAGTCGGCATGTTTGGGAGCTACTTTTTTTTTCAGCCAAAAACAAACATCCACAAAAAACATCAAATTTCAACACTTTTTGCCAAAACACATCCTTAAACCACTCGTTTTCAATTAAGCACGGAAGAGACCCTGCGATGTTCTCCTTCACTTAGTTTCGTCTACTTTTCAAGATTTGATTTGTTATTTTTAGTTAGGTACAGGATTGTTTTATAATTCACATTTTTCGTTTCATTATATTATACCTATTATACCTATGTACTACGATTTTCGTTCACGTTAAGTAACTAACATTCGCGCAAAGTAGTTCAACGTCCACCTCTGTAAAAAAATTACCCAACGTCCACGTTTGTTGTACTGGATAAGGTATTGTTCACTAAAAAGTACACCCCAAGTTGAACCACATATTTTCAAGTCCCTCCAACTCATTACAAAATCAAGCAAAAAGGTTTTACTAAAATAATACAAAAAATTGCGTCCTTTTAATATTGAAAAAATATGACTACACCCCATTTTGGGAGGCAACATTTTGAAGCTAAACTGATCAATCTCCACACTTTTATTGAAAAAAAAACAAAGCCCACAGCCCCTTTTCTAGGCCACTCTAAATTGAGGAATTAATTTTAGGGATAAATCAACAAATAATATCCACACAACCATCAAATTTTAATACTTTTCATGAAAAAAGCACATCTCTCAGGTCTCACAATGTCAACCTCTTCAACTCATTAGAAAAACAAGCTGAAAAGTTATGAAATTATGCAAAAAAAACACAGCCTCCTTATAGGGGTTTTAGGCACGAAGTGCGTGCATCCCTTAATTTTTGTGAGATTGCGAAAGTTTGATTATTTAGTAAAATGTAGATGATCTTAAGGTTTTTGGGAAATAAATAAATTTCATAAATTGTGAGAAATGAGCTTGTTACCGTTTTTTATATGTTCCTTTAATACGTTTTTATGGTTAATAAGTCTTCAAAGGATCCATTTTCTTCCAAAAATCCTTGCTCCACGAGATACCGGCTAGTAGCAACATATTAGACTTTACTTCTGTAAAATAACCATCATATCTTATTTAAAATATGGTTTCTTTTTGGTACTTTTGGTGGTTACACTAGTCAACAATAACGTGCGTATTTTTTTGAGAAGCATATGTTACAAGGAGCTTTTGATGACGAACAGGTATAGAAGTTGTGTTGACTAGTGTATTATTATCAAAGATTGATTGTTTTATCTGTTATGTTTGGATATGACTCTCGCAGCTTCAGCCTGAAGTTCTTCCATTTGACAAAAAATGACGTACCTTGCTGGCAGAACCAGTGCCTCTAGTTCTGCGTTTAAATGGCGCCGAATTATGTTCTTACTAGCGGGGATGCCGAGGGCTGTGGCCATTGTGTCTCCGTTGAATGATGGTTCTAGTACAACGAGGCCCCCGTGTACTCCGCTTTCTGCAAAAAAAGTGATTTTAGTTGTCAATGTGTGGTAATACTGGTAATAAAGACTGTATCTGGTTCACTGACTACCTAGTTCTGATAATAACCTATACTTATACTTCCAGCCGTGAGTGAAAAATTTCAAAGTCCGCCACTGTACCTAGGGCACTTCAATTTTTGAGTAGTTCATACCTTCATACCAAAATTCCGCTTTACTGGATGAACGGTTGGGCAGTTATCGTGGATTGTTTTCGCTCGCAATCGCAATAGCTATTGATTACTTTCCGTTCCAAGTAATGAAGTGAAAGGACCGGGAGGCGATTATCAAAAACTACATGCTCTTAGTGATTCAAAAGGGAAATTTCTCCGGTACCTACACCATGTAGAATTGTAGAAGCTCTCCGGGGTCCTTCTTTTGTTCTTGCAGCAAGCACATTTTTGTCA
Source organism: Anaspis maculata (assembly GCA_949128115.1). Lineage (NCBI taxonomy): Eukaryota > Metazoa > Arthropoda > Insecta > Coleoptera > Scraptiidae > Anaspis > Anaspis maculata. The sequence continues at coordinate 46,487,643 of OX421963.1, forward strand.
TTGTCTTTTTTTTCATCAACTCTTAAGTTGCAGACTGATGGCTAGGTTATCACAATAATAAGGAAACGATTTTCCGAGTCTTGTAAAACACAAATTTATTTATTGCAATCTAAACTGTGTTACCGCAAGACATGCAGCTCCGGATTCTCGAACAAGACCCATCGGCTACAGAGATTTTTTCATGTGCGAGATTCTTGTTCAAGAATTCGAAACTCCGTTGGCCTCATAGACGTTGGCCTATAAACTGGGAATTTACGATCTCGCATTTTTTTTTATATCGGTAGCATTTGGTGTACGCCAGGGCTTGTGAAATAAACACGTAAACATTGGATAGATGGATTCAATCAACGTACCTTTCAAGTTATCAGCATACTCGGACAGATCGATGCTTCTTGTCCACCGTATGAATCTTTGGTTGGTCCAGACTAGCGGGTCCGCATCGACGTTCTCACACTGATGTCTTCGAACGGCCAGAGCCTGTGTAGGGATTACGCAAAAATGAGAAAACATGTAAGAATACATGGTATTTGTACGTTCCCGTTAGCAAGTTGCGCAGTTCGAAACGTTAAAATTCATTTTACATCCAATGTCAATGATTTTATCGTCAGAAGAGAAAAATGGTTCGAAAAATGCGCAATATTAATCAAGAAAAGCTGTTTGGATTTACTTGAGACCTGGTGCATACTAGAAATGCAGTCACTTTTCCCATAGATGATACTAAACAGAACTCAGGCAATTTCGATAGAAATTTATACTTAAGTATATGCCGTTTACGTTTCAAATTCAGTAGAATGACTTTTTGAAGCAAAAATAAAGTGAGAAGCTCCCCCAACAGATATCTGGAGCTTCAACTGGTGTAGGGTGTATCTAAAACCGAAGTAGGACGTTGAAAGAAATTATGTGGGGTGGACATGTTTTCTTAATAACCCTGTACTATAGGTATCGTCGTAAATAACTACTCAGGTAGGTACTAATCACAAAGACTCACCTGTCGATCATACTTCATGATGCGCAACAGATGAATACCATGAACAATTGACGCCTGGTGAAACTTCCTAGTGATCCCCAAGTACTTTTCTAGTTCCTTCTTGCTTAAATGTTCAAGCATGCGGGCGTCTACCAAGTTGCCAGCAAAATTTTCAGCGTACTAAAAAAAATCAACATTTTAGGTAAGTACCTATTTTATTCATAATCATGATAAAGATGAGTAAAAATAAAAATAGAAACTTTTTGAGAATCGCTTTCAGCGGAAACACAATATTTAAAGTTTACGCACATGGCTGGTATGATAATCAAATGTGACTCACCTGAGACAAACCCAGATCTGACAACCACTCGCTGGCTACCCAGGTATGTCCGAGTTGAGCAATGCAGGGATATCGGACTAATGATGGCTGACGGTGTTCCTCAATGGCCAAACGGACCTTTTTCCTATGCATTGGATGTGTAATACCCAGTCCACATTCCAGTTCCAAATCACTGAGTTCCAAGAGAACCTGACCATGCAAAGGACCAATCTATAAGATTACCACATACAAACACCGGTTTCATAACGTGAACCTAGCAAACCAATTTTATAGAAAAGCCAAATTGAGCTGTGTGTGAGAGAATTTTGGAATTTTGAGAGTTTCAGTCGAGGCCAATTTTATGGGAGGAGAGTATTTTCTGATGAGCAGTATATTTTGAAGATGAACTAAGGCTTGGTTCCATCACGGTTGATAAGGTTCTTATTATACAATGCTCTTAGCCAGGCTCTTAGTCATGCAGTAAAACAGATTCACGATAGGAAATAAAGTTCAATTTAGCTTCTTGTAACTGAAAGTAAGACCAAATAATGCTAATCGTCTTTCTAATGAATTATTAGAACATTGATTGCTTGATTGCTTTGATTCGTTAAATCAATAGGACCGTTGATTGCAATGATGTCCAACCAAATAATACCCACTGTTGGAAAACTGTCTCCATTCTTTAATACTGAAGATCAAAGTTTGAATTCACTTTTGCGAGCCAAACAATATAGCGACCTTCGTTAACGTCGTCTCGTGTTAGGATCTGTTTGGTTCATGAGTTTACTTTCCTGCGACGCAGCCCTGGATCGCTACCTTGATTTCAAGTAAAATTTTGATTCAGTGAAAGTCACAATCGTCACATTTTCTGTGACAGCCGTCTGGGATATTCGTTTCTACTGTGGTTCTAAGGTAGACCAAAATAGTCCCAGCGCTAAATGATGTCACTAGATAAAGATTTGAAAATTTCGTACCCCTTTATTTTTTTAATGAAGGAAGAATTAGGCACAATATGCAGCCTTTGCGTACATACTGAATAAATTGTACCCACGTAGTTATGCTGATCTTCACATACCTTTCTGTTTAGAAAAGTCATATTCCAAAGAAATCAAATATGTACTATCCTAAAAAAATTGTTTTTCATGGTTTTGTCCCATTCTGAATAAAGCCATCGAACTGATCCTTCGTGAAACCGGACATGAGGTTTCTGGTTCACGACAGCGAGAAAGCGAGCTTGAAAGTTGGTCACGACAAAGAAATTCATCCGCGAAGTCCAAAATGACATCTGTGATGACTGTCAAGATCGAAAACATCGTATTCAGGCAAGTATTTTTGAAAGGTACTTTACTCCAGAAACCATTTTTTTTTTCAAAATGAATAGTCATTCGTCATTCATCATTCATTCATTTTGAACGGCAAACTTTACATAGAATTGGCCTCAAACTATGTAGGTTAGCGAAGCATGGGAATCTGTGGTCTAAATTCTGCAAGAACTCTGCTTACCTTTCCACTCTTGATATTTTCGGCACACCGAGATCCATACTGTGGCATCCCCAAGGCCACCTCGAGCCAAGCCAGAACAGTTGGAGCTCTCCACTTTTCCATTGGTATAGAAGACGCTTCGCGGAGTAGCCTGAGCTTCTCAGCATACCCTTCTTCGCTTAATGGAGACCAACTTCGATGCGACTCAAAAGTATATTCACCTGAAACGTTCCGAATATGAAATGGGGCAAGTTTATTGTATGCAAAAACATTACTGTTCTCCTGCAATGAATTAGTCTTGTTTCTATGCCTCGATCTGGCGAACACTCTTGAAATACTACCCCACGTGCCTCCACGACCTCCGCCTAGCCTGCTGTGGCTAGAGTGCTTCAAACGTCTCCCTACGCTAATTGGTTCTGGGTCTAGAGGTGAACTCAGTTGCTCCACCGATCTGAAAAATTCATTATTCAACTAGTTTCAAGTACAGGGTTCGGCACAAGGATTGAACAGTTTTGAAAAGGCTGCTGTGGAAACAGTGTTGATCTGATATACGTCAAATAGTGAGTGTACTAAGTGCTGAAATTTTTGTGTACAATGGCAAACTGGCCGGTCACTCAACGGATCTTTGCTGTTTTATCATGACCCAATCCATCGTGCAAATGCAGAGACGTTTTTGTTAGGAATTTAATTTACCAGTGCGCGTTGAAGTCCCACCAAGAAATGCCATTTTATAAGGTAGAGGTCCGTCATTATTTGACGTGATCAGATCAACAGTATTTCCATATGGCATCCTTTTCAAAAGCGTTCAATTCTGTTGCCGGAACCTGTACATATCTATAAATAATCAAGAATGATGAAAGTACCAAACAATAATAATAATATAAAGTACCTAGTAGTGAATTGATCTACATAGAAGAAAGACTTACCGAGAAAGAACACCGGCATTAACAGATCTGGAGAAGCTGTTAGCGTTAAGAGGCGATAAAGTGGGACTGCAGTCTTTAGTTGATACTGCTGCAAAAGAATGTTAGACATGCGAATCAAACTACTTGATTAGTATTGAATTAGTTCTACTGTAAACAGCTGTACTGTAAACCGTTCAAAACCCATTGTTGCAATACTTCTCCAAATAATAATTGTGATGACAACTCACACTGATAAATGTGCGATGGTGCAATCGATGATACAATCGATGTAGAATCTCCGTCTCCGTTGCTTCCTTCGATATTGATGGCTGGAGTGCCATCGATGGTCGAATCTGACAGGTTCCCGGCCACCGAGTTAGCGCCACTTTCTCTGTCAGAAGTCACTCTTACACCTGAATCTGCGCTGCAACTGCCTCTGTCGCCCGGCAAAAAGCCTATGCCGTGGTGGCCGGACAGCAGTCCTCCAGAGCCTGGGGTTAGCGCACCTCCGTTAATACTGTGTCTAGGTAAAGAGGCTAGTGATTCTTGATCGGAAAGACATCCGCTTGAGGCCAATTGTCTACGGGCATCTTGAAGTTGCTCTTGAGCTTGCTGGAGTTGCAGTTCTTTGGCGTTCAGTTGCGCGGCCAATGATAAGCTGCGTTCGGCTTCGTCGCGGGCATGGCGGAGGAGACTCCAACGCTCCCGTTCACGCTCTTCGCGTTCAGTGGAGAGTTGCTGTAGAGATGTTTCGTTATCTCTAACCCGCTGAAACGAATTAGATAGGTAGATGGGGTAACATAACAGGACATATAGTCCTAGCGGTACACGTAAAAATGGCTCTAATTGTGACAAAAGTGTGAAATTTGGTGTGTGGACTCCTTAAAGCATTTAAAAGGTTTTTAGAAGGGGAGCCAAGAAAAATTTTGATTTTGATTTTTTAATTTTTTGTGACGTCATTTTTTTTATTTTTTTTTCATTTTTGCAACCATTCAAGATTTTTTACTTTTGCTTTTGTATTATGGTGAGTAACTGCTTAATCCAAAAAACGGAAGAGAAAATTTGCGAAAAAAATTAACTGAACTGAAATGATGGCGTTTTTCGTAAAAATCAATTTTTTCCATTTTTTTCAAAAAATACTGTGAATATGTGGAAAATTGAAAAAGGCAATTATCCATCAAAACAAGCTCTATCAGAAGTTATGGAAGTGTTTCTCAAAATTCCACGCCGTTTTTGAGATATTTGGAAATATGTTATTTCTTGCGACTGTTTCTTCGTATTAGCTCCTATTTCATCAAACATATAACAGGGTTCTTTTTTCTTGAAAATATACTTCAGAATGATCAGACCAAAGATTTCTCAGAAGTTCATTGTGAATTGTAATTTTTCCAGTGGCGTAGATCATAAAAATTCAAATCGTTTCTACCCTCTCACCATACTTTCTACACCACTCGATTATTTGAAAAATACATGACATTTTGGCAATATGATGATCATCTAAGATCACTTAGCATGACATTTCATTCAAAAAGCACACAATTTTTCCGCTGATCAGATCGACTGCGAAACAATGCATCTTGTATCATCTCCTCGATCATCTCCATCATGACTGTTTTAGATAAATTATAGTTGATTGTCCCCCCCTCAGAGTTTTTGAATAGGATGTCATAACAGGTGGCTTTTGATGATCATCTTGTCAAATAAAATATCAATATTTACAAACAAATAGGTAGGTATGTTCCTATGTTCCAAACCGCAATAATTACAAAATAGATGCGATGACATGTATGCCTTCGACGCCAGTGATAGCCACTCAACCAACTTTACTGTTGATAAAGTGCAGAATTTTCAGTTTGGGGGAACAATAAACTATTATGTATCTAAAACAGTCATGATGGAGATGATCGAGGAGGTGATACAAAATGTAATGTCCGTTTTTATTACTATATTATCTTTGTAAAATTCACCTATTGATAAATGTTACTTAATATACTTGAAAAAAAGTAATATTTAGCAGTCGATCTGATCAGTGGAGAAATTGTGTGCTCAAGATCGTCGATTTCATCTTGTTTTCAAAAGAAGTGTCATACTAGGTGAACTTAGATGATCATGATGCCAAAATGTCATATATTTTCTAAATAATCGAGTGGTGTAGAAAGTACGGTGGGAGGGTAGAAATGGTTCAAATTTCCACGATCTACGCCACTGGAAAAATTACAATTTACAATAAACTACTAAGAAATCTCCGGTCTGATCATTCCTAAGTATATTTCTAAGAAAAAAGAACCCTGTGATGTGTTTGATGTAATAGGAGCTAATACGAAGGAACAATTGCAAGAAATAACATTTTTCCAAATATCTTGAGAACGGCTTGGAATTTGGAGACACACTTCAAGAACTTCTGATAGGGCTTTTTTTGAGGAATAGTTGCATTTTTCTATTTTTCACATATTCACATTCCACACAAAATTGAAAAGTTTGATTTTTACAAAAAACGTCATCATTTCAGTTCAATTAACTTTTTTCACAAATTTTCTCTTCCGTTTCTTGGAATAAGCAATTACTCACCATAGTGCAAAGACAAAAGTCAAAAATCTCAGATAGTTTCAAAAAGAAAAAAAAAAGAAAAAAAAATGACGTCACAAAAAATTGAAAAATCAAAATCAAAATTTTTCTTGGCTCCCCTTCCAAAAACCTTTTAAATGCTTTTAGGAGTCCACACACCAAATTTCACATTTTTGTCACAATTGGAGCCATTTTTATGAAATTTTACTTATACCGCTAGGACTATAATTCAGTGATGTAAAATACCCGGGTTTTTATACATTGTTTTGCAGCCGATCTGATCAGCGGAAAAATTGTGTGCTTTTTAAATGAAGTGTCATGCTAAGTGATCTTGGATGATCATCATAATGCCAAAATGTCATGTATTTTCCAAATAATCGAGTGGTGTAGAATGTATGGTGAGAGGGTAGAAACGATTTGAATTTTTATGATCTACGCCACTGGAAAAATTACAATTTACAATGAACTCTTGAAAAATCTTCGGTCTGATCATTCTGAAGTATATTTTCAAGAAAAAAGAACCCTGTTATATGTTTGATGAAATAGGAGCTAATACGAAGAAACAGTCGCAAGAAATAACATATTTCCAAATATCTCGAAAACGGCTTGGAATTTTGAGAAACACTTCCATAACTTCTGAAAGGGCTTGTTTTGAGGGATAATTTCCTTTCAATTTTTCACATATTCACAGTATTTTTTGAAAAAAATGGAAAAAATTGATTTTTACAAAAAACGCTATCATTTCAGTTCAGTTGATTTTTTTCGCAAATTTTCTCTTCCGTTTCTTGGATTAAGCAGTTACTCGCCATAATACAAAAGCAAAAGTAAAAAATCTTGAATAGTTGCAAAAAATTTAAAAAAAATAAAAAAAATGACGTCACAAAAAATTAAAAAATCAAAATAAAAATTTTTCTTGGCTCCCCTTCTAAAAACCTTTTAAATGCTTCAAGGAGTCCACACACCAAATTTCACACTTTTGTCACAATTAGAGCCATTTTTATGAAATTTTACTTATACCGCTAGGACTAATATTAGGAGTAGCAAGATGGATGTGATAGTGTAATATTGAATATTTAGTTGTTTCAAGATAGGTGAACGGATAAGCTGGCTTGAGAAAGTACAGGCCATTTGACGTTATACGCACAAATAATACATAATGTATATGGTATTAGATTAAGTATGAACAGATGATAGTCGAGATGGTATTGTAATGCTATCTTCTGCAGCTTGTAGTGATGATGTAGTGGAATGAACGAATAAAAACGAGTTTTTTCTTACTTGCTCATAATTTCGGATGAAGTCACGTAGTTCTTTTTCTTTATCCTCCAGAGTGGCATACAACTGTTTCATCTGGTTCAGAAGATCAAACTTTTCCGCTTTCAACCGCCTTTTGTCTGATTTGAGTGCTAAAATAAGACAGAGAAATAAGACTACTTTTTACTATATCCGACAAAGAGAAGATATGCATATGGAAGAGATGGAAGGGACACAAATTGTTTTTGACAACAATCAAAACTCACTGATCAGAGCTTCTTTCGCCATTTGCAACTCTATTTCTATTGCACTGGCCCTATCTGATGGCTCATCAGGATTTTCAGTCGAAGCCTTCTCTGAAAGAATGGACGATGCCCCGGCCACCACCAAGCGCCTCAGCCTCGTAATTTCTGCATGTAACCTTTCGTTTTCCAGCCGTAATCTACGAATCGCCGAGCCCGAATTCGCCCGCACACAACCAGACGGAGAAGGCGCTAAAGTGGTCGCCCCGGCTTGCCCAGGTTCAAGATTTTTCGGTGACCGTGGCGAAGAGGAATCTGGAACTGACCCTCGAGAAAACCGTCCCCTTATATTTCACCTCTGCTTACCATTTTCGCGTTGAGTGCTGCATCCCGCTTTCGGAGAGTCTTGCTTCTCGCTGCTTTGAGTATCCGGCGAAGACCTGCTGTCTCTGGCTGAAGCGGCAGCATTGTCTTCGAAAGCGTCGTCTTTGGCATCGTCGTGCGGTGAGTCGATGGTTATGTTCAAGCTTTCGCACTTCACAGGGTTCGATTTGGTCTTTTTCACGTCTTTTTTGCCCCTGGCATCTTCGCTGGAGTCCAATGAGCTTGTGTTGCACAGGGATTTGCTCCGTCGCGACTCGATGGAGCTCGGTCTGGAAGATATGAACGTGCTCCGTTTGGAGTCCGAGGCCGAGTCTGCATCCGCTAGGGCCAAAGCTATGGATGCCGGTTCTTCGGCGTTAAGCAAGGGTTTCGGGATGAAGCTGGGCACGTCGGGCACTTGACCCAGATGCGTGGAATTGGAGATTTGGATGTCGTCTGCGAAGCAAGCGGGGTCGGGGATGGGTGCCGGTATGGAATTAGGATAGTCGGTGTCTATCCGAGCTGCTAAATTGGCAGAATGTTCTTCTACCATCCTGCGGAGTTTTGCCTGGAAGTCGCAAATGATAAAAAGTGCGAATTTTGAATGTTGAATGTTGAGGCTTACCTGAGCATCGGTTATAAGCCGGCGCATCAGAACCGCCATAGTGGCGTGACAGCGAGCGCTGTAGTTGCTGACCCCATGTTTCGCAATTTACATCTACCAGCCTGCAATAAAAACGTATTATAGTCTATAGTCGTATATTATCCTCACTGCATGTATTATAAATGTTATAATTGAGCAGTTAGTGTGAATATATAGTCTATAGTAGCCCATAGTCCAGTAAAATGAGGCGATTCTTATGCTAAAGTTGAAACTAATCAGGGACTCGATGGAAACTTTCGATATGTCATTAAAAAAAGTGGCCGGTTCTGGAATTTTTCTTCCAACCAAGCCCTTCTATTCAACAAAGACAAGCCAAAAAATGAATTTGAATGAATTCAATCGAACAATGATTTCGGTTTCACCAAACTTTTATCAACGCGATAATTTTATCACTCTCATAGTAACTAAGCAATTGGCCATCCTGTTGGCTGCTGCATAGCAACTATCAGCGTGATAGATTCAATCTGTTCTTAAAATTTTGGTGTAACTCGAGGTGAGTCGATTATGTCCGGTCGAAAATGGAAACCCACCCACAAATTTTACTTTTAATTTTATTGTCGAAACGGTTTAGGTGTGCCATCTAAATTGGAGGGTGATTCTTGAAGCATTTTTTCTTAGCTTTTCGAATCCGATAGCAGTTTAAAAAAAAGGTTAGAAAATGTACTTTTTGATCAAATAACAAAGAGGCACATTTGTTCTAGCCCCGCCCTGAATTTTTATTTACCTGGTATGGCTTCTGAATAAGTTCCAACAGAGAAATATTACTAATAAATTTTGAAAAAATATCTCTAGCCGTTTCAAAAATATCGCTTATCAAAGTTTCATACGAAACACATTAAACACCTGTCTGGATTTCGTAACCAATGGAGAAAACAAAATTTCTTCTGTGGATCCTGACTCGCCTCGAAGTCCTCTATCTCCCATTAGCTCATGTAAGGTCACTCATGAATCACCCTGTATGTTCCATCGTTTCTGCTTCATTTCTACACATTCTACATCTTCTTCATCTTTTTCTTCTGAGTCCAGATATGTAATGTTCACTTTTACACTTCCCACCCCAGATTTTTCCCCGCCAAATTTTTTTCAAGAGAAACGCCGGAGCAGGTCGATCTTTATTTTACCATTGAAAGAAGGATGGAAGAATTTTTTCAATTTATTGAGATGATTTAATGAGAATTTGGCAATACGTGTCCTAGATGTCCCCTCAAAAGAAAAATCGACCTGTTCCGGTATTTTTCTTGAAAAAAATTTGCCGGGGAGAAATCTGGGGTGGGAAGTGTGGAAATGAGCACCCTGTATATGATCTTATTCAAATATTAAATTATATATCTGGACTCAGAAGAAAAAGCCGCATCATTTCCAATATTTATATACAATAAGGTGTCAAAAAAATTGGGAAGTTTTTTGAAACTTCTACTATAAGATATTCTATAAGATATAAAAAAATTGGTGTCCAAATTTGAATTCTACGGGAAAAATTCTAACAGGGGGAATCTCGGTGGATCACCCTGTACAATAAATCAAGGTCAATTTTTTTCTTTTGTGAATTTTAACAACTTTTGATAAATAACAACTACTTTGATCAATACACCCCCCCCCCCTTCCGGTGACTACAACTTCAGTCACGACAAAAGCCGACTCTCTGCCGTGTCGACTACATTCATGTCTATTACGGCTAGCTCTTGCGCTGACTTCTTGGTTACTTCGTTCGCACTCTTGACACCCACACTTCAAATCTGTCCGTCTGGGCCCGGATCACAGAAATACACTTTCGACGATTTTACCTCGAAGCCAATGATTTCGTTTAGCTTGATAATCAAAACTAGTTGGTCAACTTCGAGCAGTGGGCCTCGAGCCACTTCATACGACGGTTTAGCCATGGCAAATCGTTTCTAATCCAGCGTTTCCTCAAGGTGACCACTCGTGCTCAAGGTGGACTGTGCGTCACTGTTTCCGTGACTCCCAATCTTCGCCCGTGAATTTTCCTGGTGATTCTGATGCATTGTTTCCACCGATTAGGAGTGGTTTGGTGTTGAAAGTTTCAAATCTGGATCTACTGGCCAATCAAGTAGCGAACGTCGAACGAGCACTGATGAGTGTGATCCATATAGACAGTGTGAGCCCCTTACTTCTACCAAGTACAGTTGGGAGCGAAATGATTCATACGGCTCTGCTGGAAAGTCGGCTGGATTTCAGAAATGTTATCTGCTTGGATTGTTCTTGAATGCCAGTTTTGATTAGTGATTGGTCGTAATTAATACTGGCATTCAAAAAAGATCCAAGCAGCTAACATTTCTGAAATCCAGTCGACTTCCTATCGGTGCCGTATGAATCATTTCGCTCCCAACTGTACGTGCAAAGTGCTTCTTTCTTCAGGACTTTTCGCTTATGACTGAAGTTAGGATTTTTTTTACCGTCCGAATCATATGCTCTCAGCAGCCAGCAGCAGCTGGAGGTGGAATGAATATTCACTCAATTCCTAGCCTGTCACACTTGCCGCCATCATCTCCTGATCCAAATTCTTGACTGCGTCTTTAAGTTCTTAGAAAGCTCCTTTGAAGTTCGTGGCGTTATCGTTCACCATTGTTTGTGGAAGTCGTGTAAACCAGTGGCGCGGGTCGAGAATGATTGGATGTTTCATCGAATCAAAGAAGTTCGGAGCTGCTTGTTTGCAATCTTCCTTTAATTTGTAAGATGCCATTGTTGTCCAGGTATGGTTGTAGTTTATACCTACAAGCTGCTTGAAATTCCGACAGCTTTGCCACTTCCTAAAGGAATTATCTGTTCCTGATAAGACTGTCATTGTATTTTTCTGAAGATGCAATTTTGGAGGCATCATCAGCACCATTCAGTTTCGTTGGGATGTACCGCCTTTTATTGACGTTTTTAGCGCACTTTCCCAGTGGGAAAAAGGCGCTTTAAAAGAAAAAAAAGATATCGATGTGGTGTAAACGCTGATCAATAGTAGGTGCATATGTCCAGGATGTCAAGTTGACTTTTGGATTTTTGGTACTTGGCCGCCATCTTTGATACGCCATTTTGAATGATAGAACTAGGAGAATTATGCCTCGCAATGAAGAGATATCGATGTGGTGCAAACGACAATCGAATGCGTACGTGTCCACCATCAAAGTTGACCAATGATTTTTGTCACTTGGCCGCCATCTTTGAGTGAAATTCGCAGGCGATGTGAACTTCATCAGAATACATCTGATTTTGAACAAATGATGCTCTGCCGCCATCTTGGTCACCATATTGAAATCTTTTATTGGTGGAACGATTTTCATGAAACTTAAAACTTACCCTTATCCAGTATACGATCATTCTGACTTTCAAGCCAAATTTCATGGTTCTGCCGCTGTTTTGACCGCCATATTGAAATTTCTATTTCCATCCTAATTAACATCTTGCGTTCACAAATCGTTCAAAAATGAAGTGCGCTAGTGAGCCTCATGCCCATGAGGCATATTCGCTTGTTTCAATAATTTCTCCGATCTTGAATGCTAGAAATGGTTTGAATTGTCTCGGTTCGAATATAACTCAAGACAATTTTTGAATCACTCCAGTGTAGTAGATGTAGTTAACATAAAGGCGAAGGCGCTGTTCCTTTCGAATCATTTCGGCCAGTCTAGTGTCCATCACTGTTGCCATTAGTTCTAATCTAGTCGACTTTGTAGATGATAAACGCGCTTTGGCTTTCCACTAGGGTGTTTCAAGGCTCCCTCCCCCCTCCCCATCCCTGAGAAAAATCTGCGAGACGCCTGTTCTCAATCGAAAGAGCACATATTTTTATGTCATCCTACCAATTTTCCTGCAGTTGTCCACATGATTTTTGGTTACCCTCCAGACTAGTAGGTATCGAAGTATCGTTTTTGTTGAAAGAGATTCAAAGATTTCTTTAAATAAAGGGTGATTCACAACTTGTGAAGTTCCTATCAGGATAGATTCCTTGATTCATTCTAATACAAGAATATATTTTCCATCTTAACGTTTTTTCTCGCGATAATGGAGAAGACATTTAACGTTCGCATCGAGCTTGATACCGTGCGAGTGAGCATTATCACGAAACGGAGGCAAGGTCGGCATTGATGTGTTCTACAATTAAGTGTTGTCTGCATACATTTGGAACAGGGAGCGATCAACGTGTTGACTCATGTCTGTTGTGTTCAGAGAAAACGAATTGGGCCCAAGATTGACCCCTGAGGAACGCCAGAAATCACAACAGAAGCAAGAGAGAATCTGCCAATTCTGCCATCAACACAGATAATGTGATACCCATCGAAAAGAAAAGCTGTGAAAAAATTCAACTCCCCTTTACCGAAGCCGAGTACTAGGTCCTCAAAGTTCCAAATTAGTCTCGAAATTATGGTATTTCTATTTATTTTCTATTTATTGACAGAAACATGGCTTACCAAAGAAATCAAAGAACTAATAGCAGAAGAGATAAATTGCAGTTCTGTAGCGTACATACAAGGACTCGATGCAACAGCAGCTTCGGATTACTCAATTTAGAAGGCCGCAAAGAAATTGAAGAATGGTTGATAGGAAGACCTGACTTCAGTACCGAAAACGAACTCATAAATAACAAAAGCGTTTTAAAGCCCATGTGGACATATGGAATAGAACTATCGGGAGACACTGCCAATACTAACATCGACATAATCCTGCGATATCAGTCAAAAATGCTGAAAATGATCCTAAACGTATCATGGCACATGACAACAGAGCCAAGCACCGAGACGCAGAATTACCGTTAGTCAAGAGATGAGATCAAAGTCAGCGTATCACGATACAAGGACAGACTGGATGATCACCCCAACATCTTGGCAAGATGCCTTGTAAAGCGCCAAACAACACGAAGACTGAAACGAAGAATCATCACCGACCTGACAACTACGATAACATCGATTTGGAAAACATGAACAAATACAAATTATAATTCAAAATAACAATTTATATGGAAGGAGATAGGCCCATCCACTGGGTTGTAACTCAGCACGGTCTCTCACGTCTTTTTATGCGGATTACCCGAGGTATTACCTGATGTCCCTTTTTACAGATTGTAATAATATGTGGAAGTCAATAAAAAAAAATGGATACCTATAGTATCTGTCGAAATCTCAAAACTTCTTTCTGCACGATTACAATACTTTCCCTTCCATGTTGGTGGGCGGCTGGGAACGAGGCCGGGAAAGTAAAATCAATCCCAGGTCCGGACCTTCCTCCAGAAGGAACAACTACCTACAGGACGTAGGTATTATCAATACTAGGGTTTTCGGTTATGAGGATAATACAAATTGTACTTTCCCGGCCCCCCACGAACTCGGAGGGAAAGTATTGTAATCGTGCAGAAAAAAAGTTTTGGGATTACGCCGGATATATCCATTTTGAGGTTTTTCAAGACGATTCAGACAATTTCCAGAATGATGTCTGTCCGTGAGTCTGTATGTCTGTAATCTTCCACGATAACTGCCGAAACGTTGATCCGATCGACTTGAAACTTGGTATGCAGACGGGGTTTCACCCTGGAATGACCGGATTAGTTTTTGGCTGTCATCTGTCGAACAGAAATGTCACTATCAGAAAATGACAGAAGCTACATCTCACGGAACTTGACTTGCAATATGTCATTCGAAAGCCCTTGAAAAACTGTATTCAGAACAGTTGAAAATATTTCCCTATCTGTTATCTGTCAAATTATAAAAAATGCCGAAGTCTGGAGCTTTGTCATTTAATTATTCAAAATCTATACGACAGATTTGAACCAAACTTGACAGGAAGCAACACTACCAAAGAATCAAACTAATGCTGAAGTTGGAGTTTCCCATCATTCACCAGCCGAGCGCTATGAATTTTCAAAGTTTGGCCTGGTTGAATTCAGCCGGGCTTGCCTGTTGCTCGAGTTTTGGCCTATTCAATTTTCTTAGCAACCAGACCGGTACGTTTCTGTTACATTGACGTATCCATCGTGATCCCTGGTATCTATGTCAAAGTGACAAAATAATTATGGATGCAGGCAGATCTCGGTGTGTTTTCTTTTATCGTTTAAGACAACAGTGTGCTCCGATCCTTTGTGTCTTCAAGTATCGTTTTGAGGGGCTACGTGAACCCCCTTGTGTGTTCTGTAGCTTTAGCAACTCCAGTATGCCCATCCCGTTTTGGCGTATACCTACGTTCAATCTCGAATGTGTCCAGTTCCCTTGTATGATTCGGTACCAGGGCCCCATGTTCTCTTACTACCGTTCAAAGCCCTGATGGGGCCCCCACTTGTGACAATCAGATTTTGCCGTTCCAGGCCAAGCGACGCCGTTATGTCTTCTTGGGTTGGTTGAAGCTCTATGGTGTCTACGGGTGTCTCATGGAGTCCCACTTAGCTCCTCTCTCGTCTTTTCAGTCTTCAGAACTATTGTGCCGTCAGGTGTGTCCCGGACCTGCCCTTTTTAAGGACTCGAAGCCTCATTCCACATGTCGTTTGGGGCCCTGAAGTTCAAATAATAAGATCTCCCGCCAGGTATTCTATACCCGTGAACCGATTTTCATCAAATATTTTTTTAACAATCGGTAATTGGTTCTTGGATATTCTCCAACCATTTTTCGTCCAATATTCTGGATTATTTTGGTTGAAAAAAAACCTTCTCTCTATGGAACTAAATGTTCTGATGGATGAGGTTCTACAGGGCCTTGAACCTTGAACCGCAGTGCTTTATTGTGATGTGTGTATCCGAGTTAGTTTTCCTGGATGGTCGCTGGACTTGATCGATTTTTTCTTCAGTTTCACAATCATTTGATATGTAATCGTGCAGATTGAACTGTTCTGCCAACAACTGTCCAACAATGATTGCAGAATGCCGTCGCTCGGCTTGTCTACCCAAGCTCTAAATTGAAGATATAGGGTTGAAATTTGACACAAAGATGCGATGCAGTAAAAGTCCTT
Source organism: Anaspis maculata (assembly GCA_949128115.1). Taxonomy (NCBI): domain Eukaryota; kingdom Metazoa; phylum Arthropoda; class Insecta; order Coleoptera; family Scraptiidae; genus Anaspis; species Anaspis maculata. The sequence goes on from OX421963.1 coordinate 46,503,338, forward strand.
ATCAAGTTTGTGTAATTTTATCATCATATCTAAAGTAGAAACAAAAATTTTAATACGAGACTAGCATTGCATTCTTGAGATATCATACAACAGTGAACTACCTAGTTCTGCCTTTGGATTAAGTATTTCATCACCTTGGACCTAACCTGTCATTTGTTCTGCCCGCTTAACAATGGATGCAGGATGCTTGCTAAACGCTCAACTCAATAGAATTTTTTCATCAATTTTCAAATCGATTCCTCTCCCTCCCGAAGGGACACTTCGATCAAAATCATTACTGACGTCCCTGGATACCGCCGGGAAAGTTTTGTGTCGCCCCACAACAGATTTTTACTCCTGAAATCAAGTTCTACCCCCCCCCCCCTTCCGAAGGGACGCTTAGATCAAAATCAAAACTTATGTCTCTGGATACCGCCGGGGAAGTAAATAATCATTCCACACACCTACATAGTCAATATGAGGGCATTTGAGACCCTCTTGAAGTTTTGAATGAATGAAAGAAATCTGGGAAGAAATCAACTAGGTATGTACCTACCTACGTACGTACTACCTACAGGAAACAGTTTGTTATGAGAATCAAAGTCCATTTCGTGATGGATTGTGGAGGAATTTCTTTGGTTGGGTATGCCAGTTGGTCGACAATAGAAATCCCAATTACACAAAAACTAATGAAGGATAGAAATGATCATCTGGAGATATTATGCCTATATGTATTATGAGATTTCTCGTTGTCAGCAATGTATAAGTATTGGTATTTACAGGTACAAATATTGATACAGCCAGAAAAAGTTCAAGCAGGTAATCTAAAAGTCTAAAGTAAGAGTATAACAGTGCGCTATCTTCATTTGCTGGACCCCGGGACCAGAACAAAAACCGAGAAGAAAGCATTTCCACTGAAGGTATAAATTGTCATTCAAATCTCTATTAGGGACAGATCGGTTAGGTAAGTAGGTACTCCAGGCTTTGTTTGTAGCTGTGAGTTTTCATGAAATTGAAAAAAAAATTATTGTGATGCATGGCTTAGTGAGCAAAAACCTGCACAAAGAAAGCTACGGCACTCTTGAATTGCGTTCCAGATTATACGTCCCCTCGAATGAAATTTTTACGAATAATAGATGCAAATGAAGGAAGAGAGCAGGAGGAGATCTTGATGAAGAGTGACATATTTTTCACGTTTCTTTTTCATTCCATCGACATAACCGAATTTCCAGCGAGACTGCCAGAGAGCCATTTCCTCTAAACATTTAAACATTCCAAATGGCTGCTGCTTTGACCTGACCCTTTGATAAACATTGACAGGTAGGTTCAGGGTGCATCATTACCATTTACCATGGCAGGTTTGCTTAGCTAGAGAAGGTATGCCTTGATCCGTGAACACTCGCAGAATTGGCACTAATGTAATGGAAATTTGATGTTTTCCAATTTGGAGGGCATACCTATTTGGTGAATTTCATAAGCAAAACTTACCTTGTTCGTATTGCCAATATTTAGGTCAGCATTGCTAGAGCAGGATGAGACACACCCTCACTTATTGACTCCTTATTAAATGATCACATAAACTATAGGAACTGAATTTTTATTGTTATAGCTTTAGATTGCATCACTTGTTGGGCGATGATATCCGAAAATATTTTTATTTTGAAAATTATCAGTTCTTTTGATTTATTTCACTTTACTTTACAAAATTTTGGATTTTAGCACTGGGGACTGGCACACGGAAGGTGTTTTTGGGCCTTGGCCGGCCCTAATACGTGCCAGACAGTTTTGGGGGGTGGAACTCAAGACTGGCTCGATTAGCGATCACTATATTTCGTTCACTGCGGATGCTGCGTTTGCATGCCGGAAACGCCTAATTGGCCATCACTCGCAGGTATTTTAATAGCAACTTGGCTGATTCCATAATTGGAAATGTTCCTGCCATTTACGTGATGTTAGAACCCGGGCTTGCAGAACGAACTAAATTCCATTCATTGACTGTACGAACACGCAAGCGCCTTGAATTTCTTTATACCTTTGATATGCAATGCACTCACTGCTGAAATAAGGATAGACACTGGACAATATTTAGGGTGGTTGAATGGGGTAGGTCCACGCGAAAGAAGGGGACACCCCTATAGGCACCCTCATGCGTGGAACAGAGACACGCACGAAAAAACTCCCCCAGTAGACAATAACAAACTGAGAACTGGGGTGGTTGTAGCGTAGGCACATACTTGTAAGCATAGGTAGGTATATATATATTGTAACTTTATATTGAGTCGTCCGCTAAGGAAAGGGGAGGATTTGATACCTGAGAAATTCGTAGCACTTTACGCCTTAATAAAAGAGGCCATTGCTCTTCGTCCCATTTAGAAATCTTTTGAAACGGCCATACTTCACTGAAACTATTCACTAGGAGATATCAACATTAGGCACAGATTATGGATTAACCATCAAGAGGAAGCTGATGGATGGTGTTGTCCTGTGAAATTTCCATGTACCTACCTACGATGTTTCATTAATCAGGATTAGGATTGTTAGACGAACGAAAGCTGTTTACTGTTTTTGCATTAATGATCCATAAGAGTTCCTTGAGAGTACCTATTCTTTAGTTTTTATATGTTTTGATTTGTTCCAAACATTCAGGAGACCAATAAACGCCGCGACGTCTAGCGTCGTTTACAAAAACTTTTCTCATTCATCCAGGCAGGGATCTGTGTGGAACTTCGGTGTGGATCAACGACATCAAACAAACCTACCTTACTAGCTGGTGTCGAATTTTATCTTCAAATACCCAAATATACGCTACGGAAAAATCACGATGATTCAGTAATTTAATTTACACTAATTGACCATATTAATTATTCAGAGCGCAGTCGCAGATCGGGGAGAGAGACAACCACATGTGCTGGGTTGAAACTCCCATAAGAATATGCATGTTGAATGACTTTGTAAAATGATCAATTCAAGGTGCAAATTGACAATTTCAACGAATGTATAACATAGCAAGTGTGTAAAAAGAAATACCTGATCTACTTTTCACCATAATGAAATGGAAAATCTTGCTGTGAAGTTTATGCGAAGCAATTTAGAATGGGGTTATTGAATCCAAAACAATTTCAAATTACCCGCCATATTTTATTGCACAACTTCCGCTAACGAGAATTTTGACAGCGCTTGAAAGCGAACCGAGCGTCAGCCGTCACTTTAAAGTATGGTTAAAAAGGTTAAAACGTCCCAAGAATCAAGAGAACACCTTGAAATCGTAAATTCTGACAGCGACAGCAAAGTTCCGTTTTCTATGCATGCTGTGGCGCGCGAGATCTTCTACTGCAGTGCGCATGGTCACAGGCACATACCTAACTTACAAATGACTAGTGGAAGGGGAAAGTGAGAATAATTAATATGGTCTATTGTTACATTCAAAGCCCTTGAAAACTTCTAATCGGCCGCGTAACGTCTAATCGCCCAACAACAGTAATAGTCGGGACAAATACACACTGTCAATAGCAATAATAACCAAGTAATGAACTTCCTTAAACAACGTTTGACTTATTACCTTTCGTCCAATTATTGAAAAAATTAGAGGTATGGTATTGTTACGGATTTCGCGTCGAGGTTCGTTTATAATTGAGACAATCGTTTGAAACACACACTGTTATTTACTACGTATTACTATACCGGGTGAGCCATAAAAAACCGTGCTCTAAATTTTCCCTTCTAAAATTTTTATTTCGCCACCGATTTTATCGAACTTTTCAGAATTGGCTAGCCAATTGAATAGGCTATCATTTCCGTATTTCAAAATGGCCGACATCTCAAAATCCAAGATGGCAGAAACAATTGAAAATAGGCCTTCATTTATTCCCGTTGCTTTTATTGAAAGTTACCAGAAAGTCAAAACCAATAATGTATTATAGTCCGGGAGGCAGTGAACATTTTTGATATAGTAGGTTCACTTGTACCGTGATTCTAGTTGGCTCTGAGATTTTGTTTCTAAGTTTCCAAATCTGATATTTGAAAACTCCCTAGAGCTTGGCAGTTGGTTGCATTGATGTTTGAAAGTTTAAGCTTGACAACATCAACAACATTACCGTTTATGTCAAATAGACTGAAAATCACGAGTTTCACGGAAATTGTGGTGGAATTATGCCCATTACTGTGAAAACTGTGTTTGCGCCTCAGCTTCTGTCTTGAACAATAACGTCCAGTGCCCATTTTGAAGCCCTCGAGGGTGCCATCAAGAACTCGCTTCTGGGAGAAAATTGGCGGAGTATAGGTGCTGGCCATGGATCCCATAACGTTCAGCTTTGCGGAGAAGACGTGAATTTATTTTCGAAAACCACATAATATGGAAGCATTGTGAACTATTCCTAGTTTTCAAAAGAAGTACCCACACTCTGGAAGACTGGGAACTCTGAGAAGCTACCTACACTCTTCTAATTTTTGTGTGGATGGGATTCATCGGCGTGATTACTTGATTTCACTGCTCAGGACATCGTACTGGAACAAGAGATTTGCGGAACTTGTGAAAGGTGAACTACATCCACTCTATACTTGCAATTTGCAAAGTTAATTTCGGTAATTTCTTCATTTTTGACAGGAACAGCCGACACATCAACATAATCCTATCTTGACAAAAGCGCATCAACATAACCTATCTTTCGAAGCCAAACGCTCAGGCGCATACTAGGCAGTTAGACGTGAAGTCTACAATGCCAAACTGTGAAATTTGCCCAGCCTACTAGAATCACGGTACAAGTGAACCTACTATACTTATTTTCTCAGTCACCAAATATATATATAGGATTGTTCAGATAGTGATACTAACCATCTATTGCTAAGTCTGGCTAAAATTTTCCGATGGGTTGAAAAAGAAAATGCATTAAAAAATTCATAGGCATTTCACTTATTTTCACACCAATGAAAATGGTTTTACCAACAAGGCGTATGCTAAAGTTAATTAGAAAAGATAGTCTGGCTGATCTCTGGCGATGGAAAATATGTCTGGCTCGTCAAAAACTAACGTTAAAAAAAATAGTTTTTGACGGGCCAGATATATTTTTCATCACCAGAGATCAGCCAGACTATATTTTCTAGTTAACTTTAGCATACGCCTTGTTGGTAAAACCATTTTCATTAGTGTGAAAATAAGTGAAACGCCTATGAATTTTCTAATGCATTTTCTTTTTCAACCCATCGGAAAATTTTAGCCAGACTTAGCAATAGATGGTTAGTATCACTAACTGAACAATCCTATCTATATTTGGTGACTGAGAAAATAAGTACCAAAAATGTTCACTGCCTCCCGGACTATAATGAAGGAATAGACCTTTCATGTCAATTCAAGACCACAACCAGTGAAATCGGGTCATCGGCTGAGGAGCCATTGCAAGTTGAAGCCAAGCCTACTTACCGTTCTTTCATTGCCACATAATTGATCCAAATCTAGGTATCCATTCCGCCAATCCACCATTTGCTCATTTCTCGACCGATTTTCTCAAATTTTGTATCCAATGGCCAATTAGACAGGATATCTTTTTCATATAAGAAAATGACGTACATGCCAAAATTCAAGATGGCGGAAGCAATTGAAAATAGAATTTCTTTTGTCCTTATTGCTTTTTGATAAAAATTAGCAGAAAATCAAAACCAATAATTATTATAGAGAAATAGACCTTCCTTGACAATCCAAGACCGCAACCAGACAAATCGGGCCATCTGCTGAGAAGCTACGGCGAGTTGAAGCGAAGCCTACCTACCGGTTCCTTTATCCCCGCATAAATGACCCAAATTTAGGAATGCTGCCCGCCATATCCTTATTTTCCAACCGATTTTTTCAAATTTGGTATCAATGGTTAGTCAATTGGACAGGCTGCCATTTTCATATACCAAAATGGCCAACATGTCAAAATTCAAGATAGCGGAAACTATTGAAAATTGGCCTTATTCGTCTTTGTTGGAATAAAAAAACGAAAAGTGGGCTTCGCTATAACTGGCCGTAGCTCCTCATCAGATGAACCGATTTGATTGGTTCTGTCTTGAATTGTCGAGGAAGGTCTATTCTTTCATAATAATTGTTGGTTTTGACTTTTCGCTCATTTTTTCTAAAAAGCAATGAGGACAAAAGAAATTCTATTTTCAATTGCTTTCGCCATCTTGGATCTTGACAGGTCTGTCATTTGGTCATATGGAAAGGTAGCCTGTCCAATTGGCTAGCAATTGATACTAAATTTGAGAAAATAGGTTGAGAAATGAACATATGGCGGATTGGCGGGCAGGATATCTGAATTTTGGTCAATTATACGGAAATGAAAAAAACGGAAAGTAGGCTTCGCTTCAACTCGCAATAGCTCATCAGCAGATAATCCGATTTTATTGGTTGTGGTCTTGAATTGACAAGGAAGGTCTAATCCTTCAGAATACATTATTGGTTTTGACTTTCTGGTAACTTTCATCAAAAAGCAACGAGAACAAAAGAAGGTCTATTTTCAATTGTTTCTGCCATCTTGAGTTTTGGTATGTCGGCCATTTTGAAATACAGAAACAATAGCCTATTCAATTGGCTATCAATTGCTGAAAAGTTTGATAAAATCGGTGAAGGAATAAAAATTTTAGAAGGAAAAATTCAGAGCACGGTTTTTTCTGGCCCACCCGGTATATACATAATAAGTGTCAATTATTATTTGCGCTTGGGTGTATCGCCGAATTCTACTCGCTGTTGTCCGCTTGTTGTCGTTTTGGGTTTAAAACTGGTCTGTCGACCGGCCGATCCATCGGTGCCCTCCGACTGTTATTCTGCAAGTTTCCACCGGTTCTCTAGCAAATTTCACATTGACCACGGCATATGGCTTCGCGTCGACTCTCGAACAATCCAACACCTTTAGTGTACAGTTGGGAGAAAAATAATTCATACGGCACCGCTAGGAAGTCGGCCGGATTTCTGAAATGTTAGCTTCCTGGATTGTTCTTGAATGCCAGTTTGGATTAGAGATTGGTCGGGATCAAAACTGGCATTCAAGAACGATTCAAGCAGCTAACATTTCTTAAATACAGCCGACTTCCTAGCGGAGCCGTATGAATAATTTTGCTCCTAACTGTACATTGCGAGCGTGTTCTAGAGCGGCGCCTCCGCCAAATTGGGTAGATGTATCTTACCCGCCTGTTGATATCTCCATGTGAATCAAATGATCCAAACCATCGCGTATGTTCTCAAATGCACTTCAGCTTCGCAAATTGTAACACTGTGTTCGAACGGTCTAGAAGAACTGCGTGTGCTCTCGAATGCACGAGAGAAACGCCACTCATAAAATTGCCTTCTCCTCAAGCCTGTTCGTCCAGAATAGGTTCATCGTTACTCCCCGAGTAACGTGCGAGACGATCAAGGTCTCAACTTTCATCTCGACTTTCATCTTAGCTCTCGGAGCTCGCTGGGTTCTATACAAGACGCTAATAATCCTCTTGACTACCGTGTACGATGATCGATGAATGCAACTTCGGAGACCTTTCTTTCTTGCGTTGAGGGTTGTACAGCCAGACCAGGTCACCCGCTTGAAACTTCGTGGACTTGGCCTCTTCGTCTTAACACTCGTAACGGGTCTTTATTCGATCGGTGGCGATTCGAATCTGTTTCCGAATCAACTCGTGGATGTCACACATTATTTTCCTAAGATCATCGATGTATATAATCGGGGAATGTCATTCTCGATTCATTTTCCATCATTCTCCAGCGTGACAAACTCTAAATCACAGGGGAAAGCGAATCACTCGGCCAAAAAGAACACGTGGTGTCGTGAATGCCAGTGCAATACGCCAATTACGCCATTAGGAGGAATATCGGCAGATGACGATCCCAGTCTCGCTGACGACCATCGTCCTGTTGAACCGTTCAACTATTCCGTCAGACCGTGGGTGAAAGGGGCGTCGTGCTTGGTCTTCTCGATCCCGAGTAGGGTACGCAGATACCATGAAACACGTTGGATTCGAATTCTCGTCCCTGGTCTGAGTGTAATCAAAGAGGTACTCCGAAACGACTGATCCTCGAGCTGATCAGATTGTCCATCATACACTCGCCACTGTAGGAGCCTCTTGCTTGGGTAGGACGTACGCTTCCGGCCACTTGCTGAAGTAGTCGCTATATCGTCATTTTCTATCCTTGGAGAATTCCATTGAGCCCAAAGAGCCGAGGATTCGGGCCCTTCACCACAGACCTGGGCCCACTCTGGTCTGCCCTGGCAAAGTTCCCTTCTTTCAGCAAGTGAACCGATGGCCGGGTCCTCGCGCTGCTTCTTCTTGAGTTCAGCCGTAGTCCAATTTCTCGGAAATAATGGTAAGTTGAGGTCATCCCTTTGTTAAAGAATAGATCAGCAAAACTTTTGTTTTCATAAATGAATCAAGGGGATGCACATTCATCGATGATCACACAAAAACGACTCAACAATCTATTTGTGGCCCAACAAAAAATAGATTTCTCGACTTGTTGACCAGACAAAGAAATAATTTTTTTTCTGTGAGAAGAATGGAATTAACATGACGAAAAATGTTATGATGGTCAAGAACAAAGTTGTTTAGGTCCTGTACGGTAGATAGGGCGGTACTGAATGGTGCATGATAAAAACTCTGACATCTGAGATTTGTGAGAAAATTTTGGAAATGCAGTTGATAGACTACCTAAATAATAATAATCTTATACCTCAAAACCAGTCTGGATTTAGGAAAAATCACAGCTGTACAACGGCTTTGCTGAACATAACTGACGACATATTCTCGGCTACGGACAAAGGTAACTTGACTTTATTACTTCTACTTGACTACAGTAAAGCATTCGACACACTTCAACATGACATTTTAAATTCTATCCTGCATTACCTGGGACTGGACACGTCAGCACAGTTGCTCCTTGCGAACTATCTTGTGGGAAGGAGTCAGAGAGTTAGAATTGGCGGTTCACTTTCGGATCCCCGCTCTGTGACCTGCGGCGTGCCACAGGGGTCGATTCTGGGCCCCCTGCTGTATATTATCTACACATCTCAACTTGAAACTAAAATTCAGTTTTCCAAATATCATTTTTACGCTGACGATACTCAACTTTATACCCAGTTTCACAAGGACGACATGGAAATTGCATTGAATAAGTTTTCTACTGACATTGCCACTCTGTCAGCTTTCTCTTCCGATCATGGGCTCTGCCTTAACGGACAAAAGTCTGCGCTTTTACTTTTTGGACCAAATAAAGACAGATTGGCTGTGCAGGATGAGATTGCTATTCTGGTCAATGACTACAGGGTGCCACTGGTTAGTGAAACGAAAAACTTGGGGTTAGTGATGGATGTGGGACTGCGGTTTAGAACCCATGTTAACAATTGTTTGAGACGGGCTTATGGTTGCTTGAAGATTTTATATAACAGCAGGGATTTCTTGAATCGTGCTCTGAGAATTTCTCTTAGTCAAGCCTTCGTATTGTCGCAGTTCAACTTTTGTAATTCAGTCTATGGGCCTTGCCTGCTTCAGGAGGACAGAAGAAGAGTCCAGGTTGTGCAGAACTCTTGCTTGCGCTTCATTTTTGGCATATCTAGGTACGATCATATTTCTCACAAACTACAAGAGTTGAGGTGGCTCGATATGGAGAAAACTAGATTTTTCCACGCTGCTTCATTGTACTATAAAATAGCTAAGCTAAACATTCCGGGGTATTTGTCAGGCAGAATTAAGTACAGAACAGACATCCACAATGTCAATGTCAGGCGCAAGGATCAGTTGTCTATACCGTTTCATAGATTGCAACTATTCAAACGCTCCTTTAGCTATACTATTGCAGTCTCGCTCAACAACTTGTCTGATCTGCTCAACTCCTGTTCTTCCTTGGCCTCATACAGAGAGCACCTGAAGCGTCGACTTTTACGGGCCTCTCCCATTATTTCCTTTTAACCGGCATATCATACTGTCATACTAGAATAATCTATACATACTGTGCCAACATCAGCTTTGAAGTGTTCGCTTTTCAATCTTTTATCTCCTTTTTTTGCTCAAATTTTGTGTTTGAACTTTCACCATCACCACACGCATTTTCATTCTAATGAACTCATGTGTTATGCATCAAACCGCTATTATGATTTTATGTTAATTTATTTTTTTCATTGCGTTATTTTGATAATTTTCTTTACACCAGGGAAGATGTGGAAGATCAGGCTTCTATCTCATTGAGATTGAAGTATTGAACACCTTCCCTGAGATTTATCTTGGGGATATATCTTTTGTATATTTCTGTTTACTATGTACACATTTAATGTTGCTTGAATGAATAAACTATATTATTATTATTATTATTATTATTATCTTCAAATTTGGAGGAGCCCCCAGTCGCCCCCTGATGAACAAAGTTTTGAGTGCTGCGGGTCAAATCACTTGACATTCTACGTAGTTTGCATATGCCAAATTTCATTGCAGTATCACAAAATGCAGAATCAGGGTCATTTTGCTAGCGTACCGCTGCAACTAAGTCCTTTTTTTAAGTCCATGTGGTGCAAATGGCACACACCTTTGCATTCACCGTCAATGCGAAGGTGTTTGTCATTTGCACCACAATGGACTTGTAAAAAAAATGGACTGCACAAGCTTTTGACACGGAGTTAACGTACGGATTTCGTTAATTTTTGCTATCTTGTCACTTTTGTACTTATTCGTTTTTAATGGGCAGTGACGGTACGTGGTTGCGCTACCTGGGATGCGATTCTCAAACGTATTCGACAAGTTCGACAAGTTCTCGTATACAAGTTCTCCTTTCTGACAGCCCAAGTGCACACGAAACCAAGGAGATTCGTATACGAAAAGTCATTCGAATAACTCAAGAATCGCACCCCTGATCACTCACTTGGCATGAACTTGACCAATATGTCTGTGCCAGTATTGACGGGCAGGTATTACGTCCATGTCTATTACACAACCAAATCTAGTGGCGTCTTGTTGGAATAATTCGTATATTATATTGTCAATAGGTGTGTGAGACAGACAACCGGTGCGATGAAGAGCCTAGTTCTCATGCAGATTCTTCTTACTTTCGAACTAATTACCATCAGAATGTGAATGAGTCAACATTCAAATATTTATACTTCTTAGCCATTATTCAGCAACCTGTTTCAGCAGTTCCTCGATTGAAAGCTGTAATTTCGGCATCACGACAAATCTACTTAACCATACGAAGAATGGTATAGAAACCATACCAGAAGTCAATGCGTTAAAGCTCAAAATATTCAACGGGAACCTGCCACTGATCAACAGAAGCACTTTCAAGCAATACAGGAACTTGAAAAAACTAGCCGTGATCAATTCAAACCTCACACAAATTGGGCGCGGAGCATTCATCGACCTAGCACATCTCACTGAAATGGATTTAAGAAATAACTCATTGAAAAGCTTCACATCGGATTTGTTCTCTAAGAATAACAGCCTGAAGAAGTTGGTCCTTTCCGGGAACATGCTGGAGAGTTTGACAGGTTTTCGGTTCAACAAAATGAACGAATTGGATGTAAGCAACAATAACTTGAAACGTTTGCCGGGGAGCATCCGAGGAAGACGATCACTGCAAATTCTAGATGGGAACAACCCCTACTGGCAGTGTCAGAATTTGAGTTCTTATTCAGATGTTCAAAAAAAAATTTGTTCGATGACATCAAGCGGAGGGAGACCAGTTGCCATGATGAACGTAGAAACAGGTGAGGAAGACAGTGGATGTAATTTCATGCTGTGCATGTATTGGATGATCGGAGCCATTCCATGTGGCATTTTTATTGGCAACACGTGGGCGATCATAAAATGCTTCCAGAGGTGCTGTTGTGTGAGGTGTCGTCGCAACAGTAAAGAAACCAAGAGCGTTGGCGTTCAGTACGGTAAGGATGTTTTATTTTGTAAAATGTGCAGTTCTTCCAACGTTATTGTTTCTTATTGTTTCAGAAAAAGTGGACTATGATCCGCCACCTAAATAGGAACGTGAGTTCTGCAAATTTCTGGTCATCTGTCATTTCCGAGGTCATTTCACCAGTTCCAAAGGCAGACTCTTCAACATTTTTGAGGGCAAAAGTTGTTTGCTCGCGAGAGCACATTCTACAGTGTTTTGAGACAATGTTTTTTATCAAGTTGGGTAAATTGTACCTTTATTATATGAAAATGTTTGCATAAAGATGTTACTACTTCAAGTAGTGTTTTATTATAGTTTTATTGAGAGTATTCTGGAAGACAAACTTGTTTCCCTAATCAGGTGCACGGCTTGTTTTCATTAGAGCAAGCCACGGAAAAATGTGTTGTGTTGGCACCGAGGTTGGCACAAATGGGACAATGCTACCTTTATGCTAACCTTGACAGATGATTGTGCTATAATCAGTTTCATGGCTTTTTCTCATTTGAGAAAAAATTGAAAAAAAAGTTATTTTGAGAAGGAAGATACCACGCCAACTTGATGCCAATGCTTAACAGATGTACTATGTGTATGTATAACGTGACAGCTGTTGCAGTCATTGAGACGTGATGCACGCGCAAATGAAAATTTGTGACATTATCTCTACTCTACTGGTTGACAGCTTCTCGCTGATGCTGATAGGTGAACGGTGGTTACTGAAGAAAATGATGCTCGAGCGATCAAGGGCCAGGCGCAAGTACTGAAGAAAATGGAATGCAAATCACTGAGTACTTATAGTGTGTTACTACTCACCTATAATACTTACTCTAGCTCCTGTCCGTGACCAAAGACGGCATATAGGATTTTACATAAAAACGATCGGCGACAAATGTCCAATTCCTGAAGACACGTCATCTTTGGAAGTACAGATAAATACGTTACAAAGAGAATACGTCATGTTACATGAAACTATCGACCACATCGTCCGTGAATGTCCGATCTACGGGAGCTTGAGGACGCGGGATATGGCAGACGCAGACTGGCATGACACTTTCTGCGGCGACTGCAGGACCGCCTATGCTGTCCACTACCAACTTCTACTCGGGGCCATGAGGGTGGGGTCTTTTGTTCGAGACGAGTAACAGGGAGAAACTCATGATTAACATATTATGTTTCACGTATTTATCTTATACTCGTATGTACTACTAAAATTGTAGCCTGAAGATGATTAAGTATTGTATTGTGCTATAGATAAATACACGTCAACAAAATTATTTGCGCTTAGGTATATCGCTGATCACTACTCGCTGTTAGTCGACGCTTTGGATCTAATACTGGTCTGTTGGCCGATCCGTGGTGTTAATATATCTCCGATCACCATTTTGGGAGTTTCCACCGGTTCTCAAGCAAATTCCACATTAAGCCGCAGCATGTGGCTTATGACGTCTCTCAAAGAGTCCAGTACTTTTGCGTGTAGTTATTAACCAGCGTGTTATGAAGCGGCGCTTCCACCAATTGGGCATCAGATGTTTCTTATTCGACCATTAGAATCTCCCGTTGAATCAAATGGTCCAAACCTTCTTCGCGTATGTTCTCGAATGCCTGGATCTTTGCAACTCATAACACACCGATCGAACGGTTTAGAAGGATCGGGTGTGCTATCGAATGCACGCGAGGCTCAACACTCGCAACAATAATTAACTCTTTTGGTGGAAGTCGCGGTAAATCATTTAGTATGCTGAATCAGGCCGCGAGTAGACCGGTTGCGTTGTTTTCGACCTGATAGTCATTCGTATAACTCGAGAATTTCACCCCAGTACAGTTTCATCTGACAGAAATTTCGAGCGAGAAAATTATTGTTAAAATTATTAGAAATCAACATACAAGTCTGGAAGCATAGGGTCAAAAAAGGCTTGGCCGTGTGCAACTTCGTGAAGATATATGCATAGAGATATGTCCTAATCGATTCCTGGGCGATCAAGAACCATGAAAAATTATGGTGGAATATTGACATCTGCTGCAGGCAAATATGGTGGAGGCGGCGAAATGGGCTTCATCTGGTAATAAGAAACTGGCTGTAGCTCGTTTGTTCTTCAACGGATTCCATCATCTGGAACGTCATTTTGTAGACAAAAAAATTCTCTTCTCATTTCATACCTAAATTTACAAATGTCATTTCGGGAAACTGTCAAAATTGTTTTTATAAGATATGCTAAACTCCGGCTTTTTTTGAAGGTTATCTGATATTTTTGAAACTTGGCAGTATTATAGATCTTGATGTGCCCTTTCCGAATTTTCACAGTTCCACTTCGTATATTTGCCGTTTGGGCCGCCATATTGAAAAGATGGCGCCCAAAAAATTGTTTTTAGTCAATATCTTCATTTCAGTCAATGTGAGGTGGAAGCGTTTGTATGCGAATGGAAGCTTATCCAATTCTCTATAATTTGACACCTTACTCGTGTACGTGCTACTTCCGGTTCTTGGGTTATGGCTTCTAGAAACCTTAGAACTGAGAACTTCTAGAACTTCCTTCAAAATCAATTCACAGATTTTATTGGAAAAACTTCCATATTTGCGCCTTTAGATCCCGATAATATTGCAGACGAAGACGAAGCGCAGGTAAACTATTGAAAGGACCTTATTTCATTTTACAAGTCTGATCTTCCAAATTCAGAAATCACATTGGGTAAATACTTATAAGGAACTTAACGCACTGTTTTTGGAAGTTTCTTCGGAAATTGAGCAGAAACCAAATATTTCAAAAAATTTATCGTTCATATACTCTAATGAGTAGTTGAAAAGATAGTTATCCGAACATTGTTGTTTTGTAAAAAATATTCTTGACGTTGCTTATTACATCTGTTTCCGCCGAACGGTCCCTCCGAGGGTTTTTTGGTCGATTAAAATTGATAAAAAGGTATTTGCGTTCAACAATGGGAGAAAAGAGGCCAAGTTCTTTCGCGATCTTAAGCGTTGAAAGAGATACCGGGTGATCATTTGAAAACTATCCACCTGCAATATCTCCCGATTCCTAGTGCAAATAGTTTTGAGCAAAAACAGGTCGATTTTTATATCGAAGAGGACATCTAAAACATACATTGGAGAATTCATATCTTAAGCCCCCTTGCCCCCACTCACCCCAACTTTGGAATTTCAAATGACACCACCTACCTTGCGATACATCAAATTGAGAAGAATTGAATTCTCCTTCTGAAAAAATATTTTGAAATTTTTCAACTCCACCCCCCGTTCTTCCTAAAATTCTCTGAGTGTCCAAATTAATATTCTTGACTTCCATTTCCCTTCAATACAGTCAACGTCATCCTGTACAGCATTGAAAGAGAAAATTTTCTATAAAAAAGTGCCACCCAAATTCACCCCTTCGCTCCCCCCACCTGCCCTTAAAAATCTAAAATGTCAATACCCACTTTGTAATACATCAAATTGAAGGAAATTGAATTCTCTACCTGGAAAAGATTTTTTCACAATTTTTAAAGCCCCTTATTTCCCCCCTAAAATACTCCAAATGGCCAGTTTATTGGGGGTATCGGGACACCTTGCATACCTTATAATACCCACCCTCGATAATACTTTTTATACCTATAACATCAAAAAACACAGTGTCTAAAAATTTCACGGAGCTGTACGGGGTTCTATGGATCTTTCCATAGACCGAACTAAAATCTGTTCCCGAGACCCGAGACTTCGGGTGGTGAGTGGTGGCGTGCTGTTCTGATTTATCTAAAAAAGTTCATCTATCCTTAAGCTATCTCGGTTATTTCGTGAGACACCTGTATAATAATGTAATACTCCCGTGAATACTCCCACCCAACTGGAATTACACTACGGTTGATCATACTTTGGTATTTCAGCTTTTTTTTTCTAAAAATATTGTTTTTGACTTTTTGAGATTGTGCGATGAGAAATAAGAGCCTTGCACCTACAAGTTTAGGATGTTTATTGTTACGTGTTTTGCGTACGGGTTCGATTATAATTGAGACGATCGTTTTGGAACACAAACTGTTTATTACTGCGTACTATAATAAATACACGCCAACAATTATTTACGCTTGGAAATATAGCTGGGACATCGCTTCTTATCTGCTCGCTGTCTTTTCCAATCATAGACAAGGACAAAAGTAGAAGAAGGAAGAACCACTGCGCATCCATTTCAGCCTATATCGCATGGGGACCGCCATTTTTAGGTCATAACGGCTTTCCCAAGGCGGCAATTCAAATGGGGGGAGTACGCGCGAGTCAAAACCATAGGCAGACGTCAAAACAGATGACAGTCATGAGACAATTTGTAGGCTATACTTTGTAAATGAAACAAATAACTCAAGAATTTCTGCCCACGGCCTTGACTAATCCTCATACTCAAAGTCAATACTTCGCTCGATCTCCGGCTTCGCATGTCTCAAGTCCTTGGGACAATCGGAGACCGACTGCGAGTATGGGCATAAGGCCCACGATATGTGCTTAATTTGAGCTACAGAATAAAATTTCAAGAAAAATATTCAATGTTTTACTTGTGATAAAATAATACAAGTTTGAAAGTGTTCGTTGAACATCGCACTGAATCAGCTCTTCGCTTTACGTTTTGGCTAGATTGTGCACCTAATCTTATTTTCAAATAGCATCTTACAGCTCTTTCCATTGAGATAGAATTGTGTTTCAAAATATCATTGTCCGAAACGAGGTTCTGAATCGGGTCCTGGGAGTCAAGGCTGGCCTGGGAGTCTGGAGAAAATTTTGTTCACATTACTTCGAAATGCCTCGAACAAATCAGCAGCACTGAGCCTTTCTCATAAGACGTTTCCAAGTTATTCCTTAATCATTCCAATTGCCTCGAGCCACAATCGAAACCCATCACCCCGTGGAAAACTAAAAACAAAACTTAGTTACCGGATTGAAATTTGATTATTTAAATTCAGTGTTACGTATGAAAGGATATCTTCCCATCTCTGGGTTCATCAATCGCTTGATATCCTTGCAAATTTCGATAGGTATAACAAGACATCCTGTATTGATGCATTTGCTAAGTTCGATCAGGTTCGATCAAACTTATTACACAGGGAAAATCGCCAAACGAACACTTCACACAGAGGCCTCGATATCTGTTTCACAGCTTCTAAGTGGAGATTGAACTGCGGACCCTATTCCCCATACTTCCATAGCGGCTTTATTGCTTCACTTTCTTAACAAAAAGTCATCAAGTACAATGCACTCGACAATGCATTAATAATGCAATGCATCCCAGGAATATAAATAATATCCGGTCAAAAAGTAGAATTCGTGGAAACGAACATTGAATAACACTCAACATTCAATTCTATTGTTATGTTTTACACAAAACCAAATATCGGCGCCGAGGAAAGTTCGATCACAATAAATCAATCTTACCTAAAACTTCGTAGCTGTCATCAAGTACACTGTCAGTACTGTCACCCACCTGTCATAATTAAAATTGCCGCCAGGAAAAACCGTTATGTAATCAAAATGGCCGGCCTACAAATTACACAGCCGCGCAGGTATCTTGCCTCTTCTACTTTTGTCCTTGTCTATGCTTCAATTCAATACTACTCGTGAGCCGACGATTGATACCTTTCATAGGTCCGACTAATTCATCTCGAATGTTCCATGCGTTCTCTAGCAGCTTCCACAGTGATCAGGCATACGATTTTGCGACGACTTCCGAAAAATCCTACACATATCGCGTATAATTCTGCCGTGCTCTAGAGCCGGCGCCGCCGCCAATTCGGCTGATGTTTTCTGATCGGCCGTTCAAGTCTCCCATCCAGTTTCAATTGGCAGGCCATCACGTATACTCTGGAAAGCATAGAACGCTCCGCACTTGTACACTGCAACCCAATGGAAGACTCTAGAAAGATCGCATGTTTACCAGAATGCACGGGAATCGCCGCTCGTAACATTATTTTACCGGGAATAATGAGATATATTATGGTTACTGCCGAGGTTACTACAACGATTCGGTGCTAATAATAATTGATGTAAAGTAACGTATTAGGTATAAATAAAGAGGTGTATGGGCCTGATGCCACGGTGAAGGTACACTTCCGTGTTGTAGGGAGTCTTAAAGTAAGACTGAATGTTACACATTGAAACAACAGGAAAAAAAATCTTCAAACTAACAGGAAATGACCCGAGCACAGGGGGTGGTTCAGAGGACCACAGCTCGGGCGGTCACCCAATATCTGCATGTTACGTTATGTGGCATAAAGTATCCGACAGAAATTCAAATTGATTGGTTAGTTTGGTTCGCCAGGAACTAGGGAGTTCAAAAGCGATAAATTTTTCCATCTTAGCTGAACAGATTACATTGGTCGTTGGGATGAAAGAAATAAGTAGGTATAAAGGTATAAGTATAAATTCATCAAACATGAAAAAGTGGCAAATTTATTGTGGAAGTTGGAAGTCATTCAACAGATTTTAAAGATCAAGGTATCTTAAGACTAAACAAACTATTAGAAATAAGGAAACTGAACTCCGTGAAGGATCCTCCGGTGTTCCTGAGGACTGATTCCTACAAATGATAGATCACTTCACTCGTAGGAATCAGAGCCGTGGCATGCTTGATGTTCTCAATTCGAAGAGAGTGACATGCCCAAAAATTGTTATTTCAGAAAATTTAACAACTACAACAAAACGTTAAGATGGCACTTCCATTTTTTCTGAAACAGAAGCATCCTGATGAAAAATTCTGTATAAATATATATTTGCGGATATTACCATATTGAACAGCAACGTCTACAGTTTCGTGCATTTCTGGACAAACAAATTTTCTTACCAAGCACAAATTCCCAATAATAATGCCAGCCCAAGCGGCCCCGACTATGTAATATGCGCAATTTTCAAAAC
This sequence comes from Anaspis maculata, assembly GCA_949128115.1. Lineage (NCBI taxonomy): Eukaryota > Metazoa > Arthropoda > Insecta > Coleoptera > Scraptiidae > Anaspis > Anaspis maculata. The sequence continues at coordinate 46,522,087 of OX421963.1, forward strand.
TACAATCGAGAGCTTCATCTGTTTGCTTCGAAGCAACCGGCCTAGGTCCATGTATCATCTTGCTTCTGCAGAACAGCTTTTGATAATCTCCGTGAAGGCTCAAATTATTGCACTCCCAAGGGTTGTTCTCGGCTATCAATTGCAACGACCGCCTTTTTCTCAAACTCTTGGGCAAATATCTCAGCTGATTGTTGCTCACCTCCAGTTTGCTCAATTTATCGAAAGGGCAACCATTTAAATTCGTCAGCATATTTCCGGAAAGAACAATTTTCTTCACATCGGTAATGCTTCGGAGATCATCGAAGGCAAATTGTTTCAACGAATTATTGCTCAAGTCGATTTCGTTGAGGTGAGCTAAATCGCTGAACGCTCCGCGATCAATTTTGGCAACACTGGAATTCACGACGGCCAATTTTTCCAAATTCTTGTATTGCTTGAAAGTGTTTCTGGTGATTAGCGGAAGGTTTCCATTGCGGATCTCGAGGGTTTTCACATTGATCTTTGCTATAGGTTTGATACCATTGGGTGTGTAGTTTATCGAATTGGTCGTGATTTCGAAAGTACAGTTTTCGAAAGAATGACTGCTGAAACAGGTTGCTAATCAAAATTCAGTCAATTGGTTCTGGCTTATATTTACGTTCCAGTGAGTAAAATGAAGACCAGAATGATCTGTATGCGTGAAGCGTTCTTCATCTTACCGGTATCTACTGTCAAACACTCGTTGACAAGAACAATTACTAGGTGACATTTCACATCCCTGTTTCACATTAGGTCCAACAGAGGCCCGTTTCATATAAGCGTCAGGTCTGATTCAACAAGTGTGTCGTGTTGGTTACCATATTGTTGCAACAATGAATGAAAAATCGGCGTTAACTGAAGTGTATTGAATACAGTTGAATACACTAATCACTAATACGACTCTTCTACTTAATAAATCATCGGCAATCGGCAGTTTGGCTTTTTTGTTTGGTTCTCCCAATGGCTCGCAACCGCCATTCTTTGTCGTTTTTTTGTACACTGCAATAAAACAGTAGAATTTGGTCAGTGATTGATTGACGGCAATCTTACTTGTGAAAAGTACCTAACACTCTCAAGGCCCGAGTAGGAACTAGGGAGTAGCTGTGCTGGGAGTCGAACAACTCGTAGACACTCAACTCATTGACAGGATAACTTGCCGACACCCAACTCATCGACAGGAAAACTCGCCGACAAGACAACACACCGACAGGAAACTTGGCGACAGAACAACTCACCGACAGTACAACTCACCGACAGGACGACTCATTGACAGAAAAACTCATCGACAAGAGAACTTTTACGATAACTCTTAACAACTTGAAAAGACAAAATATTGTAGCATGGTTTGAAAAAAATGTTGCACCTCCAACTTTCAGGGACCCAGTGCCACCCTACACGGGGTGCAAAGGACCCCGCACACTCACACATAACACTGAAAATGGCTTTCGGTTAAAATCGCTGTTTTTTTTGATATTTTATAGTTCAAATAATGCTGATCAAAGGTCGGTAAGTCCTGCAACTTGCTGAGAAAAAAATCGAAAGTTAGAAAAAATGCAGAATTTTCAACATTTGTTTGGCATATACCTATTCAGAGAAATCCTCCAAGAGATATAATGATTTTGACTAATGCGCATCAACCTGTAGTCTAAATTTTTATTTTCAACCTGTCATGGTTGACAGCAGTGACATGAGTGACATTTGATTCAGATTTTTTTTTCAATAACCTATATTGAGAAAAAAACTGAAAATCGATTTTACTGTGATTTTTTATATTTTAAACTGTAAATTAATAATATTTTTACAGTTTGTTTGTCAAATGACCCCGTAAGCACTATATTCGGTTGTAATCAAGATAAAAGACCGCATCAACTGCATGTTGATGAAAAATTTTTTTTTGCGACACCCCGTAAATTTATGGTTCAGAATTTTTTCATGGGCAAATTCGAAAAATTCAGCAAAACTCCTTCAAGAAGTTCAGTTTCTTCAGTTTTCTTTTTGGAATTGTCGCTTTGACGCTTTGTTGATGATTTTTTTTCCGCCTCCGAAATCACTTTCCGCCCCGGTTAGAGGGCGGAAAGTGCATGGCCTCCTTGATTGATTGACAATTGACAGATGGATGACGGAATGACAGGTGTGGAGGGGCTCGAATCGAAGAGTCAAACGCAGTTTTGTTAGGTTAAGGGTGCCATTTATTATTATACTTATGGTATGGTGTTTATGATATTATTCACAATGAGTTAGCAATCGATACATTCCTAACTCTTAAAAAGTTGGAAAGTGAATGATTCCTTACAGGTTGGAAAATAATGTCACTTTCGAAACACGGGCCGAAAGTGACGTATGGTGAGAGGTGAGGTAAGGGACAACTTTGCTGATGCTTCGGATCAAAACGCTTAAATAGGTCGAGTGATCGCGTGTACCTAAGTGGCATTGCATCTCGCATTGCATTACCCAAAAGTGCAGAACCATTTGGTGTACCGCTAGGACTATTGATGACGTCACAGTATAAGCAACTTTTGATACCAGTTTTACAACGGAGTCGTTTTCTAATATAAATAGTGAATCAAGTACTGGGAGGACATTGTTCTGGGCCCTATTAAATATTGCACCATTGACTCTAAAACTTTTCACTTCGCAATTTACGAATTTTTTCAAGCCAAAACCGTCCGAGCAAAGTGCAAAGTCAATGGTGCAACAGAGCCCTGGTGTCAGTTTGCCCCTTATTTCTGGGAAAAAAATTCAGGATAAGCCCGCAGTTCTCACCTCACCATGTGGATCACAGCTAGCGAATACCTTGTCAAAACCATATAAAGCGTCAGAAAAGTCACCGGTTGCGGCTCTTCATAATGTTCCAGTCAGCAGTTGAAGCGTTTACTAGAGAGTGACTCATTTTATTAACTTCATCATACCATAAGAAAAAACAAATCCAATCAGATAATTATTTTATTTCGAAAAGACGTCGAGCTGATAAATGTAAATTTCTAATCAGATACCTTCCCCAGGACTTTAGTTTCCAAATTTTCAAGCTTCTCTGAACCGCCTCCTTTGATGTAGCAAAGGGTTTTCTTGATTATATTGTGAAGATTCTCAACGTCGTTCACCCCAGTCTTGACGTCTTTGTTTTTATCCAAATTGTGGATAACGTCACGGAGTTTATCATTTTCTTCTTTGATGTGAGCCACTTCCTTGGTGTAGTTTTGCTTTTGTTCCCTGGACAGAGCCAACAGAGACATGGCTTCAGAGTAGATTTCGTCCAACATAAGCGACACACTTTGATCTAAAATTCAACAAATACAGAAAACAAAAAAGATCTATAGTTGTTCCTTGAAGGGCACCGTTCAATTTATTTGGGTTATGGCTGTATTATAGCTGTATTACACTACACAATTTCTTGAACAATCTGTCAATTGAACAATGAAGTTCATTGTTTTTTTGACACTATTTTGGCAGATTGTTCAAGAAATTGTACAAGGAATTGTGTAGTGTGTAGTGTAATACAGCTTCAATACACCTGTTACATTTTATTGTTTTACGACTACAACCAATCTGCCGCGTTGTCAACAAGCCCTTTTTGAACGCTTAGTGACATCTAGGAATGTTTCTCCAACTACGCTGAAAACATCGCATTGTCAAAAAATAACTCATTAACAAATTTATATCGCCGACCAACGCATCTTTTGTAACTCAAGAACAAATTCGATTGTTGCGACTCAACGAGCATTTCGGATTGAATTCCAACGTTGTCGGGAGGTTCCTTCACGGAACACTATTTTGGCGTCCTGTGGCAACAGATCCTTCCAATTTTAGGAGATAAAAAACACAACGGTGTTTCAAGGTCATTTTTGACGTTTAGATATTTATAACGTTTCATTTTGACGACATGGTAGAATTTTGTGGGAGAAGTAGAACAGCAGCCCCACGTCTAGTTTTAGGGTGGACGAGCTTGCGAGGAGTGCTCCAAAGGAAGGAGTGTGACAATACGTCTCATTAAACGAGTGATAATAATCTATTTTATCTACTTTGTCCTAATAATTGCTTGAAAATTCGAAATTCTAGCTGCTAAAAATATAGTAGGTTCACTTGTACTGTGGCTCTAGTTGGCTGGGCAAATTTTCTACTTTAGCAGTGTAGGCTTGCCACCTTTTTACCTGGTGTGAAAGTGAAACTGACTTCTCGAGAAGTGAAGTTATATTTCTCATCAAATTGATATTAAAATCTTGGAAAACTGACCTTGTCATACGTGGAAATGCAACTAGAGGGGCGCAGAGCTGTATTACCGTCATTTAGACACCAGAACCCCACGGAGCCGCCTTCAATTCAAGTAATCTTGACGGCGGCCATTCAAGGCCGAGAAAAACTCGTCCCGCGCAGCTCCAAAACGGAAGCAAATTGCAAACTGAAGCTACTCACATGAATTTCGGTCCAATACGCAACTTTGAGCGGCTGGGTCTTTTGAAATTCGGTTTAATTGACTTTTTACACGTAAATCCTACTGCAACAGCAGGCCTGCTGGAGTGTTCCTTGTCTTGCCAATAGTTCTTCATGCTTCGGCGTGTTTTTTCGACTACAAGAGGTGAAAGGATTGATGATTCCATGGGACCCCTTTTTTTGGACGAAGGCCTAGTATTTTTTTAATTTGAATCAATCTAAAGTTGAACCGGCTTCGAGAGGTTAGAAATATTTTAGACACCTGTCAAATGTCAAGGCTGCTTGATTTATTTGTTTATTGACGAAAATTAAAAACAGGTCGAGAAATTACTACATTTTCCAATAAAATGGAAAAAAGCGTTGGACATCACGTCCCGCAAAAATATTTCGTCTATCTGCAGAGAAAATGCGTTCCAAAAGTGGTCCGTACGACGAACGCTAAATGAAGCCAGAGCAGCCAACCGCAAAGTTTGGATTTCCTATATTTCAGATTTGGAAACTGAAAAACAAAATCTCACAGCCGACTAGAATCACGGTACAAATGAACATACTATAGAAACGATTGACAAGTGACACTCCGCGACTGACGTTCGTCTACCTTCTAAAAGCAATGAATTGTTTCTACTTATTGGTTAACAAATGGTTTAACAATATGCTCATTTTCGACACCGCTTTCAGTCAGAAGCATCCCAGACATGAAATTGAGCCGTAATACGTCATCTCAATAAATTACAAAAAAGATAAGAACATACCAGCACTGGCAGCATATCTGTGCCCGAATTTGTGATACAACAATTTCAGATTATTTTCAAAAGCATCCATTTCGTCAATACTAAGCCCCCTCTTTTGCTTTTTGGGCAGGTCCTTGACAACATTCTCCAGTTCAAACTTTTCCATTTGCACACCAATCAAGTAATTGCATATGGTGCGTTCCTCCAGTGGTAGTGAATAAACCTGTTCAACTGGAACCAATATGTTCAGCTATTTCTACTCAAAACTCAAAGAGATGCCTCGCACCTATGGCATTTCTCTTTTCTTCAGAGGTCATCAATCTGTCACAGCAGTTTTTCAGACTCGCAACGTTTTTGTTCAGATCAATCACTGTGTTCACCAGTTGATTGAAGAGTTCTATGTATCCGGAGTTTACGTCGAAGTTTTCAAGGAAATGTTGAATGTCTTTCGCTCCGATGATTGCTTGGATTCTCTTGATAATTTCCGCTACAACGTTGTCCAAACTGTTGATAGTTCCGTGAGCGTCCTGGTTGATTTTGTTGATTCTTTCGTAGAGCTGCATCGTCCGGCTCTTGATGCCCAATTCTCTGTTGAATTTGTTGAAAGCTAAAGCTGTTTTTACGTCGTCTGGTGAAGGCTCTGTACAACACTACAATATGACACAGTTTTGAGAGGATAGAACAACTAATGTATTAGCTACGAAATCAGTAAGCGTTACGTTTTTGGAAAAATCGATCATTTGCGGGGTATGAAGCTCTTTTCTGATGTAGAATTCCAGTTGAGCTCGTTGATTCAGTATTTGCTTCCGAAGCTGTTCGAGTTGTTTGTTTTTCTCTTCCAGCATGACTTCGACTGCTGGCATAGACATTTCGCTGTCATACCTATGAGAATCTGAGCTCGGGGCGTTTTCCACCATTTTAACTGATGGGGTGAACAACACTTGATTTAAAGGAACTTGAATTTACGTTCCAAAACATGAACGATATTGGATAATTTTTGACAGAAGACGTTTAGAAAAAAGTAATGAATGAAATGTCATGTTCAGTCACGATTTATTATTGCTAGGTAATAAAGCCATGCAGGGACTGGTCAGGTGCGTGATATCTGGGTCAGACTCATGGACACAGAATTCATGGAGGTGAGACTGATAAAAAAGAAATCGTGTAGTTTTCATTTTTCCAAACTTGTTGACAGGGGTATTTGAGGAGGTATTTCTCAACTGAATGCCAAGCTATTTGGCACGAGTACGGCAGTAATAATCCTCCATGGTATAGAACAATGATTTCATAATTTTCTTTGCTGATTTTTGAATAATGGCTTTACACCGGTGGACTAAAACTGGACTGACCCCAGCACTGACCCAAATTCCACCTACAGTAACTCTTCTCTTCCAGCGTTTTCACCGGCAGACTAACGCGGCCGACCTATTTTAAACAAGGTCATGAGCTACCCAATGGAGTAAAAATTTTTCGCAAAAACCTTTTCGTCTAGGACTAGATGCGGGGACGGACGGACGGACGGACGGACGGACGGACGGACGGACGGACGGACGGACGGACGGACAAAGCGAGGACAAAAGCGCCTTCCCGTTTGGAGAAGTGCGCTAAAAAATGTGCTCCAACTGATTTCGACCTCCTGAACACGAATATCGGGTTCACTTTTGAATTGGAACATTTCTTTTTTATCGAAAAACCGAAAAAATGGTAGCCTTGTCACATGATTTTTAGTGATACCTACCTACTTTTTTTTTGTTATTGAGCGAACATGTTTCGTAATTTGAGTGCCATTATCCTTCAGGTACCTAGTATTGGCTATTTCAAAATGTTCAATTACTATTTCGGCACGTCTGATTTTAAATTTGTAGGGTCGTGTAATATGCGCCGAGCCGTGGCTTTGCGGCCGTTTTCAAAAATCGATAACAATTGACCTAATGGTCGGATCGAAGTGGGGTTTTTGTCAAAAGAAAGTTCAAATTGTTCTCTAAATATAATGCCGTACATGCAGTGATGTATTTCATTAAGAAATTGTAGTTGCCTGCATATCGCAACTTTCTACATCTTACCGCGAATGCCAGCACTTGATCGGCGAAGCCGCCCTACACCAAAATGTTATTTTTGTAATTGTTCATGATTATTTCGGCAACATTTTTCTTGATTCGCGTACCAAGGCCATGAGCTACCCATTCGAGTTGAAATATTTTCTGTATTGAATTTCGTTTTGTTCGGAGGAAAGGATATCAAGCACCAGCAAGCAACGAATAAATCATTTGCGGCCGAGCCGTAGTTTCGGAGTCATGTTCAAAAATTAATAACTACTAATCGACACCTCGCACCGATGTGAAATTTTCATTAAAATAAAGTTCAAATCATCCTCTAAATATAACTCCGCATATGTATTATGGTAAAATGATAAGATCGGGTACTTCCTCGCATGTGATAACTTTCGAGATCAGGCCGGCTTCTGAAATGCAGCATTCAACGGCGATGCCGCGTCACACTAAATTGTTATTATTGTCATTGTTTATTATTATTTCGTCAAGATTTTTCTTGGTTCGGGATACAAGGTCATGAGCTACCCAATGGAGTAAAAATTTTTCGCAAAAACCTTTTCGTCTAGGACTAGATGCGGGGACGGACGGACGGACGGACGGACGGACGGACGGACAAAGCGAGGACAAAAGCGCCTTCCCGTTTGGAGAAGTGCGCTAAAAATATGAACTTAAACTAAATAAATATAAGAACTAAATTTACTTTAGTCCACGGCTAACCGGAGACCTGACCCAAGCTACTTGGTCCTAATTTGGTCCTTGTCTACGGTCGTTTACACCACGTGGACTAAATTTATTTGGGTCGAATTTAGTGCTTAGGTCGCGGACCAAAGCCACGGTGTAAACGTAGCCAATGAGAAGCAAAAATTGAATTATTTTATTCTGGCTCCGGATTGCACGTTTACCACGGGTTCCACCAAAAAAATTTAGAGCGGTTTAAGCTGATAGCTGTAGGTATTACACTACACAATTTCTTGTACAATTTCTTGAACAATCTTCCAAAATAGTGTCAAAAAACAATGAACGTGATTGTTTAATTGACAGATTGTTCCAAAAATTGTACAATAAATTGTGTGGTGTAAATACAGCTATAATACCTACGAGATTAAACAGATTTTTTTCTGGTCAATACTGGTAGATTAATTATGGAAAATACGTTAAATCGCAAGTATACCACCCATTTGGTTATTACTCAGCGTGAAACCTGAACTCACATTGATCATTTGCCCAAAAACCATCCAAAGACATCTCAAGCTAGCTATCAAATGGTTAAATATTGTTACGAGCGGCGATCCCGTACATATTGGTAAACACTCGATCTTTCTGGATCCTTCCATCCATTAGATCGCAGTGTAGAAGTCTGGTGCATTCCAGATCGTTCGTGTATGTGAAACTGAAGGGAAACTTCAATACTCGATTGAGAAAGATCTGTCCATTTTGGCGGAGGTGCCGCTCCAGAACCTGGCAGAATTATACGGGTAACGTGTGTGATTATTCAGGAATGGTCTAAAAACCGCATATGACGAGCCACTATGGAATTTACTGGAAGCAGACAGAAAGTTTGGGAACACTATTCGGAGGCTTTATATAAGGCATCAGCCGGCAGCTCAGGGGAGTATTGAATTGGAATGCGAAGTGGTTACAAGTGCGAAACAAGCGAAGTACCTGCGATATAATTCCAAGCAGATAATTGTTGGCGTGTATTTATTGTAGTAGTACGCAGCAATAAACGGTGTGTGTTTCAAATCGATCGTCTCAATGATATTCAAACCCGTACGCGAAATATCGTTACAATATTTTGGTGGAACCCACGGTCAATCTTGTTGTTGAGGTTCTAGAAAGTTACTTGACGATGCCAAGATGTTGAAGCTTTGCTGTAGCTGTAACTGTGTAGGCGACTGAAGATAATCCGGCTCGAAGAACCCAATTGTCTTGTTTTTTGATTTTTTTGATAAGCTGCGGTACTGCTTCAATTGCTTTTATACTTGTTTTGAAATTGAGTATGATGGATGAAGTTGAATACTGGTAGAATAAGAATGTTACTTGGGAGCAGACTTCCAAATTGAATTTGAATAATTGAATACAATTTTATTATTTTTTCATTTGTTACCTTTGATTACTAGATATTGGCGACAGACACATGACGACGATTTTTTTTCACATACTTTTCATAGTAGTGGAGAACTAGGAGATTTCTTTTCCTAAGTTTGATCGGTTGAAACTGGGACATGGTGGACTCAACAAAATTGAAAATCAATCGAATACTACCGAGGGATTGTCGTCATTTTCTAAACAAACAAACCTACTATTGACCATCACAAAGCTATATTTCTAGAATTCCAGGCTAATGTGCCGCCGAGAAATAAAGTAAAACCACAATTAAGCCATAAGTTAATAATTTTACGTACCTACGCACATTATTCTACTTGGCTATTCCATGGTAATCTTAAACCGGCAATTTTCCGTCTTATTAATAAAGGCACAACTGGTATTACTCAATGCCCCCCATACCTACAAGGTATTTACTTGGCATGTCATTGTAATAACAAAACAGCTCAACGTTATCTAGATTCTAGATGGTTGTCCTAATTGAATCATAATTCCTACTGTTAAAGAGCATAAATGCGAGAGTGTGTGAATTTCAGTATGATTTCAGTCAATTATGGATTAGTTTTCCCACTGTGAGCAGTTTGGAATTATTTTTATGACATTTAATCGCCAGATAAAAATTCCATAAATCAAAAATTTCAATTCCTTCCAAATTCAAAACACTAGGGGCAATTATTATTTATTTACACATCGATTCACATGCATAGGTATATTACCTATCAAGATGTTGATGTGTTTAAATTTTAACTTTTTTAACCTCGTTTGCAACACATCTGCCGGCCCTCCTGAATTCGAAAAAAAAACGCTTGTGGCGCGTAGCTCTATGCGCCAAAAACTCTTCATGTGACCACTCAAAAGAAATTTCGCGGATTTTTGGGTGCTAGAATGTCAAAGGATCATAGTGCAAGCGGTACACACCTAAAAACACATCGATACTGCATTTTGGAGTGCAGTAACGAGATTTGGTATGAGCATACTTTATACCAAGACAAGCGATTTGACCCGCAGCACTCGATATTTTGTCCCTTAGGGGGCCAATGGGGGCCCTCCAAATTTTCAAGATGCAAGAACTTTCACATGACGATCCTTGAGTATCGTCATGTATGTCATAAATGGAGCTTACGGGTCTATTGAAAATATTTTCATCAATTGTCGTTGTGCCCGATTCATTCTTCACACTTGAAAAAAAATTTCTTTGGCAGAGGTCAAAAAAACTGTTTTTTCACTACTAGCCGTGAAGTGCATCATTATTAACCTCTCCCTGAATTAGGATGGCGATTTTTAAGTAGTAAAAAAAATACTATATAAACCACGGTTGAGAAAATTATTATAGTTTCAGCGCCTTATATCCCTCAGCTGCGCTTCGGGATCTAAACTGGCGCTTCAGCTATAATAATACTTTCTCAACCTTGGTATATAATATACTATTTTTCACTACTAGCCGTGAAGTGCATCATTATTAACTTCTTCCTGAATTGGGATGGCGATTTTCTAGTAGTGAAAAATAGTATATTATACAGAGGGGTGCATAAAAAACGGCCACCGCTGTAGCATCGTTATTCCTCATCCGATCTTCAAAATTCAAAAACCAGTGCAAATGGTGTAATGTCATCTATGACTCGACAGTAAAAAATATTTTTTTTATCATGATGCTTCTGAGCACTGACAGTCAACTTTTGTTTTTCAAATGACAACTATATTTTTTTAATTAATTTTTGGATTCCTTACGCTTAACTGAATATAACGATGCATCAATATCACCCTTTTTGTTATTAAACACGAAGATAAAAAATTAAACTGCGAAATTTTTACACATCACAGTAGCATCAAAACACCCACGATGTGCACGCAATCCGGTAGGCTGGGTGCAAAATGATGTTCAAAAGCATAAAGTAGGTCAAGCGTTTGGTATTTGAAAACGTACATGTCAAAATGTTTTCTAGCTCAAAAAAAGCTGTCCGTCTCTAAGACTTGTTTATTCTATATTTCTAGTTTATTATTTCATATCTTTTTAGGTGTGTATGTGTTGTTAAAATGAAGAATCAATAAGACATTTTTTCCTGACGGGTCACAATACATACTCAGGAAGATATTAAACAGTGAGCTGAAAATAGAGAATATAGACGTCTTAGAGACGGGCTTTTTTTTGAACTAGAAAACATTTTGACATTTACGTTTTCAAATACCAAACGCCTGACCTACTTTATGCTTTTGAACATCATTTTGCACTCAGCCTACCGGATTGCGTGCATATCGTGGGTGTTTTGATGCTACTGTGATGTGTAAAAATTTCGCAGTTTATTTTTTTTTCTTCGTGTTTGATAACAAAAAGGGTGATATTGATGCATCATTATATTCAGATGAGCGTAAGGAATCCAAAAATAAATTAAAAAAATATAGTTGTCATTTGAAAAACAAAAGTTGACTGTCAGTGCTCAGAAGCATCATAATAGAAAAATAGTTTTTAATGTCGAGTTATAGGAGACATTACACCATTTAAACTGGTTTTTGAATTTTGAAGATCGGATGAGGAATAACGATGCTACAGCGGTGGCCGTTTTTTATGCACCCCTCTGTATACCAAGGTTGAGAAAGTATTATTATAGCTGAAGCGCCAGTTTAGATCCCGAAGCGCAGCTGAGGGATATAAGGCGCTGAAGCTATAATAATTTTCTCAACCGTGGTTTATATAGTATTTTTTTTACTACTAAACTGCTCACAAATTGAAGTGGATATTTTTAAAAAAAGGTATTTTTAAAATCGCCACAAAATTCTTGAAAATCACTCGATTGTGAAACCGCTTGCACTGTTTTGAAGAAAAATGTCAATATTTTCAAGAACTACTGAAGTCCTTCACAAAAATCACATGGATATGTCTAATACAGGGTGATGAAAAAAGTCGTTCAGTTTTGTTCTTTTTTGCTCTTGTTCAGGAGATTGTTCATCCACCCTGTACACCTATATTTACTTGGATCTTATAGTCTGCAGCTTATGTAACTCGTCAGTTTTTAGTTTTTCGCTTTCCGTTGCGTACTTACCGAAATATAGCCTTTTCACTTTCTAAAGTCGTTTTATCGATGAATCTACTAAATCCGGGCGCTACTGGATTTTTTTTGTACTTAGCAATGCCACTTGTACTTTTAGAACGATTTTTTGCGCAGATTTCAAAATTAGCGAAGGTATGGCGTCTCAACCATCTGATGTATACAGGGTGTCGCAAAAAAAATCATTTATAAGATTCATTTTATTTCGAAATAATCAGTAGCAAAATGCCGTTGCAAAGATCAACTCCAGGTAAGTTCGATATCGTGGCAAATATCTTGCGGAATGGTACAAGGCAAAGAGAAATTGTCAATTTGGTGAACGTATCACAAAGTGTCATCGGTGGGCAAAGAGACGACTCCTGGCCACTGGCAGTGCCCGAATCACACATGGAGAAGGTCGCCCGAGAATAATTCCAGTAATGGACGATCTCTTCTTGTTGGACATAAAATTGTAAAATTAAAAAGTGAAATTTTCTACAACCTGTAATAAGGTGTCAGAAACAAATTTCTTCGTTCATGCGACACCCTGTATATTTTTATGTAGTCTTCATTTGAAATCTGCTCAAAAAATCGTTTTAAAAGTACCAAGTGGCATTGTATTGTAAGTACCAAAAAATTCCAGTAGCCCCCGGATTTATTCATTGACAAAATGACTTTGGAAAATAAAAAGGCTATATTTCGGTAAGTACGCAACGGAAAGCGGAAAAATAAAAACTAACGAGTTACATAAGCTACAGACTATAAGATCCAGACAAGTATAGGTGTACAGGGTGGATAAACAATCTCCTGCATGAGATTAAAAAAGAACAAAACTGAACGACTTTTTTCATCACCCTGTATTAGACATATCCATGTGATTTTTGTAGAGGACTTCAGTAGTTCTTGAAAATATTGACATTTTTCTTCAAAACAGTGCAAACGGTTTCACAATCGAATGATTTTCAAGAATTTTCTGGCGATTTTAGAAAAACCTTTTTTTAAAAATATCCACTTCAATTTGTGAGCAGTTTAGAAAATCACCATCCTAATTCAGGGAGAGGTTAATAATGATGCGCTTCACGGCTAGTAGTGAAAAAAATACTATATAAACCACGGTTGAGAAAATTATTATAGCTTCAGCGCCTTATATCCCTCAGCTGCGCTTCGGGATCTAAACTGGCGCTTCAGCTATGATAATACTTTCTCAACCTTGGTATATAATATACTATTTTATTTTTTCTTCTATGCAAGGAGACAATAAATTCATATGTTCTGTTGCGTTCCCAACTAAATCGCATTCCCTAAACCTAATTGTAAAGAAATTTTTCTTAAATTGGTATTTTTCAAAGAAGTGGTGACCTCTTCAGTACCTCTTTTCCAAGAGCATTTCTTTCTATGTCCCCACTGGATATCACTCGTAATTTTTGCAGGAATGGAGACCTCGAACTCTTTACCTAGTGGTTGCGAAGCAACATGACTCTAAAACGCCCAAAGGAGCCAAAAAAATTTTTTTTCTGCTGGGCCGTCCAACTTTCGATATTTTGATTTTATAGTAGGAGAGACGCGGACCAGTATTCAATCCAGGCTGCAGGCACAGGCGATTTCGTTTCAACAGAAAATATTCTTCCATCCCGTGTTTTATTGCAGTACAACAAAACGCAGAGTCGTTAGGTGTAAGTAGGTATATTTTCCGGTAGAACTTATTCGCCTAGACTAGATCTTATTTATTTGCGCGTCTCCCCTACTACAAAATCAACATGCCAAAAATTTGACGGTCCAGCAGAAAAAAAAAGTTTTAGGGCTCTCTTGTATGTTTTGAAGCCATGTTGCATGAAAATTACTAAGAAAAGAGTTCAAGCTTCTCATATCAGCGAAAATTGACAGTCTTATCCACTAGGAACATTGAAAAAAATGCTGTTGAAAAAAGTGTACTGAAGAGGTCACCTCTTCTTGGGAAAATGATATTGCGAAAAAATTGTCTTCATATTTGGGCTTACGGAACGCGATTTAGTTGGGAACGCAACAAAACATATGAATTTATCGTTTCCTTGCACAGCAAAAAAAATAAAAACAGTTTTTTTGACCTCTGCCAAAGAATTTTTTTTTCAAGAGTGAAGAATGAATTGGACACGACGACATTAGATGAAAACATTTTCAATAGACCCGTAAGCTTCACTTATGACATACATAACGATACTCAATGATCATTTTGTGAAAGTTCTTGCATCTTGAAAATTTGGAGGGCCCCCATTGGCCCCCTAAGGGACGAAATATCGAGTGCTGCGGGTCAAATCGCTTGTCTTGGTATAAGGTACGCCCATGCAAAATCTCGTTACTGCACTCCAAAATGCGGTATGCTTTTGCGTACCGCTCCCACTATCAAGGATCGATCATCTTGTAAGTCGCATATTATAACCTGTAAGCTGAACTGACCAAAGTAGCAACTAACAGATGCATTATTGCTAACGTTCAGCCACTTGATTGGCTTCATCATCGGGCCAGTAGCAAACCAGGAATCCCACAGACATGTTTCGTCCTTGTTAAGACTCTCATCAGTGTGGAAATATCGAGGTTTAGATGTTTCTAGGTGATAGCCGTGGAGTAACTAGGGTAACAACTATACTCCTTGGTAATAGCACTTAAACAGGGAATTATATATGAAATTTTGCTCAATAATATACACATTTGACTAGAGTTCGTTACAGGTAAGGTATTCTATACTATATCTAGGTACAAGAGAGTATGCTAGGGTTATTGTCATATGCACAACATACTGAACAGAATAATAAAGTACTCAAGCATGACACGTCTTTTTAACGACATTACGTACGCGCATTTGCAAAAAATGCTTTATATCACGTAGCTGTCGTAAAATATACCAGCTGCGGTGTAACATTAAAGCCAATAAAATTCATATTCTATGCATGTGATTTATCGCCAATGTTATTTTATGGTGTAGGTAGAAGTTGCGGTGGTAGGTACGTTACACGTGTACCTATACTACGCGAGTGTTATTTGTAGGACGTGAACAATGTTGAATTCAGAAGGACTTGTTATATTTGCAGCATTTGAGCTTTGAGCAAGCGCTTTCTGTTCCAAGAATAATATTTTCTAAGAAATTCTCGACTGAAAGGTTTGCATGGCCCATTATTAGTACCAACGTGTTCAATGAACTAAAGCTTTGTTCTATAGCAACTTTGAAGTTAAAGTTAAGGATGGAGCTATACATATTGGTAAAATAAGCGTTGCGGAATCAATTCCTGTGGGTCTATTCCTTGACAGAATTTACCATTTAGGTCTCTTTCGAAAGCTACAAGGATGTACATACTTTGGTTTGAACCCATTGGCATTTCCAAAATCGAGAAATATTTTTTTTGATTTTTGGATTTTGGGAATGCCAATGGGCTCAAACCAAAGTATACATCCTTGTAGCTTTCGAAAAAGACCAAAATGGTAAGAATCCGTCAAGGAATAAACCCAAAGCGATTGATTTCGTAACGCTTATTTTATCAATTCAACTCTGTCCTTAAATGTTGGTGTTCTGTAGGAATCTACCTGGCTGTAGGAGGTAGGAGGAAAAGTAGAGTGTGGCGATACAACCTACAACCATAAAACGAAGAGTGCAAAGTCGAGTGTAGTTAAGTAATCCCAATGCGGATCAGTTTGAAGCAATTCAATTTTACCCATCAAAATCTTCATTTCGGAAAATCTCAAAATTTCGAAATAGTCATTGCATATCATATACCTTTGCATATTGAGTTACACATCCTACTGACCGTTTTGATGAGTTCTATTAAATGCAGTTTGCAGTTTGGAAAAATTCTCATTGATTCTCGTTTTATACATAAAAACGTCTTTTTCCAGGTTTTTGTTTTCTGTCATGAAATGAAAACCGCTGGAAATTTTTGCACCTGTCCATTTAAATTTTCTAAGGCTTTTCCGATGACAGCACTCAATATTGTGCAGTGTAAAAAAAATTGCCCAAAATTTTGAGGTGCCCTTGTACTCAGAGTTTTGGTGAAGTAGTTTTGTTGACATATAGATTCGATCAGAAGAACCAGCTGAATCCAACGGTTTTTACCGCAACTCGCTAGCGTCAACTGATCTTGAGAAAAATGGGGGTGGACATGTTTTTTGAATGACCCTGTATACATTTTTTTTTTGGTTTAGCCGCAAAGCTTTGTCAATGTTGGGTGACTGTCTCATGTATTATGTCGTAGACGTAACGTGATTTTAGTCTTTTTGTAAAACGCTTAGCCATTTTGTAAAAGGTCGACAAAATAAGTGCATTTAATTTTTCACGCGTATTATTGCTTAGTCAAAATGACAAATGCCGACAAAACAAGAGTTGATGTTCTGTGCGTTGGGTTGTAGTTTGTTTGAAGAGTTTCCAAAATCTTCACAAATAACACAAATATTTATTTTCAAATAGTGAAATATTTTCACTATTTTCCTAGCACACTCTTAGAGCATTTCTCTTAACTGTGCAGGATTTTTTTTCACCTTTTTTGTGGTAAGTTCAAAACAACCTGATCCCATAAATGGAAAAGTTCCAATTTCGCTTTTTTTGTTCTACTGTTATTTGCTCTTAGTGCCCGTGTAGTCCGGGTCCTAAGGGACAAATTCAAGTGAATGACAGGTGACGTATACAGGGTGAAAAATGAAGTTGAAAAATTAAAAAATTGTATCTGAAGAACCAAAAGTGCTGGAGTCTTGCACTCATATTTAGGTGTAATTTAATGTTCATGAAGCTCCCCCAAACAGTTTTGAAATGTCTTCTTTTTTCTCTGAGATATTTTGAAAATCGTAAAGATGCTCGAAAAAACGGCTTTTTGCCCATAAGTCAGCAAATTTTGAAGATTTTGAGGCGAAACTTGGTACTTCTACAATGTGTGGCGTTAGAAATAGAATAAGATCAGGGGCCAATTTCTACGCCTCCTATTTTCAGAAATACTATAGTCAATTTTTTGTTGTCCTCACGGCGGCCATTTTGAGTTTTTCTGTAATTGAATATTTCAAAACGTGGTCGGCAATTGTAAAGGAGACTACATTGGACCATTATATACAGAAAAAGACATTCTGAAACAGGAACCTTTCTCAATGGAGTGAAGAGGACTATGAGATATTAATTTTTGTTTAAAAAGTGTGACATTTAATTTTGACGTCGCTCACAAGAAATTTTTGAACTGGTGATGGTGAATTTTGGCACAAGATCTCTGAAAAGATGGAAATTCAAAATGGCCGCCGTAAATACAACAAAAAGTTGACTACCGTATTTCTGAAAATAGGAGGCCTAGAAATTGGCTCCTGGTCTTATTTCATTTCCAACGTCATAGTGCAAGCGGTACACCAGGATTATTAAAAAAAAGTGGCATTTGATGATACAGGCAAGCCACTTTGCATATTTGTTGTCTACATCCATTAGAAAAATTTGACCCGCAGTTCCTAAAAAGTCATCCCTTAGGACCCGAGATTTGGGGAGGGGGAGGGAATACTATAAAAAAATACCAAACTTTTTCATCCAAACCTGCTGAGGCGTGTTTGGTGTCAAAACTATATAACTTAGACCTCCTCGATACAATGACAATGTCAAAACTCTTGTGCGGTCACCGGAAGTCGAGTTAAGTCGTCATCTTTGAAAATTAGAGCTGAAGGTCAAAATTACGTAAGCGTCAATTACCCATATGTTGGGTATCGATTCTTAGGTTTTCGGGGTCGCTGAAGACGTATGAAATGAAACAAAAACGATTGGGTACACCGTTCGCCCATATGGTCTACCCATGGGCCCAGAAGTCAGACAAGCGAGAAAAATCCTACAAATCTTCGAAAATAGAAGTGAAATAATAATGTGAAATAGCTTTAGTCTGTACTTGGTGATGATGCTGTATCAGCTGTCCTATGTGAGATTCATGATGTTCACCTGTGAGCTGTCAAAAATCCAAAATGGCGCCCATTTAAAACACTCAGGGGAATAATTTATCGTGATTTTCTTTAGAAAGCTCCTACGTGTCACTAGCTAAGCACATGTTGTTCATCAGTGAGCAACTACTAAGAAAGGTCCTTACACTATTGGTGGTATCTTGCATCGTTTAAAAGATATCCGCCGCGAAACTGTTTCGGAACCTTTTTTGGACAATAGATTGAATACTTGAATAGGAGGAAAAACTTTGCATGTAGAATCGAAATAACCGACCTAAAGATATTTGCTTTGTTTCATGTAGTCATGTTTTATGGTTTAGATTGCGTCATCTGTCATTCCTGGTATATGGAGGGTCATAAATCCAAGATGTTCGCCGCTGTAGGGTTATTTAGAAAATTTCATGCTAACTGTGTCCAAAAGCGGAGGGGGGGGGCGGAAAAACTCAAACATGGAAGGTCTACAAACGATAGGTTAATGCATTTGATTCAAAGTGCAAAATATCGAAAATACAAAATATCCAAAACGCAAAATATCTAAATTAAGTACCTACAAAAGATTCAAAGTACAAAAATCGACAGTACAAAAGAGCTGAAATTCAAAAGATCTATTGCACAATTCGTACAATGTAGAAAATTTCAAAAATATAAATGGTTTTGAGTTTAGGTACTCCCTTTTCTTCAAATCCACCAATGAGAAAGTTGCTTTTTTTGACTCACTAGTTGAGGAGCTGGCTTCTTTTGACTCAAGTTGCCTCCTCGCCAAACCTATCAAAAGGAGTTGGTTTTTGACTCAGATTCCTCCTTTCCAGACCGACCAGATGAAAATTGCTTAATGATTCAGGTTTCCTTTATCTTTTCAGATCCTCTAGATATGTCTAGACTCTAGAGTCGTCGACCAAGTCTTGCCTAGTAAGTTTGAACAAAAAGAGTAAACTCGAGTCAAAAAGCAGCCTCTTATCTGGTGGACTTAGCACAAATGGAAGAAACTCAAGTCAAGAAGCATTTCCTGATCCAGTGGATCTGAAAAGAAGGAGGAAACTTGTGACCCTTTCTATTTTCGGTGGTTTGTATATATATTTTGGACCTACTGTATATTAGACATACTAGATTTACATCTTAGGTACTGTAACCTTTTGTATTTTAAATATTTCGCGTTTTGGATCAAACGCATTAGATATTTTCTTAGATTTTTTGTAATTGGATCTTTTTTCCGCCACTCTATTTCCTCCTGTTTTCTGAGCGAAAGATTTTTTAATTAGTTTTTATCATGTAGGTGTCATTTTTCAATTAAAATTTCACGTAAGTACATTTTTACTTTAGATAGGTAGGTAGGTAGTTGGTATATCTCTCAAATTATTGAAGAAATAGAAATGTGAGGAACTCTTTAGAAATATATAGATAAGTAATGTACAGGTGCCGTAGATAATTATTATTTATCGAAATCCAACAATAAAGTTGGTATGAAATTTTTACAGAACTTCCAGAGGCGGACATCTTGGATTTATGACCCTCCATACATAGACCAGGAATGACAGATCACGCAATCTAAACTATAAAACATGACTACATATAACAAAATAAATATCTCTAGGTCGGTTATTTCAATTCTACATGCATAGTTTTTCCTACTATTCAAGTATTCAATCTATTGTCCAAAAACGGTTCCGAAACAGTTTCGCGGCGGATATCTTTTAAACGATGCAAGATACCACCAATAGTGTGAGAAACTTTCTTAGTCGTTGTTCACTGGTGAACAACATGTGCTTAGCTAGTGACACGTAGGAGCTTTCTAAAGACAATCACGATAAATTATTCCCGTGAGTGTTTTAAATGGGCGCCATTTTGGATTTTTGACAGCTCACAGGTGAACATCATGAATCTCACATAGAACAGCTAATACAGCATCATCACCAAGTACAGACTGGAGCTATTCCACATTATTATTTCACTTCTATTTCCGAAAATTTGTAGGATTTTTCTCGCTTGCCTGACTTCTGGGCCCATGGGTAGACCATATGGGTGAACACCCAATCGTTTTTGTTTCATTTCATACGTCTTCATCGACCCCGAAAACCTAAGAATCGATATCCAACATATGGGTAATTGACGCTCACTTTGTAATTTTGACCTGCAACTCTAATTTTCAAAGATGACGACCTAACTCGACTTCCGGTGACCGCACGAGAGTTTTGACATTGTCATTGTATCGAGGAGGTCTGAGTTATATAGTTTTGACACCAAACACGCATCAGCAGGTTTGGATGAAAAAGTTTGGTATTTTTTCAATGTATTCCCTCCCCCTCCCCAAATCTCGGGTCCTTAGGGATGAATTTTTAGGAACTGCGAGTCAAATTTTTTTAATGGGTTCATACAACAAATATGCGAAGTGGCTTGCTTGTATCATCAAATGCCACTTTTTTTTGCGTACCGCTAGAAACGGGCCTCTTAAAAATAAAAGTAAACATCCTTGAAAAAAGCCTGAAGTGGTGGATCAAAGTCCTTAAAATGCCTTCGTATCGCTTGCCCAAGTTATGCTACGATAGGTTAAAATCACTAGATGCTAACTCGAACAACATTAAGCAAAAATATAATTGGGTGTCACAGTTTAGGGAAATGCTGAGTGAAAGTAACCTAAGTGAGGTATGGGAAGAACAGAGTTTCCTGAGAACAGAAGCAAGACTAGGGGAGATAATAGAAACCTACAAAAAACAAACAATATCAACTGATATAGACCGACTGAATATATCCTCTTATAACCCCTGGTTTAAAAAGATCTACCATTCCACCAGTAACACTTTCTACCTCAAACTTAACATAAACATACACAAACTTAGACTTATCAGCCAACTGAGACTTGCGAACCATAAGTACCCCAAATTTTATATAAAAGGCCTTAAAACCTCCCTAGACACAACCATCGCATGCACGCTATGTAACACACGGGAATCCGAAGATCTCTACCATGTGTTCTGCGTTTGTCCATTATACCGGGTATATCGCCAAAAATGGTTGAGTCAATACATCCCGAAACCTGATGCTCAAAATTTCTTTCCGACCCTCCTGACTCGGCTCACTCGGGAGAAAATCGACCATCTGTACTTTTTTTGCACCTCGGCTTTTCGTACTCGTTCTCTCATCATAGACGAATTCATTTAAAAACGAGGCATGAACTCACTTGGGGTCTCCGCCGGGGGACGTTTTTCTGTTAAATGTAGTATGTCGTGATTATGTTGCTACACTTCAGGTATACGTACTGTAGATTGTAAATTTGTAAAACTGTAAACTTGTTGCTTGTCAAAGATTCAATGTTACATTTATTTAAACCTTTGTATTAACGTGTTTATTTATTTATTGTAATTTATATACCTATATAATTATGTATAATTGTTGTAACACATTCTGTGTTAATGAACAATAAAATTATTATTATTATTATTATTATTAATCTCACATAGAACAGCTAATACAGCATCATCACCAAGTACAGACTGGAGCTATTTCACATTATTATTTCACTTCTATTTCCGAAAATTTGTAGGATTTTTCTCGCTTGCCTGACTTCTGGGCCCATGGGTAGACCATATGGGTGAACACCCAATCGTTTTTGTTTCATTTCATACGTCTTCATCGACCCCGAAAACCTAAGAATCGATATCCAACATATGGGTAATTGACGCTCACTTTGTAATTTTGACCTGCAACTCTAATTTTCAAAGATGACGACCTAACTCGACTTCCGGTGACCGCACGAGAGTTTTGACATTGTCATTGTATCGAGGAGGTCTGAGTTATATAGTTTTGACACCAAACACGCATCAGCAGGTTTGGATGAAAAAGTTTGGTATTTTTTCAATGTATTCCCTCCCCCTCCCCAAATCTCGGGTCCTTAGGGATGAATTTTTAGGAACTGCGAGTCAAATTTTTCTAATGGGTTCATACAACAAATATGCGAAGTGGCTTGCTTGTATCATCAAATGCCACTTTTTTTTGCGTACCGCTAGCACTATCACACATTGTAGAAATACCAAGTTGCACCTCAAAATCTTTGAAATTTGCTGATTTATGGGCAAAAAGTCGTTTTTTCGAGCATTTTTACGTTTTTCAAAATATCTCAGGGAGGAAACGAGACATTCCAAAACTGTTTTGGGTAGGTTCATAAACATTAAATTACACATTGTATAAAGTGCTCGCCAATTGAAATGGTCCACCCAAAAAATACAGTCACATTCAAAGTGTCATAACTTTTGAATAAATGAACTATTTTGAATCGTTTTATGTTTTCTAATTAGCTCACGTAATGGACTACAACATGTCATAGACCATTTTTGGTACAAGTGTTTCGTAATTATTATACAGGGCCCTGAATCAGGTACCGCAAAAATGGAAAAGTTTGAACAGAAATAGATATAAATGCCAGAACAGAAGGTTGCATTTTTAAGATCACTGTGTAATTGGAGGAGATTGACTCAAAATTTTGAAAACTACCTCAAAGTATATAGTTGAAGCGGTTCAGTCATAATACTGTGAAAAAGTGGCAAATTGGTATACAAGCAATTCCTTTGGTAGAAATGTTCCTTAGACCTTTTGAATCATTTTTACCCGTGGCTCCAAGAATTTTTTCCCTTAGGATTCAAAATGGCGGAGTTTTTCCAAAATGGCGTCCTAAATGACTAATTTCACACTTTTCATCCTACAGTGATGAATAAAAGGTCATTTCCAGATCATTTTGGGTAGAAAAATACGAATATAACACTAAAAAATACATCCGAGTGCATATGAACCAAGATTTTTGACAATTCGTTGAAAATTATGATTTTTTCATGTACCCTATATTGATGGAATTTGTGCCGACTTTGCAATGATAAAGTTAAGGCAACGGTTATTTGGTTATTTGAAAATATTTGCAGTAAAAAAGAAGCCCGCTGAAGGTTCGACAGGAGATAAAAAGAGATCGGACGTAAATCTTTTCTCGAGGCTTTTCACTGGAAATATATCTCGTGACCTTGATCTGGATACAAATTTACAACATGAAAATCAAACGTATCCACCATCACTATCCTGTGGCGGAGGGCTGCGTTCCGGTAGTAAAGCGAACGAGCACGCAATCGTCCCCGTCAAGCTTTCCACTAAGAAGAAGTCTACTGAGTGAGACTAAGTAGCTCCTGGGGCATTGAGGACTGCCAGCCAGCGTGCGCCCCTTTGCGCTAGCTGGAATTAGTTTTCCTAATAGCGTCTATCAGGGCTGGGAGTTCTCCGTCCCGGTGTGGAACGTCCACTTAAACTCGACCTTTGCCTGCAGTCCCGACGCAAATGTTCCGGCATTCCACAGCCGAAGCAACGCGGTCTTCCTCCAGCTTTTGGCTCGCCATGGGGTTTGTCCCGAGATAAAACACCGAGGATTTCTTCGAGTATTTCCTTCATAGATTTCTCGGAAGTACGTGATGCTCTGGATTCGTCAAAGTTCACCTCCCTAAGACGATGAGGGCGCGAAGCATCTTTGGCAGCCTCGATGCGAATAGCTTGGATGAGTGCGTCGCTGACGTTGGCTGGATTGCTGATCATGACCATCTGACGTAGATCTGGATCTTTTAGTCCGTCCACGAAGGTCTCTTTGGCGATGTCGGCCAAAACATCCGCTGGATGAGCTGGATAGGCCAGGTGAACCAGCCTCAGGACTTCGGATTCGAATTCCTGAAGGCTTTCTCCGCTCCTTTGTGTCCTGGCCTTCAGCTGGGTTTGATGGATCTGCCGCACATGATTGTCCCCATACCGAAGCTCCAGGACCCTCGTCAGCTTGGCAAAGGCCTTCTGCTCGCTGCCAGGAATCGTCTGTAGCAGCTCCAATGCTGAGATTCTGAGAGCCAGGACTAGAGCTGTGGCTCTCTTATCGTCGCTCCATCCGTTTGCTTCGGCAGCGGCATCGAACTGCCTCTTATAGGTAGTCCATGGGCTTTTCCCATCGAAGTTCGGCAGCTTCACACGATGGACACCCGCTGAACCCATCGCAGCACTGGCGGCGGTTTTCTGAACCTGTTGCTCCAGCTTTGTCATGTTGGCCTTCACCGCTTCCACTTCTTTTTCTACCATCGCAACCATTTTCTCCTCCAACTTGTTTACACTGCCGTCGAAATACCGCGTTTGTTGTTCCACAACGGCTAATATTTCTTTCCTTTCCTCCAGGCGTTTCCTTTCCTGTTCTTCTAAAAGGTTCTCAAGTTCCTCTTTGTCTTCTAGACGCTGTTCTTGTGAAAGATTTTTCAATCCTTTTTCTTGTCCCTCTAGAAGATTCTTCAGTTCTGCCTTGTCCTCTAAACGCTCTACGACATGTTTCTTTTCCTGTTCTTCTTGAAGACTTTTCTGTTGCTGCATCATCGCCAGCATGCTCGCCAAAGTGTCTTCGACTCCTGTCTTCGACATGCTTCTTGTCTCTGGCATTTACAAATCACAAATGTTCCGAACGTCCTGTAGTCGCAGGCCGAATTAATCTCAATTGTACCGCTTTCCGACACCAAATGTTACGATATTTCGCGTACGGGTTCGAATATAATTGAGACGGTCGATTGAAAACACACACTGTTTATTTCTGCGTACTACCGGGTGTTTATAAACGTCTGTGATCGCATCGCCTTTGGAATCCGCTTTCGATCACTACAATTGCGCCTGTTATTGCGTTTTTCGGCCTGACCCATGCCTGCCGCGATCACAGTTTCTTATAAACACCGTACTACAATAAATTACGCCAACACTTATCTACTTGGAATTATATCGCAGGTACTTCGCTTGTTTCGCTTGCATTACCACTTCGCATTCCAATTCAATACTGCCGCGAGCTGCCGGCTGATGCCTTATATAATGCCTCCGAACAGCGTTCCCAAGCTTTCTGTCTACTTCTAGCAAATTCCATAGTGCCTAGCATATGCGGTTTCTAGACCATTCCTGAATAATCACACATGTGTGCTTTCTATGTGTTCTGGAATCTGCACCTCCGCCAAAGTGGACTGATGTGCGTTGATCGAACGATGAAGTCTCCATTTAGTTTCACATACACGAACGCTCTGGAATGCACCAGATCGCTCTAGACTTCTACACTGCAATCTAATGGATGGAAGGATCCAGAAAGATCGAGTGTTTACCAATATAAACGGGATCGCCGCTCGTAACATTATTGTCAACTTTTGTTCGCTATTTATTTCTTATATATTTGTTGTCAACAAACATATGTTCCTACAGTGAAGTTTCCATCAATGTTCAGTAATTTAGGTGGCCTTTCGGATAACAAAATGAATAAAAAATAATGATACACCCGAGAATGCACCAGAATTCTGATCTTTTGTTATGTTCTGATGCCTTTCAGTTTTTATCGGAATTTGTTCGTAAGTATTTACAACAAAATGCGCTAAAATGTATTTTTTATTATTATATTCGTGTTCTGCTACCCTAAATTAGTTGGAAAAGACTCGTCACTGATTATTATGTTACAAAAAAAAGTTAAATTCAGTTTTTTGATGGTGACTTTGGAAAATGGTCGCCATTTTGAATCCTAAGAGATGAATTTTTTGGAGCCACGGGTCAAAACGCTCTAATGGGTCCAAGTAAGAAGTATGCCAAGTGATTTGCTTGTATACCGATCTGCCACTTAATTTCGCCTACCGCTTCAACTAATAGGAACAACATCTTTCCTATAACACTTGGAAAAAACCAAAAACCATTTTTTGTGAAATGGGACCAGTTCAAACTTTTCCATTTTTGCAGTACCTGATTGAGCGCCCTGTATAATTGATAGGAAACACCTGTACCAAAAACGGCCCATGACATGTTGTAATCCAATCCGTGAGCTGATCAGAAAACATAAAACGATTCAAAATAGTCCATTCATTCAAGAGATATGTCACTTTGAATGTGACTAAATTTTTTGAGCGGACAATTTCAATTGGCGAGCACTTTATATGGTGATTTACAAGACTCCAGCACTTCTGGTTCTCAAGATAGAATTTTTTCATTCTTTAACTTTTTTTTTCACCCTGTATACGCTACCTGTCAAGTCTGCCCTACACCCAGGTTTGTTGAGAATAATTCAAAGAACATGTGTGTCAAGTTTTAAGTAAGTAAGTATCTTTTATTCTGTGTAAAAATATGTATACATCAGAAGCGTCAAACCAAAATATATACATAAATAAATAAATAAATGAATAAATAAATAAATAAATAAGGAAATAAGATATCTTGAAAAACATTATACACATTAAAACGTTTGCGAGAAGAAGTCCTCCAGGCTATATAGAGATTCTTTAAGTAGAAGGTCTTTAATTTTTCTTTTGAACTGTTTTTTTGAAGTGAGCTTAGTTATGCTTTCAGGCAACTTATTGAAAAGTCTGACACCCAGAGTGTTGGGTGCCATCATTCCGAGCCCAAGCCTCCGGTATGGAGCCCGTAACTGCCCACCGAATCTAGAGCCGTAACCGTGAAGATCGCCACCGACAGACATGGAGCCTCTGTTCTCGAAAACATACAGACACAAATCAAGGACCAAGATACTAGGCAATGTTAAAAATCCAAAATGCTTGAAGAGCTCCCTGCAAGAATAAGTGGGGCCAACGCCCGCAATGACACGAATTATTTTCTTTTGCGCGATAAAAACGTCTCGGGCCCATGAGGAGGACCCCCATAAGCTCACCCCATACGTCAACCTCGATTCCACTTGCGCATAATATAACTGGTGGAGTGCACTATCATCCAGGGTGGATTTCAAATTTCTCAACATGTACAAAACAGAATGGAGTTTCCCAGACAGAGAATGGCAGTGCTCTTTCCAATTCAGCCGTGCATCCAAAACCACCCCTAAAAACATGGTGCTGTCCCGCCATTCCACCAATGCATTATTCACCAACAGGTGACCCGTCAAAAACTTTGCGTTTTTTGTTCTAAAGTTTACAAGGCTAGTCTTAGAGGGGTTCAGAGCCAACCTGTTGGTGTTGAACCACTCGACGACCTCATTGACACCTTTACAGCATTCCCCCTCCAAAACATCCCCTCCCGCAGAGACAATCAGGGAGGTATCATCAGCGTATAAGCAAAGGCCGGCATCATTAGCGATCCAACTGGATAAATCATTGATAAAAAGAATAAAGAGCACAGGGCCCAAAATTGAGCCCTGTGGCACGCCAATGTCAGTTTCCAAAAAATCGGAAAAACAAAAACCGCCGTCGCCATCCGCAATCCGCTCCACCGCTACGCACTGCTTGCGACCCGTCAAAAAACTAGTCACCCAGCTCAACGGAACACCCCTGATGCCGTAAGCCTGCAGCCTCTCCAACAGCAAGCCGTGATCGACGCAATCAAATGCTCTGCTGAGGTCAAAAAAGATCCCAGCAAGACTCTCGCTCCTCTCCAGAGACTGCACCACCTGGTGAATCACGCTGTAGAGCGCCGTCCGCGTCGACCGGTTGGTCCGAAAACCGAACTGGCAATCGGCAAGCACTTCTTCCCTGCCAAGAAACGAGAGCAATCTGTCCAAAAAGCCGTACTCGAACACTTTGGAGAAGCTGGAGGCCAGAGCAATCGGGCGATAATTATCAATTTTTCCCCCTACCTCCCTTCTTGTATACAGGCAAAATTTTCACCGTTTTCAAGCGGTCAGGAAATATTCCACTGGAAAAAGACAAATTCAAAACATGCGTGAGAGGTAACGCCAAAAGAGTGCCAACCTTTTTTATAATGAATGCAGGAACTTCATCCAGACCGGCAGATTTTTTATTCTTCATTTTGTTTATTATTGAAAGAGTCTCATGTTCTGTGAATGGAAGGAGATAAAGAGATTTATCAATCTTTTCAATCGTTTCAAAACTTTATCACCAAGTGCAGAGTTTTTAGCGCATTTTCGTAAGAAAATATGGCCGGTTTGTCTGTCCGTCCGTCCGTCCGTCCGTCCGTCCGTCTGTCCGCCCGTCTGTCCGTCCGTCTGTCCGTCCGTCTGTCCGTCCGTCTGTCCGTCCGTCTGTCCGTCCGTCTGTCCGTCCGTCTGTCCGTCCGTCTGTCCGTCTGTCTGTCTGTCCGTGTAGAAATTGAGAAGTTGGACTCCTCCTCGAGGAATAAAGCTAGAGCCTTAGAACTTTTTTTGATAGATAGCTGATGTCCCCAAGGGTGGCCAATGGGCATTATTTTTGTTATACATGCATAGTTATCATTACTATTATCAAAAAACAGATATTTACTGTGCACTTCTAAGAAGTTGAACTCCTCCTCGGGGAATCAAGCTAGAGCCTTGAAACTTCTTCCGATGGATAGCTGATGTCCCCAAGGGTGCCCATTCCCTAGGGTGAATGGGCATTATTTTTTCTATACATTCATAGTTATCATTATTATTATCACAAAACAAAGATTTCCTGTGCACTTCTAAGAAGTTGAACTCCCCCTCGGGGAATGAATCTAGAGCCCTGGAACTTTTTCCACTGGATATCTCAGGTTCTCGTGGGTGACCAGTGGGTAGATTGGATTTCATGGTTCGCCATCTTGGCCGCCATATTGAAATTTCTTATTAGTGAAACGATTTCCATGAAACTTGGAAGTTATCCTTGTCTTGTATAATCATTCTTCTTTAAAGCTAATTTTCATGATTCCGCCGCCATCTTGGCCGCCATATTGAAATATCTTATTAGTGGAACGATTTCCATGGAACTTGGAAGTTACCCTTGTCTTGTATGATCATTCTTATTTTTAAGCTGAATTTCATGATTCGCCGCCATCTTGGCCGCCATATTGAAATTTATTGCTATTGGAACGATTTTCATGGAACTTGAAACTTACCCTTGTCACGTATGATCATTCTTATTTTCAAGCTGAATTTCATGATTCCGCTGCCATCTTGGCCGCCATATTGAAATCTGTTATTAGTGGAGGGATTGTCGTGGAACTTGGAACTTACTCTTGTCTTGTATAAGCATTCTTATTTTCAAGCTGAATTCCATGATTTGGCCGCCATCTTGGCCGCCAAATTGAAATTTCCCATTAGTGGAACGATTGTCATGAAACGTGAAACTAACTCTTGTCTCGTATGAACATTTAATTTTCAAGCTGGACTTCATTCCTATCAATGACAGACCTGGCAATAAGAAAATGCGCTATCGAGACTCACGCACGTGAGGGCATATTCACTTGTTTCCCTTAGTACCCGGACTAGTGGTTCGATTGAAAATCAAATGGTATACCGCATTTGATGATTATAAAGCAAGCCACTTGGTACAGTTGCTCTGAAGACCCATTTGAACGATTTGGCCCGTAGTTCCTAAAAAAATGTTCATGCGGGCTCCAAATTTGGGAGGGAGGAAGGGAATTTGAAAAATCTTTGAAAGAATTCCTTGCGCTACAAATACGTTTTTGAGGTTGATATAGACCAACTTGCCTTTCATTTCATCATTTCTTGTGCTCATTTTCTTGTCCACCAGTAGCTGGTTATGTTTGCAGGTGTTAGACTATCTTCGGACGTTCCTTGCACCATCGTGAAGTTGTAGATGTAGAATTGCCTGCTGTAATAGGCCTGCTGGTATGAAGCTTTGGCAGAACCTGATTTTTTCGCAGTCCAAAAGAGAATATCATCTTATCTGATTGCAATATCTGGGTTCTTTTCTCTCAACATCTGAAAGGAGGCCTTCGCTCTCAACTTGTGCACTCTATATTCTGCGTTTATTATATTATAAGTTTGTTTCTGAGCGTTCTCCTTACATCTGTTGATCTTATCACGGTACTACAAACACGTAACTAGAACAGACATTGGTCCATGGATTTCCAAATCCGAGATTGTAACAGGTGTTGAATAAATTTCGAAAATAGCTGTGCGTCAAGGCTATCCGCTATGTGCGTTCGCCAAAAAAGTGGGAGGAGTCTACATCAGCGCTCTGTTTTCTGCAGCTATTTATTCTGTTTTCGGTGGCTAGATTGCGCTACTTGACTGAATGCACATGGTGATTCCGCTATGTGCGTTCGCCGGGAGGAGTCGACATCAGCGCTCAAAGAGGTGATTTACGAAACTGAAGGATGCCTACCTATTTGTGTTATTTTCGGCTGCGAGATGTCGTTACTTGACTGAATGCACATAGCGGATAGTACCATCTTTCTTGGCGTACATTTTCCACAAAATTTTAAACACAACTCCGAGTGTAACTATTGTCTGGAAGTTTGTCCCCTGAAGAAGTGAAGATTCTACGCATTTGAATAAATTCATAAAACGTTTTACGCATTCATTTCTTTCTTCAAACAAATTTTCTTCTCTGTTTCCTCTTCTACGTTCTTTTGGCATGCTTCCCTTGTTGAAAAAAGCTTGTTGACATTTTCAACTCTTCTTCTTCCCAATACGCCAAAGTTTTCAAGAGAATCATAAAAAAACTTCGTGTTTTGCCTGCGAGGTTTATAGTTACCAGTTCTTGGTCTGAACCTTTCAACTGAGCTTGTTTCAGAATGCTTCAAAATAAAGCTAGCTTTGTAAACTTCGTCTTTCTAAATAAATTCCGAGATGAACCTTTCTTAAATCCCTCGCTACTGTACAGGGTGTTCACGATAAAATTCACCCCCCTCCAGTAGATTTCCCTTCAAGATATTTCGAAGAACTAAAAACTTTTCCCCCACGATTTTTCCCAGGGACCTCAAATCGATCCTCTAGAAGTTCCTAATTGGTACCGTATACAGGGTGTGATATGTAACTTTTTTATTTCAAATGCCACACCCTATATTTTATTCCGTTATTTGGTCGAGCCTTTTTTTCTGATTACAAATATATATGACACTTATGATTTATTTTGACAAGTAAGTTGTCGAAAAAATAATAAAATAGGTAGTCAAATAATTTTGTTTCGCGGCAAGATGGCTTTGGTTTCTACAGTTTACTTAAAAAAAAGTTATTCACGCAGCATTTTGTCTCCAGAGTTCAACTCTGCATGAATAAATGGTCTAACTCGTTCCTAATACAGGGTGTCGCGTAATTTTCAATTTTTAATTAATTTGACTACCTATTCTATTATTTTTTTGACAGCTTCCCTGTCAAAATAAATCACAAATGTTATATATCTTTGTTATCAGAAAGAAAGGCTCCATCAAATGACGTAATAAAATATAGGGTGTTGTATTTAAAATAAAAAAGTTACATGTCACACCCTGTATACAGTACCAATTGAAAACTTTTAGACGATCGATTCAAGATCCCCGAGAAAAATAGTTGGAAAAAAGTTTTTAGTTTTTCAAAATATCTCAAAGGGGAATCTCCTACAGGAGGGGTGAATTTTATCGTGAACACCGTGTACATGAAATATCGGTAATCTATTTTTGATACTCAAATACCTGTTTTAAATTTGCAGCGACAGTTCCCATGGCATAGAAGAGAGTAACATCCAAGTTCAAGATGGGCATGTTTCAATTTTTTTATTGGAAGTTAATATTCAGTTAAGTATATATCTTTTCTCATTTTATGGAGCAAATGATGTGATTATTGTCAGTGGCGTATCTAGGGCAAATTGCGCCCAGGGCAAAACATGAAAATTGCGCCCCTGATCGGTTTTAATTCAGGCGGGCTAACGAAAAATTGGGCTCCTCCTATTAGGCTTCATCTGGATCAGATGAAAAAGTCGAAAGTTGATCGTCTGTTTGAATGTATTGGTTTTGGTTTTTCCATCTTTTCTTTCCCATTTCGCTTGTAAATTATTGCTCACACGAATTATGCCCAACAGTTCAAATATCTACATTACTTCTTTTGTTTCATTTTTATCTTCTCCTCTCATATGCGCCATGAAGATCAAAGTGCGCCCATAGCACGTGCCCCATTTGCCCCTCCCCCCCCCTCCCATATACGCCTCTGATTATTGTGCAATGTTGATTAGCATACATTTTTCGCAAAAGAAGACCGAATACGTTCGCGTATTATTGTTGTTTCCTATTTCTACCCTCAACAAGTAGGTACCTTATCCATAGGGTAGTTTTGGTTACTTCAACCGCGTAACTCAAATCGCATTTTACGTATCATGATCGTGTTCAGCAACCCAGAAAACGTTGGAAAAGATACCCGACACAAGACCCTGTGGCCCTGATGTGCTGCTTTTTTTATTTGACGTATTTTTTTTCCAAAATGGCGCTAATTTTTCGACTTCCGGTGACCGAATCGTGAGGTGGGTATTTAGATCATACCAATTAAAGGCAAGTTGCTTTATATCGACCTTAAAAACGTATTTGTAGTGCAAGGAATTCTTTCAAACATTTTTCCTATTCCCCCCCCCCAATTTTGAGCCCACATGAATATTTTTTCAGGAACTACGGGCCAAATTGTTCAAATATGTCTTGAGAGGCAGGGCCGATTCTGAGTGGTGTGCTGGGTGTGCCCCTGCACAGGGGCGGCCAAAATTCAAGGGCGGCGAAAAGTCGCCAATTTTTTCTAATGAAAAATTGAGTGTCGAAAAAGGAACTGATGTTATGATTTTCGAGACCGACGGCAGCCGCCCTGCGTAAATTGTGATTTTTTAGTGCCGAAAAAATACAACAGGTTGTCAAGAATGAAGGCGAGGCGGCCGCCCTGCGTCAACTATTATGGATATCAGACTTCTTTCAATTTTCATCTCTTGGTAACATTTTGGATAGTCTGTTTGAAATCGGATCGGCGTAAAAAAATGCGGTGTAGTACAAAAAAAAATCACAACTTTCAAAAAAACCGCACTACGATCAAAATTCGAAAACCGTTTAGAGATATTGATATTTGCTTTTCAGAACTGCACCCAGAAAAAATCCGGGATCTTTTTCACAGAAGCGGGGCATTGAATATTGTGGACCGGTTTTGCACTTCTTCTGTTTTCACCCTGTATAGCTCACTCAACGTCGTTGAACCTCTGTAACATCCAAGTATCTTACAGCCAAAAGAACACGCTATCCAGCATGACCACAATTTTCAAAATCGATCCATATTTACTTGAGATATTCACATTTGAAGTAACATTGATTTTCCAGTGAATCAGTTCAATTGTTGCCCATTTTATTTGAACAGCTTCATCTGATTCCATCCAACTACAAAATCAATATGCTTACCTATGAATTGGTATAAGTGCCTAAAAACTCATCTATAGGTCGCGGGAACATAACCGTCACCTTGGCAGCCGCTATGGCAACGTTGCAAGTATGCCTGACGTGGCAACTGCGCAATGCCATTCTTTTCGTCATTGAATTGACATGAAACGCTCGTGCAAGCGCAGACAGGGTGCCAAGGTACCGCTGTAGAGACTCGTTTGTTTTTAACATTTCTCAGACAAATCTTGAGTTTAGCACAATTATTTTTTTGATAAAGTGGCAATTGTTCAATGAATCATCTATATAATTTATTACAACTTAAGAAAACGGTATTCACAAGTACTAGTGACAATACAATATACCATATACCCATCTTTAGCACGCGATTTTTGCTCCCGCGACCTATAGGGTGTGCCGAGGGATATGTTGAAGTGAGGTGGCCATGGACGCACCTTGATCCTCAGCGGAAAATAGATTATAATTGTTCATAATTTTGTTCAAAATGAGGGGGGCTTTGGCGGTTTTAGGCCCGCAAAAGTGGAAAAAATCGCCTGCGGTGCAATTTCTAGAGAGCCCAGACGCCCCCGCTAGAAAATTGCTGCGGGGTTACAGCTGGCGGGCGGCCAAATATTTTTCGCACAAGGGCGGCCGACGAGCCAGAATCGGCCCTGTATAAGAGGGACTATACCAAATGGCTTGCTTCAATCATTACATTAAATGCGGTATCTTTATGCGAACCACGGATACTACTTGAGGTAAGGCGACGTCAAGGTGTCTCGCGGTAAACTTGACAATTTTTCAAACCCTCAATATTTATTAACAGAAACTGAAGTCAGCCTATCGAGACGGAGGGAAAGTGGTTTGATTGCCGTAACTAAACTACAAGAAAAATCTTCGAGAAGGCAAGGTCCCAGTATTTCAGTTGGAGCAGTTGGAGAAACTTTCATTTACTAAAACTAGAGTAGTCCGGATGGTAAGCGCCAGCAACCTTGCACGGAATGATTCCGCGATGCCACTTGGTGCGAATGTTATATGTACCCATACCTTCATTTTAAGAGGTGGAGCCAAGATGGCGTTCCGTGCAGACGCCGTATACCTACAGGGTGATCAAAAATGCAAAAACTCCAATTCATGAACCAAAAAAGTTGGAGTCATTCGAACCTCGGTCTGAGAAGAAGCGTTGAAATATGGGTTGTGAGCGCGTTGGTTTATGCTTTTGAGCCACCCAGCCGACCGCCGTCAATTTCGGTATTAGAGATTATTTTCAAATATGCACAAATGCCAAAATGATCAAACAAGAAAATGGATTGTTTTGGAACCCTATATTATCTTTACAATGGTCATTTTGGTCGTGGTGATCGACGAAGTGCTATAAAATTCGTAAAAATAGGTTTTACATTTCCTAGTGTTCAATTCGTAAAAGTTACAGACTGGAGAATGGTTGTTTTTGCATTTAGATTGTTGATTATGACCACTACAACTAGTTCCAATTGATTCCCAACGTATTCCATGATTAGCGAATTCAAGACGGCGACCATAAGGAAAAAAACAGTTGACTGTCATATTTTAGAAAATAGTAGGCGATGACGATGGCAACGCATCACATCATTTATAAGATCTTTTTATGTGGAAATGTAAAATCCCATCCCAATATATGTTTGAAAAATAGCTGATTTATTGGAAAATATCCATTTCCATGAAACCGACCACTAAGTTCAAAATATCTCAGACAGCCGTTTCTGAGATATTTTGAATATATTCAGATATTCAGACGCGCCTTGTTTCAACTTGATAAGCATTGGATTGTGAACTTACACGCTGATTTTCATGACTCCAACTTTTTTGGTTAATGAGTTGGAGTTTTTGCATTTTTGATCACCCTATATACGGCGTCTGCACGGACCGCAATCTTGACTCCACCTCTTGAAATGAAGGTATGAGTACATATAACATTTGTACCAAGTGGCATCGCGGAATCATCAAATGCAAGGTGGCGGTGGTATTTGGCGCTTAACATCCGGACTAGAGGTAAAACTTGATTTTATAACTGAGGAATTACAATTGTTGCAACACATAAATCTATGGCGACTAAACCATATTTAACTGAAGGAAAATTGAACTCTAGCTGGAATACTGTACCTAAAAACACTTTCCTAGGCAAACATTGACACACGAATAAGATTGTGCAGACTCTGCCATACTGAAACTACTGAAAGTGTAAGCAAGATAAGTATACGACAATGCAAGAGAAGAAGAATAGGATCCGCACCCTGTAATTCTGGCATGGCTCGTGTGACCGCGGACCGTTTGTGTGATATTGAACTTTTGAAGGTGCTTTTTTCGAGCACACCTTGCAGGAATTGACCTCAAGCTGCACGTCGTTGTCTGCTGCCACACTGCTGTAGCCGGCTGGCTAGCCGATCCCCTGCTCCTGCGGAGAGCCCACCGCGATGCGGCATTTCTTGCACATTTGCCGATCCGACGATGCCCGCAAAGCTGCTGCACTCGCCGCAGCACCAACAGCAGGAGCAAAAGATACGATTTTTTGACCGGCCGGAGAATATTTGGGCGGTCTGGCACGGGCAACGCCTGATAATTAATTAGAATACCTGTTCGGAACCCACTGGTCGGTAGCCTGGGCGCTCCTCAGCCCGGACTCGGTTATAGCTAACGAGATGAGGCTGATGCAGACGTGAAGAGGAGGGCGATGGCAATAAGTGGACTTCCACAAGAGTTTAGTATGGCTCGGTCCGTCGTGTTGTTCGAGTCGGTCACCGCGACATGCCTCGCCGTCCTCGTGCTGCTGATACGGTCCTCCGCGACGAGTGCTGCAGGCGTCCCGCAGGACTCGAGGGTCGATGAGGCGCCCCTTCTGTCTGCCGGGTCTGCCAGGCTCGGCCGTCAGGAGGGGAGGATCGTCTCGGATAGAAGTCGGTTTTTGTCATCAATTTTCGGGAACAGGAACCAGAGACCGACTCCCGTGACCATGGAGCGGAGGCTGGAGATGAGCACCGAATTCTTCCTGGTTCCTATGAGTTCCACGACTGGATCTCCCTCGACGCACGGCGGAGGGCACATCACCAAGACTGCTTGTGTGGGGTGCTTTGACTCTGCGTAAGAAAATTTGACTCTACATTATGCCTATTATCCTTTGAGAAGGATGCAGGGTTTCGAACTTGAGCCATTATTTTTCATGATTGTAACAGTTCAAAAACCTATTCTTCCAGTGTAAGATAGGCCTCCAAAGCAAACAAAAAACTCGAAAACTTATGGTTTAAGAATCTAATAGCAACTTTTGAGCCCGGTCCTCAACAGTTTAAGTCTATAGCAGGTGTTATCACCGTTCAATTCCATGCACGTCAAAATTTTGATAATCTACAGTAATTCAGTACAAAATAGCAAGGGCACAGCTCCTTGGCTCCGTGAAACTTCACTGGCGACTTTTCTCGAAGTTTTTTACCGGCTATTTAGTTTTGGAGCCAGCGCAATACTATCACCTCGCTGCTTCAATGTGTCCACTGGCTCCACAAATAACAATCAATTATTTATTCAATTATTATAACGCAAGCATGAGTCGTTTTATTGAAAAAAAAAAACAGAATTGAACAAAAAATAAAAATTTCACTGCGGTTTTTATGGTAAATTTTGATAGATCTGGATACATCAATCTTAGGAATAAGTTTACTTATCACATCACCAGTTAAAGTAATAGCTCAAGTTCAGAAGCACCCTTAACAATGCAGAGAGTCAAAACAGAACTTGAAAGTGATCTTCAGAAATGACTTTATAGTTTAGCTATTTTCCAGATAAGTCGATTAATAATGTACCTACTTTGATAAGTCCTAAGATAAGAGCTTGTTAGTACATGAAGCTTGTATCACAGGTATCTAGGTACCATCTTACTTTTAAGCGTTTTTTCCCTCGCTTTTCCCTTTGAGTTCTAATTAACAAGTTGACAATCGAAAGCTGTGATCGCCGTATTAATTACTGTAATAGGCAAATCATAGAGCACATATTCAAATTGTAAAAGGTGTGCAATTTGTTCCATCACCATGAAACTTGGCATACTTGTTGAATGTGGATACCCCTGAACAATTTTGAGAGAAGTGGGGCTGCTCGATTTCAAAGTCTTTGTCCTTCCTTTTGAATTCTGAAAGCGAACAGAGAGTGAATCCTTTCGTGTTAAAGAAGAAATGGATGAAAGGAGATGACAGGGAGTTTCTATGTTGAAGTCGAGTGGTTAATAAGAGATTCTTGCTCGGTTTCTTGATTATTATCAATCAATAAGGGGAATAAGTAGGCACTCACATTCAGTTTAATATTATTTTGTAGAAAAAAGGTTCAAAAGTTTTGATAGTGCCTAGTTACCTTTGACAGAGAAAATGTTGATTTTTTTATTCAAAACGTGGTTTCTCATTATGATTCTAGAAGCAGCTTACTGTTTCAGTCTGGAAGAACTACGGCGCTGTTGGAACGCCTGATTTTACTACTGTTCACAACGATGTAACCGATATTGATTTTTCAAACTGGAAACCAATGAAAACCTCTCTAACCTATTATTGTTTTTTTTTTTTGAAATATATTAAGGTTCGCTTTACAGTTCAAAATTGGCATTCAGTGATGTTAGTGCTTCAATTTGTCTCGTTATTTTATGCTTTCCCTTGATGGAAAGAAGTTCTTTTATGCTTAACAATTTACCGACATAAACTACCTAAGAAACAGTAATATGTATAAATTAAACTTGTCGTTGCTCATATGTCGAATTAGCTTGCATAAATTATTGATTTCTTCGTTTTCTCTATACAACATGGTATTGATGAAATGCAATTATATTTATGGAATGAAATACAATAATTTCGTTCACACATGAAGTACTTAACACCAATGTAGATATACCGAGAGATATACAGACAATTTTTATTTGCTTTCAACTTTTAAATGACCCAAGTACTGACCTATCAAGATTACAAGACCTTTATTTGAAAGTTATTTTTACCTCTTATCGAAAAAAAGACCCTGTTTTATCGAGATTCTCGAATAACAAAACGTAGGAAGTTCCCTTGAAAAAATCTCCCTGTTGCAATGTCTTGTAGATAACAGTGATAACACGTAGGTACGTATTCCTGAACCATTCTTAGCCAAATTTGGTGTGTAAGTTATGTCAAAGCCCTAGACCAAATAGTTAGTTTCTCGTCGTGATCTGTCTAATGATCAAAAAGATGACTTTTTCCTGGAGCTAGACTTCTGTGAAGTTATACTTTTTGAACTAAGGTTTGGCCTAGGAAAGGGAGTTGACCTGAATCAAAGATTTTAGGATTGGAAAATGTACAAAAAAGACTGACATTTTATAAAAATATTCTCAATTATTATCGATTATCAATTAAACCTTTGCATAGTACCTATACAAGCAATAGGTTTTACCCTTGGTTTTACCAAAGATTCAATAGAATACCTTTGGGAATTGGGAGGCTTTGGTAGGAACAATAGTATTCAAGTTGAAAAAAAAAAGTTTTGATCACATGCTTTTCTCCGCTGGTTTTTGCAAACTGCAAAGTAACAAAGTTGAAAGTTTTTTTTGGAAAGAATCTAGAAATCGCCAATAATTTGAAAATTGCAAGAATGTTGACTGATTACACAGAATTATAAAAGAATTTTGGTACTTTTTGAAATAATGCAACACCCTGTTGTGAACACATGACCATGAAAAACATAAAAAAAACAACGAAGAGTGAACACACAAAACATTTGGATTAGAAGTAACGTTTTGATAAGTATACCTACTTCGAGTTCAAAGGTCTGGAAATTTAAATTTGAACAAGTTTTTTATCTCTTGACCCCGATACGTACGATTTTCACAAGGTTTTTAGTCTGTGGTTTTTAGGTACTTTTGCATTTTTAACTGGAAACTCTTCGAAAAATTGGGAGAAGAAGAAATGATTAGAATGTGTTCAAGAATCTCTTGTTGAAAAATCTCTTGATGAAAATCTGTTCACGTAATAAAAGTTGGGAATTTGTAGTTTTTTCAAGAGGGGAACTCGAAAACCGTTAGTCCGATTTCAGAAACTTTCCCTCCTCAAAAATGATTTCAATCTTCTCTCCAACTATCTACTACTCGCAGCAAGTCTGCACCTGAAATTAATTCCGTGAGGCTCACCGCAGGTAGCAGGAGTTTGCCTGCAGTTTTTTTTCAATTCACGGAATGTACAAGTTTCAATCCGGAAAAATCACCGCTGGAGAAAGAGACCATATCGCATTTGAAAATGAGCCCACACAATGCCCAGTGCAATCTACTTTCGACGTCGAATGGAATTTTTCTAAAAAAGTCGATCCACCAACAGGAAAGCATGTCCGAATTGTCCGAGACGTTCTACACCAAACGTGGATCGTCCTGGTCAACAAAACGGTAACGCCAGGAAAAAATTTCTAGCGCCCGACTGGAGATTAGTGGAAAGCTCCAACTGCAGGCTGATCGTTTTTTGTGTTGTATCCTGCCGAATTTGGTCTGAATTTATCAGGTGATTTATTTCTGTGTTATTGAATGGCAAAGTTTCAATGCCATTTTATAATGCCAAATTTCGACTCAATCGGCTCAGCGGCTCGATAGTTATGAGAGACTACAGATACACAAACAGATATCAGCACTCCGGAAATGGTCTTAATCGTCTTGGGAGACTTCAAAACGGATATATCCATCGTTTTCTAAAAAAAAAACGCACGATCACAATACTTTTCCTTCCATTAGTTTAGGGGTCGGGAATGTCAAACGTCATTTCATCTGCTTACAACACTTTTTTTCTAAAATTATTCAAGATAGGTAACGAAAATAAAGAACCCTCAAATCCCATCTTTTGAATCCCATACTAAAGAAGAATAGAAAACGATTTTTTTTTCAATTTCAACATTTTACCGAGAACTTCATTTCCTGCCCTAGGTAACTGACTACCCTTAAAAATTTCAAATGAGAATAGGAGCCGAGTAATGCGTCGTTTTGAAGGCCCTTCAAATATCTGTATTCTAGTCCAAAATCAAATCGAACTACCCGTTCTCAAGATTCCCTCGGGCAGAGTACCACCCTCGAATAAAAAATTAAGCGGAAATAACACGGCTTGAGTAAAACATCATTTTGAAGGCCTCCCAACTCTCTTTCTTTTGATGGTAGAAATTACAAAATCGAACCAGCCGTTTTCAAGTTAATTTTTTTCTTGAACCTGATTTTTTAATCTAAAAAAACCATAGGTACATACTTTGGAAAAAAGTGACTCGATTTAGTTTCTTTTTCACACTAAGATATTAGTGCAGTAAAGATAGGTTTTGAGGTTGAAATAATTATTTCATGAAATTTTAAAGCTGTTATCGATTCAGAATTTCATCCTCTACCATGTACTCAAAATCCCCGAAAATCCCACTTGAGCATTTTTCTTGCGGCGCTGTCAAAGTATATCATGTTTGCTGCAGCAAGTCCAAAAATTGTATCCTCGCTTTTGTCACAATTGAGCTATATTGTTAGCTCAGAGCTGTTGTTATATACTCCAGGGCATGACCAGAACGTCATTTGAACCGTCGATATCCTATTTCCCGCAAAAGAAAACACGTAACTTGCTAAATCTGCAATTACCAGTGGTAATCAAGTGTAGTTCGGGGATTAGTGACCAAATTTAATAAAATCTGTTCTTTTTGTGATAAAGGCATAAAATTTGGTATGAGTGGTCTTCATGGTCCCCTTTTCAAATGTAGGCATGACGCCTTGCCATATTTTGGTTAGGGGGGCTTAGGGGCCCCCTTGAAAATTGAAGTTGCAGATACTCATACAAACCACCATTAATAATCGTCACGCATCTCAAAAAGTAGGCATTTGACTCTACGTTAAATCTCAACAAGAGGCAGACCAGTTGTCGCCATGTACGCACTGTTCTTCATAATGAAAAAATAATTCTTCGGAATGTCAAAAAAAATCAGGTTTTTATAATTTTTTCATGTAATGGAAGAGTAAATTTATCTTCCGCATATCATTATCCACTAATTCGTATCGGTCGAAGCTGTTGATGAAGTCAATTTCTTGATATTGACATCTTAGAAGCAACAATCCTAGATGAAACCAGCCAATTCAAGTGCTCAGTTCAGCAACGTTTTTTCCAATTTTACCAATCAATATGATGACAATTCATTATTGGGTGGATAGCTTCAACTGTTTCATAATTTTAATGAGTATAACTAAATGAGAAGTGATGCGCGAAAGCCCCAAAGAAAATTTTTTAACCGCCACCTGTCACTTTTAGAATTGCACCAAATTTCATGCTACTTTGGCGAAACAACAGCAAATACAGACTAATGAATATAGACAAACGTCAATAAGATCTGCAGTTGTCAAGTAGAAGGCACAAAGAATTAAGATTGAGGCGTAAAATACTTCAAAGCTTTGAGATCGAGTTAATACACGGTATAAAAATATTTTCAACACACCCAGGGTCACAAATTTTATGATGGTGGGCGACGTGAAAATTTTTTTTTTTTAGGCTTTTGCGCTTGATTCCGCGTGTAGTCAAAAGAAATTAAGTTACAGAACAGTTTCAGCTATCCATTCATTCATAAATTGTCAATCATATTGATTGGGAACAATAAAAAAACGCTGTTGAACTTCACACTTGAATTGGCTTATTTCTTCGGGAGCTGTCATTCCTAGAATGACAGTATCAAAAAACAGACTTCATGAACAGCTTCGGACAATACAAATTAGTGAATAATGCTACACGGCAGATCAATTCACATTTTCTTAGATGGAAAAAACATTTAAAACTGTGTTTTTTTTTGACACTCCGAAGAAATTTTTTCCAACCCGAAGAACAATGCGTACATGTCGACAACTGTTGTGTCTCTTGTCAAGATTTGATGTGGAGTAAAATGATTACTTTTTGAAATGTGTGACGATATTTACCGGTGGTTTGTAGGAGTTCCTGCAACTTCAAATTTTTAAGGGGGTCCTTGGGCCCCCCTAACCAAAATATGGCGAGTCATCGTGTTTACATTTGAAAAGAAGACCATGAAGACCACTCATACCAAATTTCATGCCTCTATCACAAATCAAACAGATTTCAATTAACTTGGTCATTAACCCTCGGATTATCTTCAATCAACACTGTTAATTGGGAATCAAAGCGACTTTCGTGTTTTTTTTTTTTCGGGAAATACGAGTTAGAAGTTCAAACGAAGGTCTGGTCATGCCCTGCAGTGTACATCAACAGCTCTGAGCCAACAATGTAGGTCTAGTGTGACAAAAACGAGAATACAATTTTCGGACTAGTTGCAACAAACATGATATACTTTGACAGCGCCGCAAGAAAAATGCTCAACTGGGATTTTCGGGGATTTTGAGTATGTGGTGGAGGATGAAATTCTGAATCGATATCTGTTATAAAATTTCATGAATTAATTTTTTCAAGGTTTGGGGTCTTTTTTGACTATCATCTTTACTGCACTATATAGAGAGGTGGAGAACTAGTCCGGATGCTAGTTGCATAAAATGGAATGAACCTTGCGTTTTTTGATGAGAAGATGCTACTTGGTGGAAATGCTCTTTGCATCATACTCTTCGGATCCAGAAAGGTAGCCATCAGCGCCATCCATGCAGGCAGCGTATACAGGGTGAAACAGAAAAAAAAAGTTGGAAAATCATATTTAAACAACCGTAGCATGTGGAGACCTGTAATTTACCACATACATTAATTGTTTTATGCTCATGAAGTCACAGTAAACCGCTCTTGATTACCTTGAACCGTCTTTGAAATGTAGGGGAAAAACAGAAAAAAAAACAAAACCACTCTTTTTTCCATAAATAAGTGATTCTTAGAGATATTGACACAATACTTGGTATTTCCACGGAAAGTATTGTTAGAAATGATATGAGCTGGGTAGCCAATTCCTAAGCCAACTATTTCCAGAAATACGATTGTCAACTTTTTTTTCCTCTTGAGCACCATCTTGAATCTGCCCTGTGAGGCATCGTCGAAAAAGTGATTGGTTATCATAATAATGGTAATATTTAATTATTGCATCGTAAAAACAACCTCCTCGTCATAATTTAGTGATCTCTTCGGCGGGAAAGAATTGTCATTCACGTATTTTCTGGCTCTTCAGAGCTTTAGTGCCCATGATAGCATTTGCAACATCTGGAATGGTAAAATATGTTACGCATTATGAACCTTGATGTACTTTGAGGTAGCCTACCAAGTTTTGCAATCATCAATTGAAAGGTTTGTTCTCAAAGGCTGTTTGAACAAAATTTGTTTAATTTTTTTGTGGAAAATGCAAAATATTGGATCTTTCACCCTTATTTGATCCCTCGTTGAGGAAAGCCTGAAACCGAAAGTCTGCAAAAATTTTATGCTAATGGTTCACTGAGAACTGATCTTCAATGTGTAGTTGTCAAAATCTGCATAGTTGCGTTCAGATTCCAGACAGAGAGCAACATAGAAGTTCACGCAGTGAAAAAAGAGACAACTTTTAATGCAACGGAGAAATCCCGGAAATGTCCCTTTTAGATCGGCTTCCCGCAAAACACAGGTTCTGTGAGACTCTCAAGCGTGGGTAAAAGGCTTGAAACATTACGAACTTGAGGCTCTAACAGTGTACCAAATTGCACATTTATGTTATGAAAAGCAAGGTCTCCAGACAGCTTTCAGTCTAGCTCTGGGCTAGTTTTTTCTCTACTGTAATTTATGTCTTTTTTTACTGCATGAATTTCTTTGTCGCTCTCTGTCTGGAATCTGAATGCAACTATGCAATTTTTGACAACTAAACATTGAAGATCACTTCCCACTGAACCATTATCATAAAAAGTTCCGAGACTTTCGGCTTCAGGCTAACCTCAGTGAGGGATCAAATAAGGGTGAGAGACCCAGTATTCTGTATTTTTCATAAAAAAACGACACAAATTTTGTTTAAACAGCTTTTAAGAACAAACCTCTCAATTGATAATGGTGAAACTTGGTAGGCTACCTCAAAGTACATCAAGATTCATAATGCGTAACATATTTCACCATTCCAGATGTTGCAAATGCCATCATGGGCACTAAAGCTTTGAAGAGCCAAAAAATACGTGAATGACAATTCTTTCCCGCTGAAGAGGTCACTAAATTATGATGAGGAGGTTGTTTTTGCGATGCAATGATTTCATGTTACCATAATTATGAAAGCCAATCACTTTTTCAACGATGCCTCACAAGGCAGATTCAAGATGGTGCTCAAGAGGAAAAAAAAAGTTGACAATCGTATTTCTGGAAATAGTTGGCTTAGAAATTGGCTACCCAGCTCATATCATTTCTAACATTACTTTCTGTAGAAATACCAAGTATTGTGTCAATATCTCGAAGAAATACTTATTTATGGGAAAAAGAGTGTTCTTGTTTTTTTATCTTGTTTTCCCCTACATTTCAAAGACGATTCAAGGTAATCAAGAACAGTTTGCTGTGACTTTATGAGCATAAAATAGGTAATGTTTGTGGTGAGTTACACGTCTCCACATGTTTCGGTTAATCAAATATAATTTTTCAACTTTTTTTTTCTGTATCACCCTGTATACGCCGCCGGCATGGATGGCGCTGATGGCTACCTTTCTGGATCGGAAGAGTACGATGCAAGGAACATTTCCACCGAATGGCATCTTCTCATCAAAA
Organism: Anaspis maculata; assembly: GCA_949128115.1. NCBI lineage: Eukaryota > Metazoa > Arthropoda > Insecta > Coleoptera > Scraptiidae > Anaspis > Anaspis maculata. Next base: position 46,567,065 of record OX421963.1, read on the forward strand.
AATGCAAGGTACTTTCAACTAGCATCCGGACTAAACCTTCAAAATAATGATTTACTCGACTCCTATTTCCATTTCAATTTTTAGGGTGGTCATCCTGCCTTAGGGGATTTTGAAAACGAGTTGTTCGATCTGATTTCTTTTTCCACTCAAGTACAAAGATTTGATGGGTCTTCAAAATGATGTACTACTCGACCCCTATTCCAACCGAAGTTATGCCAATTATGTGTCATTCTCGAAATTAAAATCGACCTGCCTATCGGGATTTTTTTGGGGGGAAAATTAAAAAAAAATATCGGGGGTGGGGCGTTTCGGAATAAAAGTCCTGAGCATATTATAGGTGTGATGTGACGTGGTCCGAGCGATATATTGAATCGCACAGTATAACAAGCAGGTACTCACTCTTTCTTATAAGCGTGCGTCTTTGATTTTCGTGGAATATTTCTGATGCCCCACGATTGGATGCGGGTGGATCAGCTCTTATTTATTTTCTATGCAACCAGTCTTTAAAGATCCTAAGCTCATCGGTACTTCTACCATCATCTGAACATATAATCTTGTAACTTCAGAAGTTAGAAAACATCATTTCTACGGTTTCCTTAATAACAGTAGGCGTACTGCGTAGCAGGACGGGCAGGCGCCAACAATAACTACCATCAATCCATCTGTCTATTCTTTTGCGGTTACACGTAATCGATTTATTGAAAAAAAAAGTAAGTTGACACTATTACGAATAACCACTATGATGTATCAATACTTACCATGCACGTAATAACTGTAATTTCTTACGTTATAGTTTTTAGCCAGGCTTTCCCAAGCTTTTCCTTAGAAGAAGCTAATAACCTACTCACCTTATTATTTAGTTATTTCTTATTACCCCTGTTGGACAACGATTTTTAGGTAACTCCGAACTTCTGCCATTGAATTAAGGAGATGATTTCTTGATCTTTTTCATGGCTAATACCCTAGACAGACAAGACAGCTTAAGGACGGAGTTGAATTGGTAAAATAGGCGTTGCGGAATCAATCCCTGTGGGTTTATTCCTTGACAGAATCTCACCATTTAGGTCTCTTTCGAAAGCTACAAGGATGTACTTTGGTTAGAGCCCATTGGCATTTCCAAAACGAAAAATATTTTTTTTGATTTTTGTATTTTAGAAATGCCAATGGGCTCAAATTAACTTACATTCTTGTAGCTTTCGAAAGAGACCTAAATGGTGAGATTTTGTCAAGGAATAAACCCACAGGGATTGATTCCGCAATGCCTATTTCACCTATTCAACTCCGTCCTTGAGCTGTCTTGTCTGTCTAAGGTATTAGTCATGAAAAAGATCAAGAAATCATCTCCTTAATTCAATGGCAGAAGTTCGAAGTCACCTAAAAATCGGTGTCCAGCAGGGGTAATAAAAAATAGCTAAATAATAAGGTAAGGTAAGCTAATAATAAGGGGATTGATTCCGCAACGCTTATTTTACCAATATAACTCCGTCCTTAATGATCGCGGCAGCAATGGAAAAATAGTAGTATTTCTTTTTCTCATTTCCTGAGATCCATTTGTGGATCATTAAGTAAGCTCTTCATTCTGTCTAGGGTGTAACTACTGTGTAATCAAAGTTGTTCTAAAGGATTTAGTTTTCAAGATACAGGGTGTTGAAGTTGCTGGGCAGAAATTGTTTTCACTTTCCCGGCCCCACCAACATGGATAGGAAAGTAATATTGTGATCGTGCAAAAAAAGAAGACCACCCATACGATTGAGATCATTTCCAGAATAATGTCTGTCTGTCTGTCTTCCTGTATGTCTGTGATCTTCTACGATAACTGTCAAAAGGTTGACGATCGACAAGAACTTTGGTATGCAAGTATGGTTTCATCGTGGAATGAGCGATGATTAGATTTCAGTCGTGATCTGTAAAACGCAAGTGTCACTTGTGAAGCATCATTAGAAAGCCTTCGATCCTTCGAAAAATTATATTCAGAACAGTTCAAGTAACGCTATTCGGCAAAAAGCAAGGAACGAACAAAGTAACTTTTATTCAGCAGCAGTCGGAGTTTTCAAACACTTCCCGGTCGGGCACTACGAAATTTCAAAGTTGCGGAAACGTTTTTCCTGGTCGTAGCACACGGGACGGCCAAACGCCGCCTTTTCGGCACGAGCACAGCATGTTGGTCGCGGTGGGAAGAGTAGGGATGAAGATATGAAGCAGTGACGTCACTAGCGTTCTGTTTTAATTTTTTCAAGGCACTTGGAATAACTGAAATTAGAATTCGTTTCCACAATAAATCATTGAAAAAAGTGTTGTTTTATTCAAAATTATAAAAAAAACTGAGTCCAGTAGCCTATTTTGTAAGCTAGTACGGTCATTGATTGCCCATTAAAAACGCGTACAGCTGTTGACGCGGGGTGCTGGAGTGTATTGATTCCCTGAATTTTTGGCTTGGCGTCACAAGTGACAGGGTAGCTAAAATTCCAAGAGTCACTAACATACATGATCGTGCGTAAAATAGCATACATACTCTCGATGTTAAATGCATCAATCCTGCTTCGGGCTAGAACCTCTCTTTGTTCTCAGCAGTAATAATACGCACTGTTTTTTACTGCGTACTGTCATAAATACACGTCAATTATTATTCGCGCTTGGGTATATCGCCGATTACTACTCGCTTTGTCGCTCTGGATTTAAAACTGCCGTGTGCTTATAAACCTCCGACTGTTATTTTGGAACTTTCCACTAGTCCTCTGGCAAATTCCATATTGAGTCGCGGCATGTGGCTTCGGACGACTCTCGAACAGTCCAGCACTTCGGCGTGTAATTCCGGCGTGCTTTGGAGCGGCACCTCCGCCAATTGGGCAGATGTATCTTACTCGGTCATTGGGATCTCCAGTTGAATCAAATGGCCGAAACTATCGCGTATATTCTCAAATGCATTGAAGCTTCGCAGCTCATAACACTGTGTTTGAAGGGTCTAGAAGGACCGCGTGTACTCTTGAATGCACGAGAACCTCGCAACTCGTAACAATACTATCACGTGGTGACATGCGGCAAATTATAGTAAGAGAAAAGATTGAATTAATTTTTGAAAGGAAAATTCTCAATCCAGCCGGTAGCACGGTGAGCTTGCCCTCGCTTTCAAAGGCGAAGGTCTCAAGTTCAAATCCGCACCGGGCCAGATGGACTTCCTCACGCGGGACATTTATATATTATCGTGCGGTGGTGCCCCGGGAAGAGTAGCCAGGTAGTTGATGCCTGGCCGATTTACAATTTACACCTCGGTTTACACCAAACAAACTTTAAATGGGACCTAATTTATTTGTAGTCCGGTGGATTAGCGCCTAAACTATGCATTTTGTGATAAAGCAAAGGGCTTCTGGATTAACATTCTTGAGATTGAACTTGACAATTCCAGAAATGGCGCCAACGAATTTGGTGTGGCAGGTGACCTCAGGAGCCAACCAAATCTGTGAAAGAACCAAAATCTTCCATGTTTCTCGAAGGCACCCAAATACATCATACTTCGATGCGCTGATACCCTATGGGGCGGAATTGACAAAATATGTCAATGCTAATCAAGTAAGGGGGCTGAGGAGAAGGCATTTTCGTCTTTGAAGACGATTTATGGTTTTCATTAATCCTGGATGAATATGAAGAAGTTTGGTATCATATTCGACTGAAATCAATGTTCTGAGTTCGAATAAAGTGTTTAAATTACGTTAGAAACATGTTTAAACAAGTTTGTCTGAAAAAATACGGTTTTTTGATATTCAACTTCAACCTCATGGATTTCACTCCTTATATCATAGGCATTCCATTTATTCTTGCATATTCAGTTACTTTCAACTTTTCTTCGACTGAAAAAGATGCATCAGACATGCTTCTTATCTTTATATCCTATATTTTTGCTCTAACGCATGCTACTAATGTCTTATTTTGTCTATTGGCAGGTTCAGCAGAATCTTCAGGAACGAGATCTGGGTGATACCGGTGCTAGCTCTGTCGGCAATCACCATGACCTTGATCATCGGCTTCGAGCTCTTCGTCATGTGCAAGGCCTGGAGGACGACACCCAGCCGACGGCACCTGTTCCTCGGTCAGATGCTGCTGTTGGGGCTCTTCTCCTGCGCCGGCCTGGCACTAGTTTATGCCGTCTCTCCGACCCGTCTGACCTGTGCCGTAATCCGTTTCGGAACTGGAGTCGCGTACGCCATGGTCTTCGCCTCGCTCCTGGTCAAGTGCGTTTTTCTGATCAGCTTAAACGGCGGTGTATATCTGCCGGCCACCTACCAAGGCCTGCTGCTGCTCTTCGCGATACTGATACAGGTAGGTACATGCAGAACAATAAAGCATCGATTTGAATAATCTTATCTAAACTTTACGACTTCAATTCAACCACTCGTCGGGATTTTAATTATGGAAAAGGTCTAAAACCGATAGTGCTCATACCTTTACGCGTGGTGATGCTGGTAGGTAGGTATAGGATACCAACCGCACCTCGACGATACAGAAGTAAAAAAGCACTGGTAATGGCTCATAAAATGGGTACCTATTCACGAGAGAGAGTTATGGATATTGAAGATTTGTCATTGTGGGATTGTGGCAATTTGCCCGTTATGTCATCACTATTAAATTTTGCAAATATATCTTTGTGGTAATCGTATATTGTAATCTCTGGATGGACAGCGAGTCCTTTGCAACACACATAGTCACGACTATCATAACAGACGGTTCAATAATCTTCGTTTTAAATTCAAGAGAACAGGCTGAATACCAATAAAGATAGTTCATAAGCGACAAAAATAACTTGCTTGTTCAAATTGAAGATATTTTCCATTGTTGTTCTCACAATCAGGATTGCATTCACTTGAATATCTTTCAACAGGTCGCAATTGGTGCCCAGTGGCTTCTCACCAACCCTCCAATGGTGGACAACGTCACCGTGGAAAACTTCTCCACAAACAAACACCGTCTGCTGGTTACGGTCGACGATATTACGTACCCCGCAGTCCTGCCCCTTTGCCACACCACTTATGTCGACATCCTCCTGTCGCTCATCTACGTCATCTTCTTGATCCTCTTCGTGACCGTTCTAGCGGTCAAGTCGCGCGGAATAAGAGACAATTACCGGGAGGCGACGTACATAGGGTTGTCGGTCGGTTGTTGCATACTGACCTGGTTGGTGTGGACGCTCAGCGGTTTTGTCGTTAGTGAAAGACACAAAGATGCTTGCATCGCATTCGGTTTAGTGATCTCGTCGGCGTTAGTGTTCCTAATTATGTTCATGCCCAAGGGGCGGCAGTTGGCGGCGATGGGCAAAGAGGGAGTGTATATGGAGGACCGGGAGGACCACTTCAGCTCGTTGAGCAGACCCGGCTCCAGGTATTCGCCATCGTTCTTTCACTTCAAGCCCGTCAAACACGGACTGATACACGGGACCACGCACAAGTACCATCATGCTGTGGCGACACTGGGAGGAGGTAAGAATCAATCATGCATGCCTCTAAAAAACTAACTCCACTGTGATAATTTGGAATAATTCAAAAATCAAATCATCAGCTTCTCATCTAGCCATTTTACAACTGGATATTCCTCTTTTCTTGAGATTTCTTTATTACCTCGTTTATTACCCAGAAATTTTTATAGATACGGACAAATAAAAAAATAAGAGTATAGTAAAGCTCCCGCTATATTATTTTTGGAAGCCATTCTCTGATAGAAAATAATGGTACCTGTGTATCAAAATAACATGTGTATAAAAAAGATCTGAATCGGTGATACTAGGCAATAAAACTTTGTTTTGATCGAGGGTAATAGTCATTCCAGAAACGCATTCCAAACGTCTTGTCGTTTGGCATTCTTGCGGTAAGTTTCGAAGTCGGGTATCAAACTACTGAAATATATAGGGTGTCCGGGTGTTTAATCGCGGAAACTTTGCCAATCGATAGAGCATCAAAAAATATTTAGACTTTCGCCTGAACACTCCGTTCAAAATTGAACAATAACGGAGTAAAGCCCTTCAAAGTTTCAATTAAAAAATCGTTTTTTTCGCTTAAAATTGTTCAACCGATTTTTTTCAAATTTTGACCAAAGTTAACTTAAATGAGTCTCTATTGAACAATATTGATGCATTCTCTCGAACATTTTTAGGGGCGAAGATACTAGGGGGTGCCTTCCCCCTTTTCCCCCTATTTTTCACTCTCCTAGTAATTTTCAATAGACTATTATACTTTTGAAAAATTTTCTTTTTTTCGATGGAATCAGAAACTATATTGAAAAATAACTGACCCGTATTCTTTTAATCAGCCAAAAAAAAAACCTATCGTTTGGCCGCAATAAATAAACGAAATTCCTATATTCTACCTATTTCTGACGTCATTTACACAGGCAGTATAGGCGGTGACTCGCTGTGACGTCAGAACTAGTTGATGTTATTTATTAATTGCGCCCAAACGGTACGGTTTTTGACTGAATAAAAAAACACGGGTCAATTATTTTTCAATGTAGTTTCCATTTCGATAAAAAAAAATTTTAGTATAATACTCCATCCTACGTTTAATTCAGAGAAAAAAGTTACTTCGCAAAATTTTGATTAGAGGCTTCGTTTTCGAGGTATTTGGGTTTGAAACCTCGAAAAATTCCTCGAAATCTCCACTCTTCTCGTTTCTCAGAAAAAATGGTGGTTTTTCAACTTAGAAATTCTAGAAAAGCTATTTTAGCTGAAAAATCATGAGGTTTTTTGGATTTTATTTTTTATAGACCTTTGAAAGTGGTGATGTTTTCGAGATGTTTTCCAAAGCTTCAGACTCAAATATCTCGAGAGCGAAGCCTCTAATCAAAATTTTGTAACAGTAACTTTCTTTTCTTAATTCAACGTTGAATAAAAAAATCGGAACGATTGTTGAAAATAATCGGGAGAGTAAAGAGTAGGGGAAAAGGGGGGCGGGTACCCCCTATTATTTTCGCCCCTGAAAATATTTGAGAGAATGCGTTACTATTGTTCAATAGAGACTTGTTTTAGAGAGCTTTGGTCTAAATTTGAACATAATCAGTTGAACAATTCAAAAGTTGTTGAAATTTTTTTTTTTCAATTTCAACTTTAAACGGCTATATCTCCGTGCTGTTCGTTTTTGGACGGGGTGTGCCAGGGGAAGCCTATTCATTTTTTGATGCTCTATCGATTGCCATAGTTTCCGCGATTTAACACCGGACACCCTGTATACCTACGTGCTGATTTTTAGCGTCGTTAAATTTGGAGGATAGGTAGGTATCATGCCTATATTGTGTAACAAGGAAGAAACGCTACTTATTTCTTCACCTGACGACAGTGGTGTAGCAAGGTGCTCAAGGGCCCTGAGACAAACTGTTTCGAGGACCCCTAAAATTTTTTTGATTACTTGATAACAAAACTTTTTTGAATTTTGTGGGAAAATTTTTAGAGTTATCGACCCGAGAGGGCCCTCTTGAGCTCTGGGGCCCTGAGGCACTGCCTGGCTTTGCTCATTGATAGCTACGCCACTGCCTGACGAGCTTAAGGTGCGGTGCTCAGCGCGTTCGACTGCCATGCCAGAGGTCGCGGGTTCGATCTCCACCGCCGACGCGGACGCGACGGTCGAATTTTCGCCTCGAAAACAAGCTCCTTGATTTAGTTGGAATGCTTGCTAAATGCAAGACACGCTATGTTTTGCATAGCACGTAAAATAACGATGGTGCCGACCCCATACGATGTTGGTGGTCGTCGAAAATCACAGGGGTTCGGAAAAATTTCCAGTACAGGGAATATGTATACCTGATTGGCTTGCGATTGAAATTGCATGAGAGACTTGAACGGTCGATCAAAAAAACATCAGCCGAATTGGCGGAGGTGCTGACATTCTAAAACACACTGGAAGCACGCGAAAGGTGTGTGATTATTCGGGAGTCGTCTAGAAACCATATACCGGGCGACTGTGGAATTTGCTTGAGGACGATGGAAAGTTCGAGAACGCTAATCGGAGGCATATACCGGGTGATCATTTGAAAACTATTCACCTGCAATAATTCCCGATTCCTAGTCAATAGTTCTTTGAGCAAAAACAGGTCGATTTCTATATCGAGGGGGACATCTAAACATACATTGGCAAATTTCTATCTTCAGCCCCCTCCCCCCCCCATCCCAAAAGTAAAATTTCAAATGACACTACCTACCTTGCGATACATCAAATTGAAGAAAATTAAATTCTCTTTCTGAAAAAAATATTAACTTTCTCTTCCCTTCTCCCTAAAAATTCTCTAACCCCTCAATTCTCTTTAGTTTAGTCAGCATAATCCTGAATAGCTTCAGAGAAGAGAATTTTCGGTGGAAAAAGTGCCACCCAAATTGACCCCATTGCTCTCCCCCACCTCAACTTTACAATTTAGCAAAATTCCACCCACTTTGTGATACATCAAATTGAAGGAAATTGAATTCTCTTTCTAAAAACAATTTTTTGGAAATTTAAACCCCTCCCTCATTTAACTGGACATTTGGAGTATTTTAGTAGGAAAACGGGGGTTTTAAAAGTTTCGAAAAAATTGTGCTCAGGAAGAAAAGTCGATTCCCTTTAATTTGATACATCACAATGTAGCCCAGGCGCCAGGGAAAACAATAAGGAAATAATTGTTTCCTGGCTGGAAACTAGCTTAAAACGATCTGTGTAGCTTAGGTTTTGACATACTAGTTTCCCCCCTTTCGGAAATGTCGGCGTCATGTCGCCATCATCAACAAGAAGTGCACCAGCGTGGTTTTTGCCGAATATCTTAATTTTGGGTCATCTGTCATCAAAAGATGTAAGGAGTCATTTTGAAGCCTATGAAATTCCCTACAATTTGGTATTTCAATCAATTTTCTGCGACCTATGGTCTTTGAGATAGGGCTTCTGGAAGCGAGAGTCATTGTCGTGAAAGCTCCATGGCCACTTGACTCGAATAACTAGAATGTCGATGTGACAAAAAAAATTTCAAAATGAGATTACTCGAGAATTCTTCATCCTATAGTTGCGGTGATGGTCTTAAACTCTTCCTCTTGAACCGTAGATTACGAATATTGAAAAGTCAAAAACGTCACATTGTACATATACAGGGTGTACTACGGGAATCAAATCAGAACAGAGAAATTTGACATATTTCCTCGATTTAGCCTATGCGAAACTCTTAGCACTTATCGCGAGTCCAATATCAATATGCATTGCTCTGTAAGCTTCACTTGATACACTTAAGAAGTGATCAGCTCACAGCTCACCTGTAAAATGTTTTGAAGGCCCTCTGAAATCATTAAATTCTACAGTAGCAAGAAATGTATGTAACAGTATATCATATACCAAGGAACCAAAGTGAATTTTTGATCCTTTGGGTGAAGTTTGTTGCTCGATGGCCCTTTGGGTTCAAATCCCCAAATTGAAAATTTACTTTGGTCCCTTGGTATATAATATACTGTTATATACATTCCTTGGTACTGCAAATTTTTAATATTTTGATGATTTCAGAGGGCCTTCAAAACATTTTACAGTAAAGCTGTGAGCTGACCACTTCTTTCGTGTATCAAGTGAAGCTTATAGAGCAAATCCATATTGATATTGGACTCGTGTTAGGTGCTTAGAGTGTCGCATATAGGCAAAATCGAAGAAATATGTAAAATTTCTCTGATCTGATTTGATTCCCTCAGTACACCCTGTATATGTACAATGTGACGTTTTTGACTATTCTATATTCGTAATCAACGGTTCAAGAGAAAGAGTTCAAGACCATCACCGCAACTATAGCATGAAGGATTCTCGAGAAATCTCACTTTGCAATTTTTTTTGTCACATCGACATTTTAGTTTTTTGAGTCAAGTGGCCATGGAGCTTCTACGACAATGCCTCTCGCTTCCAGAAGCTCTATCTCAAAAACCATAGGTCGCAGAAAGGTCATTTAAAAACTATTCCGTAGGGAATTTCATTGGTTTAAAAATGACTTCTTACATCTTTTGCTGTCAGATGCCCCAAAATCAAGATATTCGGCAAAAACCACGCTGGTGCACTTCTTGTTGATGATGGCGACATGACACCGACATTTCCGAAAAGGGGGAAATTAGTATGTCAAAACCTAAGCCACACAGATCGTTTTAAGCTAGCTTCCAGCCAGGAAACAATTATTTCCTTATTGAGCTGATTTCTGCTCCCTGGCGCCTGGGCTAATGTAAGTATTGTCATTTTAGATTTTTAAGGTGAGGAGGGGGGAGCGAAGGGGTGAATTTGGGTGGCACTTTTTCCATGGAAAATTTTCTCTTTCGATGCTGTGCAGGATGACGTTTACTGCATTGAAGAGAAATTGAGAGGTCAAGGATATTTAATTGGATACTGAGAGAATATAGGGGAGAAGAGGGGTGGGGTTGAAAATTTCAGAAATATTTTTTCAGAAAGAAAATTTAATTCTGTTGAATTTAATGCATGGCAAAATAGGTAGTGTCATCTGAAATTTTAAAGTTGGGGTAGGTGGGGGCGAGGGGGCTGAAGATATAAAATCGCTAATGTATGTTTTAGATGTCCCTCTCGATATAAAAATCGACCTGTTTTTGCTCGAAGACATTTTCACTGGGAATCGGGAGTTATTGCAGGTGGATAGTTTTCAAATGATCACCCGGTATATAAAGCACCGTCCTGGGCCTACGCAGTAGTTATGAATTTGAAGTGATTGAGTACGATAGAAGCGGAGTAGTCTCAGCGATATTCCTAAGTAAATAATTGTTGGCGTGTATTTATTGTAGTACGCAGTAATAAACAGTGTGTGTTTTAAAACGATCGTCTCAATTATAATCGAAACCGTACGCGAAATACATAACAATATGTATTTATTCTATCCATCCACTTTTTCAGTGGCAACCAGAAAGAATAATGTCTCCAAATCTCTGTATTCTCTACAATTTCTCCAATGTTCAGTAATATCCGTAGAATCTCTTTAAAGCCTGGAAATTAGCGCATTCGGATCAAATCATATTCTGAATTGCACACGAAGAACCGAAGAGAAGAATTTGGAGTTGAATTTCCAGTAAACTCGCTAAGGTTTGTACTTCCATTCTGCCACACATCCGGCGCAATTCTCTCAAAAAGCACGTAGATTTCACAAACAACGTCGGGGTAAAACTGCGTTTCATAACTGGCATCAGCTTCATGCATTCGCACATAGTAATTCGTCGGAGTTGTCTATAATATACCTAGCGCACATTTTAAGGTGAACAATCTCGTCGGTCAGCTGATAGTACTAATTACAGGTACCGGAAGGAAGCGTTACGCCTCGAATATCAAAACTGTCCCGAATTACAAAATGATGCACATTTCAAGTTGTTTTTACGCAACTGACTCCAAGAGAAGACTTCATCTAAATAAATTCCTCGAGCTGATGCGTGTCAAATTTGCATCCAAATCGCGTAAATTTACATATTTAACCATTTAGTACACTTCTTGTATAGCGAGTGTCCCAGAATAAAGTAGCCAAATACCTATATGGGAGATAGACCAGAAGAAACTAAGAGCTTTTTTTTGTCGGCATTCGAAAAAAATGTGATCATGCAAAACAAGCTCTGGCTAATTTCAGCCGAATACCTCGACTTCTTTATTTTTTGGTTTATATGAAAAACCAATAAAAAAGGCCAATTTTGGAGAGCCGTATGATCGGTTAATACTGAGCTTTCGCAAAAAAATTAAAATAGAGTGTCTTACTTTCTTTTAGGCTATCTCTTTTAGGCGTTTGGCTATACTTTATTCAGGGACACCTGTATTTAGGAAAATTAGGTAAATAAGGCATTGTTGTGCTATGCTATGTTATGCTATAATTTTCAACCGCATTAACACGGCGACATTGAGCTCAATTTTGGCGAAGCCCCAGTTTTACAACGCTGCTCTTGTTTCGCTCGATTCTTTCAGGGTTTCAGCGTGGTGGAGGTGACATGTCACAAAAATGAGATTTGTGCCCACTGAACCGTGATTCTATTGTTATACAATAACAGGCTTGATTTTCTGACTTTCGGCATGTCAATAAAGAGGTTGAGCAATTATTTAAACATAAGTGGGCGGGATTATACATCCAGGAATATAAAACTTGAAAACCTCTATCTTGGTGCATTGTTTGTTCACTTTCTATAATGTAGGTGTGAGTATGGTATAATATGGTAATGCGTGTTGTAAATTGAATTAGTTCCGAACTAGAACGAAATTATTAAAATTCAAATTTGAATAATAAGTAAATGCACAAGTAATCCACCGTTGACGTATTAAAGCTATATATAATTATTCAAATTAAATATACCCGCACCTTCAAGTGAAACACATGCAGATGCAACAGCCACCTAAATACCTACTTTCAAAAAAATTTAAAATAATACTTACTAATTTTCAATTCGTTATAACTTAGTACGATACAGAACTCCTCATTATAAAATTTGATACGGAAAAAGTGCTAATGACAGCTCAGATCAAGCGTTTGACAAATTAATATGTATCTTTTTTAACAAGGATTGATTGATATAAAAGAAACCGTATAATGTACATCCTTTAAAATATGATTCTTTCTCGGCCTCTCCAGTGACTTATAGTAGTGGTCAATATATCCGCCATCTGTCTTAATGGCTTGTTTATATTATATGCCCTCACATATGGTGATTCATTCCAATTATTTTTTCTCGACTTTGATCAATTCTCTCTTCGCCGTCCTCTGAAACACTTCTTAATAAAAGTATACTTTGAATGGTACTTCAAGTGACAAGTTCGTGTTGGTCAGAGCCGCTTGACTTTAGACTTTGTGTCATCTGTTCGACACCAACACCTATATATTCGTCAGTTCTTTCAATTTTCTTTGCTCACTAAAATGTGACGGCAGATGTTTTTGCCACCATACAGGGTCGACACTCAAACGCAGAATAACGGGAAAAATAATTACGTGAACATTCAAATAATCTTTAATCCTATAGGTAGGTCCTAGTTATAGGATTTACCATTTACCTGCATGCTCAATGCTCATACTCTGATTTTTTTAAATTCGGCAAGCAAATTTTTCTCAACAACTCCTCAAAAATCGGAGTATGATCAGGTACTCCATTTTATACTTGAGTATATGTTTGTATAGTTTGAAAAAAAAAAAGGAAAAAACACCCGGTACATAATGCCCAATGTTTGATTGACTGTCGGTTGGATTTAAACTGGTACGGAGCGGAGGTGGACGGATATCAGAGTTAATGACATCGCTCAAATTTGCTTCTAACCAGAGGTTGAAATTCAGGCGGAGGTTGAGATCTGTTGTAATACTGGGCCTTGAAGGAAAAATCGAATTATTATGTCGTGTGATTCAATTAATTCATAATTTAGGCAGACTGTGCCAGGGGAAACGTACGATCGGTAACAAACTCATGGAGCGCTATGTTTTGTCTATGTATTCAACTTTTTTGTCAGTGCCAAGGTAGCTCCAAGCTTGTAGGATCGCTATCAATCAGGCGTTGATTATATATCAACAAAAAAATCATGATAATATCCTTGTTTCTCTCTTATCTTTGTAATAGGTATCAATATAGGTACGTCTACCTCAAGGGGCTTCAGATCTCGCAGGTTTTTAGAGGCTACCGGAGTTCCTCAGAGTTCTGTGCTGGGTCCTTTGCTTTTTATTCTTTTTATAAATCTTACAGTTATGAACATCAATCCGAGGTACTTGTTTTATACAGACGACTTGAAGGTTTATTAAAGTGTGGTGTCTCGCAGACTGCGGGCGCTTGCATGATGATCCCGCTTGGTGCAATGAAAATGGCTTGCCAATCAATGTGTCTAAGTGCAGCGTTATGCCATACAGCAAAAAACATACAAGCGTCGTTTTTTACTACACTTGGGGGGGGGGGGAGATACTGCCGAGGTGCCGGACGGTGATGGAGGACTTTGGGGTAGCTTTTGACAGTGGTATATCCTTTAAAGAGCACATCAGATTTATCTCGAGCTCGGCATACAAGAATCTAATATTTTTAACCAATTTTTAGCATCTTAATAACAATTGAACTGAACATTGAACAACCTCAAAGTCATGAGCCTCTTCCAAATCATCTTATTGTAAAAATCGTCAATCAAGGCTTCATTTTAAGCTGTCCAAGAACCAGTTATATCTTTTGACTAAAAAAAAGTGAAAATCTGTTCACGGGATTGAAAGTTAGAAATTTGCCAGTTTTTCCAAGGAGGTATACTCGAAAACCGTTGGTCCAATTTCAAAAACTACCCCCCCCCCCCTCCCTCTCTCCGAATACGGATTCAATATTTTCTCCAACTAGGTATTACTCGCAGCAAGTCTGCCCCTAAAATGAAAATTTTGGGGCTTACCGCAGGTCGAAGTTTGCACTGCAGTTTTTTTTTTAATTCACTGAATGCGCAAGTTTCATTTAAAAAAAAATCCCCGCCGCAAAACCGAAACCGTGTCGCATTCGAAAATCGATCTCTTAGCAGTAAAGGGCGTCTGAGCTAGGTCCTGCACCAAACGCGGGTCGTCCTGGTCAAAACCCGGGTGAGCGACCGTCTCGGGTGGTAACGGCCAGGGGAAAAAATATATTGCCCGACTGAGGAATGGTGGAGAGCTCCAACTACAAACGCAATTTGAATTTTTGTAGTGTTGCTCTCTGGCGAATTTGGTTCCAATCCATCGGATAGATTTTGGATAATTGTACAGAACTTTGACATTTTTCATGTTTGGTTTCCGAGTTTCCGGTTTTCGAATTTGGTTTATATTATTTTTCGGTTTCCGAAGTTTATCAAGTATAAAACTAGTCATAACCCTGTATAGGTATATTTCAAGTACTTGGCTTCAGTACATTCAAAGAATAACTGTCTTGACTTTAATGGTACACAAAAGACAAAAGTATCTTTTAAAGCATACAGCCGCGGAGAGCATTGGTCAAATGTATTCAACATCTCGTTGTTGTAAACCTGCCAAGGTCATTACCTACAAAATAAACTTTCTTATGCCTCATGCCATTGGCCGTTAGCGAACTTGTGTCGTTGGGACAGACATTTACCAATATTTACATACTGCGGTCATCGTGCATCAAGACAGCCCGAATTCTCTCAGCCACACACATAAGGAATTTTATGTAACACGATACATAGAGGTATCCTCACTTATTATAATTTCCAAAATGATGCAATTCTAAAATTTCGGTATCCGATTCCTAATAGGTTTTTTCACTGTGCGAGTATGTGATGTGTAGAAACCAAGGCACGAAGATTATTTTACGTTTGGAGGAATTAATGGTGCAAGTTTTGGAAGTACCTGGCGGAACAAATAACATTTATTTGCGGCAAGATCGTGGAAAAAGTCACAGCTGATGACTGTCGGTGACACCATGACGACACGATAAAAACGTTGAAGAATGAACGATCACCCATTTTGGCGAGTTTTTCAAGTGGCGAAGAAGTCGTCCACCTACAACTCAAATTTCACGCTTGTGATGTCACGAAAAAGTGAATTTTTAGTTCATCTTAGTTTCATCTAACCTTATTTTTTTGAAAACGGCAAACGAAAGGAATCGCGGTTTGGAAGGGATCGCGTGTCTGATCGAATTGGTCGGCGCATATCGCATCCGCCATTCGTGGAGGTGTTTGGCTCAACCAAAATAAAGTCTCCACTTTGGACGGTTAAAGATATTGCCGACTTTCGAAGATGTCAATGGTACACCAAGCACGAAACCTGATGCACAGTAACCGATCATTGGTGGATGCGCTGCCGAAACGAAGACATTCTGCTATGCAAACCTTCTGAATGTACAGAATTGGGGGGTACAACGTGCATTGTAGGACACCAATAAGCTTTAAAATTATTTTATTTTATTATGGTTATTGATGATGGCGATAGTATAATGGTAGCTGACTTTCTTGCTTGAATTAAGCGATGGTTTAATGTTGCATCAATTATTATTTTAATCCATTTGATACGAATAATTAAGCTCGCTTTCTAAGTTACGGTGGCGGTAGGTGGGTAGGTACATTTGGAGCGTTATTATTTGCTAAATAATCTTGTTGTGTTAGGTATATGGGTTATTATAATCAGGTGGGTAATTACAATGAAATATATTATGATATATACTTGAAATAATTAAAAAACCTCGGTACACTAGTTGGTATATGCATTAACGTTACATGACGAAGATGAATGCCAAGACCATTCATATTGATGTGCTAAATCCAGAGTTCCTGTTATACGAATCTGGCTATTATAATACATTATGGAAGTGTTTTTGCAGCTAATGGACTATGACAGTTTGTCCCTGAGTGGGAAAATTGGGTGTGTGTTGACCTTTTCTTACTTTTATACCGGAGGCGTAACGCCACCAGGATTCAGTGAATCGCCCAGTCTAACATTAGGCAGATTCCTCACTTGAACTGCAATCTCATGGTGAAATCACTTCCACATTTCAAATTCACCAGCAAGCGTGTTAAACAAATTTGTCAATTTTATGGACCACGAATCGTTGAATTTCAAATTGAATCCATCCGATCTTGATGTTTTTCACTTCATCATGAAGTTATCAGTCCGCAAACTAGTTGAACTCGTATAAATGCCCCTCGAGTATTTCTCTATTGACAATAACCTCAAGTGCATATAGGGTGTTTATGGGAGATGGGACCTCCCCCCGATTAACGCTTTCCCTTCGAAATGTTTTGGAAAATCAATCAACTTATCAAAAATCATTTTTTCCGTAGTTTCCGAATATTATGTTCATCACAATTTTCTACATCTCATACCGCGGATTCCACTAGAAAGGTTACACACTGTTAACGCTAACACGACGTTCTGACCAATGCTAGTTGGTTGACCATGCACGCGGGAAATGCGTAAAATCCAAAGATCCCCGATCATTTTTGTTCATTAATTGATTTGAAACCGAAAATTACATCATCTAAATGATTAAATAGTTTGCCATGCAGCATCCACTCAAGAAAATTTCGAATCAACTATTCTCTAATCAACTTTTTTGGTATGGGATCCGCGGATAATGAATACATATGTAGGTACCTAATTACACATAGCGTTAAACAAAATTTCAATTTTTGTGACACTCTGTATTCAATTTTTTAGCTTTTGCAGCTTTTTTTATGCCGAGTATAAAAATCTATACCTACCACTTGCATTGACATTCTACATTGAATTTTGCATCGATTCACCAAATTTCGTCAGCTTGCGAATCTATTTCGAGTTGTGGCCGATTTTTTGCTCAATTTGACTGGACTATTAACCCTTGATACACATGAACCCCTTTATACGTTAGAGGTTCGCTAAGTGGGAGACAGCCTCCTGGAAGAAACCGCAGCTCTTCCAAATCTCTGAAATTGGCGGTATCTCGGGAAAAAACTGCCTCGAATCATAACTAAATAAGTAGCAGATATAAAAATAATTGCAAGAGCTTTAAAATTATGTCACTTGTCCCAACTGCCATTTAAGATTTTCGAAGGGGCTGCCACCCCGGCCATGGGGAGGATACTGCACGGTTGGAAAATAAAGCATCTGCCCCCCCCCCCCTGAAAAAATCGGCCTGACCGAGCTTCTCTTAAAAAAAATTAGGTTAAGTGTCCGAAAACCTATCTGGTGTCTGGCCAGTGGCCACCCTGAACCTATGTACGTTTTTAGGATCTTGGCAACATTTCCTCCACTCAATTAATGATTAACTTGAAAAATACAAATAAACCTGCAATATCATGCTCGGGAACTGTGAAGGAAATCAATTTTGCGTGGATTTTGTGAGATATCGGACAATTTCACAAGGTCTGCGCATCATCGAACGCCCAAGCAAGGAAGGAACCCTCAGACACATGTTTCGGCCTTTTGGACCTCATCAGTCTGCTATATAATTTACTATTTTATCTGCTCTTTCTTGATAATCGCCCAGAAATTGAAAATTTGGCTGCTAAAAAGAGAAATGTTCAACAGGTGATACTTCATAATAACTGACGTTCGATCGCCTACCTTCTATTGGCATTGAATTGTTCTTATTGGTTGAAAAACAGTTTAATATAATATGCTTCATTAAAGCACTGTTTTTGATGTAATATAAATACATTAGTAATAGTAACGCAAAGTAGATAGATTAACTATCATCGTTTGTTGTTTTTCAGGAGGCGTGTTCCTACGTCCCGACGACGGCAATGTGTACACAACATTAGAGCCAACTTTGAGCAGCAATCCAAATGTCTATTTTCAACGTGGAAATGGGATGCATCTAGGAATGATGTACTGATGAGAGCTTATAACACCGCAACAAAACGTGTGATCTCTTAAAGTAGCCGAATTAAAAAGGACTGTATGCAAAACGAATTTTTAGGTTTCTTTATAGTAGCTAGGTAACGTAAGCCATCCGTGTAAATAATATGCATAAACATAATTAATAGCCATTTATTGTAAAACAACGAATGACTGATCAGTTTACCATATCTAATGTTTTATTTATTACTTGAAACGCTTAGTTTTAGATCAAATGCAAGGATTTGTATGTAACCATTTTGCCAGAATGAATAAAATGTGCGAGTTTTTATACAAAATATCATTTTTACACTATTGCTGAGCCTGATAGCCACGGTGCTATTTTCGTCATATTTTCATGCGAAATATAGCACGGAGACTAGGTTACTAGAGTGTTTCTGAATTTGTCGGTTTTACTCATATATATTTCTAGCATGAAAATATGACGGCAATTGCACCGTGACACTCAGGCTTTAGGCGCCTTTCTTGGAATCACACAAACAAATTATCCAAACATGCAAGTTAGTCTTCTTGAATTCTAATGAATCACTAATTCAATATAGCAATAGCAGAGGCTAATGATCTCATGGAACGTCTCTAGGATCTCTGCCACTATTCTGTTTATGAGGAACTTGCTTTACAAAACCCATATATCACAATGATTCCTTTTTCGTCCCCATCACCTCTGCCACAATTTGCATGCATGTTTACATGGCCTTTTATTGTAGAACCTATTATAAACCAGCAGGTAGCTTATGGGAAAACAGACGTATTAGATTTATTAGAAGTAGTACTCAAACCTACTGTGAGAAAAACTACTGATGCTATTTATTTGCAAGTTACTAAAAATGGATGCACACAACTGGGAAATTAAATTTGATTTATAATTACTGTACAGTTAAAGAGAATGTCCAGTAATTCTTAGAGGTACTTGGGTAAGTAGCATCTCTTGATGTGACGCTACTGTTTACTATTATACTATAGTTTATTTATCCGTTACATTTGCATGCATGAATGGCTATTGGAACTACTACAACTTTCTTTTAAACTGCCTCTATGTAACAAATAACCAGCATTATATCGTAAGCTGGGATGCTAATTTGAACCTGGAAGAATATCATTTGACATAGTTAAATGAGTCTGCAAATATGGTGACTCAATTTGATTGATCAGGTGCACATTATTTGCTGTTGTGTGGTGTTGAAGGATGCAATTTTCACACTTGATTTACTCAGTTATCGTTTCACTCTTCTTATTGCATTGGGTACGATTCACCCACCTGTGAGCTATACTAAGTATACCTACCTACCTATGTGTGAGGCTTGTGTACAACAGAGAATGAGGTCTTCTTACTTTTGACTACTTTTGAGTAGCTTTTGGTACCGCCTGTAATCCCGTATAATAATAATGTACTTCAAAAGCGTCCTTTACCTATTATAGTACCTAACCGTTGATTAAAACATTACCCATTATACCCAACATTTACATTTTCACGTGTTTGCTGTGTTGATACATAAGATAATCAATGACTTTTATATAAGCTATAAGCTTTTATATAAGATATGGATCTTACAGTTTATGTATTCAAGTTGACATTTGTCAAAATAACCTCAAAAATAAAAAATATATATAATTTGCAATGGAACAAACAAGTAAAATATTGTACAACACTCGTGGCTGGTTACACAGGATGCTTTCCGACACTCGGCATCTTAAAGAACTCGGGCTGCGCCCTCGTTCTGAAAATTTCGGCTTCGTGTCTGAAAACCACTCATGCCATGTAACAGCCAATCGTATCGTAAACTACTATTACTAACTGAAAAGTTACTCTGACCAATATGATAGTTGTTGGGTTTGACCATGATGCGGTCTCAGGATTATACCTAATATGAAATATCAAGTCTCGTACATTTTTTAAGCAAAATTTTGCAGAAACCAGCTACCCACCGCTTACACGGTAAAATTCATAGCTCTCGGGATATACCTTACCTAACCTGTGACTAAACGCGCGAATAAGACACACACCTATGGACAACTGGTGGAGGAGCCGTGCATACTTTCTCCAATTATTCGCTGGACATGGTGTCTGCACAGCAGTTAGCAGACTATGCATGCAGTGCCCATTTTGTTCCGGAAATGTGTCAGATTTTCTGAAATTGATTTTTTCGTGAAAATGGATCCCTTCTACTTCATCCTGTGCCCCTTCATCCTGTGACCCTTCATCCATTTCACCTAATGTTAAAGTAATCCTCTGCAGTTTTCCCAAAGAAAACTTTGTAACCGTTATCAAAAGGCCGCACTAACAAATGTTCGTTACATTTTTTAGTCCGTTAACCAATAAATAAGGTACTTACTCTCACAAACACATTTTTCGATTTATTAACACAAATTGTTGACATCATATCATGCTTCTCAAGAAAAGTCCTCGATAGCACCAGTATTTAAACCACCGTCAATTTCATTGTTAATATTAATATTAACATCATCATCTCCACCACTTGAAATAATGTAAGTTCCAGCATAAGAAGTGCTTTCATAATGGGTGTGAGGTCCGTAGGGGTTGTCCACAGAAGCGGTGTATTCTTTTAGTACCATATCTGTGACCGGATAAGTATGTGTTATATATATATATTTTATACTTTCAATTTTTTTGTTGATACAAACCTTGCACATCTAGACAAGAAATCGTGGTTGTTAATTCTTTTTTATCTTGACTAGTTTTGACGACTTTCTTACAAGCCGAAGTCCTACTAGGGCATTCACGTTCATAACATTGCGTCACTTCTAAAAAATTGCGAAAATCAACTTTTTTTCTAATATTTATTGAAGTAAAATGTTCAGTTTACCTCCTACAAGTGGCTGAGAAGACACTTCAAAATTAGCAAAGGCGAAAATCACTATAATCACTGGTACAACTTTCATGATGGTGTCTGATGAGAAATTAGCGACAGTTTTAACGAACCGTGTTCTCTCAATTTGTTTTTATTGATTTGAGTTGGTAATGTCGGCTTTAATAAATATATGGGCTTTATCAATATCGCGTGTAAAAATAAGCAAAGGTTCAAGATTGCGCGTGACATTTGTACAGATATTTATGTACACAATGGCAGGATTTCTAGAAACTGATAAACTAAAGAAGGTTCTGAAACATACTTACATACGAGAAGAATAAAAATTGTTGAGTTATCTATCTTTCCTATAATACTGACCCAGTGAATATGAGGTCGTATGTACGTGAATGGTCAAATTCTCGCTAAATAATTCAAATCCGCGTCTTTACGTGCAGTAAACAAACATTAATTACTGCTCAGGAGTGGACTAAGTTCTTGTTTGTCAATGATTTTTGCGGTTTAGCTGGCGAGTTAAGCTTTAGACTTCGAGAAATAAAACAGACTTATTGTCTCGTAGAGATAAGGCTGTACCTACATTATAGATAGATAGATAGATAGATAGATAGATAGATAGATAGATAGATCTATTTATTTGCTCGAATAAATTTTACATTGTAAAATAATTTACCTAACGATGTGTAGAGCCGTCAATTTGTATATTGTATTATTTATAAATAATAAGAAAGATCTATTATGTTATATATATATACATATATATACATAGAAAGCGACTAATGGGGAGCTTCCCGAAAGGGTCTTTGCAAACATTACTGGAGTTTTGAGGAGCTGCTCATAAAACTTTTGAGGAACTCCCTGAAAGACTCTTTTCATAAAAATATTATTATTAGAAAATGGACGTTGGTGGTAGTCGTGGCTCTTTGCTTTTGCAGTTGCACTTTCCGTCCTTTGCTCCTCCGTCGTCGCCTCTTTTTCTTTCGCTTCTTCACCTCCTCTTCCCCCCGACCACACCGTGTTCTTAATTTTTGTGTAAGGAACGGATGTCCCTGTTCGCGCCCAACCAACCCGACCGATCGTCAACTTTAGCAAATATACCTACTTGACAATGAATCCTTCCCTTCTGTCTTCAATCCTTGACCATGAGTAAGACCAAGACCAGAATTGCAAAACAAAGGGTAGGGGCCGAATATGATGCCGTAGGAGCCAATTACAGCTCAGCTAGCAACAACCACAACGACGTCTCTTTTCATTTGCCCCTTTGTCTGAGCCTGTAGGCACGTACGTGCCAAAAAAGTTGATGGATTCGCAGAAAGTTAATAAAGACGGAGTTCTAACGGAAAGGAATAACTGATAACTTAAATAATAAATTATTGTCTCGCGCATTTGAATCAGGTCGGTCAAAAAAATATCCGATTCGATCTTGATGCGCCCCCCTGATGACCTGTTCACGGCGCTAGGAGTAGGTAATGCATAGGTAGGTATAATTATCGTGTATGGAAAAGTTTCGGGAAACTAGATAATCTCTTTCTGTACCTATCTTCCCAAAACCCTCTTTGTGGTAAGTATGTGTCGTGTATGGAACGAGATTTTCGAGGAGTTGGATATTCCTGAAAATCTCTTTCTGTACCTATACCTATCTTCCCAAAACACTCTTTGTGGTAAGTACACACTTTTGTAGTTTTTTTCGATTTCTATGGACATTTTCACGGTGAAATCGATATGGATAGTGTTGAGAAATGAGATGAGGCAAGCTACCGTGAATAATGGTTTGACTCAGAAAAACCTCATCAGCTGAAAATTAGATAAAATTTTGTCAGGAAAAGAAGCTTCAGCTATTATACATATACAATACCAAGTAATTTTTTTCGTGAAACAGATGTAAAATTGTGCTCTAAAAATTAATTTTTGCTTTTTCGACATGAAAACCATCGTATTTGAATCAGGTTGACCAAAAACTGCCCGATTCGATCTTGTTTGCGCCCCCCTTGTCGACTTTTTCCCGTAGCTCGGAGTAAAGGACATGATCGATGCATATATTTGTCGGGTATGGAACGAGACTTTCGGGGAGCTGGATATTCCTGAAAATCTCTTTCAGCACCTATACCTATCTTCCCGAAACACTCTTTGTGGTAAGTACACACTTTTGTATTTTTTTTCGATTTCTATGGACATTTTCACGGTGAAATCGATATGGATGGTGTTGAGAAATTAGATGAGGCAGGCTACCGTGAATAAGGGTTTGACTCAGAAAAACCTCATCAGCTAAAAATTAGATAAAATTTTGTCAGGAAAAGAAGCTTCAGCTATTATACATATACAATACCAAGTAATTTTTTTCGTGAAACAGATGTAAAATTGTGCTCTAAAAATTTAATTTTTGCTTTTTCGACATGAAAACCATCGTATTTGAATCAGGTTGACCAAAAACTGCCCGATTCGATCTTGTTTGCGCCCCCCTTGTCGACTTTTTCCCGTAGCTCGGAGTAGAGGACGTGATCGATGCATATACTTGTCGTGTATGGAACGAGACTTTCGGGGAGCTGGATATTCCCGAAAATCTCTTTCTATACCTATCTTCCCAAAACACTCTTTGTGGTAAGTATGTGTCATATATGGAACGAGACTTTCGGGGATCTGGATATTCCTGAAAATTTCTTTCACCACCTATACCTATCTTCCCAAAACACTCTTTGTCGTAAGTACACACTTTTGTAGTTTTTTTCGATTTCTATGGACATTTTCACGGTGAAGTCGATATGGATGGTGTTGAGAAATGGGATGAAGCAAGCTACCGTGAATAAGGGTTTGACTCAGAAAAACCTCATCAGCTAAAAATTAGATAAAATTTTGTCAGGAAAAGAAGCTTCAGCTATTATACATATACAATACCAAGTAATTTTTTTCGTGAAACAGATGTAAAATTGTGCTGTAAAAATTTAATTTTTGCTTTTTCGACATAAAAACCATCGTATTTGAATCAGGTTGACCAAAAACTGCCCGATTCGATCTTGTTTGCGCCCCCCCTTGTCGACTTTTTCCCGTAGCTCGGAGTAGAGGACGTGATCGATGCATAAATTTGTCGTGTATGGAACGAGACTTTCGGAGAGCTGGATATTCCCGAAAATCTCTTTCTACACCTATCTTCCCAAAACACTCTTTGTGGTAAGTATGTGTCGTGTATGGAACGAAACTTTTGGGAAGCTGGATATTCCCGAAAATTTCTTTCTGTACCTATCTTCCCAAAACACTCTTTGTGGTAAGTAGGTACACACTTTTGTAGTTTTTCCGTTTTCAATGGACATTTTCACGGTGAAATCGATATGGATGGTGTTGAGAAATGAGATGAGGCAAGCTACCGTGAATAAGGGTTTGACTCAGAAAAACCTCATCAGCTAAAAATTAGATAAAATTTTGTCAGGAAAAGAAGCATCAGCTATTAGGTACCAAGTAATTTTTTTTTTCGTGAAACAGATGTAAAATTGTGCTGTAAAAATTTAATTGCTTTTTGCTTTTTCGACATGAAAAATGGCTGATTCGATCTTGTTTGCGCCCGCCTGTCGAAAATTCTGTTTGAAAATTATTTATTCTACATTTTATCATAATTGGAGACTTTGAACTAATCACCTCGATATTTAGCGCATGTGCAAAGAATTAACGCGATATTGTATATCGAAATTTTGTTTTCTTGACAAAATTTGAAAAGGTACCTACTTCAATCTTTTTTTAATCCTATTACCTACGAAGACAATTTCAGTGAAAAGTCACGCGTCGTTCGTCAATGAGTGCCTATATTATAATGTAAAGAGCTCGAAATAGAAGGTAAAATACGATACTTATCGCAGCCTTCACCGGGAAATTCTAACAAACATCGAACATTTGTTGAATCATAATAATAAGGTCCCGAAAAAAAATTGAAACTTTCAGGGAGCTCCCCAAAAGTATTTGAGACTCTCGAGGAGCTCTCAAAAAGTATTTAAGACTTTCGAGGAGCTCCCCAAAAGTCACAGTTTATTCGTACATCTCTCGCAGTTGGAGTGAGGGAGCCACTTCACGGGAAAAGTGCCTTTCTCCCCAAAAGTGGCTTTCAGTGGGTTGGAGTTTTGGGGAGCTTCCCAAATGTCCTCCCAACTCCCCAATAGTGCCAATGCATATTAGTATTTCTCCCTGAAACTACCTTTCTATGTATGTATATATATATATATATATATATATATATATTCATTACATAGGTTCTTGTTACGAATTACTTATACCATTGTTCTTATACTAGGACTTAGGTATAGAGAGAGAGAGAGCAGATTTTAAACACACCGTCTGCCTACTCTTGGCTGATGAACTTTTGGTATCTTTCAGAAATTTCAGAGGTTTCTTCGTGTGCTCTTGCTGGAAATCTATAATCCAGAAAATTTCACTGATCGATCTTTGTTCCGATGGTCATTGCGGCAGCGACAGAGTAGCGGCAGCTAAGTCAACCAGCCTTAGACCAAAGACCATGCATACTCAGCGGCTCTCGCTTATGGATAAGTAATACCAAGCCGAGAAACGCACGCGAACCTAAAGGATAGAATATATCTCCATCTTCGTTGCAAAAAGAACTTGAAATTACGCAAGTTAGCACGAGCCTTTCTAGTTTTGCCAGCGGAGCTACTTGGGGTAGATCACTAAACAGAGAAGTAGATATACCGTCCGTTTTTCAGCGCATTTTCGTAGCAAATACGCTATTAGCCGCGCTTTGATGTCCGTCCGTCTGTCCGTTTGTCCGTCTGTCCTTCTGTCCGTCTGTCCGTCTTGTAGTTGAACTCCTCCTAAACGAAAAGTCGTAGCGGTATCGGTTTTTTTGCAAACTAATGCTGATTGTCTGCGAATGGGAATATGTAGACACAAAAAATATTTGGTCAGACCACACGATTGCAAGAAAAAAAATTAAAATGTTTAAAAAGTCGGTATTCAACGCTACGGTGTGAACTTCTGCATCGAGGAATTTTACGAACCATTCTAGATACATGCATACATGCAGCGAACGAAATATGCGGAAATTGATGGATACATTTTTAGTGAAAGAATAATTTTGATTTCTTTACATACATACATTTGTCGGTTTTTAACGCTACAGTGTGAACTTCTACATCAAGGTATCTTGCAAACTGTTCTAGATACATGCATATATCCAGCAAACGAAAGATGCAGAAAGAAATGAAGCAATTTTTCGTGAAAAAATCAACCTGATTGATCCATTCTCAAAAAAGATATCTCTATTTTTATGCGGAATCTATACTTATGGACTTACATGCGGATGCGATTTTCAAGTCGCGGCGCTGTGGTTGAACAAGCTGCTTCTGACTCCGTGCTTGTGATCGATATAGGTATAATTATAACTCTCATTCATTCAGGATATTTTCTAGTTTTGGTTGATGCCATTCTGTTGTTTTAATTTATTATTGACTACTCGTGTTTTCATAAAGATTGATGATTTCTTGTGGTAGTTTTGAGACAATCTCTTTACAGGTAACAGTGAACAGTGTACTCATCTGCAGTAGTTTCTACAAGGTGATCAATGAAACAGTGTAAAATTGTCGAAAGGTCAGTACAAGCGCGATTTCCCAAAAAAAAATTCTCATGCATTCCAATCCAATAGCACAGTTATGAAGACTGATATTTCAACTTCAGTAGCGTCTTTGAATTTTGAAAATCGAAGGTAAATTGCCGAAGATATCGATCATTTTGTGCCGCCGGCGCCGCGCCGTGTTGAACTTCCCAAGAAAGTTATATCCGATTTCATTGAAACTTGGATTACACTCATGTCTGGTTTCAGTAATTGGAATTCCAAGGTCAAATGTCTTTCTTGGTCATTTCCAAGCCGCCACATTAAACTTTTATGTAAATGATTCGATTCTAGTGTGTTTCAAGTTTCATTCAAATTGAATCATTCATGAAAAAAGTTCAATATAGCGAGCGGCTCGAAAGTGATCGAAAGTGACATTTGACCTTGAAATTCCAATTACTTAAACCCGACATGAGTGTGTTTCAAGTTTCAATAAAATCGGATCACTTTCTTTCTTGGAAGTTCAACATGGCGGAACAAAATGATCAATATCTTCAGCAATTCACCTTCGATTTTTGAAATTTCAAAACGTTACTAAAGCTTAAACACCGATCTCCATAACTGTGCTATTGGACTGCAAGAAATATTTTTTTTGGAAAATCGCGCTCGTAGTGAACTTTCAGCAATTTTACACTGTTCCATTGATCACCCTGTAGCAACCTTATGAAACACTATTCGTATTTGACGTGATCAAGGCATGAAAACGAAAAATTGGGCTATCAAACACCAAAGAACATTATGAAATCGCTCACGGGAATCAGAAGTTATGATGATTTTAAGAATCGTCTGAATTTGCTTGTCCCCTAGATTCTTTTGATGTGTGTATTTAAAGACCTTGTTACCGGCCCGGCCGGAAGGAGGCGGAGCCAACGCTCGTCCCTTCGCGCCTATATAAGCCGACGCTTACCTGAGTCTACCCAGTCGTTCAGCAGTCCTGAGCCGACACACATCGCCGCATCGACTACGCACCGCACGTCCGCAGACGGCCTTTGCCCTGATGTTTCCCATCCAGGACCACTCTCAAGAAACCATTGGCCCTTTTCAGGGCCAAAGCATCGGCCCCTTTCGGGGCCACCTTTCCGAACCAACCGCCGAGCGGAAATCGTTCGCAAACGAGGCCTCGGGTCTCACCACCACCATCAAGAGTGCGCTTCCGCCAGAGGCCGAAGGCTCCGCCCTTCCGCCTGGTCGCGCCCCGTTCGCCCTTGTAGTGGCGGGGTTAACGGCCAAAAATGTAATGATCTGTGCATTTTGTGATAAAAGCATGAAATTTGGCATACGTGTTCAGAAGACCCTCCTTTGCAATTCCAGATGTGGCGCCACGCAAGATTTTGCACCAGAGGCACTGTATTGCGCTTAATATGCCTGCTAGGGGTAAATTCTGCAAAAATGGTTCCTGGCCGGTCTCTTGTACCGCAGTCGGTATTTTTTAGTTCTGTTTAGTTAAAACTACATAGAAATGAGTGAGGAGTACATTTTCACAAGCAAAGTTCCAAATGCTGCCTTTATACGTTGTTTTAATACATTTTAAGGCCAACTTTGTTTTAGGACAGGAAACATGGTAAAAA
The DNA here is from genome assembly GCA_949128115.1 of Anaspis maculata. Taxonomy (NCBI): domain Eukaryota; kingdom Metazoa; phylum Arthropoda; class Insecta; order Coleoptera; family Scraptiidae; genus Anaspis; species Anaspis maculata. Next base: position 46,595,327 of record OX421963.1, read on the forward strand.
AATTGCCAAAACCTCGGCAAAGATATGAACGTCCTGAAAATTTGATATTCTGTTCAGAATTAAGTGCCCTACTACATATCCAAAATTGTCAAAAATCGCACCCCGAGGCTTCGAGTTATTGGAGGGGGGGGGGGGGGGGGGGGGTAAAAAATTGCAACTCAAAATTAAAGGTATAGAACCCGATGGAACCCGTCAACCCAATGGATGCAAATACGTCGTAGTTTGACGCATCACATCCCGTTGATACAATTTTGGCACAAAAAGTGTCTATCATTGTTGTAGGGGGGTCGCGGGGGAGGGCGAAACTCGGCTGGGTGGCTCTTTTTCTTCCTGGGCCATGAAGAATCGATCACGACAAGATTGGTATCTTTTCCGACTAAATTCAATGTCCTGAACTTGAATCCGATGTATAAATTTGGACAAAAACAAGTTTAAACAAGTTAACTTGAGAAAACCTGTTTTTTCTTTGACAATTTCCACAAAACTTTTTTTCACTGTTAGAGGCATTCATCTTTAAAAATATTTCAGAGACCATTAGATTGAACTGTACTCTTCACGAAAATCATCCATTCGATCTGTAACTTTGTTTTTCGAGATAGAAAAAATCGATTTGAACTTTGGTCGGCACAGGCCGTCGTCTACTACTGACCAGAACACTACACCATGCATCTTTAAATGAAAATAGCCCAAACTATCTGAAAAATTATAACTCATCTTTGAAAGTTCGAGGATCTGTGCAGAACTGAATTCCCTATAACATAAACAAAATCGTCATAAATCGCAATGCAGGGTATTGAGTTATTACTTGAAGATGCATGCTGTAGTGTTCTGGTCATTAGTGGACGCCGGGCAGTGCCGACTAAAGTTCAAATCGGTTTTTTCTATGTCGGAAAACAAAATTACAAATCGAATAGATGATTTTCGTTAAGAATACAGTTCAATCTAATGATCTCTGAAATATTTTCATAGATGAATACCTCTAAGAGTAAAAAAAAGTTTCGTGAAAATTGACAAAGAAAAAACAGGTTTTCTCAAGTTAACTTGTTCGAACTTGTTTCTATCCAAATTTACACATCGGATTCAAGTTCAGGACGTTGAATTTAGTCGGAAAAGATACCAATCTTGTCGGGATCGATTCTTCATGGCCCAGGAAGAAAAAGATCCACCCAGCCGAGTTTCGCCCTTCCCCACGACCCCCCTTCAACAATGATCGAAACTTTTTGTGCCAAAATTGTATCAACTGGTTGTGATGCGTCGAACTACGACGTATTTGCATTCATTGGATCGACGGGTTCCATCGGGTTCTATACCTTTCATTTTGAGTTGCAATTTTTTACCCCCTCTCCAATAACTCGAAGCCTCGGGGAGCGATTTTTGGCAATTTTAGATATGTAGTAGGGCATTCAATTCTGAACAGAATATCAAATTTTCAGGACGTTCATATCTTTGCCGAGGTTTTGGCAATTTTTTTACCAAGTTTCCTGTACTAAAACAAAGTTGGCCTTAAAATGTATTGAAACAACGTATAAAGGCAGCATTTGGAACTTTGCTTGTGAAAATGTACTCCTCACTCATTTCTACATGTAGTTCTAACTAAACAGAACTAAAAAATACCGACTGCGGTACCAGAGACCGGCCAGGAACCATTTTTGCAGAATTTACCCCTAGCAGGTATATTAACCGCAATACAGTGTCTCTGGCGCAAAATCTCGCGTGGCGCCACATCTGGAAATGCGAAGGAGAGTCTTCTGAACAAGTATGCCAAATTTCATGCTTTGATCACAAAATGCACAGACCATTCCGCTAACCCCCCCACTATTGGTAACAACCTCTAAAAGCTGTAAAAGAAAAAGACACTATTTCAAAAATGAATACACAGTTCTCCTCAGAATTTTATAAGCGCTTGAAAATTATGTGTGACAAGTACTATTCTGTCAATTGTCAAAAAATGACATCTGCCAAAAACAATTTGACATACCATCAATCGAAAGATCTTGTTCTTCTGATTTCGAAAAAATATAATATGTTGGGTGCAGCCCATAATAAAAGTGCTAAAAGCTGGGGCCTAAGAAAAACAAGTAGCAAAGTCCTCATGGGGGTGAATCTCGTGAGCGCATTTTCGGAGTGCAGAACGAAACTTTATAAAGCATTGCTCGTATTAGACGTGATCAAGAAATGAAAACGAAGGATTGGGCTATCGAATACTGAAAACAGATATGAAATCGCTGGCGGCAATCAAAAGTTATGATGATTTTAGAAATCGTCTGAATTTGCTTGTCCCCTAGATTCTTTTGATGTGTGTAGAAAAAATTGGTAAATGCCAGAAATACCTATACTCAATAAGTACCTAATAAGTATTTTTAATAATAACTGATGATATCGTTGTGACTTTTACCTGAATCGATAAAAAGATCAAGGGGCCATATCTGGCAACCTCGGATGCAAACGCGTTGGGCCGGTATCGGTAGTCCCAATCCACCGATCGTCGAATTTCTCAATCAAGTAATCTTGATTATCCTCGCGTTATGAGAAGGCGCTGTAGTGTAACGTAGTGTCGCATTGTCTTCTTGAAGAAAGATTCATCAGTTATCAAAATGGAGTGGCAACTCATCCAAAAACTCTTCCAAATTCATTTCCAGGTAGTTAGGGATGTAGGATGTTTGACCTTTGGGGAAACGCGTAGGTTAGCACAGGATAGAAAAGGGATGAAAGTACGCATCCGACTAGTCTCAGGACTAAGAACCGTGTGATAATTTAAAGAATCAAGCTCGTGATGAATGGCATAATTTTTTTATATTCGAGTATGGGCTGAGGCCAATTTAAGAAAACTTGATAAACTTGATGAAATTCGAACTTACAAAACAAAAGCGGCTACGGTTCCCTCTGATAGACATTTTCAACGTTGTCTCTTGTATAAATTCTCAGTGATTATGAGGAGCTAAATTTACTTTACTTGAGTTATGAAAACGGTTCACTATCCACACAGCTTGTTAAAACAAAAAAAACTGATCCTCGAATAAATTTTGGCTATACACTAAAAAGTCATGGAGCATTTTTATACACAGTTGTTAATAAGATTTCCTTCAAACAGTTGCTCGGTAAGGAAATTTAGGTGCTAAGGCAACGCCGCCTCACCCATGCAATATAATATTGACACGTGCAGCGTGCAGTGGACACATTTCTTATTAGAGCATTAGAGCAAAAATATATTGCTTTCTCGTTTTAACGTTGGTGTGTTTTTCGCACACTGGAAGTATAGGGATTTACTTGTCCATAAGCGAGAAGCGCTGAGTATGCGTGGTCTAAGGTACCAGCACTTCAGTGCACTAGATGAACCAAGTAGGAAACTGAAATAATAATAGTAATAATAATAATTTCGTCTTTGTTACGGCGAACTCTAGCCAATGGCTACTCTACTTAACCGTGGACCGACAGCTTAACGTGCTCTCCGAGGCACGGTATAAGCGAGCTGATAGTTAAATAAAAGATAGAAAAACAATAGAAACATGTAGATAGTAGGTATCAAGCGTTTTTCTTTGCCTTTTTCTGGTAGCGTTCAGTGCCATAATCTGTTGTTACTTATTGTTACTCACTAATATGTGTTGGGCTGCGCGCTCAGTAAATCTCGAAGGCTGCCAATTACTGAAAGAAAAAGAACTATGAGTGCAATCTTCAATTGAGTAGGTAGGTACCTATCTGATCGAAGAGTTGTTGGTGCTCTGCAACGATTCAATTCCCATCCGTTATTATACCCCCATTTCTCAAAAGGAGGTGTTACTAATCTAGCATTTAATCTTATCCATTTTCCATGTGCCACATTCATCGACTCGAAAAATTTCTTGTGTGCAGTCGCACAACAAAGTAATAGCACCTCTAGAACTACCCGTATAAGTAGTAATGATAAAGTACTCTTACATGTAACAATAATTAATACGTACGTGTACGTACACAAGTTAACGATGCATTTCATTATCATCGAATTAAAATTTATTTATGGCTGATGGTCACAAAAGGATGCATTTCTTGCAAAAACTTGTTGATGGCTCGCTCGTCTTGGCATGCACGAATTAAACGTTTGATTATATGGAGAATACAAATTGTATTAATATTGTATAGAGGAATTATTGCTTACATTACAATAATATCTGCATGCATGAACCGGAGAGAGGGAGGCAGCACAAAAAGTCTTCAGCAATTATACAGTCCGCTGAAGATAGTATAGATACCTATACCATACCTACCTACCTGGTACCTATGCCTATATCATTGTTATATGGTATGCAAATTAAATTACATACTTCATCTTCCTCCATCCTCTCCATCATGTTTTTCCATAGTACCTACTTAAGTTTTAACCATCAGGCTACCGCAACCGCAGCTAGAGAATTTTATGCTCAACGCAAAGTTGAGGGGATATCCCAGCGACAATTCACCTCACTCCTTAAAATAGTAGGCCGTTCAAGTGTATTACCACCAAGGTCATTGGTGAAAACACCTCCCCAGAATGACCAATCTTAAACATTCAAACAGTTTTCACTTTTTCAGGAAGATTTTCAGTGTGGTTCGGTTAATTGTCTTAACGAATACACCTCTAGGTTCGATATATTATCGCTTACATCTCGATTTACACTCGGATCCCCTCGTGAAAATCCTCGATGTAGCGATAATACACCTCACCTATCGGTGTATTACATACGACAATTCATTTCACTCCTCAAAATGGTAGGCCATATAAGTGTATTAACACCAAATTCATTGGTGAAAACACCTCTCCCTATGATGACCATTAACCTTGAACATTCAAATCGTTTTCACTTTTTCAGGGAGATTTTCAGTGTTGTTCGGTCAATAGTCTTGCTTAACGAATACACTTCTCGTGGAAATCCTCGATGTAGCGATAATACACCTCACCTATCGGTGTATTACATCGGGTCACAAGTGACTCAAAAAGAAAGGCAAATCTAGTGTGCTTTTCAAATTTACACTTCGTAGCGCGTTGCTACAATTACCAATCAGAATCATGCCAATCAAAGAATCAAAGAATGACGACAGAATGAGCATGCAACAAAGGTTAAACTGGAACTGTCTCTTCCATGAATGATAAGAATGGGTGCGGAGCAGTGTAAGTGACGTACCAAATAAAAAAAGAGGACAAAGGACGAGTTCGATATGGAAAACTTTTGCACATGAACCTCGTCGGGTGTCGTTGTCAAACATGACAACCCACAAAGGGGGTAACTTCCACTAAAGCTCCAAACAATAAGACACGAGGTTCACTGTGGAGTTCCTAATACATAAGGACACAAGGGTTAAGGGTGCTGACAAAAACTTTGATATCCATGAGAAGACATCAGATATAGCTTATCAGGTCTCCAGAAGCCATATAAAGACGCAAGGGGACTCAGCAGGACCCTAAAGGGCGGTTAGTGTTCAACAGGATGTTCTCAAAAGTACCTATCGCATTCCGAGTTCAGAATGGTATATGGGAATCCACTCAGAACACGCAAATATATTCTTAAAAAATAATGACTTTTATTTTTTAACATAATTATGGGGGGAGGGGCAATGGGGTGGGACCTCGCTTTCTTCTATTTTCATTACGCCAGGGTGCGTCTGGGTGAGCCATAAATCACAAAAATTAAGTTTTCTTCAATTATGTCTGTAGCGATGTCAAGATGCGACTCTTTTCGTTTCCATTCTATGAGGAAATATAAGGAAATAGGGGTCGAGTTGCACATAATTTTGAAAGTTTTATTCTCTTCACAACAGAGTGAATTGGAAAATCAAAAAAAATGAAAATTCAAGAACCCGTTCTGAACTAATGAATTATTCAAAATCGGATGCTTTTTTTCCTTGACATTGTATCAAAAAAAACAGTTGATTCATTTGGTAAAAATATTAGATTGAGAGAAAACACGAACACCAAGTTTGAATCACCTATCATTTTCCACCCCATGGTTGGAACTAAGTTATAGTAGGGGGTAGAAAGGGTTTGGAGCTAATGTTCAACCCCTTATTCTGAATTTCGAAAGAGAATTTGAGGTCTGATTTCCTGTTGTGATTAGAAAATTTTGTAAGGGTATAATTCCACCCCTTACCCTAGCTTAGTTCCAACCACGGGGTGAAAAATGATCTAAAACGTTTGCTGAATGGGTCAACTGATTTTTAGTTACAATGTTGTCAAAAAAAGAAGAAAAAAATTCGCAAAAAAATTGGAGGTGAGTTCTTTGAAAAAAAAAAATCACCGTGTATATTACCTGAAACCTGAAACTAAGCAGAATCTACTCCTATTCATACTGGGGTCGTAACAATCGTAAACGAAAGAAAATCTGAATGTAACTAACTAGTTTTAAGGATATTTCGATACAACACAATTCAAACTTCAAACTCAAACTTCAGTTGAGTGTTTGAAAAAATAATTGCAGATTAATTGACTTCTTGGAAAGGTAACCGGTCGTGTGACACTACTACGTCTTATGGAACTCGTATAATAATATACTATTATCAATAAGTATCAACACACAACACAGAGTTCAGCATCATAATGTGTTTAACACGTTGCAGTAAGTTCCTCGTTTTCTTTTCTTTAATTATATGAACGAATAAAGAGTATTGAATTGAATTGAATTGAATTGAATTTTAAAAGTCGGTATGTTTCAAAAAATGTTCCGATTATCAGAAATAGAGATATAACGTCATTTGCTTGCTAATTTAATGAAAAGTTATTCAAAATTATCATCTTAAGAATAATAATATGATGCGCTGTAAATGATTTGCAATTAGTTTCATGCGTAGTTCTCTTTAACATGGTTCACAACTTATGGATTTTCATCATTTCCACAGTTTACAGCGGAATTCTCTCTGGACCAATAGTAAAAACAGGTTAGTGCTAAATGTCTGTGTTATTTTCTTCGGAAACAATAGGCACTTAATACCTTAAAACTTATATAGGTGTAGGTGAATGCTTCGATTACATTTGCCCAGATGAAACTTACTCGTGTAAAATGCACACATACGTTAATAGAAACAAAACATTATTATTGACAGATATATTTTGTTTGGACGTTGGCCGTAAGTTCATCTTTAATAATATCATATTGTTATTTAAATTAATATTGTCATGGACTGATATTTTTAGGAGGAGAGCTGCAACGATTTCATGAAGAAAAGGAGAATCCGTTTGATAAAAACTTACACTATGACAGTTACTCATATTCCAGTGTTTATTTATTCGAAAGGACAATTATTCCTGTCAATATGACCAGTGGTGGTGGTAGAGTGAAAAGTGTATATAATAATCATATATAACTGTAAAGGCTGAAAAGTTTTTAATTTAATTATTGATGAACTGCAGAGCTTACTTATTTTCTCAGTCAATTAAATAGATACCTAAAGCACAAATCTACCTGTACCTGTACCAACTCTTCTCCTAGAGTCTTTAATTATTCAAAAGCACTCCAAGCGAAGCGATAAGTGGATACCTATGTGACCATCTGTTTGAAGCAACGTTCCTTATCGTGTCGTAAGTCTCGAAATTCAATTTCGAATTTTCCATTCATTCTATGGTGCTGGTTTTTGAGAAGTGACTATACCTGTACATACCTATACACATGTGTATACAGATAGATACAACAAAATGATAGAAATTTCCGGTGTTACTTTTACTTTCCCGGCCCACCCACGAACACGGAGGGAAAGTATTGTAATCGTGCAGAAAAAAAGTTTTGAGATTTCACCGGATATATCCGTTTTGAGGTCCCCCAAGACGATTAAGACCATTTTCAGAATGATGTCTGTCTGTGTGTGTGTGTGTGTGTGTATGTGTGTGTGTGTGTGTGTGTCTGTCTGTGATCTTCCACGATAACTGCCGTAACGTTGACTGGATCGACTTGATATTTGGTATACAAACATGGTTGTTTCCTGAAAAGAGCCCATTAGTTTTTGGCTGTCATCTGTCAAACCCAACTGTCACTATCATCAAATGTCAGAAGATATATCTCACGGAACTCAACTTGCAATATGTCATTTGAAAGCCCTTGAAAAACTGTATTCAGAACAGTTGGAAACATTGCCCCATCTGTCATCTGTCAAATAATAAAAAATGTTAAAGTTCAAAACTTTACCAATTAATTATTCAAAATCTATCCGATGAATTGGAACCAGATTTAGCAGGAAGCAACACAACAAAAGAGTCAAATTGAGGCCGCAGTTGCAGTTTTCCACCATTCTCCAGTTGAGCGTAATGAATTTTCGAAATTTCTCCTGGCCGTTGCCACTCAGGAGGGGCTCTCGCCGGTGTTTCGACCAGCACGACTCGCTTTTGTAGCAGGACTCCACTCAAAAATTTATTCCTGCTCGGGGATCGACTTTTTTTTTTGGGAATTTCAACTGATATCGAAAGTAGATTGTATTGAGCGTCGTGCAGGTCTATTTTCAGAGTTGACACGGTTTCGGTTTTCCGACTGTAATTTTTTCAAAATGAAATTTGCACATTCCGTGAATTTGAGAAAAACGCAATGCAAACTTCTACATGCGGTAGGCCCCACGAAATATTAATTTTAGGTGCAGACATGCTGTGAATAAAAGTTAGAGAAAAGATTGAGCTAATTTTTGAAGGAAAAATTTTCGAAATCGGATCAACAGTTGCCGAGTTTTCCTCTCTGGAAAAACTGCAAATTTTCCAACTTTTTATTCAGTGCACAGATTTCTTGGAATTGTTTTTTTTAGAGAATAGATAACTGGTTCTTGAACATTTTCCAATAATTTCTCTCCAATTTCTGGGAAATTTTCCTCCTGAAAATATAAAACCACTCATGCGATCGTACAAATTAAGCGGTTCTGTCACGATAATTACCGAATTATTGATCCGATCAAATCGAAATCAGGTACGGAGGCCTAAGTTCAGCCTGGAATGTTCTGATTAGACTTTGGGTGGATGATTTTGATCGAAAGCCCTCAGGTGGCACATTGGGTCTGGGTTTGTCTGCCCAAGCTCTAAAGTGAAAATATAGAGTTGAAATTTGACACACAGATGCAGTGAAAGTTTTCAATCAAGTTTTTGTAATTTCATCATCATATCTGAAGTAGGAACAAAAATTTCAATAAGGAACCAGCATTGCATTTTTGAGATATCACAACAGTTAGCTACCTAGTTCTACCTTTTGGATCATTTCATCACCTTGGAAAACTGACCTAACCTGTCATTTTTTCTGTCCGCTCAACAATGGTTGCAGGATGCTCGCTAAACGCTCGACTAAATAGAATTTTTTCATCAATTTCCAAATCAGATCGCCCTCTCCCGAAGGGACACTTCGATCAAAATCATTACTGACGTCTCTGGATACCGCCGGGAAAGTTTTGTGTCGCCCCACAACAGATTTTTTTACTCCAATTTAATCTCTTCTCCAACTATGACTCACAGCAAGTCTGCACCGAAAATAATACACACCTCGTGAAGCTTGACGCAGTAGGTCAAAGTTGACACTTCATTTTTATTTCACAGAATGTGCAAGTTTTATTTTGAACAAATCACCGCCGAAAAACCCAGACAGTGTTGCATTTGAAAACAGGCATACACGACGCCCAATCTACTTTCAATATCAGTTGGAATTTTTCAAAAAAGGTCGATCTCCAAGCAGGAAAAACCGTCTGCGAGTAAAGTCCTGCACCAAACACGGGTAATCCTAGTCAAAGGCCGGGTGAACAGCAGTCTCGGGTGAGTCAGAAAAAAAAATTCTTAGCGCCAGATTGGGAATATGGGGTTGAGTAGAATAGCCTTAGGCTAAACTCCGCCCCAAATGTACTTTTCAGCGCACTTCCCCAAAAAAATGGAAAAAGGCGCTTTTGTCCGTCCAACCGTCCGTCGCCGTCGGTCTGTTCGTATCCCCGGGATAACTCCTCAGGGAAAAAAGATATCGATGTGGTGTAAACGCTGATCAATAGTACATTATGTCCAGGATGTCAAGTTGATTTTTGATTTTTTGTTACTTCGCCACCATCTTTCATCCGCCATTTTGAATTTCTCAAAAATTGATCCGATTGGAATGAAATTGGCAGGCAATGTAAACCACATCAGAATCCATCCAATTCTTGACAACTCGGTTACGCCTCCTAATGACAAACAAGGCTTCGGGCCTGAAAACGCGCTCTTACATAAAAAAATACTACCTATATACCGTCCGTTTTTTTTTCTAGGCCCCAGCGCGTAGCGCCTTTATTATGGGTTCCACACCCAACATATTATATATTTTTGAAATCAGAAAAACAAAATCCTTCGATTGATGGTATGTCAAATTATTTTTGACAGATGTCATTTTTTGACAATTGACAGAATAGTACTTGTGATACATCATTTCAAAGCCCATTCATTTCTGAGGAAAACTGTGTCTTCATTTTTGGAATAGGAAGTCTTTCACAGCTTCTAGAGGCCTTCGAATAGGAAAAATTGTTGAAATTCAGAAATACTCAATAAGTACGTAAGTATAGGCAAAACAGGTATTTTCAGTAATAACTAATGATAATAATCAATGATAAATCACAATGAAACGAAAAATGTCCCAGAAAAGTTACTCGAAATGTCTGTCTCCTTGTTCCTTGAATGAGAGATTCAACGACCGGTGAATTGGAACTGCCAGCCCAACGCGATAGTATCCGAGGTGGCCAGGTATGACCCCCTCGATTTTTTTTATGAGCTTATCTGAAAGATAAGGTGTTTATAGAGTCTCCCGCTAATTTGGACGATTTGAAATCAGAATATTATCATCAGTTGATAATAAAAATACCTTTTAATTATTGAGTAGGTATTTCTGAATTTTAACAATTTTTCCTATTCAAAGACCTCCAGAAGCTGTAAAAGACATCCTATTCTAGAAACGAAAACACAGTTCTCCTAAGAATTTTATGGGCTTTTAAATGGCGTGTCACAAGTACTATTCTGTCAATTGTCAAAAAATGACATCTGTCAAAAATTATTTGACATATCATCAATCGAAAGATATTGTTCTTCTGATTTCAAAAATATATAATATGTTGGGTGTAAAACCCATAATAAAGGCGCTATAAGCTGGGGCCTAGAAAAAAAAACGGACGGTATACAGGGTGGTGAAAATTTCGATGCTCACCATTGGTATCTTGGAAACGGTAAGAGATACGAGGTCGGTTAAATTAGAAAAAAGTTGCGCATTTTTGTGGCAATTGAGAATCTGAGAAGAAACCTTGAATATTTTGATTGGTTCACGATTTATCACGAAAAAACTGAAAATTTTGATTTCAGAAATTATTTTTTATCTTTTCAACCATTCAAGCTATTTCAATCAAACTTGGTAGTTTTATGTTTTTGATCACTCCGAGTCGATCAACGTTGACAGAAGTTTTCCAGGCCTCTTAGATGTCAAATTATGATAGTCAACTTTTGTTTCTCTTATGGCCGCTATATTGGATTTTTGCACTAATAGATAGAGAAAAAAATTAGCTTTCCGAATAAGTAACCAACATGTTCTTTTTATGACATCTTTAGCGTCAAATTTTGGAATTTTCGTGAATTATTGACAAAATCGGGAATGCTTTGAAAAACAATTGAAATATTATCAATAGCAACAACAAAAGAGTGACCGATGGTGTGCAATTGACGTATCTCACGTATCTAACTTCTTAATCGTGTTTTGTGCTTGTTTGTACCGGTAGTTCATAAATTGAATGGGTCAAGGGTGTCTGTGAGTTCAAAGACGTCTGTCGGAACTAGCATCGTTCTTGTTAAAGTTTGACAAATTTATCAGAAAAGGAGTAAGGATTACCCTGGTTTCGACAGACGTTTTTGAATTCACAGGCACCCTTGAATCATTCAATTTATGAACTCTCGGTACAAACAAGCACCAAACACGATTAAGAAGTTACGGCTCGATACCAAGTTGGGGCTGAGACCGCCGATCTATGGACCGCCGTAAGTGCCGTTACCATAGCAACGGCGGATACCAACCAATCAGACCGCGCTGTATTCGGCGAGTTACACCATCCCAAACTTTGCGCCTGCAAGCCTGCAACTTGGTATCGAGCCCTCAGATACGTCAATTGAAGACAATTTGTCTTTTTTTTTGTTGTTGCTATTGATAATATTTCAATTGTTTTTCAAAGCATTCCCGATTTTGTCAATATTTCACGAAAATTTCAAAATTTGACGCTAAAAATGCCATAAAAAGAACATGTTGGCTACTTATTCGGAAAGCTAATTTTTTTTTCTATCTATTAGTGCAAAAATCCAATATGGCGGCCATAAGAAAAACAAAAGTTGACTATCACAATTTGACATCTAAGAGGCCTGGAAAATTTCTGTCAACGTTGATCAACTCGGAGTGATCAAAAACATAAAACTACCAAGTTTGATTGAAATAGCTTGAATGGTTGAGAAGATAAAAAATAATTTCTGAAATCAAAATTTTCAGTTTTTTCGTGATAAATCGTAAACCAATCAAAATATTCAAGGTTTCTTCTCAGATTCTCAATCGCCACAAAAATGCGCAACTTTTTTCTAATTCAACCGACCTCGTATCTCTTACCGTTTCCAAGATACCAATGGTGAGCATCGAAATTTTCACCACCCTGTATATACAGGGTGGTCCGACTTTTATGTCATTAAAATTAAGGATCGATAGAGAATGAAAAATGAAGGGGACTTTGTCCAGAAAACATATTTGAAAAATGCCTAATAACAGAGATACAGCCCTTCAAAGTTGGAAATAAATAATCGTTTTTTTCGCATAACTTTTGAACCGTTCAACCGATTTGATTATAAATAGAACCAAAGGTTTGCTGAAATTATCCCCTGTCGAACAATCATAACATGTTCCATAAAAAAAATTCAGGGGCTTAGACATTAAGGGGTGACCCTACTTCCCCCCCCCCCCTATTCTTCACCCCCTAGTTATTTTTAGAAACTGTTTATAATTTTGAATTCTACGTTCAATTTTGAAGAAAAAATCACTGTTGCAAAATTTTGATTAGAGGCTTCGTTTAGGAGATATTTGGGTTTGAAATATTGGGAAACATCCCGAAATCGCTACTTTCAAAGGTCTAAAAATTAAATTTCAAAGAAACTCATGATTTCTCAGCTGAAATAGGTTTTCTAATGTTTCTAAGTTGATAAACCACCATTTTTTCCAAAACACGGGAAATTTTCAGGAAAAAAACAATTTGGGTTCTGGAAAGTGGCGATTTCGGGATGTTTTCCAAAGTTTCAAACTCAAATATCTCCTGAACGAAGCCTCTAATCAAAATTTTGCAAGAGTGACTTTTTCTTTTAAATTGAACATAGAATTCAAAATTATGAACAATTTCCAAAAATAACTAGGGGGGCGAAAAATAGGGGAGGAAAAGTAGGGTCACCCCCTAATGTTCAAGCCCCTGAAACTTTTTTATGGAACTTGTTATAATTGTTCGACAGGGGATAGCTACAGTAAACCTTTGGTTCTATTTTGAATGAAATCGGTTGAACGGTTCAAAAGTTATGCGAAAAAAACGATTATTTATATCCAACTTTGAAGGGCTGTATCTCTGTTATTAGGCATTTCTCAAATATGTTTTCTGAAGAAAGTCCCCTTTATTTTTCATTTTCTATTGATCCTTAAAATTAATGACATAAAACGAGGACCACCCTGTATACAGAGGGGTGCATGAAAAACGGCCACCGCTGTAGCATCGTTATTCCTCATCCGATCTTCAAAATTCAAAAACCAGTTCAAATGGTTTTATGTCTTCTATGATTCGACAGTAAAAAATATTTTTTTTGTGATGATGCTTCTGAGCACTGATAGTCAACTTTTGTTTTTCAAATAGCAACAATATTTTTTTAATTTCTTTTTTGGTTCCTTATGCTTAATTGAATGTAATGATGCATCAATATCACACATTTCATTATCAGACACGAAGGAAAAAAAATGAAACTGCGAAATTTTTACACATCACAGAGTAGCATCACAACACCCACGATATGCACGCGATCTGGTAGGCTGGGTGCAAAATGATGTTCAAAAGCACATAGTAGGTCAGGCGTTTGATTTTTCAGAATGTAAATGTCAAAATGTTTTCAAAATCCAAAAGAAGCTGTCCGTCTCTAAGACGTCTTCATTCTCTATTTTCAGCTTATTATTTTACACATTTTTGAGTAGGTATTGTGACCTGTCAGGACAAAAACGTCTTATTGATTTTTCATTCCCACAATACACACTTGAAAAGATATAAAATAGTAAGCTAAAAATAGAAAATAAACAAGTCTTAGAGACAAACAGCTTCTTTCGGATTTTGAAAACATTTTGACATTTACATTTTGAAAAATCAAACGCCTGACCTACTATGTGCTTTTGAACATAATTTTGCACCCAGCCTACCAGATCGCGTACATATCGTGGGTGTTGTGATGCTACTGTGATGTGTAAAAATTTCGCAGTTTCAATTTTTTTTCTTCGTGTCTAATAATAAAATGTGTGATATTGATGCATCATTATATTCAGAAAAGCATAAGGAACTAAAAAAGAAATTGAAAAGATATTGTTGTCATTTGAAAAACAAAAGTTGACTATCAGTGCTCAGAAGCATCATTACAAAAAAAATATTTTTTACTGTCGAATCATAGAAGACATGAAACCATTCAAACTGGTTTTTGAATTTTCAAGATCGGATGAGGAATAACGATGCTACAGCGGTGGCCGTTTTTTATGCACCCCTCTGTATATACAGGGTGGTCCAGGTTTTAGTCGACAAACTTTGCAGGCTGATAGAGGATGAAAAAAGAAGTCGACTTACCCCAAAAAGTACATATCTAAAATGCATATTAAAAAAGTTACAGGCCTTCAAAGTTGCAGAAAAAAATTGTTTTTTTCTTGATAACCTTTGAACAGCTTGACCGATGTCGCTCAAATTTTGCACATATGGTTAACAAACACGTGTCCAGTGATTTCTAGGATTTTTTTTGTCAGAATGACGCAGTGTTGTAGATATGGGGGGGTACTGACCCTCTTACCCCCCTACTTTCTACGCCACTGGATATTTTGGAAAACCGTTAAAAGTATTGAATTTGGCGTTCAATTCTGAAGAGAAAATTGGCGTGTTATTGCTACATTTGGAGCAGCGGTTTCGGAGATATTTGTGTTTAAAGGTTCAAAAACACCGAATTACGCAAATGTTTCAAAATTCGAGCAAGCTTTGATCCATTAACTTTCCACTTTTTTTTCAATTCAAAGTTTATTGATCCATAATTTAGCTCATGAGAAATTGAAAATTGGTAGTGAGAATTCATAATTTCAGTAACGTGACCAATAACAAACAAGGGGCCCCTGGTTCTTGTTCTTACTGAACTTCCCAACTATCAGTAAGTGAATAGGTACCTACCTATTGAATATTTAATTGTTGCTGAAATTATGAATTTTCACAACCAATTCTCAATTTCTCGAGCTAAATTATGGATCAATAAACTTTAAATTGAAAAAAAGTTGAAAGTTGATGGATCAAAGCTTGCTCGAATTTTGAAACATTTGCGTAATTCGGTGTTTTTGAACCTTTAAACACAAATAATATCTCCGAAACCGCTGCTCCAAATGTAGCAATAACACGCCAATTTTCTCTTCAGAATTGAACGCCAAATTCAATACTTTTAACGGTTTTCCAAAATATTCAGTGGCGTAGAAAGTAGGGGGGTAAGAGGGTTAGTACCCCCTCCTATCTACGGCACTGCGTCAGTCTGACAAAAAAAATTTCAAGAAATCACTGGAGACGTGTTTGTTACCCATATGTGCAAAATTTGAGCGACATCGGTCGAGCTGTTCAAAAGTTATCAAGAAAAAAAACAATTTTTTTCTGCAACTTTGAAGGCCTGTAACTTTTTTAATATGCATTTTAGATATGTACTTTTTGGGGTGAGTCGACTAAAACCTGGACCACCCTGTATATATATATATATATATATATATATATATATATATATATATATATATATATAACTCCAATCTGTAGTCGACCTTTACGCATCTTCATGAAACCTCTGTCTATTCTGTATCAATTCTATATTGTTAGTCTGTACAGAAGCATAGATCTTAGTCAAGCGCCTGTGAGGGTTCTTTACTGTGTGGTTATACGGGGGGGTGAGTCGTAAATCCTGAAAATCCATCAGTTTTCTTCAAAAATGCAGGCAGAAAATCTATTATAGGAACTATTTGTATTATTCGCTATCGCAATAGCGGCATCGTGATCTGCATACCTGGTGGATTTATGAATAAAAGTCCCCAAGCATGATGTTATGATGGTGTTGGGTGTCTTGATCAAAAAAGTCCATATTTTGACCAGCTTCTCCAAACCTGGTCTGATCACATTTCAACTTTCACAAATGAGTCCCGAGACCCCAGAAACCTTAGAAATGATACCCCTCACCCCTTCTATCTATCAATGCCAAAAAAACGAGATAGTATTTGAATTCAGATATGGTGGCTGTTACTTGACTTCCGGTTGTCGCGTCGCTCCAACAGTGGCAGAATCGTAATCTACATATCAAATTTATGCTATGGTGGGGGGGTTAGCGGAATGGTCTGTGCATTATGTGATCGAGGCATGAAATTTGGCATACTTGTTCAGAAGGCCCTCCTTCGCAATAGGCGAAATTCAGTGCCATTTCTGCGCTGGCGCAACTATGCTAGGGGATTTGAGAATAGTGCCGTATGCTAACACATGTAAAAAGCGTAATTTCAACATTGTATATTATTGAAACGGCTGGAAATGAAACTTTCAAATAAGCTATGGAAAAAAGAGTGTTTCTTGATCTTTCATTGTGTTTAAGACCAGCAATGATGGATCAGTTTTAGATACACAAGGAGCGAAAATATGGTGACGTGTTCATCAGTTGGTGTGTTTTTGAAAATACCGCCCTACTTCTAGTATTCTTCTCTGCCTTACCGTTGCCGTTCTGTCTATCAATGGCATGAAACTGCATGTAAACAAATGGTAACTAAAATTTTATCGGGTTATATGTATAATATATCAGAGGTTTTGTGTTTTCTGTTTTTTTTTTCTTCAAAAATGACAGGCAGTTTGTTGAGTGCCTGGCTGCAAAAACCGTACGAAAAGAACATTACAGTTCCATTTCATGTGTGTTCCCAAAAACCATCACCTCCTAGGCAACCAGTTATACACTGAAAACGGCTTTTTCGTTCTTTTCGGAGCACTATACGCGCGGAATTAATTTTTTCGACAGCAATGCACATAGACAACATCATTCCACATAATTTAGCATGGAAATCAGGAGTTTCTTGTCATCTATTTTCCTTTGTTAAATCGATAGCTACAATAGAAGATAATTGCAAAAGTCACAGTCTAAAAGCAGTTGAAGTGTTGAAGTAATTTCAACTTTAAAGTCGTATATGAAATCGGTCGTGAGTCAAAACATGGTTAATTTGAATTTAAGTCACTGGCAAAAAATAGTATAGTGGCGGGGTTAACGGCCAAAAATGAAATGATCTGTGCATTTTGTGATCAAAGCATGAAATTTGGCATACGTGTTCAGAAGACCCTCCTTTGCAATTCCAGATGTGGCGCCACGCATGATTTCGCACCAGAGGCACTGTATTGCGGTTAATATACCTGCTAGGAGTAAATTCTGCAAAAATGGTTCCTGGCTGGTCTCTGGTACCGCAGTCGGTATTTTTTAGTTCTGTTTAGTTGAAACTACATGTAGAAATAAGTGAGGAGTGCATTTTAACAAGCAAAGTTCCAAATGCTGCCTTTATACGTTGTTTTAATACATTTTAAGGCCAATTTTGTTTTAGTACAGGAAACATGGTGAAAAAAATTGCCAAAACCTCGGCAAAAATATGGACGTCCTAAAAATTTGATATTCTATACAGAATTAAGTGCCCTACTACATAACTAAAATTTCCAAGAATCACACCCCGAGGCTTCGAGTTATTGGAGGTGGGGTAAAAAATTGCAACTCAAAATGAAAGGTATAGAACCCGATGGAACCCGTCAATCAATGGATGCAAATACGTCGTAGTTCGACGCAACACAGCCCGTTGATACAATTTTGGCACAAAAAGTGTCGATCATTGTTGGAGAGGGGCCGTGGGAAAGGGCGAAACTCGGCTTGGTGGCTCTTTTTCTTCCTGGGCCAAGACGAATCGATCACGACAAGATTGGTATCTTTTCCGACTAAATTCAATGTCCTGAACTTGAATCCGATGTGTAAATTTGGATAAAAACAAGTTCGAACAAGTTAACTTGAGAAAACCTGTTTTTTCTTTGACAATTTTCACAAAAATATTTTTTACTGTTAGAGGTATTCATTTTTGAAAATATCTCAGAGGCCATCAGACTAAATTGTATTCTTCACGAAAATAATCCATTCGTTCTGTAACTTTGTTTTTCGAGATAGGAAAAATCGATCTGAACTTTAGTCGGCACTGCCCGGCGTCTACTAATGACCAGAACACTACAGCATGCAACTTCAAGTAATTACTCAATACCCTGCATTGCAATTTATGACGATTTTGTTTATGTTATAGGGAATTCAGTTCTGCACAGATCCTCGAACTTTCAAAGATTAGTTATAATTTTTTAGATAGTTTTTGGGCTATTTTCATTTAAAGATGCATGGTGTAGTGTTCTGGTCAGTAGTAGACGCCGGGCCGTGCCGACTTAAGTTCAAATCGGTTTTTTTTAATGTCAAAAAACAAAATCACAGATCGAATGGATGATTATCGTGAAGAATACAGTTCAATCTAATGACCTCTGAAATATTTTCAAAGATGGATACCTCTAACAATAAAAAAAGTTTCGTGAAAATTGTCAAAGAAAAAACAGGTTTTCTCAAGTTAACTTTTTCGAACTTGTTTTTATCAAAATTTACACATCGGATTCAAGTTCAGAACATTGAATTTAGTCGGAAAAGATACCAATCTTGTCGTGACCGATTCTTAATAGCCCAAGAAGAAAAAGAGCCACCCAGCCGAGTTTTGCTTTCCCCCGCGACCCCTCCTTCAACAACCATCGATACTTCTTGAGCAAAAATTGTATCAACGGGATGTGATGCGTCGAACTACGACGTATTTGCATCCATTATATTGACGGGTTCCATCGGGTTCCATACCCTGAATTTTGAGTTTCAATTTTTTACCTTCCCTCCAATAACTCGAAGTTTCAGGGTGCAATTTTTGGCAAGTTTGAATATGTGATAGAGCACTCAATTCTGAACAAAATGTCAAATTTTCAGGACGTCCATATTTTTGCCGAGGTTTTGGCAATTTTTTTACTAACTTACCTGTACTAAAACAAAATTGGCATTAAAGTGTGTTAAAACAACGTGTAATCGTGTAAAGGCAGTATCTGATACTTTGCTTGTAATAATGTAGGTACTCTTTACTCATTTCTACATGTAGTTTCAACTAAACGGAACTAAAAAATACCGACTGCGATACCAGAGACCGGCCAGGAATCATTTCTGCAGAATTTACCCCTAGCAGGTATATTAACCGTAATACAGTGCCTCTGGTGCGAAATCTTGCGAGGCGCCACCCGCCACATTTGGAATTGCAAAGGAGGGTTTTCTGAACACGTATGCCAAATTTCATGCTTTGATCACAAAATGCACAGATCATTCCATTTTTGGCCGTTAACCCCGCCACTACTATAACATTACCAGAACCGATTCAGTAGCAATTCGGAGTGCATTAAAAAACTATTAATATTTTGTTTCCTCCCCCTTCCCTCAAATTTGACTAAAAACAAATTTCGTCTGCAGAATTACATTCGCAGACCTTGAAAACATTGGAAATAACATATCACACGTCCACTTCAGATACCATTGCCATCCAGTTCAAGAAATAATCAGTGGCGACGCTAGCATTTTAAGATAGGGGAGGCCGAGATGGGGCCAGAGAGATCGAGGGGGGTCAGAACTAGACGCGGGGGTTCGGGGGCAGAGCCACCCGTTGGCGCCGCGGTCGAAATTTTTTTTCACAATTGGGCCCCCCCCTTGAGTCCCCCCCCCCGACTTCAGAATGCCTCTTAGTTCCTTCTAAAACACTCTCATATTTTTATTTGTATTTTTAATTGTATTTGTTTTTCATCAATTCATTTATCATTATTTTCTTCATGTTCATTCTCATTTTTCTGGGCCAGTCTCAGCCAAATTTAAACACAGCGGCCGGTCCGCTCGAATTAATATTAGTTCCAAACGCGCCTATGTTGTTACCAGGGGTGGTGCACTCCGGTAGGAGGTTTGAATTTATCTATGGTTGTTACATCAGTCTTTGGTGCATTTGTTTGCTATAGGTTACATCACTGAAATTCAAAAAAGTCCGTTCTTTCGGTGAACAGACTATAGACTCATTACTGACTTTTAAAAAGTTGGAAAAAGACGCTTTGTTGATGATTTTTTTCCCGCCTTCGAAATCACTTTCCGCCCCGGTCAGAGGGCGGAAAATGCATGGCCTGCTTGATTGATTGACAATTGACAGATGGATGACGGAATGACAGGTGTGGAGGGACTCGAATCGAAGAGTCAAACGCGGTTTAGTGAGGTAAAATATTCACGCGTTTTAGCCAAGTGGTGATGCGGGCAGGAATCACGTGATGCGAGTGCGACGCAATGCGAGCAAGATTAAAAGCGCGCCTATTGCAGCAGCCAATCAAATTCGAGAAATTTGAATTTTAAGCAATTCGATTGGTTTATCCGAAGCACCCGAAGCACTTCTCATATAAACCCATCAGCGCAAAGCTGGAGTATACGAGTTGCCTAGGGCCTCGAGTACCTTAGGTGAATGAGAATGACTATAGCGTGATTCACTATTCAAACTCTGAATTTTCATTCTAACTAGCTGAAGTGGTATAAAAGTGACATAAACAAGTATTTTGACACTTACGTACGATTTCTAACATCCATTTTTCTACGATGTTTGTTATTTTTAGTCGGCTCGGCTGTTGTGAGTGTTGTGTAATAGAACCATCAGCTTCATTCAAAAAAATTTTTTTCCCATTCATTAAAATTGATGATAAACTGGTGTCATTTAAAATTACCATAGCACTTAGCTGTGATTAGCGGAAATAAGCACCTCTTTCTAACTGGAATTTTAAATTTCGCGGGTAACGCTCGGGGACTACTTTTTAAGCGGAGGAATCTGGTGGTCCTTTTTTATCAGTGTATAGAGTATATTACTGTAGTGGTTGTGAATAAAATTATAGAACACATTCAAAGATTCAAAAAATTTGCCAACGCTTCGAAAATGGTCTTAATCATCTTGAGGGATGACCTTCACAATATCCGTCTTCATCCCGAAAAAATGTTCAAGCGCGTTCACAATAATAGTTTTTTCTCCTATCGTTGACTGGGTGGTGGGTCGAGGAAGTGAAATGTAAGAATCTATTCACCCGTTTTGAGACTATGAATTTTGCAAAATAATCGGAAGCCAAATCGGAAGTAGGTAAGTATTTTTCTTTTTCGTTAACTTTGTATCTAAATACTTAACCACCTAATCACTTTAGTAAACATCTGGAAGAAAAACACGAGAATCAAATTCAAGTTAGGTATCATTTTTCACCCGTATATGGCACTAATACTCTGGGCACACTAGAAAAGCTTAATGATCATCAACGGATCGTCATTTACGAAACGTAATTACGTTTCCCTTGATGTCACCAAGACAGTAAGGGAAGTTGAATGACGATCCATTATTAATGGTCATTAAGCTTTCTAGTGTGTCCAGGGTATAAGCTAGGGTAGCTCGTAGGGTAGGGTGTGAAAGAGTCTGGGGACTACTTTTGACTGTGGACTCTCACGGTTGCGGCCTCGCTAAATTTTGTATACTTACCTCTGTTTCAGCCTGATGACTCGCCTGATGATGACCAGGTACCTACACCTCATAGGTGGTCGAAATCGGTTATAATTATTTAATAGAGCACTTTTTATAGGAAGAGGACCCTATACAGGGTGTCCGTTTTTCGAGGCTAAGCATGGGTATCTCGCTTATCTTGAGAGATACAAAGTCGGTTAAATTAGGAAAAAGTTGCGCATTTTCATGACGATCAATGATCCAAAAAGAAATTTGACGTATCGATTTTAGTTTTTGAGATATCGTGAGAAAACAGGAATTTGAATTTTTGTTTTAATTTTTTATTCAAAAAACGGTTGATGGTGGCCTTTTCTAATCTAGATATTGTCAGGGCACTTTTTCAAGGGAAATCCAAAGCTGCCAAAATCTTAATTCTAGCTTTCAAAATAACCGAGATAGGTACTATTCAACTTTTTGATCTAATGGGCGCCATATTGGATTTTGATATTTTTGAATAAGGTATTCTTTTCTGGTTACAACGATGTGCCACATGTCACTGTTGAATAAATGTTTAACATTCACGTTTTTTTTATTGTCGGTGCTGATTTTGTTTTCAAAGCACTCTTTGAAAAATAAAAATATATTTTTTTGCCCAAAAGCATGAATTCAACAGTGGCATGTGGCACATCGTTGTAACCAGAAAAAAATATTGTATTCAAAAATGTAAAAATCCAATATGGCGCCTATAAGAGAAAAAAAAGTTGAATGTCATATCTCGGTTGTTTTGAAAGCTAGAATAAAGATTTTGGCAACAATAAATTCCCCTTGGAAAAGTGCCTGCACAATGTCTCAATAAGAAAAGGCTACCTTCAACCGTTTTTCAAATGAAAAATAAAAACAAAAATTACAAATTTCAGTTTTTTCTCGATATCTCGAAAACTAAAACTGACAAGTCAAATATCTTTTTGCATCATTGATCGTCATGAAAATTCGCTTCTAATTCTAGAAATTCTCTTCTAGGAAACTTTTTTCTAATTTAACCGACTTTGTATCTCTAAAGATAAGCGAGATACCCATGCTTAGCCTCGAAAAACGGACACCCTGTATACACTCTTGAGCAAAAGTTAAGGACCACTTTTTCAAATGTCTATAACTTCCAAACTAGTGCAGTCATTTTAAGAAAAAAAGCAAAAAAAAATCGCAATGGAAGGGGACTCGGTACAGTGATAGTACAAAGCCTTCAGATAAACATACTAAAAGTCCCTGGAAATCAACTTTGTGCTACGACCGCTATACTGGAAAATGTCTTAAGATGTTGGTAAATTTTTGGTTTTTTGCCTATATCTCTGTGACCGTTGAAGATATCAATTTCATTTCTGGACCAAAAGTTAGAACATCAAAAAACAAACATTATGATGCATATGAATTGAGTATCGCTTCAACAGTTCTTCAGATATTGGCGTTCGAATATTCACAGTTTTCAACTTTAAAATAAGTGTTATTCCCCACGACTTTGAGAGGAAATTTTTCACGACCACTATTAGTGCCTTCCTCATGAGGCTTGGAGTCTTGCTGGGCCAGAAGTTTTGCCGGAAATTGTGCCGTTTGACCTGTGTGACGTCATCAATTCAGGATGGTGGATCAATTTTTTCTCTTGAACCAGAAGCGATAGAATCATAAAAGTCCTCGGATAGATACAGAATTTCGCGCAGATTAAGATACCGAAAACCGTTCCAAAATATCTTCAACAGCTTCTGAATATTGGGTCATGTGCATAAAATCGGAGTATGTGCTCAGGCTCCAGTTTAAAAGGAGTTGCTAAGGAACGTTTGCTTAGCAACTCCTGCAAAATCGAAGCATCAGCAGATAACAGGATTTCACCCGCTGATCAAGGTCCAGCCAACCGTTTTTCAACCGTCCCCAAAATATTGAACTTTTCACCAGCTGCTGCAATTGTTTTCTTAGTCATTGATCCTGGGTTAAGGCTCGCGCCTACTTGCTTTTGTTCAATTTATGTTTCTTTTGCAAATACAGCAAATTGACAATTAATATTTTTAAAACTGCTGAAGATACTGAAGAACGGTTTGCTGGCCCTTGACCATGCTGGAATTCTGCATCTAATACAGTGATATCCATGAGCGTATTTGTCATAAAATTAAGGCCCACTACTATATTTCAATTTTTTCTTCACGTCTGCCGGTTTCAATTTCGAATATTTTTGAAGCGGTTGAAGATATTTCAGAACTATTTGTTGCGTCTTGCTCAGCATCAAATTCTACACCAATGTGATAATTTTTATGAGCATATTGTCATAGAATCAAGGCCTACTAAATACTTTCTTTTTTATTCTATCTGTCAGCTTCAAAGTGAAATATTTCAGAAGCGGTTGAAGATATTTCAGAACGGTTTGCGGCATCTTAGTCGGCATAAAAATCTGCATCTATGCATTAAGTTTCATGATTCTATCAATCTTGGTTAAAAAGTAAAGATTGATCGACCATCTTCAATTGATGACGTCACACAGGTCAAACATCACAATTTCCGGCAGAACATCTAATCAGACAAGGCCTCAAGCCACATGAGGAAGGCACTGATGATGGTCGTGAAAAATTTCCACCCAAAATCATGGGGAATAACACTTATTTTTAGGTTGCAAACTGTGAATGTTCAAACGCTAATATCTGAAGAACTGTTGAAGGGATACTCAATATATACGCATCAAAATGTTCGTCTTTTGGTGTTCTAGCTTTTGCTTCAGGAATCAAATCGATATCTTCAACGATCACTAAGATATAGGCGAAAAACCAAAAATTGACCAACATCTTAAGACATTTTCCAATATGGCGTCCGTAGCACAAGATTAATTTCCGGGGACTTTTAGTACGTTCATCAGAAGGCTATGTACTATCACTGTACCAAGTCCCCTTTCATTGCGATTTTTTTTTGCTTTTCCTGATTTTTCGATCTAAAATGACTGCACTAAACGCGTTTTTCGGTTTTGATGAATTTTTGCACAGAGGTGGTCTAATGTATTGTTAAAACAAGCATAAAGTGGCGCACTCATCAATGCATAGGTTTGCGGTAGAGAGGTCTTCGACTGTTGCTTTGCAAAAATGCATGATTTTTACTGGAATCAAAGCATTGAATTTTGGATAAAATGGAGGTTCATTCAATAAAAAACCTTCAGTTTGCTTTGTTACAATGTGCTACAGCAAGCACCCATGCTTAGTTTGTTCATTGACATGTCTCGTCTTTAAATCTTGACTATCAATCTCTTCTTATGGCTCAGCAATGTATGAGGCACTACTCTGCGTTGATTTTGGTTGTAAACAGTTGATTCGTGTATTTATTGCGATTTTGCGTCAACATTATGTAAGTGTGGCCACTCTTGAGGCTCAAAAACCAAAATTCTTCTTGCGTACTGTTACTAAAGATCAAAAACAAGAGGAAAAGCTCACAAAGATGTCGAAACCTTGAGCATTGACAAGAAAGAAGTTAGCAATTTCATCACAAGCCGATAAAACACCTCTGCAGTGACCAAAGAAGAAATGGTCAATTTCTTCAGTTCTTTCCAATAAAAGATATTTGCGGAGTATCGCCAAGAGACCAAGCGTACAAGCAATGAGAAACAACCTTTACTGATCATTTGTCATCAATATTCA
This sequence comes from Anaspis maculata, assembly GCA_949128115.1. Classification (NCBI taxonomy): domain Eukaryota; kingdom Metazoa; phylum Arthropoda; class Insecta; order Coleoptera; family Scraptiidae; genus Anaspis; species Anaspis maculata. Next base: position 46,620,789 of record OX421963.1, read on the forward strand.
AGAGTTTAAATCACTCTAACGCCATCAGGCCCTTTCAAATGCGAAGAAGTTAAAAAACTAACTTCAAGTTTGTTGCGCTGCACTGAGTGAACCCAAGGACGGAAATAGATGGTGGCCATACTCAGAAATATGTATAAGCCTTGTGTCCAAGTGTAGAAACCACCAAGAGGATCTGACGACGCAAAAAATTGAAAATCGGGGTTTGTTTGACCTCTGCAGTGTGAAAAAAAGCTCAAATCAAATGACGTTCTCAATCGGGACTGTCGTCTTTCGTAATTGTACAGGGACTGATCAAAAAGATTCCTGTCCACACCATGATGGAGCCACCCCCAAACGGAATCCTGAGTGAAATGCAATCTGCATGAAACCGCTGTCCACCGCGACATCATATACGACCCCGCCAGTAGTTTCCTGACAGGGAGATACGTACAGGGTCTTTTTTTATGGATGTCATCATTTCAATGGCTTTTGACAGGTAAAGTAAGAAACTTATCAACAAAGGCATGGCAGCCTCTTGTAACTTATAGTTTCAAGTTTTGTTTGACACTACAACCACAGTTGTCAGCCATCAACTTTGCCTGCGCGGTGCGACAGAACAAAATGTTGTGCTTGGCCATAGAAGGAAACAGTGCTAAAAAGTCGCTTTGTTTTTCCTTTATAGGCATTCTCAAAGACCAGGTATTCACAGACATAATCAGGGACATTCGTTATCTTGAGAAGAGAATTAAAAATATCTGCACTGAAGCTACGTCTTGAGATTCTGTGACACCCGCCGAGCACTGCATTTCTGATTGAATACTTTTTTGGGAAACGGCGGCCATCGCCCTGAAGTTGCACAAAGACAACTTTCACCGTGTCAAAATTCAAATTCTAGGTTCCAATTTGTTACTGGTTTCGAGTGAATTGGTACAGAAATGGAGTGGAATTTTTAATTTCAAAATGAAGAAACAAAAAAATTTGCAACTCAAAGGCTCTTGGCACCGTGTACATGAAGTTGATGACTGCCAGCCATGGTTGTAGTATTAAACAAAACTTGAAACTGTAAACTTACAGATGCTGCCATACCCTTGTCAAAAAGTTGCGTACTTTGTTTACCAAAAGCTTCCGGAATTGGCGAAAATCAGCGGCCACCAGAATGCGCTGAACGCAGTCAAACATGGTGGCCCAAGGGGCCTTGACAAATAGGTACCCAGCGCACAGCCCAGCGCCGTAGCGCAGTAGCACTCGACAGTTGACAGTACCTACTCCAAATCATAAGAATATTGACAGTTTTGACAGTTGAAAAATAATTAATTTTTTTTGTCTTCCTTGTTTTCCACATCGTCGTGAATGTGAGCGAGTGAGTGTTGTAGCTCTGGTTGTAGTTTGACTTGAATTACTGCGTTAGTATACGCCGATGGACACAATGCACAATACAGCTGCAAAAAACGATACGTAAGTTGGTGAAATGCTGGCCGAAAAATGCAATCTCTGAATGCTTATTTTACATTACAGATGTTGAGTTGTGTGAGCCCCTTGCACACAAGGTGGTAATACTAAGCCCCCACAAGACAAGGCATAGGTACAACAGGACGCATCACGAAAATGTGCCAACAATTACCGTTTAGGCCAGAAAGATGAACATTCTTTTGGAGTAATCGTACGACTCATACAATGACTGTAAAGTGAAATTTCAGTAGCTAATAAGCATTTACCGCTGTCTAGAATAATAAAAATCATAGTTTATCAATAATAATTGAGTATTCTTCAATCATAAGTTTAATCATAGCTCATCGGTTGATGTTAGTGTTTCTACAATGGAAAATATTTTCATAACGATTAAGTTGTTCTAAATCTGAACTGATGAGGCGGGTGACGGATTCTGATTTGCAGGCCAGGTGTCTTCTCTCAATACCGCTGGCGTTGATCTCCAGGCTCTCCGTCTGCTCTCACTGGCTTATCGGAGATGGCTTCAAGAGTTCACAACACTGTTCTAACAACTGGTCCACAGAACCCAACCTCCAAATGGTTTTCAATTATCCATTTATGAGACATAACAAAGCACAAGAGTCTCACAGTCGCAATGAGCCCCAGTCACCCCACACACGATTAAATGACCTGCCACAATCACTTCTTCGCACTTTGTCGAGAGGGGGCTGATTTGGTCACCAACATGACCATAAATATTGGGCAAATGAATCTGTATTATCGGCATTTTCTAAAACAAAAATAAGTTAGAGATACTGCAACGAAATTCCATTCCCAACGAACCTCTAGTTCTTGGCCCACTGTTACGAGTTCGTGACTGTTACGCTTTCACTGACAGCTATCACTGTTGACAGCTGTTGTGATGTAAATGCGCACTGCGTTTACTACCTATTTGTCAAGGCCTCTTGGGCCACCATGTTTTATTGCGTACAGCGCCACCACGCGGAAAAGATTTTCGCCAATCGTGACATTGCTAAAAAAAGAGCCTTTCACCTTTGTCGTTTTTGACCAGTCTCTGTATAATGGGATGTTTTCCTGACAGGTTCTCAATAGATGTCCCTGGTAGTTCGTAAGGGGCTGAGAAACATTCAATTATCATAAATTGGCGACACTGACGCAGTTTGGCTGCCATGATATTTCAGCGGGATTTTTGAATGTGACGGTCCTGCAACAGGTTGCGGTCGTTGCCATATAGTCGTTGCCAAATATGCCGAATGCTAAATTGTCTTTGTGGCAGCTGTTGTCAGTTCCAGCTTTCCCATTTCCGTATCATCACGCACGGCCTTTGTACGAAAGCTCCTTGGTGCTGAACAGCTTGGTATGAATGAAGATACAATAATAGAAATCGATTGAACATCGAACACAACTTTCTTATTGCTGGGTGATGTGACGAAATCGCGGTATAAATTTCTGTTCACACAAAGAAGTGAGAAGCACGCACCCTGTGGAAGGCGCGGCCACAAATGGTTCTGTGGATAACTTCGTAGCTTGAGAGCCTGAAGAGACTAGAAGGTGTAGTGCAGACAGCAGACTACAACCAGAGAGTAGCCACAACCACTGCATTGAACGTAAACTTCAACGCGCTATGCGAGGAGGTCGAGTGAAAGCCATGCAAATTATTTTAGGAACGTTTTTAATAAACAAGATTATATAAAAACTACCAGGTTTTATCAATGATTCTAACTCGTATTCTCATGTCGCCTTTTCTTTCACACAAAGCAGGAAGCAGGAGGAGACCAGAACCATAACACCCAAACTAAACTCTGTTGAGCATCTTCAGACGAGCACTTCGGCGAAGTGTTGAATTCAAAATTTTAAGTAGCGTCAGTTGCACTTTCTTATTCCTTGACCTTACAGGCATGGTTTTGCTGCAGTTCACGTTCGTTGTTATTGTTCAACGAACAAAGAATGGCCAGCGAAACTCAACACTTCAGACTTTGACACTTTTGATAAACGTCGCTAAATTTTTTGGGTTACATTTCAATTTTGAACGACAACAAGCAGTCGGTTGAGCTGTCAACATACAGAACACAAATGTTCCCAAGCCCCTTACGAACCACTAGGGACATCTAGCAGAGTTTCTTCAACTACGCTGAAAACATCCCATTACAAAAAACGAACAATCCCGATTGAGAACTTATTCGATTTTAGCTGTTTTTCACACTGCAGAGGTCCAAACAAACACCGATTTTCAAATGTTTGCGTCGTCAGATGCTCTTGGTGGTTTCTACACCTAAACACAAGGCTTATACACATCTCTGAGTATAGCTATCATCCATTTCCGTCCTTCGGTTCACTCAGTGCAGCGCAACAAACTTGAAGTTAATTTTTCAACTTCTTCGCATTCGAAAGAGCCTGATGGCGTTAGAGGGATTTAAACTCTTGAATATCGATGACAAATGATTAATAAAGGTTGTTACTGATCGCCTGTGCGCTTGGACTCTTGGCGACACTCCGCAAATGTCTTTTCCTGTGAAGAACTGAAGAAATCGACCATTTCTTCTTTGGTCACTGTGGAGGTGTTTTATCGGCATGTGATGAAATTGATGACTTTCATCTTGTCAATGCTCAAGATTTTGACGTCTTTGTGAGCTTTTTATCTTGTTTTTCTTCTTTAGTAACAGTCTGCATGAAGAATTTCTTGTATTTGAGACTCAAGAGTGGCCACAGTTACAAAATGTTGACGCAAAATCACAATAAATACACAAATGAACTGTTTACAACAAAAATCAACGCAAAGTATTGCCTCATGCATTCTTGAGCCATAAGAAGAGATTGATGGTCAAGATTTGAAGACGAAAGATGTCAATGAACAAACTGAACATGGTACTTGCTCAAGCACATTGTAACAAAGCACATTAGAAGTTTTCTATTGGATGAACCTCCATTTAGCCCAAAATTTAATGCTTCGATTTCAGTAAAAATTATGCATTTCTGCAAAGCAACAGTCAAAGACCTCTCTACCGCGCAAACCTATGCATTGATGAGTTCGCTACTTTACGCTTGTCTTTACACTACATTAGGCCACCTCTGATCAAAAATTCATCAAAACTAAAAAACGCGTTTGAAAATTATGGACATTTAAAAAAGTGGTCCTCAACTTTTGCTCAGAAGTGTATATAGCGGAGTACTACAGCAAGGTATTGTCCAAGCCTATGTATCCTGAATGCAAATTTTTGGTGATAACTCACGCTGCGACTTCACGCTGCGCTGAAATGGCTACTTATTGCAGTTGAAGAATCCCGAGGGACAGTTGGCACGGTGGATCAAGAAACTCAAACAATATGACTTCAAAATCCAACATCGCCGTGCAGGAATTCATGGCAACGCAGAGGCTTTTTGTTGAAACCCCAAAAAATTGGACTACGGCTGAGCTCAAGACGCTCCAATACATCCTGGTTGCTATGGACTACTTTGGCAAGTTGCCGGAAGCGTTTGCCCTATCCAACCAAGAGGCCTCTACAGTAGCGAGGGTTCTGGTGAACAATCTGATTAGTCGTTTCGGAGTACCACTGGAATTACACTCAGACCAGGGACGAAACTTCGACTTCTAACGTGTTCCAAGGTATCTGTACCCTACTCGGGATCCAGAAGACCAGGACGACGCCCCTTCACTCACAGTCCGACGGAATGCTTGAACGATTCAACAGGACGATGGAGCAGTACCTGTCGAAGGTCGTGGACGAGCATCAGCGAGACTGGGATCGTCATCTGCCAATATTCCTAATGGCGTATCGCGCTGCCATTCACAACACCATGGGGGAAACACCGGCACGTGTTCTTTTTGGCCTAGAGCTTCGCCTCCCCTGCGATTTACAATTTGGCACGCCAGAGAATGACCCTATAAGGACATCTCACATCCCCGATTACGTCGACGATCTAAGGCAGAGAATGTGTGACATCCACGAGTTGGTTCAAAAACGGATTCGAATCGCCACCGACCGAATGAAGACCCGTTACGACTTGAAGGCTAGCTCCACGGGATTTCAAGGGGGTGACCTAGTCTTGTGTACAACCCTCAACGCCTCAACGGAAGAAAGGAAAGTTTCCGAAGTTGCATCCGTTGAAAATTACGTGGTGACTTCAACATGCGAGTAAGACACATCTGTCCATTTTGGCGGAGGTGCCAGGCTCTAGAGCACACCGGAATTACACGCAAAGGTGATCGACGTTCGAGAACAGTCGCGATTTACATGCAGCGACCAATATGAAATTTGCTGAAGGACCGATGGAAGGACCGAGAACACTAGTCGAAGGTATATAAACACCACGCATCGGCTTATGAAGCAGTATTGAATCCAAAGCGGTAGCGAGCAGATATTCTAGAGCAGACATCATAAATCAAGCCATCCTGACCGGCAACTTTCCTGCAAAAATGAAAATTAGCAACGTGACACCAGTTTTCAAAAAAGGAGACAAAAAGAACCTGTCAAATTACAGACCAATAGCAATCTTGCCGAATATATCGAAAATTTTTGAAAAACTTATCTACAACAGACTCAGCGACTTTCTTGAGAAATACAAGGTACTGACTGAAATGCAGAATGGATTCAGGAAAGGAAGGTCAACGGTTAGAGCAGCATACATGGCATTAACGGAGATTCTGGATTCGATAAACCGGGGCGAACAGGCGACGGCTGCGTTTATTGACTTGTCTAAAGCTTTCGACTCCGTGTGCCACAAAAGGCTGCTACGAAAACTGGAAATGTATGGAATTAGGGGAGCTCCGCTGAGGTTATTTGAGTCTTACTTGGGAGACCGTGTACAGCGAATTAAAATATACGATGCCCTGTCAGGAGAGGAACTGGTCTCAGATTCTAAAGGAGTCAATAGAGGAGTGCCCCAAGGCTCCATTTTGGGTCCACTGCTGTACATAATTTATACCAACGATCTGCCTGCTGCTGTACAACAAAAAGCGATTATGTACGCTGATGACACATCAATAATTTTTCACCGGAAAGACATACAGGACATGACGATGGACATACAGCAGTCTTTTCTGACGCTTGAGGCCTGGTTTTCATCAAATGAGTTAAAGATGAACGCAGCAAAGACAAAATTGATGCAATTCTCACCAACTTACGACGAGACTACACCATGGAGGTTGGATCTGAATGGGGACATCTCCTTGACAGCGGAATCCTGCGTCAAGTTCCTTGGCCTTCATCTGGATCCTCGATTAAGCTGGAAGCATCACATATCGCAGTTAACATCACAGACATCAAAATTCTCCTACGCCCTGGGAGTCCTTGCGAGGGTGGTGTCCGTCGGGGCAGCTAGGACAGCGTATAATGCCTACGTCGCGTCGAGGATGCGCTACGGTGTCATCTTCTGGGGTGATTCCATCAGGGTTGAGGATGTACTAAAAACACAAAAGCGGTGCCTTAGGAGAATTTTCAATTTGAGGCAAACCGATTCGTGTGTCCCGGTCTTCAAGGAGCAGGGCATACTCACTGTCATCGGTCTCTACGTGTTGGAATGCGTAACTTTTGTGAAGAAGAACTACGACCTTTTCAGTGACTACGAGCCGCATCATGAACATTTCACAAGGAGCGGCCGGAACCTATGCCATCCGAGGCCTCGACTAGAATTAGAAAAAAGAAATGTCACCTTCAACGCAATTAAATGTTACAATAAGATTCCCGGCTATATCAGAGACTTACCTACCAAGCAGATGAGAGTGATACTGGGAGAGTACCTGACTGGACGAGCACACTATACACTTGCACAATTTTTTAACGAAGAGATCTCCATGTAGCATGTAGCTTGTTTTTGATTCGTTTGTTTGTTTGCTTCTGCGGCATCGGTGTGTTTGTGTTTTTTTAGTTGTTTTTTGCTATTTTTAATCTTATCTGTTTGTAATTGTTTTTTTTTTAATTCTGATCTGTTTGTTTATTTATTTATAGTATTTATTTACAATGCTTATGACATGTTCCATGGCGCAATGCTATTTATATACACCTCTCGTGTGTGTAAAGAAGGGAATAAATAAAGATGATGATGATGATGATGATGATGATGATATAAGCGAGTATAGTACCAAGGATATTCCCAAGCGCAAATAATGGTGGCGTGTCTTTATTGTAGTACGCAGTTATAAACAGTGTGTGTTTTAAAACGATCGTCTCAATTATAAACGAACCTAAACGCGAAATACGTAGCAATATCTAACCAGTTGATTGCTAAGTAACTCGAGATTTCTTTTGATGGATTCTAGCCAATGATCAATGTAAATTCAGGTTTTACGCTGAGCAATTAACGAAAGAGTGGGTATACTTGCGCTTGAGTATTTTATTTCATAATGAATCTACAACCAGCATTGACCAGAAAAAAATCCGTTTGAACTCGGTTTCAGCTTTGAACCGCTCTTGACTAGCGCTTGACTTTTATGACACTGAAAGGCACTGCTACATCTAGAATTTTTCAATATTTCTCTTGAATAGTCTCGGCAAACTAGAAAGAATAGTGAATATTGTTACGATATTCGGGTTCGCCTATCTCGGAATTAAATGCGCTGATTTACTTGTAAACAAACTGCACTTTATTAGCTACTACCGACACAACTAAATAACGCACGGAATTATTAATCGCTTAGAAATTCACAATGTCGCTTATAGTGGGAGCACTAGGTGAATGAACCTTGCAAATGGTGATGAAAGCATGAAATTTGGTACACATACTCAGATCGAGCACCTCTTTCAGATAAGAGGTGGAGCCACGCCGAATTTTCACCGGAAGGGGGCTCGTGGGGCTCCTGAAAGTTGAAGGTGCTAGGACTCCCACCAAACCGCTTATCACTTCGTTTTATTATTCAAAAAGGAAACTTATAAATATATTGTAAACATTGACGACGTTTATCGCCTTGTCCCGGAAGTTTTTCATTATGAAAAAAAATAAGTTCTTCGGCAGATCACACAAATTGATTTTATTTTATTTTCACCTACAAAGAATTGATAAGGAGATGTGCAACACGTCGATTCCCACAAATTCGTATCCTCTGAATTCGTTCGTGGAGTCAAAATTCTGATGGTGTATCTTCTTGAAGAGGGGCATTCCAAAGAGTGAGCTATTTTCAACACTAAGTTCAAACAGAATTTTTTCAATATTCTGAATCGAAATTACTGAATTCCTCCCAGCGAAACATATCTTGAACCGTTCTTTGGAAGTACCGCGTGCGATTGAACGTGGAGTAAGTCCTGAAACACTATTAGAATTTTTCTTCTGTGATGCTATTATCCACTCTCGACCGGGGCAATTAGGTTCCTACACAGCATGCGCGGAGTGTATACACCTTATTTCAATATTATGACACAGTTTCAATCATGAAAAATTTGACTGAACCGAGAAAATACCCTGCATCGTGTATACACTCCGCGCATGCTGTGTAGGAACCTAATTGCCCCGGTCGAGAGTGGATAGTAGCATCACAGTAGAAAAATTCTGATAGTGTTTCAGGACTTACTCCACGTTCAATCGCACGCGGTACTTCCAAAGAAGGGTTCAGGGTATGCATTGCTGGAAGGAATTCAGTAATTTTGATTCAGAACATTGAAAAAATTCTGTTTGAACTTGGTGTTGAAAATAGATCACTCTTTGGAATGCCCCTCTTCAAGAAGATACACCATCAGAATTTTGACTCCACGAACGAATTCAGAGGATACGAATTTGTGGGAAATAACGTGCTGCAGATCTCCTTATCAATTCTTTGTAGGTGAAAATAAAATAAAATCAATTTGTGTGATCTGCCGAAGATTTTTTTTTTTTCATAATGAAAAACTTCCGGGACAAGGCGATAAACGTCGTCAATGTTTACAATATATTTATAAGTTTCCTTTTTAAATGATAAAACGAACTGATAAGCGGTTTGGTGGGAGTCCTAGCACCGTCAACTTTCAAGAGCCCCCCGAGCCCCCTTCCGGTGAAAATTCGGCGTGGCTCCACCTCTTATCTGAAAGAGGTGCTTGATCTGGGTATGCGTGCCGAATTTCATGCTTTCATCACCATTTGCAAGGTTCATCCCAATTTTGGCTCTTAGTGCCCGCACTATTAAGGTGTTGACGCCACGATCGCTCGATTCAAACTCTCTCGATGCCAGGTCAAGCTCCTCTCTTATAGTGGCATCGAAGGTTCTGGATGCTTCCTGATGATGTTTACAGCACACGAGGATTTCTCTGGTATCTGCGTCGAGAATATACGCGTATTTTCTACGGCACCTCCGCCAGAAGTCTCGACGTGTCGTGACCTACCGCTGAAGTCTCTCGATGCTTCCCGAATGCAACGCGTAATGCTAGATTTCTCTAGAAAGAGCCGGGATGGTCGCGAGCTTCGTAGCACTGCCCCCCTCTTAAGCCTGTTCGTCCCGAATAGGCTGAACATTACTCCCCGCGTAACGTGCGAGACGATCGAGGTGAACAACTTTCATTTTGGTTCTCGGGGCTCGCTGGATCCGATAAACAACGTCGTTGATTCTCTTGACCGCCGTGTAAGGTCCTTCCCAGGCGGGGTGTAACTTCGGTGACCTCCCCTTTCTCCGTTGAGGATTGTATAACCAGACAAGATCACCAGCTTGAAATCCTGCTGAATTCGCCTTCAGGTCGTAGCGTGTCTTCATCCGGTCGGTGGAAAGTCGAATCCGATCCCGCACTAATTCATGGACGTCGTGCATCCGCTGTCTCAAGTCGTCGACATACTCCGGAACAGCTTTGGGGTCGTCCTCTGGCGTGCCAAATTGCAAATCGCAAGGGAGACGTATCTCCCGACCAAACATGACCCGGGCTGATGTTTCGCCCGTTGTGTCATGAATTGCCGCTCGATATGCCATCAAAAACAATGGCAAATGACGGTCCCAATTTCGCTGATGTTCGTCAACTACCTTTGACAAATGCTGCTCCATCGTCCTGTTGAATCGCTCCACCATTCCGTCGGACCGTGGATGAAGAGGCGTAGTCCTTGTTTTCTTGATCCCAAGCAAATCGCAGACACCCTGGAACACGTTGGATTCAAAGTTGCGTCCTTGATCCGAGTGCAACTCTAGTGGTACACCGAAACCACTGATCAGGTTATCCACCAGCACACTCGCCACTGTGGTAGCCTCTTGGTTTGGTAAGGCGTATGCTTCTGGCCACTTGCTGAAGTAGTCCATGGCAACCAGGATGTACTTGTTGCCACTCTCTGTTGTCGGGAACGGTCCGGCCACATCAATCGCGATGCGTTCAAAGGGTGCTCCAACATTGTAGGTTTTCAGTTCCGCTCGGGTACGAGTCCTTGGTCCCTTGCTGGCCGCACAAACTTCACATTTACGGCACCATGCTTCCACGTCGTTCCGGCAGTTCACCCAATAGAACCGCTCGCGCACCTTGGCCAACGTCTTGTTCACCCCAAGGTGTCCTCCGGTGACGCCGTCGTGCATCTCTTTTAGGACCTCCTTCACTCGTGTCTTGGGGAGCACCAATTGAACCATCTCCCTCTTTCCATCAGGGCTCTCCTACACCCGCTTCAGCAGACCGTTCTCTATTTTCAGAGATTTCCATTGGGCCCAGAGAGCTTTAAATTCGGGCCCTTCGTCAGAGATTTCAGCCCACTCTGGTCTGTCCTGACCATTCTCCTTGCGCTCAGCAAGTGCACCAATAGCCGGGTCTTCTCGTTGCTCTTTCCTGAGTTCAGCTGTAGTCCAATTTCTCGGGGTTGCAACAACGATTGCTTTGACTCCAGCGTTTCCATTCTGCTGGTCCACTCTTTTGCCATGCTTGCAATCCTCTTTGCACGGTCGTCGAGAAAGACCATCCGTGTTGCCATTGCCATGACTCTTTCCAGGACGAAGTTGACTTCCTCGATCAGCAGCTCCCCGTTCCAGCATGAAACAGTCTGCTTGATCTCCTTGATCAGCAGCCCCCCGTTCAAGCATGGAACAGTCTGCTTGACCTCCTCGATCAGCAGCCCCCTGTTCCAGCATGAAACGGTCTACTTGACCTCCTCGATCAGCAGCCCCCCGTTTCAGCATCATGCATCCAGCTAAAGAGTATCGTCGTCTGCAGTCGCGTTGCAGATGTCCGTCCTTTCCACATTCGAAGCAACGTGGTCTTCCTCCTCTACGATAACTTTCTCTCGGCTGGTGACTTTCTCGATCAGCAGTTCCCGTTTCGCTATGAAACGATCTGCTGAACTCGACCATTGCTTGCAATCCCGACGCAGATGTCCCGGTTTCCCACATCCGAAGCAACGTGGCCTGCCCCCTGTCCTTGCTTCCTTATTTTCCAAAGCGATGAGAATCTTCTGGAACATCTCTTGGACTGACGGGGACTGTGAATCGCTGGCCTTCCTGACTGTTGGATTCTCGGGTGCTTCCAATGTCGCTGATTTTGAAGTGACGTGGAGAATCCTTGGCTGCTTCGATACGAATCGCGTGGATTAAGGCATCGGTAAGCGTCGCTGGGTTGCTGATTGTGACCATCTGGCGCAACTCGTTGTCCCTCAGTCCATTGATAAAGGTTTCTTTCGCAATATTAGCCAGCAGACTGAAACGACCCCAGCTATCGTCTTGGCCCCTGAATGGGTAGGCAACCCATTATACTGGAATTTAATTCAACTTATTTGAATTAAATCACTTTTCCCGCTTTTGGAACCGCTTGGCCGATGATCATCTAGTATCAGGACGACATCCCGTTGTGCCTCTCTTCTTGTTGTTCGATGATAGAGTTCTCGAGATTGTTGAGACAGGTCTGACTACGAGTTTGGACACAATAAGACACAATATAAATTTTTAACATAACATCAATCTATTGACTTCTATGTACAATTCAAAATGTTTAAATAATGGCTCGCTCCTATACCTAGCCCTACCATCACCACGCAGGCTAAATTATCTGAAAGATCTAACCTATTCCCGAAGAGATACCTTTCCCCTAATTATTTCAGAAGTCCCAACACCCCAACCCTTCGAACACCTGACTCTACACCTTGACCGACATTTAATTCTGACTGGCTTTCGCGGTTCAAAGTTCCTTTTGTGGTTAAATCAGATCCAACATTTATGTTAGTGTTAGAGGTTATGTTAGGGTTAGGCCCGGCTTCTAGACACTGCAAAGAGAAGAGGGACTTCGACCACGAATGCAATCCAAGATTTGTGGGCCGGTGTGTGCGGTGGCCCCCTTTTTGTGGAGCCTCTTTTCAAAGGCTAACGCTCTTTTTGGGCTATGGTTCTCTTTTGCCCGTTTGGAAGGGATTGGATATGGCTGGCCTTTGTGGGGGCTTTGAACCTGTTTTCGCCGTGAATTGTCCCCAACGCTCAGAAAGATTCCCGTGATCGAAAGTGCCTATAACCGGAAATGTTGAACCTAATTTCGCCCTTCCAAAAACTTTCGAACCGATGCGCGATGGTGAGCGCGAAACAATTACTCAAGTCAAGGTACTAATTTAATGTGAAGAACGTTTTGAGCACGCCCCGTATAAGCGCTAGTTCGTTGTTGTTTAGCAATTTGTGAGAGAAGGCCGCAGCCAGGAAAAACAAACGCAGAGAATAGACTATACAGGGTGTTCGTCGAAAAGCCGATGCGGAGAGGCGTCGAAATAATCTTTGCCCTAACACGAAGTAATCGCCGTCTACACTATTCCTGATCGAGCCCTAATAACAATTCATTTTTACAAAATCCCTATCTGAACGATGGCGTCGTTGGGTACCGGAATGAATTCATCAGTTTCGAATAAGAACGTTTCCATTCCCGGGACAAGCTCTACATGGAAATATCCGGAACTGTCGTGGCGCTAAAACAAAATTATTAGTTTCAAGGAGGGGGGGGGGGTGTCCATCAATCTGATCAACAATTGCGACTCTACGGCAGGGTCCGAACCCCGATACAAACGCGATTCTATTTTTCCAATTACTTGATTTTTCACGTAGTTCTCAAAATTTACATTTTCCGAATAACTAGGAGCTTCAGAAACGCAGAGGAAGCTCACCCGCGAGTTTCCAGATCTAACCCACTAGGTCCGGTGCTCTGAGTACCGCAGTCCCAAAGCCAAGTCCAGAGGGCCCAAGAGCGCGAATACCTTTCTATGAAGGTATCCAACAAAGGACGAGGCTTGAAAGTGGCTGTACCTGACGGCAGACAGTAGCGCAGACACCAGCACGTGCAGGCAGATTCAGAACGCACGCGTGAGCCCCATAATACATTTTTCCGACAAAGCCTAACCGTAAGCAACTATTCCAACTCACCAAGACTAACCTCCCGCTCGTCGAGGTCATCACTCCGCCACATGAGATACCGAAACGAGAGACCTCATTTCTATCGGGCCTGGATCATTTAGGGGTTTCAACTCGACATCCTCGAGGTGGGCTAGAACTCACCGTCGAGGGAACGCGACTCAGCATCCTGGAGGGGGTTCGAAACACTTCGTCAACGGGTCCCAACTCTACGACTTGGAGAAGGGTCGAAACTCAACACCGGAAGGGCCTTGGCACATCGACCTGGAGAAGGGCTGGAACTCGTCGTCGGAGGGCTCTGACTCGACACCTGGAGGCGGATCAAGACTCAACGTCCAAGGGCTCTGACACGACATCCTAGAGACGGGTTGCAACTCAACGGGGGAAGCAACTCATCAGTCTCTCGGAGGGTCAAAACTCAACCTGGAGGGTTCTCGACTCAGCGTGCCCCCAAGGGGACCAAAACACGACTCCGAAGGGTTCCAACTCGACTTTCTCCAGGGGGCCTTTGAGACACATCAGCCGGGGGGGGGGGAATCGACTCGTCATTTTCCAAGTGGGCTGGGGCTCATCATTGGGGCTTCGACGCTTCGGCCTCTAGGAGGGTCGCGACGCAACATAAACGGGTTCTAACTCAGCTTCCTCGAAGGGGACTAAAACTCTTCGCTAACAGGCCCGCAGAAGCACTCGGCAACGGACGTGACAAGTCGGGAGCGGACGGCAGCCCAGGAGGATCGGTCCAGGTACCACGGTCAATCTCCGGCGATATCCTCCATTCCCAGCAATTCGGAATATTTTTTCCGCATCCAAAACGACCGCGAACGGCGTATAGCCGTGAAATTCCAATGGGTAATTTAATCCACTGCGCTGGGACACCGGGTGACAACACGTGAACATCGGATGATGGCGGCGGCGAGCGGGCAGCACGGAGCGCTTTAACAGCAGGAGTACGACACGGCGGCAACTGGTTTGGTTGGAGTGCGGGTGCTTTACTCCATATGCACCAATTCACCATTTCATCGGACGTCGAGCAGGAACGGTTATTCAATTGTCGATGAGGAGCAAATAAATTATGTTGTAGAGCTTTGCGGGATTTACACGGATGAATTAAATAACTAGCGACATCTTTTAATGATGCCGTGACTCTGAATATTTACATTCTCATACCTCGATTTCACGGCTTTGAATTATTTTCCTCCGGATTATTTTCGGCCCGCCAAGTGCGGGTGGCTTCAAGACTTGATGGATAGGCTGGATAAGCAAGGTTAACCAGCCTCTGGACGTCAGCCTCGAACTCCTGCAGGCTTTCTCCGCTCTTCTGTACCCTGGTTCTCAGACGGGTCTGGTGTATCTGCTGCACATGGTTGTCACCGTAGCGAAGTTCCAGCACCTTCACCAGTGTTTCGAAACACTTCTGTTTGTTCTCAGGTATTGTCTGAAGCAGCTCCAATGCCGGACCCCTGAGAGCAAGAACCAGTGCGGTAGCCTTTTCCTCGTCCGTCCATCCGTTGGCTTCGGCCGCTGCGTCGAATTGTCTTTTGTAAGTGGACCATGGGCTTTGTCCATCAAAATTCGGCAGCTTCACGCGATGGATCCCGCCCGTGCTCGTCGCTGAACTGGAAATGGCAGTTTTTCTAACACGTTGTTCCAGTTGCCAGATGTTTGCCTCCATCGCTGCCACCTTCTCGTGGACAAATCCTTGGACCGTTTGTATTTGGTCCCTCATCTGTCCATGCACGTCTTGTATCTGTTCGTGTACATTATCTAGAATGTCAGCTTTCAACTTCTTTTGCTCCTCCTCTAGATAATGCAATTGACCCTCCAGTACTTCTCTGAGCTCTGTTTTCTGCTCTTCGAGAACTTTCTTAAATTCTTCCTTCTCCTCAAGCCGTCTCTGCTCTTGGGCTTCCAGAACTTCCTTCCATTCTTCTTTCTCTTCGAGACGTTCCTTTTTTTGTTCTTGCGTCATCGCCATGATGCTCGCTAAAGCCTTTTCCGTTTCTTTTTGTGTCATGCTTCTGGTCGTCATCAAACGATTTCTCGAATGTTCCGACAATCGGCGCAGTCACTAATCGATTACCTCGAAATCAGCAGTTGAAATTTCCAAATTCCGAAATATCCACTTCTGCCACCAGTTGTTACGATATTCGGGTTCGCCTATCTCGGAATTAAATGCGCTGATTTACTTGTAAACAAACTGCACTTTATTAGCTACTACCGATACAACTAAATAACGCACGGAATTATTAATCGCTTAGAAATTAGCAATGTCGCTTAAGGTGTTGACGCCACGATCGCTCGATTCAAACTCTCTCGATGCCAGGTCAAGCTCCTCTCTTATAGTGGCATCGAAGGTTCTGGATGTTTCCTGATGATGTTTACAGCACACGAGGATTTCTCTGGTATCTGCGTCGAGAATATACGCGTATTTTCTACGGCACCTCCGCCAGAAGTCTCGACGTGTCGTGACCTACCGCTGAAGTCCCTCGATGCTTCCCGAATGCAACGCGTAATGCTAGATTTCTCTAGAAAGAGCCGGGATGGTCGCGAGCTTCGTAACAATATATTACACTCGCATAATAATATACCTACTATTATTCGTTTGCTATGGTCCATCAACCGGCATTGACCTCTAGAATAGAATCACCAAAGAAATTGTTCAATAAGCTACTTAATTCATGCATGATTGAATTTTTTTGCGCAACCGGGGGTTAGACTAGGTATTACATTTCCATGTTACAATCAAGGTTACAACGTGTGTATTTGAGTTTAAATGTTTTAAAACATACATAGTATAGTTGCGCGGCTAAGAGACATGAATTGGACGAACCCTGCAAATTTTGAGGCCGCGATGCCACTTGGCAGAATTGTTGTGTGGAACATTGTCTTTATTTCAAGAAGTGGTGCCACGATGGTGGTCGGTGCAAACGCTGTATACAGGGTGATCACAAATGAAGAAATTCAAACTCAAGACTCAAGAACCAAATGAGCTGGAGCCATAAAAATCACCATGTAGATTCACAATTTGATGCTTATCATGATAAAATAAACCGCGTCTGAATATGTTGAGTCGTTTCAGATATATCCTGAAAGTAGTGGTCGGTTTCATGAAAATTGAAATTTTTCAACAAATCAGTGTGATTTTCAAGATTATCGGCTACATCGGAAACTGGCTACATGGACCGTTAAGAAAGTGTGGAGTATAATTTCGACCGCCTTCAGAGCCATCAAACCATCAAACTCACTTTTTTACATAAAGATAAAATTTTGGCAATATACTATTAAGGGAGCTCATGAAATATAGATTTTTCGCTTTTTTCTACGCGAGCACTCGTTTCAATCCTTGAAGAAATATATTTCAGCAAAAATTGATGACGCCGATGCGATGCTGTCATCGCTGAAGCGATACGGCAACCAGAAGCCGAGTGGGGGCTGTAACTCTTTGTACTTGGGGTGCGCGTCTTGAATTAGGTTAGATTGGTCTTGAAATATGATGTGTTGGGAATCATTTCTAATCATTACATCATCATTTTCAATGCAAAATTTTGATTGGGTTAGAATTCGGGGAGAGGGGGGATATCTCCCATATGTACCAAGGACAGCTACAGCTCCGCTTGTGAGTCAATTAAAATTTTCCATTGAGAAATGAAATCAGCGACCTAAAAAACATCAGAAATGATGCCCAACACATCATATTTCAAGATCAAACTAACAGCCGAAACACAATCGAAACCTTCGTCACCGTTGTAATTTTCGACCACGAACGCGTTCAAAATTACCGTTCCCGCTTTTACCGACATTTTTCTTTTGGTCACGCACTTTGTCCTTTTTACCAAATTTGGCGATGTGTCCCTTTTTGTTACAGTTATAACACGTGATTCTAGACTTGTTTTTCGATAAGTTTTTGTTAGTGGTTGAACCTGACGCAACTAACACACTTTCCACTGACCAGTGGCGGACTAAGGGGGGGGGCGGCGGGGGCGGTCCGCCCCGGGCCTCGGGGCCTCAATCATCTGATGGGGCCCCCAATTCCTCTTGTTTGTGGAAAATACTGCAAAAAATTGGGATAAAATCCAAAAATTTCAATTTTTTCCCTCGATGATCACTTTTTTTCGCATATTACTAAGGTGAGAAACATTGTTTTCCTATTTTTTCCATTTTAAAGTTACCTTAGCAGGCCCCATGACAACAGGTTTCGGGGCCTACACACAGGCAATAGAGGTGTGTCTGTATCACGGAGTCTCGGCGAATTATTTTCACTTACGGCTTTAGGGGCCCCGACTCCGGATATCACAGTGCCAGGGGCCTCAAGCCTTTTGGAATTTTGTATTTTATTATTTCTTTTCAAAAGAGGGGAAAGACAAAACAACAAAATTATCTTGTCTGCGCGCTGCAGGTAGTAGAAATTCATATTATTCCTAATTTTGTATATACGAGTAGGTTTCAGCATTGAGTCAACAGTCCAAATTAAATTCAACATCCAAAGCTGGAACCGAAAACTTCTTGTAGGTACTGGTGGTCAGTGGCATAGCCAAGGGGGGCAAAAGTGGGCGAATGAGACCACCCCCCTACCTTCCAAGCGCCCATGGCACTTCATTCCACACTAAACCGATACAGAAAAAAATTCTGGCGAAAATTTTCAAAAAGAGCAAAAATTTTCTGAAAAGAAGTTTGATTATCAAGTAATTTTGGTGAAAACGTCGAAAACCGAAATCGCAAAACGCACGAAATATACCGATTATCATCAGCATCATTATTATTAATGTTATTATGCCCAAAAAATTTCGCCTGCGGCGCTACTTTTTCCTGACTTACACCCTCACCGTTGCCTTTGCCCTCTACGCCCTCAAATTCTGACTGCGCTACTGTGTGTTTTATAGTCAAGTTATCAACAACACATTTTTTGTTTCTTAGGCTTTTACGGCGGGGCAGGGCGGACCAAAAAGTCTGTCGGCCCCCCTTCATATTCTCAACTTTCACTCCTTAGGGGCCTCATCTCACAATTCCGCCCCGGGCCCCCAGTTCCCTTAGTCCGCCACTGCCACTGACTCTGACTCAACAGAGCATCAGTTGGACTCTTCTCTTCGTCGATCAGTCTGGCTGGATGTCAAATTTGTGACGGTTTGCTTCGTTTCATCCAGAGACAGCCACGCCTGGCGGAAATTTTGAAATTTGGCTGGCAAAGTGCCTATAATTTTCGTGATAATAGCTACATCATACTTATTTGGTCTCCTGATTCTTTATTGATATGACGTGCAAGATTCTCAATTTTCGATATGTGTTGTACAATCGAGCCGTTTGGTGCCATATTCGATACTTATGGAACTCGTCGATCATGAGCAAGCATTTTATTCGTTTTCTGACTTTTGCGTCTAACTTGTCGAAAATCTCCTTCGAAGTTTCGCAATTTTCAACCAGAGTGATTAGCGAGAAATGCATTGTTGAAGTAATTAAACGCATACCAACTGCATCCTTCTTAATCCATGCACTGAGATTATCCGTTTTGGTTTCTGGCGGCTTTGGTTTCGTCCCTGTTGCGATGTCCCAAACGCCCTTGGGAAATGAGCGCTGAAGGCAGCGCTCCAGCGCTCATTTCACTTGAAATTTCCATTGCATGTAGTTCTTTCCGTTAAATTTGGAAATCGCTGCAGCATTCAGTCCATCAGCCATGGCTAGTTTTTGGTTTCCACGATTCACGACACAACAACTTTGTCTGTGAAACCGAACCGTTGTGTTGTAGAACTTTTCAGCACTTCTTCAAACCCGCCGACTGAACATAACCTCGCGAACTTTTTCACCACCGCACATCGACGCGACAGACGCTGTACTTTTCAACTATTCCACGTACTTCGTTCGCGCTCTGGGTTACCCGGCCACCATAACCTGTTACGAATGCAGAGTGCGGGTGGAAAATGAAAAGTAATCCGGTCCGGTACTCAACAAGAAAATAACTCAACTATTTTCAGCAAGCCACTTCGTTTTTATTGGCCGCAAGGTGATGTTGAACCCATTTTTACCGCACTTTCCCAAAAAATGGGAAAAAGGCGCTTTTAACTTCACTTTGTCCGTCCGTCCGTCTGTCCGTCCGTCCGTCTGTCCGTCCGTCCGTCCGTCCGTACCCGGCATAACTCCTCAGGGAAGAAAGATATCGATGTGGTGTAAACGCTGATCGTTCGCTGGATGTATATGCTTGTATCTAGAACAGTTCACAAGATTCCTCGATGCAGAAGTTCACACCGTAGCGTTGAATACCGACTTTTCAAACATTTTAATTTTACTTTCCCGGCCCCACCAACATGGAGGGAAAGTATTGTAATGGTGCAGAAAAAAAGTTTTGAGATTTCACCGGATATATCCATTTTGAGGTGCCCCAAGTCGATTAAGACCATTTCCAGAATGATGTCTGTCTGTAGGTGTGTGTGTGTGTGTGTGTGTGTGTGTGTGTGTGTGTGTGTGTGTGATCTTCCACGATAACTGCCGAACCGTTTATCCGATCGATTTGAAATTTGATATGCAGACATGGTTTCGCCCTGGAATGACCGGATTAGTTTTTGGCTGTCATCTGTCAAACAGAAATGTCACTATCAGCAAATGACAGAAGCTACATCTCACGGAACTTGACTCGCGATATGTCATTTGAAAGCCCTTGATGAACTGTATTCAGAACAGTTGAAAGTATTTTCCTACCTGTTATCTGTCAAATTATAAAAAATATCAAAGTCTGGAACTTTGCCATTTAATTATTCAAAATCTATAGGACAGATGTGAACCAAACCCGGCAGGAAGCAACATTACCAAAGAATCAAACTAATGCTGGAGTTGGAGTTTCCAACCGTTTTCCGGACAAGCGCTATGAATTTTTAAAGTTTGGCCTGGCCGAATTCAGCCGGGCTTGCCTGTTCCTCGATTTTTGGCCTATTCAATTTTTTTAGCAACATAGCAACCAAACCGGTAGGTAATTACGTTTTTGTTACGAATCGTATCAATGTCAAAGTGACAACATGAACGCTGTTCTCGGCAGGTTCCCGGTGTTTTCTTTTGTATCTTCTTGCATTATTTGGGGCAACAGTGCGAACCGATCCTTTGTGTTGTTTGGGGCTCCGTAAACCCCATTGTGTTTTCTGTAGTTTTAGCAACTCCAGTATGCTCATTCCATTGACGTATATGTACAAACTGTAATGTGTGCAGTTCCCTTATTTGATTCGGTACCAGGGCCCCATCCCCATGGTGTCTGCTGTTCAAGGCCCTGATGGGGCCCCCATCTGTGTCTATCAGATTTTGCCGTTTCAGGCCAAAACTGCGGCCTTGTGTCTTCTTGGGTTCGTTGAAGCCCTCTAGGCTCCTGGTGTCTACGGGTGTCTCTTGAAGCCCCACTGAGCCCCCCCTTTTTTTAGTTTTCAGAACTATCGTGCCTTCAGGTGTGGTTCGGACCTAACTTCTTGATGGGCTCGAAGTCTCATTTCAGAGGTCACCACTTGGGGGCCCTGAATTGCACTCAATTAGAACTCTGCCCCAGGTTTTCAATCCGCGACTGATTTTCACCGGCTATTTTTCAAACAATAATTTAGGTTGCATCATTGAAGGCAACAGTGCGCCCCGATTAATTGTGTCTTCAGGTGTTGTTTGGGGCTGCGTAAACCCCTTTGTGTGGAACTAGCATTGCATTCTTGAGATATCACAACAGTTAACTACCTGTAGCTCCAATCAAATCGAAATCAGGTACGAAAACATAAGGTCAGCCTGGAATGACCTGATTAGTTTTTGGATAGATGATTTCGATCGGGAGTCCTCAAGGGACACATTGGGTCTGGGCTTGTCTGGATGCAGCATTGCATTCTCCAAATTCGCAACAATTGTCTTCCTAGTTCTACCTTTCGAAGTATTTTATCACTATGGAAACCTAAGAACCTGTCACTTATTTTGTAGGCTCAACAATGGATGCAGAATGATCGCATAAAGGCCGCTCTATGAAATTACGCAACGCAGCCGCAGCCGCAACGCAGGTTTCTGATTGGCTCGCAAGCCTTTCGCGTCGTTGCGATGGCTTTGCGGATACCTTGCGAGCCAATCAGAAACCTGCGTTGCGGCTGCGGCTGCGTTGCGGTTGCGTTGCGGTTGCGTTGCGAATTTCCATAGAGCGGGCATAACGCACAACTTACTAGAACTTTTTCAATCAACTTTTCAATTAAATCCAACTTCCCCGAAGGGACGCCTAAATCAAACTCATTACTGACGTCCCTGGATACCGCCGGGAAAGTTTTGTGTCGCCCCACAACAGATTTTACTTTCCCGGCCCGTCCAAGGGAAAGTTATGTAATGATGCAGGATGCAGGAAAAACGTTCTGACACGATAGCTGCCAAACCGATAGTCTGATCGACTTGAAATTCGGTATACAAACAGGGTCTTGCAGTTAAATGAGCTGATTAGTTTTTGGCTGTCATCTGTCAAACGGAAGTGTCACTATCAAAAAATGACAGAAGCTATATCACACAGAACTTGACTTGCAAAATGCCGTTTAAAAGCTCATGAAGAACTGTATTCATAATGGTTAAAACTATTGCCCTATCTGTCATCTGTCAAAAAATAAAAAATGTCAAAGTTCAAAACTTTACCATTCAATTATTCAAAATCTATTCGATGAATTGGGACCACATTTGGCAGGAAGCAACAAAACATAAGAGTCAAATCAAGTCTGCAGTTGCAATTTTCCACCATTTTTCCGTCGGGCGTTGTGAATTTTTAAAATTTCTCCCAGCCGTTGCCACCCGAGAGAACGACTCACCCGGATTTCCACCAGGATGACTCGCTTTTGATGCAGCGCTCCACTCAAAAATTCATTCCTGCTCAAGGATCGACTTTTTTCAAAAAAATTCGACTGATATCGGAAGTAGATTGAATTATGCGTCTTGTAGATCTATTTTGAAAATCGACACAGCTTCGGTTTTCCGACGGTAATTTTTTCAATAACAAATTGGCACATTCCGTGAATTTGAAAAAACTGCAGCGTAAACTTCATCATGCGGTGAGCCACACGAAATATCAATTTTAGTTGCAGACATGCTGCGAATGAAAGTTGGAGAAAAGACTGAATTAATTTTTGGAGGAAAAATTTTCAAAATCGGACCAACGGTTTTCAAGTTTTCCTCTCTGGAAAAACTGGAAATTTTCCAACTTTTTATTCCGTGAACAGATCTCTACCATTTGTTTTTGAAGAATAGATAACTGGTTCTTGAACATTTTCCAATAATTTCTATCCAATTTCCCGGAAGTTTTCATACTGAAAATATAAAACCGCTCATGCGATCGTGCAAATTAAGCGGTTCTGCCACGATAATTACCGAATTATTGATCCGATCAAATCGAAATCAGGTACGAAAGCACAAGTTCAGCCTGGAATGATCTGATTAGACTTTGGGTAGATGATTTAGTTTGGAAGCCCTCAGATGGCACATTGGGTCTGGGCTTGTCTGCTCAAGCTCTAAATTGAAGATAATAGAGTTGAAATTGAAGATAATAGAGTTGAAATTTGACACACAGATGCAAAAAGTTTTCAATCAAGTTTGTGTAATTTCGTCATCATGTCTGAAGTAGAAACAAAAATTTTAATGAGGAACCTGCATTGCATTCTTCAGATTCCGCAACAATTAGATTCCTAGTTTCTCATACATTACGGAATATTCCATCACCTTGGAAACCTGAGAACCTGTCACTTGTTCTGTCGGCCCGACAATGGATGCAGGATGCTCGCCAAACGCTCAACTCTCTAGAAGTTTTTCAATCAACTTCTCAATTAAATCCCACTTTCCCGAAGGGACGTCTGAATCAAAATCCTTACTGACGTCCCTGGATACCGCCGGGAAAGTTTTGTGTCGCCCCACAACAGATTTTCCACTTTGTATCTCTGCCGTTTTGGCCGCCAAAAAAACAGTTTTTTGACAATATCTTGAATTCAACTGACTCAAGATTGAAACGTGCATATGCGGCGGAAAGCCCATTCAAGTCTCTACAATTTGACATAGGTATCAATCATTCGTGTGCGCCCTACGGTTCTTGAGTAAGAGCTTTCAGAACTTCCGGAAGCATCAACTTTCGGCATTCAATCAGCATGTCAAGGACGGCATTTCCTAGCATAAAAAATGGCTGAAACAGACTGCGGATTAACTGCAGAGCGAAAGAGAAAGAGATAGATTCTTGTGGCGTGAGTTTCTGTCAAATCTGAGCAGCTAAAAATGTAACAAAAAAATCAGTTATTCAAATCTGGGCTGGCAAGAGAATGAGGGACTTTTTTTGAAAAAAAAAATTGAAAAAAAAGTTTTTCGAAATTTGAAATTTTTTAATACTTATTAATTTTCATTCTACATTTGAGATTACTCTTCTTTTTTCAAGTCTCTTACTCCACTGGTTCTCATGAAACTCACGTTTAAAGAAAAAACACTAGGAAATGCCGTCCTTAAATTGATACGGCCGTCATGCAGGGGCGGCGGGTTTTGTAATTTTGCATGGGTGCAAAAGATGAAATATACAGAGAAAGCAATGAAGATAGCGAGCGAAGCGAGCAACAGCGCCGCAGGCAAATTTTTTTTGAGAAAAGGGGCGTGGTCAACAATTTTACGGATATAAAACCATTAGAGGAGCGGCGGTGGCCGAGTGGTTTTGGTGTTGCCGCGCCAAGCCAGTCGTGATCTACCGCGCGGGTTCGAATCCCGCCTCGTCCATGGATATTTTGTGTTGTCCAAAAATTGTTCCGACCTTACTATGCCATATCTGCACCTGTCTGACTACAGCGGTTACAGAAAAAATGGATTTCTGACTACAGAGTTGAGTGCTATCGGAGTACTGTGGCCTCACATAGTAACAGTAGGCAATTCAAGTATAATTAAAAACGTGTACCAAAAACCCACTGAATGTCCCGTCGACGCTAATAACCTTGTAGTTGATGCGTCGTAAAACATTCAAAGAAAAAAAAAAAAAAAAAAAAAAACCATTAGAAATTTAACAAAGTTCCTCGATAAAATACTTCGAAAAAAAGCAAACCTAATGGAAATAGACTGCTCAGAGGGTTGCTGCCTATGCAGCAGACAAGCCCAGTGCATAACAACACGCTGTTCTTGCAAAAGAAGTGGGAAGGAGTGCTCAGCAAATTGCGGTCCCAGATGTCAGAACAAACGTCAGATTGAAGAAGAACGGGAAGATGCTGATGAAGACCATTCCATGCCTCAGCACATTGCCGAGGTGATGCAGCGTGCTTTTGGAGCTGATTTGATAAACTGTGAAGGTGGTGCTGACTCCCGATGGCGGACATTATGGAAACAAATAATTAAACTAAGAGGAAAACAATATGATCTACCTCAGGGCGCTGTAGGAAGACAATTCGTCGACGTCTTGGCTCGAGAGATAAGAGACGTTGCAAATGGTATATGGCCCTCAGAGAGAATATTCATTCTCTGCAGTTGTGTTCTCCAGCGAGATAGAATGGTTAGCGGAGGTCCAGATATCCGACGATTATTGAAGCGTAGGATGGAACTATGGGAAACAGAACATGCTGAAGAATTAGTTGCTGAGGCTGTGAGATGTGATGTAAAATTCCACAACAACAACCAGAAGACATGGTTAACAACAAAGACATGGTTATTACTTACTATAGGTTTCATCAATAAAACAGAATAAAATAAAACTCGCGATTCCCCGCAATTTTCTATAATCATTTTCTCCGTATTTCATGAATGGTCCTAAACCAGGTTAGAAGGTGTATTGTGAAAATCGACACTTCCTTATATCAGCATGTGATTTTTAAAGTGATTAAACATTTAGACTCGAAGAACGTATATTTTAATTTCTTAAGCTTGCATGCATGGGTGCAATGCACCCGTATAATCACTTTGCATGGGTGCATGCGCCCCGATGCACCCTATAAGTCGCCGCCCCTGCCGTCATGTAGGAAGCAAATTAACCATGAATAGCTCTTGCATGGCTATTAACCATAGATAATAAAAAATTAGAAAATCTATCATGGTGATGTTAATTGTGCAATTACAGGGTGAACCGTGAAGGCAAACTGACTCTAGAAAGAAATAAAGGTAATAGAGCATTTGAAGGGTATCAGATACATTCGAAACTTATTATTATAATGAAATTTGGGGTTATTATTTAGAATATCTACTTTTTCACTTCGTATCTTTGCCGTTCTGGCCATAATTTTGAAAAGATAGCGCCCAAAAAAACATATTTTCGGGAAATTTTCGGAAAATTCGTCATAAAATTTTAGAATTCATATTAAAGTGAAGGTCCAATAAATTTTCCAAAATTTGACATCTGAATCACCTATGTGCGGCTTACGGTTCTCAAGCTATACCTTTTCAAAGTCAATTTTCCCTTAGAGTTCACCCTGTAGTTGCATAACAACCGTAACAATGATTAGTTTTCTTGATATTATTGGTCTGTGGTTGACAACTGATCATTATTTATGGTTGATTTGACTGCCACGTGGAGTTAAGATCAACTTAACATGCTGATCGATGGGATGACAAAAGTTGATGCTTCAGGGAGTTCTAGAAGCCATAACCCAAGAACCGGAAGTAGCACCTACACACGAGTCGAGTAAGGTGTCAAATTGTAGACAATTGAATAAGCTTTCATTCGCATACAAACGCTTTTACCTCACATTGACTGAAATGCAGATATTGACAAAAAATTGTTTTGTTTGGCGTCATCTTTTCAATTTGGCGGCCAACACGGCAAAGATACGAAATGGAAAAGTGGAAATTCGGAAAGGGCACATCAAGATCTATAATACTGCCAAGTTTCAGAAGTATCGAATAACATTAAAAAAAGCAGGAATTAAGCATATCCTTTATGGAGACAATTTAGACCGTTTCCCGAAATGACGTTTGTAAATTTAGAGACGAAATAAGAAGAGAATTTTTTTGTCTACAAAATGACGTTCCAGATATTAAAATCCGTTGAAGAATAAACGATCTACAGCCAGATTCTTATTAACAGATGAAGCCCATTTTGGTGCCTCCGCACCATATTTGCGGTATTTGCCTGCAGCAGATGTCAATATTCCACCATAATTTTTCATGGTCCTTGATCGCCCAAGAATC
Source organism: Anaspis maculata (assembly GCA_949128115.1). Classification (NCBI taxonomy): domain Eukaryota; kingdom Metazoa; phylum Arthropoda; class Insecta; order Coleoptera; family Scraptiidae; genus Anaspis; species Anaspis maculata. The sequence continues at coordinate 46,647,559 of OX421963.1, forward strand.
GATTAGGACATAACGTAAACGTACCAATGCCTGACACTGTGCCTTAACCTGACACCTTTATTTATTTCATGGAAAACAGGCAGAATTATTGGCTTTAGACCTATTCTGTTCAAATGTTAGGGTATGCAAACATTTTACTCAAGATTTTTTTATACAGTCGAGTTAGCCATACTAATTTTGAAATGTCTGCGGCCGTTTGAAGGGTAGCGCAACAGTTGATATCAGAAACACTAGTATTTCTGCTAAGATTTTGTAAAATTGAAATAGTTCGTGAAAACGTGAGTTGATTGAACTGCACGCAGTCTTCCTTCAAAATGTTATTTATTTTATTCTGACCGGTTTCGAAGGTCTCTGGCCCTTCTTCGTCAGAGTGTAAAGCTATAAGATAAAATACATAAAGCAAGTACATAAAAGGAGAACGATAACATACCTACCAAAAATGTATAAAAGGATGGTATAAATAAAGTTTGTGTAAAAGGTTTCATAACATTTCTGGTATGTTATCGTTCTCCTTTTATGTACTTGCTTTATGTATTTTATCTTATAGCTTTACACTCTGACGAAGAAGGGCCAGAGACCTTCGAAACCGGTCAGAATGAAATAAATAACATTTTGAAGGAAGACTGCGTGCAGTTCAATCATTTATAATCTATATATCCTTCTGTGAGATGGCGGATCCTTTCCTGAAATTGAAAAACGTGAGTTTGGTTAATTTTCGTGAAACATTTATTCAGCATTGCTACATATTGATGAATGAAGATGCTGTTACATCTTCTACTTGCCAATGGAATAGATTCAGCTGGAAAAACTTTTGATTGCTAGTATAAGTGATAAGGGGACTCTACTGAGAATTTCACAAAAATCCCGTCGTTTTCTACAGAAAAAACGAATTTGAAAAATACTCCTAAAAGCTTCGCGCCAGGACAGGGATTTTGAGTGGGGTTGGTCTGACTGTGTGACAATGGAATAATCAAGAATGTCAGGGATGTCACTGTGACACTGTCATTTTGAACATGATATCGCAAAACCGGTTTCCTATCGAATTCTCTTACCATGAGCATTTAGACAATAAAGTCGAACAAGGTTTCGAAGAAACTTACTCCAGAAACCTCTTATAACACTGTCTCAGTCGAGATAATTTATTTCCAGGGGAAAATCTGGAGGATCACCAATAGCACAGAAATAAGAGGCTGAAAATGAACAGTGAGCTTTTATAGGTTCATCATTAGCATACAATTCCGGATAGGTAATACTTAAGAGCTACAAGAGATCCATGTGGGGAGGATGCGATGGATCTCCAAATAAAATGTGGGGAGCAGGAACACTGATGTCCAAAATGAAGCCAAAGGTCAGCCAGGTCAGAGCACGGGTGACAAACATGCGAAAGGCTTTTAGGTGGACAGCACTGAAGACTAAAGAAAGAGACTAGTTAGGTTGAACAAGAAATGAATGAAACGAGTAGGTACTTACCGCGTAGATCAAAGCCTCGATCAAAGCAGTCAAAGGCAAAAAAAGGGCACAGGAAGAAATTACGTTCGGCGGTTTGACGTTGTCAGTCAGACTCAGATCTTGTTGTTTGAAAACGGCACCTTGGCGACGTTATATCATTACCAACCCAACAAGGAAAAAGAGTCCTTCTATGTTCTATATCTAATATATTTGTGACGTCACAAATATATTTTTAAAACACGCATTGCGGCCGCAATTTTGGAAATTTAGGAAAAAGAAAAAATACGGGTACATTATTTTTAACCATACTATCGATTAAGCCATAAAAAAAAATTAGGCAAGTACCCCATTCCAGGTGATTTTAGAGTTTTATGCGAGGTTTTATGGTTGTAATAGGGGGTGTAGCTATTGGCACTGGGAAATATAGACAAGTCCAATGCCTGACAATAAGTGTGTCAGCTCCTGGATAATGAAAAATGAACGCAGTAATAAACCCTATAACAAAGATTCAATGAGCTTATGCTGGTGTAAAAGTTTCATATTGATATCTTCAGTGGTTCCAATACCTGAGGCCCTAGGTGAGCCACTAGCTTCATTAGTGTCAGCTACTCGCAATGATAGATATTTGCAGATTCCATACTTCCAGCCTCGTTTCCAGCTATATAACTAACTGGTATTTAACTTGTTATCAGTTCGATAGAAGTTTCTATTTTGCAATTCATCTGCTGCTGTTCATCTGAATATTACATCTGAGCTGTTTACATGTGGGTCAGGCATTGGTTCTCTTGAAGTCAGGCTTAGGGCCAAGTCAAGAGAAGCTATGTCAGGTACTGGACAAAAAAAATCAAATTTTCAAAATCTTCTAAACAAAAACATGAGGCACGTTTCACCGAAATCATCGATGTTATATCATGGATGTTATCTGCTCTAATTATTCCACATTCGAAATGTACCCTAAGTACTTCTGAATCATTTCTATAGACAAGAAAATATACAAAGATAGCCCTTAAGGTGTCAGGCATTGGTACGTTTACGTTAACTCTATACAGGGTGATTCACCACCAAATGGACATAGCCTGAGGGTGGGTCCAGTTTTTCCAGGCAAACCAGGATCTGGCTTTGAAAATTTTCTAACGCTGTTTGTTTTGAAGTTACAGGGTGATTCATGTATTTTGTCGATTTTTTTACTAAGCCATAGCTTTAGAACGATCCAATGGATTCGATTGAAATTTTGTAAGTTAATTCTACTATTTATAATTGACACATCGCCTAATCAAGCAGTTCGAAATTTCCAGGGCCGGTCTTGATAAAAAAAACTTCAAAGTTTTTTCGAAAAAGACGTTCTGTATGTATATTTTTCCAAATTTATTTTCACATTTAGAAACTACATAAAACATGCTATAAGTATCGCAAAAAAAATTGCTTGGCACCATTGAGCTGTCAATAAAATTTTGATAGTCCTGAAAATTTTTGAGGTTAGGATTTTTTGTAAATTGATAATTTGGAATATTTGCATATGATCTATTATAACCTAAAATTTCAGCCGCTTCGTCACAAAAATTAATTTTTTTTTTTAACATTTTCCAGTAACTACCTGATTAGGAGCAAGAAAAAATTTCATCAAAATTTTCGAAAAATTCATGTCACGTCCCTCAATTTCAGCTCAATGTGGGATAGAAATGAAGTTGAGGGATGTAACAAATTTTTTTTTTTCAAATTCTGATGAAATTTTTTTTGCTACTGAAAAAACGTGAAAAATTTTTTTACATTTTTTTGACAAAACGGCTGAAATTCAAGGCCATAATAGATCATTTGCGAATATTTTGAATCATCAATTTACAAAAAATCCTAACCTCAAAAATTTTCAGGATCATCAAAATTTTATTGACAGCTCAATGGTGCCAAGCAATTTTTTTTGCGATATTATTAGCATGTTCCATGTGGTTTCTGAATATGAAAATGAATTTTGAAAAATATGCATACGGAATGTCTTTTTTTGAAAAAAGCTTTGAAGTTTTTTTTTCAAAGCCGGCCCTGGAAATTTTGAACTGTTTGATAGAGCGATGTGTCAGCTATCAATGGAAGAATTAACCCACAAAATTTCAATCGAATCCATTAAGTCGTTCTCAAGATACAGCTTGTCAAAAAACTCTACGAAATACATGAATCACCCTGTAGCTTCGAAACGAACAACTTTATAGAAATTTCAAAACCAGATCCTGGTTCGCCTGGAAAAACTGGACCTACCCTTAAGCTATGTCCATTTGGTGGTGAATCACCCTGTATATAGTGCAGTAAAGATAGGTTTTGGGGTTGAGAAAATTAATTCATGAAATTTTAAAGCTGTTATCGATTCAGAATTTCATCCTCTACCATGTACTTAAAATCCCCGAAAATCCCATTTGAGCATTTTTCTTGCGGCGCTGTCAAAGTATATCATGCCTGCTGCAACAAGTCCGAAAATTGTATCCTCACTTTTGTCACAGAGCTATATTGTTAGTTCAGAGCTGTTGGTATATACTTCAGGGCATGACCAGAACGTCATCTGAACCGCTGAAATCCTATTTCCCGCAAAAGAAAACACGTAACTCGCTTTAATCTGCAATTACCAGTGGTAATAAGTGTAGTTCGGGGATTAGTGACCAAATTCGATAAAATCTGTTCTTTTTGTGATAAAGGCATGAAATTTGGTATGAGTGGTCTTCATGGTCCCCTTTTCATATGTAGACATGGCGTCTCGCCATATTTTGGTTAGGGGGGCTTAGAGACCCCCTTGAAAATTGAAGTTGCAGAAACTCATGCAAACCGCCATTAAAATAATTGTCACGCATCTCAAAAACTAATAATTCAACTCCACGTTAAATCTCAACAAGAGACACACCAGTTGTCACCATGTACGCACTATTCTTCATATTAAAAAAAAAAATTCTTTGGAATGTCAAAAAAAATCGATTTTTTATAATTTTTTAATGTAATAGAGGTATAAATTTATATTCCTCATATCATTACCCACTAATTTGTATTTGCCGAAGCCATTGATGAAGTCCATTTCGTCATATTGACATCTAGAAGCAACAATTCCAGATGAAACCAGCCAACTCAAGTGCTCAGTTCAGCAGCGTTTTTTTCAATGTTACCAATTGATATGAATGACAATTGATTATTGGGTAGATAGCTACAACTGTTTTATAATTTTATTGAGTATAACTAGATGAGGAGTGATGCGCAAAAGCCCCGAATTTTTTTTTTCAACCGCCACCTATCACTGTTAGAATTGCACCAAACTTAATGCTACTTTGGCGAAACAACAGCAAATACAGACTAAAGAGTATAGACAAACGTCAATACGATCTCCAGTTGTCAAGAAGAAGGCACGAAGAATGAGGATTGAGGCGTGGAATACTTCAAAGCACTCAGTTCGAGTAAATACACGGTATAGAAATATTTTCAACACACCCTAGGGGCACAAATTTTATGATGGTGAGCGACACAAAAAAAAAAATTCCAATGCTTTTGCGCTTGGTTCTGCGTGTAGTCATATAAAATTAGGTTACAGAACAGTTCCAGCTATCCATCCATTCATAAATTGTCGATCATATTGATTGCTGATTGGGAACAATTAAAAAACGCTGTTGAACTTCACACTTGAATTGGCTCATTTCTTCGGGAGCTGTCATCCCTAGAATGACAATATCAAAAAACAGACTTCATGAATAGCTTCGGCAAATACAAATTAGTGAATAATGATACACAGCAGATCAACTCACCGTTTCTTAGATTAAAAAATCATTGAAAACTGTGGGTTTTTTTGACACTCCGAAGATTTTTTTTTCTAACACGAAGAACAATGCGTACATGGCGACAACTGTTGTGTCTCTTGTCAAGGTTTGGTGTAGAGTCAAATGATCACTTTTTGAAATGTGTGACGAAATTAACCGGTGGTTTGTGAGAGTTCCTGAGACTTCAAATTTTTAAGGGGGTCCTTAGGCCCCCCTAACCACCCCCCTAACCAAAATATGGCAAGGCGTCGTGTTTACATTTGTCTTCAAGACCATGAAGACCACTCATACCAAATTTCATGTCTCTATCACAAATCAAACAGATTGTAATAAACTTGGTTCCTAACCCTCGGATTATACTCAATCAACACTGTTAATTGGAAATTAAAGCGACTTCCGTGTTTTTCTTTGTCGCGAAATACGAGTTAAAGATTCAAACGAAGGTCTGGTCATGCCCTGCAGTATATATACCAACAGTTCTAAGCCAACAATGTAGCTCTAGTGTGACAAAAACCAGAACACCATTTTCGGACTAGTTGCAGCAAACATGATATACTTTGACAGCGCCGCAAGAAGAATGCTCAACTGGGATTTTCGGGGATTTTGAGTATGTGGTAGAGAATGAAATTCTGAATCGATATCCGCTATAAAATTTCATGAATTAATTTTTTCAAGGTTTGGGGTCTTTTTTGACTATCTTTACTGCACTAATATCTTCATGAAGTTGCACACGGCCAAGCCTTTTTTGACCCTATGCCCTCGGACTAATTTGCCAAAAGTAAAAAATAAATAAATCTTGAATAATGACTAAACGCACGGATAATAATCACTAATAAATTTGAATTTCAAAACTCGCTTATCAATCACGAATATTGTATTTTAATTAACCACAATTCCTCAAATTAATTCAATTTGATAACAATAAATAAAGTGTTCAATAGAAAGAGGTACCTAATAATACAGCTATATTAGGTGTTATGAAACTGGTTTATCAAAGAAACAAGTAGCAAAGTCCTCACGGGGGTGAGTCTCATGAGCGCATTTTCGGAGTGCAGATGCGTACAACTGTTCACTCTGTTACCTGTAAACAGATTGTCTCAAAACTACCACAAGAAATCATCAATTTTTATGAAAACACGAGTAGTCAATAATAAATGAAAACAATAGGAATGACATCAACCAAAACTAGAAAATATCCTATAAGTAAGAATTATACCTATATCGATCACAAGCACGGAGCCAGAAGCAGCTTGTTGAACTGCAGCGCAGCGCCGCGACTTGAAAATTGCATCCGCATATTAGTGCATAAGTTTAGATTCCGCATAAAAATAGAGATATCTTCCTTGAGAATGAATCAATCGCAGGTTGATTTTCTGACGAAAAAATTCTTTATTTCTTTATGCATCTTTCGTTCGCTGGATGTATATGCTTGTATCTAGAACAGTTCACAAGATTCCTCGATGCAGAAGTTCACACCGTAGCGTTGAATACCGACTTTTCAAGCATTTTAATTTTTTTTCTTGCAATCGTGCGGTCTGACCAAATATTTTTTGTGCCTACATATTCCCATCCGCAGACAATCAGCATTATTTGCAAAAAAACCGATACCGCTACGACTTTTCGTTTAGGAGGAATTCAATTACAAGACGGACAGACGGACAGACGGACGGACATCAAAGCGCGGCTAATAACGTATTTTCTACGAAAATGCGCTTAAAATATTGGGGGTGACTTTACTCCTTATTCGTTACAGTTAAACAGTTCACTACAACTGATGTGGGTTTATTTACCGCAAATAAAATTGCTGAGAAAAGAAACAGTTTCGGGGCCGATCAGGCCAGCCGATTAAAAAACGCGCGGGCGATCGCATCTCAACCCCACACACATCACCACGAGAGCAGTGAGCGAGCACATCACTCCACATCACTCGTCACGTCAATCGGCAAGAGGCAAGAGGCAAGAGGCAAGACAGAAAATGGTCCATGGGGCTTACTGTACTACAAGAAAGAGTCAAGTTATTGTCGTTTTCCGTCCTATCTTGATAAGTAGGGCTAAATTTCAAGTCCAAGTTGCAACCCGCGCAGCGTGGCGCAAGTAGTCACGTGATGCCTCTGTGCCAATGAGCATACCATTATTGGATCATGTGACTACTTGCGCCACGCTGCGCGGGTTGCAACTTGGACTTGAAATTTAGCCCTTAGTGTTTTGCATAAATGGCAAGATTCTTGAAGATCTTCAAGTAGCACAGAGGCATCACGTGACTACTTGCGCCACGCTGCGCGGGTTGCAACTTGGACTTGAAATTTAGCCCTACTTATTAAGATAGGACGGAAAACGACAATAACTTGACTCTTTCTTGTAGTACAGTAAGCCCCATGGACCATTTTCTGTCTTGCCTCTTGCCTCTTGCCGATTGACGTGACGAGTGATGTGGAGTGATGTGCTCGCTCACTGCTCTCGTGGTGATGTGTGTGGGGTTGAGATGCGATCGCCCGCGCGTTTTTTAATCGGCTGGCCCTCGGGCTGGCCTGATCGGCCCCGAAACTGTTTCTTTTCTCAGCAATTTTATTTGCGGTAAATAAACCCACATCAGTTGTAGTGAACTGTTTAACTGTAACGAATAAGGAGTAAAGTCACCCCCAATATTTTAAGCGCATTTTCGTAGAAAATACGTTATTAGCCGCGCTTTGATGTCCGTCCGTCTGTCCGTCTGTCCGTCTTGTAATTGAATTCCTCCTAAACGAAAAGTCGTAGCGGTATCGGTTTTTTTGCAAATAATGCTGATTGTCTGCGGATGGGAATATGTAGGCACAAAAAATATTTGGTCAGACCGCACGATTGCAAGAAAAAAAATCTGTTGTGGGGCGACACAAAACTTTCCCGGCGGTATCCAGGGACGTCAGTAAGGATTTTGATTCAGACGTCCCTTCGGGAAAGTGGGATTTAATTGAGAAGTTGATTGAAAAACTTCTAGAGAGTTGAGCGTTTGGCGAGCATCCTGCTCAACGGAATAAGAATATTCATAAGAAGATTCATAAGAATCTGGCTGTAGATCGTTTATTCTTCAACGGATTTTAATATCTGGAACGTCATTTTGTAGACAAAAAAATTCTCTTCTTATTTCGTCTCTAAATTTACAAACGTCATTTCGGGAAACGGTCTAAATTGTCTCCATAAAGGATATGCTTAATTCCTGCTTTTTTTAATGTTATTCGATACTTCTGAAACTTGGCAGTATTATAGATCTTGATGTGCCCTTTCCGAATTTCCACTTTTCCATTTCGTATCTTTGCCGTGTTGGCCGCCAAATTGAAAAGATGACGCCAAACAAAACAATTTTTTGTCAATATCTGCATTTCAGTCAATGTGAGGTAAAAGCGTTTGTATGCGAATGAAAGCTTATTCAATTGTCTACAATTTGACACCTTACTCGACTCGTGTGTAGGTGCTACTTCCGGTTCTTGGGTTATGGCTTCTAGAACTCCCTGAAGCATCAACTTTTGTCATCCCATCGATCAGCATGTTAAGTTGATCTTAACTCCACGTGGCAGTCAAATCAACCATAAATAATGATCAGTTGTCAACCACAGACCAATAATATCAAGAAAACTAATCATTGTTACGGTTGTTATGCAACTACAGGGTGAACTCTAAGGGAAAATTGACTTTGAAAAGGTATAGCTTGAGAACCGTAAGCCGCACATAGGTGATTCAGATGTCAAATTTTGGAAAATTTATTGGACCTTCACTTTAATATGAATTCTAAAATTTTATGACGAATTTTCCGAAAATTTCCCGAAAATATGTTTTTTTGGGCGCTATCTTTTCAAAATTATGGCCAGAACGGCAAAGATACGAAGTGAAAAAGTAGATATTCTAAATAATAACCCCAAATTTCATTATAATAATAAGTTTCGAATGTATCTGATACCCTTCAAATGCTCTATTACCTTTATTTCTTTCTAGAGTCAGTTTGCCTTCACGGTTCACCCTGTAATTGCACAATTAACATCACCATGATAGATTTTCTAATTTTTTATTATCTATGGTTAATAGCCATGCAAGAGCTATTCATGGTTAATTTGCTTCCTACATGACGGCAGGGGCGGCGACTTATAGGGTGCATCGGGGCGCATGCACCCATGCAAAGTGATTATACGGGTGCATTGCACCCATGCATGCAAGCTTAAGAAATTAAAATATACGTTCTTCGAGTCTAAATGTTTAATCACTTTAAAAATCACATGCTGATATAAGGAAGTGTCGATTTTCACAATACACCTTCTAACCTGGTTTAGGACCATTCATGAAATACGGAGAAAATGATTATAGAAAATTGCGGGGAATCGCGAGTTTTATTTTATTCTGTTTTATTGATGAAACCTATAGTAAGTAATAACCATGTCTTTGTTGTTAACCATGTCTTCTGGTTGTTGTTGTGGAATTTTACATCACATCTCACAGCCTCAGCAACTAATTCTTCAGCATGTTCTGTTTCCCATAGTTCCATCCTACGCTTCAATAATCGTCGGATATCTGGACCTCCGCTAACCATTCTATCTCGCTGGAGAACACAACTGCAGAGAATGAATATTCTCTCTGAGGGCCATATACCATTTGCAACGTCTCTTATCTCTCGAGCCAAGACGTCGACGAATTGTCTTCCTACAGCGCCCTGAGGTAGATCATATTGTTTTCCTCTTAGTTTAATTATTTGTTTCCATAATGTCCGCCATCGGGAGTCAGCACCACCTTCACAGTTTATCAAATCAGCTCCAAAAGCACGCTGCATCACCTCGGCAATGTGCTGAGGCATGGAATGGTCTTCATCAGCATCTTCCCGTTCTTCTTCAATCTGACGTTTGTTCTGACATCTGGGACCGCAATTTGCTGAGCACTCCTTCCCACTTCTTTTGCAAGAACAGCGTGTTGTTATGCACTGGGCTTGTCTGCTGCATAGGCAGCAACCCTCTGAGCAGTCTATTTCCATTAGGTTTGCTTTTTTTCGAAGTATTTTATCGAGGAACTTTGTTAAATTTCTAATGGTTTTTTTTTTTTTTTTTTTTTTTCTTTGAATGTTTTACGACGCATCAACTACAAGGTTATTAGCGTCGACGGGACATTCAGTGGGTTTTTGGTACACGTTTTTAATTATACTTGAATTGCCTACTGTTACTATGTGAGGCCACAGTACTCCGATAGCACTCAACTCTGTAGTCAGAAATCCATTTTTTCTGTAACCGCTGTAGTCAGACAGGTGCAGATATGGCATAGTAAGGTCGGAACAATTTTTGGACAACACAAAATATCCATGGACGAGGCGGGATTCGAACCCGCGCGGTAGATCACGACTGGCTTGGCGCGGCAACACCAAAACCACTCGGCCACCGCCGCTCCTCTAATGGTTTTATATCCGTAAAATTGTTGACCACGCCCCTTTTCTCAAAAAAAATTTGCCTGCGGCGCTGTTGCTCGCTTCGCTCGCTATCTTCATTGCTTTCTCTGTATATTTCATCTTTTGCACCCATGCAAAATTACAAAACCCGCCGCCCCTGCATGACGGCCGTATCAATTTAAGGACGGCATTTCCTAGTGTTTTTTCTTTAAACGTGAGTTTCATGAGAACCAGTGGAGTAAGAGACTTGAAAAAAGAAGAGTAATCTCAAATGTAGAATGAAAATTAATAAGTATTAAAAAATTTCAAATTTCGAAAAACTTTTTTTTCAATTTTTTTTTTCAAAAAAAGTCCCTCATTCTCTTGCCAGCCCAGATTTGAATAACTGATTTTTTTGTTACATTTTTAGCTGCTCAGATTTGACAGAAACTCACGCCACAAGAATCTATCTCTTTCTCTTTCGCTCTGCAGTTAATCCGCAGTCTGTTTCAGCCATTTTTTATGCTAGGAAATGCCGTCCTTGACATGCTGATTGAATGCCGAAAGTTGATGCTTCCGGAAGTTCTGAAAGCTCTTACTCAAGAACCGTAGGGCGCACACGAATGATTGATACCTATGTCAAATTGTAGAGACTTGAATGGGCTTTCCGCCGCATATGCACGTTTCAATCTTGAGTCAGTTGAATTCAAGATATTGTCAAAAAACTGTTTTTTTGGCGGCCAAAACGGCAGAGATACAAAGTGGAAAATCTGTTGTGGGGCGACACAAAACTTTCCCGGCGGTATCCAGGGACGTCAGTAAGGATTTTGATTCAGACGTCCCTTCGGGAAAGTGGGATTTAATTGAGAAGTTGATTGAAAAACTTCTAGAGAGTTGAGCGTTTGGCGAGCATCCTGCATCCATTGTCGGGCCGACAGAACAAGTGACAGGTTCTCAGGTTTCCAAGGTGATGGAATATTCCGTAATGTATGAGAAACTAGGAATCTAATTGTTGCGGAATCTGAAGAATGCAATGCAGGTTCCTCATTAAAATTTTTGTTTCTACTTCAGACATGATGACGAAATTACACAAACTTGATTGAAAACTTTTTGCATCTGTGTGTCAAATTTCAACTCTATTATCTTCAATTTCAACTCTATTATCTTCAATTTAGAGCTTGAGCAGACAAGCCCAGACCCAATGTGCCATCTGAGGGCTTCCAAACTAAATCATCTACCCAAAGTCTAATCAGATCATTCCAGGCTGAACTTGTGCTTTCGTACCTGATTTCGATTTGATCGGATCAATAATTCGGTAATTATCGTGGCAGAACCGCTTAATTTGCACGATCGCATGAGCGGTTTTATATTTTCAGTATGAAAACTTCCGGGAAATTGGATAGAAATTATTGGAAAATGTTCAAGAACCAGTTATCTATTCTTCAAAAACAAATGGTAGAGATCTGTTCACGGAATAAAAAGTTGGAAAATTTCCAGTTTTTCCAGAGAGGAAAACTTGAAAACCGTTGGTCCGATTTTGAAAATTTTTCCTCCAAAAATTAATTCAGTCTTTTCTCCAACTTTCATTCGCAGCATGTCTGCAACTAAAATTGATATTTCGTGTGGCTCACCGCATGATGAAGTTTACGCTGCAGTTTTTTCAAATTCACGGAATGTGCCAATTTGTTATTGAAAAAATTACCGTCGGAAAACCGAAGCTGTGTCGATTTTCAAAATAGATCTACAAGACGCATAATTCAATCTACTTCCGATATCAGTCGAATTTTTTTGAAAAAAGTCGATCCTTGAGCAGGAATGAATTTTTGAGTGGAGCGCTGCATCAAAAGCGAGTCATCCTGGTGGAAATCCGGGTGAGTCGTTCTCTCGGGTGGCAACGGCTGGGAGAAATTTTAAAAATTCACAACGCCCGACGGAAAAATGGTGGAAAATTGCAACTGCAGACTTGATTTGACTCTTATGTTTTGTTGCTTCCTGCCAAATGTGGTCCCAATTCATCGAATAGATTTTGAATAATTGAATGGTAAAGTTTTGAACTTTGACATTTTTTATTTTTTGACAGATGACAGATAGGGCAATAGTTTTAACCATTATGAATACAGTTCTTCATGAGCTTTTAAACGGCATTTTGCAAGTCAAGTTCTGTGTGATATAGCTTCTGTCATTTTTTGATAGTGACACTTCCGTTTGACAGATGACAGCCAAAAACTAATCAGCTCATTTAACTGCAAGACCCTGTTTGTATACCGAATTTCAAGTCGATCAGACTATCGGTTTGGCAGCTATCGTGTCAGAACGTTTTTCCTGCATCCTGCATCATTACATAACTTTCCCTTGGACGGGCCGGGAAAGTAAAAGTAGAAATTTGGAAAGGGCACCTCAAGATCTATAATACTGCCAGAGGTTTCAAAAATATCAGATAACTTTCAAAAAAGGCTGGAATTTAGCATAGGTATCTTATAAAGACAATTTTGACTGTTTCCCGAAATGACGTTCGTAAATTTAGGTATATGAAATAAAAAGAGAATTCTCTTGTCAAAAAAATGACATTCCAGGTGTTGAAATCCGTTGAAAAACAAACGAGTTACAGCCAGTTTTTTTATTACCAGATGTAGCCCATTTTGGCGCCTCCACCATATTTGCCTGCAGTAGATGCCAATATTCCACCATAATTTTTCATGGTCCTACTTGATCCCCCAGGAATCGATTAAGACATAGGTACCTAGCTCTATATAGGTATATCTTCACGAATAAGCTGCACACGGCATACTATACAGGGTGGTGAAAATTTCGATGCTCACCATTGGTATCTTGGAAACGGTAAGAGATACGAGGTCGGTTGAATTAGAAAAAAGTTGCGCATTTTTGTGGCGATTGAGAATCTGGGAAGAAACTTCGAATATTTTAATTGGTTCACGATTTATCACGAAAAAACTGAAAATTTTGATTTCAGAAATTATTTTTTATCTTTCCAACCATTCAAGCTATTTCAATCAAACTTGGTAGTTTCATGTTTTTGATCACTCCGAGTCGATCAACGTCGACAGAAATTTTCCAGGCCTTCTAGATGTCAAATTATGATAGTCAACTTTTGTTTTTCTTATGGCCGCCATATTGGATTTTTGCACTAATAGATAGAGAAAAAATTAGCTTTCCGAATTAGTAACCAACATGTTCTTTTTATGACATTTTTAGCGTCAAATTTTGGAATTTTCGTGAATTATTGACCGAGTTATTGACAAAATCGGGAATGCTTTGAAAAACACTTGAAATATTATCAATAGCAACAACAAAAAAAAAGACAGATGGTGTGCAATTGACGTATCTAACTTCTGAATCGTGTTTTGTGCTTGTTTGTACCGGTAGTTCATAAATTGAATGGGTCAAGGGTGTCTGTGAGTTCAAAAACGTCTGTCGGAACTAGCATCGTTCTTGTTAAAGTTTGACAAATTTATTAGAAAAGGAGTAAGGATTACCCTAGTTTTGACAGACGTTTTTGAATTCACAGGCACCCTTGACTTATTCAATTTATGAACTCTCGGTACAAACAAGCACAAAACACGATTAAGAAGTTACGGCTCGAGACCAAGTTGGTGCTGAGACCACCGTAAGTGCCGTTACCATAGCAACGGCGGATACCAACCAATCAGACCGCGCTGTATTTGGCGAGTTACGCCGTCCCAAACTTCGCGCCTGCAACTTGGTATCGAGCCCTTAGATACGTCAATTGAACACAATCTGTCTTTTTTCTGTTGTTGCTATTGATAATATTTCAATTGTTTTTCAAAGCACTCCCGATTTTGTCAATAGTTTACGAAAATTTCAAAATTTGACGCTAAAAATGTCATAAAAAGAACATGTTGGTTTAAGGTTGCATTTCGACCGGTCAAATAAGATTTGGTCAATTGACCTGTCAATTGACGGTCAATTGACGGTCAAATCGGTCAAATATTAAAAAAATACGCTAAAAACGAAACCAGTAAGTACCGCATGATCAAAAACTTTCCTCCTCTGGGCAGGCTGTGACCTGGCCAAAATCAGTCTTGTTTGCCTGCCAATGACCAGATCACAACCTGCCTACAGGAGGAAAGTTTTTGATCATACGGTACTATATTTTACTCAATTTTTTATTTCATCTCAAAACAAATAAATTTTAATGAAAATAAATTTCAATTTTAATTTTTCATAATTATAGGTAGGTACGCGAACACCTCAACTAACTCAGTTCAGGTACTCATACAAATATATGGTATATGATAAAACATGCTCCAAAAAAAAACCTAATATTTGGATCTATTTTTAGACTTTTTCAAATTTAAATGGGGTACTTGCCCAAATTTTTTTATTAGCCTAATCGCTGGTTGGTCAAAAATAATGTATCCGTATTTTTCCTTCTTCCTATATTCCCAAAATTGCGGCCGTAAGGCGTGTTTTAAAAATATATTTGTGACGTCACAAATATACTAAAAACTAAACAAATAGCACTGTTGGATTGAAAACTCAAAAAACTGTTATAGTGGCATGACAATATTTGGAAAGTACAGAAATGAAAACTCCACTGAAGTTTCCACTCTGTTACCAACCATTTGAAAAAAAAATTGAAAAAAAAATCTTTCCAACCAATGGATATATTCTCTGAAAATTTTCAGGAAATACTCTTTATCACTCTTGTTGATGATTTAAAGTATTTTCAGTCAAATCTATATTTTATTGGCAAGTACCCCACGCCACGAGGCCCGGGGGCTCGTCTTTGACCGGTCAATTGACCAGAGTATTTGACACGGTCAAATGACCGGTCAATTGACGGCTTATTTGATCGGTCAATTGACATCGTGCAACCCTATGTTGGTTACTAATTCGGAAAGCTAATTTTTTTCTCTATCTATTAGTGCAAAAATCCAATATGGCGGCTATAAGAAAAACAAAAGTTGACTATCATAATTTGACATCTAGAAGGCCTGGAAAATTTCTGTCAACGTTGATCGACTCGGAGTGATCAAAAACATAAAACTACCAAGTTTGATTGAAATAGCTTGAATGGTCAGAAAAGATAAAAAATAATTTCTGAAATCAAAATTTTCAGTTTTTCCGTGATAAATCGTAGACCAATCAAAATATTCAAAGTTTCTTTTCAGATTCTCAATCGCCACAAAAATGCGCAACTTTTTTCTAATTTAACTGACCTCGTATCTCTTACCGTTTCCAAGATACCAATGGTGAGCATCGAAATTTTCACCACCCTGTGTAACCTATATGCCCCCATCATACTAATAAATAGAAAATTTCGGAGAAAAAGTTTATTTGGGCGATTTTTCTCAGTGTAGGTCTCTTTCGAAAGCTACAAGAAGAATGTAGGTAGGTACTTTGGTTTGAGGTGGCATTTCCAAAATCGAATTTTTTTTATTTTTGGATTTTGGAAATGCCATTGGACTCAAACCAAAGTACATCCTTCTAGCTTTCGAAAAAGACCTAAATGGTGAGGGTGAGATTCTGTCAAGAGGAGGAAACCCACAGGGATTAATTTCGCAACGCGCTTATTTTACTCCGTCCTTAAAACTAAGACAATAATGTTCCATAGAACAATTCTGCCAACAATTTCACCTAAACGTTTAAAAATTAAAATTCAAGGTAGTTTACGATTTAATCATCCACTGACCATCACTGACCACTGTGGCTGAGAAGTAAACCAGTTTTAAAAATTAGAATTTCGAATCTTCCACTCTGGCTCGCTCTAGTGCATTTTACATTCTCCCGCCCACCGTTGGCATCACTGGCCGATAAATGTTTACGTTTACCGATTATGCCAGTTCTTACGTCAGTGTCAGTGTCACAGTGGCGCAGGTGGTGAGAAAGTGCTGTGCGGATTGTTGTAACGATTCTAAGTACAAATCTATTTTTATAGCGACTTGAACATTGACATTCAACACCTTGTAAATTTTCTTGACCGTGAACTGTGTCTGCTTCAAGTTTTACCCAATTCGGACCCATCTTCTAGTGCCTGTCCACAATGGAAAACATAAAGTAAATTGCCTAATCAAAATTGTATATTATTGATTGTCGTTCTACTTAACGTGAAATTACAGATTGTTCCTTGGCACCTACAACGTAGGCTGCAGTGCCCCAGACCAGAACCTCCACGAGCTGTTGTCACTGCCCGCCGATAAAAAAAACGACAAGATCCAACTTCCCGATATTTATGTTTTGAGCTTTCAAGAGGTTAAGGCCCAACCTCAAAACATGCTGATGGATGCTTTGTTCGACGACCCCTGGACTTTCGCATGTCGAGAGCTGCTGGAAGCTTGGAATTATGTTAAATTGAAATCGGTCCGCTTGCAAGGCCTCTTGCTGAACATTTATTGTTTGAGGAAGCACTTGTTAAATATTAGGGAAATTGAATCCGAGTACACTAGGACTGGATTGTCTGGAATGTGGGTTAGTATTGTTATTGTTTAATTCTGCTTCTGTTCATTTTCTTGGTATCTACCTTACCTGTCTCCCCGTCAGTTCCACAAAAAAAAAAGATTAACCACAAAAAATGCCTGAAATCTGTACTAGACCCATCATCTTTTCACGACTGACTGATAAACCAGCATTTCAGTTCAGGGGCGGCGGAACCGGGGGGGCCAGGGGGGCCTTGGCCCCCCCAATCCTAGATATGAGGGGGCCATGCCCCCCCAATATTAAAAAAGTCCGATAATTTTTCCTTTTTTTACTTACCTACAACAATATCCATTTCAAATAATAAATTGGGTAAAACTGGTATAAAATCTTATTTTCCATGTGCCAAGAAACGATCGAATTTCCGTATCAAGAATTAAATTCGTGGAAGTAATAAATTACGCACCCCGAATAGAACTCTCATCTAGGATTTCTAGAAAGAGCGGTAAAAAAAGATCCATACTCGACTACTATTCGGAGGTTGATCAGCTTTCTTCGTCGCACACTCACTACAAACATTTAACTTAAAAAAAATGCGAATGCGGATCTTTGTGGAGGGTGCACGGAGTGTCTAATTACCAAGATTTGTATTTGGTATTTCACTCGGTATTTCACATTTTACAATCTGTGCTTCGTGGTGAATGAGCTACTTCCTGATTTCATCATGAGCACCAGGAAAATTACAGATTTTTTTGGGAAGAAAAGACCGGTAGGTACCTAAAGTTTTATTAGTAATTTAGACTATCTAGAGATCAAAATGTCTACTGTACTATGTAAATACAACTAGATACCTAGGTAGGTAACCGCAAAATTGGCAATGCCGCTGTTGTAGTACCTATACGACTTGCGGACTTGTACCCTACCTACATGTAGGTATCAAATATCAGTGGTATGTATCATGATACCTAATCATGAGGGGCTTTATTGATTGTCGTCCTGTAGTTCAGTAGGTAACTTTTTGTATTTACTTAGGTGCCAACTGCTAAAGTAGTTAGTAAGTTTAGGAGGTACCTCAGGTACCTAAACGTACGTTCAGAAATGTTTTGATTTTTGTGATTGTTCAGTGTTCTCTTTTTGTTTGTTTTTGATAATTAATATTGTAGGATTGCAATAAAATTTATCTAGTTTATCTTCACGATTGATTCACTTTTGAATTTGTAACATCACATTTTCTCGAGTTTTTGGGGCCAAATAAAAAATTGGATATTTTAAATCTCTGCGAAGAGGGGCAATTTAAGTGAGAACCCCCCCCCCCAATTTAAAAAAAATCGCCTGCGGCGCTTTACCGGGGGGGCTGTGGCCCCCCTGCTTTTCCCGTTAGCCATCTGAATAATTGGCCCCCCCAATATTTATGACGTTCCGCCGCCCCTGTTTCAGTTACAAATTGACAAACAAAAATCGCGAATCAACTGATCTCGTATTATCTTTTTTTGTGGAACCCACAGTCCACCTTTACCCCACATACCCATTCATGTTTAGCGCATTTTCGTAGGAAATCCTCTATTAGCCGCGCTTTGATGACCGTCCGTCTGTCTGTCTGTCCGTCCGTCTGTCTGTCTGTCTGTCTTGTAGTTGAACTCCTAAATGAAAGAAAAATAGTAGTTGTAGTGAAAAACCGCATACATTCAGATAATGAAATGTGGAGAAAGAAATGGAGCAAGTTTAAGGTAAAGAATCATTTTAAAAATGTAGGAAGAGATAGGGAAAATTCTAGTGGAAGAATTATTTTGAGTGCTTCCTTCCCAAGGATGATATCAATATTTTTGTGTGGTGAATCTATACGCACAGGGAGCCCCGACCGGTTGACAACAATGACGCTTAGCCGTAGGTACAGTCATCAGTGGTCAGTGCTCAGTCGCTTTATTAATTGCACTCTAGAAGAGTAAAGTCGTAGCGGTATCGGGTGTATACAGTGCGCCCAAAAGTTTGGATATAGTGGATTTATTTTATTTTCTGTCCAGAATATCGAAAAACTTTTGTACAGGTCGAATTGTTTTTTTTTTCTTCGAAGAAACATTTTCTAATTACTTCAATTTTTCTTCCCCTTCCCGTTTTCAAGCAGTGAAGTCATCGACATATTTTATAGCAACCCCAATTTTGTAGATTTGAATAGATTATGAAATTCTGACTTCAACAATATGAACATTTATGCCATTTGGGTCAATAGTTCTGGAGATATTAATGTTTGGATATCGGAAACAAGTGAAATTTTGAAATTAAGTCTTGAGGTGGCCGGAATATTGGTGAAATAACACAGTTTTTCTTCAGTTCCAGTAACCTTATTCTCTGGAAGAAAATCACCATTCAGGTCTCTTTTGTAAGCTGCAAGAATGGTCTTCAACTAACGAGCTCAAATTTTGAATTTTTGAAAAATAATTTTAATTTTTTTTTCTCCAGAACTTCAAAATTTGAGCTTGTTAAGTTGAAGACCATTCTTGTAGCTTTCAAAAGAGACCTGAATGGTAATTTTCTTCCAGAGAATAAGGTTACTGGAACTGAAGGAAAACTGTGTCACGTGACCAATATTCCGGCCACCTTAACCAAATAAACAAGATTTTATTGCGAGAACCCAGGCGAGAACGATACCATACATGGTCCAGGTTTAAGTTGAAAAATTTTCGGGGTCGATAGAGAATAAAAAAAGAAGATGGCCTGTTCTAAAAACTATATATCCAAAGCGCATAATAACGGAGCTATTTTTTTTTTGTATAAGCCTTGGAAGTTGAGCAAATAATTTCGTTTTTTCCGAATAACTTTCGAACCATTAGACCGATTGAGCCCAAATTTTGCACAGGTATTTGTCAAATAATACTAAGCTAGTAGTCAGAATGAATTTCTTGAAAATTGTTCAGTGGCGTAGGTGAAAGGGGATGAGCCCCTTTTTACCCAGATATCTTCGACGCCACTGGATATTTTTGAAAAATAATCAACTCTTTGTATTTTCTCGTCAATTTTGGAGAGAAAACCTCCATGGTTTTTCCATGATTGGAGCAACCGTTTTCGAGATATTTCAGTTTGAATGAACAAAAACACTCGATCAAATCGGCACTTTCGTTGTAACCAAAGACACATGAGGGGCTCCAAAGATTGCTTAATGAAAAAAAAGTTGTGATTCACATAATATCATTTTTCAATTGCCTTTTGAAGAAGAGCGTTCCAGATTAAAAGATCTCGACGGGAAAGGTACTGATTGATTTGAGTGTTTTTGTTCATTCAAACTGAAATACATCTCTCGAAAACGGTTGCTCCAATCATGGAAAAACCACGGAGGTTTTCTCTCCAAAGTTGACGAGAAAAGCCAAAAAATTAATCATTTTTCAAAAATATCCAGTGGCGTCGAAGATATCTGGGTAAAAAGGGGCTCACCCCCTTTCACCTTTCACCTACGCCACTAAACAATTTTCAAGAAATTCATTTCAAGTGCTGACTTAGTATGCTTTTGACAAATATCTGTGCAAAATTTGAGCTCAATCGGTCCAATGGTTCAAAAGTTATTCCGAAACAACGAAATTTTTTGCTCAACTTTGAAGGCTTATAATAGCTCCGTTAATACGCGCTTCAGATATATAGTTTTTGGGACAGGTCCTCTTATTTTTAGCTCATTTTCCATCTTGATGAAAATCGCTATTGCAACCGCTTTGTCTGTTTGTCCGTCCGTCCGTCCGTCCGTCCGTTCGTTCCTCGAACTCCTCGCAAACTAGACGCCCTAGCTTTCACATTTTTTCGCTGTTACATAGCTGTCACTCCCAACCTTGGGCAAAATTGGATGTCTATATTGCACCGCCAACATAGAGAAAACCGCCCCCGATAAACTTGAAGTAACATAATATTGCAATTTCTACCAGACCTAATACTCTGGTGTTCTCATTTTATGAATAATACATAGTTGCCACTTATAAACGTAAGCCCAGAAACATTCCGTCTTCAATATACGCCGCCGACAGGAAAAAACTGCTAAAAACCGCCCCCAATCACTTTAAAATGAAAAACATAAACCCGAAGACATAGCGATCTGATTCTTTCGGTATATAAATAGCTGACTGAAAATGGGAAAGGATAGACTACTTTTGGTTAGTCGCCGCCCCCAGATTCCGCCCCCAAACGATAAAAAGTGCAACTTTCACAAATGTTACTGATTGAGATGCTCCCTCAAACATTTAGGAACTGCCAACTCAAATTGTGCAACATTTGCTCAGCCGAACGCTGTCGCTCCCACACGCCGCTCCCAAAGTAACAGATAAATGAAAAACATGAACCCGAAGACAAAGCGATCTAAGTTTCTCGCTATATGGATAGCTGACTAAAAATTGAAAAGGATAGGCTACTTTTGATATGGCGCCGCCTCCAGCTTCCGCCCCCAAAAGAAAAAAGTGCAACTTTCAACAATTTTCACTGATTTAGCTAATAATGTTACCCCAAACATTTAGAAACTCTTGACTCAAACTGTGCAAGAATTTCTTTGCCAAACTCTGCCGCTCCCACACGCCGCCTCCAAAGTAAGAGATAAATGTAAAACATGAACCTGAAGACATAGCGATCTAATTCTTTCACTATATTGATAGCTAACTGGAATTGGAAAAAGATAGACCACTTCTAATTAGCCGCCGCCTCCAGCTGCCGCCTCCAAACAAACAAAAATGCAACTTTCACAATTTTCACTGATTGTCAAATTTCCCTTACATTTAGAAACTCCCAACTCAAACAGTTACTTTGCCGAATGCTGCCGCCCCCACACGCTGCCCTCAAAGTGAGAGATGAATGAAAAACATAAACCCGAAAACATAACGATCTAATTCTTTCGCTATATGGATAGCTAAGTAAAAATGGGAAGATATAGGCCACTTTTGATTAGACGCCGCCTCCAGCTCCCACCTCCAAACAAAAAAATGCAACTTTCACAATTTTCACTGATTGTCATATTTCCTTGAACATTTAGAAACTCCTAACTCAAACTGTGCAACAGTTACTTTGCCGAATGCTGCCACCCCCACACGCTGCCCTCAAAGTAAGAGATAAATGGAAAACATAAACCCGAAGACATAGCGATCTAATTCTTTCGCTATATGTATAGCCGACTAGAAATGGGAAAGAATAGACTACTGTTGATTAGTCGCCGCTCCCAGCTCCCGCCCTCAAACAAAAAAATATTGATGAGTGAAAGAATTTTCATTCAAATCTATTTCATTGAACAGTACCCCATTCTGATAACAAAATATCACAATGAGTTTCGAATGAAGAAAGTGGGCAAGTTATGGTGTTTCTCCTTCAACCAAATTTCTTTACGTTCACAATATGCCTCTTTGAGAAAATGCGCTACTGAGACTCACGCACGTGAAGGCATACTCACTTGTTTTATTTTCTATCGGCTCTGGATTTTTTTTACTAAAACCTGGACCACGCTGTATAGTATCGATGCTTAAGCTCACAAAAACCGATTCCGATCATCTGATCTGAATTTCTTCGGTCTAGTGCCTACTTGCCTAGAGTGAATAATGCAAATAGTGCGAATTGGCAGACACGAGGGCGGACACATCTGAATTTGATACGAATTAGTTAGTTGACTGCTATTTACTATTGATAACTAAGTTCAAAATGGTTCGGCTGTAATCGGAATCAGAAAAAATTGAGATTCTATATTAGGAGCTGTGAAGACAAAACACGTACCCATGAAGATGGAGTTTGCAATTATTTTAATGGAAAATATCCTGATGCTGAATGTGTAACTGAGGTGGATCGGCCGGCGAGGCTTTATTGAATGGCCGGCTCGGTTCCGAGATCTGACTCAGTTAGACTTTTTCTCTAATTACCTTTAAAGAAGGTTTATTTTAATCGGCCAAATAACATCGACCAGTTGAAAAAGAGGATTCGGGACGAAATAAGGGCAATAACGGAAACTGTTTGTTCCGAGTTCCAAGTTCCGTTGGCATACTGCCAAGAAAAAAATGACCGTCAGCTGGAACGTATCCTTTGACAGTTTTTGTGAGAGTTATACACATTTTAGTATCGTTTTTGCAATGAAAAGTTGTCAATTTGATGGAAACTTCATTAAAACTACATTCCTGTTTTTCGATTAAAAAAAAAGTCCCGAATTATTAACCCAAGCATACCTGTGCATACTATTGTTGAAATCAGAATTTCATAGTGCATATATCCAAATCTGGGGGAAAAATGGGGCGTTGCTATTTGAAAAAATGTCGTCGACGTCACCGCTTGAAAACGGGGGGAGGGGGGGGGGGTGGAAAAATAAAAATGTTCTAAAAATGTTTTTTCAGAAAAAAAGATCAATTTGCTCTCTCCAAGCGTTTTCCAATAATCCTGACAAGGAAAAAGAGAAATCCATTATTCCAAACTTTCAAGTCTCCAAGTGCACAAAAAATGATTCTGGCAATAATCAAAACATGGTGAGTGCCGGTGAGTGAAAATCGAGGTGAAAAAAATTGGATCTTTATGTACTAGATCTCTATTTAGGTAAGTCATGAAATGAAAAACCATTTTCTTTAAAAGGAATCTCTCCAACAAAAATTTCTTAGTACTGAATCGTGTGATCTTCTGCTCGACATCGATTAAGGGGACCAATTGAAAAATGCATTTTTGAAGGTTTTTTTGCGAGGTTTTTTGCTTCACTTTGTACACTTGTACAGAAAACAGATATTCAATATACATGCAGTGGTTGTATTTTCTACGCATTGTTCTGCCCTAAACAGTTTGCTGAAATCTTTTCAAGTAACATAGAAGGCTCGGAGGCTTCGGCCCTTTATATCTTCTAAAAAAAGAGCCAGTTTTTTCAATACTTTTCTGGCGCTTTTCAAAAATTACTGTGAACTACCCTGGACTTCATGAGCATAAATTTTGGGACAACCGCCCATACCTACTGAAACTAAAACCATGAGTCCAAGGCTAACTTGAGTTAGCTAAATGTTTAAAATGCTTTAAAGCACTTTCCATTAACGTCATGCAAAACTTCAAAAACAATTCAACCAAGTTGTAATTTTGTTTGATTGATTATTAAGGAAATTTTTTTAATTGCAACACAGTCATATTTTCAAAACTATAATGATTAGGTATTCTAAGTGATTTATTGTTTCTTCCAGTGTGCTTCAAATGTTTTATTTCTATTTATTTTATGCAACGAACCTGTAGATAAGATAGATGAGAGGACAGGAAGGAGGAACAGCAATAATATGAACTGTTAAAAATCGATTCAATTATAATTTTATGTAAAAATTCAATAGGAACATGATCGGGTTTATTCTGTATCAACATTAACTTGAGTCTGCATTGATCTTGTGACACTAAATTGACATTATTCGTTGTGTTATTGTTATGGAATGGCAATGGGCCTATACAGTGTATTTTTTTGCTTGAGCAGAAAGTCCAATGAACATAAAAATTCAGGAATTTTTTTTGCGAAATTTTGAATGTTTTAGGGAGAAGAATAACGTGAACTTTGAGAATTTCGCTCCTATTTTTAAAATGGCATTGCATAGGCGCCGCGCCGTATGTGTCGTCATCGTCCCCATTCAATTTTATGAATCGGAGGTGTGGCAAACTGACGTTCAGAGCGCAGAAACTAACAGTGGCGTAGAAATTTCCTTCTATTTGCGAAACTTGTGTGCAAATGGCAAAAACTTCAAGATTAAGATTGATTTAAGTGATTCAAATGATTCGACGAATAGTTATTGATGTAACAAAACAATGAACTTGAGTTTGAATGAACTCATTCGTGAATTCCTGACCCATACTGCACTACATTGGCATGATGGTACGCTACACTGATCCAACCCGCTGTCACAGTCCCAGTGCATCCGCCCGGCCAGCGCGGTGCGAAGAGGTGTGAAGTTGCATTATTGGTTGGGGACGGTGACGTCACAAATGGCGCTCGACCTTGGTGTTCAAACTTGCCGGCTGATTGTAGCACTTCCCATTATTTTTTGTACAAATTTAGTAGAGTAAAACAAAAGAATAAATTTAAACGAATATTCACTGTTTGGCTTGTAACGAGTGATCGAATAAATTTCTCCTCAAGTCGCCTTTGATTCCTGAAAATCTGGCGAAAAAACATGGCTAGCGAGGAGATCAAGCCCTACCTTGAAGAGAAATTTACTCGATCACTCCGTGTATTTAAGTGACACAATGAAATAGCAAATCCAGGGCTCCACGACAGTACCTCGTAACTGAAAAATGGAACTTTTTACAGGAGCCCAAAGAACCTCATTTAAAGTCCAATAGTACAGGAAATTACGATATTTTGCAATGTAACCGTAAACAGTAACTGTTCTTTAATAACATTGCAAAATATCGTAATTTTCTATACTATTCCCGGACTTGAAATCAGTTGCTTTTGCTCTCTTGTAAAAAGCTAAAAAGTTCCATTTTTCAGTTAAGAGTTTAAGAGTTTGTTTTCCTCCTTATCGGCCTTTTCAACGCCATAGGAGTTATTTGCGCTTTATTTAATTTTTATACAATTGAAAAAACCTTAATTAACGCAAATTGTGGACAGCACAAACACCCAGACATGACTAGGAATCGAACCTAGGACCAACCGTACCACAGGC
The DNA here is from genome assembly GCA_949128115.1 of Anaspis maculata. Lineage (NCBI taxonomy): Eukaryota > Metazoa > Arthropoda > Insecta > Coleoptera > Scraptiidae > Anaspis > Anaspis maculata. The sequence goes on from OX421963.1 coordinate 46,673,172, forward strand.
TGATGCACGACCACCTGTGCTCCGGGGGAAAAAAACAAAGCCAAGGCACCTGATAAAGGTAAAATCAATGATGATAATGTGTAACCCACGAGTTAAAGTTAATGATGAGTTGAAAAACCATTTTTCAGTTACGAGGTACTGCCGCACAGTGGTCGGAAAATCGAAAAACGGCGCAGAAATTCCATTTCACGAACTTTTTTTATGGGTAATTTTGACATTGGAATATCGTAGAGGAAAGTTCGAACTACTATTTGACCAAAAACTACAATTTTTGAACGAACATTAATCAATGAAATCAAACGCCAAACTTGGCTTACTTTCTAGATCAAAGAATATGAATCTTTCTCGGCATAAAACACTGTTTCTCTTCCCTGAATGCCACGAAACAGGGTGCCTTGTAAGAATGATGGGTGGTGCCATAAGGATCAGTAGACTGTTCTCTATCAAAAATGCTTGTGATGTTTAGCAATGCGTTAGCTTTGAAGGGCTGGTGATTTTTTTTTGTAAGGGCTGTCGAGGTGGTAGTTTTATTTCGAAGTTGGTACTTTCCGTAAGCTTTTCTCAGAAGACCCATCGAGACCCGCGCTAAAATCTATATCATTGCATTCCCCAATCTTTTAGCTTTCAAACGCAATCAAAAGTTTCTGCCCATGCTTGCAACCTTGGCAGCTAGACCCCTTTTTACGAACATTTGTACAGGTCCTTTTGATGCAAGTAGAAAACAGCACTATAATAATTCATAGTTGAGTATATCTGATAGCTGATTTCTTTGAAATGCAACTTTGCTTTCTATAGCCTGTTAAATCTGGGGTGAAGATTGCCCTCTTAGCTGCGCGTAAGATGACTAGCGCATGCGCACCTCCAATGTTACATCGACGCTGGCTGTCTGGCGCAGCTACGTCGTTTCTATCTCATAGGTTTCCGTCGCCATTTTGTGGAAATCATTTCTAAAGCCGGAATCCTGTTGTGTGTTCACTTAATGCATGGATGGCTGAAACGACAAAGCGAATTTTGTATGAATTAATGCTAGAAAAGTCAATAAATAGTCCTGGGGCTATCACGGCTTTACAAAACTATGTCTATCAGAAGCTTGATGTTCAAGATGAAGAGGTTGAGTATATAATTTTTTTTCCAGTAGGAGATAGGAGAGTTGGTAGACCTGCAAAAACCATTAGGTGAATGCTCGTCAAGTGGGGAAAGGGGAAAGGTGCCAAGTCTTCGAAAAGCTGCCACTACGAGCGAGTTGGTACATGCTACTAAAGTGAATTTGAGAGCGGAAGGCAATCATGCTACTGCAGAAATATTCGAAGAAGCTCGAATATGTCAGTCCTCTTCCAAAGCTCAGGAAATGCGATACACTTTAAATGCTTCCAAAGTAATTCAGCCCGTTAAGCCTTATACGCCCAAAGAAGCAGTTGCTCTTTTAATTGACTTGAATTTGACTGAAGATCAGTACTTGAAGCTGCGCTCTTCCGCTAAGGAACGCGCAATGCCGACATATATCTGTCGTACGATAAAGTCTTAGAGGCGAAGAAGCAGTATTATCCAGAAGAGGAGAGTTTGTCTCGCAGCGAATCTTTTGGTGAAGTGCGGTTGCAAGAGCTCTTGAACCAGACCACAGAACGAATCGTTCAGCTGCAGGAGCCAGTCATAGCAGGAATCGATGCTTTGGCATACACGCAAGCTTTGAACTGACTTCCAAATGGAGTTTTGATGGGTTTCAGCATTTTTTTCAAGTCAACATGTTCAACAACTTATTCTGAGAGTTTCGTGAGTTTAAGTTGTTTTTTTTTTTCAAAAATTCACCTCCTGTCACCACCAGTATTTTGAGATAAATTTTTGAAAATGTTTTTTCCAAAAATGTGTCTCTTTGATTTGAAGATTTTGATGATACCAAAAACGTGGAGTCATAATTTCGACATTTCAACCCTTCTTTCATCCCTTATTTTAAAGTTTGATTTTTTCAATATTTTCCTTGAAAATGTCTACCCGTTTTCTACTTATTCTGAAAGTTTTGGAAATTTCAGTCGCTTCTTCAAATTGTCGCCCCCTTGGTCGCCCCCGTCACAACCCCCTATTATGAAGATGATTTTTTTCAACATTTTTCTGAAAATGTCAATACATCAGTGAACTCATTCTGACAATTTCAGAATTTCTGCGCGTAGTTTTGATTTTCCGACCACTGTGTGCCGTGAAGCCCTCGAAATATAAAGTACGCGGCACAGGCCCATTTAATGTCACTCACAATATCAATGTTGACTCAAGTCAATTTCCATACAGAATAATAAACCTGAATATCAGTATTGCCTACATTGCAATTTCACTGCATTAAAAAGTGGTAAAGTCACAAAAATTTGCTGTGTGAGTCGTAAATGTAAATGCGAGTGTAAATGAGTGTATTTTTCACAGTTCCTTTACTTTTGATGCATGAAAATACAGGGTGATCCACCACCTAATGGACATAGCTTAAGTGTAGGTCCAGTTTTTTCAGGCGAACCAGGATCTGGTTTTGAAATTTCTATAAAGTAGTTCGTTTCGAAGCTACAGGGTGATTCATGTATTTCGTAGAATTTTTGACAAGCTGTGTCTTCAGAACGACTCAATGGATTCGATTGAAATTTTGTGAGTTAATTCTTCTATTGATAGCTGACACATCGCTCTATCAAACAGTTCAAAATTTTCAGGGCCGGCTTTGAAAAAAAAACTTCAAAGCTTTTTTCAAAAAAAGACATTCTGTATGCATATTTTTCAAAATTCATTTTCATATTCAAAAACTACATGAAACATGCTAATAATATCGCAAAAAAAATTGCTTGGCACCATTGAGCTGTCAATAAAATTTTGATGATCCTGAAAAATTTTGAGGTTAAGATTTTTTGTAAATTAATGATTCAAAATATTTGCAAATGATCTATTATGGCCTTGAATTTCAGCCGTTTCGTCAAAAAAATTGAAAAAACATTTTTCAGGTTTTTTCGGTAGCAAAAAAAAATTTCATCAGAATTTGAGAAAAAAAATTTGTTACGTCTCTCAACTTCACTTCTATCCCACATTGAGCTGAAATTGAGGGACGTGACATAAATTCTTCAAAAATTTTCATGAAATTTTTTGTTGCTCCTAATTAGGTACTGGAAAACGTTAAAATATTTTTTTGACGAAACGGCTGAAATTTCAGGCCATAATAGATCATCACCAAATATTTAAAATTATCAATTTACAAAAAATCCCAACTTAAAAAATTCTGAGGTCAATTTTATTGACAGCTCAATGGTGCCAAGCACTTTTTTTTGCGATACTTATAGCATGTTTTATGTAGTTTCTGAATGTGAAAATAAATTTGAAAAAATATACATACAGAACGTCTTTTTCGAAAAAAACTTTGAAGTTTATTTTATCAAGGCCGGCCCTGGAAATTTCGAACTGCTTGATTGGGCGATGCGTCAATTATCATAAGTAGAAATAACTCACAAAATTTCAATCGAATCCATTGGATCGTTCTAAAGATATGGCTTATTCAAAAAATCGACAAAATACATGAATCACCCTGTAACTTCAAAACAAACAGCGTTAGAAAAATTTCAAAGCCAGATCCTGGTTTGTCTAGAAAAACTGGACCTACCCTCAGGCTATGTCCATTTGGTGGTGAATCACCCTGTATAGATCATACGTAAATATGCCTTCCAAATGTTCGAATTCACACAAATAATTTATTCAGTAGTTACCGTAAGATCTGGATAATCCCCTGGATAATTATTATTGAATGGTAGCACAGAATATGGTAGTTTATACTACGTTCAACCCTAGTGCGATTCTAGTTGGTTGTGAGTCTCGCCACGCGTGGCATTTGGGATGAAGGAGAAATCTGGGAAATCATAGCTCACTAGAATCACACTAAGGTTCAACGTACCTACTATAAGTTTTTGAAATATTGAAACAAAATGTAAGAATATGATGAATAGATCACCGCAGTAATAACTAATTGAACAAACTTTACGATCGTCTTTTGTGATTTAAGTTATTGTTTTTCAATTTTACTAGAAGTGCTGTTGCATAATAATAACTTTTCTTGACAACTACATTATCTCCGAAAATTTATGCCTCGGGCTTCTCCTTTCTATTGAAATTTTTATCTCCTTGCTACACCTTCATGTACCCATAAGCGTCTGTTTCTTCCTTCTATGTATCCATCTCATTATCTAATTTACGACTTTGGATAGAACGCTTATTGATTCATTTGAAATCTTTTAACAGGGTAATAAGGGAGCCGTCAGCGTTAGGCTAAGTATTTATGGGTGTTCTCTGTGCTTCGTGAACTCTCACCTCAGCGCCCACGATGATCACCTCAAGGATCGCGTCGAAGATTACAACAGTATTATAAAGGATCAAGAATTCCACGTGGAGGAACACACCGAAATCTTCTACCACGAGTAAGTACACTTCATTCGCGATCCTGATTCCGACCAAACACACCGAAATCTTATTCTACCCGCATCATTCGCGATCATGATTTAAACAAATAGAAATAGATAAAGATCGTTCAACTCTAGTGTGATTCGAGTTGGCTGGGAGTCTTGCCATGCGATGCCCTTGGAAATGAGAAATTTGGGAAATCACAGCTCACTCGAATCGCACTAGTGTTGAACGTACCATAGTTGTTTAGTCTTTGGCTCGGTCTTTGGCAAAAAAGATAACACATATTCCTTTTTTACTTGGAATATGTCGAACCGGTCGGTAGTCGGCAGTGGCGCAACAAATCCATATGTTACACCACTACTCACCAAGGAGTCGCGGCTGAGTGGGTCGCGTTTGCTTTGACAAACGGGTGATACCAAGATCGATTCTCTGCCGTGCAAAATTTAATTTTCTGGCACTTTGACCTGTGGCTTATCCATCGAAAAAAATATGGCTTGCAATTTGAACGTGTTTTTTTTTAATAATCTGGGGTCTTCACTCACCTTTTATTCAGGAAGTTTTAAATTTTGTTGTTTCCCCGAATGAATTGTGTAATTTTTTTTCCAGAATCATAGGTCTTTTGAAAGAAATTGTTTTCAACCCCCTTTACCACCTGCCTTCACCCTCGTTTTCGAAGAATGTTTTCCGTGTTTTCAAAAAGTCTTTTTTTCAATGTTAAGGCTTTAGTAAGCCTCAGAGACGTATTCTGTAACAAATCTGTTGAAATTAAAGGACCGCTGCCACAGGGTATTTTTAGCGCATTTTCGTAGAAAATCCGCCATTAGCCGCGCTTTGATGTCCGTCCGTCTGTCCGTCCGTCTGTCTGCCTGTCCGTCCGTCCGTCCGTCCGTCCGCCTGTCCGTCTTGTAGTTGAACTCCTCCTAAACGAAAAGTCGTAACGGTATCGGGTTTCTTGGAAGTTATCGCTAATTGTCTGCGGATGGGAATAGGCACAAAAAATATTTGGTTCGGCCCCGCGATTGCAAGAAAAATTTAAATGTTTAAAAAGTCGGTATTCAATGCTACCGTGTGAACTTGTACATCGAGGAATCTTGCGAACCGTTCTAGATACATGCATACATGGAGCGAACGAAATACGCAGAAAGAAGTGGAGAAATTGTTAGTGAAAGAAATCAGTTTGATTCCTATATTGCTATAGAAGATACAATTTTTAAGAAGCGGGTTCCGCCCCGCGATTCTTCACAAAGTGAGAATTATGTGTATTGACTGCAGTGTAAATTTCGACATCGAGACTATTTGCGTCCCCTTACAGATAGATGCATACATTCAGTGAATGAAATGTGCAGCAAGAAAGGAAGAAATTTTTAGTGACAGAATTAACTTGATTGATTCAATCTCAAGGGAAGATACCTCTATTTTTATGCGGAATCTATACTTATACACTTGAATGCGGATGCGATTATCAAGTCGCGGCGCTGCGGTTCAACAAGCTGGCCCAGGCTCCGTGCTTGGGACCGATATAGGTATAATTCTAACTTATGGAACATTTTCTAGTTTTGATTGATGTGTTCTTATTTATTATTGACTACTAGTGTTTCATGAAGATTGATGATTTCTTGTGGTACTTTTGGGACAATCTGTTCACAGGTAACAGTGAACCAGTCTACTCATCTGCACTTGAAAAATGCGCTCATGAGACTCACCTCCGTGAGGACTCTGTTACTTGTTTAAATTCTGAATTGCATTTGGCTGACAAAGTAGAAACTTATGTCCGCGACTTGATTCAATTTGCGCTTCTGTGGCAGTCGGCCAGGTAATGACGGAAGATTATTCGAGTCGCGGACATACCTTTTCACTCTCACAGCTTAGTACTCCAATTCACTTAAAAAAAAAAAAAAAAAAAAAAAACAGGTAAAAGAACTCTCAGAGTCATTAGCGGTACTTTAATTTCAACAGAAATGATACAGAATACGCCCTTTGTTAGACGAATAAGTACATTCGATACAGTCTGCTAATTCGCCAGTTCAATTACTGTAGTTTTTACCGAATTGGAGCATTACTATTTATTTGCGAATTAAACATTAACACATGGATGACAGTTTTGGTACTTACCAGATGTCAGAAGTTCAAGGTTGAGACTATTACATAATTAATAGAATTAAAAATTCCGGGATCGATGTCTGCCAACTAACAACATTGTCTGGTTTTAGACCTAAGTAATGAATCTTTTATGGTTTGGCACATTTCCTGCAAGTCGATAAAACCTGAATAGATTTTGTTCACATTGGCCCATTAGAAAGTGCTTACTATAATCGTTTATTCAAGTAAATACTGCCACAAAAAAAGTGCTAATGCTTGTGAGAATTGATTGATTGAATGAACAAATAAAATTTGTTTAAACGCATATTGTTTGTTTTACTTTCAAGTTATGTGTTTTGGATGGGCGACCTCAACTTCCGACTGCTGGAGGAGTTCGAACAGACTCCCGAAGAAATCGAAAGGGCTATTATCAAAAAAGACCTCAAGGAACTATTCAAGTACGACCAGCTTAGGCACGTGATGAAAAATGGCGAGGCCTTTAGCGAATTGACTGAACTGGATCCTGATTTTCCGCCGACTTTCAAGTATGAAGTTGGAACTGACAGATATGATCATAAGTAAGTTTTTGTTGTTTTGTGCGTGGAGCTCTTAATTTCGAGAAATCTCAGAGTCGAGCAACGCCTTGCGCGGCTTTGTCTTTAGATGTGCGGCCGAGTTTAAAAGCTGTCGGAGCCTGTATTGGAGGCTTTGCAGGCTGATGTGCAGATTCTTTCGACAAGACTTCCCCTTGTAATCTTGTTTTTTTTTTTTTTGTTTTTCACAACTTGTGAAGTCTGCAACATTAAATGGCTCAGGTTTAAGTTCAACAAAAAGCCTTTTGGTAGATGTGTTGCCCTACCTCCGTTGTCCCTTATGAAAAAAAATTTTTACACTATATTTTTTAATCATTTTCAGGAGACGTCCAGCTTGGTGTGACAGAATTTTGTACAAAGTAAACACCCACAATTACGAAAACGTAACGTTGAAAGTCGATCAGCTGTCATACAGGCACCATCCACAGTATCAGCTTAGCGATCACAAACCAGTAACTGCCGAATTTAATATAAAGGTATGTTTGCCCTTTCATTTCATCACATATTGCCACATTTTTTCGGTAACAACATACCCATTTGGTGCTACTAACATTTTCATGCTTGGTGTTTTCACTACCATTTGAATGTTACGTCCTGATTGATAATCGTCAACATATAACAGTAAAATGTATGTGTATGTTGTTATTAGATTCCAACTAAGGTCACTTTGAGGGTCTTACCGCATGTTGCCGTTGATCAGGTGTTTTCAGATTATTCTGAACGTATCGTTGAATTCGACAAAATAATCAGCTGGACTGAGGACGAAGAAAACTCTGCCAAGTACAGGATCACGCAGGACATACCCAAGACGAAGGAAGATTGGATTGGATTGTTCAAAGTTAGTACTACCTACTACATTTAATATTCGAAAGGAAGGACTCGCGATTATTTGCCAGGAATTGGAATTTTATACAGTTTATTGTTTACCCTGTGTAATAACTTTTTAATCTATTTGGGGCTCGATTTCTAGTTGAATCCTTATGGTATAAAGGCTTGACAATCTCTATAACAAATCACATTGTCTTATTTAGCAAGTTACGTTCTTCCTAACTTACATTTTCGACTTAACTGAGCCGTTCGAGGGTAATGCAGTGGCACATGGGATAGCAATATTTTGTATTTTCGGTCACACCAGCAAAAAAGCTGATTGTGATGAAAAGATGGCTCCACCAGTTGCTGATGGCTCCAAAATAATACCTCCTCAACTTTTTGTTTGTTGCCAAATTACTAAATAGTGAATGGGGGTGCACGACATGTTTCTGCTGAACTTGCAGTGTTTACATAATTTGTTTTTTTTTGCAGGAAAACTTCTCCAGCTTGGACGATTACGTTAGCTACGAGTACGCAAGCAAGTGTTCCACGCCCACAGAGGAGCCGAAGAGTCCATCTATAGGAGCCTCAGCCAAGCCAATTTTGAAATACGAAATTCAGTTTTCAGAACTTCCCAGTCGGTGCAAGGGTAACTATTGCCTGGTTTACATTAGCCAATCTGAAGATAAAGTGATTAGCGTTTTGGGGATCAGTAACCCATTCCCGGTAGTCAAACCTGAGAGTGATTAAATCACTAGTTAAAAGCCTCATAAAAGCCTTTCCAGCCTCATGAGCCCGTACTACCGCAAAAATATGAACATAAACATACACTACTTATTGGATGTTGTTGTTATTAATAATCTAGTACTGTTTCAGAAAAGTCTGTGTATAGCGAAAACAAATTGTATTACGCTTTAAAGCTAAGCTTAAAAGAAAGCCTTGTTCATATGCTTTTATGCCTAGCGGCGAATCGCGAATTGCACTAGGTCATAACTTGTGCCCTGTTCAGTTTTTATAAAAAAATGATTGAGCATAATTTACCCCGTTAACGAAAAAAGTACTGCAGGAGAGCAATTATTGCAACCTGTGAAATATTGTTAATTATACCTCACTCTTGTTTTTAATAATACAACAATGAACATCTATCTATTCGAGATTCGCTGCTGTATGAACTAGGCTTAAGGCAGCGCTGAGGTCTTTTTCTGGCCTTGGGAGTCAATTCTTCAAACTGAATTTCGACTGAGTAGGACTCATTTTAGATGACATAATGATATTGTTGTGGATTTGCTGAATATACTGACTTTATGTTCACAAAAGCAGGGAATGTTTACAAAATAGTCAAAATACGAAGTACAGTAGCTATCGTTTCTACTTCAGTACAGTTTTATTCTGGTCAAAAGAATCAAGAGTAATGCTCATTCAATACTTACTAGCCGCTATATCCAAGTTTATTCAGCATGTCTTCAAGAGCCTTCAATCCTCTTATGAACAGATATATTTTTAATACAATATTTTTTACTTCGTTCCAAATTTGTGATAGGTCATTGTGATTTTAGGTGTTTATTTTTTAGCCCTTATAGCTTTTTGTGTCCCTGTGAAACTCGGTGATTGGGGTTTAATTTTTTTATTTCTAAAATGAGCATTTATTAAGTGTATAGAAAGTACCTACGCTAGATAAGATTTCAGTTATTCTTCAGTGCCATTAAGTTTACTCACGAAAATACTGAACTGAAATCGTACATTATTAAGAATAAAGTTTGCTGCACTGTTGGCATTGGTAGCTTAATTATAAATACTTCTTGTTGAAAATACATAATATTATGTATAATGTATATTATAATGTTATTGACATATTTTGTCAAATTTTTACCTTTTTTTCAAAGTATTGCTATAATTATTCAAATTCTACATATTTGGCCTTCCTTTCTATGCCCACAAAGATAATGTGAAATATTATAAAATAAATACTTAAATATTTATGTAGTCATGTTTGGCATTAGTAGGTCAAGAAAAACAGGAGCTTAATAATAATTGTAGCATTTGTTCACAAATACTCATATATATTTTAATAAAGAACATTACAAGAACTTCATATGCTGTTCTTTGGGGCGCCTAAATAAATAATAGATTTTCATCTTGGAAAACTCAAAGAAATATAAAATTGATAAGATATAAAAATGTGAAAATCTCATACACTCTTAAGCCTAAAATTGATCAACTAAGTGACTATGCTTCGAAACATAAAGGTTATTCAATGACAAAATTATATTCAATTTTCAATTATTATTAGGAATATTAAATATAACATTAAATTTATTTTTTGCTAGAACACTAAATGATATTGATTTCACATTAAATACGTAGGTACTAAAAGGTGATAAACGTGTTAATATAAGATAAGAATAAAATCAAATAAATTAAGTAAGTAATATAACGAAAATGAAGATCACGACGGAAGTAATGACAACTATGAATTGCTAGATTACACAGATAGAACATACCTTGGCCATTTTTAAAACAGTTATTTAAATTTTGAATATGTATTGTGCAGAGGTGTTGTATTATTGTAATAATAATTACAGAGGTAGTTGTTTTTATAACGCTCGATAGTTCCATGTAAATTATTGCTAAAAATGCAAGCTGACCTGAGATGGTTTTGTTCTTCAGTTGATTTATTAAATTGAATTAGAATATTGCTTTCAACTGTAGCTCTTATTGCTAATAAGTACAATAAAATAAAATTCAATTTGGTTTAGTACAAAAAAGTTAGGGCTTGATACTTCTGGTCAAAAAAAAAAAAAATCAGTAACAAACAACAATAATAATAAGTACACAATTTTTAGAAAATCACAGAAATACAAAGACAGATTCGATTTATTTTGGTTTTTCAGCCAAAAAAATATTGCTTAAGTACATACAACTTGAGTGTGATTCGAGTTAGATGGGAGTCTCGCCACGCGACACTTTTGAATAGGAGAAATTCGGGAAATCATAGCTCACTCAAAATCACACTAGGGTTGAACGTACTATACTTCGACACGTGTTCCCTTTTATAATATGAATATACGTTTTCCGGGCTGTGGCACTTGGTTAATTTACCTGAACCGAAACAGATGAGAAGTGATAATTTTTAAATGCCCAAAAAGGCTATCATCGTCGGCATCGTCAATGGAGTGACTGCATAAGAAACTTGCCAATTTCACTAAAATCACCAGAAATAATTGTAAGAATTTCTTTTTGCTCGTTACGAATGTTTTTGACACTTCTATTTCAACTGGTTCTGCTTTATTTTAACATTTACCAGTATTGATTTAAGTTGTTAGAAAGTAGCGTAGTGGAGACGACCTGTTACCGTTCGTTGGCAAGCAAAGAAGTAAGTAAATGCGTTACTACTAGAGCTTGGCCAATAATTCAGAGAACTATCTACCTATAACACAAGGGGTTATTTCATTTTATAAAACTACATACTAGGTTTGTTCCATCAACAGGTTTCAAACTAGTCAGAACCAAAAGGAATCGAGAAAATCAGTTTGCAAACAGCTGCTTGCTTCTCATTGGCTCTGACTAGTTTGAGATTTCTGATGGAACAAATAAATTATTGTTCAAAAAAATTACAGTTCAAGGCAAGGGTGAGATCACGACCAGTGGTCCCACTGCTACAGCAGTAGCTAGTGGATTGTTGTGACGTCACGTTGCTTAGACATCCTATCAGAAAAATGGTTTCTAGAATTCTAGACAACGTGATGTCACAGCTGTAGCATCTGTTTGTGCCCTACTTTTTTTTCACATACATCACACATATCACGAAATAAAGTGGCAAAAAAAGTATAATAACTTCAAGAGTCTGAGCCTTTTGACGTAGATGTGCAATTTCTAAAATAATTTCCACTGATGGATTTCTCGTGCTTCAACAATTTACGACACTTCTTGATGCGGCTACTGGATAGTCCTTATAGGTACAACGTTTATAAAAAATGCGTGATTATTTTGGTCCAACTTCAGGTTAGTTTTTACTTTCGTGGTCGGTCATCCTGTGTGATGTTTCCTACTGTTACCGCGACGCGATTAATATTTTTGAATCCCATTGGGCCGCGCGATCCTTACTCCTTTTTGTTCCGCTGTCAGCGGTTCGATTCCAATTTAAAAACAGTTGCAACATTTCGTCGTGTGACACCCGGTGACAATTAAGTGACAAAGAACGCTTTTCAAGACCTGCGGTCAATGCCACTGATTCTGTTGGTTTTTCATCGTTTTACTGCATCATTCAGTGCAGCGTAGAGAGTCTCGTTCCTAGAGATACCGTCCACGGGAGTGGACTGTTCCCACAGCATGTCCACGCCGAGCTAGCCCGGCCGTGTGTCGGTTTCCCGCTCAAAGCATTGACATATTTGGCGCCCCACGTTGGGCGCCAAATATGTCAATGCTTCGGCCGGGAAGCAGACACACACGGCCGGGCTAGCTCGACGTCGGCTGTTGTGGTGGGAACGGTTCACTTCCGTGGACAGTCTCTCCAGGAACCAGGATGGTAGGAATTTCAACAGAATAAAGTGGAAACCAACAGAACTAACTGCATTGGCTGCAGGTCTTGAAAGACGTTGCCTGTTACTCTCTTTGTCACCCTCGTGTCACACGATGCAACGCCACGCTGACGGCGGAACGAGAAGCGTGTGGCACGACTCCAGTGTTTAGCAATAAAACGTAGATCGCGCGGCCCAATGGGATTCAAAAAAATTAATCGCGTCGCGGTAACACTACCTTGTTTTGTAGACACATGTTTCAGCTTTTCACTCATTGTCGAATTCTTGCTCTATCTCTTTTCATTCCTGAGATATGACGCCATTTAGACAAGATGCATTACCAATTTCAGTGTAATACTTGCAAAAAATCTTTGGCAATCTATGCAGCATGAAATCAATTGCTACTATATTAAGAGAATGCAGAACTTGCGGAGTAGGAGATCGTTTTCATGTAAATTTTTTGCAGTACTTTACTAAAGGTACCTACTTACTGTCGTAGACGCTACTATAGGTCGCGGGAACAAAAATGGAGACCTAAAGATGGGTATATGTATGGTATAATGTTTTTTTCACTAGTACCTACTTGTTAATACAATTTTCTTTAGTTGTGGAGTTGTAATAAATTGTAGATAATTCATCGAACAATTGTCGCGTTGTCAAAAAAGTTGATGTGCTAAACTCAAGATTTCACTGAGTAATGTCAAAAACAAGCGAATCTCTACAGCGGTACTGTGGCACCCCAGCAGGCGCAGGCGCGGACAAGAGGCTGGGCAGGAGGCGCTATTGTTGTGCCGGCAAGAGCTCTACAACATATCTAAAATCGCCAAAAATCGCACCCGGGGGTTTTGAGTTATTGGAGGGGGGGTAAAAAATTGCAACTTAAAATGGAGGGGCCGTGAAATGAAACCCGTCAATCCATTGGGAGCAAATACGTTATAATTCGACGCATCATATCCAGTTGATACCATTTTGGCACAAAAAAAAAATCGATCACTGTTGAAGGGGGGTCGTGGGGGGGCGAAGCTCTGCTAGGTGGTCCATTTTATTTTTCTGGCCATGTAGAACCGATCACGACAAGTTTGGTATCTTTTCCGAATAAATTCAATCTCCTGAATTCGAATCCGATGTGTTAATTTGGATGAAAACAAGTTTGAACAAGTTAACTTGAAAAAACTTGTTTTTTCTTTTACAATTTTGACAATTTTTTTCTACTGTTGGACGTATTCATTTTTGAAAAATTTTCAGGAGTCATTAGATTAAAGTGTATTCTTCACGAAAATCATCGACTCGATGTATAATTTTGTTTCTCGAATTCAAAAAATCGATTTGAACCTGAGCCGGCCCGGCGCGTCGTCTACTACTGACCAGAACACTACAGCATGCACCTTTAAATGAAAGTAGCTCAAACTATTGAAATAATAATAACAAATGTTTGAAAATTCGAGGATTTGTGCGGAACTGAATTCCTTATAGCATGAACAAAATCACCATGAATCGAACTGCAGGATCTTGAGTTTATTTGAGGAGGAGGATAACATTTTGGAAAGATTCATACTCTATGAACTGTTGCCCCTCCCCTCAAACAACTCAAAACCCTGCAGTACGATTGATGGCGATTTTGTTTATGTTACAGGGAATTCAATTCTTCACAGATCCTCGAGTTTTCAAAGATTAGTTATTATTTTGAGAATAATTTGAGCTATTTTCATTTAAAGGTGCATGCTGTAGTGTTCTGGTCAGTAGTAGACGACGCGCCGCGCCGGCACAGGTTCAAATCGATTTTTTAACTTGAGAAACAAAGTCATACATCGAGTGAATGATTTTCCTGAAGAATACAGCTCAATTCAATGGCCTCAGAAAATTTTTCAAGGATGAACACCTCTAACAGTAAAAAAAAATTCGTCAGAATTGTCAAAGAAAAAACAAGTTTTCTCAAGTTAACTTGAGAAAACAAGTTGAATTGTTCAAACTTGTTTTTATCCAAATTTACACAACGGATTCGAGTTTAAGAGATTGAATTTAGTTGGAAAAGATGCCAAACTTGTCGTGATCGGTTCAATATGGCGCAGGAAGAAAAAAGAACCCCCTAGCCGAGCTTCGCATCCCCACGAGCCCTCTTCAACAATGATCGACACTTTTTGTACCGAAACGATGTTAACGGGATATAATGCGCCGAATTACGATGTATTTGCATCCAGTGGATTGACAGGTTTCATCCCCTCTTTTTTAAGTTGGAATTTTTTACCCCCCCCCCCCCCCCCCCCGTAAATAACTCAAAACCCCCAGGTGCGATTTTTGGCGATTTTGGATATGTAGTAGAGCATTCAATTATGAACAGAATATCAAATTTTTAGGGCGTCCATATTTATTCCGAGGTTTTGCTGATTTTTTTACTATTTTCCCTGTACTATAAGTTACAAAAGCTAAGCAACAAGATTGCATTATTATTGGCATAATTCATAAAAAAAAGCTCATCAACAACCCACTAGCGGCACAACCCCCTATAAAGATGTGGTTGAAAAACATTGGAATCCGCTACACTTGTTCTGATTGAAAGAAAACAAATTGTGGTTTCATTTCCATTCCTTGCCACAAGACGTACGTTTGGCTCCTGAGGGTCAGTGAAGTAGAATTTCTCGATGAAACAGTTTGTGAAGGCAGCTTATGCATTTCAGCTACATTTGATAGATCAACATAGCTAATTGGGAAATTGACTCAAAAGAAAGGTGGTAAAATGTAAAAAACCGTTTCGACATATTGATTTGAGGTTCTCAAGAAGATAATTAGGAAAAATCTACTATTGTTTTTGAAGAAGTTACAGACGCTTGAAAATTGACCACTTCGCACTTCTTTTTTGGTAACTTTGTATATCATGAATCATGATACAGTGTGTCAGCAAACACACTATGCTTGCTAACATACTATACTTGCAGTCAAAAGAACGCCCGTATCAACTCAAATCGGGTAATTTTTGGTCTTGATATCCCCATTTGAACCCGAGCGAAATGGTTGATAAAACATTAATTTTATACGTTACAAAACAACCTTACATGATAGAATAGAACCAAGAACCACAACCATTCAAACGTAGACACACACTTTATTTGGGAACTTCTCTTATTCGCTCGCTATCTCGGAGGTCGAGGGTCCGAATCCCATCGGCCATTGTACTTTGTTGCGAGACTAAGAAGAAACGGCCCTTTGGCTTGATGCTTTTTCGCAAAAAAAAAAACTTATGACGAAGAAATTTTCTGCCCACCATTTATGGGAGCCATCTCTGTGAGATCCTCTTCTGTGAACCGTTTCATTTTCTTGTTCTTTTGAGACTGCAGTTTTTCCATGATATAAAACTTGGCTTCTCTGTTCAACACGAACAATAGCAAAATTACGATCCCTTGGACAGCTTCGATAATATCAATCGCCATCAAGATACCGGTGTGAGCTTTGGTGAACAAAGAAATTATGGCTTCCACTAACCATAAAAGCATCGTAACGAAAATGATAAAGTATCGCCTGAACCTGAAAGCACACAGATAATTTAATTATTTTCTATCATTGCACACCGGCATTACCTCACTCTCTAGCTCTCTCATGTTAAATATTGCTTTTTATTGTATGGAATTTCATTTTGCTAGGCTCAGCGCAGCAACATCAATAGGATTATATTCGGCATATGGAATGCATAGGTAGGTACTCATACTTGTAACTCGATTTTCAATAAAATGAAAGCCCGACCACACTAGGGCTGGTAACATCATTAGTACGAGTTATTGGGGGGAAAAAGGGCCAAATTAAAATCCACTGCTCGTGGATAGATACAAGTAGAGTGAAAAAGTATTTTAGAACTTTTAGTCTTCCATTAAAAATCGTTTTTATTTTAAAACAAAAATCACATTTATTATAAAAACAAATCTTCAACAATAAAACAATTAGGAAAAATGGTGATGTAAGAATACTCATATTATGGCTACACCATTCATTATCTGTCTGCAATAGAAATTCACTGTTTCACGCTGTCAAGTTAACTGCCCTGGTTTGCCTCCAATAATTAACAACAGAAAGGTTAATAATCTTTAATCTAATTGAAGCCGACTGCAAAATTCACCAAAATAAAGGCTAAATTATGAACGACTTATTAGAGGCATTGCTAAGATTGCTATTTCCTAGCTATAGGCTGCATTTCGACATTTTGTCGTCTAATATTACGTTTTTGTAAATAATCAGCACCGTACTGGTGTGCCACGAAAACGCCCACTATAAATACACCCTGCAAAGCTTCCACCACAACTGCACCAACAAAAAACCCGTTAGTTTCGTCAATAAAACTCGCTATTATGTCCAAGATCCAACAAACTGTAACGATTGCTGCAGTAAAAAGGCATTGCCTAAACCTGCAACAGAGAGTATGCCTGCAACAAATTTGTGTGAAACTCAGACTGAAAGGCTATACAGACCAGACGCTTTAGCGCTCAAATATAATGAGTCGAATCGGAATCAAAGAGCTTCCTGCCAATTTGTTACCGATTCTTCTCTCCAATTAGTAAAACGCATCCCACATTAGATAGTCATGCATTAAAAAGAATTAAGAATTGACTGCAAGAATTTATCATTGCAGTTTTAGACCATCATCGTGGTGACAACACATGACAGTGTAAGGGTGAGTATTATGTCTAGTTGACCGCCGGTTGAAGTTCAACCTCCGGTCGAGAGCAAATTTGGGCGAGGTCATTGGCTCAGATATTTGTCAACTTCCGGTTGAAATCCAACTCGCGGTCAACCAAACATTAAAATACTGGGCCTTAGTGAGCTGATTGATTGATCTCCGTACTACTTTAGCACAGAAGTAACTTTCTATTCTTCAACGAAACAGAGGTTCTAGAAATCCCCCTAACAGAGTATAATAATTACGCCAATACCATAAACTGTGGAAATACTAGCGAAGTCAATGATTTTCCTTGACTATCTAGAAATGAGCCGCTCGGGCTGCTATAGCAACGGGACTGTGTCGAAACACTCACCCGACGTGTTCTTTTATAATTCTACTTCGCTTGCAATATGCCATTTGAAAGCCCTTGAAAAACTGTATCCAGATTATTTGAAGGTATTTCTCCAACCGTCGTCATCTGTTGATAATTATTCAAAATCTATCCGATGGATGGAAACTAAATTCGGCGGGAAGCAAAGAATCAAATCTAGTTTGCCACCATGTCCCAGTCGGGCGCTACGAATTTTTAAATTTTCTCCTGGCTGTTACCCGCTCACCCGGGCTTTGACCAGGACGACCCGCGTTTGGTGCGGGTCGGGTGGTGGGATTGACTTTTTTTGAATTATTTTAATTCTTATCGAAAGTATATTGCATTGGGCGTCGTGTAGGCCTATTTTCAAATGCGACACAGTTTCGATGGTGCGAATTTGTTTCAATCTTTGCCTCAAATTGCAACTTCCCACCCAAAGGGACGTCTCGAACAAAAATTTTCATAGGTTCCTGGATACTAGTCGGGAAAGTATTGTGGTGCCACAACATATTTTTCATATGAAATTTGAAAATGGACCATACAGTCTTGATACAGAAACTAGTAATTGTTATTCAAATCCTCAACACTGCTGAGTTTAAATGTCTAAAGTGACTGGTCTGAATGAAAAAGGCCTGTTAGAACTCAAAAGCTAGGTACTGCATTATTTTTTGTGTTTATACAATTTTGGTCAATATTATTGATCGTGCAATATGAAGCAGCGTGCATTGCTCGCATCTGTGGGGAAAATACCGTAAAATGGAGAAAAAGAAACAATACTTACATGAATTTGTAACTTCGTCCGTTGCCTATCCAGAAATAGTCATTGGCGAATTTCCTGTCAGTCTGAACAATTTTGTATTTGGCATAGCCCAAACACATTAAACTCACGCAAACGCATATACTAATAGGAACGTAAAAGAATATTCGCCTTTGATCCCGTTCTGTAAAAACAATTCATTGATTAGAACCTCAGTGCGGCGGTTAGTGGCTGTTTCTGAACCCAACTTTGCATTTTGGCGTAAGGTAGGTATATCCGTTTGCACGATGGAAGTATGGACATATCCATATATTTTGTTTCACGAGTTGGAATTTTGTATTATTGAATATTCTGTAGACGGCGTCTGCAAGTGGAGTTACCGTAGCCCCACTTCTTAAAAGTAAGGTATGGATATGTACTACGATCGTACCAAATGACTATGCCTTACGCCAAAATGCAAGGTTGGGTTCACTAACCACCTAGGTACCTACTGAACCAAATTCCAAATCTTTGGTAATTTTTTCACTGACTACTTGGCTCAGACTAAGGGGAAGGGAAGGATGTGTTTAATCGGAAAAGTGTTAGATTTTAATGATCACTGCCATGAATCCATCAAAAAGGCCTCTCACACTTACCATCGAAATAGCAAGAATTACGGCCATACTGCGGCTTGAAGAACGAATCCGGGACGTCCGGTATTAAATTTCGACACAGTGAAATGATCACTGATAAAGTAGGAACTAAAAGTGCTATCGCACAGTACCATTTAAATCGTTTTCCTTCGGTATTGTCATCATCAAAGTATCTGCGTATAAAAATCAAGTAATAAAAGATGTGTCTTCGGAAATTTTTAAATCAAACTCACATAACAAGAAGTGCTATGTCGAAGCATAAAATTGCCAGCCATACAAACGAGCAAATCATGGAGAACTGGAAGAAGAAACCTGGAAAGAAAAGTGATACGTTGAGAGAATTAACAAACTGGGGAGTTCCGTCACTGCGTGCTTCTTTCTTATTTTGGCAGGTTCAAATGAATTTTTACAAAGAGTAAGCGCTTGTAGAAAAATGTCAATAGATTAGTCAACTTTCCATTTCTCTCCCTGTTTCTTAAGGCGGTCACTCGTAGTTGCCCACCATGCAGTTGTTGCTGTTGTAATATGCAATAACAGTATGTACAGTAACACAGTAACATTCAAATTACAGCCAAAAATATTATTCTGGCAGGAAAATACAAAAGCCACCTTAAAAGCAGGATCGACTGGTGT
This sequence comes from Anaspis maculata, assembly GCA_949128115.1. NCBI lineage: Eukaryota > Metazoa > Arthropoda > Insecta > Coleoptera > Scraptiidae > Anaspis > Anaspis maculata. The sequence continues at coordinate 46,692,621 of OX421963.1, forward strand.
ACATGAAATATGCATGCATGCATCAGCATTACACAACTGGAAGCTCGTAAACTAATTAAGGTCTGAAAGTATTTTCGCTGTCTTCGTTTTTTCGCACGCAATTGTACGTCTAGTTACCACTCTTGCTTGCAGATGCAGATGGGTGATATTTTAGGATCAAACACTACTTGGTTCCTCAACAAACGCCTACGCTGACTCCCGGCTACGATAATCAATGATTGATTATAGATTTTTTTTCCGGTTTTTTGGCTTTGGGGATTATAGATTTGTTTCTTGCAAATTACGTTATCACTTGAAAAAATATCATAAAAATGATTGGCTAAACAGTTGCCAAATTTCTTAATTTTGAGGTCACTGCTAATGCTCCCATGCACCAAAGTGGAAAGCTTATTCTCGAAGCAGACAATGATGAAACTTCAAAACTGATTTAATTTCTTTTTAATGACTCAGGTACTCACCTAAAGTTATGCAACCATTATTATTATCAAGGTAGGCAATTTGTGCTATCGTCAAGAAGAAGAATGTGGCGCACATAGACAGGGAATACCCAATAAAACACTTCTTGTGGATGTCTTTACATCGCAATATAAAATAGTACAGGATCACGGCTCCGGCAAAACATAACGTCGAAATAACTATCACTAAAACAATACTTCATCAGTAAAAAACAATTTTAAATAAAAAATCAGCCATACGAGTGACATAGGCATGGAACATGGCTTGATTTATTTTCACAGTTGGTGCGCATACTAGGATTTGCATAGAGTTGGTGTCATCATCCAGCGTTTCCAAGCAAAATTCCCCCTGAGAAAGAACTCCCGTGGAAGCGGTACCTTTCAGGATAAGCGAACCGTTTTGGAGTAGAGCAAAAGTTTCATGATCTTCGTCTAAAGGATATCTGAAATTGAAAAAAAAAACAGATTATTCTGCTATTTTGATTTGATTCCTACCTACCCAACCTAAAAACGAAACAAATGACTCATAACAACTGAATAACATAATAAAAATAACATCCAAATTCGATATGTTCAGATAATTTATACGCCACCGCCGCTAAAGAAGTTTCACTTGAAAAACTATTGAATGCGAACCATAAAATTGGATGAGTATCAAAATCTAATGTGACACATCTGATTATTCTGATTTCGCGAAAGATTGTTATTGTTTCGCAGTTAGGAAAACGAAGCTGATTAAAAGCGGTGGATACTTACTTTCCTGACGCACAAGACATGGAAAATGTGTACGGTTCGAATCTGATGTCGCTCAAACTTAACGATTCGTTATTGACGTGAGTTTCGTTGTGTTCAAAAACATCAAAAGCTGGCTGGAACTCTAACGAATCGTTGTAGCGACAGCCTTTGCTTGTGAGCACCGAATATATCGGACAGCATTTGGGTATCCTCAATATTATCTGACCATCTTTCTGAAAAATAAAAGTAGGTACATGCAGGGCCGTCTTAAGCGGGCATGCAACTCGTGCATGGCACAAGGGCGGGCAGATTTAAGGGGCGTTTTTTTCGATTTATGTTTGCTTTTTATATTTTACTTCCGCGGCCGCCCTTAACATTCCCAATGCTTTTATTAATAAAAGCTATACACAAAATTTGACATTAAAAAAATGGGAGAAGGGGGCGGCCTAACAGTTTTTGCAGGAGGGCGGTCAAATGTCTAGAGACGGCCCTGGGTACATGGAACACATCTGACCATCTTTCTGAAAAATTCAAGTAGGTACACTTGGAACATACACTTCTGAGCAAAAGTTAAGGGCCACTTTTTCAAATGTGAATAACTCACAAACGCTTTTTTTGATTTTGACGAAATTTCGCACAGAGGTGGTCTTATGTGTTGTAAAGACAAGTGTGAAGTGGCGCACTCACCAATCCATAGGTTTGTGGTAGAGAGGTCTTCGACTGTTGCTTTGCAGAAATGCGTAATTTTTAGTGAAATCAAAGCATTGGATTTTGGACAAAATGGAGATTCATCCAATAAAAAACGTCTAGTTTGCTTTGTTACAATGTTCTTAAGCAAGTACCATGCTGAGTTTGTTCATTGACATCTTTCATCTTCAAATTTTGACCATCAATCTCTTCTTATGGCTTTAACAATGTGTGAGGCACTACTTTGCGTGATTTTGGTTGCATACAGTTCAGTCGTGTATTTCTTGTGATTTTGCGTCAATGTTTCGTGATTTTGGCCACTCTTGAGCCTCAAAAACAATAAATCCTTTATGCAGACTGTTACTAAAGAACAAAAACAAGAGAAATAAGCTCACAAAAATGTCAAAATCTTGAGCACTGACAAGAAATGATCCATAATTTTCATCACATGCCGATAAAACACCTCTACATTGACCAAAGAAGAAATGGTGAATTTCTTCAGTTCTTTTGGGGGAAAGACATTTACGGGGTGTCGCCAAGACGCCAAGCGCAAAAATGATGAGTGACAACCTTGATTGATTATTTGCCATCAATATTCAAGAGTTTAAATCACTTCAACGCCATCAGGCCCTTTCGAATGCGAAGATGTTGAAAAATTAACTTCAAGTTTGTTGCTCTGCACTGAGTGAACCCATGGACGGATATGGATGATGGCCATACTCAGAGATGTGTATAAGCCTTGTGTTTAAATGTAGAAACCACCAAGAGCATCTGGCGACGCAAAAATTGAAAATCGATGTTTGTTTGAACCTTTGCAGTGTGAAAAACAGCTCAAATCAAATGACGTTCTCAATCGGAACTGTCGTCTTTCGTAATTGTACAGGAACTGATCAAAAATATTCCTACTCACACCATGATAGAGCCACCCCCATTCGGAATCCTGAGTGGAATGCAATCTGCATGAAACCGCTGTCCACGACGACGACGACATCATACACGACCGCTCTAGTCGTTTCCTGTCAGGGAGATACGTGTTTTACGTTCGTCGTTTTTGACCAGTCCCTGTACAATTACGAAAGACGAACAACCCCGATTGAGAACTTATTCGATTTTAGCTGTTTTTCACACTGCAGAGGTTCAAACAAACACCGATTTTCAAATGTTCGCGTTGTCAGATGCTCTTGGTGGTTTCTACACTTGAACACAAGGCTTAGGCATATCTCTGAGTACGGCCATCATCCATATCCGTCCATGGGTTCACTCAGTACAGAGCAACAAACTTGAAGTTAATTTTTCAACTTCTTCGCATTCCAGAGAGCCTGATGGCGTTGAAGTGATTTAAACTCTTGAATATTGATGGCAAATAATCAATCAAGGTAGTCACTCATCGTTTTTGCGCTTGGTCTCTTGGCGACACCCCGTAAATGTCTTTTCCCCAAAAGAACTGAAGAAATTCACCATTTCTTCTTTGGTCACTGTAGAGGTGTTTTATCGGCATGTGATGAAAATTATGACTTATTTCTTGTCAGTGCTCAAGATTTTGACATTTTTGTGAGATTTTTTCTCTTGTTTTTGTTCTTTAGTAACAGTCTGCATAAAGGATTTATGGTTTTTGAGGCTCAAGAGTGGCCAAAGTCACGAAACATTGACGCAAAATCACAAGAAATACACTACTGAACTGTGTGCAACCAAAATCACGCAGAGTAGTGCCTCACACATTGTTTAAGCCACAAGAAGAGATTGATGGTCGAAATTTGAAGATGAAAGATGTCAATGAACAAACTTAGCATGGTACTTGCTTAAGAACATCGTAACAAAGCAAACTAGACGTTTTTTATTGGATGAACCTCCATTTTGTCCAAAATCCAATGCTTTGATTTCACTAAAAATTACACATTTCTGCAAAGCAACAGTCGAAGGCCTCTCTACCACAAACCTATGGATTGGTGAGTGCGCCACTTCACACTTGTCTTAACAACACATAAGACCACCTCTGTGCGAAAATTCGTCAAAATCAAAAAAATCGTTTGTGAGTTATTCACTTTTGAAAAAGTGGCCCTTAACTTTTGCTCAGAATATAATCTAAACCTACCTAGACAGAGGTGCTATCAAATGTTCTTAAATTTTTTTCCGAGGACCATACAGACAGACGACAGTTGCAATAACCCTGCGTTCTAATAATAGAGTGATTGCATGAAATTCGTTCACCTGATCACCGGCAGGCAGCGCAAGGATCTATAGTTATGTTTTGACGTTTGTTAGGAATTGCATTGGGGCCATAGACAAGGATTGAGCACATAACAGGTGTGAGGCATGCATTGTTAGAATTATTAGAAATCACAATCTCGATCTCGTAAACGCCGAACAAACCAGTATGTAAACAAAACACGTAAAAATGACAGTATTTAGTGAGGTTAGTCCCGTTGACGTCGACTCCGCATGGATGAAACTTGACAGATGACAATGACACTATTGACATTTTGCCATAAACTCCCTCTATATGCAATCACCCTATTATTACTGTTGTACGTTACGCTGTGACTCCAACAGGGAATGTAGCATTTCGAATTTAGGAGATATTTTTGCCGCATGACTCTCTATAGATATTTAAATTATACTCGGGTGGCTCGCTCTGACTCCGATTTTGAGTAATTTCACGCATTGCCATTGGTGAGCTTCAATTTGACCTTGGATTTGTACCAGATACATAGTTCAGGATTTGATACAACAATAAAATTAAGCTGAACTGGAGGAAAGTGTGAGTGTGAACAGTTATTCACCTATGGCGTACATTGAATAATACCTACTTGTGTAATTTTTGCTGATTTTGTTTTAGGACATTTACTATCCATACAGTTTGAACTCCACGCCTTCCACTCATCTTAGGACCCGTCTAAAGACACAAATGATCTCTTTGCGACATTATAGAAGCGGAAATAGGAAATAGGAAGGAGGTAAAGTTATGTGAGTCCAGATTATTATTCGAGGGGTGGCTATAATGACAGAAAAAGCCAGTGTCCAACTATTCTGCGGACCTATAACTTCATGATATTATCCGAAATTTCATTGTGACATATTTCCGAATAGAGCAAAATATGATCATAAAAAAAAAGTCGTATACTTCATCAAAAAAGATGAATCGATCATTGATGGAATATTTCGAAAAAAAAAACAGAAACCTATTTCTGTAATATATTCTTGTTTCATCTTTACATCAATATGTACATACTCGCTTCAGGCATTACACAAAATGGTCTGGTTAATGCCTAGCCTGCGGCTTGAGCTTAAACGCATTATAGGTACCCACCTACCTACTCGTGCCGAATAAAAATAAGCGCCAGGTGTTGTATAAATTTCAGTACGTTACAAAAACTGAATTTCTTCTATGACCTCTAAACTTTCATTATACCTGCAATTAAAGCCACTTATGGATTAATAATAGGTACCTACTGTTTTCTCTTCAAAGCCGTAATTATTATCGGGGATGTTCGCCACCCCTTTTACTGAAACATGTCCCAGATTGAGCCCTTTATCGTCGGAATACACTCCAAAGTAATCTATGTCATCGGTCGTTGTCTTATCAGGCAATCTGACGTACACGTTCTCTCCTCCATGGGGATGCAAGGCATCCAGCATTTTCAATTCGGAAAACTCAGGTTCGCTGCCTTGGCCTACCACAAAGTGGGCACCGCCGTGTTGCCCATCGTACCGCAAATTCGGAACAAAGAAGGTTTTTTTGTTCACGATCACGATGGGATTCGATTTGACCACGTCCTCTAGGCCCAAAACTTGAGGTGGAAACGGTGACGGTTTCTGGAGTAGAAAAAAGTCAATACTGCGAGTAGTTCATCTGTTGGGTGCCTTTTAATAATTTGACATTGTGAGAAAACTCGATTAGTTGAAAAATGTGCGTATTTGTTTGGTTCCTTCAAGTTTCACGGAATTTCTAAGAACAAAACCGACCTGCGATGGTACAAAGGCGCAGAAAAGATATCTGAGTAGAGACTGTGATCCATTTTTACTACGTATATGGATCTCGCAACCAAATAAAAACTTGCTCAAAATGATTATATACATACATTTTCCGTACTCTTGAGCTCGCTAATCGTTCTTTGCGCGCATATCAAGTGCTGTTTAAATGATCTAGTAGCTATATCCTGTTCACTTTGTATTTTCAGTAGAATGATTTTTTGGAGCAAAAGTAAAATGACAAGCTGGGGGCTACGGCTACGGCTGATGTCAACTGCAAAATTTTGGAGCGAAACTGTCAGCGGCCATCAACCGTATCCTCCCAGCGCTCCAGCTTGTCACTTTATTTTTGTTCCAAAAAGTCATTCCACTGAAAATAAAACAATAAAAAGTGAACGGGATATAGAATGTATATATTGTAAACTATTTATACAGACATCCTTAGCTACAACATCAATTAAAAAATCGAAACAAATAGAAACACAAATATGACGGCTTTTTCGAATTACTTAAAATTACTTGGAATTCAACAGAGATTCAACAACTTACATTTACAAAAACGCAGCCCAAACTTCTTTCTTCACTTATGCTCCAAACAGCCAGCCAGTTGATGTCGCCAACAATCAAATCTCCGGGCAGTTTTAACGTGACGTTCTGCCCATCATATGACCTCAGCGTCTCAGCAATTCCTTCAATCGGAACCACATAGCCGTCCTTCGACGGTTCGTCTCCTTTCCCGACAAAGAACCGGACATCGTCCGTCGATGAAGTAGCGCCGTCGAAATAAAAATTCTGCACGAATATGGTCTTGTTGTCCAGAACAACGACGTTGTCGGATTTCACTCCGTTAGCAGCATTCCGGAATTTATTGTTCAAGGGTATTTTCTGCGGTTTGATTTGTTCTAAGAGAGTAACAGACTAAAAATTGTTGTGGATGTTTATTGTTGATTGATGGTCGTATTTATGCTCACGTTTTGTGATGTGCTGGTGGTTATTTCCGTGGTTGTTTTCGTGGTCGGCGTAGGACTTTCGTCGTAAGTTGTGAACGTAATCTGAAACAATAAAATTGTCCATAAAAGTATAAATAACCGAGTGAAACAGAGTTTAATAGATGTTTCGCAGAACTTGAGGTAGGCAGATAGAGTACTTCGGCATTCTCATGGTCTGGCACACACGATCAAATTATTATTCAATCGAGGTGCAAACTGCGAAGGATGTAATTAAGCGGCCAGGTTATCGAATTACGTTTTTTTGCAAATGGAATTACCTAATTCAATTACGTGGTAGATACTTCTTTTGGATGGCAGGGTAGGACGACGTGACAAATGCAACGAGTTTTTTGCAGCTCAATTAGAATTAATTCAGAATTACTCCACAGTTCTGCTCTTCCTTATAATTAAGTTATTTAAGTTGCTCTTATTGATCGCAGTAAATAAATGATCAAAATGGCTCTTTCAGTAGATCGGCGACAGTTAGTAGACGATAGATAGGTAGGTAAATACTTTCCTATTATGTAGGCGATGTATTAAGAAGCAACAAATACTCACCCCGCCTGCCAATTTCAAGTGGGTAGATTTGGGAGCATAACTTTTCGAATGCTAAATATTTTGTCAACACAAAAAAAGCGATAACTCTGGAGGAAACCTCACGTAGTATATTTATCATAAGGCTATTGCTCATGACAAGAATTTAGTTAGGTTATAATTCCAATAAAGCAAGAGGTGTTTTACCTGGTGTTTTACCTACTATGACTCTTTTATCTATTAGAATTTCGAAAGAGGAGCTTACAGCGCAGTGGACTGACGCGTTAGTCTACTATGCTGACCGTCTGTGGGGCTTAGTTCGATACCCAGATAGGCGGAAAAATATGATTTCTTTGATTTAGTTGGAATGCTCGAATGCAAGGGCTCTTCAGTTGTGGCATAGCACGAGAAATTTGAACGATAGTTCCGATACTATTGATGTTGGTGGTCGTTGAAAATCCTTACACGAAGAAAAAAAATTGTACCGATATCCAGTGCCGTGAAATATGCAGGTATAGGTATAATATGTAGGCTTGGATCATCAATGCTAGTCGTCGCATAGGTTCATGAGTAAGTTGTCATAAACCCCCGTTTTGAGAAAAAAGCATAATAGGGTCATGACATGAATTTCATTTTCAGCATTGATTCATAAAATCATTATTAATTAATTATTAGAACCTTCTGGTTTCTGGTAACTGAAATTTGACCATCTTAATCAGTTCATTCCAAGATAGAACCATGTTTTGTACAGACAAACATACACACACCAGCACATCATACAAACAGACCTCACTCTGGAAATTGTCTAAATCATCTTGGGTGACCTCAGGGTCCGTATTTTTCAAACCGACGAGATGAACTCACATGAGATTGCTATGGCAACCTCCGGTTTTCAATTCTGCGATTGGCTGCTGTCATAGTAACCGCATGATTTTCACATGAGGAATGAATTCACACGTTTCAGAAATACGGGCCCTGAATGGATATATCCGTGGACATCTTGTTTCCTTCATTATCATAATACTTTCCCTTCCATGTTGGTGGGAGTCGGGATTGTAAAAAAAAAGTGGAAATTCTACAAGAACCCAGTTTGCGGTAAATTGTCACACTCGTGGTCACACTTATTCCCGGCGCGGGGAAGTTGTCATCGTTCATAACATAACTGCGGCTAAATAAATAAAAAATCTAGTTCTTTTACATTGCATTAGCGAGAATGCAAATAGCCGTGTTTGGACTTTGATACAATATGAATAAATATTTGACCTGATAGGTACCAGTAAAGTTTTACCTAATCTAATCTTAATAACACCGATGAAAGCATTGTAGGTGATGGTGAGGGAGCCTAGTTCACCAAATTAAAAAAGGGTCTGAAATAATAATGAGCAATAACTGGAATCAATTATGGGCGTTGTTTACTGTTTCGTAGCCTGGTCCTGCAGCCTTTCCACCTCTCATTGTTTTCATGACTCCGTCTTACAGGCAGGCATTTTGTAAGCGCTAACGACTTCGCGATAATTTCGTGAAATTGTATTTTGAATTCGCATCAGCATCAGCAGTGGGATCGTTCGCTCTTGACGATCTCGTTCGGATCTGTCTCAAACATAACGACCACATAGAAGTGGTCGTTAATTGAACGATCGAGATTTTCTAGCCCTAGCGTCTTCTATTTCGCTTGTCTGCACTGGCCCGATCAAGACATTTTTGGCCAAAAGTCTTGAGATTTACGGAACTATCTCAAAAATGAGCTCATGACTTCATTAGTAATAAATATTGGTCTGGAGTGGTCCCCGCACAATACTTCTTTTTTGGCGGCTCCATTCGTTTTCTCCGTCCAGGTAGTTTATAATTGTCTTTGCACCGGTTTGTTAAAAAACCGGTTTCTTTTTCTGAAAAACTCGACCCAGTGTGTTTGTTTTGCATTGTTCATGAAAAATCATATGTATGTATAACACGGAAATATAGTGAACACGCAGTGAATATGACGCTTGAATATTGAGCATGGGATTTGCTTTTTTGCAAGAGAGTCAAAATTAATTCAGAGTTCGATATACAGGGTGATTTTTTGAAAAGGACCAACCCCAGATTTCTCGCTGACAATTTTTTTCCGGGAAAACGCCGAAACAGGTCGATTTTTATTTTGAGGGGGACATCTCATCTAGGACACACATTGTCAAAATTTCATCTTGAACCTCTTCGCCCCCACCCTACTCTACTTGAGAATTTCGAATAGCACTACGCATGTTGTGATACTTTTTACAGGAAGACAACTTTATTACCATCAGTCTGATGTGCCACAAGGTAGATGTTGCTATTTGAAATTTTCAAATAGGGTAGGGTGGGTGCGAAGTGGATGAAGATAAAAATTTGGCAACAAGTGTCTTAGATGCCTCCTTCGAAATATGAATCGACCTGTTCTCGCTGAAAAATGTATATCCCAAGAATCGGGGGTTGATAGGGGGAAAGCTTTCTGTTAATTAACATTGACAGAACTTTGAGAAGGGTTGAGGAATGACTTGAAAAAAATCAAAACATGTTTGGCAGAGAGGTAATTTTATTACCTTCAATTTGATGTATCACAACATGGATAGTGCTATTCGAAATTCTCAAGTAGGATAGGGTTGGGGCGAAGGGGTTGAATATGAAAATTTGACAATTTCAAATTGTCCCCCTACTTCCTCTTACTCCCACTTACCCCCCCCCCTACTTTCTACGCCACTGTATATTTTGGAAAACCGTTAAAAGTATTGAATTCAGCGTTCAATTTTGAAGAGAAAATTGGCGTGTCATTGCTACATTTGGAGCAGCGGTTTCGAAGATATTTGTGTTTAAAGGTTCAAAAACACGGAATTACGCAAATGTTTCCAAAATTCGAGCAAGCTTTGATCCATTCACTTTCAACTTTTTTTTCAATTGAAAGTTTATTGATCCATAATTGAGCTCATGAGAAATTGAAAATTGGTTGTGAAAATTCATAATTTCAGTAACAATTGAATATTCAATAGGTACAGTTAGAAGCGAAATGATTCATACGGAACCGCTATTGGACGTAGGCTGGATTTCAGAAATGTTAGCTGATGCTTGGATTGTTCTTGAATGCCAATTTTTGATTAAAGATTGATTGTAATCAAAACTGGCATTCAAGATCTATGAATCATTTCGCTCCCAACTGTACCTATTCACTTACTGATAGTTGGGAAGTTTAGTCAACAACCAAGGGCCTTTTGTTTCTTATTGGAATTCTCACAACCAATTTCCAATTTTTTATAAGCTAAATTATGGATCAATAAACTTTAAATTGAAAAAAAGTTTAAAGTGAATGGATCAAAGCTCGAATTTCTAAACATTTGCGAAATTCGGTGTTTTTGAACCTTCAAACACAAATATCTCCGAAACCGCTGCTCCAAATTTAGCAATGACACGCCAATTTTCTCTTCAGAATTGAAGGCGGAATTCAATACTTTTGACGGTTTTCCAAAATATCTAGTTGCGTAGAAAGTAGAGGGGTAAGAGGGTTAGTACCCCCCATATCTAGGGCACTGCGTCATTCTGACAGAATTTTTTCAAGAAATCACTGGGAACGTGTTTGTTAACCATGTGTGCAAAATTTGAGCGAATTCGGTCAAGCCTGCAAAGTTTGTCGACTAAAACCTGGACCACCTGTAAAATGATGAAAAATGTTTCGATAATTCTCGTATCTGAAATTTTCATTCATTGACGTAAAGCTGTTTTATAAAAAATTACTCTTGATACGTTTACTAGTAGATACATACCTACATAATTATCCACCAGATTAAATCTAATCTGAGTAAATACTGACGGTTAAACTCTGGTGGAGGCGCTCACAAGGCTAAAGTTTATACCTACATAAAATAATAGCGTGTTATATCCTTCGAGGACCCGCATTTCCCAGTGACCCTAAGAACATTAGGTACCTATACTCGAAACATGACTAGTTACTAAATTGTTATATGTAGCTAGCGCCATCAGGTATAAATAGTAAATACACGTGATGGAAACAAGCGATATTTTTTATTCAACCCAGTTGATGTCCACTTCCGTCCACTTCCGAAATGAAATCTGTGACTCACTTTTAATTATTCATTGTCGTAAAACTTATTCCAAGGAGTATGATTACAGGCAACCTAATTGTACGCAGCTGACGCAGTTGTACCCCAAATTCTCGTATGCATCGTCAAAAAGTCAAGTAATGCCAAGTGAGTGATGCGCTCATATATTTCTTGATACGAATTCAAATTGTACACTCGACCGTATAATTCGCTATTTTAACTACCGATGGGGGCGCTGTAAACAAGATGGAGGTTTGTAAGTTTTTCTGTCACCTGTCATCGTGCATTGTATAACGGTCAATGGCGTAACTAGAGGGGGGGTTTCAGGATCAACTCCCCCCCCCCCCATTGGCCATCGAATTTCCTGAAAAAATTTCAAATGCGGCGCTTTTTTCTTCGCTTTGCTCGCATTCTCGCATATTTTTCAATCGAAAACACCCCCCCCCCATTGGACACTTCTAGTTACGCCACTGATAACGGTTGTATTTGTGGAATAGGTAGGCTGTGACATGGTCAAATGCTGGGATGTAAAGCTGTTTTTCGCCAAGGCACAGCCTACCCCAATTCGCCAATTCGGGATGGTTTGGATCACACGGTATTTACAGGAGTACCTTATTCCTTCTTATTACAATATTGCCTGCAATCAATAAGTGTGCCATAAATCGATTGCGAAATGTCATTGTGTCTCAAGACATTTCAAGTAAACACAATAATAAACTATTGAAATCTAGTGAATATTTCATGTTTTGATGGAGTGCATATTTGATTCAACACTAAGTCGCGGGAACAAAAATGGCGGCTTGGAGATGGGTATAATTATGGTATAATGTCATTTCACAAGGCTGTATTCTCAGGCCAAAATTATTTTGAGGATTTCTCCCTCAAAAATTAAGATAGAAAATCAATTTTTTTAATACGATGTACTGACCTTGGGCTCCACCAAACTTTTATCGACGCGATAACTTTATCACTCTGATAGTAACTAAGCAACTGGCCATCCTATTGGCTGGTGCATAGCAACTATCAGCGTGATAGATTTAATCTGCTCTTAAAATTTTGGTGGAACCCGAGGTAGTGTATTGAAAAATTTATACACAGTTTTTCACTTATGTGGGAAAAAAAAATTTTTTCTTCTCTGTTGATAACCTTGAAAAAAACGGCTCTGTACTCAATTGTCTACGTCTCTCAACATTATAAAACGGTTGATAGTTTTTTCCTTTGTCAAAAAATGTCTCAGCAATCCTTTAGAAACTTTTACAGTATTTCAGGGCTATTTGGCTTTTAAAAAAATGTAGGGTAATCCAAACGGAAACAAAGTGGACAAGCATTTGATGGAATCCCATTAAAATTTCGATATCTTTTCACCTTTATTTTTGAGATTGATAGCCTGCGTATACAGCCTTAATACAATTTTCTTCAGCTTTTGCTACTTTATCAAAAAAATAATTGTGCTGAATTCAAGATTTGACTGAGTAATGTCAAAAACAAACGAATCTCTACTGCGGTACCTTGGCACCCCATATTGCGCTGGCACGAGCGTCTTGTGTCAATTCAACGTCGAAAAGAATGCGCATTGCGCTGTTGCCACGTCAGGTGTACTTGCAACGTTGCCATAGCAGGTGCCAAGGTGACGTTATGCTCCCGCGACCTATATCTATGCCCCCACCTATGATTATGTCAATTCAATTTGATTCCACGGCTATTTGTTCATGTTTTATTTTATTTTTCACTTTTCATCAACTGGCATTCAACGCATACACATTCGCAGGAATGTACTCAAAACCGCGGTCCCAGTGCAGCAAATGTATATACTTCTTAGGGCTAAATTTTAATCCGACTTGAAATCGATGCTTTACACTCTGTCAAAATGTCAAAACATTAAATATTAAGTGCTTTCCTTTTACCACAAAACTTACTGATCTGATCTAAGTTAGAGAGAGAAAGAGCGAGAAATCACATGCGCGAAAGTGAGATACCACTAACAACTTAGGTCAGAATACTTAATAGTTCAGGTTGTAAAAAGAAAGCACCTATAAATTCCAATTTACACTAACCTAGAGCTTCAAAACTCAACCAATAGCCCTGGAATATTAGTTTTTAACCCGTAAATTCCCACAAAGCTGAAATTTGGTATACAGGCCTTGTAAGACCTGAGGAATAACATATCAAAATACTCGGTGCCACACCCTTGTGCGTCATTGGTTGTGGGGGAGGGGGGTGAATATTGCCATTTCAAATACGTGAATGGCACTCTGTAGCTGGAAAAAATCATATTTAGATGCCCCAAGGCTTTAAAATATTTGACGAATGTTTAAATCGTTATAGGTAGTTTGGGTTGCCTGAAGAAAAAAAAAATCGGTTGTGTCACCCCAAAACTTCCCCGACGAGTAGCAAAGAACGGATGGAAATTTTATTATGAGACGTCCCTTCGGGTGGGAAGTTAAAATTTGGGAGAAAAATTGAAGAATTGAGATATTTTCTCTAATAAGGGCTCCATCATTTGAATCCGGTCTCCATAAGCCAGGCCGGTTTCTCATTTTGAAGTGGAGAACTCTCGGAAAACTTGGAGAATTTTGAGAGAAATTGCCTGAAAATGTTCAAGAATCACTCAAAAGAAGCTGGCATAAATATGTTAACAAGCTAAATAGTTATAGAAATTTGAAGTTTTTTACAAGAAACCAAAATTATGTAGAAAGAAAAGCGAGTGAGGCAATCAGACGCATTGGATGGTACATGGATGAAGGTGAACGATCTGGAACTGGCATCACAGAAAGAATGAAAATCATTTGCAGGAAATTGGAAATTTTGAGAATTCGAATTTTCCGGAAAAACCTCAATTTTTTTTCCAAATCATCTTATTGTTTAGATCGTCAATTACGGCTTCACTTTCGGCTCCATCATTCGAATCCGGTTCCGATAACCCAGGCCTGTTTTACATTGTCAACAGAGAAATTCCCAGAAAATTGAGAAGAAAACTATTGGAAAATGTTCAAGACCCAGTAACCCCTTGTTTGAAAAAAAAATGGTGAAAATCTGTTCACGGGATAAAAATTTGGAAAATTTGCGGTTTTTCTAGAGATGAAAACTCGGAAACCGTGAGTCCGATTTCGAAATTTTTTTTCACAAAAATTAATTTAATCTATTCTTCAACTTTCATTCGCAGCATGTCTGCACCTAAAATGAATATTTCGTGGGGCCCACCGCTTGTCAAAGGTGGCATTGTAGTTTTTTCAAATTCACGGAATATACAAATTTCATTTTAAAAAAATTACCGTCAGAAAACCGGAGCCGTGCCGATTTTGAAAATGGGTCTACACGACGCCCAATCCGATATACTTTCGATATCAGTTTAACTTTTTCGAAAAAAGTTGATCGCCGAGCAGTAATGAATTTTTGAGTTGAGTCCTGCATCAAAGGCGAGTCGTTCTGGTCAAAATTCGGGCTAAAGGCCCTCTCAGGTGGCAACGGCTAGGAGAAATTTTGAAAATTCATACTGCTCGACTGGAAAATGGTGGAAGATTGCAACTCCAGACTTGATTTGACTCTTTTGTTTTGTTGCTTGCTGCCAAATTTGGTCCCAATCCATTTGATAGATTTTGAATAATTGAATGGTAAAGTTTTGAACTTTGACATTTTTTATTATTTGACAGATGACAGATAGGAGGAAACTTTTAACTGTTCTGAATACAGTTTTTTTTATGGGCTCTCAAACGGTATATTGCAAGTCAAGTTCCGTGATGTATAACATCTGTTATTCTTTGATACTGGCATTTCCGTTTGACAGATGACAGCCAAAAACTAATGGGCTCATTCCATGGACCAACAATGTCCGCATGCCGAATTTCAAGTCGATCGGATCAACGCTGCGGCTGTAATCGTAGAATGTTAGTTCTTAATCGTCTTGGGGGACCTTAAAATGGATATATATCCGTCTTCATCTCGAAAAAAATTTTTAGCGCGTTCACAATACTTCCCCTCCTCGTTGGGTGGTGGGTCGGGGAAGTAAAAGAAGATCGGCAAAATTTGAATTTGTTTTTCTCAAAAATCTTGAATTGATATCGGCAAGTGTGGTATCGTTTCCAACTAAATCTTAGCTTCTGAGGTCAAATTTGGTGTTCAAAACTGAATTGAAACACGCTTAAACAAGTTTTACTGAGAAAACGACAATTTTTGCCATCTGAAATTGTCTATTTGTAGTTTCGGTTTCCGTATGGTTAGAATCATCTTAATTGAATATTTCTAACAGAATTTATTATTCATAACCATTTTATACCTAAAAGCGATAAAAACAATGTGTCTGTATCAATTACAAGATCAGACAATTGGTCTGTTGGAAAAGTGGTTATATGCATAATTTTCTCCCGAAAATGAAAATGCATTCAATTTTTGCATTTCTTTTTTTTTACTGATAAATGATGAAGCAGTTCCACTGTTTTTGTGTGTAGAACTAAGTGAAGTTCTCCCTCTATCAGAAAATACTAAAAGCTATTGTATCTATCAGGCAATATAAAGATAAAATTTGAAATAAATAGATGAATAAATAAATAAAGCAATATTTTCTGTAGCCGTTTTTCCATTTTCAGGTAAAAAGTAGGTGTAAAACTTGTTTATTAAAAAATTGATACTCTGACTTTGTAATATGAGCAGACGTTAGCAATGCATGCTGTTTTTGTCCAAGATAAACATAAATATAGGATTTGTTGGTAATTTTTGATTTCACACAGCTTTGGACAATGATGCGCCTAAATTGAAAAAACACAATTTTTTGCAGAGAATTTATTATTATCGGGATAGGCACTGTGAATATCAACTGTTCACTTATTAGTCTCATTACTTGGATCTGTTTTAAAGATGGGAAAAAGAACCTATCACCAATACTCAGTTTTATTGGCCATCGCAGAATATTCTTACACGTTTCTCATTTAAAGATCCAGGCGAGAAATTCCACCTTGCGCGCACTATTCACGCCACTCCCAAACAGAAATGTTTCATGGCTACCGGAGCCCACTTCATAGGTAATAACATACCGTTTTTCATTTGAGACCCATCTTATACTGTTAAAATGATTGGTTTGTCCACAGAAAAAGTTTTAAAGAAAGGTGTCTGTGTGAAATTTTTTTGACTAGATATTCAAAGCCCCAAAATCATAGGAGGCACAGAGGTGTGAGTCCAAATATTTTGATATGTTCTTCCCTAGGGATCGTACCAGTTATATATCAATATTTAACTTTGTGCGACATTGCTTAAGGCTCAAGGTTCCCACATGTTTTTTTCCTGAAATATCCGGGCGACAAATTCACACTCAACCGCCTTTCCCGCAGAACTCACCAATCGGAAGAGTAACAAGAGTTCCCTCACACACTTATACGCACTAACAACAAATCTCTCTTGTTTGTTTGAAACATATAATATCGATCGGATACTCCGTTCACCTGCAGGAACAGCTTATTGGAGGTAGGGATCTGAGTAATTCTCAGAACTAGACCTTTGAGGATGAAAATCATATTTTGATATGTTGTTCCTTAGGTCCAATAGAGCATACATACCAAAATTCAGCTTTGCGCAAATTTGTTATGGGTTATCACGATTTTTCTACTGAAATGCTTGGGCTACAAATGCAGGGAACGTCTTCACTCTCATTTTCATCTCCCCTTTGCCATGGTTGGAGTAGGTTCTGATCTCGGTTGTGATTGACGAATGGTATCTCCGAACCATCTGTGCCCCGAACGTATACATACATATATGTCCAAATTTTCACCGGATTTGCTTCTGAACTATTTATGTAGGTAATTTTATCAAAGCGGTAATGTCACTTGTACCATAGACTTTAGCTGAACTGATGATCGTCATACCTGGCGAAACAATGTCTATAGAAACTCAAAAATTGCATGGAAAACTATTGACTGCATTCATATTTGTAGATATGATCCGTGTTTCATGAACCTAAGCTTCCTCCAGTAGTTTTGATGTCGAAACATCAGGCTTTGACGATAACAACGAAGACATGTTTGAATCAGTGGGGAATCAATCACTGGGGTTTTGTTTGGATGGCTTTTACGTTTCGTGCCTTCTCCCGGGGCATCACCGCATGATAGTCTATGCCCCAGTACTAAGGAACGCGTGAAATGAACCCGGGACCTTCGCCTTTGAAAGCGAGGCCAAGCTCACAGTGCTACCGAGTGGGTTGCATCAGATTTGTTCGACCCCGAAAAGCATATAGTAGCGAATGAACTGCACGAAAAATGGAGTGATGATTTTTTGAGGGTTTTTTCAAAAGATCCATAACTTTTAAGGATCAGAATCTGAAACAGGTTGCACTTTGGGCTGCACTATTTGGAAGATACATTCTTCTATTTTTGTGAACCATACGTATTCCCAGTCATTCAAATCAAAGTAAATGCCTCGTACAGGGTGATACAAGAAAGACGTGCAACTCTCTGCTCTTTTTATCCTGGCACGGGAAATTTTCACGTCATCCTGTATACATAGTATACCGGGTGGGCCATAAAAAACCGTGCTCGCAATTTTTCCTTCAAACATTTTTATTTCGCCACCGATTTTATCGAACTTTTCAGCATTGGCTAGCCAATTGAATAGGCTATCATTTCCGTTTTCTAAAATGGCGTCATTTCGAAATTCAAGATGGCAGGAACAATTATTGAAAATAGGCCTTCTTTTGTTCTCGTTGCTTTTTATTGAAAGTTACCAGAAACTCAAAATCAATAATGTATTATGAAGAAATAGACCTTTCTTGTCAATTCAAGACTACAACCAATGAAATCGGGTTATCTGCTGAGGGTGCTGCATTGCGAGTTGAAGCGAAGCCTCTACTTTCCGGTTTTTTCATCTCTGCATAATAATTGATCCAAATTTGGGTATCCTGCCAACCAATCCGTCATATGCTCATTTCTCAACAGATTTCCTCAAATTTGGTATCGATGGCTAGCCAATTGGACAGGCTACCTTTCTCATATGAAAAAATGACCAACATGTAAAAATCCAAGATGGCGGAAGCAAATAAAAATAGAATTTCTTTTTTCCTCATTGCTTTTTTAATAAAAATTAGCAGAAAGACAAAACCAATGATTATTATGGAGGAATAGACCTTCCTCGACAATTCATGACCGCAACCAATCAAATCGGGTCATCTGCTGAGGAGCTATTGCGAGTTGAAGGGAAGCCTACTTTCCGTTTTTCTATTCCAACAAGGACAAATAGGGCCCGTTTTCAATAATTTCCGCCATTTTGAATTTTGACATGTTGGAAGGACATGAAGGAAAAATTCTAAGCACGGTTTTTATGGCCCACCCGGTACAAATGTGACTGTACCTATCCAACCGATTAGTTTTTCACTCTATGTAAAGTGAGCTCCAGTTTTATCTCCAGTTACAATCCTGTCAATAACTTATTGCTGCTTGATTTTCCCTACAGAGCGGGACTCAATAACCGCACGTATAACTCGAAAAACGACATTTTTCAAAAAGTCATATGTCTCAACTTAATCTTCCAACTCAACTATACTGGGACAACTTTCACAGATATCGAGATGAAATTCGAACTCTCTAGCCAGAAATAATTTGGAATTAGAATAAGTCGTTTCGTTTGGGTTTTTTCGAGTGCGCATTGTGGCGCGAATTTCATAGTTTCGTACACCGACATTGAAAATTAACACTGGAAAATATTGTAGTGCACCTAACATTCCACAAATAATTTGGTTGAATGTTAGATACCATTTTGGTATTTAAAGGTAATGTTTTATTGGAATTAAGTTCAATGATCATTTGTGGAAGTACAGGAGCAACGAAAATGGCAACAGCGCTCGAAACAACAAAAGATCGGCGCCAACTGTCACTTTTGTGGCAAGTATGATCGATGACACTCTCGTTTCTATCCAACCTCCATTTCATTTGCTTGTGTTTTGGCGAAAGGACACAATTTATTGAAAATGGTTGTACCGAGAAGAAAGTTCAAAGAAGCTACGAAGAGATGCGTTAACTGTGTGTGTAAAAGTGACAGCCAGGAACCAGTAGCTGGTCAGGGAGCTAGACAGAGCATGCAGAGTTGCCACTCAACTGATAGGCGTACGAAAGTTTTCAAAATCTGACGTCTTTACGCATGCGCACCTGCCCGAACGAAATAGCCTATTAATAAGAGAATTTGCTATTTCACATCCACACAACCTATAGATCTTGTCCATTCCGCGAAGATTAAAAAATCGTCGTCATTTCTATCGCGAGGGACCTCTCATCACGGCATATTATATCCCCGCGAATGTTTCAAGCGGGTAGGTATTGAATGCTTTTCTTCAGCGCATTTCCGTAGGAAAATCCGCTATTAAACGCACTTTCATGTCCGTCCGTCCGTCTTGCCATCAAACTCCTTCTAAACGACAACTGGTAATGCTTCCGGTTTTTTTTTTGCAAATGACTGCTGATTAATTGGGGATGGGGATAAGCTGTTATTTTTTTTCCCAACAGCGGCATCTTTGTCTACCATATTGAAATTTCACATGAGTGACCGATTTTTATGAAATTCGATTATCACTAGTGGTTGGTTCAACGATCGGGCACCATCTTGGCCCGCCATACAGGGGCGGACTGGCCTAGGCCGCTAGGCCGCAATCCCGGCCTAGATTTTTGACGAAGGGCCCCCAAAACTACGGTCGATTAGGGGCCCCCCGCAGACCAAAAGTAATTGGGTTAAAAAAATACAAAACAAATTACACGGAAACAAAATGGGCCCCGAGGCCCCCTTCCTGTTATTTTTTTCTTCAATAAAGGGCAGTGATATTATAGCGCAATAGATAGATGTAGTTCAGCAATAAGAATTTACAGTTTTTGACAATGAATATGGTTACAGTGGTATAATCAATTTCACGGCTTTCTGCATTAGAGCAATGAGCTATGAAAAATTGTGTTGTGTTGGTACGAATGATACAATGACAAAGGGATGCAGCCAGTTGTCTACACGTGGAATTTTATTGTGACACCTTGTCACCGTATCGAGGTATCATATGTATGCGAAAGTGGACATTTTTGAGCATATGCCAGGAATCGTGAGTTTCTATAGAGGTTTGGTTTGTCTTTACTGGATAGTGGGTCTCCGCCAAGGTTGTTAGGTTTTTGGCGGCTACTTATGAATCATGTCGAAGATCGGCAGGATACTACTCGGATGAAAAGGCCCACCGCCCAAAATGCTACATCTTCTGATGCACATCACTGGAGTGGTAAGAGCTAGGTACCTACTCTAGCTCTACCTATTATACCTGCAACAGCAAGCAAGGTATGGAGACATAATATGCTTGTAGACAACACAGTGTATCTACCTACTCACGCCCAAATTGTCTTGTCTCCGTACAGTTCAACTCCATAAATTATTGTCCTACTATTCTGTCGTACTATCCTACTATATTGTCTATCTGAAAAATAAGTTTTCTCTTGGGCAGTGAGTTTTCCTTTTTACATTCCATTTCTTCGCGGCATCACGGACTTTCGGCATAATTTTCTCATTGGCCGGCAAAAACCTAACAGCTTTGGCGAAGACTCACCAACCAGTGAAGACAATGTCCCTTATCTTTCACACTGCAAATCACTCAAAGGAAACTAACCATTCCTCGCATATTCTCTAAAATTTTCACTTTCGCGTACATGACTCTCCAACACGGTGAATGTAACATTGCAAATTGCGCATGAAGACAGCTAGCTGCCAACAAGTCGTCAACGTGTCATTCGTACCAACGCAACCCATTCTTTCCATAGCTTGCTCTAATGCAGAAAGCCGTGAAATTGATCATAGTTGCGCTTTTGAGCTGCTGAGTTCCTAGAAGATGTTTGAATGTTTTTTTATCAGGCCACCAGGTAGGTAGGTTTTACCAGGTAGTTAAAAATACTTTGACCAAAAATAATAATTTCAACTTTGAATTAAAAAAAAAGTTTCAGCCTGTGACCCCCTCCACGTCACAGGGGGGCCCTCAAATCACACCAGCGCCAGCGGCCTAACTTTCAGAACCCCAGTCCGCCCCTGCCGCCATATTGAACTTTTATATACGTGTATCGATTTCGACGAAACTTGGTAACAACAACGACACATCTAAGTACATTTTTATTCTGAGAATGCAGCTTTAGTGGTATTCAGAGACTGGAGAGGACGATCCGTTAGCGTTGCACTTCTTGCAGTGCAGCTTGGCAATAAGCGTTATGTGTTATGAAAATTATGAGACCAGTACCTACAAGCTCAAGGACAAAGAGACTGATCGAAATCAACTTGAGCTGAGTCACTTTGTCATATTTCATATTTCCACACTTCGGTCGAATCCCGAATCCCGATGCAAAAAAAAATCGAATCCAGAAGACTGACAGTTTTTGAATACCTTACGTGGATTTACATGTTAACGTACTTTATCAAGCTATATTGGCTTGAAAGTACTTATTCCGCAAACAAAAATATCAATGAAATCTGATTTGGAAAAATGTATTCTAATGAAAATTCAAATGAAAACAATATAAAAATTCAATAAAATGGAACTCAGGCCTAAGGGAACAAAAAAATCTATTCTAATAAACTGTTGGAGAATGAACAAGATTAAAAAAAATCGGTTGTGTCACCCCAAAACTTTCCGACGAGTAGCAATAGTCGTAGCGGTACACCAAATTATTCTGCACTTCTAACGATTTCGATTATTTTCGGCACAGATGATCATTGGACCTATTCAAGCGTTTTGACCCGCAGCACCACCAAATTTGCCCCTCAGGAATGGAGGGGTGGGGGTATCTTCAGAATTTGAAGCTCCAGGTCTAGTATGGTCCAATGAAGACCCACAAAGGCAAGTGAGTAGTCATTTTCGGATGATTTTCATCCGCTGATGTCGATTCTGACGTGAAAAATGAGTTGCGCAATCATTTGACAAAGATAATTGGTAATAATAAGAGATAAAGATGAAATCAAGTGGTCATCTATTGAGCTCCGTGGGAACTTGTTTTTTGTGATAAATACATGAAACTTGGTGTGACTGTTCATTATTACTTTCTTCCCAAATATGAAGGGAGCACCACGCGTTCTGACGCATGACGTCGCGACGGAACTCGCGGCGGAATATCAAAAAACAGTGGTCGCCATTTCCAGAACAGTCGATAGGAATATTATAATTTCTTTGATTTCTTCCATCAAGCCATATGCTTTCAAGATTCAATAACGTATTTCTGTCGATTTGGGGAAACGGTGTGCTACGTTACCAGTGGTAAACCAGGTGCCTGTAAGGGGAACTGTGAGGTTTCTTCACCCCCAAATTTCCGCGGTCAACATCTTCGGATAAAACCGAGGATAAAACTAACTATTTTGAAGTCTGTGCATACGAATATGTTATCTGGTTAACATTTCTCGTGTTTCGTCCTTCTAGGGACTCCTCAGTATGTTCATACAGATCTAGCGATCAAATGAAAGGCACTCAGAAAGGTACTTTTGATTACTGGAAAAAAGTGATCTTTAATGTTGTACCATATTAGGTACATACTCGGTTACAGAACTCTTCCAAACTAAACTATAAATTATTATAACGATTAATCGCCTGTTAATATCGATGCCACCGTACTGAAAAAAAGAAATCGCTTTGTATGAGACCGTATCAAATGATTTAACCATTATTGTTTGTTTATTTGTTGTTTTTATCCTTATCGGCATGTCATAGGAGTTTGCTGAATTTGATTCCCAAATATTACAAGCTGAGAAACTTTGTTTCTATAGCACAAAGCACTGTGCCGGGAATCGAATTCAAGAATTCAAGTTTTTGTATTGATGCTTTTTTCAGACGTATTCACTTCATTCATATCCGAGACTTTATTCATACCCTAACACTAGAATCACAGAAATTGCATTTACTCCTTTTTTACCCATTTCAAACAAAACGGTATTCCAGAATCGGTTACTTTACCAGGTAGTCTGAATGATCTCGCGCGGTTGCGAAATCTGTATAAACCATACTGAGGAGTCCTTAGAAGGACGAAACATGGAGAATGTTGACCAGATGACATAATTCTTCGTATGGACAAACTTAAAAATAGTTTTATCCGAAGATGTCGACCGTGGAAATTTGGGGGTAAAGAAACCTCACAGCTCCCTCTAGCAGACACCTGACTCACCACTGGTAGCCCACCGTTTCCCCAAGTCGACAGAAATATGTTATTGAATCTCGAAAGCATATGGTTTGATGAAAGAAATCAAATAAACTATGATAATATATCGACTATTTTGGAAATGACGACCACCATGTTTTTTGACATTGCGTCGCGACGTCATGCGTCGGAACGCGTGGTGCTCCCTCCATATTTGGAAAGTAAGTAATAATGAACAGCCCTACCAAGTTTCATGTATTCATCACAAAAAAACAAGTTCCTACAGAGTTCAGTAAATGACCACTTGATTTCATCTTTATCTCTTATTATTACCAATTATCTTTGTCAAATGACTGCGCAACTCATTTTTCACGTGAGAATCGACATCAGCGAATGAAAATCATTCGGAAATGACTACTCACTAGCCTTTGTGGGTCTTCATTGGACCATACCAGACCTGGAGCTTCAAATTCTGAAGATACCCCCACCCCTCCGTTCCTGAGGGGCAAATTTGGTGGTGCTGCGGGTCAAAACGCTTGAATTGGTCCAATGATCATCTGTGCCGAAAATAATCGAAATCGTTAGAAGTGCAGAACTTGGACGATTTTAGACCCGTACCGCGACGACTACAAGGAACGGATGGAAATTTCATTATGAGACGTCCCTTCGGGTGGGAAGTTAGAATTTGAGGGAAAGATTGAAGAATTGAGATACTTTCTCTAATAAGGCCTTCATTTTGAGCTCCATCATTTAATTCCGGTCTCGATAAGATAAGCCAGGCCAGTTACTCATTTTAATGTGGGAAAACTCTCAGAAAATTTGAAGAATTTTGAAAGAAATTGCCTCGAAATTTCAAGAATCACTCACCCTTTGTTTAAAAAAGTTGGTATAAATCTGTTCACATCAAGCTAAGAAGTTAGATGCAGTTTTTCACAAAGAACCTAATTATGTAGAAAGAAAAGCGAGTGAGACAGTCAGACGGATTGGTACCTACATGGATGAAGGTGGACGACCTGAAACTGGCACCACAGAAAGATTGAAAATAATTTGCAGGAAATTGAAAATCTTGACAATTTGAATTTTCCGAGAAAACCTCAAATCTTTTTCCAAATCATTTTATTGTAAAGATCGTCAGTTACAGCCTTACTTTAATAAGCTCCACCATTCAAGTTCAAGTGCCAGATAGGTACCTCTTGTTTGGAAAAAAAAGGTGAAAATCCACTAGCGATGAACAGTGTATTGGTAAAAAGTAGTTCTTTTTGGGTCCTTCGGCACCATCTTTTCAAGGTAGAGGAGCGGGCGGCGGCATGCCAAATTCGAAAACTCAGTACCTAGGTACCAGTACCTAGGTTAGTACCTAGGTACCTATGTTAATCAGAACAGAAAACTGTATCAGATCGCCTATTTTCGACTCTTCGCGACCTTTTACAGGGTAAATCCCATTTTAATGTATCGGTCGACTGTCCAGGGACAGGGTCGAGTAAATTGACGATCACTTAGGTGAAGTTCCTTAGACTGGGGTACCTACAAGGTGATGGCGATACAAAGCCAGAAAGAAGGGATGAATTAAATCGAAGTGGTAATAGGAGGTCCAACGCCTTCGCATCTCTACACCGCGATTCTGTGATCAATCTACTGAGGCTATCGGTGTCAATATCTAGGCAGGAACGACACTGATTGGTTCTCACCTTGTAGCTATACCGATCTTATAAGTGTCGGTGGGTATAAGAACAGAATTACGGTCCTGCGGGCTGTCCTGGACTTCCCCCCACAGTCCCCACACTATACACCTGCTGGAAAATTATTGAGGGAACACAAATACCTACAATATATGTATAAGAAACTACGTCTACTTAGGCAGACATGCACAGACATATATACTGTCTGCTCCTTGACTGACTCGAAACAAACCTGACAAGTGAAAAATAAAGGAATAAATAGGCTGTCAAGTAACGAACCTAATTACGGTGAAGGAGCTGAACGCACGTGAAGGAAAGTACCCGGTCAATTTCTGGTGTGATGATGTGATGTCTTCAGACATTGAGGATGAAGTAGGTACCTATCTAGGTGAAAAATTGATAATGGATGACTAGGTTTGAATGTATAACCAGACGTCAGATAGATATAAACAGATTTAAGCATGGTAACAATAGGTACGGCGATATGTTAATTTTTTTTTTAAATAGGTTCTACCCCAATAATGTATGAGTTTGATGTGGATAACCTGATAGAGGCTTGCCCAAGGACACTATCCTTATTTGTAGACTTAGCTTGCTGAAAAAAGGAACAACAAGAAAAAATTTATTGAATTTGGATACCTGTAGAATTTCCACGTGGGAGGAGAAATTTCAATAAAGGTTTATAAAAACAACAGTAGTCAAGAACTAGACAATTACATGTCAGCAAAAATGCATATAGCTAAGTACATGGTAACTTTTTTTTATTGCATCCTGCTACGTAGATACCTACACCTACCTATCTGAACAGATCTAATATAATATGGTTGACGGCTAAGCTAAATCTATTATAATCGCCTAAATAATAATAATTATATAAGGCCAAAGTCATGTGATTACATACCGGTTTAGAAGCAGGTGAATTCGACGTTTCCATCTCAGTCTCTCCTCGAATTCCAAACGTCCACAGTAATAATAAAACAAACAGAAACTTTTTCATGATAACAAATTTCCACACTTTTGCACGGCACTTTTATCGAAAAAATCCCACTGTTAGTGCAAGTAGTCCTTGAATTAATTTTCTTCGCGTTACTATGACTAAATATTCGATTCATAAAATCAGTCTTGTGTTGCCGCCTTCCGAATTTGTACTGACTCGGCCAATATAGTAAATTAGTAAATCATTATTTATTATATTACGAAGAAGGCGCCGTGTAAGATGACTCAACTCTCGAGTAAATTCTGGTTGAAAATAATACCGCGGCCTGCTGCACCACGCATCTAACACTAAACCATGCCATCAATGAGTTACACACACGCTATACGACGAGTCAATGTGTTTAGAGAAAGGACGAGCTGATACATCACAGGCAATTAATCGATAAGATTGTTGATATGATGATAATGGCTGAATCTGAATGTTTTGGTGATTTTTGAGAATTTAATAAAGGTGTGCGATAAATGTTGAGAAAAGGTAGGGCTATAGGGACTGTCAAGTGTCAATATCCATATCTGGACATATCTGATGCAGTAGGATTTCTTCTTCCTAGTAATAAAGTCTGAATGGGATGGATAATGATGGGAAACCCCGTGCCGCATTTCTCAGCAGAGTTTTTTTTCATGTAAGTCTGATCCATATCCGGATAAGTTCCTTTGACGTAAGCACTCAAGGCGGCCACTTATAGTTTCCCGCCAGAATTACATTTTTGACTGTATAATTTGAATCTTAGTGAAACAGCAATAAATATTAATACAAGCAAGATGTTGGTAATAATTATAATTTAGCCCACAAGTATTGAAATAGGCTATATTCCGTATTAGGTATTTCGTATTTGTTGATAATAAAGGGCCCTTGCACAATTTTTTCAATTGTCCCAAATGATGCTATATGTAAATATATGGTAGCCACATGATATCATAAACAAAGTAGTTTCCCGCAAATCTGCATGATTTTTTTAATTTTGTAAATAATAGTACATTACGTAACAAGAGTAGTAAGTAGCATATTACGCACGCAGGGAAAAGTTGCGCACGAGTGAGTGTAGCGAGCGAGTGCAGTACTCCCTGAGTGCGTAATTGCTTTACTACTCGTGTCATGTACAGTACTTTACCTACGACCCCAATCCAAAGCGGTATTGTAACTTTGTGAGGGGCCCAGAATAATTTTCAGAAATCCAAGGTAATAAAACAGTCCTACATCAACAATAACAGTGGATATTGACTTAAAAGCTATAATTAACGTGAAATGTAGCCAGTGGTATTGTAAACTGCAAAAATTATAGGTAAAAAAGCCACCTATTTCATGAAATACCTACGATTTAAGTTCTCCCTTGATTCAAAATTCAAATAAAATCCCGCCGTATGCAGATTGTGTTGATTGGTCGGTGCGAAGTGTGCCTTGACACTCTTGACAGGAGGAGCACGCACCACATAGCAGTGTCAGCGGCCGTCATCCGTGTTCATAATATTAATATCCGTGTTCATAGGATACTAGGTTTTGCTAAATTTAGAGCAAGTAGAGCAAGCTAGAGCGAGTTGATTACTTTTATTGTATTCAAATAAGAATAATAGTATTATGTATCGCATATTATACACTTTTTGAAAACTAAAACTACAGTAAATCGGAGAAGGGGGAGGTACTTTGATTGGTGTTTACGGCCATCAGATTATTCCAATGTCAAAGACGGATAGCATTTTCAAACTTTGGTGTCTGCTGGCTCGGTGGTTGTCTGTTGTACAACGCTTTTCGTCGAGACCTGAAAAAAATGCACCCACAAATCGATTCTTGAAAATTGAGTGTTCACTTACTGTGCCTAAAGCGAGGCCTGAGGTGTATTTAGAAGCGTACCTACCTATAGCCATTCAATTATTTGTTCGGCGTGGTGATATAGTTGGATTACAACACTGGGACATGAATACTGGACAGCAATAAATAGTATTATTTGAAAATTATCGAACTTAGGTAGGCAGGCAGCAAAGTACCTGTCATCAGACATTTAATGCTTGTTGTAACTGTCTAATTTTTACACCTACTTGATCCCAAGTTGTTGTTGACTGCGGGCAGTCCTTGCATTGATATTTTGAATCTTTTTTAATAAATCTCGCAAAATTATTGTGATCAGGTAAAAACTTAGCCCTACAAATGCAAGCTAAAATTTAATCAAGAAATTCTCAAATCCCTCACTTGGAAAAAAAATCTGGACGATTTTGTTGTTGATACATCTCACTTCTATGGCCATGCCTTCGCTACGAATATATACAGCTAGTCTCGCCTATGCTTTCGGTGTGAAAGGTGCTGCCGGGGCACGCGTCAGATTCCCGTGAAATGCTCCCATTTTTGAATGTGAATTATTTGAGAATGTCTTTCGATAAAAATTCCCCCAACATCAGAAACATAAATTCCCTAACTGTGCGATTTACTTTACCATTACCGCACGCTGTGCGATTTACTTTACAGAATACGTCACGATGTGCGTAAGGGCGCACTTACTTAGGTTCCGAGTTGTGCGGTATACGGCACTTACGGTAGTGGTCGTAGGTAAAACTTTGAAATGTTGGGTTAGCAACTCGTCGTGCGGTATGACGAAAACGCGTCTCAGCGTTATTTTGTTCTACACCAAACAGATTAATGTCCTGTTTAAGAGAAATTGTATATTCTCAATGGCGGAAGTGAAAGGGTATCCAACGTGTGAAAAAGATACAGGCTTGTAGTCTTAGGGGGCTCGCGCACCCCCTGCCACAGGCTTGTAGCCTTGGGGGGTCCACGGACCCCCTGCTAAGATTATAAAATTATTGGCAACAAACCATTTAGAATAATTTGAGAAAGAAACAAGGGTGGGCGGTTGATATGAACCCGCGTAGAGCCACTACGCCACTGCTCATTCGGTTGTCAAGGTAAAGATTCAAGGTCATCGCAAACCAAGAAACACTCTCGGCGTGACGTTGATACGACCAATATAACAATAACCGTGTTTTTAGCGCAGAAAAGTCTTTCAAACTTTGATCTTTATTCGAAGAATTTCTCATTCTTGCAATCAAGTGCCAACTTCCCACCCAAAGCCCGAATAAGAAATCTTCGAACAAAATTTTTTATAGGTTCCGGGATACTAGTCAAGAATGTATTGTGGTGTTTCAGCACATTTTCTTTCTTTCGAAGCGTTGATAGCAATGGAACTGTAACAAGAAAATAGTAGTTTACGATACGAGTTGGCTGTTACATTAAGGACGGAGTCATATTGGTGAAATAAACGTTGCGAAATCAATCCGTCTGGGTTTATTCCTTGACGGATTCTTGCCATTTTGGTCTCTTTTGTAAGCCACAAAAATGTACTTTAGTTTGAGCCTATTGGCATTTCCGAAATAAAAAAAAAATTGACATTTGAAAAAATTATTTTTAGATTTTGGAAATGCCAATGGGCTCAAACTAAAGTACATCCTTGTAGCTTTCGAAAGAGACCAAAATGGTGAAAATCCGTCAAGGAATAAACCCAGACGGATTGATTTCGCAATGCTTCTTTTACCAATTGAACTCCGTCCTTAAGTGGAATACAGACGTAGCTCAGAAGCTTAGCGAAGCACACTACCAACCTGGAAGTCCCAGGATCCAATCCGACCGGCAGCATCACATTTTTCTGAGCACAATATATTGTGACATCGAAATATTATGTACTTATTGTAAACAAAAAAACAATTTAATTATTCATTCTATTTTATTCAAGTGGTTTTCAGACACAAAGCCTGACCGTGAGTTCCACAAAAAAAGATTATACGAGATCAATTGATTCGCGATTCTTGTTTGTCAATTTGTAGCTGACTGATCAATGGAAATGCTGGTTTATCTGTCAATAGTGAAAAGATTATGGGTCTAGTATAATAGATTTCAGGAATTTTTTGTGATTGATCAACCAACATTTAGCAGATAAAAGTGCAGTTAATCGGCAATCAGCGTGATCGCTGATCATCTTTTATTGTCGAACTGACGGTGGAGTGTCGGAAAGCATCTTGTTTGACCAGCCACGAGTGTTGTACACTGTTTTATTTCTATTACAAATTGTAGAATTTTTGTAATTTTTGAAGTTATTTTGACAAGTGTCAACTTGAATATACATAAACTGTAATATCCATTTACAATTTATAGAAAAGCCCTTACATCTTATGTATCAACACAATAACAAATACGTAAATAACATTTTGTAAGGACAACCCTAAGGTGAATCCCTACCCAGTGACGAATAGCGGATTTTTTTAGCGGATCGTTTCTGATTGACCAAATTAATAGGAAGTTGGCGATTTCACGCGACGTACAACGCAACGCAACGTAGAACGTGAAAACTCCCCTGTAGCTACGAAATTCCAAATAACAAACTCGTCCACTTTCACGTTGAAAGTTACGTTACGTCGTACGGACGTGTGCACGCAAACTCCCGAATGTGAAATATAATACCGGGTGTTTACACGACTGTGATCGCATCGCCTTTGGAATCTGCTTCCGATCACTACAATTGCGCCTGTTACTACGTTTTTTGGCCTGACCCATGCCTGCCGCGATCACAGATTCTTATAAACACCCCGTATAATGTGACAGGTTTCCAATCATTGTCAAATTTGAATTGTTCAAATAGGATCCTGCAAAAAATGCGCATTTTGTTGTTATGGGAATTCACAAAGGAGTTCACCTTTATACATCATCTCCATCAAAATTAATTACGAACCGCTATAATGCCTGCGATCAAACGATTGAATAGAAATAAATATTGGAGATGAGGACTGAAAATATGCACACATTTAGCTTACTCCCCTTCTGTATTCAACGACTCTTACATCCTAACCAGTTGTGGTATGCAAATGAATGTTTTCAATGGCGAACGGTCTGTTTTGAATTGGAAACCCTCTCACTTAGGGGCTTTGGATTTTGGAACGCACAACTTTGACCTATAGCGTTAGGTACTCCAGTGAAATGGGTAGTGGTAATTCAAAATTTTGCTTTCTGTACGTCGAGGTGTACCTACGTTCTTACTCTTAATGTATTGAAAAGATAAAAACACAAGTTAGCTGTCATTTCTAGTTTTTTGTTTGTTAGCTTTAATAAACATTCAGACAATTTACAGCGAATTAAAATGAAATAATGATAGAGGTCTTATCTCTTCACTGAGGTTAACCACCTGTGACAACTCATGCATCCCAAATTAAACGTGATTGATCGGTGAACTATGCCAAATTTCCTGGAATATCGCTTCGCTTTTTGTATATATCCATACTTATTGTTATTGCTTGATACCATGGAAAATCAGATGGAGCCGGTGTGTACTATGAAAGCTTCACTTTAGGATGAAATTACTGGTTTCACAGGACCGTGGAGAGAAATTTCGGGCCCGAGACTCAAAACAATTGGGCTTTGGCCTGTTGGTCGTTTCAAGGATCGACGGAGTTGAATTGGTGAAATAAGCGTTGCGGAATCAATCTCTGTGGGTTTATTCCTTGACGGAATCTCACCATTCAAGTCTCTTTCGTGAGCTACAAAGATGTACTTTGGTTTAAGCCCATCAGCATTTCCAAAATCCAAAAATCAAAAAAATATTTTTCGATTTTGGAAATGCCAGTGGGCTCAAACCAAAGTACACCCGGTAGCTTTCGAAAGAGACCTGATTGGTAAGACTCTGTCAAGGAATAAACCCTCAGGGATTGATTCCGCAACGCTCATTTTACCAATATAACTCCGCCCTTAACGAAATAATAATAATAACTTGGAACCCTGTAAGGTAAGAAAAGAAGCAAAGTCGGTCAAAAGACATTCTGGAGAACAAATTTTCTAGGCGACTGGTGACTTTTACCTTGTATGCCTTGACACTTTCTTTTTCACGCATCACGCATTTGTATTTTATGTACTATTTGACGCTGTGAAAGTGATATTTTTCCACCAAATCTGACTTTTGCAGCCAAAGCGGGAGCTAAGGAAGTGAATCAGATGAGGCCTGGCCTAATAAGAACTTTGAGCCGAGGGCCGAGGTAGGTATCTCATTTTTCAAGCGAATGGGCCGTTTGAATAACAAGTAGTTAGCGAAGTAGCTTTTGTTTTCACTTTGATTTTCTCAGAAGTTGCCAAGAAAATTCATCGTATCAACTCCTAGCTGAAGCTGGTGTCAAAAGCAAAAGTATACACGACCCAATATCACAAAAGATCTATAAAAATGCAAACATCTAAGGAGCAAGTGACAGAGAGGTAGGCTGTGAAACGAAAGCTGGTGATAACCAAGGTTCAGTAAAGAGTAGGTTCCCGGTTAGTATTCAACCATCAAAAAATCTTCCGCCAAAAGCGCGGGAAATACGTCAGTAACTCCGAGCTCCACCAAAAGTTTTGTGAGCGAATTAACTTTACTGGCCTTGCTATTGGCTATGGCTGTGTCATAGGAGCTGACCTTTCGACCGCGTTTACTAATCCACCCATGTTTTACAGTCGGGGGAGCGGCAGGGGGGGGGGATAACAAAATTTATTACGACCTGTTCATCTTGTGATATAGGCATGAAATTTGAGGAATGGTCATCGTAGTCCTCTTTTCAAAGATTCCCTCCTAATACCAAATTAATCTTGTGCTTTTATAGGTGTCGAGGGTTGTAAAAATGTTGGGCAAAAGGTCCATAGTTATTCATTTCGTTATGCGAATTGCTGCATTTTATCGTTTTAACGGCGCATCCGCCAAAAGCTCGGGTTCGTCGCTTGATTCACTGTTAGGGTCTCTCATCCACTTGGTTTTTCGCGAATGCCTCGAGAGTGGAAACGCAACATATTAAATTCGATTTCTTTCTGCTTTTTCACGCCTACGGGTGTAGGCACGATTTTTTGAATCAAAAACACGATGTGGCTTCTTACAAGCGTCGTAAGAGCACATGATTGTCAAAAGATATCGAGGTGTGGTTTTCTGCCTTTGAGAGAGGAAAATTTGGCGATGCCAACCGTATCTTAGAAATATGTTAGTTTGACGAAAAGCAAGTACAGCAATAAGTACCTATAGGTACTAACAAGTCTGAAACATTACGAATTTATTCCAATTGAGCTATCGGAAGGAGCTAAACGACGCCACAGATTGTAGCCTGATGTCTTTTGTGTTTAAGTTTAGAATTTCAATTGAATAACTGTTCCAGTATTTCGCTAGCCAAATCCGATCAAAGCTCAACGCTTGGCGGTATGTGGCGAAACGGGACTGCCCCAAAGTCTTTCAAGTGAAATACGTCATGGAAACAGTAAGCTCTAGAAAAATTCCACAGCTGCAGTTTTGAAGACCATAAAATATACCTACCCATGAAAAAGTCCCACGCAGAAGCCATATTTTTATAACTCATAGTTGAAAAGCTATTGATGAGAAGGTGAAATTTTTTTTATACGGTGTACTGAGTGTATTAGAAAACTTAATACGTAGCGTTTTTCCAATTATGTAAAAAAACTTTTTTTTTTGTTGACTTTTTTTTTCAAAAAACGGCCATGTATTTAATAATTGTCTGCGTCTCTCAAAATTATAAAACAGTTGATAATTTTTTCGTTTGTCAAAAAATGTCTCAGAAATCTTTTGAAAATGTTTCCAGTATTATAATAGGGCTATTCGGCATCTAAAAAAAATCTGGGGTAATCCAAACGGAAACAAGGTGAACAAACATTTAATGGAATCCCATCAAAATCTCTATATCTCTTCAGCTTCATTTTTGAGAGAGAAAAATTGATGCCCTGTGAATACAGCCTTAAGTAGGTTAAGCAAAAAGCTTAGCTTATTATGCGTACTAAAGTATCGTCTCCTTAATCTTAATTAAATAAATTGAAGAAAAATAATGTAAAAATTAAAATAGGTATAGAATTAGGTACGACATAAAAATTCTACCCGCAATAACCCAATCCCTATACAGGGTGATTCACCATCAAATGGACATAGCTCAAGGATAGGTCCAGTTTTTCCAGGCGAACCTGGATCTGGTTTTGAAATTTTTCTAACGGTGTTCGTTTCGAAGCTACAGGGTGATTCATGTATTTCGTAGAATTTTTTGACAAGCCATAACTTTAGAACAACCCAACAGATTGGTTTGAAATTTTATGGGTTTACTCTTCTATTGATATCTGACACATCACTTTATCAAAGAGTTGAAAATTTCCAGGGCCGGCATTGAAGAAAAAAATTTCAAAGCTTTTTTGAAAATAGACTAAAAAGACATGCATATTATTCAAAATTCATTTTCATATTCAAAAACTGCATGAAACATGCTATCAATATCGCAAAAAAAATTGCTTGGCACCATCAAGCTGTCAAAAGAAAATTGATGATCCTGATGATTTTTGAGGCAAGGATTTTTTGTAAATTAATATTTTCAAATATTCACAAATGATTTATTATGGCCCCAAATTTCAGCCGTTTCGTCATAAAAGTAAAAATGACATTTTTCTCGTTTTCTCAGTAGTAACAAAAAGTTTCAGCCGAATTAAAAAAAATTATTGCCACGTCCCTCAGCTTCACTTCTATCCCAATTTGAGCTGAAATTGAGGAACATATCAAAATAATTTTGAAAATTCTGATGATTTTTTTTTGTTATTTCTGAGAAAACGAGAAAAATGTCATTTTCATTTTTCTGACGAAACGGCTGAAATTCAGGGCCATAATAGATCATTTGCAAATATTAGAAAATATCAATTTAGAAAAAATCCTAACCTCAAAAATCATTACGATTGTCAAAATTTTCTTGACAGCTCAATGGTGCAAAGCAATTTTTTTCGCGTTATTATTAGCATGTTTGATGTAGTTTCCGAATTTGAAAATGAAATTCGGAAAATGTGCATGCAGAATGTATTTTTTTGAAAAAAGCTTTAAAGTTTTTTTTTACAAGGCCAGCCCTGGAAACTTCAAAATGTTTGATAGGGCGATGTGTCAGATATCAATGGAAGAACCAACCCACAAAGTTTCAATCCAATCCATTCGGTCGTTCTGAAGATACGGCTTGTCAAAAAATTCGACAAAATACATGAATCACCCTGTAACTTCAAAACAAACAGTGTTAGAAAAATTTCAAAGCCAGATCCTGGTTTGCCTGGTAAAACTGGACCTACCCTTAGGCTATGTCCATTTGGTGGTGAATCACCCTGTATACGAGTAAACAAAGTTATTCTTCCAGTAAAATAAATCTAGAAAATGAAAGCAAAATTTCTGAAAAAAGTGACATTAGGTTTGCTCTGTTATTCATTCTTATAATGTATAGGCAGACAGGATTGACCAGATCGAGCATCTAATTGCAAAGTTTACTATGCTTTGCTGTCTTATTACGAAAGTGTAACATTGTCTTCAATCCTATAATGATTTTTAAAACTAATTCTATCGATTATCGAATATCAAATATTTGAAAAAAGACTGGGACGGTAACTTGCGACTTTGGGATGCGGAAGTACAACAGAAGCGGAATCATTTTTCCTGAGCCAGAGGTTATATAGAATATAGGTAGAGGTAGGTGCTATTTTCAGCTTCTCAGTGCGTGATCCTAACAAGAGCGCATGTCTTTGATCCTTTGGTGAAAGGGTATTAGAGTAGGTACCTTATACAGGACTATAGGTGGGCGAATTGTAATGCATTTATGTCGTTGAATGCAGGAAAAGCCTCAGTGGATGCATGTGTAGGAAGTAACAGACAAAGTACACTGATAATCTAGTTTCCCATAGGGGGTAAACGGAATAGTGGTGGTGGACAAAATCAATACTTCCCGGCTCTCTGTACATTCTTCGTCAAAGAATTTTTGAGTGTTCTCTGACAGATATGACAGGGCAATAACTGAATTTACGATTATCATTAATCGATGCAGACGTGCGAGGATGGGGCGTTTAGTGCTTCAATTGAATCGAATGAAGCTGTAGGTTAATTAGCGTTACGGAAAGTTTATTAACCAGCTTTGGAACACCCTAGGTATAGCATAGATGCAACTGAAAACTTGGCTCGTTATTTCTTTGAAGATCCCAATGGGACGTTCACCGAAGGAGCCGTAATGGGGCTCGCAATGGCAATCTGTTGGATATTCACTTTCATTAAATTATTCGCGCGCGGTGATTTAGCTTGTTGCACATTTTGTTGCTAGTAAGTTTAATCTCCTCTAACGGCTCAATAACCAACAAACATTATAAATTCTCATCAGATTGATCATTCAGAAAATTATCTCAGATTATTTTATCTGCAATAATATTCAGCCCATTTTTGACAGATTATACAGGGTGGTTCACGTTTCGATAGAAACACTATACATCAAATCGAGCATCAAATAATAATAGAACTTCCAAAAAAATCAGACAAGTAGTTTCTTTGTAGTTTTCTACGTTCATCCATTGAAAATAAGTTATATGTATACGAGGGAGGGGGGGGGGTGAGTTGTGTTAATGTTTTGAGATTGATGGTGACGAAAAGCAAACAAATGACAATATACTAATTGAAACTTTGGGTACTTAGTTAAATACCCTATATGGTATATACCATCATAACTACTTATTTAGGTAGAATTTTCTTTTTGGTATCAGTGCTATGAGAAAACAACCTTGTTTCTTTTTAGCGCATTTTCCACTTGGTGAAAATCGCTATTGCGTCTGGTTTGTCATTGACAAACACAACACTAATTTTCAAACTTCAAAATTGGAACACAATTAATTGAATCGTGTAAAAAATGTTGTATGCAGCATTGCAGCTCGAACGTAAAGCCTACTGTTTAAGGCCCTCGCCCTCGCCTCGCCTCGGTCTGAATGTTTTTTTGGTGTTTCAATAGAGAGTCATATCATAATAATTATAGTGTCATTGCGGTATAGGTGAGACGACTGAGACGGCGATGTAGAGTGGATTGGCTCTTGGTTCTTTTTAGGCCATTGGCACCATCAACGTGGAGGAACGATCAGGACACAAAACTGTACCTGATTGCTGCTTTTCTACTCTACGCGATCTTTTGCAAGATAAATCTCATTTAACTGCATCCGTCGACTGTATACCTAAATACTATAAAAAAAGTCGATAACAACGTTGCAAGAAAGCTCGGGGTCTTATCGTAGCGGCGAATATATAGACTGAAAAAGACAATGAGGAATTCCCAAAACTGTTACTATACGGGAGTGAAATAAAAGGTTGGTCTAGAGTTTGGGTGGAAGAGCTGCAGATTGTGCAGATTGTCCACCAGCACACTCGCCACTGTAGAAGCCTTTTGCGGTTGGGTAGGGGTAGAGCGTACGCTTGCTGAAGTAGTCTATGGCATCTAGAACGTTTTTGTTGCCATCTTCTGTTGTGGGAACAGGCCCTGCCACGTTGATCGCGATCCGTTCAAAAAGCACTCCAGAATTTCAAGTTTTCAGCTTCCCTCGAGTTCTTGGTCCCTTGCTCTTTCTGGCCACACAAACCTCGCACTGACGACACCATGTTTCCACGTCGTTCCGACAGTTGATCCAGGGCCGCGATTCTGTACTCTCCTACCGACACTTGTCGGTGTCGGTAGCTAGGCAGGAGCGAATCTGATTGGTTCTCACCCTAGCTACCGATCCGATAGTTGTCGGTAGGCAAGTACAGAATCGCGCTCCTGGAGAACCTCTCGCGCACCTTGGCCAACGTCTTGTTCACCCCAAGGTGACGCCGTCGTGCACCTCCCTCGCGATCTCTTTCACTCACTTTTTGGGAAGCATACCAATTGAACTGAACCTCCTCGGGATCTCTTTCACTCGCTTCTTGGGAAGTCTACCAATTGAACTATTTCCTTCTTCCCATCAGGTCTCTCTCATATTCTTTTCAGCAGCCCATTCTTTATCCTCAAAGAATTCCACTGAGCATACAGGGCTTTAAATTTGGGTCCGTCCGCAAATAATTTGGTTCACCCTGGTCTATCTTCGCCAAGTACTTTCTTTTCATCAATCATTCCGCTTCTGACACCACAATGTCACGAATTTGCGTAGGGTATGTTCATCATTAAGAGACAAACGTTTAAACACCTACTGTTTATTACTGCGTACTAATACACGGATTACACGTCAAATAACTTACCGCTTTGTTCAACTTCGCCGTTTATGTATTCGCTGCCGATGCCGCTGTGGATTGGAATCTTCGTCACTCGGCTCATTCTGCGCTTATATAGGGTGGTGAAAATTTCGATGCTCACCATTGGTATCTTGGAAACGGTAAGAGATACGAGGTCGGTTAAATTAGAAGAAAGTTGCGCATCTTTGTGGCGATTGAGAATCTGAAAAGAAACTTTGAATATTTTGATTGATTTACGATTTATCACGAAAAAACTGAAAATTTTGATATCAGAAATTATTTTTTATCTTTCCAACCATTCAAGCTATTTCAATCAAACTTGTAGTCGTAGCGGTACACCAAATTATTCTGCACTTCTAACGATTTCGATTATTTTCGGCACAGATGATCATTGGACCTATTTAAGCGTTTTGACCCGCAGCACCACCAAACTTGCCTCTCAGGAATGGAGGGGTGGGGGTATTTTCAGAATTTGAAGCTCCAGGTCTAGTATGGTTCAATGAAGACCCACAAAGGCAAGTGAGTAGTCATTTTCGATTGATTTTCATCCGCTGATGTCGATTCTGACGTGAAAAATGAGTTGCGCAATCATTTGACGAAGATAATTGGTAATAATAAGAGATAAAGATGAAATCAAGTGGTCATCTATTGAGCTCTGTGGGAACTTGTTTTTTGTGATAAATACATGAAACTTGGGGTGACTGTTCATTATTACTTACTTCCCAAATATGGAGGGAGCACCACGCGTTCCGACGGATGACGTCGCGACGGAATATCAAAGAACAGTGGTCGCCATTTCCAGAACAGTCGATAGGAATATTATAATTTCTTTGATTTCTTCCATCAAGCCATATGCTTTCAAGATTCAATAACATATTTCTGTCGATTTGGGGAAACGGTGGGCTACCAGTGGTAAACCAGGTGCCTGTAAGGGGAACTGTGAGGTTTCTTCACCCCCAAATTTCCGCGGTCAACATCTTCGGATAAAACCGAGGATAAAACTAACTATTTTGAAGTCTGTGCATACGAATATGTTATCTGGTTAACATTTCTCGTGTCTCGTCCTTCTAGGGACTCCTCAGTATGTTTATACAGATCTAGCGATCAAATGAAAGGCACTCAGAAAGGTACTTTTGATTACTGGAAAAAAGTGATATTTAATGTTGTACCATATTAGGTACATACTCGGTTACAGAACTCTTACAAACTAAACTATAAATTATCATAACGATTAATCGCCTGTTAATATCGATGCCACCGTACTGAAAAAAAGAAATCGCTTTGTATGAGACCGTATCAAATGATTGAACCATTATTGTTTGTTTATTTGTTGTTTTTATCACAGGTGTCCTCAAGTAGAAATGAGTTTAACAAAATTGTCACCAAAAACTGTTGATGGGACCTTGTAGTAGAGGTTCTGGGGAGCACAGAAATGTATCTAACAAAATTGTAGCTGATGCCGAACGGCAATTATTCAATTTTTAAGATTATTAGTTAAAAATGTCGTAATGAAAATTTGGCTTCGGGTTTATTCAAATTTTTAGAATAACTAGGATTGTCTAAACGGTTAATTTTGCATCTCTCCCAATATCTAAAAGAATCTTTGTGGATAGATTCATACCCTTCTGTTCTAATAAGAGTCCAAGACCTCCATTGTTAAGGAACTTCAACAAGTTTTTGAGATGACATGAATTTCCAAAGCTTCTGATAACACCCTTGTCCCAAAACACTTTTATAATATATTTATGCCCTCTTCGTAAGGTCCAGCTATAACTTTTGCAGTGCTGAAACACTTCTCAACAATTTTGTTCATCGTTTTGAAGCCAGACACAAACGGAATCACGCAAAGTACTCCCACAATATTTACGGATCATTGCGACTGTCGCTTTTCTTTGAAAGTTTCCGACAGGAGTTCTCTTCAAAAATCTTATGTTGGTAACTTTTGGCGACCAAGTTTAGTTCATTGGGCCACAGCAAACTTCATCACACCCAAGTATCGGCACAAGACCATTCCAAAATAAATGGTTCACAAACCCTTAAAGGAGATGCTTCGAAAAGAGAGGGGTAATTATGCTGTGACAATCTTTCGCAAAGTTCTTCTTTTTTTCCTGCAGAGCAAAATGTTCAATCAATGCGCCTCAAATCTCCGTAAGTCTTCATACTCGTAACCATCTCTTTCTGTTTATTTTCTTTACAAACCTTATTCAACGTAATTCCATCGCATTTTCCTCGTAAGTCTTTTAGAGTGATGAAGCAGTACGGACATGGAAGTAGCCGTAGTTGTTTGCTCATTGATGGTCATTGATCAAAAGAAGTTGAAATTCCTGAACAAATTTTAAAGGAAATGCATTGATATTGGTCATTTCAAACATCAACTTGATTTTAATTGGTCTAGAAGATGCGGAAATAATTTTAGAGAAAGAGGAAAAGAAAAATTACACAGGCAGCAAAAAAGTCGTTACATAGATTGACGATCGATTGAAAAAAAAAGGGGGAATCAACTACTTTCAATAGGCTTATGAATGGTTTGCATTGTGCCCCAGGTGAAATGAAAAACCTATATGAAAATATCGAGTTGATGTTTCAAATGACCAACATCAATGGACTTGGGTTTAAATTTGTTTCGGATATTGAACTTATTCTTTTGATCAATGACCAGCGAATGGCTATACGGCAACCATCCCCGTACTGCTTTATCACTCTAAAAGACTTACGAGGGAAATTCGATAAAATGACGTTGAAATGAGGTTTGTGAAGAAAACAGAAAAAAATGGTTACGAGTAGGAAGACTTATGAAGATTTGAAGGGGCATTAATGAGAAATTTTGCTCTGAAGAAAGAAAGAAGTTTTCAAAGGAGTGTCACAAGCCCATTCAACCCCCCCCCCTTTTTCGAAAAAGACTTTGCATAATTCCAGAGTTACATCTTTTCAAGGGTTAGTAAACCATTTGTTTTGGAATGATCTTGTGCTGATACTTTGGCGTGATGAAGTTTTGCTATGGCCTAAGAAGTTGAACTTAGTGGCCAAAAGTTACCACGACGAGATATTGAGAAGGAACACCTGCCAAAAACTTCCAAAGGAGAGCGCCGGTCTTACTGATCCGGAAAACATAGAAAATGTGGGAGTACTTTGAGTGATTCCGTTTGTATCTGCCTTCAAAACGATGAACAAAATAGTTGAAAAGTGTTTCAGCACTGCAAAGGTTGTAGCTGGACCTTACGAAGAGGGCATAAATATATTATAAAAGTGTTTTGGGACAAGGGTGTTATCAGAAGCTTTGGAAATTCATGTCATCTCAAAAACTTGTTGAAGTTCCTTAACAATGGAGGTCTTGGACTCTTATTAGAACAGAAGGGTATGAATCTATCCACAGAGATTTTTTTAGATATTGGGAGACATGCAAAATTAACCGTTTAGACAATCCTAGTTATTCTAAAAATTTGAATAAACCCGAAGCCAAATTTTCATTACGACATTTTTAACTAATAATCTTAAAAATCGAATAATTGCCGTTCGGGATCAGCTACGATTTTGTTAGATACATTTCTGTGCTCCCCAGAACCTCTATTACAAGGTCCCATCAACAGTTTTTGGTGACAATTTTGTTAAACTCATTTCTACATGAGGACACCTGTGTTATCCTTATCGGCATTTTTTATGTCATAGGAGTTTGATGAATTTGATTCCCAAATATCACAAGCTGAGAAACTTTGTTTCTATAGCACAAAGCACTGTGCCGGGAATCGAATTCAAGAATTCAAGTTTTTGATATTGGTGCTTTTTTCAGACGTATTTACTTCATTCATATCCAAGACTTTATTCATACCCTAACACTAGAACCGCAGAAATTGCATTTACTCCTTTTTTACCCATTTCAAACAAAACGATATTCCAGAATCGGTTACTTTACTAGGTAGTCTAAATGATCTCGCGCGGTTGCGAAATCTGTATAAACCATACTGAGGAGTCCTTAGAAGGACGAAACATGGAGAATGTTGACCAGATGACATAATTATTCATATGGACAAACTTAAAAATAGTTTTATCCGAAGATGTTGACCGTGGAAATTTGGGGGTAAAGAAACCTCGCAGCTCCCTCTAGCAGACACCTGACTTACCACTGGTAGCCCACCGTTTCCCCAAGTCGACAGAAATATGTTATTGAATCTCGAAAGCATATGGTTTGATGAGAGAAATCAAATAAACTATGATAATATACCGACTATTTTGGAAATGACGACCACTATGTTTTTTGACATTGCGTCGCGACGTCATGCGTCGGAACGCGTGGTGCTCCCTCCATATTTGGAAAGTAAGTAATAATGAACAGCCCTACCAAGTTTCATGTATTTATCACAAAAGAATAAGTTCCTACTGAGTTCAGTAAATGACCACTTGATTTCATCTTTATCTCTTATTATTACCAATTATCTTTGTCAAATGACTGCGCAACTCATTTTTCACGTGAGAATCGACATCAGCGGATGAAAATCATTCGGAAATGACTACTCACTCGCCTTTGTGGGTCTTCATTGGACCATACCAGACCTGGAGCTTCAAATTCTGAAGATACCCCCACCCCTCCGTTCCTGAGGGGCAAATTTGGTAGTGCTGCGGGTCAAAACGCTTGAATAGGTCCATTGATCATCTGTGCCGAAAATAATCGAAATCGTTAGAAGTGCAGAACTTGGACGATTTTAGGCCCGTACCGCGACGACTATTGGTAGTTTTATGTTTTTGATCACTCGGAGTCGATCAACGTTAACAGAAATTTTCCAGACCTTCTAGATGTCAAATTATGATAGTCAACTTTTGTTTTTCTTATGGCCGCCATATTGGATTTTTGCCCTAATAGATAGAGAAAAAAATTAGCTTTCCGAATTAATAACCAACATGTTCTTTTCATGACATTTTTAGCGTCAAATTTTGAAATTTTCGTAAATTATTGACAAAATCGGGAATGCTTTGAAAAACAATTGAAATATTTATCAATAGCAACAACAAAAAAGTGAAAGATGGTGTGCAATTGACGTATCTAACTTCTTAATCGTGTTTTGTGCTTGTTTGTACCGGTAGTTCATAATTTGAATGGTCAAGGGTGTCTGTGAGTTCAAAAACGTCTGTCGGAACTAGCATCGTTGGTTCTTGTTTAAGTTTGACAAATTTATTAGAAAAGGAGTAAGGATTACCCTAGTTTCGACAGACGTTTTTGAATTCACAGGCACCCTTGACTCATTCAATTTATGAACTCTCGGTACAAACAAGCACAAAACACGATTAAGAAGTTACGGCTCGATACTAAGTTGGGGCTGTGAGACCGCCGTAAGTGCCGTTACCACAGCAACGGCGGACACCAACCAATCAGACCGCGCTGTATTTGGCGAGTTACGCCGTCCGAAACTTTGCGCCTGCAACTTGGTATCGTGCCCTCAGATACGTCAATTGAACACAATCTGTCTTTTTTTTGTTGTTACTATTGATAATATTTCAATTGTTTTTCAAAGCATTCCCGATTTTGTCAATAATTTACGAACATTCCAAAATTTGATGCTAAAAATGTCATAAAAAGAACATGTTGGTTACTAATTCGGAAAGCTAATTCTTGTCTTTATCTATTAGTGCAAAAATTCAATATGGCGGCCATAAGAAAAACGAAAGTTGACTATCATAATTTGACATCTAGAAGGCCTGGAAAATTTCTGTCAACGTTGATTGACTCCGAGTGATCAAAAACATAAAACTACCAAGTTTGATTGAAATAGCTTGAATGGTTAGAAAGATAAAAAATGATTTCTGAAATCAAAATTTTCAGTTTTTTCGTGATAAATCGTAAACCAATCAAAATCTTCAAAGTTTCTTTCCAGATTCTCAATCGCCACAAAAATGCGCAACTTTCTTCCAATTTAACCGACCTCGTATCTCTTACCGTTTCCAAGATACCAATGGTGAGCATCGAAATTTTCACCACCCTGTATACTCAAGTCTGATCTTCGGGAACACTCCACGCGTCCTCTGGTATATTCCAACATTGGTTGCTAGTATACATTCTCCGCAGCTTCGGAAATGTCCATCAGGTTCATGATATTCAAGGCGATATTCCGGCAAGTTCTGGAAGTATCGCACCTCCGCCAAGTGTGCAGATATGTCTTACCCTCACGACTCAATCTCCAGCTTTCTCGAACATTCCGGAACTTCACCGTCTCAAATATACCAGAGCGTACAATACGCCTCCGTGTTTATTCCCGAATGTAGTGGAATCGCTCGAGAGCTCGCAACTTGTAACAGTATGTAAATTCATTCCAAGCGTACTTCTATCTTAGAAAAACAAAAACTAAAATCCCCAATTTGGAATAAGTAGTCGAAATTCTTAATTTTTGTGGCCTTTACTGCATGCTACTTTAATGGTTTTTCTTGGATTTCAGTATGTAGGTAACTTCACTACTTGAATTATAATATGCTCCAAAAAGTGGGGCCATTCTAAATTTTAAAAGTCCAAATTTAACATTCCGTTCAGTTTCTCGCTTTTCTCGACGTCAGATGCAAATTACATTACGCTATGAGCATAATAAGCAATAATTATAA
Organism: Anaspis maculata; assembly: GCA_949128115.1. Lineage (NCBI taxonomy): Eukaryota > Metazoa > Arthropoda > Insecta > Coleoptera > Scraptiidae > Anaspis > Anaspis maculata. The sequence continues at coordinate 46,737,438 of OX421963.1, forward strand.
AATAATAATACTTTTTTTACATGACAGTCATACGAGATGGCTATGCAAATTCAAAGCGGTAGGTACCCTCGGTTGCAATAAAGCCTGAGACAATGTTTCGCACGAAGTGTACTGATCTGGCATGCTGTCACGGTGGACAAGCAAGCCAAAATTATCAAAATTGGTGGTACACCTCGTGTGAAATATACCTACTGTATTAATACCTACTAGTTATTTATTGAAACTGACTGTATTACCTACCATTTGCAAAAAAGTTTCAATTTTTAATGAATGATGAGGTGGAACCGTTGAATGAACAATATAAAGAGACTCAACCGGTGACATTTCTGACACTGACATTGGTTTTCGCTAGCTGCGGCTGGGACCCACAGGGTGAGATGAGAACTGCGGCTTTATCTTGAAGAATTTTTCAGAAGTAAAGGGCAAACTGACACGAGAAACAAAACCATTCCAGTATTTTATCATTTGTTGTTTATAAGATGCATCGCTGTGGCGCTGGATTTGAGAGCTGCTTGTACTGCTCTGACCGCAGACGCTGACGTCATCTGACTGGCCGATACCAAAAAGTTAGAATAATTGTGCTTCTCTCTATTGTTCAGGACGGAGTTATATTGGTAAAATAAGCGTTGCGGTATAAACCGCTGTGGGCTTATTTCTTGACAGAAATTTACCACTGAGGTCTTTTTTGAAAGCTACAAGGATGTACTTTGGTTTTAGCCCATTGGCATTTCCAAAATCCAAAGAGAAATCGGAAAATTTAAGATTTGAAAAGAATATTTTTAGATTTTGGAAATGCCAATGGGCTAAAACCAAAGTACATCCTTGTAGCTTTCAAAAAAGACCTCAGTGGTAAATTTCTGACACACCCCTTCAAGTTTAGGGAACAAGTCGTCTCATCAGATCATCACTCAGTCATAATTTGAATTCAAAAATCGAAAAGTCTGACAGGTGTTTCCAAACTTATGGCCGCCATCGTACCTACATATGTGAGACATATGAGTTGAATAACTAAACTGCTCAACAATGAAAGTGTTACAAAGCAAAAATTCACCCAATTTTGAACCGCTGTAACTTTTGATTGGCACAAACGATTCTGATTCTATTGCAAGTACTGAATTGCCCAATCTTTTGGCCATCATTCTTGTCAATATGAAATCCATAGAGCAGAGCCTTTTATGAAATTTTTTCAGGGTGATGAACAGAGCAGCGCCAAATTGATGAATGTTCAACATACCCCGGTTCTCGTAAAAAAAAATTCAGGAGTATCAACACCAAATTTTTGAAGAATGGTGTGTTCCCTCGAAACGATTTTTGAATTTTTGGGATTCCACTCGAAACCCAACTCCAATCTCCAATCCATCAATCAGAAGGCGTGCGATCTTATATCAATTTCTGTTCGGTTCGGTTTGAAATTAACTTTTGAATATTTTAATAAAACCCACGGGGATGAAGAGACGGAAACAACAGTCATTTAACAGCGATCTCTACGTTCACAGCGTGCTATAAACCATAGGTGATTTCACCTTGAAGCTAGGCTGATTACATTTTAGAGGAGTCACTAATAATATTTTAAAAGCTCTGCAAATGAACAATGTGAAGATTAAAAGGCCCAGTCGCTCACTTCGAGTTTAACTTTAAACTTGGTTTGGTTGCCATAGGTGTAATTGTTGCAACAATTATTTCCACGAGTATTTCCATAGTAACTAAACCGGATTCAAAGTTAAACTCGAAATGAGCAACCCGGCGAAAATAAATTAATTTATTCCGAGATTTATTCTTACAAGAAATAATTTTTACTCCGAAAAATTAGCTTGCATAGCATAAAAAGAACGATGAAATTAATGGAAATCAATATTTTGTCGGCCCTCTCACTCTTGTCAGAGCTGAGACTCGTGCCGACATAGTGTCCACCAAACTGAAAATAAACTGAGGAATAGCTTCCCACTCTCCCCACTCTTGCTGAACGGCATACATCATCAAATCGTTCAAATTTTCCAGTCGCCCTTCCTTTTTATTCAATTTTATTTCCATTTCACTCCAGACATGCTCAATTGGATTCAAATCCGGAAACAAGGGCGGCCAATCGATTTTCTCGATATTTTGGTGACTCAATAAATCGGTGATGTTTCAAGCGTAATGAGGGCGAGCATTGTCGTCAACCAAGATGAAATCATCATCGACATTTTGAGCATGGGGCACCACAACATCTTTAATAGACAAATCCCTGTACCGTTCACTCATTCGTGCTCTCTCCTCGTAGTGTCACCAATTCAGTCCGTACAGTCATGCTTATTCCTCCGCATACAGTCACACCTCTCCGTCCAGAAGTCACTCTTGCCTCCATGTGCTTTTCCAAAAACCTTTCATTCCTCTCTCGCCATACAAGAATACGTCCATTCAATCTGAACAAATTGAATTCACTTTGATCTGAATCAAGCACCCATTCCACCCTGCTATTCCTCAGTTTCGGTGGTCTTGAGCCCATCGCAGTTGAGTAGCTGGATGGTGAGGCTTCAGAAGACGGCTATTCTTTCCATTCGAAGTTCAACTTCATGAAACCTTCTTACTGTCTGGTTGGAAATGTGGACTACGGTCAAATTTCGTAGGATGTTGTTAACCTGGCTGGCGGTGGACGTGTGGTTTCGCCGAATTGTTCTGTTCAAAAACCGATCTTGATCTGCCGTGGTCTTGCGCTCACTTATTCCTCTTCGTCCGTAGTTGATATTGCCAGTCTGCAGTCGACGAAGGGCTCTATAGTCATCCGTGTTGTCTGGAGGAAGTCGGCGATTTGGCAAACCCCGTTGCGCCGCGCCGTAGCCTTGGTTTGTCATTCTTGTCGCTATTGCTAATTGGTCTTCATTTAACGCGTGTTGCAGGTCAAATTGCTCAGAATTGTTCAGTGAAAAAACCTACTACCAAGTGACATCATCTTGATGTGAAAAATTTTAATGTTTTTGCGTTGCTACAGGAATAATAGTATATTACATACCGAGGCGGGAAGTGAGGTGAGAGGGTACCGCCGAGAGTATGTATACTATTTTATTCACAACCATTTAGAATAGTTAGAATAAAGATTCGGAGTTTAAATAGTGGATAAGGCTATTAGACTCATCAATAACTATATCATAAACATCATACCATAATATTAACTGGTACCCTTAACCTCACATAACTGCATTTGACTCTTCGATTCGAGCCCCTTCACACATGTCATTCCGTCATCCATCTGTCAATTGTCAATCAGTCAAGAAGGCAATGATTTCGGAGGCGGGAAACAAAATCATCAACAAAGCGTCTTTTTCCAACTTTTTAAAAGTCAGTAATGAGTCTATTGCTATAGTGGTTGTGAATAAAATACAGTATTCACAGCGAGATTCACAGTAGAGTTGACGGCACACCACAGGGACCTGTGGGCGGAGCCTAACTGCGCGAACTTAGTTCATCTAGTGGTGCACCTAGATTTGCAGTGGAATTTTAGGTTTGCCTGTGCCGGGTAATGGACCACCACTCCAGCTGACGGTGTTGCTTCCCCTATTTCAACACAAGGACTCGTTCAAAACGATTTTTGTTTTTCTGTTTAGCCCCGCTCTAAGAAATCACATTTCCGCTGTTTCGACTGGAATCCAGAAAATTCAAAAGCCGTTTCGAGAGAACACATTCATCATCTTTCGATCATTGGTGTTGATACTCCCGAAAAAAAATTTTACGAAAACGGGGTGGGTATGTTGAGCAATTGAGCATTCATCAATTTTGCACTGCTCTGTTCATCACTTTGTAGAAATTTTATAAAAGGCCCTATAGAATTTATATTGACAAGAAAGATGGCCAGAAAATTGGGTAGTTTAATATTTACAACAGAATCAGAATCGTTTGTGCCAATCAAAAGTTGCAGCCTCTCAAAATTGGGTGAATTTTTGCTTGGAACGCTTTCATTGTTGAGCAGTTCATATAAAATCTGGTTTTCTGCATTTTTGTGTCAGATATCTCGAGATTTTTTCCTAGGATTTCTCCGTGAAATAGAATATCTATACGAGTTCTACTTCGTCCTGGTATTTTTTTGCACTGTAAGTAGGTAAGTACTAATTTGTTGGATTTTATTCCTGAAAAATCTTTGAAAAACTGTAAAAATTTAGAACTTGACTCTGACAGACGGAGTCCGAAAAACAGACTACAGGTAGATACGTTAAAACCTAACTTGCAGGCCCGCCAATGCGCAGTGCGTGGAGGGAGGCGTTGGCGCCAGTCCAGAACGATAAAACGGCTTGTCGAGATTTTATCGCGATGAAATGTCGACAAACTGGGTTTATCAATGGTTTAGTTAGTTACTACAGAACGAAAAATAATCATGTCGTGGTTATAGTCTTCCGGTGAAATACAAATTTCAGCTTAGCTACTTAGTCCTAGCGGTATAAGTAAAATTTCATAAAAATGGCTCTAATTGTGACAAAAGTGTGGAATTTGGTGTGTGGACTCCTTAAAGCATTTAAAAGGTTTTTAGAAGGGGAGCCAAGAAAAATTTTGATTTTGATTTTTCAATTTTTTGTGACGTCATTTTTTTAATTTTTTTTTTCATTTTTGCAACTATTCAAGATTTTTTACTTTTGCTTTTGTATTATGGTGAGTAACTGCTTAGTCCAAGAAACGGAAGAGAAAATTTGCGAAAAAAATTAACTGAACTGAAATGATAGCGTTTTTTGTACAAATCAATTTTTTCCATTTTTTTCAAAAAATACTGTGAATATGTGAAAAATTAAAATAGGAAATTATTCCTCAAAACAAACCCTATCAGAAGTTAGGGAAGTGTTTCTCAAAATTCCAAGCCGTTTTCGAGATATTTGGAAATATGTTATTTCTTGCGACTGTTTCTTCGTATTAGCTCCTATTTCATCAAACATATAACAGGGTTCTTTTTTCTTGAAAATATACTTCAGAATAATCAGACCGAAGATTTCTCAGAAGTTCATTGTAAATTGTAATTTTTCCAGTGGCGTAGATCATAAAAATTCAAATCGTTTCTACCCTCTCACCATACTTTCTACACCACTCGATTATTTGAAAAATACATGACATTTTGGCATTATGATGATCATCCAAGATCACTTAGCATGACACTTCATTTAAAAAGCACACAATTTTTCCGCTGATCAGATCGGCTGCGAAACAATGTATAAAAACCCGGGTATTTTACATCACTGAATTATAGTCCTAGCGGTATAAGTAAAATTTCATAAAAATGGCTCTAATTGTGACAAAAGTGTGAAATTTGGTGTGTGGACTTCTAAAAGCATTTCAAAGGTTTTCAGAAGGGGAGCCAAGAAAAATTTTGATTTTAATTTTTTCAATTTTTTGTGACGTAATTTTTTTTCTTTTTTTTTCTTTCTGAAACTGTCTGAGATTTTTGACTTTTGTCTTTGTACTATGGTGAGTAATTGCTTATTTCAAGAAACGGAAGAGAAAATTTGTGAAAAAAATCAATTGAACTGAAATGATGACGTTTTTTGCAAAAATCAAACTTTACAATTTTGTGTGAAATGTGGATATGTGAAAAATAGAAAAATGCAACTATTCCTCAAAAAAAGCCCTATCAGAAGTTCTTGAAGTGTGTCTCCAAATTCCAAGCCGTTCTCAAGATATTTGGAAAAATGTTATTTCTTGCAATTGTTCCTTCGTATTAGCTCCTATTACATCAAACACATCACAGGGTTCTTTTTTCTTAGAAATATACTTAGGAATGATCAGACCGGAGATTTCTTAGTAGTTTATTGTAAATTGTAATGTTTCCAGTGGCGTAGACGTGGAAATTCGAACCATTTCTACCCTCCCACCGTACTTTCTACACCACTCGATTATTTAGAAAATATATGACATTTTGGCATCATGATCATCTAAGTTCACCTAGTATGACACTTCTTTTGAAAACAAGATGAGATCGACGATCTTGAGCACACAATTTTCCCACTGATCAGATCGACTGCTAAATATTACTTTTTTTTTAAGTATATTAAGTAACATTTATTAATAGGTAAATTTTACAAAGATGATATAGTAATAAAAACGGACATTACATTTTGTATCACCTCCTCGATCATCTCCATCATGACTGTTTTAGATACATAATAGTTTATTGTTTCCCCAAACTGAAAATTCTGCACTTTATCAACAGTAAAGTTGGTTGAGTGGCTATCACTGGCGTCGAAGGCATACATATCATCGCATCTATTTTGTAATTATTGCAGTTTGAAACATAGGAACATACCTACCTATTTGTTTGTAAATATTTGTATTTCATTTGACAAGATGATCATCAAAAGCCACCTGTTGTGACATCCTATTCAAAAACTCTGGGGGGGGGGGGACAATCAACTATAATTTATCTAAAACAGTCATGATGGAGATGATCGAGGAGATGATACAAGATGCATTGTTTCGCAGTCGATCTGATCAGCGGGAAAATTGTGTGCTTTTTAAATGAAGTGTCATGCTAAGTGATCTTGGATGATCATCATAATGCCAAAATGTCATGTATTTTTCAAATAATCGAGTGGTGTAGAAAGTATGGTGAGAGAGTAGAAACGATTTGAATTTTTATGATCTACGCCACTGGAAAAATTACAATTTACAATGAACTTCTAAGAAATCTTCGGTCTGATCATTCTGAAGTATATTTTCAAGAAAAAAGAACCCTGTTATATGTTTGATGAAATAGGAGCTAATACGAAGAAACAGTCGCAAGAAATAACATATTTCCAAATATCTCGGAAACGGCTTGGAATTTTGAGAAACACTTCCATAACTTCTGATAGGGCTTGTTTTGAGGGATAATTCCCTTTTTTGATTTTTCACATATTCACAGTATTTTTTGAAAAAAATGGAAAAAATTGATTTTTACAAAAAACGCCATCATTTCAGTTCAGTTAATTTTTTTCGCAAATTTTCTCTTCCGTTTCTTGGATTAAGCAGTTACTCACCATAATACAAAAGCAAAAGTAAAAAATCTTGAATAGTTGCAAAAATGAAAAAAAAAATAAAAAAAACGACGTCACAAAAAATTAAAAAATCAAAATCAAAATTTTTCTTGGCTCCCCTTCTAAAAACCTTTTAAATGCTTCAAGGAGTCCACACACCAAATTTCACACTTTTGTCACAATTAGAGCCATTTTTACGTGTACCGCTAGGACTAACTCTGAGACGGAGTGATATAAACTGTTTCGTGGACGATATGTTCAAGTAAGCTGATGAAGAATCAATAAAAAAAATCTGAAAAAGAAGGAACGTTCTTGAAAAGTCAAAGATGACGAAAACATGAAAAGGAAGTTCCCAAAAATTTCAAGGATGTCCTTTAGGATAATAATCACTATAATGATAAGCCTTCTGGTGATATCCCAAGTAGGTTAGGCATGAGATTAGGCACTTTGAGGAATGCACTTCGAAGTGTGAAGTAATCCGATAACAATGAAACGCGTGCGAGCAGATGGGCGCAATCGGGATTAATTCCTCTCTTTCTCCCTTTCACGCCACTTTCTCGCCCCTTCGGGCCATCGGCACAGCAATACCTATACCCACACCCCAGATGTGTATCGTCATGCAGCATCTGAATGAATTTGCGTACCTAGGGGGCGAGCCACGAGGCGGTTCTTGCAGGGTGCAGCGCCGCCCCTCGTCCAACTAGCGCCTGGCAAATATGTTCATCCCTTATATTATCGCGGTGATTTTCCGACAGAGCTCGGCATTTTCCGACTGGATTTTCCGTGTTGTGGTGCGAAGCACACGGTTTAGTTCCGTATAATGTCCACGCGCCGCCACATGCGGTGAGAAAGTGCTCTGGTGTTGGGTAGGTACGCGGAAATGTGCCGAATGTGCGATGGGGTGCGAGCAGTGCATAAAGGAATGTAGAAGCAATGAGTTTGCCACCGGTTCCGGATTTGATTCCGATAGTGGCGGTGGTGAAGAAAAAGCGGGTTAAGGATAACAACAACGAGGGGGGCTGGAGGGTCTGCGCCCCCTGCGCGGCGACGCACTCCGAAGAGGTTATGAGCACCGAGCGGAGTTCCAATGCGAGCCAACAACCCTCGACGGAGCTAATCGATAACGCGCAGTCACGTGGTCCGAGCGCCGCCCTTCGAGAACCGCCACCACAACCCCGGAGAGCGAGGTCGGAACGCTGCCGTCACCGTAAATCAGACAGGCGACGCGAACGCAGGCTCCGCGCCAGTGCCAAGCAAACTTCTCCAGAGAGGCCTCCAAATCCGCGCGTAAACCCGATCTTCGTGTGGGTCCGGCAAGAAGACACGCGCATCGTGGACGTGAAATGCGAAGACTACGACAAGAGGAACCGCATCCTCCTCACCAAAACAGCCCAGGGATGGAGGGCCATCCCGCGCACGGAAACTCTGGCGCCTTTAAAGGAGGCGGATGATAGAACTCACCACCACCATCATCACCACCACCGCAGAAAGTCGTCCCGCAAGACCAAAGTCCGCCGGAGGTCTACTGCTGTCCAGGCCGGATCAGACCAAGACGAAGACCATCAAGAGCATCCACCTCCGTCGCCTACTTGGTCATCGCCTGTGAACGTCGAATCCCATCTGCCGTCCCACAAAATACACGTACCGGGAAAGTGTCTCAGCCCTAAGAGTGTAAACACTAGCGTAACGGACGACGCGCAAACTCCTTCGGAGTGCAGTGCTAAAACATGTGATGACGTCAGCCCCCTGGACAATCTTTTGGCTGTTGCCGAATTCGAATTTAACCAACACATGCAATCAGGCGAGTGGAAATCATCGCCACACATCATGGAAGATCTAATCGAATCCTGCAAGGAGGACCAAAACACTTCCAAAGACTACGACTATACGGAAGAAGACGATAACGACAACAACTTGGCCATGGACGACATTCTTACCCGGCTGGAACAATCCTTATGCAGCCCGGAAGATGAAGGTAAAACAGAGTCAATACCAGATATTGATGGACCAATCTTCGAAGCCAGTTTGCACGAAAGCATTGAACCGGAAAATCTAGACCTGTCTGCTCTTGCAGCTCATGAAGGTGACCCTAGTATCGAGCCTGGCATCGTCGAGTCTAATCAAGAGTCTGTTCAAGAGTCCATTCGAGAATCTCTGCACGAATCAATTAATGAAACTATGCAAGAGTCTATTCACGAATCTATGCAAGAGTCTATTCACGAATCTATGCAACAGTCGATTCACCAATCCATACAGTCTATTCACGAATCTATGCAAGAATCTATCCACGAAAGTATGCAAGAATCTATTCAAGAATCTTTGCAAGAAGCTATTCAAGGTTCTATCCAAGAAGCTATTCAAGGGTCTATCCAAGAAGCTATTCAAGGATCTATCCAAGAAGCTATTCAAGAGTCCGTTCAAGAGTTTGAAGCTGTTCAAGAATCTATCCAGGAGTCTATGCAGGAGTCAGTCCAAGAGCCAAATCCTGAAACTGGTGAGTTAGAACCAAATCTAGAATCGTCCGAAGCTTTAGAACTCGTGGAAATGACTGAAATCGACACCGAATGCAAACCTGTTGAAGCCCAACCCACAGACCTGTCAATTAGACCATTGGACTCTGAACAACCAACTGATTTGAGCATACCGAAACAAATGCCGCCTCGGCCGCCATCGCATAACTCAGTACAATCACCTCAGCCTAGCGGTATTCCAGCTGTACCGCCATCACCAGACACCACCAAAAGCAAATCAGTTTTCTTAGAATCCCTTTTAACGTCAACATCGCAGAATATCCCTTTGAATTCTGAAGTCATAATAATTAAGCAAAAAGAACCGCTGGATCTGGGAAAAAGCCGGAAAAGTGCCAGTCCTACCGTAACCTGCTCCGAGGAAGTGAAACCACCGCCGGTAAAGAAACCGAAAAACGATGATATTACGCTTAAAACTCTACTTGTAGAGAACGAAGAGAAGCCAAAAGCCGAAAAAATTGAAACGCCCAAGCTTCTGGAGCTTTTAAAAGTCGATTCCGAGCCAGACCCACTGACGCAGCTCCGTCAGTTGTTGTCCGACAATTTTCTGAACGTCCCGGACCCAATGTTGGTACCGAAAGAACGTTTGAGCCAGATAATTTCGCATCCATCACGCGAGATCCCCAAATTGCTAAAGCAGCGTCCCGAACTGCGGCTGCCGGAAGCTCTAGCATTTCCGCACTTGCTTCAAGATCCAGATATTTTAGTCATCACGTTGCGGCAACTCGAAACTATCATTTTGAAACAGAATCACCAGTTCAAGGAAAAAGCAAAATCTGCTGCCGGTGCAAAACGGCCAGAAAAACAGGCACCTCAGGTGCAAAAACCTCAAAAACCTCAAGTCACCTCGAGTGAATCGAAAGGTTTCAATGAGCTCGCAGGTGACATAGACGCGGCGACTACAGCAGCCTTCAATCAAATGATTTGGTTTCCTTACCTGAATCAGCTGGAGGCGTCGATGTCTTTTGGAAACCCCGACATGCTGAAGATGCTACAACAGCCAATGTACCAAGTTCCAAAATTTCCGCCACAATTTCCGCAGATACCCCAACCGCCAGCTTTCACCAATAACTTCGAAATGAACATGTGGCAAGAAGCCATGATGCAAGCCAACATGCTACGGCCTAAGAACCCTGTCAGCGATTTGCCATTCAGGAATTACATGGACAAGAAACCTCACCATAAAAAACCCAACATCCCAAGTTGGAACACGCCAGCTGATTATCAAAATTTCCTGGGGACTCCGAACATGTGTCAACCTATGAAACAGAATCTGGTGCCACCATACAGTCCACTTTTCGCCGAGAAGACAAGAGGACCGCAATTTCCGCTCGGTTTCCCTTACTTCCCGCAGCAGAATAAGCAGAAGCATCATCACGCTCCGGCGAACAGCATGTCGGGTGCGTCATCGCTTTTTCACAAAATGGAACAGAAACAGCCGTCGTCGTACCAGAGGCATAAACCAGAAGGGAAACAACATCAGGCCAAGTTCCCATCCAACAGGTTTTATGGGAAGAGCAGGAGCGAAAGAAAGGAAAGTCACCATGCGGACCCGTCAGAAGTGAAACAACACCAGCACGTTCAGCCTATCGATTTGTCTGGTGCTACGCTGGCGAGTAAACTCGGCCTGAAACCGCATTTCATTGATGCGAGCTCAGCAGCGGCGAAGTTGTTGAAGCACGATGATATTCCGGAAGTTGGGAGCACGACAGCCAGCGTGGAGGAGATGCAGGATGCACACAAACACCTCTGGCATCCCCTATTTGGAAAGTAAGTTTACAGTTTGTTTTTTAATTTTGTTGCATTAACTAAATAAATTAGTAATTTGGGTCAAAAGTAGTATATCTAATATAATTGTTTCGGAACTTTTAGTCTAAATAACTGCTCCTTCCTACTTTTAAATCGCAAAAGTTACTGGCTTAGGGTGGATATGGCGTAGGTACTTTGTGCTCTGTGCAGTAATGCAATGTAAAGATAGGGGTAAAAAATAATGCTCGTTGTACTGTTGTCATGGATCGTTTCGACTATCAGTGTATAGGTAAAGAGGGGTGATTCAGTGAACAAACTTTTGGGGGTGATGTCCTTAGGGATGAAATTATGCTCGTAAAGGCATTCATGTATGCATGTAGATGAGATATAATGATGAGTTCCAATGCTTATACAAGTTTAATAATATTGCTGTTTGCTTTATTTCAGACATATTTTATACCTATCGAGAAATGGTCTCTTCTGTAAGCTCGGGGAAACAAATTATTTTGGAAATTTTAACGAGTTGTTTGCTGGAATACATTTTTCGGTTCTTTTAAAAGACCAAAATAAGTGCAATTCTACTCATATTTACTTACGTTTTTAAGATGTTTTCGAACCTTCAAATTGAGATATTTCGGAAACGGCGTCTTCTATCATAGCTATACAAGGTATTTCATCAGGTTTTTATGCGCAAAATTCAATTATACAGGTGGTCCAACTGTGGTCTAACCGGTTTTTTCCGCATAACTTTCGAGCCGCTCAACGGCTTTGATTCAAATTAGAACCAAAAATTTACTGAAATTATCATCTGTCGAACAATCATGAGTGTTCCATAAGAAAGTTTCAGGGGCGTGAATATTGAGGGGTGTCCCCTCTTTCCCCAACTATTTTTCACTTCATAGTTATTTTTGAAAACAGTTCATATTTTTAAATTCTACGTTCAATTTAGAAGAAAAGTCACCCCTACAAAATTTTGATTAGGTTCTTCGTTTAGACGATATTTAGGTTTGAAGGTTTGGGAAACATCCTGAAACCTCGCCCGAAACCGCCACATTCCAGAGCCCAAATTGTTTTTTTCCTGAAAACTTCTCATCTCTCAGAAAAAAAACTGGAAAAAAAATGGTAGTTCATCAACTTAGAAATTCTAGAAAACCTATTTCAGCCAAGAAATCATGAGGTTTTTTAGATTTTAGTTTTCAGACCTTTAAAAGTGTTGCTTTCGAGATGTTTTCTAAACCTTCAAACCTAAATATCTTCTAAACGAAGCCTCTAATCAAAATTTTGTATTTGTCTTTTTCTTCTAATTAAAATGAACGAAGAATTTAAAACTATGAACAGTTTTCAAAAATTGCTTGGGGGTGGCAAACGGGGGAAGAAAGAACACTCCTCAACGCCCCTGAAATTTTTCTATGGAACACGTTATGATGGTTCGACAGAGGATACTTTCAGTAAACTTTTTGAATCAAATCGGTTGAGCGGTTCAAAAGTTATGCGGGAAGAAGGATTATTTATTTCCAACTTTGAAGGACTATATCTCCGTTATTAGGCATTTCTCAAATATGTTTTTTGGAGAAAACCTCTCATTTGATCGATCCTCAAATTCATTGACGTTCAAGCTGGACCAGCCTGTAGAGTCTCACATGATGCCAAAAACAACTGAACAAGTGTAATTTATTTCACAAAATTCGACTCTATGACGGAGATACTGCTCCTCACACAGTGCGACTTTTTATACTAGTGGGGGGGTTAGCGGAATGGTCTGTGCATTTTGTGATCAAAGCATGAAATTGGGCATACTTGTTCAGAAGACCCTCCTTCGCAATTCCAGATGTGGCGCCACGCGAAATTTTGCGCCAGAGACGCTGTATTGCTGTTAATATACCTGCTAGGGGTAAATTCTGCAAAAATGGTTCCTGGCCGGTCTCTGGTACCGCAGTCGGTATTTTTTAGTTCTGTTTAGTTAAAACTACATGTAGAAATGAGTAAGGAGTACATTTTCACAAGCAAAGTCTCAAATGCTGCATTTATACGTTGTTTTAATGCATTTTGAGGCCAACTTTGTTTTAGTACAGGAAACATGGTAAAAAAATTGCCAAAACCTCGGCAAAGATATGAACGTCCTGAAAATTTGATATTCTGTCCAGAATTATGTGCCCTACTACATATCTAAAATTGCCAAAAATCGCACTCCGAAGCTTCGAGTTATTGGAGGGGAGGTAAAAAATTGCATCTCAAAATGAAAGGTATAGAACCCGATGGAACCCGTCAATCCAATGGATGCAAATACGTCGTAATTAGACGCATCACAACCAGTTGATACAATTTTGGCACAAAAAGTGTCGATCATTGTTAAAGGGGGGCCGTGGGGAAGAGCGAAACTCAGCTGGGTGGCTCTTTTTCTTCCTGGGCCATGAAGAATCGATCACGACAAGATTGGTATCTTTTCCGACTAAATTCAATGTCCTGAACTTGAATTCGATGTGTAAATTTGGATAAAAACAAGTTCGAACAAGTTAACTCGAGAAAACCTGTTTTTTCTTTGACAATTTTCACAAAACTTTTTTTTACTGTTAGAGGTATTCATCTTTGAAAATATCTCAGAGGCCATTAGACTAAACTGTATTCTTCACGTGAATCATCCATTCGATCTGTAACTTTGTTTTTCGAGGTAGGAAAAATCGATTTGAACTTCAGTCGGCACTGCCCGGCGTCTACTAATGACCAGAACACAACAGCATGCACCTTCAAGTAATAACTCAATACCCTGCATTGCGATTTATGACGATTTTTTTTTCTATTATAGGGGATTCAGTTCTGCACAGATCCTCGAACTTTCAAAGATGAGTTATAATTTCTCAGATAGTTTGGGCTATTTTCATTTAAAGATGCATGGTGTAGTGTTCTGGTCAGTAGTAGACGACGGGCTGTGCCGACTAAAGTTCAAATCGATTTTTTCTATCTCGAAAAACGAAGTTACAGATCGAATGGATGATTTTCGTGAAGAATACAGTTAAATCTAATGGCCTCTAAAATATTTTCAAAGATGAATGCCTCTAACAGTAAATAAAAGTTTTGTGAAAATTGTCAAAGAAAAAACAGGTTTTCTCAAGTTAACTTGTTTGAACTTGCTTTTGTCCAAATTTATACATCGGATTCAAGTTCAGGACATTGAATTTAGTCGGAAAAGATACCAATCTTGTCGTGATCGATTCTTCATGGCCCAGGAAGAAAAAGAGCCACCCAACCGAGTTTCACCCTTCCCCGTGACCCCCCTTCGACAATGATCGACACTTTTTGTGCCAAAATTGTATCAACGGGATGTGATGCGTCGAACTACGACGTATTCGCATCCATTGGATTGACGGGTCCCATCGGGTTCCATACCTTTAATTTTGAGTTGCAATTTTTTACCCCCCTCCAATAACTCGAAGCCTCGGGGTGCGAGTTTTGGCAATTTCAGGTATGTAGTAGGGCACTTAAGTCTGAACAGAATATCAAATTTTCAGGACGTTCATGTCTTTGCCGAGGCTTTGGCAATTTTTTTACCATGTTTCCTGTACTAAAACAAAGTTGGCCCTAAAATGTATTAAAACAACGTATAAAGGCAGCATTTGGAACTTTGCTTGTGAAAATGCACTCCTCACTCATTTCTACATGTAGTTCCAGCTAAACAGAACTAAAAAATACCGACTGCGGTACCAGAGACCAGCCAGGAACCATTTTTGCAGAATTTACTCCTAGCAGGTATATTAACCGCAATACAGTGCCTCTGGTGCGAAATCATGCGTGGCGCCACATCTGGAATTGCAAAGGAGGGTCTTCTGAACACGTATGCCAAATTTCATGCTTTGATCACAAAATGCACAGATCATTTCATTTTTGGCCGTTAACCCCGCCACTATACTATTTTTTGCCAGTGACTTAAATTCAAATTAACCATGTTTTGACTCACGACCGATTTCATATACGACTTTAAAGTTGAAATTACTTCAACACTTCAACTGCTTTTAGACTGTGACTTTTGCAATTATCTTCTATTGTAACTGTAACAGTCTAAACGCACTTGAATAACTAACGTCAACTTCCAAGTCACACATGAAATTGGCCATCAATGGCCACTTTCAAGTGAAATTCCAATAAAATCACATCAGCGATTCCAAATAGTATGCCTACAGTTGTCTCGAATTTCGCACTCACGGTGTCCAGGGCAGTTTACGGAAATACTTGAAAAGTGTCAGGATAATAACGACCAAAATACTAGGACTTACATTCAGAAGAGTCGTAAGGAGGTCTTTCGAGCCCTTCCAGCTTCGTTATTCAAGAACATCTAAGCAAACTATCTGGGGCAGAATAATGCACAAAAAACCACTGCTTACGTATTGAATATTGGTTTTTCATACAAGGTGAGTCAGAAATCTGGAAAATTATTTTGATTGAAAAATGCCTCAAAATCATTTAACTCGGTTGGTTCCTCAACTTATGTCGAACAGAAGATCACACGGTTTTGTACAGAGGAATTTTTTTTAGGAGAATTTTTTCATGTCGTGACTCACTCACCGTGTATAGTAAATGGAAATCTAGTACGCACACAGGTCCTTGGTGGGCCCAAGGACCTATATACCTTGGGCCCACTATAACCGAGAGTGACTCATACTTTCCATCCTAGTTCCACGTTCTTCGCCGCAACGTTCTAAGTGTTCACTCAGGCTGAAAACATACTGGAGCGGTGAGCAACGCGACGATGAGAGCAGAGACCAAAGCGACGAAAATAACCAACAATTGAAGCCAAGAATCAAATTAAGTCTGCAGTTGGAGTTTTCCACCTCCGAGGTGGCCGCTCAGCCGGATTTCGACCAGGACGAGCCGCGTTTGTTGCAGGACTCAACTGAGACGTCCTTTCCTGTTATGAGATCGATTTTTTTTCAGAAAACTTTAATTGATATCGGAAGTAGATTACATTGGGCGTGCGTCGTGTAGGGCTATTTTCAAATGCAACACGGGGTCAGTTTTCTGGCGGTGATTTTTTTCAAAATGAAACTTTTTCATTCCGTGAATTCAAAAAAAAAACTGCAGTGGAAACTTCGACCTGCGACAAGCCCCAAGAAATATTCATTTTAGGTGCAGACTTGCTGCTAGTCATAGCTGGAGGAGGGATAGATCCTCAAATATTTTCCCAAATCATCTTATAGTAGAAATCGTCAATTGAGGCTTCACTAGCCCTAGGGCACTAGGGCCTTCATAACCCGGGCTGGTTTTACATTTTCAACAGGAAAATTCCCGGGAAAATAAAAAAGACCGGATGGAGAATGTTCAATGACCAGTTACCTCTTGTTTAAAAAAAAATAGTGAAAGTATGTTCGGGATAAAAAGTTGGAAAATATGCAGTTTTTCTGTAGGGGAAAATTAGAAAACCGTAGGTTCGATTTAGAAAATTTTTGCCTCCAAAAATTATTTCAATTTTTCCTCCAACATTCATCTCCAGCATGTCTGCACCTGAAACAAATATTTCGTGGGGCTCACCGCATCGAAGTTTGTACTGCAGTTTTCTCAAATTCACGGAATGTGCAAATTTCATTTTGAAAAAATTACCGTCGGAAAACTGGAACAGTGTCAATTTTGAAAATGGGTCCATACGAAGCCCAATCCAATCTACTTTCGATATCAGTTAGAATTGAAAAAAAGTCGATCCTTGAGCTGGAATGAACTTTTGAGTGGAGTCCTGCATCAAAAGCGAGTCGGTCGTCCTGGTCAAAACCCGGGTGAAAGACTCTCTCAAGTGGCAACGGCTAGAAGAAATTTTGAATATTCATAACGCCTGAGTGCCCGACTGAAAAATGGTGGAAAGCTGCAACTGCAGACGTAATTTGACACTTATTTTGTTTTCTTGCTTCCTGCCAAATTTGGTTCTAATCCATCAGATAGATTTTGAATAATTGAATGGTACAGTTTTGAGGTTTGACGTTTTTTAATACTTCACAGATGACAGATAGACACAAAATTTCAACAGTTTTGAATACAGTTTTTCAAGAACTTTCAAATGACATTTTGCATGCAAGTAAAGTTCCGTGCGGTATAATTTCTGTCATTTTTTGATAGTGACATTTCTGTTTGACAGATGACAGCCATAAACCAATGGGCTCATCCGACAGCAAAACCATGTCTGCATACCGAATTTCAAGTCGAGCAAATCAACGTTGTGGCTGTAATCGTAGCAAGCTACAGACACACAAACACAGACAACAGACATCACTCCAAAAATGTTCCTCATTATCTTGAGGGACCTTCAAATGGAATGAATATAGGTATCCGTCTTCATCTCGAAAAATTTTTTGAGCGCGTTCACAATACTCACCCTGTTTGTTGGGTGGTGGGACGGGAAAGTAACACGTAACACGTAACTCGCTTCAATCCGCAAATAACAGTGTTAAATCAGTATAATCCGGTCTAGTGTAGAGTCGGAACGATTAATTTTTGGTATTTGTGACGATATTTAGATACCGGTATAGTTTGTAGGAGTTCCTCAACTTCAACTTTCAAGGGAGTCCCTAGGCCCTCGTTAGCAAAATATGGCGTGGCGCCATGTCTATGTTTAAAAAGAAGACCATGAAGACCTTTCACATACTTAGTGCCATGTTGCGACGTATTGTACAGAAAGTGGACTATTCACTGTCGCCTAAGCTTATTTATTTATAGGTGAAAAACCAATGTTTAAATTACAGAGAGCATCTCTGTGTATTATAGGGCAATTTTTTCATTCCAATATTCAAGAAGTAGCAGCTTGTCTTATGGTTGACTATTTTATTGGGTCAAAAATCATGCCGAAAGTTCCAAGGACTACAGTGGAATTAAACATCCACTAGACAATTTTAATTGCGAACCATCTTTTCTGCAGCCCTCGGATAATCTCTCAAATGGGATGGGAAATTCTGCGAAAATGGTTTTTGGACAATTTTACTTTTAGACCGTGCAACTATCTCATGATACACTGTTATGAATTTGCATTGGGCTCTTGATTGAGACCCCAAAACTCAGAATATACCATCACACTATTTATTACTGAGCAGGTAGGTACTTACTCAACTCTTGGGAAAGCCTATCCAGCAAGGTTTCAAACAGCTCCTCCACCAATTGTACGGGTTTGTAGCTTATCCGCGAGTTGGAGTCTAATGAATGTCAAAAAAATACCGATAGCCATTTAGATAGACATCACTGGCGGCTCCACGGGGGGTACGACGGTACGGCCGTACCCCCTGTCGCAAATCAGGGGCGCCAGACGTCAATTTTGAAAAAAAAATCCACGATTTGTACCGATGGATTACTCTTTGTAAAAAATAATTAACGTAATAAAAGCTAGTCAATAAAATTGATAGATAATGTTACCTATGGAAATTCGCTTTGGGCGTCGCGCGATAGAATCTTATTGGGACTATTCTCATAACATTTGTGGAGGTAGAAAAAACTTTTACCGAGGGGCAAACCGCTGGCAGAAATCTGTACAATAGATTTCCCCTTTTCGAAAGATTTCCCCGATTTCCTGTGATTTCCTCTGATTTCCTGTGATTTCCTTATGATTTCCCCTGATTTCCTGTGATTTCCTCTGATTTCCCCTGATTTCCCCTGATTTCCTGTGATTTCCCCAATTTTATCAGATTGTTAAAAAATAAGTAACAAACCTTAAAAACCGAGCAAATGAGTAATATATTTCATTGTATACCCCTAAATTTAGGGGATTTATTTATAAGAGGGGGTCCACACTTGAGCACGAATGAGAATAAGGTACCTACTTAATAATGCCTTATTCCTCGCGGCGTAGCATACCATTTGACTTATTGGTCGGCCGAGGCATATACAAGATTCGGCTTGCCGTACTTATTATTGGTTATCACTTAATTTCCCACACTTTGAAAATTGTTTTTTTTTTTAAATTTGAATAAATAGCAAAAGTAACTGCAGACAAACAGCAGACAGCAGTAGATAGTAGATATAAGCTTGTCTGGAATTTTAGATTTTATAATGTAAAACATAAGTTGAAAACGAGGATTAAAATTAAATACGGGATGAATAAAAAAATTTTAATGTCAAAACATGTCATATATAATAAATATTAAAAAATAAAAATTGATTAACAAAGAAATAAACATTCTACAAAACTAGTAGGCATATAGCTACCTATATTACATACCTCCTACATTCACTACAAAGGTGAATGTGAAACAATGGTGAAACCTACTGACTACTGAGTGCACCACAAGTATGTGTCTAACGAAAAAAATCCTAAAAAACATGAAAAATTACGTTAAAAAAGTCAGTTCACATTATTGAAATTCGCAAAGTTGAATTGAAATTGTAAAATTGATGCGGTCCTTGCAGTTAACGAAGTGTTAGGAGCGGGTAGTTTGGCTATTATGTCGGATTTATCAACAACCGATTCATCCGATTCATTCCCCGGGCTCGGAACCGGGGTTTTGCTGTAGGTAGTGTAGGTATCTACTTACGTCCTAAGAATAAACTATTAACTCACCTTGGGAAACCATGCGGCTCGACATGCAGCTCGGCATGTAGTTTGTCGGTAGTCATGCGGTGCACCAGAAACTTGGATATTGTTAAGTGCCGGCAGAAAGTGTGATGCGCATGCGCATGCCACTTATGATGACGCCACGATTTGATCTGATTTCCTGTGATTTCCTCAAGATTTCCCCTGATTTCCTGTGATTTCCTTAAGATTTCCTCTGATTTCCCCTGATTTCCCCTGATTTCCTATGATTTCCCCAAGATTTCCCCTGATTTCCTCTGATTTCCTGTGGGGTGTACAATAGATTTCCTCTGCGGTTTACCCCTCGACTTTTACTCACAACCACCATAATAATTGATCATTACTGGCTTTTGAAAAAGTTGGAAAATGAACCATTACGAACTATCGGCTTGCGGCGCGTTGTGCAGCTACCTTGGCTCTTATCTGTTATGAACCTCTTTTTGTCTCGGTATGTAATGTACTATCACTCACAACCAATATGGCAATTGATTCATTACATACTCTGTTAAGAGGGCGGGAAGTAACTCATTACCTACTCCGCGGGAAAAAGAAGAAATGGTAGCTTCAGAAGATAAATTCCAGAATAATGCATCCAACCAAACAATGAGTGGGTAAATCCGTATTCCTGAGCCAAGTTTCAGAAAAATTTATTTACCGATCTGGAAGTTATGGCAAAAAAAATATTTTCCAATTTCAATTTTTGAACACCATAATCCTATAAGCTAGGTAGATACATGGTTATGAGTGAAATAGTATATATGTACTCCCAACTCAGTGAATATGTAGATCATTGTTGCCGAGGGCTAGAGCCTCCAGGCTCCGACAGAACCAAAAGCTGGTCTACTATGACTGGAGAATGACTAAATACCCTGTTAGTAATGACAATGACAGTAGAGGCATATAGGTGTAAATCCATAAAAGTTGAAGATTGCATCCTGAAGTTTAGTTTTGTAGACTAGATACGAAAAGAAGAGTTCAATTTATACTATTAAAACCAATCTGTTGTCATGATCGTTTTTCTTTGAAAACTGCTCCTGAATCAACTACATATAGGGAGTTCCAGTGAAGTCATAGGGAGAAGCAGGGGCGTACTCACGAGGGAGGGATGAAGGGTATAATTTCCCCTCTAAGGCTTCAACTAACAGAAAAAAATCAGATACAGTATCCCCCAAAGACTTCATGCGCATTACAAAAAAGAATGTATGATGTGTCCCCTGACGTTCACACCTATCCCCTGGCAAACTTTTCAAGACCTGGCCAAGGCTCCAAGGCGGCTCTATTATCATTTGATTGATTGTTTGATATCTACTGGACAGAATTTGGACTATGTTTTTCGAATGGTTTTGCACTTTTGAGTTTTGACTGAACCTCGAAGGGAAGAAAACAAAATTAATTAGAGAGGCTTTTTTTTCTGCTTATCATTGTCAATATTATTATTATTATGCCCAAAAAATTTTACCTGCGGCGCTAGTTTTTGGTAGCTGCGATCGCCCAGTACAGACTCGATCTTTGAAATATACACAAAACCTCCTTGATCCCCCATTTGTCCATTAATCTGGGTACGCCACTGGAGAGAACCATGGGGCTTTTTTTAATCGTAGCCCTCATCTTGAGCCTTAGGGCGCCTGGTCGGTAAACCGTACCCCCTGTTCAAAAATGCTGGAGCCGCCAGTGATAGACATAGAGAATACAAGCTTACATGCGTTTTTCTTTTTACAAATCCTTGATACTAAGAACGTAGAAATACTGATAAAAATAAACGAGAATTGCATAGGTGTCGTACATACTTTTTTTGACCTTGCTTCAGGTGGACGCTATGTATCTTGTATAAAAAATAAATTAACCGTGCGTCAATACCGGACTAAAATATGTATATCTGCCCTTCAGAGTGCTTTTTAGTGCAACTTTGAGCGCATCCTGAAATACGAGTATGTATAATAATTGTCAGGGAGAGATCATCTTTATTGATCGACCTGTCGGCGGGGGTGGGGATAGTTGATATAATGCGAGCTTTACATAGGTACCTACCCCGTAAAAATGACGCGATGTAATAAGCAGGTTCATAACCAATCATAAAGCTCACCTATATATTATTCATTTGAGAAAAGGTTAGGTATCTAAGTATATGGTTTTCTATAGATTTTTCGAGCTTATGGTGACAATGAGAGAAGAAGCAATTCCAAAGTTACTGGAGCCTCAGTTTTGTCAATTCTGCATATGATTGGAATATTGATTAAGGACAATTTAGGGAGTTTCTAAAAAATATAGGCAAGTGAGCAGACAGCTACAATATACTCGTAGGTAGGTATTCATTTGTCTTGTAGATATATCTTATCTAGGGTGCACACCGAGGTGCATACAGAAAAAATAATTCATGACCGAGTTCATGACTAACTGTATATACCTAAGCGAATTTGTTCTAAATGATTTCGTTTCCAAAGTACAGGGTCTTAAGTTGGTGGTGAAGAATAGGTTTACCCCAAGAAAAGACAAACAAATGACGATACCAATTCAAAACTATAGTTGAATAGGTTAAAACTATAGACCATCACATCCCTTACCTTATACATATAAGCGAGCATATAAGTATTCATGCAAAGGTGTTTTTTTTTGTCAGTACAAAAAAACTTAGCCTCGGAAAAAATGCCAATTCTCTCTTCTATATTTTTGTCTTGAAGTCTTAAAATGAATGGCAGGTTTGAGGTCACACTGTAAATACAAATTTCGTATATCCAGGAACAAATTGTATTTGTCTATTTCGCGTATAAGTATCTACAAAATATTTACCACTATTTTGTGACAGTGTTGCTGTGAAAAACAGTGTCACAAAGTGCTGTTTACTTTATGAAATTGATTTTTGTTTGTACTGGGTGTTTCTCAGGTTTGTGAATTAAAGTTGGCTATGGAAGTGGAAACGTATTTCCGCGACTTGATTCATTTTCCCACGTTGTCTGGCTGACCGCCTCAAGAGCACAATCAAATCGCCGACATACGTTTCTACATACTTTCACAGCTAACTGCAATTTGGAATTAAAAAAAAAAACACCCGGTATTTGAATCTGGCAGTAAGTATTAACGGCTGCTAGCCAAGCTTAAAACTTGAATCTTCCTGCATGACGTTTTCAAAATTACTAATGGACGTCAACTGTACCTATGCGTTATTAGCTAGCGACATAAACTCATCGGAATACATATCTGCGTCATATACGTTCACTTCATTTTACTTCCCCAACCGACCAACCAATGAAGAAGTGTGAACGCGCTAAAAAAAATCTGATGCTTGAGGACAGAAATATCCCTCCCCTTTCCCTGGAAGTCTGTCTGTCCGTGTGTGCTTGTGTTTGTCTGTAATCTTCCACGATAACAGCCGCAACGTTAATCCGATCGACTTCAAACTCTGTGTGCTGACATGGTTTCGGAACTGATTAGTTTTTGGCTGTCATCTGTCAAATGGAAATGTCACTATAAAAAAATTAAAGAAGTTACATCTCACGGAGCTTGACTTGCCATACCTATGTCAAGTTATGTTGTCATATTTAAAAGCTCTTGAAAAACTGAAATATGAATTTTAACACACCCTGTATCTCTAAAACGAAGCATTTCCGGACGCGGATTCATATATATTTTTAGACGTGGTTTTGATGGGAAGTCTGCCCTTGAAGTTTGTAACATCATCACTGAAACATCCTGTATATGTAGGCATTATATATGTATGTAATATGTATGTATGTATGTATATATATATTACATGAGTATAGAATATTCTATATTTTAGTGATGTTTATAGCGCACTCTATAATTCGTAGACGAGTGTCCTTAAAAGGCGTGTCTCTTCGGAACAATCGATCGGTCAAAATCAAATATGTACCTACACTTACATTGTTCTTATTTATGATTGATATGTCGAAACGATCCCGGCCGATTTCAACCGATACGTCGGAAGTAATTCATTGCAGTTTTATTTTCTTGTGCTATCGATCCGGTGTTTTATTAGGAGTGTGCCTAGAAGGGCACAAAGCGGACGAGGCGAGCAAAACTCCGAAAAAGCATATCACCAAACCAGGCTCATCCAGTTAGAATTCGCTCTATTTTTTGCGTACGTATACTAACATGCCTATTAAAAAAAAATACCTAGGTATCACTACCTTTTTTTTTTAATGCGTTAGTTATTTATGAGTAGTATATTATACAGGGTGATTTTTTTAAAAGTTTCCACCTCTGATTTCTCGCCGCCAAAATTTTTTACAGGAAAACGCCGAAACAGGTCGATTTTTGTTTCGAGGGGGACATTTAGGGCACATATTACCAAATTTTTATCTTTAACCCCTTCGCCCCCACCCCACCCTGCTTTGAAATTTCAAATAGCATGACCTCTTTTGTGATACATCAAATTGAAGGCAATGAAATTCTCTTTCCGATAAACATATTTAAAAAAATTTCAAACCACCCCCTACCCTTGTGAAAATCCTCTTTCCGTTAATGAAAGGACAATGTTCCCCCTATAAACACTCGATTCTTGAGAAATGGACTTTCCAGCAAAAACAGGTCGATTTTTATTTTAGTGGGGTCATCTAAGACAAGTATGGCCAAACTTTTATCTTCAACCCCTTCGCCCCCACCCTACCCTACTTCAAAGGGGTGGTTTTAAAAAAATAGAAATATGTTTGACGGAAAGAGTTTTATTGCCTTCAATTTGATGTATCACAAGGTAGGTAATGCTATTCGAAATTTGAAAGTAGGGTGGGGTGGGGGCGAAGGGGTTGAAAATCAAAATTTGGCCACTCGTGTCTAAGATGACCCCACTGAAATAAGAATCGACCTGTTTTTGCTGGGAAGTCTATTTCTCAAGAATCGAGAGTTTATAGGGGGAACATTGTCCTTTCATTACCGAAAAGAGGATTTTCAGAAGGGTTGGGGGTGGTTTCAAAAAGTTTGAAATATGTTTAACGGAAAGAGAATTTTATTGCCTTCAATTTGATGTATCACAAAATAGGTCATGCTATTTGAAATTTTAAAGCAGGGTGGGGTGGGGGCGAAGGGGTTCAAGATAAAAATTCGGTGATATGTGCCCTAGATGACCCCTTGGAAACAAAAATTGACCTGTTTCGGCGTTTTTCTGTAAAAAATTTTGGCGGCGAGAAATAAGGGGTGTAAACTTTTCAAAAAATCACCCTGTATTAGTTGATACAAGAGAAAGGCATTTAGAGGATGAAGTACAAGAAAGAAAATGGAGAGAAGCAAATAGGTCAAAGCTGTATCTATTTACGGCTGGTACTTGTAAAGTGTATGTTTCACCGGAGAATATGGAGTGACTTTGTCAATACCTATGCCTGAAGAATTGAGTGAAGTAGAAAGAGAAATAAGCCGAGCAAGAACGTTGAGTCCCCGTTTCTTCCTTTTTTTTTAGTCAGACCTAACGCTAATATCTACTGATATGTTATTTCGCTTTCAGTATACCTATGTACCTAATGATTTCCATTCTCTAATATAAAACGCCTTTAACAGTTTCAAGTATCGTGTGATAAATTGAATTCCTAATTCAGGCAGGCTGTGCCCTAGCCAAATGCAGCTTCGCACCCCTGATTTTGACCAGGCCACAGCCTGTCTAAATTAGGAATTCACTTGACCACACGATATATACTGAATTGGGTTTTGATGTCCAAAGGCAATAAATACTTATATTCGAGACTTATATTCTTATTTTTACAGCCAAAAGGACTACCACAACTCGTGGAATTGGTCGACGGTAGCTGCAGCTGGTGAATAGTATCGGCTTCCACCTCCAACTAATTGGGGGTCGTCTTCATACCAAAGCGTCAACAATGATGCTGCCTTTACAGGGTTCGACTTCGACTATTTTTCAAAATAAAACTTCAGTTTCTACTCTATATCATTCTCTTCACACAAAAGCTATGAAAATTTGGTAGGCAGCAACAATAAATTTAAATATATTACTGCTCTAATAGGTCTGAACTGTTCCATATTGACATTACTGAGATTCTAGGAAAGTCCCATGAAACCTCTCAGCTTCAACCTACATAATAATTATTGTCACACTCAATCAGTTATCAATTTCCTCTGATTGTTTAATGGAAGAATCTAGTAATGCTTTATTATGATGTTAAATAGGCGTTAATGCATTCA
The DNA here is from genome assembly GCA_949128115.1 of Anaspis maculata. Lineage (NCBI taxonomy): Eukaryota > Metazoa > Arthropoda > Insecta > Coleoptera > Scraptiidae > Anaspis > Anaspis maculata. The sequence continues at coordinate 46,763,357 of OX421963.1, forward strand.
TTTTTTGATAAGGGTTCCCCGGGATAACCATCTACATAATTATTGCAAACATGGCTAGCTGCAATAATATTATTTTTCCACTCCATATATGCAATATCAGTTTGTTGCCTGACAATTTTTCGTACCTAACTGATTATGCATCAGTTTTTGTTTCCAAAACTTTGATCTGAATACCTATATGTGGAGATCAATATGCGTACCTAATTTTCAAACAATATCTCACGCTTATTAATCTTATTGAAGATGTTCCTGAATGTAAAAGAAATTGTATACTGTACTGTGTATATAAAGAATATATTATAAATGTCTTAATTACATGTTATGTTTGATGTAATGTTATGTAGATGTTGCTACGAAATTTATGTATATATTAGCTAAGTATCTTTAGGTTGTTTGTATAGTTGTAATATACCCATTTTTTTGTTCTTCGAAGCTAAATAATTGCTATATGTACTAATTCTTCAATGAAAACATTGTGGAATGAGTAGCAGCTATTTGCTGGAAGAACATTATAAGTCATTTTTGTTTCATTCAGACATTTATAGGTTTATTTTTTATTGAATTTTTCAAAATTGACTAAACTGTATAGCTTTAAAAAGTTAGTTCCAGAATATGTAAGTAGATTAAACACAAATCAATATCTAACTTTTGTATATAACTGATTTCATAGTCACTACTCGTAAATATCTACTTTGCATACCTCGAAAACGTCTTTTTATATGCGGCAAGATGATAGTAGTAAGAGATTAGGTGAAAAATCAAATTTGCTTGAAACATATTTTATGTACTGTTACTCTAAATTTTTTAAACCAATATTCGAATTTTAAATATATGGGACAAGTTGAGAACAAACGAAATTATTGGAAAGTATCTTATAAGTAAGTACGTACTTATACTTACGTATCATGCCAAACAGTTTTCTATGATTGAAAAAAGAGTTGGTCCCTAATAGGATAAAAAAATGCAAAAGTAGACCTTGTAAAAAATGGTTTCGACTTAAGTACTATAAAAATGTTCCTTTGATATCTTCTCTTGAAACCCGCAAACCTAACGTAACTTTGAACTTACTCCGAAATGTGCTAAATGTATACTATAATGAAAGAACTTGAAATTTCCAAACTGTTGAGTTCAAAACACTGCACACAACTACTCATACCTACATAAGTGTTTTCTTTTTGTCAGTGTGAAAACATGAAATGCATCCCTTGTGATGTAAATACACATATCGTAAATTTTTCTAGTAAATTTAATTTTTCAAAGTATTAAAAGTGTAGACAATAATATAAACGCATTGTGAAATTTGTTTGTAGAGAAATATGGTGTGTGACACTGCATAGCGATATTATAGTTGTTGTAATTAAAATATGTACAGTTAAGTATTGTTTACATTGGTTCTGTCTTTACATGTTTTTGTTTTGAACCAAAAAAATATTATTATAGTTTTAGACTGTACAATACCAATACCTAGATAATAAAACGACCTAAAATTTGAACAATTAATTTTCTTGAATAAGGTGAGGTAATAATAAGGACGAGAATAAGGACCATAGGTACAATAATTTGATTGAGCTCTTAAAATTGCGATTGTACTTCATCGCCTAAATTGACAAATAAGTTACAATTTCAAATGCTACAAGTTCCCTTGTAGTGGAGTCGGTACGCTAAAATTTCGTGCACTTTTGAGCAATCGTGCAATATTAGGTTTACATCAAAGAGAATCTTGCAGATACCCAGTTTCAAACATTGCATATCCCCACTATCATCTCACTTTATGTCTGTGATTGCCTAATCTTCATACATAAACATAAAAATGATTTTGCAGCAGGAATGGATGTTCATAATCATCAAACAAGAACGAATAATCTAATAAGGGGTAACATTCCCAGAAGTAATACCTACCAGAGATCCTTTTTGCACCAGTCTGTAATTTTTTTCAACAAAATTCCCATCCACATAAGAAGCCTCGGCTCAAGACATTTAATTTTTAGAACAAAACAATTTTTTAAATCCAAAGTATATTATTCCATAAATAAATTTTTGAACAATGACGCCAATTGGGAAGAATAACGGGCATTGAATTTAATGGGACTATAATTTTTCATTTATATACATTTTTATCATGTACTTACAATGTTACCTTGTTATCAATTAACTTATATTCAACGCTGTAATGGCATTCTGAATAAATATACTATATTATATATCTGTTACAAAATATTCTTCAGACTATTCTAAGAGATCTGGCCCGTCGGGACACGAAAAATTTCCCTCAAGAGGCACTCTAGGAGGGGGTGGTCAAAGTCGGATCCCAAAATGTCCAATAAATGATCTTATTCGGCACTGCTCCCATTTTTGAGCGTCAAATGTGATCATGTCGAGTTTTCTCGATGGTTGTTTGAAAAAAAAACGAACAGACTAACTCGATCATATGCACCCTCTTTCTGTCCGATTTCGAGGTGTCAGTTACAATTCCATCGACGAAAGAAAGTCCTGAATTGTTCAATAAATTATAATGGGCGAAACTGGTTTGTCAGACCAATCAAAATTTCCATCAGGAGCAGATGTGAAGGACTACTCCTTGAGCGGTATGTTAGTCGATACACCAAAAAAAAAAATGAGTGAAACTCTATGATTCAATATGCCATTTGGCGTTTTGACACACATATTGTTCACACCATTTTGAAATATTTGATCCGCCGAGCCACGAAAAATTTCTATCCCGTATTTCACGGGCCTCAAAAGTTTGACCATAAAATATTTAATAAATAATTTAATTCGACGTAATTCTTGAGCGTCAAATGCGATCAGGTTGAGTGCCCTGTAGGGAAATTTTTCGTGCCCCGATGGGTCAAATCTCTTAGAATGGTCTGAAGGATACATATTTGTACCAAATGGATTATTGCGTCACTCAAAAGTGTACGAAACTGCACCCATTTGTCGCGTACCGACTGGACTCTATCATGCTTTCTTCAGTGTAGTCACTTAACGGAAGGAGCTTTGAGCAAATTTATGGTAACGGAGTGCCTATGCAAAGTACCCAAGCGACCTTCGAACATAATGTCACATATAGCTTTTTTGGCGAACAATTGTTGGTCTAGGTTCATTTTTCGCAGATCAGCGGCCCACAACTTGGCCTGTATGTCGAATTCGTCTTCAGCAATGTCTTTAAGCGTTTGTTGGAATTTTTGATTCGAAGTGCGACTTCTCTTCAACGGTGGCATTTCGGTGAATGCTAGAGGAGGCTGGTCGAAAGTGGGACTTGCCACTGAATCCTCTTGGGCGGAGAGACCGTAATTCGTCAAATGTAGTAGCTGAAGTGGTTGCTCATCTGCTGGTTCATCTTTCACTACGATTTCCTCAACCTGAAACAAAAAATACATTCAGATTGCGGTTGCTGGTTTGCAGAAGAATTTCAAGAAAAATGCTGCCTGCGGGCTATTGCTCAAAGTTCAAAACTTCAAATCACCCCATCATGATGGATAACACGTGTCTACAGGGTGATTCATAATTCACGAACATGGACCGCGGAGTCCAAAGCAGTTTGCGGAAATGCTTAGAAAAAACCGAAGAAAAAACAGAAGATGTTGAAAAAACTTCAGCAATTAAATCTTTGGAGATCTATTATTGGAGATTCTATCTTCTTATTGTCTGTAACTATTTTTGTGGGCCGTTTGAGTCAAACTGGAGGGGAATGCTTTTGAACCTTTGAATGTGTTTTTAAACTTGAGTTACTAGTGTAGAGGGTGTATAGACAATACGAATAGAGAAGACCATATGTTATCACCACCGTCGTCACGGATATTGGGGCATCAAAAATCAGCCAACCTTTTTTTGAATGATGGACTCACCTGGTTCCTACGTAACCGTAAAAATCCGTGACGACATGTGTCTTTTCTATTTGTATTGTCTATACCTATCATCAATCCTGAAAATCTGTTTTATCAAAAGATACCTGCAGAAAACTTTGTATGCGAACAAATTCTACTATTTTCCGCTCTGGAAGAAGACTGAAATTTTAGGTTATCACTCACCGAGTCACTCGCCCTGTTGGCACTTACATAAATCGCGAGGCGAAAACGGGACATACTTGTGTTTACGAAAGGTCCCAGAGAATTTATACCATCATTCATCATTTCATTATATTCATCATTTGAAAAACTATCTACTTGTAAAAACTCCTAATTCCTAGTGAAGATTTCTTTGAGCAAAAACAGGTCGATTTTTATATCGAGAGAGACATCTAAAACATACATTGGTGAATTGCTATTCTCAGCTCCTTTTAATAAATTAATAAATAAATATATTGATAAATATATTTATTCCACCATCAGAGAACATACACTATGCCACAGACTTCGTCAGTTTAAAAGAGTAGGTATTATACGCATTTTACACGGTAAATATAATATCGTGTGTAAGACTCCAACACGAGGTGTAGGAGCAAAGATTGATGAACTTTATCCACAATTAATACACATAAAATCATGACAGCAAGCATAAGTAAACATAAAAAACAAAATTATATCATAGGGCACTACAGTTGAGAAATTGATCCAGCATCCAGACTAAAAAAATGTCGACACTGTCCGTACCTGCACTGTAAAAAAAGACTTTACAAAATATGGGATATGAACCACTAAAGATTACAAATATTATGGTGGTAAATCAACTCCGGTGATATTTTCACACCAAATTCAATTTATAAAGGAGAGTTTGAGGTTGCGAAAGGCACCACAATTGTTTCACATGTTGTACGTTTGGGGGTCCTAATGGATAACCAAGCTTGTGACTTTCTGTTACCCCAGGGTTAGCCGCCCCCGCCATACGCTTACCTACTCAAGAACTTACATTAGAACCCCCAAATGTACCTATACATACTACTTATAAGAAAAAAATAAAATTCTGTGGACCTTTTGCAAGCATAAATATACTTATGATGACTTATTGGACTTTTTTGTAGATCACTCTGATGAACTCTTCAATACTTTGTCAGCGACAATTTTCCTGTAGGTATATATTTCCCTCTTCTCATCGTTCCAAGAGAAAGACCGCCGCGCAAGATTTTCTACCTCCTTCATTTTTTGCTGAGGTCACACAAGGTCACAAATTTGGATCCTTCATCAGGATTCCCAAATAATGTAGGTACTTATATCAAAAAATCTTCTACTACTGGCCCACATGGAGAGGTTAAAGAAAAGTTGCTCTTCAGTCTGACTCAAACAGTTCAGAAAGACCTTTTCAAATAACGAAGACAAAGGGGGTCCAATTCCCTCCCACTTGACCCCTCAATATCTCCAAAACTAAAAAGGACAAAATCTTTAAAAAAAATTTCTATCAATTTTGAAGCATATTCCCGTAGGTAAAGTGCTCTGGACTCCATATCAGCGAATTATGGATCACCTGTATTATACTTAGCAACTTAGCAGAACTTCACCTACCTCTAAAATATTTGGCGGTTGTGTTGGGGCAAGTGCTGCGTAGGTTTTTTTTGGCATTGAAAGGTGAAATAATTCTTCTTCAGTCGTGTGTTCAATGTGAAATTCCTCTTCTTCAATTGTCTCTTCAACGTGAAATTCTTCTTCTTCAGTTATTGTCTCTTCAGTTTTATCATACTGCTCAACAGCTGCCACGGGAACAGCGTAAGATTTCAGATATTTCATACTTGGCAAAAAACAATCTCTCGTGAAATGATTTTCACAAATTAATTTCCGCCGCAAGTCCGAAGGTGACAGCTGAAGCAACGCTAGATTTCCTGGAAGTATAACGAAAAAATTGGTCGGTCAGTTCCACTAGTAGATAGGTAATGAATTGCATTTAAAAAGGTCATGTTTTTTCTAAGAGATAACAGAAAAACCTGGGTAAAATACGTATGAGGGGTATTCAGGTAGGTACCTCAAGTTTCAGATTCATTCTGCCATATATGTATTTTCTTTTTACTGACAAAATCAAATTTTAACCTCTAAAATACCTTGTATCTTAAAAACTAAACCATTCACGATCAATTCGTTGTAAGGTCTTTTTATGTAGGTGTCTTATAATTAGGCGTCAATATACCTACTTTGCCGGTCGATTCTATGACCAAAAATAAGAAAAGAAGTTCCCATGGACATAGGCCGGAGAATGCTTTATGAGGGAGCTACAGCCCCCCTAAATGTGTGCCTCTGAAGATGGTTTAAATATATCCAAAACTAGGAAGAATGATGAAATGCCAGAATTAATATACAAACATTTTTATGCTCAATATGCTCAATTATACGTTCGAGTTGCATACAACATTTCTTACACGGCTCAGTTTATTTTGTTTTAATCTCATAATCTCAAAAAGTGAGTATGCCTTCACGTGCGTGAGTCTCAGTAGCGCATTTCCTTCAAGAGGCATATTATGAACGTGAAGAAATTTGGTTGAAGGAGAAACATCATTCTTTGCCCACTCTTTTCAGCAGTGCCGTAACTAGGGCGTGGCGAAGGTGGCATTTGCCACAGGCGCAGAAATTTCAGGGGCGCAAAATTCAGCTTGGGTGCTAGGGTAATACCTATCACTAGTTTTTCCAATTTTTATTGCAAATTTTCACCTGAACGCTATATCTACTTCTACCTACAACTTCACTAACTTTATAAATGAAAAAATCCAAAGCTGTTTTTTCTACCACCTCTTCATGACATGATTTCAAATAAAATTGAAGAGCACGGCGCTGCAGGAAGTAGCATGCTGATGATGAGACAGCGCTCGCGCTCGGCGCTCGGCGCCCTCCGCCAGCGCCGGTCGGTCTAGGTGCTTTTCGAGTTCCAGCCTGACTATTACCGCATATATTCACTTACACTTTGCATCAAATAAATAAAAGAGCGCCGAATCAGTCTGAGATGGGGCCTCTTCATATTCTGCAGAATTTTTTCATCTCTCGTTCAGTAAACTGAAGCTTGTCAAGTCGTATTTGCGCTCTTCTGTCGGCCAAGAAAGATTGACAAAGATATCTATACTTTCAATCGATAAAACAGCTACGTCAAGCTTGAATTTTGTGAAATTATAGACATATTATTTGAATAGAAATCTAGAAAAGTTCAGCTTGGTGGTTGAAGTTTCATGATTTTTTCATTTTCCATTTTTTTTTTGTCATAAAATTATTTTCAGTTACCTACTTGGGTATTTGAAATAATAGGGTAGCAACGTGCATCTTTTTCCATTTTGATTCTAAATATTTTGTCAATAACTTGACAAGTTTTGTTTTGTTGTTCAATTTTCACCTTTCTCATCCTATAGGTACTATATGTATACTAGTATTTTGTTACTTCTTATTGGAGACTTTTTTGTGTGAAAAAATTATCAATTTGTCTCAATGTTTTTATTTCTGGGTTGGGAAGCTCAACTGCAAAAGAATGGACGGCCGGAAGTTTGAAAATTTTTTCTAGGAGCCGAATGAGTTTATTATTGATTTCACCTATTTTTCATGAAAGATCGAGTGAAAGATTCTAAAAATATGATTATCATCTTATTGGCCATTTTTAAAAACTTTGTATAGATAATTGTGTTCTTATTGTGATAAAAAATCCGGAGAGGGAGGAAATAGAAGCTACCAGCCTAAATTTGGGATTATTGTTAGCATCATTATTATTATCTGGAGAAAATTTCGTCTGCGGCGCTCCAGCAGGGCCTTGCCCCTTGGGATGTTAACTTCCTTGGGGCGCACAATTGCTACATTGCCACAGGCGCCAACAAGCCTAGTTACGGCACTGCTCTTCAGTCGAAACTCATTGTGATTTTTTGTTATCAGAATGAGGTACTTGTCAATGAAACAGATTTGAATGAAAATTCTTTCAATCATCAATATCTTTTTGTTTGGAGGCGGAAGCTGGGAGCAGCCACTAATCAACAGTAGCCTGTTCTTTCCCATTTTGAGTCGGCTATCCATATATAGCGAAAGAATTAGATCGTTATGTCTTCGGGTTTATGTTTTTCATTCATCTCTTACTTTGAGGGCAGCGTGTGGGGGCGGCAGCATTCGGGAAAGTAACTGTTGCACAGTTTGAGTTGGGGGTTTCCAAATGTGTAAGGAAATATGACAAATCAGTGAATATTATGAAACTTGCATTTTTTTGTTTGTGGGCGGAAGCTGGAGGCGGCGACTAATCAAAAGTGACCTATCTCTTCCCATTTTTAGTCATCTATACATATAGCGAAAGAATTAGATCGTTAATCTCGAGGTTTATGTTTTACATTTATCTCTTACTTTGGGGGCGGCGTGTGGGAGCGGCAGAGTTTGGCAAAGAAATTCTTGCACAGTTTGAGCTGGGAGTTTATCTACGTTTGAGGTAATATTAACATCCAAATCAGTGAAAATTGTTGGAAGTTGCACTTTTTTCTTTTGGGGGCGGAAGCTGGAGGCGGCGCCAAATTAAAAGTAGCCTATACTTTCCCATTTTCAGTCAGCTATCCATATAGCAGAAGAATTAGATCGTTATGTCTTTGGGTTTGTGTTTTTCATTTATGTCTTACTTTAAGGGCAGCGTTTGGGGGCGGCAGCATTCGGCAAAGTAACTGTTGCACAGTTTGAGTTGGGAGTTTCTAAATATATTTAAGGAAATATGACAATCAGTGAAAATTGTGAAAGTTGTTTTTTTTTCTTTGGGGGGCGGGAGCTGGAAGCGGCGGTTAATCAAAAGTGGCCTATCTTTTCCTATTTTCAGTAAGCTATCTATATAGCGAAAGAATTAGATCGCTATGTCTTCGGGTTCATGTTTTTCATTTATCTCTTACTTTGGGGGCGGCGTGTGGGAGCGGCAGCGTTCGGCTAAGCAAATGTTGCACAATTTGAGTTGGTAGTTTCTTAATGTTTGAGAGAACATCTCAATCAGTAAAATTGTAAAGTTGCACTATTTGTCGTTTGGGGGCGGAATCTGGGGGCGGCGACTAACCAAAAGTAGATTTTTAGTCAGCCGTTCATATACCGAAAGAATTAGATCGCTATGTCTTCGGGTTTATGTTTTTCATTTCAAAGTGATTGGGAGCGGTTTTTAGCAATTTTTCCATATCGGCGGCGCATATTGAAGGCGGAATGTTTCTGGACTTACGTTTATAAGTGGCAACTATGTATTATTCATAAAATGAGAACACCAGAGCAGTAGGTCTGGGAGAAATTGCAATATCATGTTATTTCAAGTTTATCGGGGGCGGTTTTCTCTATGTTGGCGGCGCAATATAGACATTCAATATAGCCTAGCCCTCCTTTGGGAGTGGCAGCTATGTAACAGCGAAAAAATTAGAAAGCTAGGGCGTCTAGTTTGGGAGGAGTTCGAGGAACGGACGGACGGACGGACGGACAAAGCGGTTGCAATAGCGATTTTCATCAAGATGGAAAATGCGCTAAAAAGTATAAAGTGTAAATTGACATTGAATCTGGTATGCTAGGTAGATATATCTATATTTTTCTATTGATTTTTGTGTTCGCTTGTCAATCGGCTGTCATTATCGGAAATAGTCGTGTCAAATCTCTGAGAAATGGAAAATTTCATGCGGCCATGTACGCCCCTAGCGGTGGCCTTTAGATTTCCTGCCGAAGAAGTCGAAAAAAATGTAAACAGTAAAGATAGGTACCTAGTTATATATGGTACATCTGCATATACCTACAATGTTGCAAAAGCAAAAAGACCTCGGGCGCCGAGTCGGGCGCAAAAGTATATACCGTTCACGTTTCAAATTCAGTAGAATGACTTTTTTGAGCAAAAATAAAGTGACAAGCTGGGGGACTACGGCTACAGCTGATGGCATGCAACTGCAAAGTTTTAGAGCGAAACTATCAGCGGCCATCATCAGCTGTATCCTCCTAGCGCTTCAGCTTGTCACTTTATTTTTGCTTCAAAAAGCCATTCTACTGAAAATAAAAAGTGTACAGGATATAGCACATTTTGGTCCGCAGTCTGAATTATGAGCTACTTTACACTCAAAAATGAAGGCAAAAACAACTTCACGCCTGTGAAAAACATGTATTTAAGGAGCTGTAGCTCCCTTATGAAGCATTTTTTGACTTATGTTCAAGTAGACTATTTTCCATGGTTTTAGCCGTAGAATTCGCAAATGTATGCAGAATACCTACATACAATGGTAATACTCAGAGCTGATTTTGGGACCAGAAATGCGATTCTTGAATCAGTCCAACTGATTTAGTATGCTGAATCAAGCCGGGAAACACCGCAATCGGTCTGCTCGCGACGTTATTTGGAATAGTTGATAATTCAGATGGATTTGAGAAATGAAATACGGAAAAAAAACCTAGGGTCCCAGTAAGTTTGGTGTAGCTATAGATATACAGGGTTATTCAAAAGTTCGGAATAAAAGTCATAATTTTTGACCAGATATTTTTTTCTGGAAAAACGCTCGAACATGTCGATCTCTAAAAAGGGCAAGCCGTTTTTCCATGACATGTGTCATGATCTACCGTCAACCCCACGACCCCTAGCCACCCTTAGTATTTTTTTTTGTTGGCACTCCATGGCTTAGGGAGGCTCGTTGGAAAGCTTGTCAAAAACTGTATTCAGATCTACCATTGAAAATTATATCGAACGCTTCACCATGAAGTTTTGAGTAACCCTAGGGTTACTCAAGAGTCCGGAACAAAATTCATAATTTCTTACCATTTTTTTTTTTTCGAAAAAACGCTCAAACAGGTTGATTTTTAAAAACGGCAAGTCATTTTTCCATTATACGTGTCATGATCTACCGTCAACCCCTCAACCCTTAAGCCCTTGACCCTCAACCCCTCAAGCGTCCAACCATTTTAAAGATAGATCTGAACACAGTTTTTGACAAGCTTTCCAACGAACCTCCATAGTCCATAAACTATAGGATGCGATTCAAACAAATACTAAGGGTGGCTAGGGGCTAGGGGGTTGACGGTAGATCATGACACGTATCATGGAGAAACGACTTACCGTTTCAAAAACAACCTGTTCGAGCCTTTTTTTTAAATATGGTATCGAATTATGAATTTTGTTCCGGACTTTTGAGTAACCCAGGGGTTTCTCAAAACTTCATGGTGAAGCGTTCGATCTAACTTTCAATGGTAGATCTGAATACAGTTTTTGACGAGCTTTCCAACGAGCTCCCACAAGCCATAGGGTGCCATTTGAAAAATATACCGTAAAACCACATAACTTTGAACAGCGACAGCAACTTTGAACATTTTCTAAATTTTGTTTCGCGTTGTTGTAGCGCATCTATTTTTGAAAATATCATGAAACTGTAAGAGGCATTTGAAAGTAGGGACATTTAGCTTTATAATAGTGACAATTCTGCCTGTCGTCTCAATATCTGTCACAGATTGGCGCCCATTCAGTATTTTTCCGAAAAACGATTGCCAAGAGCAGTGCGTCAACTTCTAGTTGGAAAGTAAGTAAAAAGCACTTTATGGCTATAAATCTTCAACATGTGATACATTCACATGTACTGACTATTGTGAAATTTGTTCCAAGTCGATATCTTTTAACCAAGTTCAGTAATTATTTTTGTTACGAAAGGCTGCAACGAAACCTTACGTTAAAACGATGCAATAATTTTCTTATTTTTCCTGGAAATGGCAGAATTGGGCCAATTTTTTTTTCAATTTGAAGTTTACGTATTTTATGTTGAAAATATCACAATGAAATTTATAAAAAATTTATTGACACCATCTAAATGTTTCATAATGTTTTACTCTCGTAGATTTAGTAAAAATTGGAATATCGGCGTAGTTTTTTTTTAAAAAGATCTATGGTGTTCAATGTTGCAGATATAAAGAAACAACTTTGAAAAAGAGCCAGGAACACCCTTGTTCAAAGTTGCCGTTTTTGACGACAACTTTGAACACCATGTTTTTATTTTTTTTATTATTTCATCAAAAAAACATCAGTTTTGTAATACATACAATCGATTCGGTAGAGGCAAGCCCCTATAATGCAATTTTTGTTTTTGGAATATCTCTTTTGGTTATCGCGTTATGAAAAAAAGTGTTCAATGTTGTATGGTTTTACGGTACTAAGGGTGGCTAGGGGTCAAGGGGTTGACGGTGGATCAAGACACGTATCATGAAAAAACGGCTTATTGTCTTTTTCAGAAATCGACCTGTTCGAGCGTTTTTTCCGGGATGAATATGGTCAAAAATTATTAATTTTATCCCGGACTTTTGAATAACCCTGTATAGTGCCCGTGGTTCGCATAAAGATACCGCATTTAATGATTAAAGCAAGCCATTCGGTTCAGTTGCTCCTAAGACCTATTTGAACAATTTGACCCGTAGTTCCTAAAAAAATTTCGATGCAGGTTCAAAATTGGGGGGGGGAAGAAAAAAATTGGAAAAAATCTTTAAAAGAATTCCTTGCGCTACAAATACGTTTCTGAGGTCGATATAGAGCTACTTGCCTCTAATTAGTATGGCTTAAGTACCCACCTCACGATCCGGCCACCGGAAGTCGAAAAATAAGCGTCATTTTGGAAAAAATAAGTCAGATTCAGAAAGCAATACAGGTATGGTGTGGGGTATCTTTTCCAACGTTTTCTGAGTCGCTGAGTACGATTATGATAGGTAAAATACGATTTGAGCTACGGGGTTGGAGTGACTAGAACTACCCCATGGATAAGGTACTTCCGTTGAGGGTAGAAATAGCAACAAGCAATAATAATAATACGTAACGTATTCAGTCTCAGAAAAATGTATCAACATTGTACAATATCAAAATTATTGTGATCCATAAAATGAGAAAAGATATAACATTCAACCATATCTTCCAATAAAAAAAAAAATTAACATGTCCATCTTGAACTTGGATGTTGTTACTCTCTTCTTCTTCTATGTCATGGGATCTATTGCTGCATTCCAAAAACAGGTATTTGAGTATCAAAAATAGATTACCGATGTTTGTTGAACTTGACCTTTTATTTGAACATTCACCCTTACCGTTTTTACAGGCCATCAGGATGCAAGGCAATTGGTTTTTTTCGGCAGAAACAGCGCTGCGTGTCGCATGCTGTCCGACAACCACATTTGTCAAGCTCTGCAAGCTGCCCAGATCTCAAGTAGGTCTGTCCATACTGGTACCAACCATTTTCCTGTTTCGACCATCCCCAGGATCAGGATCATGTTCTTCCATCAACTACCCTGCCCCATATCTAGCCGGCCTGGTAAGCGGCTGTTTTCATGTGCTGTATCAACGCGTCACGAGTAGGTGGGATGGCAGTGAAAACTTCTTCTTCCGACGCAAAAAGATCTTTAAGGACATATTTGGTTGTCGATGCCATACAACCAAACCGTAAACATTTCCAAGGCTTGATAATGTAATCATCGAACTCGTCCATTTGAAACACAAGTTTCTTGAATGCTTCGGTAGCCTCTTTGCTCTGCCAAGAAACCCATGTTGACCACTTATCTATGGAATCCCCTGAAGGCGAGTGATTTGTTGTGACCCAGAGATTCAGCAATGCTATGAACACTAATATAGCGCCAGCTTATCCCTGAGCCAAAAAGAAATCAAAATTTTTCCAACCCTAGTTCTTTGAACCGATGAAAATAAGATACAGCCAGCACGAGAACGTTGGTGTCGTTACTTTGAATCAGCACTCTTTTGGCGCCGTGCAAAACCATATCCTGAGCGCGAAGAAAAATTCGGTCGTCTGCCTCCTCCATTGCACCACATTGAACATCATTTAGCTTACTCATTCCTGAGTCAGAGGACACGATCCCTTTGGGAACGTTCGTTCGAAAAATTTCTGAATCAATGGGAACGTCGATACGAGAACAGTTGTTGTTGATCGAGGACTGTGAGAGATCATCTTTGGCAGAAGAAAACGAAGAAGGGGGAATCCCGAGTGCAGACGTAGGAGAGGGGGCATTTTGCTAGTTCTTTTGACAAGAAAAAACGTGTCTTCACGCTAGTCAAACAAACGTGTCCGAAAAGCTTTCTTTCAAATTTTACCAAGTCCATAAAGTGGTACGATTTATCAAGTTATATTATTGTCATTTTATTTTAGTTTGAATAACAGCAACAGCAACGCTAACCTCAGTGTAGAAGTTTGGACCTGTACATTCCATCAGTGAGGCCGAGAACGCAACGAAGGCAGGTTAGGGTCCATGGTTCGATTGATAATCGAATGGTATACCGCATTTATTGAATAAGGCAAGCCATTTGGTACAGTTGTTCTTAACATCTTACATGATCAACTTGACCCGAAGTTTCTAAAAAAAAAAATTATCCGGGCTCAAAATTTTGGAGGGGAGAAGTGAAAAATAAGAAAAAATCTTCGAAAGAATTCCTTGAGCTACAAATTCGTTTTTGAGGTCGATATAGAGCAATTTGACTCTATTTAGTATGATCTAAGCGCCGGCATTAAAAATAAGTGGCATTTTGTAAAAAATTTGCCAAATTCAGAAAGCAATTAAAGGTCTTGTCTTCTCCAACGTTTTCTGGGTCGCTGAGTACGATTATGATAGGTAAAATACGATTAGTCCAGTGAAATAAAGCAAGAATCGGCCAAAACCCCAAAATAAATTCGGAAGTTGACGAAAAGTTGATCGATGCGAAATTTGATGCAAAATATCCGGAATTTCCGAAAATTTCAAGGCTTGGAAGATTTATGGGACCAATCAAAGAGCACCATCCTTTAAAATTTCCGGTTTTCTTCGATCGGTTCAAAAAAAATCCTAAGCTTTGAAATTTTAGAGAATTTTGGTATGTTATTCTACATTAGATTCTGCATCGATCAACCAGATTTCGTCGAATTCCGAATTTATTTTGGGTTTTGGCCAATTTTTCTCAATTAGACTGGACTAATCGTATTTTACCTATCATAATCGTACTCAGCGACCCAGAAATCGTTGGAAAAGACACCCCACCAAGACCTTTGTTGCTTTATGAAATTGACTTATTTTTCCCAAAATGGCGCTTATTTTTCGACTTCCGTTGACCGAATCAAGATGGACATGCTCAATTTTTTCATTGGGAATAACACAATAATTTTGATATTGTGCAATGTTGATTAGCATATCTACATTTTTCGAAGACTGAATATTTTTACGTACCTACCTATTATTGCTATTTGCTATTTCTACCCTTGCCCATACTTTATTCATGGGGAGTTTTAGTTATTTGGACTCGGTAACTCAAATCGTATTTTACCTATCATAATCGTACTCAGCGACCCAGAAAACGTTGGAAAAGACACCCCACACCAGATCCTTTAATGCTTTCTGAATTTCACTAATTTTTTCCAAAATGGCGCTTATTTTTCGACTTCCGGTGGCCGGATCGTGTGGTGGGTACTTGGGTCATACTAACTGGAGGCAAGTTGCTCAATATCGACCTCGAAAACGTATTTGTAGCACAAGGAATTCTTTCAAAAATGTTTTCCTACTTTTACTTCTCCCCCCCCCCCCCCATATTTTGAGCCCGCATGATTTTTTTTTCAAGAACTACAGGTCAAATCGTTCAAATAGGTCTTGAGAGCAACTGTACCAAATGGCTTGCTTTAATCATTAAATGCGGTATACCATTCGATTTTTAATCGAACCGCGGGCACTGAGTGTATAAAACACTAATTTTGTTGAGCAGTTTATTTACCTGAATTTAACACCCACTGTTGACACCTTTCGCTATTTTTTATCGGAAATCTAAACATGTGCAGCCCTTTATTTCTGTAGCTGGATTTTCCGCACATCTTGTAAACACATTTATTCCCGGACATGGACGTGGTAAGTTCGTATAACTCTTGATTAGTCTCAATTTATTAGGCTATCTTGCCCCTGCAATCATATATCATTTTAATAGCAATCGTTAGGTAAATTATCTTTTCTTGAAAAAATAGAATAAGAAAATAAGAAAAAGCAAACCTGTAAGTCCTGTAACAAACGGCACGGTTATGTAATTTGTTTTTGAGACTAGATAGTAGATAACTGAGACGACAGCTGAGACAGAACTATATCAATTTTGTCAACTATCCACGGCACACATTTCAGCCGCTGTTCTCGGCCCCAGTCACCGACCTCATTCCTCGTTGTTATTCGTGTGTATCAATTCTAAATTTCAGTAAATTTTGTATCGCCATCATGCGGGATGAGTAAGAACCCGACGAGTTCCAATGCTGATGAAATTGTTTCTCTCAGAGCTACGCAGGAAACTGCTTGAATTTATACCCGACAGAAACATAGGTAGGTACCTACCTACCTATTTATCGATTCTCATACAAAAAACGGGTTGGTTGGTTCCACGGTTCCTCATTCATTTGTATTACTGGTTGTAGATCCGGTTTCTAGGGGGGTAGAACCTAATCTTTTATTTTGACTCGATCAACCATTTCTGTACGAGAAAAAACAAATATTGATTGCTGCACAATATTTATATTGTGCTTAAAGGTGTGCTTGAAAATCGCAACTTTCTTCAACGATACGATATATGGAATATTTTACGAAGACCACAAAATATAATTGAAAAATTATTCGACTTTTGATTTCGAAGTTATAAAGGGTCAAAGGGTGCTAAAGGGGTCTTTGAGCTACTCTTCTAGGTTCGTTCCATCAAAAGATTTTGGTTAACAACTGTTGACAAGAAAATCATAAGAATGTGTTTGATCGTCACGGGTTGATCACCCTCACCTCACCTGCTCATATTGGCTTGGGCATGGACATGAGTTCAAATGTTCAATGTACCTAGATGTAGGTACCTATGAACGAGATGGTGAAAAGCAGATTTTCAAATCAACCCCAGATGGAAATTTTGATTGACCCGCGATAAGCCAATACACATACCTATACCTAGGCATGTCAAATTTGATTCAACCTCGGATTCAACATTTCATATCAATTTTTCACCAACGGAGTCGTAAATTTATCTCAAAATTTATGTGAAAGAGAGTGCATGGCATTTTTAATACTTTTCAAGAAACACTCTCCATTACCTCTATTTTCTGGTTTTTGTTTCAATAAACAAACTCTACATTCATATTATACCTTCAGAGGACTCGGTATAATCACATTTACTCTCAATATTCTAATCTACGAAGGCGCAGAGCGGGCATATACTACTTTTTTTCATAGTTTCGACTATCAATCTCAAAATTTCGACTTTAATCTCGAAATTTTGACTTCTAGACTCGAAACTTCAACTTCTTAAGAAGTTTCTGATGTGACTAAAAAGTTTTTGGCGGGAATCGGTTTCATTTTATTTTTTTCTCAAGTAGAAACTCCTCCAAAGAGAAAATGTACAGGCAATGCTATCAAATTGTCAAAATTTCCAGAAAAAATTCAAAATTTTCAATTTGGATTTTTGAAAATTTAAAAACTAGATAGCAACATCTTCGGCAACGACCATACATCTTTCTTCAAGAAAGTCACATGCCAAATTAAAACTTTCTATTTTCAAAAAAAGGTACCGAAAATGATTTCCCGTAGACATGAAAAAGTGAATTAGTAGAAATAATTTTTGGTAGCTTTGTTTTGAAAATAGAAAGTTCAAAATTAGCATACGACTTCCTTGAAGAAGGATGTATGGTCGTTGCTATCAACTTTTGAAATGTTTAAAAATTGAAATCGAAAATGTTCAATTTTTTTTGGGAATTTAGAAAATTTGATAGCATTGCCCGTACATTTTCTCTTTGGAGGAGTTCATAATTGATAAATAACAAAATAAAACCGATTCCCGTCAACAACATTTTTAGTGGCATCAGAAACCCCTTAAACACGAAATTTCGACCTTATACATCGCCCGAGATCGCCAGTTCTTCCATAAATACTTTTCATTCCGAAATTTTTTGTTTTTTTTTTATTACTGGGTCGTCATTCAACGGGCGAGGGGAATAACACGAAGGGATGGCCCTTCTACTTTCAGTCAGTGACGTCACTGAAAGAACACAAGAGTTAGGTACGTGCGAGGGAGCTGGCGGCTCGATAGTGAAGCGATAAATGTGTAAGAATTGAGCAAATAATGGAAATTGATCCAAGCGTAAGCGTATGAATCTGGGAGTGTTGAATCGGTATCTGAGTTAGGTACCTATGACTACTAGTGGAGTGCCTAAGAGGCCGTTCCACAGACTTTTCCTTTAATTAATGTCGAAATTTCGAGTTCAAAAGTCGACACTATGAAAAAAAGTATGCCCGCTCTGCGCCTTCGTATTATAAAACATCTCTAGTTTTTTGACTCGGGAATTTTGACTGGTCCGACGAGCCAGTTTCACCCATTATATTTTATTGTCAATTTAAAACGTTGTTTCATCGATGGAATAGCAACTGTCACCTCAAAATTGAACAGAAAAGTGCATATTTCTCAAAAATCCATCCCCTTCGCCCTCCCATCCGCGGTTTTTTCTTCAAACAGCCATATTGCCAACTTCAGGAGACTCGACATGATCACATTTGACTTTGACGCCGCTTAAAAATTGGATCAGTGCCGAATAAGATCATTTGTTGAACATTTTGGGGCCTAACTTTGGTGTGGGCTCAAGCGACACTTCGTGAAACGTGAAATAGATCCATTTTTGAGCATGTAAAAGTAAAATAGGAAATTATTTCCAGTAAGTACCATACCTACATGCACTGGCGACTCCACGGGGGGTACGACGGTACGGCCGTACCTACCCCCTGTCACAAATCAGGGGCGCCAGACTTCAAGCTCATAATTGAAAAAAAAATCCACAAGTAGTACTGATGGATTACTATTTGTGAAAAACTATTAATGTGATAAAAACTCGCCAATGATGTACTATTACTCACAACCATTATGGTAATTGATTCATTACATACTATGTAAGAGGGCAGAGGAAGTGACTCATTACCTACTCCGCAGGAAAAAGAAGAAATGGTAGCTTCAGAAGATACATTCCAGAATAATGCATCCAACCAAACAATGAACACGGTATGAGCCAAGTTCCAGAAAAATTGATTCGCCGATCTGGAAGTTATGACAAAAAAATAGTTTCTAATCTGCTGAGGGCTAGAGCCTCCAGCCAGAGCCCAAAGTTAGTCTACGATGACTGAAGACTGGCTAAATACCCTGTTGGTGATTACAGAAGAGACGGCCTTGTGCCGCAGGTGGTTGTGTGGCTGCCTGCGGCCGCGAGAGCCCCGGGTTCGATTCCCGGAAGAAGTCTGGATGTTTGTGTTTGTCCAATTTGCAATTTTTCTGCCTATGTGAATGTGATAATAAAGGGCAAAAACTCCTATGGCCGGTGCAGGCCAATAAGGAGGAAAACGTTTATTTTTTTTTATTTTTTAAAAAATTACAGAAGAGGCAGATAGGTGTAAATCCATAAAAATCGAAGATTGCATCGTGAAGTTTAGTTTTTTAGAATAGATACGTAGAGAAGAGTTCAATTTATGCTAGTAAAACCAAGTTGTTGTCATGATCATTTTTCTTTGAAAACTGCTTCTGAATCAACTGCATATAGGGAGTTCGAGTGGAGTCATAGAGAGAAGCAGGGGCGTACCCACGTCCCACGGGGGAAGGGCCCGGGATGTGGGGGTTAAATCCCCCCCCCCTAAAGCTCCGACTAATATCCCCTGGCGAAATTTTTGAAGAGCTGGCTAAGGCTCCAAGGCGACTCTATATTTATCATTTAATTATTTGCTTGCTACCTACTTGACAGGTATCATGCTGCTTCAAAAACAGAATTTAGGTTTTCCGAACAGTTTTGCACTTTTGAGTTTTGACTAAACCTCGAAGGGGAGAGAACAAGATGAATCAAAAAGGCTCTCTTTTTTTCTGCTTATTATTGTCAATATTATTATTATTATGCCCAAAAATTTTCGCCTACGGCGCTACTTTTTAGTGGCTTTGGTCGCCCAGTACAGAGTCGACCTTTAAAATATACACAAACCTCCTCCATTGGGGGGAGGGGGGCTGTCCATAAGTCTAAGTATGCCACTGGAGAGAAGCATATGGGGCTTATTTTGATCGTAGCCCTCATCTTAAGGACAGTGTTGAAGTGGTAAAATAAGCGTTGCGAAATCAATCCGTCAGGGTTTAATCCTTGACGGATTATTACCATTTTGGTCTCTTTCGAAAGCTACAAGGATGTACTTTGGTTTGAGCCCATTGGCATTTCCAAAATCCAAAAATCAAAAAAAAAATTTTGTGAATAAACCAAGAATAAACCCAGACGGATTGATTTCGCAACGCTTTTTTTACCAATTCAACTCCGTCCTTAAGGCTAAAGGGGACTGAAATTGAGTACCAAGTGTGCGACAGAGAGAAAATACATCAAAAGTAATAAAATGTTTTTGGGAAAACCATTAGTCCAATTTCAGATCTGAAAAATGGGTTACACTGAGATTTCAATTCTATTTGATGCACTAGTCAAAAAAAAATCCAATTTTTTTTTTTAATTTCTTTTTTCAATTTCACAAATTAATTTCAATTTTTTCAAAAATCACAGGTAGTCATTTTGAAGTACTGAAAATATCAAACAATAATCCGTTTCTAGAATTTTTGTAGCACAAATGGTGCCCTCCGAAACACATTTTGAAAATCTCTCTTTGATATTTGCCGCCCGCTGCAGCTGTTCTCCGCGATGAGTCATTCACGATAAAGGTAGTGATCACTTTCTGCACACATGGTGTTATTTCTGTGGTGTTATGATGTTTTCTGAGAAATAGGCGATGTAAATAGAGCAGTAGTAAAGATTTGTGACATCGTGGTATTACGCCGATATATTTCGTTGCTACGATTTCTGAAATTGTAATTTTTTTTTCAAGTTGATCATTTATCTCACGAGATCACACTATCTAGATCTAGAATCTACTGATACCCCAAGATACTTATATCCAATTATAAAGGGACAAACATTGTAAAATCATATTGCAATTGCAAAACAATAGACTGCAAGTGCACAAATGTATTAAAAACTATATACACTGGGAGCAATAACAAAACTGCAAAGAACTACTACTACTCCTCCTACTCCGTCTGAAGTATATCTGTCTGTCTGTCCGTCCGTCCGTTTGACTCCTGTGTGGATATCTGGCTGTCTGTGTGGTTATCTCCATGAATGACCTCAGCTCATTTGATTTTTGTTGAATTCGTTCCATTAGAATGCACTCTTGTTTCGTATAAAATTCGTATTACGTATCGTAGTACGATACGCGTTTGAGTGTCGAAAAGTGGCTAGTAAGAAACGTTGATGGGAAAAAAGTCATGGCATTTAAACTTTCTCGAATGGGCATGCTCCTACAAGCTCGCAGATCGATGATCTCAGGCAATAGAATTTTGATATTGAAGTCAATTTTGTTTTTATTCTGCCAGTGCACCATGTCCTTGTACTTGAAAATAGTGGTTGTGTGTCCGTTGAGGCTGAGAATTTCTCTCCAAACAAAATTTTTGATTGGTCTGTATATCTTCTTGTATGGTCTTTTGTTTTGCCGACTTCGGGCAATATGTACATATTTTAGAGCTAAAATCATTAATAATAAATTTAATTGATCACTTTCAAATCCAATAGGACATTTCACCCTGATTATAGTACCATTCTGATGAGGAAGAAGCCCGTCTGGCGATTCCGCAAGATATCCATGGGTCGTCGGGTCCACAAACAGGCCTCATAGTTCAACTTTATTCCGTTAAGTTCAGTTCTAATCAAACCATACAACTTTTTTCTTATGGTGCGATTCTCTAAAAAATTACGTTCCATAAAGGCTCTGTTACGTTGTGATTACTCAGGCAACAGCCAATTGCCGACACGGATTTTTTAATAACAAAGCGTTTATGGAATGTTATTTTTCACAGAATATCACTATTCTTTTTTTCTATCTTGAACGGTAAGGCCGCTATGGGATATTTACGCTAGGATCGACCACTCTTTATCTTCCCATAGCTTCCAGTTACTGGGTTCAATGCCTGTTCTAAATTTTCATTGATATCAAAGATTGAAATTGGCTGCTCCCAATGGGCGACAGACTACTGAGATGAGGTTGTTGTACTTGCACCAGGGTGTACCGTTGGTGTATGGGTGAACTTTTTTTTGAATTTTCGAATATTTCAAGAATTTGATTCCAACAAAAATCGACAAAGGTCTTATTTCTTGCGGACTATAAATAATGTATGATGATACCGGACGGGAACCGCTCGCGCTTGCAGGTGGGCGGCACGCGGTGAACTTCAAAGGGAAATATCCAAAATTGATTTCGGTCGATACTATTGATGATATTTGAATTTTGAAAAAAGGTTATTAGACAATATTTACCACAAAATAAAATGACTACCTGGGATTTTCAAAAAAAAAATTTAAAATTTGAGAAAATCAAAAAAAAATTTCCAAAAAATACAAAAATCAAAATTTTTGACTACAGCATCAAATAATTATATGTTCTAAAACTAATAACGTTTGAATTTTTAAAATCGGTTTATTGAGTGAATTTTGAGAATGTTAATAGTTTCCGCGCCATCTCGCGTCTCAGAAACACATCATTTTATCGTCCCCTTTAGCCTTAAGGGCGCCTGGTCGGTGAACCGTACCCCCTGTTGGAAAATGCTGGAGCCGCCAGTGCCTACATGATTTTTATCCGGCGGGCGACTCGGCTATGAAAATGATTTCGAGCATTCCAGAAATCTATCGTTTCATGCATTTCCAAATCCTAATAACCTGGTGCAAAGGGAATGCTGAATCAATAATTAGGTAGAGAAGAGGGAAACCGATCATCCGATCATAGAAACCCCCGGAAAATAGTTGGGACCTTTCCGCTCACAGCCAGGAACCACTTCCTAGTCTTCTTGTTTGTGAGCATGAACATAAATAGTGTTTGGCGGCAGCCACTGAAACGACCCCAGCTATCGTCTTGTACCCCTGAATGGGTAGGCAACCCATTATACTGGCATTTAATTCAACTTATTTGAATTAATTCATTTTTCCCGCTTTTGGGACCGCTTGGCCGGTGATCCTCTAGTATCAGGACGACATCCCGTTGTGCCTCTCTTCTTGTTGTTCGATTATAGAGTTCTCGAGATTGTTGAGACAGGTCTGACTACAAGTTTGAACGCAATAAGACACAGTATAAAATTTTAACATAACATCAATCTATTGACTTCTATGTACAATTCAAAATGTTTAAATAATGGCTCGCTCCTATACCTAGTCCTACCTTCACATCGCAGGCTGAAATATCTAAAAGATCTAACCTATTCCCAAAGAGATAACTTTCCCCTAATTATTTCAGACGTCCCAACACCCCAACCCTCCGACGAACACCTGACTCTACACCTTGACCGACATTTAATTCTGACTGGTTTTCGCGGTTCAAAGTTCTTTTTGTGATTAAATCAGATCCAACATTTATGTTAGTGTTAGAGGTTATGTTAGGGTTAGGCCCGGCTTCTAGACACTGCAAAGAGAAGAGTGACTTCGACCACGAATGCAATCTAAGATTTGTGGGCCGGTGTGTGCGGTGGCCCCATTTTTGTGGAGCCTCTTTTCAAAGGCTAACGCTCTTTTTGGGCTATGGTTCTCTTTTGCCCGCATCCTCGAGGTGGGCTATAACTCATCGTCGAGGGAACGCGACTCAGCATCCTGGAGGGGGTTCGAAACACTTCGTCAACGGGTCCCAACTCTACGACTTGGAGAAGGGTCGAAACTCAACACCGGAAGGGCCTTGGCACATCGACCTGGAAAAAGGGCTGGAGCTCGTCGTCGGAGGGCTCTGACTCGACACCTGGAGGCGGATCAAGACTCAACGTCCAAGGGCTCTGACACGACATCCTAGAGACGGGTTGCAACTCAACGGGGGAAGCAACTCATCAGTCTCTCGGAGGGTCAAAACTCAACCTGGAGGGTTCTCGACTCAGCGTGCCCCCAAGGGGACCAAAACACGACTCCGAAGGGTTCCAACTCGACTTTCTCCAGGGGGCCTTTAAGACACATCAGCCGGGGGGAATCGACTCGTCATTTTCCAAGTGGGCTGGGGCTCATCATTGGGGCTTCGACGCTTCGGCCTCTAGGAGGGTCGCGACGCAACATAAACGGGTTCTAACTCAGCTTCCTCGAAGGGGACTAAAACTCTTCGCTAACAGGCCCGCAGAAGCACTCGGCGACGGACGTGGCAAGTCGGGAGCGGACGGCAGCCCAGGAGGATTGGTCCAGGTACCACGGTCAATCTCCGGCGATATCCTCCATTCCCAGCAATTCGGAATATTTTTTCGCATCCAAAACGACCGCGAACGGCGTATAGGTGTAAACATTCCGCTAGGTAATTTGAGAACAGAGCGCACTGGTGTACGGTGCCGGCGAGTCGGCGACGTGGCTGGCCAGCGGGTGGCGGGTGACCGAGCGCGGACCACGAGGCTCCGATGCAGCGGGAGCAGGAGTGCGCCAAGCACTCTAGCCGGTTGTTGAAGCGCGGTTGCGTTACTTAATGCGCACTTCTTTTCACCATTTCATCGGACGCCGTGCAGGAACTGATATTGAATGTCGATGAGGGGCCAGTAAATTATGTTATAGAGCTTCGCGGGATTTACACGAATGAATTAAATAGCTAGCGACATCTTTTAATGATGCCTTGACTCTGAATATTCACATTCTCATACCTCGATTTCACGGCTTTGAATTATTTTCCTCCGGATTATTTTCGGCCCGCCAAATGCGGGTGGCTTCACCACCTCGGAAATAAGTTTCAACTTCAAAAAGTAGGAACTTCTCAGAAGCCTTCATAGGAAGATTTCGCAGTTTTTCACTTGAAACTATTTTTCCTGTGATGTCTAAGGGACAGGAAACATGATAGTTTTTGTCTGGTGTTTGTAACTTGTTGTTCTGTCTTTATCGGGGACTGAAACTATTTGTAGTCAACCTCACCCTTGATTATCTTGTACTTGTCGGATAGCCGACTAAAAATGGGAAAGAATAGGCTACTGTTGATTAGTGGCTGCTCCCAGCTTCCGCCTCCAAAGAAAAAAATATTGATGGTTGAAAGAATTTTCATTCAAATCTGTTTCATTGACAAGTACCCCATTCTGATAACAAAAAATCACAATGAGTTTCGACTGAAGAGAGTGGGCAAAGAATGATGTTTCTCCTTCAACCAAATTTCTTTACATTCATAATATTCCTCTTCAAGAAAATGCGCTACTGAGACTCACGCACATGAAGGCATACTCACTTGTTTTTTTTTTTCGTGATTATTTTTATTTTTTTTTTCCTCGTTCCTCGTTCTTCGTTTCTCAACACAATTCACCTAAATCTTCCGTATCTTTTGAACGGTTTAATATATCCAGTTCATTCTTTCGCTAATCGAATCTCAACTATTGCAGGTTGATACCGACGACGTTTAAAGATGATCGGTCAAATATAAACAATCTTTAACAACAATAAAGAATGCACAACTCGTGAAACTCATTTAAAATAGAGAAAAAGCATGGATGTCAGCCTTTCCATCATCATATCTTTGGATCTAATGAAGCTTTGTGCCTAATTTTTTTTTAAATAGAAGTACATATCCAGACCTTTGTCACAGTGTGACAGCGATTGAGAAACAATTGTTTATTATTTATTTATAAGATTTATAAACATTTTCATCCGCTATGAATGCAGCATGATATTCAATCAGCGAGGAAAATTTTTATTTTCACAGTTTTCTATATACAACCAGCAAAGCGATTGGAGCCAAAGTATTGCAGAAGTTTTTTAAAAGAAAAAAATTTGATCTAGGACTTGCAGTTTTTTTTGGATATGATTTTTTTTTCTAACGCAACCAACAACTGTAGAGAAGTGATGCGCGCATGCCACTCATACATACTATGCAAAATGCTCTATATTACTACTGAGGTGGGCATTTTTCGTATAAAGGTGAGCTTTCATAGAAATAATCAGATATTTGCTTTTTACAAAAAAAAACAAGGCACCCGAGTTATGGGGCTAAGACTGCCCTCAACGGTACAATGGTATTAACGTAAAATAGGTATGATGGAAATAATACTATTCACCCCTAATTTCTACATATCGAAAAGATCCTATTCCAAACATTTGCTCTGCTCGTGCCTTTCAAACTTTCAAACTATTTAGTTGAATAATCTCCCATTTTTACCGCAAATCGCAGATGAGAGGTATTCTTACGTTTCACATACAGTTTCTCTTTTTATTTCATTGCCTTTTTTTTGCATTAATGCCTACTTATTTTATCTCAGGCCACATTTGGCAAATATGTTTCGATATCACTTCATTGAAGTTTTAGAGTAGGTACCATCATTATTAATTTTTTGGCAAGCAAGTTTCAAACAGTTTTCAAGCTAATAAAACAATAACGATAGGTACTTCTTATTGTATGTACGATCGCACGCAAAATAAACGGAGACAGTGTTTCGCGCGGAGTGTACCGATTTACTGAATTTTGGCTTGGTGTCACAGTGACAAGAAGGCTAAAATTCATTAAATCAGTACACTCCGCGCGAAACACTGTCTCCGTTTATTTTGCGTGCGATCGTATGTGTGTACGTGTTTTATGTGTACGTTTTGTAATAATGTACCAAAATGATTTATTGCTGCGAAGACCTTTTTTTTGGGCGAGGCTTCCTATTAGACACACCGCAAGGTGGGGAGATGGACTGGTTGATCATACGGTAAAGGCTGTCTGATTTCTACATGATTCTAGTGGGCTGCGATTCAGGCCGAGATCGGCCGATGGCGACCAGAAACACAGCCCACTAGAATCATGTTGAAATCAGACAGCCTATAAATGATACATATGATTCATATGAATGTGAATGACACTAACGATAACGAAAGTAATCTCTATCTTCGCTTCGCTTTCCACAACTAGGTTGTACCTTGTCGAACTTCAGATGTCCTTGACCTGTTTCGTCGCGCACATCCAAAGTTCATAGAGCAGCTCTCCGGCTGACTTGCACGCTCAAAGGTGGCGCCACGGTCCCTACTGCCAGGGCTTGTAAAGCGCTAAAGTTTGAATAGGACCCGCGCAGATCCCTACATTACTAACCATAACGCAATCAATACATTGGGGTCAGCAAATATTTAGAGATATAAATAAAGCGGCTGAGAAATATGCGTTTGGAGACCGCATAGGTAGCCATGTAACTATTTAAAGTGGCTGTTTTGTGTCGCGTTTTCGATTACAGTGCAATGCGATCGGTGTGTGTGACAGTGAAATTGTACGCGGGAGCGAACGCGTAGGGCCTAAAAGCGACAAATTCGAATAACAATGAAAATGGCGGAAAAGTCCGTACTGTTGACGTTCCAAAACAACTGCGAATCGTCCGTGGTTAACGACAGGATCGGCGAGGTTGTAAACAAATCGGACGGGGCAGCAGAAGATAAAATCGCCAATGACATAATAAAGGTAACAACAAACATTGAAAAGCCGGAAGACGAACCCAGTGATGTGTTATTAAATAGCATAAATATCGCGACGCGAGAGGACGCTGTCGAGAATTTTTTACCTGGAACCAATAAAAACGAGTTCAACGATGATGACGCCGAGCTGATGATGCAAATCAGCGCGGAAGCGGAAAATGAAGGCATCGATTTCAAATGCGAAAATTCCATCTTGGAATGCACAAACGATGCGGCCAAAATTGACTTTTCCAACAGCCCCGATATCATGGAGGAAGACATTGAGACGGTGGAGGAACACATCATCGAGGAGGCCTCGGAAGAAAATTCGGAAGAAAAGGAAGATAACGCCAATTGGTAAGTAAGAGGTATGGAGCGCGGAGGGAAGGTCAGCGAACAAATATTTCCGACTTGAATCACACCAGAGTTCAAATCCTAATTATAAACTCTGGCTATGGTGACTATGATGGCGATGCCGCAATTTGATGGGGACTCACCGGATCACCGGAAATTGTCGCAGAATTTTTATTGACTAAATATGCGGCTCGTGGAATGAGCACAACCCGCCTTATTTCACGCCCATTTTGATGAACTAGAGAATTCTAAGAACTTTACTGGAGTGGAGTTCCTATTAGGTACCTAACCTACCTGGTATATAATCTCCATCATAAAAGAATATTCTCCTTATAGACGGGGAGCTAGCGAAGGATTTTTCATATCATTTCAACAAAGCTACAATGTTGATTTAAACATCCCCCTACACCTGGCCCTATGGTGCGGCGGTTAGTAAGAACCACCTTGCATTTTGTGATAAAAGCATGAAATTTGGCACATACGCTCTACAGACTGTCCTTTACTATTTACGAGGCGGACCCACGATGGAACCGCTGTGCAGCCGTCAGAATTGGCATTTGCCTACCTTCCAGGGGCAAAAACTGAAGTCGGTTATCAAGCTGATCCAAAAGTGACGTCTATCAATGCAGTGAACCTTAACAGTATAACTTCATCAAAACAGATGTCAATATTACGAAAGGAGGGGGAATGGGAGGGGATAGTTCTAGCCGCGGCACAGATTTTTTTATTTGTCAATTTCGGACCAAATTGACAAGTTTGGTGTCGTTTCTGACTAAATTACATCTTCTGAGTTCAAATTGAATGTTGTGATTGCAGTTTGAAGGAAATTTTTTTGTTTTGTTGAAAAAAAATATATTTCAGAAAAAAATCTTAGTCTTTTTTCAATATGACTTTTATCTCAATTCCGGGCATTCGAAGTGGAAATCCCTATTTAGTTCACTTCTTCAAAGCTTCCTGTACATAAAAACCATGTACGAGACCTGATTTTTACTATGACAAGATCGTGAGCCTCATTTGTTCCTTAAGTCGTAGAAGTAATATCCAATAATTTAAATAATTTTCATGTACGAATGGAGGTGTGCGTGCGAAGCCTTGCAATTTGTGAAGGCTCACGAAACAAATTAGGCTCACGAACTTGTCGAAGTGAAAATCAGGTTTCGTACATGGTTTTCATGTGCAGGAAGCTTCAAAGAAGTGAACTAAATAACGATTCCCACTTCGAATGTCTTGAATTAGGATAAAAGTCAAAATGAAAAAAGCCTAAAAATTTTCTCTGAAATATATTTTTTTGGTAACAAAACAAAATCTTTTTTTTTCAAACTGCAATTACAACATTTAATTTGAATTCAGAAGATGTAATTTAGTCGGAAACGACACCAAACTTATCAATTTTGGTCCGAAATTAACAATTAAAAAAATCTGCCGCGGCTTGAACTATCCCCTCCCATTCCCCCTCCTTTTGTAATATTGACATCTGTTTTGGTGAAGATATACTGTGACTGTGAAGGTCTACTGCATTGATAGACGTCACTTTTGAATCAGCTCGATAACCGACTTCAGTTTTTGCCCCTGGAAGGTAGACAAATGACAATTCTGACAGCTGCACGGCGGTTCCATCGTGGGTCCGCCTCGTAAATAGTAAAGGAGAGTCTGTTGAGCGTATCTGCCAAATTTCTTGCTTTTATCACAAAATGCAAGGTTTCCCTGAAAAATGGTCATTAACCGCCGCACTACTACACCTCCTGATGACCAGAACGAACCTTTCCCGGCTGGTAGCCGAGGCCTTTGGAAGTTATAGCTCTTTAAAGAAAAAAACGTGGGTGCGTGACCATAGTCCCCCTTGGAAGAAGTGGAACTTCTATGAATCATCTAGGTATGAATCAATTAGCAAACATCAACGTTCGAAGAGGTGTTCTTTTCGTACTCCCGCTCACGGTTTGTAGGATCTTGTTTTTTTAATAATCATTATTATTATTATGAGTCACTTGAAGGGCGGAATACTTTCGACATGATTTTTTCACGATTAGACTTTTTAGCGCATTTTCCATCTTGATGAAAATCGCTATTGCAACCGCTTTGTCCGTCCGTCCGTCCGTCCGTTCCTCGAACTCCTCCCAAACTAGACGACCTAGCTTTCTAATTTTTTCGCTGTTACATAGCTGCCACTCCCAAAGGAGGGCTAGGCTATATTGGATGTCTATATTGCTCCGCCAACATAGAGAAAACCGCCCCCGATAAACTTGAAATACCATAATATTGCACTTTCTACCAGACCTGATGCTCTGGTGTTCTCATTTTTTGAATAATACATAGTTGCCACTTATAAACGTAAGCCGAGAAACATTCCGTCATCAATATGGGCCGCCGACATAAAAAAAACTGCTAAAAACTGCCCCCAATCACTTTAAAATGAAAAACATGAACCCGAAGACATAGCGATCTGATTCTTTCGGTACATAAATAGCTGACTAAAAATGGGAAAGGATAGGCTTTTTTTGGTTAGTCGCCGCCCCCAGATTCCGCCCCCAAACGATAAAAAGTG
The DNA here is from genome assembly GCA_949128115.1 of Anaspis maculata. NCBI lineage: Eukaryota > Metazoa > Arthropoda > Insecta > Coleoptera > Scraptiidae > Anaspis > Anaspis maculata. The sequence goes on from OX421963.1 coordinate 46,793,527, forward strand.
TAACTTTCACAAATGTTACTGATTGAGATGTTCCCTTTAACATTCAGGAACCGCCAACTCAAATTGTGCAACATTTGCTCAGCCGAACGCTGCCGCTCCCACACGCCGCCCCCAAAGTAAGAGATAAATGAAAAACATGAACCCAAAGACATAGCGATCTGAGTTTTCCGCTATATAGATAGCTGACTAAAAATGGAAAAGGATAGGCTACTTTTGATATGGCGCCGCCTCCAGCTTCAGCCCCCCAAAAAAAAAGTGCAACTTTCAACAATTTTCACTGATTTAGCTGATACTGTTACCTCGAACATTTGAAAACTCTTGACTCAAACTGTGCAAGAATTTCTTTGCCAAACTCTGCCGCTCCCACACGCCGCCCCCAAAGTGAGAGATAAATGTAAAACATGAACCTGAAGAAATAGCGATCTAATTCTTTCACTATATTGATAGCTGACTGAAATTGGAAAAATGAAGGCCACTTTTAATTAGCCGCCGCCTCCAGCTGCTGCCTCCAAACAAAAAAAATGCAACTTTCACAATTTACACTGATTGTTATATTCCCCTCACATTTAGAAACTCCCAACTCAAACTGTGCAACAGTTACTTTGCCGAATGCTGCCGCCCCCACACGCTCAACTCAAAGTGAGAGATGAATGAAAAACATAAACCCGAAGACATAACGATCTAATTCTTTCGCTATTTGGATAGCTAACTAAAAATGGGAAAGAATAGGCTACCTTTGGCATGGCGCCGCCTCCAACTTCCACCCCCAAAAGAAAAAAGTGCAATTTTCAATTATTTTCACTGAATTACATTTTAATGTTACCTTAAACATTCAGAAACTCCCAACTCAAACTGTGGAAGAATTTCTTTGCCAAACTCTGCCGCTCTCACACGCCGCCCCCAAAGTAAGAGATGAATGTAAAACATAACCCTGAAGTCATAGCAATCTAATTCCTTCACTATATTGATAGCTGACTGAAATTGGAAAAATATAGGCCACTTTTGATTAGTCGCCGCCTCCAGCTCCCGCCCCCAAACAAAAAAAAATGCAACTTTCACAATTTTCACTGATTGTCATATTTCCTTAAACATTTAGAAACTCTTAACTCAAACTGTGCAACAGTTACTTTGCCGAATGCTGCCACCCCCACACGCTGCCCTCAAAGTAAGAGATAAATGGAAAACATAAACCCGAAGACATAGCGATCTAATTCTTTCGCTATATGGATAGTCGACTAAAAATGGGAAAGAATAGACTACTGTTGATTAGTCGCCGCTCTCAGCTCCCGCCCTCAAACAAAAAAAATATTGATGAGTGAAAGAATTTTCATTCAAATCTATTTCATTGGCAAGTACCCCATTCTGATAACACAATATCACAATGAGTTTCGAATGAAGAAAGTGGGCAAGGAATGGTGTTTCTCCTTCAACCAAATTTCTTCACGTTCACAATATGCCTCTTTGAGAAAATGCGCTACTGAGACTCACGCACGTGAAGGCATACTCACTTGTTTGTTTCTTTTCTCGCTGCGCTCGGCGCTTAAACTTCCATCTCCGTCACATGAAGTCTCACTCATACCCCTAATACAATAAATAAATATCTATTTTCATCAATAATATTCTCCACAAAGTACCTATAATATAATAATAATTTTTATTGTTATTTTATTTTATCTTCCTGCGGTGCGGGTGAGCCGACGAGGTCCGTCCGTCCAAGGTACACATGATAATGGGGTACTTGCCAATGGAACAGATTTGACTGGAAACACTTTCAATCATCAACAAGAGTAATAAATAGTATTTTCTGAAAATTTCCGGAAAATATATCCATTGATTAAAAAGATTTTTTTCTCGATTTTTTTTTTCAAAAGGTTGGTAAAAGTCGGGAATCTTTAGTGAAATTTTTCTGTCTGTATTTTTCAAATATTGTTAAGCCACTTTAACTGTTTTTTGAGTTTTCAACCCAACAGTGCTGTTCGTTTAGTTTTTAGTATATTTGTGACGTCACAAATATATTTTTAAAACAGACACTACGGCCGCAATTTTGGGAATTTAGGAAAAAGAAAAAATACGGGTACAATATTTTTGCCCATACTTTCGATTAGGCCAATAAAAAAAATTTGGGCAAGTAGCCCATTATGCGAATGTGACATCGTGACGGATTTTTTTACTGTACGATTTTCCCCGTTATACAGGGTGTCCGTTTTTTGAGGCTAAGCATGGGAATCTCGCTTATCTTGAGAGATACAAAGTCGGTTAAATTGGGAAAAAGTTGCGCATTTTCATGACGATCAATGATCCAAAAAGAAATTTGACGTACCGATTTTAGTTTTTGAGATATCGTGAAAAACAGGATTTTGAATTTTTGTTTTCATTTTTTATTCAAAAAACGGTTGAAGGTTGAATAAATGTTTAACATTTACGGTTTTTTTATTGTCGGTGCTGATTTTGTTTCCAAAGCACTCTTTGAAAATTAAAAAAAAATTGTTTTGCTCAAAAGCATGAATCTAACAGTCAAAGTGTCACTTTGTCACAGTGACATGTGACAAATCGTTGTAACCAGAAAAAAAATATTGCATCCAAAAATGTCAAAATTCAATATGGCGCCCGTAAGAGAAAAAAAGGTTGAATGTCATATCTCGGTTGTTTTGAAAGCTAGAATGAAGATTTTGACAACATTGAATCCCCCTTGGAAAAGTGCCTCCACAATGTCTTAATTAGAGAAGGCTACCTTCAACCGTTTTTCAAATAAAAAATTGAAACAAAAATTACAAATTTCTGTTTTTTCTCGATATCTCGAAAACTGAAACTGACAAGTCAAATATCTTTTTAGATCATTGATCGTCATGGAAATTCGCAACTTATTTCTAATTTAACCACACTCTAAAGATAAGCGAGATACCCATGCTTAGCCTCGAAAAACGGACACCCTGTATTACAGCACGGTGGAAACTGTGTCTGGTAGGCACAGCATGGCAATCTAATAATCTCCACAAAGCATAAGAATGTCGTTTGGAAAACTCCTGTATCAATTTTAAATAAGAAAATAAAAAAATATAAAATACATAGATATTTACATAGGTATGTATCTCGTGAATGTGATTTGCGATTTGCGGTAATTACGTGGTTCTAGAGTTCCTACGATATATCTTTTCCAATCACAATAAGGCCGCCAATCAGAAGAGATCCGCTAGCGGCTCTCCCACTGGCACTACCAACCGGCGGCCTCCCATCCATATTTTGGTCATTATAAAATCTCATAATCGTCCAGCCCTACTCATGAGTCAATAATTTAAGACTGTCTGTGTAAAATTTGAGCCAAATCGGTCGAACGGTTCACAAAATATCGAAAGAAAACGATTATTGGTTCCAATAGCGATATTATTGATATTGTAAATAATATTATTATCTGATATTATTTCCACTTTCCAGTATTATTGGTATTATCGGTATTATCGGTATTATTTCCAGTATTATTGGTAATATCAGGTAAAATTTTGAAAATTATAGGTATTATCAGATATTATTCTTGAAATTATAGGTATTATCTGGTATTATTTTTGAAATTATTGGTATTATTCTCAGTATTTCCGGTATTATCGGTATTATGTGCAAGTTAATACTGGTAATACAAGCTTTGATATTATGAGGTTTGTTCCATCAGCAGTTCTTGACTGTCCGTGGACGTCAGCAGCATGCGCATTACGATTTTGGCGTTCCATAAATCGTAATGCGCAGGCTGCTGACGTCCACGGGCAGTCAAGGACTGCTGATGGAACAAACCTGGTGTAGAAATTTTGGGTCCGTGATCCACCCTTCGCGCCACACAATGGATACAATGATCACTTTTAGCCAAGTCGAGAACCATTCCTGTCGGGCCACCAGCACAACAACAGCAAGTAGAGCAGTCCAGTGTCGGCGATATGCATTACGAAAATAAATTCATCATTCTCGATTACAAATGACACTACCGTGAGTTAGAATTCATCGATGAAATCAAATTTTAGTTTATGATGGAAGCTGTTGTACTTAAAACACAATGCAAGCGGTAAAAGAATACTAATGGCGTTTTCGACTGGGACTGTTCTGGAACCGTTCCAGTTCCGAACTTGCTTGATACCGAGCTGCTCTTGAACCGAATCGCATTCGTTCCATTCTGTCCTCCTCGGCTCGGCTCCATCACAAACGGCTCCATTCCGTTCCTTTTCCCTCTCCCTCTCATTAATTTCAAAGCATTCATACCTTCCTCACTGCTTGATTCGAATAGGCATTCATGAGAAAATTGTGAAAAGGAATGCACCGCCACAAATTCATCTCTATTGGTATTACCACGACTCATCTTTAGCACCAAAATCGACATTGATACATCAAGTTGACAGTAGAACTGACTACCGAGAGAGTTCTAAAATTCGGAGCTGGTTCCGTGCGAATGACGTAGGAATATTCCCAGTCGAACACAGCAAAAGTAGCACGGGAGCAATGCTACCTCCAGCCGAACACGCCGGAAAGTTGCTCTGATGAACTGCGCATGCTCAGTTGGAATGGAACCGGCTTGGTTCTAGCCAGTCGAAAACGCCATAACTGTAAAAAAAGTACCGAACGCCGCAACAACTTACTCTCCCATTTCCTGGAACGACGCTGGTCGCCCCAAGGTCTAACAACGTTACAAGCGTTCGTTACATCCACTGATGCCATGAACCGATTTCACTCCCATGTGTGGTTCTGCGTTTGTTGTGTGTTGTGATCTAGGTGGGAGAATAGAAGTTCCACTTCAAAAAATAAATTGTATATCCTGTACACTTTTTATTTTCAGTAGAATGACTTTTTGAAGCGAAATAAAAGTGACAAGCTGGAACGCTAGGAGGATACGGCTGATGGCCGCTGATAGTTCGGCACCAAAACTTTGCAGGTACCATCAGCCCTAGCCGTAGCCCTCCAGCTTATCACTTTATTTTTGCTCCAAAAAGTCATTCTACTGAATTTAAAACGTGAACGGCATATACATATGTGTCCTTTATTGGCGAGTTTCAAGATCGAATACGCCATCTGACGGCCAACGTGTAAACGACGTTTGTGCACGGATCAACCTCAGATTTGTGTGGGCTCTTATGAGCGTTGCGGTGTTTGGCGACTTCAATTGACCCCATCTGACTTAACGCGGCGTTAATTTTTTCCAACAAAGTACGTGAGCCACGCATGTTTCATTATCTTGAATATACTAGGTGTCGTCGGTTGCAAAAGCATTCCATTTTTAAATAGGAGTGGCACGTGTACGACGACTGGGAAGCAAAAGTGGCATCAGAATGGAAGGTGGCAAGATAGATAGTGACACACTGTGGCGGAGAATTTGTTGTGTTTCGCGCTGTGGAAACCGGAAAAAGGAAGAGTTACATTTTCACCGTTTCCCGTCGAAAGCGAAAGACGCAGGCTGGGTAGTCAAGATGACAAACTCGGCACTGTGGAAAATATGACACGAGAAAAGCCTGGGAAGTGTCGCTGAAAATGGGAACTTTTTATGGCTGCATCGAAGAAGCACAGTCTGCGATATGTTTATGTGTATGTCAGTATGTCCCGGACTGGCCTGCTTTTGCAAGTGCATTTGAACGTTCCAATTTCACAGGAACTGCTACTACTATTTCTTTTAATTACATTCCCAGTTCCTCGTGAGGAGATTCATACAATGCGCTTGTTTGTAAACACAATCCAAATATGTCTATGTTAAAATTGATGCTTGATAGGGTTCGCTTTCGACCGCTTTCTCACAACCGAGAAATTGTGACTTCAGAATTCCCTCTCCCATCACGATAGGTAGGTATATCGAGAATCCGTTGAGGCCATCAAGTGATTGAAAACCTCCATAACACTCAATTGCGCTTCTGCCATTTTCGAGTTCTACCGCAATACTAATTAACCACGTTCCACGTCTGGAGGACATTAAAAACCGCTTACTACTGATAAGATTATGAGGATTTTTGAACGCGCGGGCAACAATCCGTGCCCTATCCGACATGTTTGTTTACATGCGAAGCGCATCAGCAGCGCCACCATCGGTAATGTTACTCGCCAATAACGGACTATTTTGAGATGTCAAACGATTACCCTGGTAGCTCGATTGAAAAACTGCGAACGTAGTGTCCGCAGCAGCTAGAATAGGCGCGAGGTCCAACGAGCCATGTCCAAAACGGGCCTGGGTTCGAGACCCACCAAGTCCATTTATTTTTCGAAAGAAAATCGTTCCTTTTAATTTGTAAAGCAATCTAAATTCAACATACTGATTCCTTACTGGATTCTTGACTTTTTCCGATAATTCAGTATAGCGTTCGCTTGTTGAGTACCTAGTCTGTGTGAAAAGTAACAAGAAAAATTCGAAAAGGCTTTACTGAATTATCGGAAAAAAGTCAAAAATCCAGTAAGGAATCAGTATTTTGAATTTAAACTGCTTTGAAAATGATCACCTGATGAAAAAGAAACGATTTTCTTCAGAAAAAAAGATCGAACTTGGTGGGTCTCGAACCCGGGCCCGTTTGGGACATGGCTCGCTGAACCTCGCGCTCATTCTAGTTGCTGCGGACATTCGGCTCGCAATTTTTCAATCGAGCTATCAGGATAATCGTTTGACGTCTTAAAATAGCCCGTTGTAAAGGTTATAAAAGACACGTACAATTTGTTTTTTTTTTTCTTTAAAGAGCTATAACGGCCAAAGGCCCCAGCTACCAGCCGGGAAAGGTTCATTCTGGTCATCAGGAGGTGTAGGGGGATGTTTAAATTAACATTGTAGCTTTGTTGAAATGATATGAAAAATCCGTCGCTAGCTCCTAGACTATTAGGTGCTCACATCATTTCAAGTCGGAACAAATAAATAGGTGCACACGCCGCCCAAAGTAAGAGATAAATGAAAAACATAGACCCGAAGACATAGCGATCTAAGTCTTTCGCTATATGGATAGCTGACTAAAAATTGGAAATGATAGGCTACTTTTGATATGGCGCCGCCTCCAGCTTCCGCCCCTAAAAGAAAAAAGTGCAACTTTCAACAATTTTCACTGATTTAGATGCAGTGGTCGAAATGGCAATTTTTACGAACCGGAACGCTAGGACTTTCGATGCGAGCGAAGCGAAACTACCCCCCCCCCCCCCCCATTTCCGAGACTTCCCCATTTCTGTTCCATTAAAAAGTTCAAGTCGTTTTTTTTAGGTAATTCTAATTAGTTTTTAGTCTAATTCAGTAATAGGATTGGGCCTGGTTTCCTCCAACAAATATTATTTTGCTGGAGTTCCAGAAACATGGGTTGCGGTCATCTTATCACTCTACGTTGAGTTCACGAATAGCTCAAAAAGTGATATTACTGAATTTTCGTGGATGGATACATATCTCCCTACAATAATAATGTATGATTATAATTTCTTGAAAGAATAAAAATGTGATGACAAGACAATAAAATCAAAATAATTCAACAAAAGACGAAATTAGACTGGAAGACAAATCTAAACGTCTTATCGGCACATTTTTCACGAAACGGAACGACTTTCGACAAAATTTCACGAGACGGAACGGTTTTTGAAAATATTTCACGAACCGGAACGCCGTTCCGGTCTGTTCCGGTACATTTCAACCACTGTTTAGATGTTAATGTTACCTCAAACATTCAGAAACTCCGAACTCAAACTGTGCAAGAGTTTCTTTGCCGAACGCTGCCGCTTCCACACGCCGCCCCCAAAGTAAAAGATAAGTGTAAAACATAAACCTTGTTGTTGATGATTGAAAGAATTTTCATCAAATCTATTTCATTGGCAAGTACCCCATCCCATTCCGATAACAAAATATCACAATGAGTTTCAATTGAAGAGAGTGGGCAAAGAATGTGTTTCTCCTTCAACCAAATTTCTTTACATTCACAATATGCCTCTTCAAGAAAATGCGCTACTGAGACTGCTTATTGCTTTATTAATTGCTTATTGCAAGGCTTATTGTCAAGGTCTATCATCGTCTATTATTGGCAACGAGGTTCCTCCAAAATTGCGCATTTTTGCTGCTGGGGGTGCGAAAACAGGCGCGGAGTTTGAAATCCGCAATCCGCATAGACCAAACTCAGCAGTCTAATTGGCTGTTGGCAGATATTTTTGCCGGCTACCATAGTAATCCTACTTACGGCTAACATATCCTCCTCATCTTGAAATAGAGCCCTTACTGTCTTCGAATTCAACTTTTAACCCGGTTTGCTTACTAGGGAAATAATTGTTGCAACAATTAAATCTTTGGCAACCAAACCAAGTTCACAGTTAAACTCGAAGGGCTCGATACCAAGTTGCAGGCGCAAAAGTTACGACGGCGTAACTTGCCAAATAGAGCGGTCTGATTGGCCGTTGCTATAGTAACCGCACTTACGGCGGTCTCAGTCCCAACTTGGTAACCCAGTGTCAAGCCGGAAGTGGACAAACCGGTGCTAAGGACTTAAGGCTGAATTCAAAGTCCGACTTGCAACGCAACCGATACAAAGTTGCACGCTGTCAATATATCGACACCTCGAAGGTTGAATTGTTATTTATAGTGCGATTCTGTAAAAAATAACATTCCATAAACGCTCTGTTATGTGAAAATTCCGGTCGGCTATGATTGACTCTGTTGCCTAGGCTAGAATTTCGCTGGAACTTCGCTGGAACGCGCATGAGTTGATAACGAAAAATTGTAAAGGCGCATTTTTGTTTGTAAATTGTTCGTTGTAACGTCATCTGTCAAGATGATTGAAACCATTGCCAGAGTGATGTGTATGTTGTTACGGGTTTTTGCTGTGAGGTGGCGATAAGGCGTATATGCGAAAAAGAGCGGAATAAAATTTGATAAGGCATTCAGCGCCGAGCCTCCGAGAAACCAGGTGCATGCTCGGGTGAAGAAAAGTGTAGTAAGGGCAGACACTCTGTTATATCGACTGTGGTCGGATTCGCCTTTTCTGAACCCTCAGGGAAACGTCGATTTTGTTTTTGGAAAGAAGAAAGTCAAAGTTTGGCAACGGCGTTTCCTGAATAACTTATTCTTGTGAAGATTTGTGGGCACACTGGATTATTATCTCGGAGGCTCGTTCCTCCAGATTTAAATTTTGACTCTAGAATCAGGCTGCTCTAGCCTCCCGTGGGCCTCTGCACGAATATTAATACAATACCTGAACGTTGCCGTCGCCGCCTATTGGAACTGCTGTACCTACCATTACCGTCATCTTTAATAAAGACAATCATACTGCAAGATTTGGACTTTTCCTTCGCGGCCTTTTAGTGATTCTGGCAGCGCCATCGAGGAGGGTAAATCACTTGGCGCCCGGACGCCAATCACCGCCTATGGACCACGACCAATTGAGCTAGCTGGTGCACCACTCCTCTACCACCCCGCTCTTGGCGACGAGGATTCAGGGTGGTAATAGGAATTTGGCGCCCAACGTGGGGCATATTTTCCATCCAGGTGATTGGTAACAACAAGCAAAAATTAGTCCTTTCAAGTGAAAATTCAAATTTCATACAATTATAAGTTTTTTTTTCAACATATTCAAGTTTCATAAAAATATTATCAGTTCAAGTCCAAGTTTTTCATGGTAGGTAGGTAAGTTTTTGGGAAGACATACAAAGAAGCGGTCGAATATTCTAGAGTCGCGCTGAGTTTTTTTGTTATTGTTATTTGTACATTATTGTTATCTCTATTTTATTTATTGCATAGGTTATTGATTCAAATTATTTATTACATATATTATATTTATTAGATAGATAGTTTAGTAGGTTCTTAGTTATTTATTTTTGCATTGATTTTCTTACTGTGATATTTTGAATATCTACTTGCAAATTTTTCGGTAACTCTATTTGCAAACTGAGCTGTGATACTGTACATACCTACATAATTATTTAATATGGATCCTCATCGACTAAACCGTGAGGAGTTGACGTATGAACTAACAGTAAGAGGTTATCCTGATGTACAGGCTGAAACGGTAACGTCCATGCGTAAGGAACTCAAAAGGTTGATGAGTGCTGAGGTTTTCGGGAGAGTTGTTACTCATGAATCTTTCAAACCAGATGTACTTAAGGAGATTGACACTTGCAACAGAAAGATCATAGAATTGGAGGGCTACCTTACTGCAAACACCTTCACCTCAACTTCGTGCACCGAGGCCCGGGTTGTTGACACCAAACTACGTCATTTGTTTGCTCGATTGAGTCGACTTGGGGATTCAAAGGATGAAGCCATTCGTAAAAGCCTCGATAATTTGCATAAACAGTGTAACGGTTTAGAAGTTGCTCTTGATAACGTGATGATGCAGCTTCCTGTGCCTTCAGCTCCTGCCCTTGGTACAGCAAATGCTGGGCCACCAGTTGTAAATGTTCAAAGACATTCTATTCCGGTTCATAAGTGGGATTTAAAATTTACAGGTCACCGAAACGGCATGAGCGTAAACGCATTTTTGGAACGGGCCGAAGAATTTCGAGTTGCTCGCGGAGTCACCGAGCCAGAGTTGACTGTGGGCCAGATTGTTTGGAAGCGAAATTACACATTGTCAGCAGTTGCTGATTTTTAAAATGCAAAATTGTCACCAAAATTTGTCAATTGCACTGTTTTAAAACGCGTTTCAACTAACATTTATGAGCTCGCGGATTTTAGTTCAAGAAAATCGATCGGTAATTGGCATATCAAAGACATTAAAATTGATTAAATTATCCAAAAATTTTTCTTTACTTACCAAGTCAAAATTCTTTTTTTTTTTTCTCTTTTTTTGTTGTTGATTAACGGGGGGTGGTGTTACGGGTTTTTGCTGTGAGGTGGCGATAAGGCGTATATGCGAAAAAGAGCGGAATAAAATTTGATAAGGCATTCAGCGCCGAGCCTCCGAGAAACCAGGTGCATGCTCGGGTGAAGAAAAGTGTAGTAAGGGCAGACACTCTGTTATATCGACTGTGGTCGGATTCGCCTTTTCTGAACCCTCAGGGAAACGTCGATTTTGTTTTTGGAAAGAAGAAAGTCAAAGTTTGGCAACGGCGTTTCCTGAATAACTTATTCTTGTGAAGATTTGTGGGCACACTGGATTATTATCTCGGAGGCTCGTTCCTCCAGATTTAAATTTTGACTCTAGAATCAGGCTGCTCTAGCCTCCCGTGGGCCTCTGCACGAATATTAATACAATACCTGAACGTTGCCGTCGCCGCCTATTGGAACTGCTGTACCTACCATTACCGTCATCTTTAATAAAGACAATCATACTGCAAGATTTGGACTTTTCCTTCGCGGCCTTTTAGTGATTCTGGCAGCGCCATCGAGGAGGGTAAATCACTTGGCGCCCGGACGCCAATCACCGCCTATGGACCACGACCAATTGAGCTAGCTGGTGCACCACTCCTCTACCACCCCGCTCTTGGCGACGAGGATTCAGGGTGGTAATAATGTATGCATTTGTCTGTAATCTACTACGATAACTGCTCAACTGTTGATCCGATTGAGTTGAAATTTCGTAAGGAGATATGGTTTCAGCCTGGAATGCGCTAATTCGTTTTTACTTATTATCCGTCAAACGAGAATGTGATTGTAAAAAAATAAAGGACCATTTCTCACAGACTCAACGTGCGGTAGGCCATTTGAGAGCCCTTGAAGAACTACCTATACAAGGCTCTTATGGAACTTGAAAAAGTAATCCGCTGTTGTGAGGGGGATGAGAGGTGGTTTCTGAAGAGGTTTGCAGATTAAATCGGATCTTTTTCCAAGATTAAGGTTTTGCAGCCCCCTGAAACTTCTTGAGCCACAGTGTTGTTTGGTGTGGTTACGACCTCGGCGACGGCGCACAGCAAAGTCGCTAGGAAATTTCCTGAACTACCCATTCAGTAACATTATTTTGCCAGTTGAATAGGGCTTAATCATATTATTATTATTTGTTTACACGAGAGCTGAGGCTCGTTGTTTTTAATTGCTGAGATGAGATCGAGATCGAGGATGAGATACTATGAGGGGTTACAGTACATTATTTTCATGTGTGCAGTATGCAGGTAAACATCGTGCATTCAGTTAATTTTTTTGAAGATACGATCACAAAACAGCGAGAATATGACGACTTCGTGAGCCTGTTCACAGGAAATCCTGGTGTAAACAGATCGGATCGGACTCCAGATTCATTCATTCCAGGATATTTCAAAAGATCAAAAATTGAAACTCAAGAAAATTCACGGTTTTTTCACTCAAATAGATTTTCTAGGTCTTTCAAGTTCATTTTGGCTTGGTTTTCAAAGTATTGAATTTTCAGGCCTTGAAAGTGGTGCTTTCCAAATGTTTTTCAAACATCATGCAGATTCAAATATCTCTAAAAACGAAGCCTTGAATCAAAATTTTGTAAGAACAACTTTTGCTCTAAATTTTGCTGAGAATCCAAAAATTACATCAGTTTTTTTTTTTCAAGTATCTTTGCAACTGGAGTAGGTATGTTCCCTTTTCCAGAATTTTCATCTAAAGTCAGTTCCGATTTTCAAGCCCTCCTATATCAGTCTTAAGCTTCTAGCGTCTTAATATCTAGAGCCCTAATTTTTCAAAATCGGCCAACAACTAAAAGAATATCTATGCAAGATCAGAAGGTTGCATTTTTGAGATCACCCTGTGTCAAAGGAGATAGACCAAAAATTTGAGAACCGCCTCGAGGTATGGGAACGACACCTTCCCTGAAACTCTTGGAAAAAATCTTTCTTTTTTTAAATGGGAGCTATTCAAACTTTTTGATTTTTGGAGTATTTGATAGAGTGATTGTATGAAATTCGTTTACCTGATCACCGGCAGGCAGCGCAAGGATCGAGTTATGTTTTGACGTTTGTTAGGGAATAGGCGAGATTCAGTGCCATTTCTGCGCTGGCGCAACCATGCTAGGGGATTTGAGAATAGTGCCGTATGCTAACACATGTAAAAAGAGTAATTTCAACATTGTATATTATTGAAACGGCTGGAAATGAAACTTTCAAATAAGCTATGGAAAAACGAGTGTTTCTTGATCTTTCATTGAGTTCAAGACCAGCAATGATGGATCAGTTTTAGATACACAATGAGCGTAAATATGGTAACGTGTTTATCAGTTGGTGTTTTTTTGAAAATACCGCTCGACTTCTAGTATTCTTCTCTGCCTTACGGTTGCCGTCCTGTTTGTCAATGGCATGGAACTGCAAGTAAACAAATGGTAAATAAAATTTTATCGGGTTATATCAGAGGTTTTGTGTTTTGTTTTATTTTAAAAAATGACGGGTAGTTTGTTGAGTGCCTGGCTGCAAAAACCGTACGAAAAAAACATTGCAGTTTTATTTCGTGTGTGTTCCCAAAAAACATTAGGTACCTTCTAGGCAACCAGTTATACACTGAAAACGACTTTTCGCTCTTTTCGGAAACACTAGGGGCGGAATTCATTTTGTCGATAGCAATGCACATCTACAACAGCATTCCGCATAATCTAGCATGGAAATCAGGAGTTTCTTGTCATCTATTTTCCTTTGTTAAATCGGTGGCTGAAAATCTGCAGGTTTTGACTTTTTCTAGCTCGCGCAGACGCATGAGTTCCATCCCCTAGCTTTGCGAACCTACAGCGCATGTCGTGCCGGCTGAATATCGCATTAAGGGGTGAGGCATTGTTAGAATGATTAGAAATCACAGTCTCGATCTCGTAAATGCCAAACAAAACAGTATGTGAACAAAACACGTGAAAATGGCAGTATTTAGTGAAGTTATAGTCCGGTTGATGTTGACTTCGACATAGATGAAACTTGACAGATGACATTCACACTAAAAGGTGGATTTAAGCTCGCAAAAAAATAAGAATAAAAGTAAACAAGCGAATATGCCTCATGGGCATGAGGCTCAATAGCGCACTTCCTTTTTGAAGGATTAGTGAACGCAAGATGTTAATTAGGGTTCTACCGTTATTTGGGCAGAAATTTCAATATGGTGGCCAAAATAGCGTCAGAATCATCAAATTTGGCTTAAAAATCAGAATGATCGTACTATAGACAAGGGTAAGTTCCAAGTTTCATGAAAATTGTTCCATACTAATAAGAGATTCCAGTATGGCGGCAGAATGTTGGAATTTGGCTGGAAAATCAGAATGACCATACGAAACAAAGGTAAGTCCCAAGCTCCATGAAAATCGTTAAGTGATAAGAAATTTCAATATGGCGGCAGAGCATCGTTTGTCCAAAATCGGATGTATTTTGATGAAGTTCACATCGCCTGTGAATTTCACTCAAATCGGACCGCTTTCAGAGAAATTCCAAATGGCGGATCAAAGATGGCGGCCAAGTGACAGAAATCATTGGTCAGCTTTATATGGTGGTCACGTAGAGCTGACGGCACACCACAGGGACCTGTGGGCGGAGCCTAATTGCGCGAACTGAGTTCATTTAGTGGTGCACCTAGATTTGCAGTGGGATTTTATGTTCGCCTGTGACCTGGTAATGGTTTACCACTCCAGCTGACGGTGTTGCTTCCCCTATTTCAACACACGGACTCGTCCAAAACGATTTTTGTTTTCCTGTTCAGCCCCGCCCACAGGTCCCTGTGGTGTGCCGTCAGCTTTACGCATTCGATTGGCGTTTGCACCACATCGATATCTCTTTTCGTTGAGGCATAATTCTCCTAGTTCTATCACTCTGAAATGCGTTCAATATGGAGAATACAAAATGGCGGCGGGGCATCAATTATCAAAAATTGGATGTATCCTAATGAAGTTCACATCGCCTGCAAATTTCACTCAAATCGGACCACTTTCAGAAAAATTCAAAATGGCGGATCAAAGATGGTGGCCAAGTGACAAATCATTGGTCAACTTTATATGGTGGTCACGTACGCATTCGATTGGCTGCACCACATCGATATCTCTTTTCGTTGAGGCATGATTCTCCTAGTTCTATCACTTTGAAACATGTTCAATATGGAGAATAGGTACAAGATGGCGGCGGGGCATCATTTGTCGAAAATTGGATGTTTCTAATTGAAGTTCACATCGCCTGCAAATTTCACTCGAATCAGATCGCTTTCAGAGAAATTCAAAATGGCGGATCAAAGATGGCAGCCAAATGACAAAAATAATTGGTCAACTTTATATGGTAGACACGTACACATTCCATTGGCGTTTGCACCACATCGATATCTCTTTTCGTTGAGGCATAATTTTCCTAGTTCTATCACTTCGAAACATGTTCAATATGGAGAATACAAGATGGCGGCGGGGCATCAATTTTCGAAAATTGGATAGATCTTGATGTGGTTTACATTGCCAACAAATTTCATTTCAATCGGATCATTTTTAGAGAAAGTCAAAATGGCGGATCAAAAGATGGCGGCAGAATAACAAAAAACCAAAAGTCAACTTGACATCCTGAACACATGTACTATTGATCAGCGTTTACATCACATCGATATCTTTCTTTCCTGAGGAGTTATCCCGGGTACGGATGGACAGACGGACGGACGAAGTGAAGCTAAAAATCGCCTTTTTCCCATTTTTTGGGAAAGTGCGCTAAAAATAACGATAAAAATAAAAATTAGAAATGTTAAAAATGAGCTTCCAGATTCAAGAGTTTATACTCCAAAATTAGAAATAACAATTAAAATAAGGAACTCCAACTTCCCATTCGCTGTTGCTTATTGAAGATGCGCTTGGAGCGACTCGATTGGCTGATATGATTACATATTTTGCCAGCAACAGCAAAGCCAACTTTGAGTGAAAATTGTGTTGATCTTTTACAAGTGCTATGAATTTCCAGGATAAAGTTCAATAGTCGATTAGACGACATCAAACACACCAATGGTGGATGCGCCACCAACCACCCCGGACAAAATTTTGAACTATAATTGCAATACAATTAGGACATTACATAATATGTAATTTAATAATTTTTATGTATTTGCAAACCTACGATAGGTAATAGTTTTTCAAAAATTGAATGATGAAGTGAAAAACTGCATATAAAGCACCAGTAAGGCGTTTTCAAAGATTTTCAGTCTGAAATAAAAATATAACTGACTCCGTAGAGCAAAGTTCGAACAATAGCATCATTTCAGAACCTGAATTCAGTCGGCAGGATTATAACTTTCTCCACTTCAGTTCTTAGTGGGGTGAGGGCAGTTTAGTCCCGATGACGTCAACATGGTAGAGGTGCATACAATGCGAGGGTTGCAGCAGGAGGGTGCACAGCAGCATCTGTCCGCCACCCTACGCCAAAACAGCGACTTTGTCCTAGCCTATAAGAGTGAAATTGGCAAGTACTGATGGCAACCGTCAACCGGCCCGATAGCGAGGGATGAAGCGGTGGTGGTGTACAAGCAAGCCTACGTACAACGCATCTCAGATAATTAAAGTCCGATCGAATCTAGTGCAATACCGAGGGGTGATGCACGCGTAGCCGAAGAGTGCGTCCGGTGCAATTCTTGGTGCTTCCAGTGAAATCTTCCACGTCTTTACGGCAACATGCCTCAATGTTTGCTGAAATGTTGTGGCAATTACTACGGTAAAACACGTGGAAACGCCAAAGTGATTTACCACATGCTGCCGTCGAATCCGGTTCTCCGCGCCAAATGGATCGAACAATGCACTGGCAAGAAGAACGACTCCTCGGTGGCACCGCACGCCCGCGTCTGCAGCGCCCACTTCTCCGACGAGTGCTACCAAAGGGATTTGCAGCACGAGCTTCTGGGGCTGCCGCTACGTAGAAAGCTGAAAGCCGGTGCCTTCCCCGACAGAAACTTATTGACGACCGCCGGCAAGAAACCGCCCCCGAATTTCAAAGAGAAACTGAAGCTAAGTCCAATACCGGATCCCCAGATTAAATCCAACAATTTAACCAATCGAAACTCCGTAATTACTGTCAATAAACCTTTGGCAAGTCCTATAGATCAGCTGAAGCCAATAACACCGGCGGCACAAGTTCAGGTTAAGAAACTTCCGCCGAAACGGAAGCTGAATGCGATGACGGAACCGCATATGAAAATTTTCAACAACAAGCTGCCGATGAGGTCCAGCATTAGGATTGCGAAAAAAAAATCCATCGAGCAGCTGCCATCAAGTCCGATTGGCAATAAAAAGAATCGAAGCAATAAAGAAAATGAGATGGACAAGTTAAAGTTTATGTCTAAGCTCCAATTGAAGTTTGAAGAAAATCAGAATGTGTACGTGGGGTGGCCACCTTCGGAGTTTAAATTTTCTGCTGATAAGATTTTGATGAGGAAGCTTAGAAAAAGGTGAGGTTTATTAGCAGTTTTTATAAACTCAATTCAAGAGAAATTTTTGAAACCGTTGGTAAGAGAAAGTAGTTGCAAATTAATAGGGATAGGTAGGAGCTTCCCCTCTGGCTCTGATCGCCTGGGAGGGGTACGTCGTCGGTTGCATAATACAGGGTGTTTCAGCGATGGTAGCAAAAAATTTAACTGTGAGTAGATCTTGTCAAAATATGACGAAAACTTACATACCATTTTGCAATGTTCGGCCTAATAACGAAGATACAGCCCTTGAAAGCTCACTTTTTTCGGATTTCAAAAATTTGTAGCTCAGGAACGTTTTGACGAAATTAACTTAAATTTACCATAGACTGGTTTATCAAAACTGAATATCTACCGATCTGCCAAATTTTGAAAGAATCCAGCCAGTGCAGTGGCGTGGGAGTTACGAGGGTCAATAATTTAGAAGCATCCGAAGAAACGTTGACTTCAGGTGACCCCCCCCCCATAGTTTTTACGCTACTGGTTGGATTCTTTCAAAATTTGGTAGGTTAATAGATAATGTTAAAGCGCGATTTATAGATTGACGCCCGCCCGTCTCACCGTTAAACGCTAGACGTAAGACACAAGACGTTCAAGATAAACTGCTGGTGACGTATGGTGCTGTTTATAGTTTGGCGCTCGCCCCGCAACGCGCTACCCGTAAGACGCCCGCCCGTGAAAAGATGACCATCTTTCATCTCTTACGTCTAGCGGCTAGCGGGCAGCCAATAAGAAAGCACCAGTCAGCACCACCCGAACAGCAATTCTGCTGATCATTGGTTATTTCTGTTTTATTAACACAAAATTATTGATTCAGAAAGTTCTATCTCGTCAAATTATTTTCAACTATACAGGGTGTTCCATTTTTGCGCTATAACAAAAAAAGATATTTTTTCAAATAAAATGCCCCACTTTTGGTTTCATTTTCTTGTTCAGCTTTTCGAGCTCTATTATAAGTGTATTTTTGTATTTTCAATTTTTGGCAGTGCTACCAACTAAGAAAAATTGATTTTTTTTATAATTTCAAGGTTCATTTTGAAAAATCGTAGAGGCCTCGCTTCTTGGAATTGAGGAATGAAATTTGGCACAACAATAGTCGAATAGATGATGGATAACTTCATGATAAAAAACTTGAAATTCAGTAATACAGGGTGTGCAGAATTTTTTTAGAACTTCGCCAATTTCAAAGTGCCATGAGTCTTTTTTTTTCAATAGAATGCCCCCTATTCAATATTTCAATCTCACCATTCGATAGCTTTTTTTCCTCCTCTCTCATTTTTACTAGAGGTACCCTACCCTTAAATCTCATAGTTTCTGAAATAATTGATAATTTCGATTGAAATTGCAGCTTCATTTGAAAAAAAATGACTTATGGCACTTTGAAATTGGCGAGGTTCGAAAAAAAATTGGGTACATCCTATATCACTGAATCTCAAGTTTTTTGTCATGAAGTTATTCATCTTCGATTCGACTATTGTTGTGTCAGGTTTTATATCTTAATTCCAAAAACGAGGCCCCACGATTTTTCAAAATGAACCTTGAAATTATAAAAAAAATATTTTTTTCGTTAGTAGCACTGCCAAAAATTGAAAAAACAAAAATACACTCATAATAGAGCTTGAAAAGCTGAACAAGAGAATGAAACCAAAAATTGGGCATTTTGTTTCAAAAAATACCTTTTTTTGTTATAGCGCAAAAATGGAACCCTGTATAAGTTAGAAATAATTTTGCAAGATGAAACTTTTTTAATCAATAATTATATGTGTTACACCTTTTCCTCGATCTTGTAAGGGAACGGCGCTAGGAAAGCTCGACGTACTGTTGCAGGACCCTGTATAACCAAAAAATCCAGTTCCGACACCGATCTACGATGGACTCCCTGGACATGCCATTATTTATCGAGTCACTCGTCAAATACTTGAACTAATTTGCGCGTGCTTATGGGTGACGTAACGACGTTCTATAAATTGGCCAAAATATTTACGGGCAATGAATTACGGTTAACGGGTAGCGGCTAACGGTGAGACGGGCGGGCGTCAATCTATAAATCGCGCTTAATAAACCAAATGATGCTGAATTTAGGCTAATTTTGTCGAAACGTTCCTAAGTTACAACTTTTTGAAATCCGGAAAAAGTGAACTTTTAAGGGCTGTATCTTCGTCATTAGGATGAACTTTGCAAAATTATAGGTATATAGGTTTTCATCGTATTTTGACGAGATCTACTAACAGTTGAATTTTTTGCTATCATACCTGAAACACCCTGTGTATGCGAGTTAGTTGAGCATGAGCATGGAGGTGCATGAGTTTCGAGCTTATTAGCACGCAGGGTGGCGCAGATATGTCATCAGAAACCATTTGTTACATCACACAATTCTCATCACTCAGTATGCAACCATATCAGTTACCTACTTAAATTGAGAAGAAATTTAACATAACCCAAACACGCTGCCTAAATAGAAGAGATGTTTACCACCGGATGTTGAAACAAAACAATGTTTTACTTATTCTTATTTCAATATCCAGCTTATGCTTTGGTCATATTATCCTAATTCCTAATTAAATCAAATTTGTTCTATGGTACGTTTCCGTTACAACGTCTAAAAATATAAGTTTCTAGAATAGCATTTCTTATCATATAGGTACCTCCTACACCTACTTAGCCTACCTACTAGGCTAGTATACTCGTAGTAAACGATAATAGTACCCAGTGCCTAACAATGTTCATACCCAATGTTGCATCACAGTTACCTTTTACCTATGATCCTAAATAAAGAACTATTATTGTGAAGATAAGCCATTGGTAATTAAAAGAAATTTAATGTGCGTTAAGGTCACTCTCTTGTATAATGAAATGTGTATGCGATTTTGCCCCAGTATTAGCCTCGTGCTACTTAGTTCGATGAAACTGGGTTCAAGGTTTCTTGCAGGATATTGAGACTTGGCTGTGGAACCTTGAAGACATATTTTTTCACAACAGCAAACCACATAGCAAGGGAACGAATCTTACCTGGCTCGGAGTTAGTTTCAACAAAGACCTGTTACGGCGTCCATTCATTGTTGAAAATAGTTCATAGGTACTTAGGAATAATTATTGGTTTTGTAAGAAGTACCTAAGCGTATAATCTGGTACATTTCGCTAAGTAGTACAACGTTTAGATTGTGCTTAAATCAGGTATTTTTAGATCAAAACACGTGGTGTTAAGCAAGACAGCAATGACTAATTTGAACATCCTCGATTTTTATCAGTCGGTAGATAAGAGAAAAATGCAATGTTTATTTAAATGGAATCTCGCTTTTCAGTTCGGTTATTAAAAAGTACGAGTATTTTTCATTGAACATTGAACACGATTATGTTCTTATAGTGGGGTCTGTGACCGCACTTATTACACTCGACCCACTTTACTTCTGCAAAAGGTCTGCCATAGGTACGTCATACTCACTCTCCCGCGTTGTACAAAAATGGAACGTCGTTGATAAGTAATCCCTGTGAATATCTTCATTGTTTATTTTGGGGGGAAAATGAATAACGCAACGAAGTGCTAACCGTTAGTGATTTCAAAACTTTGTTCCAGCTTGGATGTGGATGAGAAGATGCCAGACATTGATGAAGAAATCAAAGAAGAAGAATCTCCAGTCGACACTTCAATCGGAGACGTCATCGAAGAAAATGGGTTTGAAGAAAAAAACGTCAAAGTTGAAGATGACGAACCGGGGAAAGACGACGCACCGCAAAGCCCGGACATTGAAGAAGTGAAACCCGACGAACCCGAAAACAATGAAGAGAGTAACAGTAATACAAGTGAAGAATCGCAGTCGAACAAGCGAAAATACGATGATCCAGAAGCCCCAAACAAGCGTCTGTGCCGAGAAATCCAAGAAAACTTCTATGCCCGCGACAAAATTTTCAGCGAAGTCACGGAAATGTCAAACTGTACCACCGTCGACCAACTCCACAATCAAACTGAACAGATCCTCGCCGAAATCCGCACGCTGAATGAACTGGCCAAGGAAAAGGAACGCGAATGGAACAACATTATCCATCTGAAGAAACTGAAAGAAGAGCTTCTGCTGAGGATTCAGCGTCGAAAACAAGTGATGTTGCTGAACAGTGGTGAAACTGAAAACGACCAGCAAAGTGGCGAAAGAGTGAAGAACGGTTCCAGCATCCTAAAATCGAACTTGACGAATCCCAAAAAATTCCCTCAGATGAAGAACTCTAAGCAGCAAGGTCTCTTGCAGCGGACTCCTCCGCAGTACCACCTGGAAGCGAACGGATCTCTAGACAGCAGAGGACAAACTAAGCAGCGGCCGGTTCTGGACGTGCAATCGATCATCGCGGATTACAGGCAAAGACATCCGGAAACTGTACCGCGCAGAGGCAGAAGGATTCGAAATACGCAAAGTGATAACATTAGTAAATTGTCAAATAATAATGTAATCAACTTTTCATCTTTAGCTTTGGGCTCCGGGTCGCAAGTTCACCAGAATATCCAAGGGTTGGATGTGGGGAACGACCTGGGAATGTTGCTGAATGTTGCTGAAGCTGTAAGTGTAGAATTGGTTGAAAAGACGATCGAAATAATCAGAAGGGTATTTGAAAATTTCAGAGCCAAAATGACAACTCTAGACCATCCAGCGCCGAGTCGACATCAGGCCAAGGGAACAACGAGCCGTCTTTCAAAGACATGCTGGTGCAGTTCGCTAAATTGTCGAAAAGCGAACGGAACGAGCTCATCCAGAACGCCATCAAACCGCCGCCTCCTTATCCAGAGGTGACCGTTCATCCGGTTCCCACAACAAACTCTGCACCAGCCACCAATTCCTTGTTACACGGCATCTTAACAAAAGTGAGTTTTTGTTCTTCTGGGGGGATACTCCGATGTCAGGAATGATATAGTGCAAACGTAGATTAGTGCAAAAAATATTCGATGAAACGAAAGCAGTTGTGTTAGCGGGCTAGGGAGGCGGCTCAGAAGCATAACGAGAAAAACACTCAAAAATTGTTTCAATGTGTTCCGAGCGCTGCAGTGGCACCTGGATTTACGTGTAAAAGGGAAAAAATCCAAATTTCAAAGAAGTCAGCAGGCCAAACTCTGCGCATTTGTGTAAAATCCGAGTAAGTACCTGCAATTTGCCAATAGGACCCCTTCTGCCTCCCCTTCCCTGAGAATCGTTTTTTTCTTGATGCCGGCGTGCTGCCGCGAGAAATTCCACTCTCTTGCACTAATATCGTCGGGGGCCGTGAGGATTTAGTGTCTGAACGATGGTAACACGTCTCTGCGACACCCGAGTCGCATTTCCACGTATGACATGACATTTTTCTTCCAAGATTCCATCTTTTTGATGTCAGTTTGACAGGCAACAACTCAACTTTTGGACAAAGCAGTGTCACACCAGGTACGAAGGCATCAAACCTACAACGACGGCGATATGGCAAGCCAATGACGAAGCTCATTCATTTTTCAATTAATTTCAATCTCCTGAACTCGCATCGGATGTGTAAATTTGCATAAAAACAAGTTCGAACCAGTTAACTTGGGAAAACTTGTTTTTTCTTGGACAATTTTTGCAGAAAATTTTCGCAATCTGAGCTCTGAGAGGTACCTATCTTTGAAGGTACAGAGTGTCCGAATGAGAACAGGTAGATTTGAATGGGGTACTTGCCTAATTTTTTTTATTGGCTTAATCGATAGTATGGTTAAAAATAATGTACCCGTATTTTTTCTTTTTCCTAAATTCCCAAAATTGCGGCCGCAATGCGTGTTTTAAAAATATATTTGTGACGTCACAAATATATTAGATATAGAACATAGAAGGACTCTTTTTCCTCGTTGGGTTGGTAATGATATAACGTCGCCAAGGTGCCGTTTTCAAACAACAAGATCTGAGTCTGACTGACAACGTCAAACCGCCGACCGTAATTTCTTCCTGTGCCCTTTTTTGCCTTTGACTACTTTGATCGAGGCTTTGATCTACGCCGTAAGTACCTACTCGTTTTGTTCATTCCTTGTTCAATCTAACTTGTCTCTTTCTTTAGTCTTCAGTGCTGTCCACCTAAAAGCCTTTCGCATGTTTGTCACCCGTGCTCTGACCTAGCTGACCCTCGGCTTCATTTCGGACATCAGTGTTCCTGCTCCCCACATTTTATTTGGAGATCCATCGCGTCCTCCCCACATGGATCTCTTGTAGCTCTAAAGTATTACCTATCCGGAATTGTATGCTAATGATGAACCATGCTCATGGTAAGAGAATTCGATGGGCCGTTTTAATAAGTCAAACAAAATGAGATGCATTCTGGGTATATTGGTGCCGTCACTCACCGGCCGGTAAAACTACGTCAAGTTGACATGGACAGAAAATGATTGTACGATGGTCTGGGGTTCGCCTTCGGTCACATTGCTCGAACTGTTTACTACGTTCACGTGCTTTCTTTCCACGCTAGTCTGTGCTTCTACGTTCCGCTTAGGTGTGCCTGCTTATGGCACAATCATGTTCCCACAAGACCATTGATAGAGAGGTAGGTGAAAAACACCCATGTAACCACATTTTCCGAAGCGAATCGCCTTTTTTACACAATCTGCGATTTCGCCGCTCGATTTCAACACGACACTTGTAAGGAAAACACGAATTATCACCTAGATATCTTCTTAGAACAGGCAAAACCATTTTTTGGGGGGCATTGGCAATTGTTTGACATTTTCAAGCACGTGAGTTGTCAACTTGGCAACTGAATTTCTTTATCAATCTATCAAATCCCCAATTCCCGCCAACTCGAACCTGAACCATGGCAACGTTTCTACTGTACCGACCGATGACTGACTGCACCAATATACCCATAATGCACTTATTAAAACGGTCCATAGGAAACTGGTTTTGCGATAGCATGTTCAAAATGACAGTGTCACAGTGACAGTCACCCTGACATTCTTGATTATTCCATTGTCACACAGTCAGACCAACCCCACTCAAAATCCCTGTCCTGGCGCGAAGCTTTTAGGAGGATTTTTCAAATTCGTTTTTTTCTATAGAAAACGACGGGATTTTTGTGAAATTCTCAGTAGAGTCCCCTTATCACTTATACTAGCAATCAAAAGTATTTCCAGCTTAATCTATTCTATTGGCAAGTACCCCATTGCTCGCCATTTTTGTTGATTTTGTTTTTGACGCCTCAATTTTGACAGATGTCAAGTAGAGACTCGGCAAATTCATAGTGCAGAGGTACATACATGAATGAACAACGCGTTTCAATAGTTGAAACGTATTGGGGAGTTTCCGTGCTCATGCACGGACCGTACGACGTAACGCCGCGTTATCGTGAAAATTGGCGGGTTTGTTATTCGCAACTCCCTAGTGAGCTCCTGACTCGCAACTCCTGAGCTACCGGCCCGAAGGGGCGGCCGGTAGCTCAGGAGTTACGACGCAAGACCACCAACCAAGAGGTACCCGGTTCGAAACCCGGCCGTTCCCGAAGAACTTTTCTCCTGAGCCAAGTGTTAATGACTGTGAATATTGTATTATGTTACGTATTTAAAAATGAAAATTTGTTGATTACTGATAACTAACCATTATTGTGTACATAATATGACCAAATGCAAAGAAACACTCAATAAAAAGGGTACCCTCCTATGACAAAAAATAAGTCGATAAGGAGTGAAATATAATTATTATTAATTATTATTATTAAAACTCCCTAGTTACAAGGGAATTCCCACGGTTCATGTCGCGTTACGTCGTACGTTCCGTAAGATCGCAAACTCCCTATTACCAAAAACAGTGTCCAATTACGGTCACTCGAAAATAACGTGAAATTTTGGGTCGATATCATGTGCCTGCAGTAAGCACAGTAGTTGTTCAGCCTTATACAGCCAATAAACGGTGAACTGTGCTTACTGCAGGCACTTGATGACGACCCAAAATTTCACGTTATTTTTGACTGACCGTAATTGAATACTGACTTTGGTAATACGTTTCAAATACTGAAACGCGTTGTTCATGAAGAGGGCGTAGCGTGTAGTAGGCCGCTCCAGTCGGGTGATAACTTGACTGCAGCAACGTTGGCCGCTGCCAAGAGTTGGATGGGTGACTAGGCGTCTTTCATCTGATTTGAAGCCGGTCTGGAACTCCTTCTCGGGTGGTCTTAGGCGAACCCCCCTAGTATACATGCCTCCAGCCGGCTTTACAATAATGTGTAGAGGAAAACCGGCAGCGTGGTAGGGAGGCAGACGAAGTCAGGAACACCGGCGCAGGGAGCGTATATGTATCGGACATCCGCACCTGCGGTTCGGGGGTAAAAGACGGAGTCGAGGTCAACCGTGCGCTTGTCGGCCCCAGTGCTTGGATGGACCGACCATCAAACATTCAGGCACCACATTGCGGCTCGGTGAGTCCGGCTGGCCTGGGAGAGGGGTACAATGGGCCCAATAATGAGGCCTACGTGCCAGGTGAAACTGTGTTCCACCAACTCCCCAAAATGGAATCCAGATCCAGATACACATTTAGCATTGCATTGATGTGTGAATTTCAGGCACATTTTCATTGTCATCGGTATCAATCATGTGTCAGTCTTTGTGAATCGTGTTGTCGATTTCTGCTTCCTTACCAATTATAGCCTATTGGACCGAGTGAATAAAACATACCTTTAGCATTTGACTAGCTTCAGCTAGGAGTTCCTAAGAAGAATTTGCTTAGCAACTCCTAGGAAAATCGAAGTGAAGGCAAAAGCTTTTTTTTATTCACACGGCCCATTGTAAGAGTAATGGAAACCTGAGGGCTATATTTACCGCGTCAAAAATGACCAAATTGGAGTGTAAAATGTTCAGAGAATCAAGTTCAAGAGGAGTCGTACAGGCAAATTCGAGCGCGCCATCTGTTAATTATCAACAGTAATTCATTGATGGAAGTTCAGTTTTGTGAAACCAAAGTACATATTGCTTTTGCCTCCCGTCACCAGGCTGCAGCGTCTGAGTAAGGTATATGACGCCCATTAAATGACAAAAGCGGTTTTTAGGTCAAGTAAGGACACCCTTAAAGCCTAGTCTACAATATGGTCTCTAGTTGCAAGTTGCAAGTCTCTAGTCGCAAGAGTTGGTCTAGAACCAACTTTCACTGCGACTAGCGACTGCAATTCCACGTTGCGACTTGCAACTTGCAACTAAAGACCATATTGTAGACTAGGCTTAAGAGTTACCACTATCACTGACACTGGGTCAAGTTCCAAGTGTAATCGATGACATATGTCAATCAATTGTCTAAAGCTCAAAATAACGCTATCTACAGAAATATTCGTCTCGAAAAATCGAATGTCTCGAAAACTCGAGGACATGACAGTCCGTTTTGTTTTTCTAACTTATTTTTGCCAACGGGAATTTATTACATTTCATCATTTATGACGTTTATTTCTGGGATACCTTGTTGTACCTATTGTTATTAGGCACTTGTTATTAAAAAATTTGAAATGTTCATGTTGTTTTTCAGGCACCCACAAAATCAAACTCGAAGACTTCATTTAGTCCGACACTGGCCAGGTTGCTCACAACACCAGAAAAAGGAAACGGCGTTTCCGCTCCGACTGGACCAAACAGTCTTATCACTGCTGGGAATGTGTCAATATCTGAGATTCTTTCCACTAGCAAGGTATATTCCAATGCTTGAGAGTTCGAAGCCTAAAAGTAAAAATCCGCATTTATTGTTTATTGCAGTCAAGAAGTGAAATCACTATAACGCCCGTTGATGCTCAATATGAAGCACCCATCAAGAGAAAAGCAACAAAGCAGGTCCTTGTGAGTATTTTTTTTAAATCAACAAGTTTAGAAAATTGCTAGAATAAAGGTGCGTTCAGTCAGCTCATTTATCTGCAAGTTTTAATTTTAGTCGCAAGCGCAGCAACGCCCATTGGCTCTTACGAACCAGCCTCCTCTGAACAGCCTGAAACTTGCGGCTAAATAAGCTGACTGAACGCATCTTGAATAGTAGCATAGCAAGGAGGTTAGTATAGGCACATAACTTCATACTTACACCAGAGAGGAAAGTGGGAAGGTGAAAGTTGGAGACTAAGGGGCTGAACGGCTAGTTTGAAACTTTGCGCAAGGCGGCTGAGAGCGAGAAATGGGGAGGGGAGCGCATAACATAACAGGATATCATGCATTCGTCAGGCTGACGAGATTTGTATTAATGAAGGCTTGGAAAATTATGAGCGGTACTACACCTAGATGTTCAAAACGAAGCGAAAATATGTTTGTATTCCTGAAAGGTACAATAAGTACAATCGAAAAATTATTTCATCTTTGTTGTGAAGCTATTATGTTGAAAGACTTCTTCACTTCGCTTATAGCTCGTTTTATTAAAGAATATTACAGCTGTTTCGTTCCATTTGAGTGATATTGTAAATCCTCATACAGCGACAGGTGAGAAAAAGTTTTGCCTTCATTATCTACATGTTAGAATCATTTTTCACTGGATATGAAATGCGGTACACATGCATGTACGTACCTACATATCGGAGTCTTGGCTGTGACTTCTTTGAAGAAGAAAAAATGTTTTTCAAGCCTGTCTGAAGAAGTGTCATCACTCAGGTGAGACAAAACAACTGTAATGTTATTTAATAAAATGAATTATAAGCGAAGTGAAGAGGACTTGAGTGTATCCATACCACAATTATTATTGTGATAAATCTAAGTGATGCTGATGATGATTCACTCATAGGGTGTCTCGTTTTCAAGTTCATGTGAGTATATTCACCCTGCAATGACATGTCCGCCTGAGGTATGGTTGTCCTATATTCCTCGGTTCTGGCTAAGCCACCTTGTTTAATGTTTCAAATTAGTCGCTAAAAGTGATTGTGAACCCTGGTCAAGGTGGTCTGATTCAATAGGAATGCAATTTTTCATAACTTTTGTCACTGCATGCAGGATGAAGAAGAAGCAGAAGACAGTGCTGATAGACTTGTCATAGACGAAAGTAACGAAAATCACGATGCCAGAGGAAAAGGGGATAACAGTTCAGATACTGGGGATGAAGTCCCTCAATGTCAAGGTTGCAATCAAAAATCGGCCCTCTTTGTCTGCGCTGGATGCGGAAACCAGTGGTATTGCAGCCGAGATTGTCAAGTAAGTCTTGTACAAAACCCAGCTTTTTTTACAAAAAAAATAAATAATCATGAAATTGTCAGTACCTGCCCAAATGTTGGCCTTACGCTGAAATCGGCATTATTGCACGGTTTCGTTTTGAGTATCATTTAAAAAAGTACTAAATGCAACTTGTGAAATTAATGTCCCTTATTATAAATATCATATTTGTCGCTTGGGAAATTGTTCAAAATGGAATTATTGCCAACTACGAACGGTGTCAGGCTAAATCTAATGTGCTACAGAGCACTGAAGTCATTGTTGTCTCAGGTGGTTATTTTGCCTCGGCATAATATTGGGTAGTATTGTAGTATTAATAAAAAATAAGCATAAGCATTTGCTTGAATTTCATAGGCGTTGCCAGAGAAAGTCTGCTCAGCAACTCCTCAAAAATCTAAGCAAATGCTAATGCTTATTTTTTTATAAATATTACCTATTACCTTATAAAATGTCAGTCCGTGATAAAAAAATACAAATATAGTGCCTTGTTACACAAATAATTATATTCTCTTTCTTAGGTATCTGCTTGGGATGAACACTCTGAAGTTTGTTCCGGCTAAGCTCGACCATTAATTTTACTCATACATAAAAAAGTAACCAGTGTTTCCCCAAAAATTGTATTCTCAGTAAACTTGGAGTGACTACTAAGATTCTGTTGATTTGCTTGGTTGTGACTGATACAACTTGAATCTACCATAGATTTGCCAAAGATACCTACCCAAAGTATAATAATAAAGTAGGTAGCTTTGAAATATTCAAAGTAGGTAAGACTTGCTCTTACATTTAGTTACAGTACAGTGGAATCAAATGTTGAGGACAGCTGCCTACCTCTTTGATGATCAAAATTTTTCTTCCTAGATATATACGAAATAGTTCGCGCAAAAAAATAGTTTTTGTTCCACAAAGAAGTTTTAATTTTTTGACCAAAGACCAAAACTGTAGAAATGTTTGAAATGTGAGTGTATGTTTATTGTGATGGTGTCTTCAGTTACACCTTACGATTTGTGGAAACTTATTAAAATTTTGTGGAGTACCTAAATAGGCCTTAATGTTTTTGTCAGTACTTGTAGTTTGCATGGTTATGTGAAAATTGCTGTCTAGAATTTAATCACAATTCCATTTGAGAATGTTGAAGTGTATTCTAAACATTTTTCAAATGTTTGTTAACCATGGTGACAAAGTATAGTTTCGAATAAATTTTAGGTTGCAATGGGCATGCATTTATTGCAGTTGTGTAAATTCTTTGATAATTGCCAACCTAAAATGTAAAGAAAATTGCACATTCAAGTCACTCGCCTTAAAAATTCAGTGTATTGTCTTTTGTTGTTTGAATGTAGTCTAGGTCTGAATATAATATTATATAGTCAAGGTCAAGTGCAATAAGTATAAAGTTTATGACAGGCAAATCTTAGACTCGAGCAGAACTTTCCCCAGTGTAGTGTCTGATGGCGTTTAGGCCCATGGATTGAACCTAGAACTGTTGCGAGATGAATCATTTGGCCTCAAATTACGCAACTTCGTGTATGAATTTGAATGCTTCCCTTGGTGTATTTTGGGAATAGCTTTTTAAATAAATATAGTTTATTTACTAGAATGTAATATCGTAATATATGAAAATAAGTAAACCTAGTTTAAGTTTCTTTGCTCTTTTTTCCATTGTATAAGTCTAGACATTTAGGACATTATGTATTTATTCACATTAAGAAAGTAAAACATACAGGAGCACCGGTTACAATTCCTACTCTATAAGTGTTGTAAAAAATAACGTTTTCTTAAGGTGAATAGACCTGTGTAGATTATTTTTTCAAGTCAGTCCAAAAGCATGTCTCAAAATCACAATATGAAACAATATTGTTACATATGCTGATGATTCTTCATCCATTTTATCAAAAAGCACTGGTTATTTATTTTCTATCAGTAAATTTAAGTTATCATACTAGTCAGTGTAGAATACATATTATAGTAGTTACCTCGTTTTGCAATGTTCGTTTTTAGGTGTTGTGCAAGTGCCATTTGTATAATGATTTGTGTTGTTTCGTTTTTTTTTGTTTGTCATATTTTTTAGCAGGATTTTGTAAGATAAAAAACCACTGTGATATCCAACAATGAATCAAGAAGCTTAATTTAAATTAAAGCTGGTATCTTTCATAAACTTAAACGCTCGTTTCACTTTGAAATTCCTGAATCTATTATTTTGTTCCGCGGATCTATTGGTATTCGAAGTGTTGCAGGGATAAATTTTGTATTGACTTTGGACTAGGGCTGTATCTGCCTTATATATCTGGATTTTCCAATGTGGTCTAGAATCGACAGAAGTGTCGTTAACCATCATCTGTGGAGCCAAGTTTAAATCTGGCTGGCGAAAGAACTTTTTCTGATCAAAAAATTGTAGAACTTCATAACAGAATCGTAAGATTGCGGCAGCCTAGATTACTGGCTTTTGCCAGTTTGAGGTTTCAACTATTATATGCTCACCTCGATTCTCACTCTCCACAAGTTCCTGTACTTTACACCATTACACCCCTCCAGTCGAGGACATAACTTGTGCTTCAGTATTTCAGTAAGTTGCACAACATCGAATACGTTGAGGCGTAAAGACTGGAGCATTTTTAGCGCAACCTATGGAATGGGAATGTTTTATGTGCTCGTGTAGGACTGAGATATATTGCTGCACCGTTCATCGCATTATTATTGACGTATAGTGCTGCACCGCTCTGCACGAGCAGATGCCTCGCTCCCCGCTCCTGCAGTCTCACTTCCTGCTCAAAATTCATGCTGGGACTTTGGAAACCCAAAACAAACCCATTTGATAGGTATTTAAAATGGGCTTGTGTCATGTTCTTAGCTTTAACTCACCTGGGGCCCTATTTTCGGGATACAGGTGATCCGTTCACATGTGAAGTTGCTAGGCAACCAGGGCTGTGAAAAAATCATGAAGTGTTAGTCTAGGAGCTAGCGACGGATTTTTCGTATCATTTCAACAAAGCTACAATGTCAATTTTACCATCCCCCTACATCATCTGATGACCAGAACGAGTCTTTCCCGGCTGGTAGCCGGGGCCTTTGGCCATTATAGCTCTTTGAAGAAAAAAACGTGGGTGCGTGACCAACCATAGTCACCCTCGGAAGAAGTGGAACTTCAATAGGTATGAATCAATTAGCAAACAACGTTCAAAGAGGTGTTCTTTTCGTACTCCCGCTCCGCTCCCTAACAGTTTGTAGCATCTTGTTTTTCTTTATCATCATTATTATTATTATGAGTCACTTGAAGGGCAAAATACTTTCGACATGATTTTTTCACGATTAGACTTTTTTTGTTTCTTTTCTCGCTGCGCTTGGCGCTTAAACTTCCATTCTCCCTCACATGAAGTCTCATTTATACCCCTAATACAATAAATATCTATTATCATCAATAATATTCTCCACAAAGTACCTATCTTCCTGCGGTGAGCCGACGAGGTCCGTCCGTCCAAGGTACACATAATAATTATGCGAATGTGACATATCGTGACGGATTTTCTTAATGTACGAGTTTTCCCGTTATATTACAGCACGGTGGAAACTGTGTCTGGTAGGCACAGCATGGCAATCTAATAATCTCCACAAAGTATAAGAATGTCGTTTGGAAAACTCCGGTACTAATTTTAAATGAAAAAGTATGAAATACATAGGTATTTACATGGGTATGTACCTCGTGAATGTGATTTGAGGTAACTAGGTAGTTCTAAAGTTCCTACGATATTATCTTCTCCAATCACAATAAGGCCGTAGGTTGAATTGAAATATTGACAGAATTGATGAGTATTACCATTTATGTGCTCGCCACCGTTATTTAGAATTGAGGTGAAATCAAGCCATTCAAAAAATTAACTAAGAATAATGTCAAAAATCAATTTCCAAACATGAAAATTTGATTATCAAACCAGTATATCATCGCTGCAATGAGCTGACATCTAGAACATTAAGCAACTGTTTCAGCCTTAATTGTCGAAAATTCTTTTTTTCCATCTTGGGCTTAAATAGGAATAATACACTTATTCGGTGTGTAATTGTTTCAGATACGGCGCGTGGATTTTTTCCTCCCATCTCCTCAAGGACGGAGTCATATTGGTGAAATAAGCGTTGCGAAATCAATCCGTGTGGGCTTATTTCTTGACGGATTCTTACCATTTTGGTCTCTTTCGAAAGCGACAAGGATGTACTTTGGTTTGAGCCCATTGGCATTTCCGAAATCCAAAAAAAAAACTGACATTTGAAAACATTATTTTTGGATTTTGGAAATGCCAATGGGCTCAAACCAAAGTACATCCTTGTAGCTTTCGAAAGAGACCAAAATGGTAAGAATCCGTCAAGGAATAAACTCGCACGGATTGATTTCGCAACGCTTATTTTACCAATTCAACACCGTCCTAAATAATGCGGCATATTTCGGAAAGCCGTGTCTCTTGCTTTTCCGATCCTTGTAATCAGGTACACAGCACTTTTTTCACGAACTACATGTGATTTCATGTTAACAATAACGTTGTAACAACGTTAGTATTGTTATTAACAACGATAAATTATTGACAAAAACAGAACCACAATAATTCCTGTTCCTTTCCTGTCGAGCGCCACACAATGGATACAATGATAACTTTAAGCCAAGTCGAGAACCATTTCCGTCGGGCCACCGGCACCACAACACGAAGAAGAGCAGTCCAGTGTCGGCGATATACGGATTACGAAAATAAATTGATCATTTTCGATTGCAAATGACACAATCATGAGCAACCGTGAGTTAGAATTATTCGATCAAATCAAATTTTTGTTTATGATGGAAGCTGTTGTACTCAAAACACAATGCAAGCGGGAAAATAATACTTACTGTAAAAAATAGAAGCGAACGCCGTAACAGCTTACTCTTCCATTTCCTAGGACGACTCTGGTCGCCCCTAGGTCAGACAACGTTACAGGCGTTCGTTACAGCCACTGATGCCATGAACCGAATTCACTCCCATGTATGGTTCTGCGTTAGTTGTGTGTTGTGATCTAGGCGCGAGAATAGAAGTTCCACTTCAAAAAACAAATTGTACGTGTCCTTTATATTGGGCTATTTTGAGACGTCAAACGATTACCTACCCTGATAGCTCGATTAAATAAGAGCGAGCGGAATGTTCGCAGCAGCTGGAATGGGCGCGAGGTTCAGCGAGCCATGTCCCAAACAGGCCCGGGTTCGAGACCCACCAAGTTCGATCTTTTTTCTAGTGAAAATCGTTCCTTTTCAATTTTTCAAGCAATTTAAATTCAAAATACTGATTTCTTACTGGATTCTTGACTTTTTTCCCATAATTCAGTAACGCCTTTTCGAATTTTTCTGGTAACTTTTCACACGGACTAGGTACCTAACAAGCGAACGCTATACTGAATTATCGGAAAAAAGTCAAGAATCCAGTAAGGAATCAGTATGTTGAATTTAGATTGCTTTACAAATTAAAAGGAACGATTTTCTTTCGAAAAATAAATGGACTTGGTGGGTTTCGAACCCAGGCCCGTTTTGGACATGGCTCGTTGGACCTCGCGCCCATTCTAGCTGCTGCGAACATTTCGCTCGCACTTGTTTAATCGAGCTATCAGCTATCAGGGCAATTGTTTGACGTCCCAAAATAGCCCGTTATAAAGGACACATACAATTTATTTTTTTCTTTAAAGATCTATAACGTCCAAAGGCCCCGGCTACCAGCCGGGAAAGGTTCGTTCTGGTCATCAGGAGGTGTAGGGGGACGTTTAAATCAACATTGTAGCTTTGTTGAAATGCTATCAAAAATTCGTCGCTAGCTCCCCGTCTGTGTGGTGTCATCTCGAAACGGTTTTGGAATTATCCAGATTGGAAGTCGAACATTGAAGATATAAATTTTTTTTATGTTGAATGTTGCAGATTTACGAAACCAGGCATAGCACAAGCACAAAAAGTATGGGGGGCTTTACTTCACTCGGAAAGTGAAGTTTCACATCGTTACCATGTTCAGGGGCTTAAACTTGCAAATAGAACATGTTTCACATCTAAAATTCTGACGAAATTCAACGTACGAGAAACAGGCAGTGACAATCACTTAAGAAGTGCCCCCTATTTGGCCCCACACCAAATATTTGGGTTGTGTTGAGAGTAAAATTGTACTAGACTGTTGTACGAGCAACCTTGCTCAATGTCAACATCTATTCATCAAAAGTGACTTGATCTCGCGTGCCAACAAGGCAAATCTGTAACATTCAACATAAAAATTTATATCTTCAATTTCAGACTTCCAATCTGGGTAAATCCAAAACCGTTTCGAGATAATACATCACATTTCATAATTTTTGTATTAGAATACATGAGAATTATTTTTTTTGGCAAATGGGGGTACGACGGTCGGTGCAATTTTGCAGAATTTTACGTATCACCCTGTAGAAATGTTACATGAAGCTTTTTACAAACAAAATGGAAATCACATTCGGCAATCGAAAGTTATTGGGTCTTCAAAGTCGAACCATTTTTCCGATACCAGCAGTTTAAAATAGTGACATCAGAAAAATTGCTTGGCTAGCTGGTAGAACCAACCTTTGCGTTGCTCATGTTATTACATGATATTTATAGGCTTACGTCAGTAAGTCGTCGTCCCTCCCGCCAAATTGGAAACGGAAGGATTGCACAGCCAAAAAATTTAAAAGACGCGAAAACTTCAACTAGTAACAGATGCGATGTGAAATTTTCAAAATAGAAATTAGAATTTCCAAAATTGAAAAAAAAAACGAAAATAATAATTTTTGGATTTTGGAAATGCCAATGGGTTCAAAACAAAGTACATCCTTCGAGCTTTTGAAAGAGATCTGAATGGTAAATTTCTGTTGAGGAATAAACCCACAGCGTTTGATTTTGCAACACCTTATTTTACCAATTTAACTCCCATCCTTAAACTGGAAATTCCACTTGAAACACCTCCAATTTCCGTCTGCCGTTTGCATCAACTGCAATAGTTAATGCCGTCGATAAGAACACGTAATAAGCCATCGAAAAGCCATATTGAAAATTGAAAGAATTAAAGGAAAGTCGCAGCAGCACTTTGTATGAAACAATACATTTAATTCAAAGCTTTATTTTAAAGTTCACTATTACAAGCCACTAATTAAATAACAATTCTTTAACATGATCTTCACTGGCAACGTCACGTGGATTGAAACCCTCATTATCTAAAACATTTCTATTTGCGTTCCGAGACAACAACAACTTGATACAATCCAAATGACCACAGCTTGCTGCATAGTGTAAGGCAGTTTGGCCTTCAGAATCTTGCAGATCGACATTAGCACCAGACTCAATCAAGAGTTTCAAAACATTCACAGCTCCCCTGTCAGCTGCCCAATGGATCAAGCCCAAACCATCTTCATCAATTTGATCTATATCAGTTCTATTCAACAAACGCTTGATTTCTCCGTAATCACCTTCTTTTACGTAATCCACAATGTTCTTATCAGAATCCTGCTTCTTATCTTCTTTCTGCAGTATTGACACGGTGACCCAACTTTCACCTTTTTGCTGTTGCCCTTGGGATTGCGATTTTAGGTCTGGATCCAGTTTAGAAACCAAGTTGACGTAAAGAGTTTTGGCTTCAACTTGAGACATGGTGCCCAGCTTGCTCCAAGCCTCCCATTTGGATTTGGCTTTCATATCATACCATGACGGTTTAGGAGTGTTGCAAGGTCCTTCAGTGCCTTGCTTGTAATACCCATAGAGGGATAAAAGAGTCTGATTGTCTAAGGTTTCCACAAGTTTTTTTAAGTGATTTGCTGCCTTGTTGAAGTTTTCAGTTAAAGAATCGTCACTATCAACTAGATCCTTAAGATCATCGAAACTATCTATGGAGGTTGCCATTTTTATCGAGTATGTTTATCGGCAGGTTCTATCTTCACATTACTCCCATCTAGCTGATGAGAAGTGGTGATCACGGTCTTAAAGTCTTCCTGTTGCTGAAAATTGACAAATCCGTAGTTTTTGGAAAATCCAGTCTTCTTATCAAATATTATATTAGCTCCGTTGATTGGCCCGAACTTTCGAAAATGCGCCTTCAATTCGCTATGGCCTACAGTCCAAGGAATGTTGGAGACATACAGCTTGTATAGTTGTCTGGTCACATTAGCCATACCTACCTCTAAATTTTTCTTGAGATTTCTAGTAAGTGTATGCTATGATCTCCAACTAAATCGTGGATATTCAAGCCTATGGAAGCACCCAGAGAGTTGATGTTGTGAACGTGACAACACAACTTCCACTTTGACAAGAAGTGCTCGATCGACCAATCTGAACTTCTTTCTTGATAAGTGCAGATAAACTTGGCGTCTGGGTTTAGTTCCAAAAGGTAAGAGACTGAAACTAAGATGTCTTCGAAAACTGCAGGTTCATAGAAACAGTCCGAGCCTAAGATCAAGTCTAGTTCACCTATGTAATCTAAATCGTTTAAGAACAGTCCCCAAGTGAAGCCGATCACGCGAATATCGTTGTCAATTGTCAAATTATTCAGCTGGCAACTCCTTTTGGTGTGAACCAGGGACTTTGGTAAAGTTGAAGACTCGCTGAGGGTGACTTTGGCCCCGCACTTCGCCGCGACGATTCCAGGCAAAGCTGTTCCAGATCCAATCTCCAAAACTCTCTTGCCGGGGAGTTCTTTTCGGTTTTCCCAGAGGAACCAGGCTAGGACCGGAGCTGCTGGCCAAGTGTAAAACGAGTAGCTGGCTTGAAGGAGCTGTAAAACAAAACGGCGAATGAAAACCCACTCACCAGAACGACAGATAATCAGTTGTCAGCTGGGATATACCTCTGGAATGATAACTTCCAAGCGTTCTTCCTTGGGTTCGCCGCTGACAACAGTCTTGGTGGAAAAGACGAACTTTTTCAACTGGTGAGGCACATCATCAGACATTTAGGTAAAACCAAAGCCGGGAGTGGGCATATTAAAGACAACACACACACAATTAGGATTTCAAGCGTATTTACCGTGGATTTGCGCTTCGAAAATGATTTGGGCTGAATTTTATGACATGCGGAACAGCCGAACACAAAAGATGGCGGTTTTGGGTCTTGATTTTTGACGTGACATTGACAGCCATGGCTGCCAGCCAAACACAGGAGTAAGTTCAGAAATTGCGCCCGAGAGAGTGGTGACAGGCAGTTACCGCGACAGCCCATAAGCGCTACAGACCCCAGCCGCGACACGTGGCAACGCTGTTCGGCTGTCAAAAAGCAAAATGTCACATCTTGGCGACATAAGAGCGAAATGTGGACCTGCCAATCTGATTCCCCCTGTACCCTTTTGACCATTCGGCAATGCCGCATCAAAGTGTCAAAATGCACGTGCTCCACAACAATAAGTGCAATTTTACGTTAGTGTCTATTGTTATCGAACATCGAACAAGTAGAGCACTACAAATATCTAGGAACAATAATTGAAGAGAACGGAAGACAGGACAGAGAAGTGAGTGAAAGAATTGCTATGGTGCGAAATGGGTGCGAAGAATATACAACTCCCATGGTCCATGAGAAAAACATTTTTCGGGAAGAAAGAAGTTACAAAGGAAATAAAGGTTGAGGTATATAGTGAAGAAGATGGTGACTCCAACACTGATTTTATGGGAGCGACTCGTGGACCCTGACAAGAAAGTACGAGAGTCGAGTGAATGCTGCAGAGACGAGATCCCTACGAAAAATAGAGGGGAAGACAAAAAGGGACAGAATCGGGAACAAGATTTTCAAAGAGCAGTAGTTAAAGACGAAACCCATGAGAGTGTATGAGGCGAGAGCACAGGGAAGAACTCTCGGAAGAACTAGAAGAGGCAGACCAAGAAAAACCTGGCGGGAAGAGGTGAGGCATGTAGCGGAGGAGAAGGACATCAGCAGGTGGGAGATCGATGCGTTGATCCAGAACAGGATGGAATGGATGAACAGAACAAACAGAACAAGCTGAATTCGGGCCCTATAGTCTTACACCGAACGGTAGGAAGACTCCGGATTAAGTAAGTAAAAGTAAGTGTATTGTGATTAGGTCTAAACAGCTATGCATGACAGAATAATTGATTATTTTTTTCGTTACAGCAGTACGAATTATACAACCTAATTGCTGTTTCAAATGGAGGATATTTGTAAGATCCACGAAACCAACAGGAAGAGCCAAGGATGTCAGTACATATGAAAGGAATCGGTAGGTAAAGTCATTGTTTGCGTAAGATTTATACTAACTTACAGTCTACACACACCTGTGTAAGGATTATTAATTGTATCAAGCGTTGAAGTAAATTTCCTCTCATAGTAAGCCTGGTCGCTAAGCCATGTTTTCTTACTAATTTTCCAAGAATCATAGGTGACTTGAGGCGAAATTCACTTGAAGGCTCTATATACTACAAGTGTTAGCTTTCCTCAAGTCCAAGTCCTAATGACAAGGCTATATTAATCTCGTAACGTAAGTTATTACATCACTTTTTGGAATCAACTTCTCCGCAGTTATGCATCATATATTCCACTATTTGCTCAAGTCTCATGTCTGATGTGATCACTGATATATTCATCAACTCCCAGAATAATAATATAGCTACCATCGTACGCAAAATAAACGAGGACCGTGTTTCACGCGGAGTGTACTGATTTAATGAATTTTGGCCTTCTGTCACTGACACCAAGCCAAAATTTATCAAATCAGTACACTCCGCGCGAATCACTGTCGAGTATAATTATCGTAATTGTAATGCAGTATGTTCTTTTGTTACAGTAGGAGACCATGGTGGCCATGAGGTAACCATCACACACCTTACCAGAATTCCACAGAACTGTAGACAACATTCTCAAAGCTTGCCTCATCAAGTCATCACTCCCAGCAGTGTTAACCGACAATAGCAGCTCATTTGGATCATTGGATCCAGACCCAGAAATAATTAACATCATCATTGATCTCGCTCTGTCTCGTGTTTTATGAAGAGTGCCACCTCCTCGTCAACATCTTCACGCCGTTTCCACCACTTTCTTTTATTTACTCTTTTATTCTAGTGTTATTACATTTTTAAGCACTATTATTCTATATTGTATTTCTTAGAATTTACATTCCTTTGAAAAATACCTGTCAACGAGGTTGAAAGTTGAAACGTTGGTTGCCAATATACACGTTTTTTTTAAACTGAAATTGTCTATCATTCCCAAGATTTGAAGAAAAATACTGTAAGAAAACAGACGGGAATCAGGATCCTATGTCGGAGCATGAACAATTGAACTTTCTGTCAATATCAGGTTCCTCAATGCTTATTTAAGAGTGCTAGAAAAATGTTGTTTGTGTTTTAGAAACAAATATATGTGGGGTGTTGGGTGGGTGTTGGTCAAAGGGTGTTGGATTGGCGTACAAACCAAGAGGATGCATTATATTTTGTCAGTGATTTCACCTGTCAGTTCTTCACTTGTCTGTGGGGACTAACCAGAGAGACGGAGAGGGCGGTGAAAAACAATAGGAAGATTTTGAAAAACAGAAAATCAACTTCTATTTATATTTGAAAAAAGAAATAATGAAATAAAGCCGATGAACCTAAGCAGGGGTGGATGGGCCAAGGGAGTAAAAGGGAATTTACCCCCTGGGCCGGTGAGATCTATAAAATTTGGGCCGGTAGGATAAAACCAATACTTTTATTCAACAGTGGAAGTTTTGGGAAGAAAGATGGAGGCCGGGAAAATGAACAAGTTTTCAACGCAGTGCACTCAGCGTCACCTCATGTGCTGATATAACTTTACAACTTGTTTTCTCAACTTCACAGGAGCCACTCGACAATGGGCATTTTCATTCCATTCTCTTCAGTGAACACACCGCTTACAATTTTCCCGAAAGAGACCCAGAACTGTATTGAACTACGTTATTCAGACTCGCAAAATACTCGCCGTGATCAGGCCGCAAGACCACAGTTCTGTACACCGACAGTCCGACACTGGATGCTTGTCGGTATCGGTAGCTAGAAATAAGTAACAATGTTGTTTATTTCTCATCCTAGCTACCTCGGAACCCCGTTATTGGATACCAATAGGAAAGCGAGCTTTCTGAGGCTCATTATCGATTTGAAGAACATAGGTATAGTCGAGTATAGAGTTCAAACAAGTGAGTATGCCTTCACGTGCGTGAGTCTCAGTAGCGCATTTTCTCAAAGAGGCATATTGTGAACGTAAAGAAATTTGGTTGAAGGGGAAACACCATTCCTTGCCCACTTTCTTCACTCGAAACTCATTGTGATATTGTGCTATCAGAATGGGGTACTTGCCAATGAAATAGATTTGAATAAAAATTCTTTTACTCATCAATATATTTTTTTGTTTGAGGGCGGGAGCTGGGAGCGGCGACTAATCAACAGTAGTCTATTCTTTCCCATTTTTAGTCGGCTATCCATATAGCGAAAGAATTAGATCGCTATGTCTTCGGGCTCATGTTTTCCATTTATCTCTTACTTTGAGGGCAGCGTGTGGGGGTGGCAGCATTCTGCAAAGTAACTGTTGCACAGTTTGAGTTGAGAGTTTCTAAATGTTTAAGGAAATATGACAATCAATGAAAATTGTAAAAGTGGCATTTTTTGTTTGGGGGCGGGAGCTGGAGGCGGCGACTAATCAAAAGTGGCCTATCTCTTCTCATTTTTAGTCAGCTATCTATATAGCGGAACAATTTAATCGCTATGTCTTCAGGGTTATCTTTTATATTCATCTCTTATTTTGGGGGCGGCGTGTGGGAGCGGCAGAGTTTGGCAAAGAAATTCTTCCACCGTTTGAGTTGGGAGTTTCTGAATGTTTGGGGTAACATTAAAATGTAATTCAGTGGAAATTATTGAAAGTTGCACTTTTTTTTTTGGGGTGGAAGTTGGAGGCGGCGCCATGTCAAAGGTAGCCTATTCTTTCCCATTTTTAGTTAGCTATCCATATAGCGAAAGAATTAGATCGTTATGTCTTCGGGCTTATGTTTTTCATTCATCTCTCACTTTGAGGGCAGCGCGTGTGGGGGCGGCAGCATTCGGAAAAGTAACTGTTGCACAGTTTGAGTTGGGAGTTTCTAAATGTGAGGGAAATATGACAATCAGTGAAAATTGTGAAAGTTGCATTTTTTGTTTGTTTGGAGGCGGCAGCTGGAAGCGGCGGCTAATTAAAAGTGGCCTATATTTTTCCAATTTCAGTCAGCTATCAATATAGTGAAAGAATGAGATCGCTATGTCTTCAGGGTCATGTTTTACATTTATCTCTCACTTTGGGGGCGGCGCGGCGTGTGGGAGCGGCAGAGTTTGGCAAAGAAATTCTTGCACAGTTTGAGTCAAGAGTTTCTAAATGTTCGAGGTAACAGTATCAGCTAAATCAGTGAAAATTGTTGGAAGTTGCACTTTTTTCCTTTTGGAGGCGGAAGCTGGAGGCGGCGCCATATCAGAAGTAGCCTATCCTTTTCAATTTTTAGTCAGCTATCCATATAGCGAAAAACTTGGATCACTTTGTCTTTGGGTTCATGTTTTTCATTTATCTCTTACTTTGGGGGCGGCTTGTGGGAGCGGCAGCGTTCGGCTGAGCAAATGTTGCACAATTTGAGTTAGCAGTTCCTAAATATGTTTAAGGGAACATCTCAATCAGTAACATTTGTGAAAGTTGCACTTTTTATCGTTTGGGGGCGGAATCTGGGGGCGGCGACTAACCAAAAGTAGCCTATCCTTTTCCATTTTTAGTCAGCTATTTATATACCGAAAGAATCAGATCGCTATGTCTTCGGGTTTATGTTTTTCATTTTATTGCACTTTTTATCGTTTGGGGGCGGAATCTGGGGGCGGCGACTAACCAAAAGTAGCCTATCCTTCCCCATTTTTAGTCAGCTATTTATATACCGAAAGAATCAGATCGCTATGTCTTCGGGTTTATGTTTTTCATTTTAAAGTGATTGGGGGCGGTTTTTAGCAGTTTTTTCATGTCGGCGGCGCATATTGATGACGGAATGTTTCTTGGCTTACGTTTATAAGTGGCAACTATGTATTATTCAAAAAATGAGAACACCAGAGCATCAGGTCTGGTAGAAAGTGCAATATTATGTTATTTCAAGTTTATCGGGGGCGGTTTTCTCTATGTTGGCGGCGCAATATAGACATCCAATA
Organism: Anaspis maculata; assembly: GCA_949128115.1. Lineage (NCBI taxonomy): Eukaryota > Metazoa > Arthropoda > Insecta > Coleoptera > Scraptiidae > Anaspis > Anaspis maculata. The sequence goes on from OX421963.1 coordinate 46,836,045, forward strand.
TAGCCTAGCCCTCCTTTGGGAGTGGCAGCTATGTAACAGCGAAAAAATTAGAAAGCTAGGTCGTCTAGTTTGGGAGGAGTTCGAGGAACGGACGGACGGACGGACGGACGGACGGACAAAGCGGTTGCAATAGCGATTTTCATCAAGATGGAAAATGCGCTAAAAAGTTATAGATAGATGGATAGATGAGACTTACTAGTACTAGTTCAAAATGTGGGATGTATAAGAAGTGAATAAGGCATGGACTATTTACAAAGTCTTAAAACGTCACAGGACTTTTTGGAAACTTCTTTTTGTGCAGTGAGGAGTAGGGGCAGCTTCAACAATAACAACCCTGATGCGCAATAATTACTCGCGCCTATTAGAGTCTGCAGTCTGCTAATTCACCACTGAATCTCCACCTCACAGTGCGCCTGAACCTTGAATGAGTTTCATGAAAATGACACCAAAAACAGGCTTCGGATCTTTGTAGCCGAACATTAGGGGAACTGAAATCAAGTTAAAACAAAATCGTACCAGATCCTTAACTCAAATAATATCAAATCTGAGATTTAGTTTACGTCAGAAGTGAAATACTTTAACTTTTTTTATTATTGGATCACAGTTGATGAGTTTTAGTAGGCAACATCAACTTCTATTAGTACAGTAAAACTGTAAAAAGTATAAAACCATCAAATATTTAACCGAAAAACATACTACGTAGATTGAAAAATAATTACTCAACTTCGAAAAAATCGTAGTGTCACCCTACAAAATTTTGCGCCTTTTTAAATTCAGGAAATCCTGGTTTGCTACATAGGTACCTTTTGAATTCTCTTCGAACTGTTCATTACAAGTTTGTATTGTTGCAAAATACAAGGTGTTCACCTCGGAGTTCGCATCATATTTCTACAGGGTGTTGAATATTAAACGTAAACAACGTAAACAACGTAAAAAATTTCCAATAATTCAACATAATTATTATGTTCCTATTTGAGTAAATACAACATTTTTGTATTTCAACACTAATATCATGAAGATAGATCTCAGCTCTCTACGCAGTTTTTGAATATTCTTCTTTTATTTACAGTTGATCGAAAAATGACAATCAACAACAACAAGTTTTTCAATGATAACTCTTTTCCAGGTCAACCGATTCCCACAATATCAGACTCATGTTGTACTTAAAACTTTAAATATAAAAACCTAAAGAGTCGGAATCGACTTCAGACAAACATTCAAAATACAGAGTTGCATCAAAAATGACCCAAATTTGAATGGTACCCGAAATTCCGTTCAAACAAAGATGTTTGAAAATCAACTTGCTTTCTAACAGATCATTCATTCCGAACACTTCAAGATTTTTCTTGCTTGTATGAATGTCAAGAATTAAATTTTCTATATCGTCCAAGAATCCTGATTACAACAGATGGTTTTCATGGCTGAATCAGTCCCTTGGGCCTTGGGCAGTTGAAAATGATCGCAACCTAAGCTACAAAAACCAGAACAATCACGATTTTTCTGTTACTCTTTTCAACTTATTGTTGTAATTTTCGTAGCGTAGGTAGCGTAGGCTGCGACTATTTTCAGCTGCCCAAGGGACTGAATCAGTCATGAGAACATACAATTATAATTAGTAGGTATCCTTGGCCAATAATTTTTGACTAATACAAGCAAGAAAAATCTTGGATTTTCATTTACATATTTTACAATAGAGACTTGTAGCTATAATTTTTTTATATTAGGTGTTGAGGGGCGCATCAAGTACTAGCTTATTAGCGCCCTTTTTTCGGTGACTTCCTTCGTTTTACCTTTTTTCCCTCAACGTGACCGCTCGGTTAGTACACGCCAAAGTATCAGAGGGCGCATAGAGAAAAGCCACCGGCTCCGGCGGGATTTGAACTCCGGACCTCTTGGTTTGAAGCTACAGACGAAGCCCGCCGATCTATCGCCAGGATAGCTAAAGAATTGAGCTATTGAATAGTTTGTACAGAATTCAGAAGGTATGTAGCAAACCACAGTTACCTAAGTTTGAAAAGGCGCAAAATTTTGTGGGGTGTGGCATCATCATTTTTGCGAAGTTATTATATTTTTCAATCTACGTAGTATGTTTCATGGCTTAATTTGGAAGTTTTTGGATGGTTTGATACTTTTTACAGTTTTTCTGTGCTAACAGAAGTTGATGTTACTTACTGAAACTCATTAACTGTGATCCAATAATAAAAAAAGTTGAAGTATTTCACTTCTGACGTAAACTAAATCTAAGATTTGATATTATTTGTGTTAAGGATATGGTACGATTTTGTTTTAACTTGATTTCAGTTCCCCTAATGTTCGGCTACAAAGATCCGGAGCCCGTTTTTGGTGTCATTTTCATGAAACTTATTCAAGGTTCAGGCGCACTGTGACCTCCAATGGGAACTGCCTGGATGATATGGAAGAAGCAGCACTGTGCTGAATGCCGCCAGAAAATAAAGTCAATTTATTATTATCAGTGTTTATGTAGAGAACGTAGTTCTAGGTATCTTGTGAACTCTATGCTTGCGGGAAGATTCTAAGCGGTGTTCACTGAAGAGAATGATGACCTAGCTGTCAAGCGCGGCAATACCAAAGAGAATGGAATGAAAATGCCCATACTGTCGAGTGGCCCCTGTGAGGTTGAGAAAACGTACTTAGTCGGACAATATGTTATAAAGTTGGAATGCATGAGGTGCTGCTGAGTGCACTGCGTTGAAAGCTTGTTCATTCCCAGATCTTTTTTCTCAAAACTTTCATATATTGTAGAATTAAAGTGTTGGTCTTAAGAAATCTATCTGCCATCGCTCACCAGTAAGTGTCAAATTCTAAAAATTATCAATAAAAGGTAGTCTTCTCACAAAACGTAAAGAAATTCCTTACTGCGGTTTCGGGAGCGTAAGGGATAAATTATATGTTAAATATTCACTCCTACTCCTTCACCAGAATATTTCACAAGCTTTCACTATTTCACCTCCAACGACGAAAGACTGAAGGCTCCCGAAACTGCAGTAATAAATGTTCATAAACGTTTTTCGGGAAGACTCTGCCTTTTATTTATAATTTTTAAAAGTGTTTCTTTATCCTACCGGCCCTTTCACAAATCTCACCAGCCCAGAGAGAAAAAAGGCCTGGGCCCATCCACCCCCGAATCCAAAGTCTCGTTGTTTGTATAGACGCACCAGGTGGGATTTCAAACCTCTTTTTTTCGTTATCTCTATAGATATCTCAAATAGATAAAGAACATGTAAAATTGAAAGCCTCATTGCTTGAGACAAAAATCCTGGAGTCAGACCCCATAGGTGTTGGGTGAATGCTTGAAAAGAATGATAGCTAAATGTATGGCAGAGGTATCAGGTATGAATGTAATAGGAGTATGTTGTAAAAAACAACTATGGTGAAGGACTAAAAGCAAAATAATCTACAGCATTTGTGAACGTAAATATATATGTATTAAAATAATGAAAAATCAGCAATTACAAAAAGACATCGAATGAGTAGGTATCTACAATAATAAAATTATTGAACTATTACCACTTAGATAACTTGAAATAAAAAAAATTGACCTCTGGTTGCACCAAGCCTTCATAATATACAGGGTCCTGCAACAGTGCGTCGGGCTTTTCTAGCGCCCTTACCTTGCAAAATAGAGAAAAAAATGTAATACATAAAATTATTAGTTTGAAAAGTTCTACCTTGTAAAATTATTTTCAACTATACAGGGTGTTCAATTTTTGCGCTATAACAAAAACAAAGATTTTTTCAAATAAAATGCCCCACTTTTGATTTCATTTTCTTGTTCAACTTCTCAAGCTCTATTACAGGTGGATTTTTGTTTTTTCAATTTGTGGCAGTGCTACCAACTGAAAATTAAAAATTGAAATTTTTTATTATCTCAAGGTTCACTTTGAAAAACCGTAGACGCCTCGTTTTTTGAGATTAAGGAACAAAATTTGGCATAACAGTATTCGAATAGAAGCTGAATAACTTCATGACAAAAAACTTGGGATTTACTTATACAGGGTGTGCAATTTTTTTTTTTAACTTCGCATATTTCAAAATGCCATATGTCATTTTTTTCGAATAGAATGCCCTATATTTTATCTCACCATTCGATAGCTTTTCTCCTCCTCTTTTATTTTTACTAGGGATACCCTACCCCATAACTTCAGAGATAATCGATAATTTTGAACAAAATTGTCGTTTATTTGGATTTTTTATGTTCTTAATAGGTCCTGATACAGAAAATCATGTGTAAAAATGAACGCACCTCTCAATTTGATAGTTTGAAGGTTTTTGAAGTCGAGAAAACCACTTTACTAAGCTCAATTTGAATTTTCTTTTTTCCATCGGGCAACGAAATACTTTTTTAAGCATTTTCTTCAGATTGGAATTTAGCGCAGCTATTCAATGGAAAAAACTTATTCTCAGCATCAAACCAAGCAAAATGTGTCAATCAGACATTTGTTGATGATCACTATGGCCTGCCCGGCGTGAAAAATTTTAATAAATAGCACTTTTTATCAAAATTATTGATTATCTCGGAAATTATCAAATTTAGCGGTAGGGTACCTATCTCTGGTAAAAATGAAAGAGGAGAAAAAAGCTGTCGAATGGTTTAATAAAATAGGGGGCATTCCATTTGAAAAAAAATGACTAATGGCATTTTGAAATTTGCGAAGTTTGAAAAAAAATTCTGAACACCCGGTATCACTGATTCTGAAGTTTTTTGTCATGGAATTATTATTTACCTCCTATTCGACTATTGTTGTGCCAAATTCCATTTCTTGATTGCAAAAAACGAGGCTCCTACAATTTTTCAAAACGAAGCTTGAAATTACAAAAAAAAATTCAATTTTCAATTTTTAGTTGGTAGCACCGCCACAAATCGAAAAAACAAAAATACGCTTATAATAGAGCTTGAAAAGCTAAACAAGAAAATTAAATCAAGTGGGGCATTTTATTCAAAAAATCTTTGTTTTTGTTATAGCGCAAAAATGGATCACCCTGTATAGTTGAAAATAATTTCACTGGTTAGAACTTTCCAAATCAATAATTTTATGTATGTATTACACCTTTGTCTCTATCTCGTAAGGGAAGGGCGCTAAGAAAGCCCGAAGCACTGTTGCAGGACCCTGTATTATCGATTTACCAACTGAACCATGGGCATTTCACTGTTGTTTGATCAACAGCACTGCGAGTTTATATTTATTTGATGATCAAATTTATGAGCTTGGTGAATCCATGGTGTCCGCTCGCGTGGGTATGAATTTTTTCAGCAGCTTCAGGTCTGTCCTCTGGGACCAAGAGGTAACCACCTTACTCCGGAAATGGCTTAGCTCCTTGTTTCCCTCAAAACCTGGAGGCTAGCAGGCATCCATTGCAAAAAGTGTCTCTCCTTAGGGGCTGAAAAATATACATGAGTAGATAAATCCAAAGCCTTTCAATTATTTGATTTGAGTAATTATATTACACTGGTCCAATAATTCGACCCATCACCATTTCGTGACCGCGACTTTGTCGGCCGATATCTTTTGAACAAGTTGATGGATTTAAAAAATCTTATCCACCAAGTAGTGGCCGCAAAATGGTGAAAAGATGTGTCGAGTTATTGGAGCAGTGTATTTGGTAGTAATAGCAGCCGGCGAAGCCTTTCTTGCAGGTCAAAATTCTTTTGAAAACAACAAAATTATGTAGGTACCCGAAAAGGTATCTATAAGAGACAGTGACGATGTTCACAATTAGGTATTTGCCTGTCACCCTACCTGATGGCCATCTTAGCCTGAAGGGACCATCTTCTGTCCTGGTCCTGGATGCAAGAGAAAGTAGGTACGATGTGGCGACGACTAGCTCACCCTTTGAGTGAGCCTGATATGATTATCACAAGGGTCTTTGACAAGGATATTAACCAGTTCTGGAAGAAACCAAGCCTCAAGTCCCAAGGCAGGAAACATATCCTCCCCCGAAATGACTGTTGTGTTTCCCCGGAGCCACTAAAAAATACACCTTTAAATCATCTACCTACATAAATTTAAATTAAATCCGATTTTACTCCAAACTCTATTTGTTTTACCTACCTTTATGTTTATAAACTGGCATCATTATATGGGACACATGGACAGCAAATCAAACAATAATAAAGCAACAAACGCGACACTGCGACGTTGCCTAGCGCTTTTGGAGGGTGAGAGGGGTGCTTGTAGGAAGGGGAATGCATTTTTTCAAGTTTTTGACATTTCCGTCAAACTAGGTGGCCATGTTGCCATGTTTATTCAACCTGTCGCTCTTGTGACCTGTCGCGCTTGAAATTGTCGCGCTAACTGCCCGTAATCGAGAGAGTTACCCTGGCCCCGGCCCGAGATGTGGATTGGCGTCCCTGCCTGTCAACTGTCAATACTGACTGTCACTAGCCTTAACCTAACTTTTACGGTAAGGTTAAAATTAAAGTCTCTCGAGAGATCTCAAAGAACAAAGAATACCTAATTTTGAAATGTTGAGAACGTTTGTATATTTTAATAAATTCCATAAAATACACTACTGCACGAATAGTAAGAAATCCAACAAATTGTACAGCAACACTGTTTTCCTTCCAAAGACAGAGTTCCCTTTACGGTTACAAGGCAAAAAGTTAGCAGAAAGGGATGCAAAAATCGCCTCTGTATGTATATATCCCTTTGCCCCTTATCGCTTTATTCAAGCAGCAAAATTTCAGGCTGAAAGTTTCCAACAGATTTACGTGTGGCAAAGAAGTCACCTGTCAGAACCTGAGTTTGTTCTTCACGATGGCCCCCCTTATGCAAACGGAGAGCTTCATATGGGCCATGCTATAAACAAAGTACTCTTAATGAATGCTATAGGAGTCAAAAATTTAACTTCTACTTACAGATTCTGAAAGATACGATTTTACGGCACCACATGATCAATGGGAACAAAGTGCATTACGTCCCTGGCTGGGACTGCCACGGATTACCCATAGAGCTAAAAGCAGGCTCTGGATCGACACCTGTTGAAACCAGGTCCAAAGGTTTGTAACAATGTGGCTTTTGTGTGATGCAATTATAATTTTAAAAATGTATTGATTCACAGCAAGAACTTTTGCAAAAACCACCATAGAGAAGCAAAAGCAAGCCTTCCAGTCCTGGGGTGTAGTCGGAGATTGGGCAAACTTCTATGCTACTTATAGCCCAGATTATATAAAACTCCAGTTCAAGATTTTCTATAAGCTTTACAAACGTAACCTTATTTACAAAGGTGTCAAGCCAGTTTACTGGTCGCCTTCTACAAGGTTTGTAAAATCTTGGCTTCATCAATTGAACTGCTCAAGATTTTAAACATCTCGTTGGTTGAAAATTTAAGAAAGAAACCTTTACCCTTGTTCAGCTATCACCTAATTTAGGTGCTCTTTTGCCCATTGCAAACCGAGCAACTGGATGTATTAGCTTTAACAAAGTGCAAATGACTTGTTTCCTAAATTAGTCCAGCTTCATGCAATCTATGAAGGTCGCGTAGCAAAATACCACAGACAATAATATCACGGCAATAATATCCCACCTGAAAATATCCCTGTGACAGCATATCTCAGCCAATCCACGCGACAAAATATCCCAGAGAAAAAATATTCCGGCCAGTAATATTCAAGTCGAAAATATCCCCACGACAGAATATCCCAGGTCGAAAAAAATTCCAGCTTATATCCAAGCCAAAAATATCACCACTACAAATTATCCCAGGCCAAAAATAATCCAGGTCCCATTATAATATGTAAAGGATGATCTAACTTGAGCTTTTCCATGACAATTGTCAGTGATTACATGACTAAGGTATTTAGTCGAGGAGCTTATGTAATAAAAAAGCATTCCGTGGGATTTTGAATGAAGGAGCATAGTGGCTATATGGAATACATTCCTTGAATGGGCAGCAATCACACCTCACTGGGTGTTTTGCTTGAATTTTTTTGCAGGGGATTTATACAGGGTGAAACAGTTGAAGAAAGAAAAATATAATATAAATATATTATAATACATATTGTGAACTATAGAAGGGGGAGCGGTACAAATAACCAGGTGGATGCCTGACTTTATGCTTTTGAAGGTTTTGCTTCAAAAATTGACATTCATGGTAAATAGGGTGAGAAACAAGAAAACTTGAAAATTGAATTTATTATTATGAAAAAATCACCGCCGCAAAACCAAAACCGTGTCGGATTTGAAAATGGGCCTACACTACGCCCAATGCAATCTACTCCCGATATCAATTGGAATTTTTCGATAAAAGTCAATCCCCCACCAGGAAAGGACGGCCGAGTTGAGCTCTGCACCAAACACGGATCGTTCTGGTTTCTGGTCAAAATCCGAGCGAGCGGCCCTCTCTGGTGGTAATGGTCAGGAGAAAATTTGAAAACTCGTAACGTCCAACTGGGAATTGGTGGAAAGCTGCAACTGCGGGCTTAATTTGATTCTTTTGTTTTGTTGCTTCCTACCAAATTTGGTTCCAATGGGGCAAGGCCACTTTTACACACCGAGGGCGCCACAACCGTTGGGGGCAAATTCGACAATTTTGACGGCGTTGACGCTTCAACGACCGGCGTCCGTCATTTCATGTCTTGATTTGAAATTTGGATAACCTCTGTTTCTTGCTTGACGTCTCCAGTCACTGTCAGTTACTGGTCAAACTACTCAAACTCCCTTGTTTTTCCCGTCGCTACGGCCGCTTCATCGAAGTAGGCGCCCCCTACAGTAGTGGCGACCTCACGTTAAGTTTTTCAATTGCAAGGCCCCATTTATCGGATAGATATTGAATAATTGAATGGTAAAGTTTTTTAGAGAAGATTACGGAGCTGTGTGTGTCTGTGTCTGTAATCGTCCACGATAACAGCCGCAACGTTGATGCGATCGACTTGAAATTCGGTATGTGGACATGGTTTTGCTGTCGAATGAGCCTATTACGTTCTGGTTGTCATCTGTCAAATGGAAATGTCACCATCAAAAATGACAGAAAAAAATGTCAAAGTTCAAAGCTTAATTTTTCAATTATTCAAATTTCATCCAATGGATTGAGACCAAATTCGGCAGGAATCAACACAACAACGGAATCAAATCACGTCTGCAGTTTAAGCTTTCCACCTTTTCCCAGTGTGGAGCTACGAATTTTTATTTATTCTTTCTGTTTCACCCTGTATAAATCCCCTGCAAGAAATTCAAGCCAAATACCCGGCGAGGTGTGATTGCTGACCATCTAAGGAATGTATTCTACATAGTCGCTATACTCCTTCATTCAAAATCTCACGGGATTACATAAGCTCCTGGACTAATTCTCGGTTTTCTTAATAACCGTAAATTCAATGAAAATTTCAACCACGCCGTGTATAATAGCTGTATTACACTACACAATTTCTTGTACAATCTGCCAAAATAGTGTCAAAAAACGATGAACTTGATTGTTTAATTGACAGATTGTTCAAGAAATTGTGTAGTCGTGTAATACAGCGCAATTTATAAACTGCTGGACAACGAAGTTGTCGGTATCTTGCCGATTGCGATTTCCATTTTGTTTGTTGCGTTAACTAGCTTAATCTTTCCGTAACCCATCCTATAACAGTGAATGTTGAGAAACTTCATATAAATTTTCTACAGGGTGATACGTAAAATGGTGCACAATTGCAACGACTTCATCGTACCCCCATTTGTCACAAAAAAAATTTTATGTAGTTATTCCAATACAAAAATTATGAAGTGTGGTGTCCTATCTCAAAACGGTTTTGGAATTTCTCGGATTGGAAGTTTAACATTAAAGATACAAATTTTTATGTTGAATGTTGCAGATTTACGAAACTCAGGCATAGCACAAGCACAAAAAGGATAACGTCCAGGGGGACTTTACTTCACTCGGACACTGAAGTTTCACATCGTTACCGCATGTTCAGGGGCTTAAATCTGCAAGTAGAACATGTTCCATATCTAAAATTCTGATGAAACTCTGACAAAATCCAACGTACGAAAAACAGGCAGGGACAACCACTTAAAAAAGTGCCCCCTGCTTGGCCCCACACCAAATATTCGGGTTGTGTTGGGAGTTAAATTGTTCTGGACTGTTGTACGAACAATCTTGCTCAATGTCAACATCAATTTCGCAGAAGTGACTTAATCTCGCGTGCCAACAAGGCAAATCTGTAACATTCAAAATGAAAAATTTCATCTTCGATGTGAGACTTCCAATCCGGATAATTCAAAAACCGTTTCGAGGTAAGACACCACAATTCATGATTTTTGTATTAGAATACATAAAAAAATTTCTTCGACAAATGGGGATACGATGAAGTCGGTACAACTTTGCAGCATTTTACGTATCATCCTGTAGAAATTTCACGTGAAGTCCCTCAACATTCACTATTATAGGATGGGTTACGGAAGCATTAGGCTAATCAACACAATAAAATAAACAAAACGGAAATCGCATCCGGCAATCGGAAGTTATCGGTCTTCAAAGTCGGACCATTTTTCCGATACCGACAACTTCGTTGTCCAGCAGTTTATGAATGTTGTAACTTCCAGAACTGCATTAGCAGAGGCTGAATTGGAATACAACGAAAAACACATCAGCCCCAGCGTTTACGTCAGATTCAAAATCAAAGGGAATCGAGATTATAACGATATTTTCGCTTTGATTTGGACCACAACTCCATGGACTTTACCATCGAATCAAGCGGTGTGTTACAGCCCATCATTGCAGTACAGTTTAGTAAAAAGAACTGGAGATGACTCGGTCTATATCGTCGCAAGCGATTCCATTGAAACCTTATCAAAGGTTTTGAGCTCCAGTTTCGAAATTGTCGGTAAAATCTCAGGAGAAACTTTATCAAAGTACACCTACCTGCACCCGGTTTTTCAAAAAGAACTGAAGTTTTTACCTGGCGCCCATGTGACGTCAGCTAAAGGAACTGGGTTGGTTCACACGGCACCTGCTCACGGACCTGACGACTTTACGTTGGCTCTGAATAACAAAATGGAAATTGTAAGGATTTTCCACTTTTTTTTGCCAAAACTAATATGATGTATGTTTGTAGAACAATTTGGTTGATGATTCGGGTTGTTACAATGCCGAAGCTGGGAAGAAGTTGGAAGGCAAATTCGTGTTGAAAGAAGGAACCGAAGCGGTGCTAGAAATTATTGAAAAAGATTTGGTTCATAAAGAAAATTTTGTGCACAGTTATCCGTATGATTGGAGGACTAAAAAACCGGTTATCATTAGAGCCACGCAGCAGTGGTTTATTGATACAGGGGCTATCAAAGATAGGGCTGTGGTAAGTGCTGTTTAGAAAAAAATAGTAGATACTTACTAGACTCAGTGCTACATACAATGGTGCTACTAAGCTCAATGCTACTGATGAGCTCAGACCCGCCAGTTTTTCAGCTAGATCGATTTTCAAAATACTATGTACTTTGTTGAACTTGAAGGTTTTTCAGTTATTTAAAATACAAAAATGTAAAACATTGTGAAACACCCTGTAGTTCTATAAAAATTTCTGCTGTTACCACAGAATCTGTTACAGGAATTATTAGAAGACGTCAAATTCTTCCCTAAAGTCTGTAGCGAAATATACAAACGTAATCTCGTGTCCCAAGTCCAAAAGAGGCCTTACTGGTGCATTTCCAGGCAAAGAAAATGGGGAGTGCCTATTCCAGTCTTTCAGAACAAGCTCACCAACGAAATATTCATAGAAGAGTAATTGTCATTATTTGTTATTTTTTCAAGTTTTTTTCTGACGTGCATTTTCCAGAGACTGTATTCGTCATTTCTGCGAGTTAATAGACAAACATGGAACAGATTTTTGGTGGACTCTATCGATGAAGGACATGTTTCCGTCGCATTTGCTGGAAAGGATCAATCCAGACGAGTATGAAAGGGGGCAGGTATAAAATATTCTTGATTATCGCGTGTGCTGCTGTCACTGTCAAAGTGCCAGTGCAGTCGATTTGAAACTCAAAAATCTCAATTTTGAAAACCACAATAAAGGGTGATTCAAGGACGGTCATTTTAGTGTGAAACTTTTCGCAATTTCTATTTTTTCATAGATACCGGAAGCACTCTAATCTGGCAGATTTATGGCTAAATTTCAAATCCGACTTGCAACCCGTGCAGCGGCGTAAGTAGAGTCACGTGATCCCTTTCAGCCAATGGCCAGAGTATATCAATGGCTTGGACCGATGACGCAGCTTATCGCGGGATGCAATTCGGACTTGAAATTCAGCCCTTAGATTGCAACTTTAACACTATCACACCTTAAGGTGGCCGGAATATTGGTCAAATAGCACAGTTTTCTGTCAGTTCCAGTAACCTTATTCTCTGGAAGAAAATTACCATTCAGGTCTCTTTTGGAAGCTACAAGACTGGTCTTCAACTTCACGAGTTAAAATTTCGAATTTTTAGGAAAAAATTTTGTTGGGAATTTTTTTCAATAATAACAATTTTTTTGGAAATTATTTTCCGAAAATTCAAAATTTGAGCTCGTTAAGACCATTCTTGTAGCTTTCAAAAGAGACCTGAATGGTAATTTTCCTTCCAGATAAGGTTACTGAAACTGACAGAAAACTGTGTTATTTGACCAATATTCCGGCCACCAATAATCGTCAACTGACCAAACCTCGCTTGCTAACAGTGCATCATTTACAATGTACCCCCACATACAAAACAATGTTTCCAAAGCACTAAAGCAATAACTGGCAAGTTTCAATTGATTGTGACCTTTCAAACATCAGATATTCACGTCCTTTGATCAACTTTAACTGACCAGGTCTTATTTACTGATATGTGTATCGTTATCATCGTATCCACCACAAACAAGACAACATTTCCAAATGACACAAAAGTCGCTATCACCTGGCAAATTTAAATTGCATTTGTTTTACCATCTAGCAGCTCCGTCCTTTGATCAACTCCAACTAACCAGGGGTCTATTTCATAAAAGCTGCTTTACAACTTTGCACTCTGCAAAAATTCTGATCAAAATCGGTTCCGTTCGAACGCTTTTACCCTGAAAGAACTACGAAAACAAAATATATTTTATGAAACAGGCCTCTGATCAATCTAATCTTATTCAAGCCAGAACCACAATTAAGGTAGAATACAGTAATATGACTAAAGAGCGACTTATACATATTTGAAAATTTCCTCCAGGATATCCTGGATATATGGTTCGACAGCGGAATATCTTGGGCCAACGCTCTGGATGGAGACAAAGTGGCGGACATGTACTTGGAAGGTGTTGATCAATTCAACGGATGGTTTCAGAGCTCGTTGATTACGTCAGTGGCCCTGCGAGACAAAGCCCCGTACAAATCGGTGTACGTCCACGGACATGCCGTAGACGAACACGGGAACAAAATGTCAAAATCTCTGGGTAATGTTGTAGACCCCTCGGCGATAACAAAAGGTACGAAAGGGAAAAATCCCTTGGGAATCGACACGCTTAGATGGTGGGTGGCATGCCACACGAATCAAGATGCGCTCAATCACATCAGCGACAACGTGCTGCACGCCAGTTCGGACGAGGTGCAAAAAATCAGGAGCGTGCTCAGGTTCATTTTGGGATCGTTACAGGACTACAAACATTCGGATTTAGATTATGAAAGTCTTTCGCTTCTAGACAAGTACATTTTGGATTTGCTCTTCAACTTTCAAAGACAAGTACGGTTATTTGCGGAAATATCCCCTCTGCATAAAATCCCTCAACACCTCTAAGGCAGAAAAGTCATTGCAGCAATACCTCGAGCAATACGATTAAACCTCAGTTTTTATATCGATCGAAAAATACGTACATAGGAAAACCAGAAACATCTGGAAATGTAAAATATGGATTTTTTATTAAATGCTTTGGGCAGTCTGACAGCGCGCAGTGACTTCTCGAGCTTCAGGTGATTTCAGTGGATACATTTCAAAGCGAAATTTTTAAATAAAATAATCTTTTCCAGGTGCAAGAAGACGCAAAAGAGTATCTTTTCAACCGTATTGGCGTATCTGTGATCAATTTTTTGACAAATTCCGTTTCTGCGCTATACTTTACAGCGATTAAAGATCGTTTATACTGTGATGCTTTAGATGGCGTGGAAAGACAAGCTTCTCAGTTTGTGCTGTATCAAATTTACGAAACTGTGACCCAAGCCATAGCCCCTATCGTACCTCATATGGTCGAGGAAATGCATGGATATTTGTCTGTGAAAACTGGACAGAGCTATTTTATGGCAAGTCACAGTAAAGCCTGTCCCAGTTGGAAAAACGAGACCCTCGGCAAAGTGATGAAAGCGGTTTTGGATATCAAAAAAGATCTCAACAGGGATGCAGGTGCTGATACTTCTGGTCTGAGCTTGAAGATTAGGTTTTCTCTTAAAATATGGCAGGACATACAAGTAAGATTGGTGACCAGTGTCCATATCTCCAATTTTTGCAACTGATATCTAGAGGGTGGTGATTCAGAAAGCATGATCGCCTAAATTTTTCCAAAGATCTATTATTGTAGTCCAGGTATTTTAGATCTATAGCGTGAATAAATAGACTCATTTCATTTGTCAGAGTAGCGCTCTGTCAAGCGCACGTCATAGTTATCAGTTGTTTGCGAATCGCAGTCATCGCACATGTCATCCTGTCAACATTAGAGGTCGAAATTTCTATCATCAGTATTTTCTTCTTTGCTGTCGGTTTCGTTACAAGTAAAACTGGGCCGCAAAACAGTAGGTCATCAATTTATTCACGCTTCAGTTAAAATAGCACCTGGGTATTGACAATACAATTACCATCTTTCGAGTCAGATTTCATGTTACGTGGGTATAGAGTTTGATTCTTTACATATAATTCTTATTAGAATTTTGCGTATCTGAATTCTGAATCACTCCACAATGAGGTAGCGTTCTTCATTAGGGAATTCACTGTGTACGCTCTGGCGCAAAAGCAGAAGCAGAAAAGGGCGCACTGAGATGTCCATAGTGGAAAACGCCTCAAGATACCGGTCACGGTCCATTCAAAATCTACATAAAAAATTTCAATTTCAGAAACTGAATTCGAAAGGAGATTTGGAAGCTGAACTGGAAGATATTTTGCAAGTGGCTGAAGTCGCGGCAAGTTTGGGCAGTCCTGATGTGGACTACTTTTTCGAAACTGCAAAGAGTTTGAAGTTTTCCTGTGCGAGATGTCGACGAGTTCAATCAGATTGCGAAAATGAGTTATGCAGACGTTGTGGTGAAGTGATAAAGAACCTTGATCGCGAGAAAGTTGTTGCGAATTAACTTTTTCCTATTAATTTAACTTTATTATTAAAATCGTAAGAATTTCAATATCTTTTAATTAAGGTCAAGTGTTAACTTCAGACGTCCTTTGTATGACTCTCAAACTCCGAGAGGTGTGCAAGAGCATCAGTAATTTGATACACCATCCGCATATAAGTGCAAAATGTGCAAAACCCAAACCATTTATTGTTTTCTGCACCTACAGTCTAATCATCTATATCAAAGATTTACCTCGAATTTTCATTCTAGGTTCTAAGAGGTTCTAGGGTTTAAAAAAAGGAAGTGCCTCCGTAGCCGGCCCCGGCTGCATATTCATAAACAGCAGACGGATTAGCCGTTCGGCCCATTTCGTGCTGGAAAGCTCGTGTTTTGCCATGGTTACGACCATGGAAGTTTCTTTTTTCCTCCATGGATACGACAACGACCAGGTAACCAACAAACGTCGGAAAAAATAATGATTTTGACATAGGGTTAGGGCCGTTCAAAATTCTTCGATAGAATCCCTTCTATCGTAATTCGTGTGAATTTTCTACCTCCATTTTGTATTTTTAAGTAGGTATCTATTACAATATTAGAAAGTGGGTAGTGTGAGAACTCTTGACACATGCGGAGCTCCCAATGATGATTTGGATTGAAACAATAAATTAATAGACTATTATGTTTATTGTAAAATACAGGAGAATGCTGGTGAGGTGAGAAAATGTAAGTGCTCCTAATATTGGTGTTATAACAACACAGGAGGCCAGGTCCTAAGGTAACTATGGGGGCTGTTTGAGTCAAGCAAAATGAGATCTGGGATAGAAAGGTAACAAGCAAGATCTCCAAGTAGGTATGTGGAGGTTGCCTAAGGTGAACAAAACTGGGACCTTAGCTTGAGGGGTAATAGGTCCCAATGGGAGGATAAACACCAGGCATGAGGAGAGGTTTAGTGGGTAGTGCTTCGGCGAGTCCCACACTACCCCGGTGCTGTCCAGCCGGGGTGTGCGTGAGGGCATTCCTCCCCTCCCGAAGGAAAGAAAATAAATGAATGGACCAGGGAGCGGAATGTACAGAGCAAATAGTGAAACATGGCAAGACTTCTATAACATAATTAGGCACAATGGGGGCAAAAGAGCTTTTGATAAGACAAGTAGGCAAAATGGGGCGTACTGGAGCACTGAGAATCACAAAAAAGCATAAGGAAGCTTATCGGAGCTCCAAACGACAGGTGAGAAC
Organism: Anaspis maculata; assembly: GCA_949128115.1. Lineage (NCBI taxonomy): Eukaryota > Metazoa > Arthropoda > Insecta > Coleoptera > Scraptiidae > Anaspis > Anaspis maculata. Next base: position 46,852,529 of record OX421963.1, read on the forward strand.
AAGAAGGGGTCCGATGGGGCTCCAAATATCACTCGAAGTCACATGGTTGCTCATTAACTTGCCCACCGCGGTTGCTTCCTAGAGATTTGGAAGCGTCAAGAAAATGCAAGGGGGTTCAACCGGACTTCAAAAGACATTTGCGGGAGAATGAGGCTCAGAAATTCAGCATAGCTTGCTTGTATAACTAACAACGGAATCAGGCATGGGGGCCAATGGGGTTCTAGATAACAAGAGAAGACAAAATAGTGCCTACTGGAAATCTGCAAGCCATTAGAAAGCATAGAAGAGCTTATCAGAATTCTAAGCGCCAGGGGAGGACACAAGGGTCTTAATAGTGCTCCGAATGAATAAGGCACAAGGTTGAGGTTGCTTGATAAATCGCCCAACGCGGTTGGTTACTAGAGATTTGGAAGCTCCGGGAAAAATGCAAGGGGGCTCAACAGAGCTTCAATAGACATTTACAAGATAAAAGGGCTCCAGTAGGGCTTCTAACAACCGAATAAGGCACAAGGGGGCCAATGAGGCTCAAAATAACACAAGAAGGCAAAATGGGACCTACTGGAATTCTGAAAGCCACAACAGAGCATAGGAGGCTCATCAAAGCTCTAATAATAAACGACAGATGAGGACACAAGGAAGCCCGATAGGGCTCATAATACCACATAAAGGCACAAGGATGTTCATTAAATTACCCACAGGGTTGCTTACTGAAACTCTGGAAGCCACAGAAAAATTCAAAAGGCTCAGTATGGCTTCAAAAAACATTCACGAAACAAGGGGGCCAAGCAAGGCTTCGACAACGCTGTAAGGCACAAGAAAGCACAGTGGAGCTCTGGATAACACAAAAAGGTAAAATAGGGCCTATTGAAATCCATAATCATAATCCGAACCATAAGGGAGCTTATCAGAGCTCCAATCGACAGTTGAAGACAGAAAGGGGGCCCTATGGGGCTCGGACTAACACGTGAAGGCAAATGACTGCTTACTCAAAGTCTGAAAGTTCCAGAAACAATGCAAAGGAGTTCAGCAGGGCTCCAAAAGACATTTACGAAACAAGGGGGTCATTAGGGCTCCATTTTTACAACGCAATACGGCACAAGGGGGGCACTGAGGCTCTGGATAACACAAGATTACGGCAAAATAAGGCCTACTTCAATCCTAAAAGCCATAAAAAAAAACATAAGAGAGCTTATCAGAGTTCCAAACGACAGATGAGAACATAAGGGAGCCTGCCAGTGCTCCGAATAACAGATGAAGGCACCACGAGGTTGTTACTACAGTTCTCGAAGCCACGAAAAAATGGAAAGGGCTTTGCAGGGCTTCAAAAAACAATAACAAAACAAAAAAAGCCCAGTGTGGCTTCTAACAAGGCAATAAGGCACCAATGGGAAGGAGGCCAATGGGATTCTTGATAACATAAGAAGGCAAAATGAGGGCTAGTGGAAGTCTGAAAGCCATTACATAAGGGAGCCTTGTAAATCTCCAAACAACGGATGAGATCACAAAAGGGCTGATAGGGCTTCGAATAGCATATGAAGGCACAGGGTTGCTTATTAAATCGCCGAAAACCATAGAAAAATGCGAGGGGACTCAATAGAGCTCTTAACAACATTGGAGGAGGGAAGGAATTCAATAGGGCTACTAGCAATCCAATAAGGTACAAGGGTGTCCACTGTCCAATGGGCTCTGAATGCCATAAGAAGGCTGAGGGGGCTTACTGAATTCTGAAAGCCTGAAAACAGTCTTTTTAAAACTCAAACGACAAATTTAGACAACAGAGGACCTAACGGGGGTTCCGCAGGGCTACAGATGACAGTGAAGAAAGAAAAGGATCAAATAGGGCTTCGAACACCACAAAAGCGCAAAATGGGAATCACTGGGATTCGGCAAAGGGGGTCAGCAAGGTTTCAAACGACATTTACTAAACCAAAGGGCCCAGTAGAGCTCCAAACAGCACGAAAAAATTCAAATGAGGCTCACTAAAGTTCTGAAAGCGGGAAAAAATGTAAGAGAGCACCTCACAGATCCAAACAAAAACTAGAAGGGGGCTTACTAGATCTCCAAAATTCACGAAACGATACATACAGTGGTGCCCAATAGGGCTCTAAATTATACACGACAGCATTAGAAGACTCACTGGAGCTCTAAAAGCAACAAGAAAGCACAATAGGGGCTATTAAAGTTGAGGTGAAAGGCAAAAAGAAATTTGTCCGCGCGACGAATTCTCCGTGCGACCAAATTTTTGGGTCCTATGTGGGTTACGCTCCTATATGGGCTGGTGCCGAGGTACCACCAGCAAGTTCGAAAGAGTAGAATGGTGAAGTGGCCTTAGATTGACTGACTCATCAAGGATTGGATTCGCCAAAAGTTGGTTCTCGCTTGAAGAATCTAAAACAAAGAATCCATGCCTACGTAAATCTCATCAATCTTACTAGAAGTGATTGTAAGAACCTCTTCAAATGATCGGAGGGTAGCTAGTAGTTGACGATGAATTTGATCGTCAACAATTATTCAAACGGCACCTGAGACTGCCCAATCTGCCGAAGGTTCAAGCGACATCTGCAATGGGGACTATGATGAAGATTTAGAAAGTACAAAACAGGTATTGAAGAAAGCTTACCAGATTCATCTACAAAAGCATTTCTGAACGAAGCGAAATCCCGCGTCAAAATTGTTTTGTTGGCTTTTGTTTTCCTGACGTTTCTAACTTACCTGGTACAATTATTTGCACACTGCGATAATCAGTATGATCGGTTCTTCCGCGAACGAACAAAGCGTGCCGAACGGCTAACCCGTCTGCTATATAAAAATATGCGCCCCGGCTACGTGTATTGTAGCCGGGGCCGGCTATTTGTATGGTGACCGGCACTGCCGGCTTCCGTATTGTAGCCGGCACCAAGTGAGTGACAGTGCTTCCTGTCTGCTTTTCGTATCGCAAGCGACAGAATTCCGCACCAGAGCAGAAGGCTCCATCCTGAGTTCCGGAGGGACTTTAATCTGTGGAAAGGTGAGTGCGAGGTGAGTGTATGCTATTGGCTCAATCGTCATGAATATGAGTACGAGAAAATGCACTTCCCCGGGTTGACCTTATGTCGAGCCTTATGTCATGAGTTTTTAAAAGTTTCTAGCGAAATTTGAAACTGAAAGCTTTCAAGCTGAGTGATATGAACAGATGGAGTTTACCAGATCGCTCAGTGGCTGTACAGCTAAACTTCAAAAAAACCTTGCTATTTCCATTTATCTGAATTTGGAAAGAAATCCGACAGCGGCGGAGTGCTATAAAGTCCGCTTTATACTCTGCGACTCTAGTTGCAACGACTTAAGCGAGTTTAGCACCTCGCTGCCGTTTTGAATTCCCTCAAAATATCAATTGACGAAATACACGAGGGTTTCTTAAAGTCCAGCTATACCAGCCAGCCAGTGAGCGATCTGGCAAACTCCATACCTGTTCATGGATCATATGGCACAAAACTTGAAGCTTCCAGTTTCAATTTTCGCTTGGAACTAATGACGTAAGTCAAGTACTTTGGGAGGAAAGTTCTCACGAAATTAGGTTATTACTTTTGGCGGACCCTGTAATTATTTCCTTTGTATATAAGGTGATCACGCGAGAATCAAAAGTGAACGGGATATAAGTATAGGTGATTGTGTACCTCCCATGAATATTGGAATATTTCTAAGACCGACAAGACACTGCTGTAACAGGTACACAAACAAGGCTTGCCACTTCTGGCTAGCAAAGGAATACGCGGCATCGCCGACTACGAAACGAAAAGCCGGCAGTGTGCATTATTAAATGTCATCCACTTGGTGCCGGCTACAATACTGATGGCCGGCAGTGCCGGTCACCATACAAATAGCCGGCTCCGGCTACAATACACGTAGCCGGGGCCGGCTACGGAGGCACTTCCTAAAAGGAAAACAAATCGTGAACGTAGGAATTATAGCAAGACATCGTGCTTTCCAGTCCTTACTGCACTGATGACGTCGTTCATTTTCTCAATTGATCTCTTATTGGGCCTTCTCCAAATTGGTCCCATAAGCATTGGTGTCCGAATGAGAACCATATTTATGGCGACTGTTGAAAACGTCAAACCACTCGTTGAATGACCTCAAGATGTATGAGGCTTCCTACCAGTCCAGTCATCAACCCTTACAGCCCACAGTATTCGATGGCTATGCATTTGTGTTGGAAAATATTTTCGCAGCAAGCTTCACTCGCCGCTGTCTTCCAGAGCGAGCAGCTTCTAAATGAAACTGCATAATTTTATGTACAAACTTTAAATCCTCATCCTGTAATCAGTTGCTACAGTTTTTTTTTGCTGTCAAATTTTCCATTATATTATCATTGTTATTATACATTCTGTGCCAGAGCCAAATCTAGGGGGGGGTTAAGTGTAAAATGACAGCGACATGGCGACTGATGTTTTCAAGGTTTACAATAATAGTCATACGTTTCCTCTTTGTTTGGTATAACTACCGGGTGTTTATAAATGTCTGTGATCGCATCGCCTTTGGAATACGCTTTCGATCACTAGAATTGCGCCTGTTACTGCGTTTTTCGGCCTGACCCATACCTGCCGCGATCACAGATTCTTATCAACACCCCGTATATTCAAAAGCGATTTCGTAGGAGTTCCAACGCTTCTAAATTCCAAAGGCCTCCTGGGCCCGTCCCGCTGCGAAAAAATCTGCGAGGCGCCCATTCTCAATCCAAAGAGTACGTTTGTCGTTGCGCTATCCTACCAGTTTTGGTGTTTTCGTCACCAAGGGCCAAGGTCCATTTAATTTTTGGTCAATGACCTCCAGACTAATAGCGCAGCGAAGAACAACAAGACTGTCTCCTTAAACAAAAGGCACGTAAGCAGATGACGGAAGTAATGGCAAACAAATGAAAATTCACTTTGAACATTTTATTCATTCACTTCCAAAAATAATCTCAATTAAAATTAAAGCACGTAAGAAAAATAAACGCTTTTGGACGACAAAAACAGTACGTACATTCAATAAATTAAGTGTTCGTTTTTAATACTGACTGACGAAACAACCAATCACTAACGATTTTTTTTTACTTCTTCCTCAGGCGCTTGTTTTTCTTGTAACCCTTCCCGAACCATCCGGCTTGAATTCGTTGCTCAACCGCCGGTTCATTCTGCTCTTTATTCTCGTTCACCTCCAGCAGATCCTCTTCGTCCGTCGAATAATCGCAACACACACAAACATTCGGTTTTTCCTTTTGCTCCAGCTTGCTAAATCTATATTGCTGATTGACAAACGTCGCCTTAATTTTTGGATAAAACAAACAGTCAACAGAATTATTGTAGTTTTCGTGGCAGAAATCGCAAGAAGGTTCAACTTTAACGATTTCCTCCTCCTCTTCCACGGGGCTTATGATGTTGTGTAAACCGGGATACAAAAAACTGGTTTGGTATGGATAATAAATAAAGTCCGAATACGAATACGCCCCCAGTAACTGGTACTGCAGCAGGTTACTGTAGAAGCTGCCCAACAAAAAATTACTGCCGCTACTTCGCACCTCCGATTCCCGTTTCGGGCTGTCGCATAAGATGTCATCAATTGAGAACGGACTGTTCGTCGCACTCTCAGGTTTCAAGTCATCTGACGGACAGCCTGATGGTAGTGTGTTGCTAATGCTATTGCTAGAATTATCACAGACTTCTGATTTTTTTAAAGTTTGAGTAGTAGTAGTACTGAGATCGTAAAGGTCATGATTTGGCCTATGGTTAAGTTCATCTTCATCGTCTTCTTTTTTTACTAGTAGATCGCCGTTTTCAGTGGCATCGGCTTCGTCACTTTTCAAAGATGGTTGGCTGGTGGTGTGAAGTTCCAGATCACAAAGCAGAGTGGAATGTGCAAAAATCGGATCTTTGCGCTTATCGTAGGACGGCACGCGTATGTCGAGCAAGTTCATTACGATTTTCATGACAGTATCGCATCTTCCGTGGATCTTGACGTTGGCGACGTCGTCTTTCGGTGTCCACTGCAAGTTGACTATATACAGGTTCGGCCTTTTGCGGGCCGGCTTGTCCATCTGCCACAACCACGGGTATTTCTTGAGAACCTGCAAAAATATTTAAATCCATTACTTATGATGGACAACTACCGCTGCCACAAATTGTAGTCTTCTACATGAACCGTAATTCGAGTGACCTGGGCAAAATTTCTAGTTCAACATTGTAGGTTTTGCACCTTCGTCGTTTAGTTATGTTGCCTATCAAAGTACATCAAAATGTTGAAATCTTAAGAAACTGGCCGTGTCATGCGTGGAAATGCGACTCGGGGGCCGCAGAGACGTGTTACCGTCGTTCAGACACAAAAACCGCACGGGCCCCCTTCGAATTTCACAGCATTCAGGATTCGTATTGACGGTCCGACAGCGCCGGCACAAATTCGTCTCGCGCGGGTCCCAGAAAGGGGGCAAATAGCAAATTAATGATAATCACATCAATTTCGGTCCAACACGCAACTTTGAACAGCTGGGTTTTTCAACTTTGACAATTCTTTAGGGCTTGACAATTTGACTGGAGCAGGCCGAAGGATCGGTGTTTCCATTGCGATACTTTCTTTGAAGCGGCGGCATCGAATTTTTCAATTTGCAGCGTCGAAAAATCGAACTCGCTTGAAAAGGTACACAAATATTTTTCTCAACTGTAAAATATAACAAGCTACTTTGATTTCTTTGTTTATTGATGAAAATTGAAAAAAAAAGTCGAAATATTCGGCCATCTTTCAATAAAATGGAAAAAAGCGTCAGACATACGCACTCCCCGTAAATAGATCCGTCCATCAGTAGCGGAAATGTGCGAAAAATGTGTTTCAAACCAAACGCAATGTTTTGGGGATTTTCTAGTTCAGATCTGGAAACTTAGAAAGCTCTAAAAATCACTCTAATCACGGTGAAAAAGTGAACCGATTTTGATAAAACTGGGAACATACTTTTGCCTCGTACAGCGATTGATTGTTTTGAGGTCGCTTTCATGACGCGTCGCCATTTTGGTTCGCCATATTGAACGTTTTCAAATGTGAACCAGTTTTGGTGAAATTTGGATCACACTTGTGTTTTGCATAATTATTGAAACGATAGCAAACCCCAATGCGGTTATATGTGATTCTGGGTGATTCTTGAAGAGGCAGGGGAAGATAACCAGAGTCACTTTCGGTAACTTTGGAATCCTTACTAGGAACTACTAGGAACGCATCTTTCGAGATCAGATTCACTCCTGAGTTGTAAAGGAAAGATAATCATTATCTCTTCAACGCTACCAATTACCAAAGCGCCCTGTTCATGAACATGCTTTATTATGACCCGATAAAATAAAAGGGTTGATTGCTGGCTTTATCATTGCTCTGACACTTTTTTTTTTTGAATGGCAAAAACATGATGAACAAAATTTTGTGCTTTGGAGTGTACTTATCTCTCGACTTATCTACAAACCTACTAGAAAAATGATATTATAATTATTACACAGAGTGTTCGGGTCTGGTTATTATAAACTTTGAAGGATGATTCCCCAGCAAAAATAAAGCCGAAAGAACAAAAAACTCGTGGTCCTAAAATGCTTCCTTAAAAAGATACAGGGTGTTGAAATTGACTTTTTTAAATGGTTTTTTAACCGTAACTTTTGAACCGTTGGACCGATTTCAATCAAATTTGAACCAAAGTTTAGTCAAATGAGTCTCCATCGAATAATAATATCACAATTCATCAAAAATTTCTGGGGGCGTAGATAATAGGGGAGTGTCCCCTATTTTCATCTCCTCTGAATATTTTTCAAAATTGTTGATATTTTCAGATGACCGTTCAATTTAGAAGAAAAAATTACTCTTGCAAAATTTTGGTTAGAGGCTTCATTTCCGAGATATTTGGGTTTGAAACTTTGGAAAACGCTTCGAAATCGCGACTTTCAAAGGCCTAAAAATTAAAATCCAAGAAAACTCATGATTCCTCAACTGGAATAATAGACCAAGAGCTAGTAACGTTTTATTTACCTCATAAGCAAAATGCGGTTTGACTTCTAAGGCATGTAGAGATCATGATTAGCTTCCATAAAATATGTGTCTTATGAAAAACACGCCTTGCTTTCTCACAAGGCAAGCAAAGAAATGGGCCATTTGACAGCTCAAGAGCCGTTTTTCTAGTGTTCTTAATCGATATAAATATCAATTCCATCAGGAATGGATAGGTTGAACTATCTTTCAACTAAATTGAATAGGACCGAATCTCGGAATGTATTAGAAACTACCAAAAACCAGACTTTCTCAACTGGCATGTTCAAGCTAGTGGGCTAGGCCGAGCTGTTTGGATCGCATTTGATGGCCGATTCTAGAATCACGCCTACTAGAAAAACCGGTGCCAACTTCCGTCCGCTTGGAAATCTGGTTTTTGATAGTTTCTAATACATTTCGGTGTTCTTTTTCATTCAATTTAGTTGAAAGATAGTTCAACCTATCCATTCCTGATAAAATTGATGTTTATATCGATTAGGAACCCCAGAAAATCCGCTGTTGAATACTGCTGTCAAGTGGCACATTTCTTTGCTTGCCTTGTGAGAAAGCAAGGGGTGTTTTTCATAAGGCAAAGATTTTATGGAAGCCTATCATATTCTCTACATGCCCCAGAAGTCAAACCGCATTTTGCTTATGAGGTAAATAAAACGTTGCCAGCTCTTGGTCTGTAAGTTTTCTAGGTCGCTTGAATTGATTTACTACCATTTTTTGCTAAAAAACGAGGCGTTTTCAGAGAAAAACAATTAGAGCTCTGGAAAGTGGCGATTTCGAGATGTTTTTTAAAGTTTAAAAACCAAATATCTCGGAAATGAAGCCTCTAATCAAAATTTTGCAAGAGTAACTTTTTCTTCTAAATTGAACGTAGAATCCGAAAAAATAATTAGGGTTGATAAAAATAGGGGCGAATATAGGGGACAGTCTCCTATTATCTACGCCCCCAGATTTTTTTATGAATTGTGGTATTATTATTATTCGATGGAGACTCAGTTGACTAAACTTTGGTTCAAATTTGATTAAAATCGGTTAAACGGTTGAAAAGTTACGGTGTAAAAACGATTTAAAAAAGTTAATTTCAACACCCTGTATCTTTTCAAGGAAGCATTTTAGAACCATGAGTTTTTAGTTCTTTCGGCTTTATTTTTGATGGGGAATCATTCCTCAAAGTTTGTAATAACCAGACCCAAACACCCTGTATATACAGGTGTCTCAAAAGTACTTATCGCATTCCGAGTCCAAAGCAACATATCGAGGGCTTCGTAACAGAAGGGCGTATCTCCAAAATTGCAATAACTTTTCAGGAAACGAAAAGAACGTCTTAAAAATCGATTATTTTATTTCAACAAATTAATATTCAATACTGCTTATAACAAGATAGTCATTTACAGTAATATAAAGATTGGAATCAAACCATAGTTAAGAAAGAAATAGGAGTGTTTTGATATTGAGATCTCATTTTCGTCAATTTTGGAGATACGCCCTTCTGTTATGAAGCCCTCGATATGGAATCCACTCAAGAACACGAAAAAAATATTGTAAAAAATTTGTGACGTTCATTTTTGAAGATATGAGGTGGGACTTTGCTTCCCTCTATTTTCGTCAGTCATAGTGACTTTAAGGAACTTTTTGTGATAGCCTGATCAGTAAAAATTGTCAACTACTGGGTGTGCACTGAACTTCTATTTAATATACAGGTGATTCATGAATCTCAAAAATTCATTTTCCTTCAAAAATGCCACAAATTTTTTTTTCCATGGAAATGAAAAGAGTCATATCTTGTTCTAAATTATTTAAGGGGCCAATGGAATATTTTACATACATAATTGAAGAAAAGTGGATGTGTGATTTATGACTCACCCTGTATCATAAACAGAAATTCAGTGCACGCCCATTGGTTAATAATTTTTGCTATTTAGTCTATCACTAACAGTTCCTCAAAATCACTAAAAACGATAAAAACAAAGGGAAGCGAAGTCTTGAGTGGATTCTACAGGGGGCGTTCCATTTTCAAATGTCGTCCTTTAAGGAGGTGATACGAGCATCAAAAAATAAGTGGACTTTCTCGAAAAAATTGATATCGGGAACGCATTATAACGGAGTTGGAGGCTTCCAAAGTTGAGTTTATTTTTTTAATAATTAAAAAAAAATCTTTCGTTTTTTTTTTTTGTGAAAGTAATTATTTTTTGATGCTCCATCATCTCCCGAAGTATTGACTTAGAAGATGGTCATATGTATTGACTTTTGCCGTATTTGTAAAATTTGAATTTATTAATAATTAAAAAAAAAATTCTCGTTTTTTTTTAGGCAAAAGTAAAGTAATTATTTTTCGATGCTCTATCATCTCCTGGAGTATTGACAAAAAAAGTGAAACACCCTGTGTACACATACCACTCTGGACTCAGTATGAGATACTTTCATTATTATTATTAGCCTTAAAAGCTACCCTCTACCTTCAAGCTGGATCCAAGGCACAGAATCGTCGTAGCCTTGCTAGCGTTCTTGCAAGCTCCTGACCAATTCAAAGGCCACTGCAGGCTGCCCCTTTCCCCAAAGTGAACGATGGTATCCAAAAGTGGCTGGTTACAAACGTAGCACTTCCTCGAAGTCTTGTGCGAGTACCTGGCGGTATTTTCGGTCACATCGAACGGCCTCAGGTACTCTTTGTGGGGCTTGCAATTCTTGCAAACCTCGATGTACATGTTGCCGTGCAGCTCCGAGAGTGCCGTCCGGGGCAGCCCCGAACGCAAATGCAGCCCATCGCAATTTTGCGACACCACGTATTTGAGCACGTTCTTCTTGTACAGCTCGGACAGAGCCATGTGGGTGTAGGTCGGCTCGGCCTGAGTCAAGTCGTGACTACCAATGTCCTTGCCTTGCTGCAGCCTGGTCCAAATGCCGTTCGGCCCCCTGTAGTCAGGAATTTTGGCGGCAGTGCTTATCCCAGCACCGGTATAAACCACCAGATGCTGGGACTGCGCCACGGCTTGAGCTAGGATTTGGCATTTCCTCTGCAACTCCTCGGGTGATTCTTCGAACTCTTCCAGGCGTCTCTTGGCTTCGTTTCGCTTCCGCCACCGGAGGCGAACTTCTTCAACGGCTTCGGAACACTCAGTCAAGACCTGGGACTCTTCCAGTGTCCTGTCGGTTTCGTTTTTTTGGAGAATGATCGAAACCTACGGGATGGTATGTTAGAGGTGTACACGTAGCGTTAAATTTTTACCTTTTTGATTGATGCGCTTCTTTCGTCTTTGGCACATAGTTTTTTCGATTCCAGTCTTTGCTTCCGAAGCAGGCGTTTGAAAACTCTGTCCTCTGGTTCAGGCTCTTCTTCAATGTTGACATCTCTGGCTAGTTCCTCTGCAGGTTCCATCACTGTAAATGGATTTCTGAACTGGATGCCATCCCCTGGTGAGAACCACAGGTGTGTATTGTAATTATTTACAAAGTAGAGGGTCCAACCCCATCCTTATCCTTAGCCTAATTAAAATTTTATTTTCTCATGCTCAAATCGCCCTTCAGCTGCACTGTTTTTCTATTTTCTATGGTTACTTTTGTGGCTGTTGGCGTTGCCATACTGATTACAGCGTTGCCACTGTGACAGTTCAATGACCGTCAAGGTCAACCGCGTCATTTGCATAAACTTTTTTCGTTTTTTTCAACTGTACTTTTATTTTTGTTTTAGGTTCATAATAATGCAGTGTACCTTATCCTTTTCTCTACCTGAGCGTATATTGCTGTGATTGTATTTTGCCGTAAATTGGGCTAAAAAAAAGAATTCGCGCAACCATTTGAATTTTGGTGTGATCGTGTCATTTTTGACGGATGACAGCTGCATGACACCTGTCCTGTCAATCCTGTCAGATAAACCCAAAATCTACAAACACGATTTGTAATCAAATTAGAACCGAAAAAGTCCATATTTACAAAATGATTAACAAGCCAAACTAAAAAGTTCATTTAGTTGAAGAAAGGTAATGCTGTGATTAATGTTTATTATTTACAATCATCCATTGTCGAAAATGTTCTAGCTTGAGAAACAAGCAAGATGAACGTAATAGCGGCAATAAAAGCATATGTGACGAAAATGACTGAAGAAAGTGAGCCCGGCATGAAAATCCTGCTGATGGACAAAGAAACGACTAGCGTCATCAGCATGGTTTATGGCCAGCTTGAAATCCAACAAAAGGAGGTTTTCCTTCTTGAAAGGATAGATTCCGCAAACTCTGCCAATTATTCTTCAGGCCTCCGTTATCTCAAGTGTTTGGTATTCTTGCGTCCGACCCCAGAAAATATCGAGCTCTTGTGTAATGAACTCCGCAATCCAAAGTACGGTGCTTACTTCATTTACTTCAGCAACATAATTGCCAAAGCAGACATCAAAATCCTAGCTGAACACGATGAGCAAGAAGTAATCAAAGAAGTTCAAGAATTGTACATGGATTACTTAGCTGTGAACCCCCATTTGTTCTCGATAGGCTTACCGACTTGCATGAACGAGCTGGGTTGGAACCAGGGAGCGCTACAAAGAACCGTACAGGGTATAACAGCTTTGCTTTTGTCCTTGAAGAAAAGCCCAGCGATTCGCTATCAAGCCAATTCCAAACTCTGCAAAGATTTAGGGAAGAGGATAGATGAAATGATGAGCAAAGAATCGTCTCTTTTTGCATTTGGTCAAAGCAGTCAGCCATTACTTTTACTTTTAGATCGAAGAGATGACCCAATGACTCCATTGCTGAACCAATGGACTTACCAAGCCATGGTACACGAGCTTTTAACCATCAGTAATAACCGAGTCAATTTATCTAACGTGCCGGGTGTATCTAAAGATTTATCAGAAGTCGTGTTATCAGCCGAACAAGACGCTTTTTATGCCAAAAACATTTTTCTGAACTATGGCGAAATTGGCCAAAATATCAAGAGTTTAATGGATCAATTCCAAGTGAAGGCCAAGAGCCATCAGAAAGTCGAAAGTATTGCTGACATGAAGAATTTTGTAGAAGCATATCCACAGTTCAAGAAACTATCTGGAAATGTTACCAAACACGTCACCGTTGTTGGAGAGCTGAGCTCAATGGTCAACAAGTATTACCTGTTGGACGTGTCTGAAATTGAACAAGAAATTTCTTCGCAAAACGATCATTCCTCACATTTACAGGGCCTTCGAAAGCTTTTCACGAATCAAAAGATTCGTGCCATAGATCTAGTCAAATTGGTGATGCTGTACGCATTACGTTACCAAAATCACAGCAACAATGACATAGTCGGGCTTGTCGAGCAACTTAAAAAGCGAAACATCTCCGACAAGCTACTCAAAAACATCGTCAACATTCTAGAGTACGCCGGTTCGCACGCCAGGCAAAGCGATTTTTTCAATGTCGAAAACGCGCTGCAAAGCACCAAACGGTTTTTTAAAGGATTGAGCGGCGTCGATAACGTCTACACTCAGCACAAGCCATTGTTACACGAAACCCTGGAGGAGCTAGTCAAGGGACGTCTGAAGGAAAACCTGTATCCGTATTACGAGAACCATTCCATTTCTGGTCGGGTCCAGGACGTCATCATCTTTATAGTGGGAGGCGCCACGTACGAAGAGTCTTTGATTGTTCATTCCTTCAACAAAATGAACCCGAGTTTTAACATAATTTTGGGCGGAACAACGATCCACAATTCGGCCAGTTTCTTGGTAGAAATCGAACAAGCCACTAAAAACGTGCCCAGGAAACATACCAGAAATATCCGTAATGTACAATTCAATTAAGTATCACTATTCCAATTATTACGCTATATTGATGTATTAGCAATGTATGTAATATATTTATATTTACACTTATATCTATATGAGTTGCCCCAAAAAATTTAACTAAGCGCTCTCACAGGCGGATGACATACGTAAAAAAACAAAAAATAATCTTTTGTGGGATTATTTTTTCAATATTTCCTTGTTTCAAACTGCCACAAGGTCACTGAAATTTCAATTTTTTTTTTAATTTCAAATTTTGCAAAAGCAAAGTTTGCGCTGCATTTTTCTTTATTTTATGGAATGTGCAAGTTTCGTATAAAAAAAAATATCAATCGCCGAGAAACCAAAACCGTGTCGCATTCAATAATAGGCCTAATGCAATCTACTCGATGTCAGTCGAAATTGTTTTGAAAAAAAGTCGGTTCCTCAGTAGAAAATGTCGCCCAAGGCGAGTCCGGCACTGAAAGCCAAAATTCCCAGCCTAAACTCGCGTGATGAGCCGTCCTAAGTGGAATCGACCAGAGAAAATTTTGAAAATTCGTAGCACCTAACCGGGAAATGGTGGAAAGCTCCAACTGCAAGCTTGATTTGTTTCTTTGTTATGTTGCTTTATGCCTAATTTGGTTCAGATTTTGAATAAGCATTCAATCAAATGGCAAAGTTTTGAAGAAAGTTGAAATTTTTTTTTTAAATCGAAAAAAGTGATCTTTGACACCTTGTATCTTTCCTAGGAAGCGAATGAATATTTTTCTGAATCAGGAAGATGAGGGAGAATCTTATCTCAAAATTTGATCGGGTCAAACTGAAACATCCTGTATACAGGGTGTTTCAATGGAAACGAGCCACCCTGAATAAATTTTTGCCAGGTGAAATTTAAAAAATTCCCCGGGACCCGTCGATTTTTGTTTCGAAGGGGACATCTAAAGCATACATTGGCAAATTTCTATCTTCAACCCCCCCCCCCCCCCCTTCTCACCCCCACTCACCCCAACCTCAAAATTCCAAATGACACTACCTACTTTGCGATACATCGAATTAAAGAAAATCTAAATTTCTTTCTGGAAAAATATTTTTGAATTTTTAACCCCACCTCGAGCCTCGCCCCCTTTTTTCCTAAAATTCTCCGAATGTTCAATTTGATATTCTTGACCTCTCAATTCTCTTCCATGCAGTCAACGTCACCATGCGCGGCATCAAGGGAAACAATTTTCTCTGGAAGAAGTGCCACCCCAATTCACTCCTTCGCTCCCCCCACCTCACCTTAAACATCTAAAATGACAATACCTACTTTGTGATACATCAAATTAAAAGAAATCAAATTCTTTTCTTCAACAAAATTGCCCTCCTAAAATACTCAAAAATGTCCAATTCAATGGGGGATGAGTTGAAAATTAAAAAAAAAACTGTTTTCATTAAGACAATTCAATTCCCTTAAATTTGATGTATCACAAAGTAGGTGGTGTTTTGTTAAATTTTGAAGTTGCGGTGGGGGAATGCAAAGAGCACGTTTTTCACCAAAATAATTATTTTTTGATGCTATTTAGAATGAAACTGACAAAATTGAAGAGAATTTAGGGGTCGAGAATATTAAATTGGACTCTCAAGAGAATTTTAGAAGAAAGAGGGGTGGGGTTGGAAAATATTTTATAGAGAATTCCATTCTCTTTACTTTAGTATTTCGCAAGGTAGGTGGTGTCGTTTGAAATTCTGAAGTTGGGGTGGGTGAAGGTGAGGGGGTTGAAGATAGACATTTTCCAATATATGCTTTGGATGTCCCCCTTGAAACAAAAATCGACGGGTCTCAGGAAATTTTTCAAAATTTCACCAGACAAAAATTTATTGAGGGTGGCTCGTTTCCATTGAAACACCCTGTATATCGGATAATATTTTGATATTTAGATACAGTGTGATCCAAACCATTCCAAATTGGGGTAGGCTGTGCTCTGGCGAAAATCAGCTCAACATCGCAGAATTTCACCAGGTTACAGCCTATAGTGGGGGGGTTAGCGGAATGGTCTGTGCATTTTGTGATCAAAGCATGAAATTTGGCATACTTGTTCAGAAGACCCTCCTTCGCCATTCCAGATGTGGCGCCACGCGAAATTTTGCGCCAGAGACACTGTATTGCGGTTAATATATCTGCTAGGGGCGAATTCTGCAAAAATGGTTCCTGGCCGGTCTCTGGTACCGCAGTCGGTATTTTTTAGTTCTGTTTAGTTAAAACTACATATAGAAATGAGTGAGGAGTACATTTTCACAAGCGAAGTTCCAAATGATGCCTTCATACGTTGTTTTAATACATTTTAAGGCCAACTTTATTTTTGTACAGGAGACATGGTAAAAAAATTGCCAAAACCTCGGCCAAGATATGAACGTCCTGAAAATTTGATATTCTGTCCAGAATTATGTGTCCTACTACATATCTAAAATTGTCAAAAATCGCACCCCGAGGCTTTGAGTTATTGGAGGGGGGGTAAAAAATTGCAACTCAAAATGAAAGGTGTAGAACCCGATGGAACCCGTCAATCCAATGGATGCAAATACGTCGTAGTTCGACGCATCACAGCCAGTTGATACAATTTTGGCACACAAAGTGTCGATCATTGTTGAAGGGGGATCGTGGGGAAGGGCGAAACTCGGCTGGGTGGCTCTTTTTCTTCTTGGGCCATGAAGAATCGATCACGACAAGATTGGTATCTTTTCCGACTAAATTCAATGTCCTGAACTTGAATCCGATGTGTAAATTTGGATAAAAACAAGTTCAAACAAGTCAACTTGAGAAAACCTGTTTTTTCTTTGACAATTTTCACAAAACTTTTTTTTACTGTGAGAGGTATTCATCTTCGAAAATATCTCAGAGGCCATTAGACTAAACTGTATTCTTCACGAAAATCATCCATTCGATCTGTAACTTTGTTTTTTGAGGTAGGAAAAATCAATTTGAACTTTAGTCGGCACTGCCCGGCGTCTACTCATGACCAGAACACTACAGCATGCACCTTCAAGTAATAACTCAATAACCTGCATTGCGATTTATGACAATTTTGTTTATGTTATAGGAAATTCAGTTCTGCACAGATCCTCGAAATTTCAAAGATTAGTTATAATTTTTCAGATAGTTTGGGCTATTTTCATTCAAAGATGCATGGTGTTTTGTTCTGGTCAGTAGTAGACGACGGGCTGTGCCGACTAAAG
This sequence comes from Anaspis maculata, assembly GCA_949128115.1. Lineage (NCBI taxonomy): Eukaryota > Metazoa > Arthropoda > Insecta > Coleoptera > Scraptiidae > Anaspis > Anaspis maculata. The sequence continues at coordinate 46,869,489 of OX421963.1, forward strand.
TTCAAATCGATTTTTTTTATCTCGAAAACCAAAGTTACAGATCGAATGGATTATTTTCGTGAAGAATACAGTCCAATTTAATGGCCTCTGAAATATTTTCGAAGATGAATGCCTCTAACAGTAAAAAAAAGTTTTGTGAAAATTATCAAAGAAAAAACAGGTTTTTTCAAGTTAACTTGTTTAAACTTGTTTTTGTCCAAATTTACACATCGGATTCAAGTTCAGGACATCAAATTTAGTCGGAAAAGATACTAATCTTGTCGTGATCGATTCTTCATGGCCCAGGAAGAAAAAGAGCCACCCAGCCGAGTTTCGCCCTCCTCCGCGACCCCCCTTCAACAATGATCGACACTTTTTGTGCCAAAATTGTATCAACGGTCAACGGTGATGCGTCGAACTATGACGTATTTGCATCCATTGGATTGACGGGTTCCATCGGGTTCTATACCTTCAATTTTGAGTTGCAATTTTTTACCCCCCTCCAATAACTCGAAGCCTCGGGGTGCGATTTTTGGCAATTTTAGATATGTAGTAGGGCACTTAATTCTGAACAGAATATAAAATTTTCAGGACGTTCATATCTCTACCGAGGTTTTGGCAATTTTTTTTACCATGTTTCCTGTACTAAAACAAAGTTGGCCTTAAAATGTATCAAAACAACGAATAAAGGCAGCATTTGGAACTTTGCTTGTGAAAATGCACTCCTCGCTCATTTCTACATGTAGTTTTAGCTAAACAGAACTAAAAAATACCGACTGCGGTACCAGAGACCTGCCAGGAACCATTTTTGCAAAATTTACCCCTAGCAGGTATATTAACCGCAATACAGTGCCTCTGGTGCGATATCTTGCGTGGCGCCACATCTGGAATTGCAAAGGAGGGTCTTCTGAACACGTATGCCAAATTTCATGCTTTGATCACAAAATGCACAGATCATTCCATTTTTGGCCGTTAACCCCGCCACTACTACCCCACTTCTGAATGGTTTGGATCACACGGTAAATATCATATTATCAATCCTGGCTTTTGACGCGATATATTTAAAAGCGCTCTTCATCCTAGCGCTCTTCTCACACAGAGCCGTCTCACTACCGTGAACCGAGAACTTTACCATATTCTCAGCAGGACAAAATTATCTTCAAGATTTCTCCCTCAAAAATGAAAATTAAAACTCAATTTTCTTTACACGGTGTACTAAGCGTATTAGAAAATTTAATACTGAGTGTTTTTCAGTTATGTAAAACACATATTATGTATATGTACTATATATTTTTTATATGTGACAACTTTTCTTCAAAAAAACGGCCATGTATTCAATTTTCTACGTCTCTCAAAATTATAAAACAGTAGATAGATTTTTCGTTTGTCAAAGATGTCCTAGCAATTTTTTAGAAACTTTTCCAGTGTTTTAGGGCTATTCGGCTTCTAAAAAAATGTGGAGTAATCCAAACGGAAGCAAGGTGGACAAGCATTAACTAAATGGAATCCCATCAAAATCTCTATTTTTCTTTAGCTTCATTTTTGAGGGCGAAATATTGATCCTTTGCGTATACAGCCTCAAGAGTGACGTATAAGACAAGCACCCTGAGTCTATCTATGACCATGAAGAACTTCATTTATTTTCAACATTACTTTTATTTTAAATATTACCAACTACTAGATTTCACACCAAAGCAACTATTTCTGGAAAGGATAATAGTCTAGACCAGTTTTGTAGTCGAACTTCGGCTTATCCGTCTTTTTCGCTTCTGCGATGAGCTCCTGCACGTTCTTCCGATAAGGTGCCGGGAGCATGTCTTCGTGTATCGTACAATCAAATGGTGCTATAATATTTTTTTTGTAAATGCGTCTCCTGATGATGTCCACGTCACGATGATACGAATCTTTCAGATGATCAATGCAAGTGGGAGGTGCGTTGAATTCAAACAGGAAGTAGCTGAAAGAAAATCGAAGATTTTCAACTGATGGGCACATCGGCAGAATTAGAAAACTAAATTTGAGATGGACAGTCACCTAGCTTTGGAGTGTACAACTCCGTTGACGCCTTTTTTGTTGGGCATGTCTTTGGTGCCCAAATTTTCTAGTTTCCTGATTATGCCGCCCCTCTCAAAGATTGTGTTTGCCGTTCTTTTCAGCACAGCTTCAAGTTGCGTCTGCAATTGAAACAATAAGACTAGGGACAAGGCATTGGATAAAAATAAAGCAAACCTTTGGCATGATTCGAAAAAGCACGCATAATTCGTAAGTTATCATTTTCGAGAAGAGTTTTGGTTTACACTTTACTTTTCGCTTAGCCTAAAAATATTCATGTGAGCTTAGTTTGACAGTTTCAGCGATGTGACATTGACACTTGACGGCAGTGTTGCCAACATACATTCACATACATTTTCAATTTCAAATGTGTGGTGGATATCATTCTATGAGTGGTATGAGTAAAGAAGGCTCAAGATTTTTTATAATAAACAAGCTCGTGTGACAATATTAATTATTTTTCAAATGTGGTCATTCCATCTTATCCAAGAAAAAATCATGAGAAATTTCAAATTTCGGCGGACAGTCTGACAACATTAAAAGTCAAAAGCAACCGCCCGAAGTGTCAAAATCGAGCTTCAAAACTAATAGCGTTTTCCACTGGCTTGCACTTTTGTGCAAATCGTGGAAGTGCAACGACGTCACGCACTCCACGAGCTTTGCATTGGAACCACCCTCATGCGCCGGAGTGCGCGATGCGTCAAAATTCAGTGGAATATGATGCAGCGTGCACTTGCGACAATTTGGCGCAAGTGCCTTTTCCCACTCGAAAATTCGCTTTAAATTAGAAGATGAAGTAATTTTCTTACAATAAAAAATTAAACCAAACCAAAATATTAAACTAAATCCGAAAATTTATGAGCTACATGTTCAATAAAGTTGTGAATTTTCGGTTTCACTCTTTTGTTTTTCTTCATCAGTGCAATAATTTCTATGTCTGAGTCCGAACAATCGCTGGACTCTACAAATTCCCTAACAAATTGATCAACTGCTAATTTAAACTGCAGTTTACTCTGTTTACTTCGAATTGACGCCATATTGCATTGCACTGCACTGGACGCACGAGCTCCCAGAGGTCGTGTGAAAAATGCGCATTTAATGCAAGTTCATCTTTCCAGTGGAACGTACACTTTCAATTTGGTACGATGCACTCTCGCCAGTGGAAAACGCTATAAAACATAAAACATAACCTGTTCTCTGTCATGTGGTCATAACCAGAGACCATCCAGAGACAAACCCATAAATCATAAATTGGCCAAACCGATCACGTTTAAAGTTTGGGGTCTTCGTTTATGAACAGTGGAATGAGTTTTTATTGTTTATCTGTTTTATTGTAGCTCGAAATGTTCAAACGAGTGAATTTAGTTTTGCAGTCTCCTTTACTAAAAGGCCTTGCAGGGAATCGGTGGGCATGTGCTCCTCTGGTAAATCCGACACTGTTCCGTGAAGCTCTGATAAATTACACCCGCCAATTTATAGGTGCGACCTATGGCATCAACCGCCAAGCCGGAGGTCTCGCGAAGAAGAACCATAAGCAAAGCCATGCGAGCCTATCTCGAGAGAGCCAAAGAACACGATGAGTTTATGAGAAAACAAAATGTCGAGTACCAAATTGGAAAGCGGCATTTAGCCAGCATGATGGGCGAAAATCCTGATACTTTCACCCAAGAAGATGTCGATGTAACTATTGTTCTTTTCCTAGTAAAATGGAAATGATATTCTTGGTTTTCAGGCTGCTATTGACTACCTGCTTCCATCTGCACTTTACGAAAAAAGATCTCGACCAATGATGAAACCACCAGAAGAAATATTTCCGCAAAGAAAAGCTGCTGAGTTTGATGAAACTGGTCGTCCTTACCACTTTCTGTTTTATACATCAAAACCAAATTTTTACAAGCTAATACATGTAAGAAACTAAAATGAAATAGTTTGTAAATAATACTACGTATCCAATCCGATTGAATAATGCACGCATTATCACGCGCATAGTCGCATACATGCCTGCATTTTTCAATAAGACAGGATAAAGCATAGTTTCTACTCGCGGGTATTACTCATTCAGATGCTTTACGACACTCGCCTAGACTCTTATTGGCAAACTGCATCCTCATGAGTAAGAAGCAATCATTACCTGCTTGTTGAATAATATACTATTATTATTTCATATTTTTATGTAATTGTAGGATATAGTTGGCAACATCAATGAATGTTACAAAATTGAAGATGAAATGAACAGGAAAGGAATACCAATAGATCCTACTCTTGCTTTGTAAGCTCCAGGTTTTTTCTTAATCATATTTACACAATTTTATGCTCTCCAGGGAGTTGTCTGGACATAGCTGGATGGACAAGGAATCACTTGAGAAGGAATGTGTTGAGATGATTAGTGATAAAGATTATGCAAATTTTGTCACCACCTTTGACAGGTTGAGTACATTGCCGTATTCACATAAATTCAAGGATTTCATTTTCAAATATAGAAAGCCTCTGATGAGCCACACTAAAACAATGGATGTTCCGAAACCACAAATTGATGAAAACGGACGGGCTTTTATTACAGTTTATGGTGGGATTTATGCTTTATAATTTCGATTTTTGGTTTGACTTTGCAATTTTAGAGTGTATGAGGAAGGCTGCTCGTGGGCATGTTACGATTAGACAACCTGGCACTGGAAAAGTCACCATCAATGGGCAAGACATTACATATTTTAAAGATCAACAATCAAGAGAACAGGTAAGAAGCTTTCATTAAGTAGTATTATCAGCCAGTATTCATTGCTATGGAGAATCCAGGTATGTTAAGTGAAAAAGTCCTAGTAACGGCTGGTGTTAAAATCAACAAGTGTGTGATCGGTGACGTCATGGATTCCGATTATTGTGTTTGCTGGACTTTGAGACAGAATTTCAGGCTTATTGGGCTAGGTACAGACATCGGCGACACATCAATGGAAAGCCCAGAGAAAGAGGATTTTTTTCATCTGAAGTATTTTGTTTTGTCGGTCATGAATTTTCGAGTTCTTGTGGCTCGCCCGATTCAAATTGCATTTTCTATGAAACTAGAGCACCTACAAGCATCGGCGCCCCCTCAAAAGAAAGCTAAAAGATCAGGTTTCCCCCCAATTTTTTTTTGTTGCCTTGATATTTTCTGAGAAAATCGCGCTGGATTGTTGTAGCTAGCTGGGACACCTGTAATATACAGGTGATTCAAAAGTGTCGGACCATCTCAACCTCGATCTCAACGGTGCATAATATGGAGGTGTAGTAAAGTGCTGGAAAGTTGTTGAAAACACTCTGTCTTTTAATTTTGAAGTTATGGAGGGACAAAAGTTGGTTCTTCGATTGCTTCTATTTCCGTTGTTTCAAAAGATTTTACTAAATTGTTTATGGCAAAATAATGAGTACAAAAATCAACCTCTGAATCTGTATTGAATTTCTGTTTTTTATACAGGGTGAATCATAAACTACAAAAATTTAGTTTTCCTAAAAAACCAGGAGCAATATAATTCTATTAAAATGAATTGGGTTTTATAGTTTTATTGTGCTCTACATAGGTCTCGACTTAGGTTATGTGACTAATGTGAGTAATGTGGCTGTTTAGTCCTGTAAAAATAAGTTTGAAGTGGAAGTTGACAAAACTCTGAGCGATGCAGAATTCGATACATACCCATAAAATGGCAACAAAATTTACGAAAATTCTAAGGCTTGGCATTTTCTTAGGCTCAGTCAAAAAGCGTCATCCTTGAAAATGTTCGGTTTTTTCTGAGTAACTTGTAGACTGTTGCCTTTACAACAAAACCACCAATAAGGTAAATGTAGCCTGTTGAATTTCCAATAGACCGCAGTTTGAAATTCATTACTTAATGGTTAATAGTCTCCGAGATACAGCTTCTATACAACAAAAATGCAGTGAAAATCACTCGAAGATTATTGATTTCACATAACAATTTGCATAATCTTGACGTTGAGTGAACAATGTACAAAAAGACGCCATCGTAACCTTTTGGTATTAGCCGGCCAGATAACACCACAGTATAAGCACCTTTTGATACCAGATTTGCAGCGGATCATTTTCTAATAACGAGTGATCGAATAAATTTCTCCTCAAGTCGCCTATGATTCCTGAAAATCTGGCCGAAAAACGTGGCTGCCAAGGAGACCGAGGCCTACTTTGAGGAGAAATTTGTTCGATCACTCTTAACTAATAGTAAAGTACTGGAAGGACTTTGTTTTGGTGTCAGTTTGCTCTTCTGAAAAATTCCTACAAGATGAAGCCGCCGCAGTTCTCTCCTCATCATGTAGGTCGTAGCTAGCGAATACTTTGCCAAAACCAATTTCAGTACCTATCGGAAATGTCACATTATTGCGCCTATTCCTAATTTTTCACTCAATGGTACCTTTTTGATTGGAAATCGCTAACTATGAAATGCTGGTTTTCCTCGAGGCTTTCATTTGCTCAATTTTTGAAGTAAGATGAAACATGCAGGGAATATAAAGTATAAAGAAGAAGAAGAAGAAGAATATAAAAACCTTAATTGGGTGACTTTTTCGTAGTAATTGAAAAAACAAAAAATTGGACGTAAAACTACCTACTTTATGAGAAAACACATGATACTTTACTTCCTAATCTTACTATTTTTCCCTACGATATCACTTGTAGCAGTTTTTTTCCTTACCTGATGAGTTTCTAGTGAACTTTATTTATTAGAGATGCTGTTCAAATAAAAAAATCTTGAATTTGGCCAAAAAAACAGCAGATAAACCTATACGACCAAAATCACTATGATTTTCAGCTTCTTTTTATTTAAGACAATTAAGTTGGTACACATGGCAGCTGATGACAGCAAGGATGTCGATGACAGCGACAAATAAAGAACATTAGGTGCTTTACTTTTACAATCTGAACTAAGTATTCTGACCTAAGTTGTTACTGGTATCTCATTTTCGCGCATGTGATTTCTCGCTCTTTCTCTCTCTAACTTAGATCAGATCAGTGAGTTTTGTGGTAAAAGGAAAGCACCTATTAGTTGCTTTCTTTTTACAATCTGAACTAAGTATTCTTATTTAAGTTTTTAGTGGTATCTCACTTTCATGCATGTGATTTCTCGCTCTTTCTCTCTAACTTAAATCAGATCAGTGAGTTTTGTGGTAAAAGGAAAGCACCTATTAATTCACATATTTTATAGAATTAGTTTTGAAAATAAGATGAAAATTGAGCTAGTTAGGTGTGGTAACACCTGTCACCAAAAACAGATGAAAAAATTTGAAAAGCGATCACAAAAAAAAAATGTATTTCTCATTCACTTTTTATTTTCAGTAGAATGACTTTTTGGAGCAAAAATAAAGTGACAAGCTCGAGCGCTGGGAGGATACGGTTGATGGCCGCTGATAGTTTCGCTCCGAAACTTTGCAGCTGCCATCAACCGTAGCCGTAGCTCCACAGCTTGTCACTTTATTTTTGGTCCAAAAAGTCATTCTACTGAATTTAAAACGTGATCGGCATATAAGTACTTACTTGATATAGTACTCGGAATATCAGAGGGACCTGTGGGCGGAGCCTAACTGCGTGAACTGAGTCCATCTAGTGGTGTACCTAGATTTGCAGTGGAATTTTAGGTTCGCCTGTGACCTGGTAATGGTCCACCACTCCAGCTGACGGTGTTGCTTCCCCTATTTCAATACACAGACTCGTCCAAAACGATTTTTGTTTTTCTGTTCAGCCCCGCCCACAGGTCCCTGTGGTGTGCCGTCAACTCTACCTACGTCCTGATTTTTTCAAGTCTCTTTCACAACTCTTGAGCAGCAGAGAAATGTAAGATGAAAATTTCAACGCATTTTCTTCAAAGTAAAAAAATTATGACCTGTGAAATCAATATTTTACTTGAAATTCTTACTTTGATCTGTTTTTGTCTGATCGGTCAAAGTGTGCTGTCCAATCTTGGAGTCCGTTGTCGGTTTTTGTGAAAATCGATCAGAAAATGTACTTTCCTATAAAATGTGCAATTTATTTTTTCAAGTAGGTATGGTCCTGTTTTTTTTTGTAGATTTGTCATTTTGAGTAGTTCCAGTAGAGGAGTGTCACTGCCAAATTTTACTGAATTCTATGAAACTGTTGCAATAATATTACATTTTAAAATTAAGATCAGAAATTCAGAAAATTAAGACAAAACACTCTGTATCTTCGTAACCAATCCCAAAAAAATCTTTGCCGATCTATTCAGGTGTCCCGTTTTTCAATGCTCACTATTAGTATCTCGGAAGCGGTAACAGATACAAAGTCGGTTAATTTACAAAAAGTTGCCCTATTTTATGACTATCTCAAATATGTCAAGATATCCAAGATATCTTTGATCATTTCTGAAATATCCCAAAAAAAAAATGCTGAATGCGAAAATCTCAAATCGCTTCTTTATTATGTCAGCTATCAATTTGAAAATTGGTATCCTGACATTTTTGAAGGTCGTTGATCGACTGACGTCAATAATAGGGTGATTGCATGTAGAGGGAGTTTATGGCAAAATGTCAATAGTGTCATTGTCATCTGTCAAGTTTCATCCATGTTGGAGTCAACGTCAACCGGACTAACCTCACTTAATACTGTAATTTTTACGTGTTTTGTTCACATACTGTTTTGTTCGGCGTTTACGAGATCAAGATTGTGATTTCTAATCATTCTATCATTCTAACAATGCTTTACACCTGTTATGTGCTATGTGCCCCTGCCCCAATTCAATTCCACAACAAACGTCAAAACATAACTATCAACCCTTGCGCTGCCTGCCGGTGATCAGGTAAACGAATTTCATGCAATCACCCTATTTTTTCCTGCCTTTACTAGTTTTTAAGATATGACAGTTAACTTCATTTTTTCCTCATGGACATCATATCATTTAACCACCCCATAAAACTCATATTTTCTTTCTCTTCACAAAGATATAAAACACTTGTAGCATTTTTGTCAAAATAACCTGTAAAAATTGGAAAAACTATTTCTGGGGCGAAAAAATCCAGTTACCGCTTCGGTTGCCATGCTCTTGTGGCATATAAACAATGGCATTCGGTTGCCATGATCTGTTGATTTTGGAGAAAGTTGAGTTACATTCCGTTCTTATGTATTCGATAATGATCATAAATAACAATAAAACAAATACAAACCCAAGTATAACACAGAATAACATAGCAATAGCAATAAACATTTATAATTTACAATTGCTCGAAATGGAGTCCATTTTGCTCTATGCAGTGTTGCGTCCTTTTAGCAATATTTTCAACGGTTGCGCTTTGTTCCTTTGAGATGTTTTGTCATAAACCATAAATTTGATCTTCGAGTGTTTCCCCGCAAAATGGACTCTATTTCGAGTAATTGTAAATTATAAATGTTTATCCAATCTTATTGAATAATGCACGCATTATCACGCGCATACACATGCCTGCATTTTCCAATAAGATTGGATAAAGCATAGTATTCTACTCGCGGGTAATGGCTATTACTCATTCGGATGCTTTACGACACTCGCCAAGGCTCGTGTCGGCAAACTGCATCCTCATGAGTAAGAATAAGCAATCATTACCCGCTTGTTGCATAATATACTATTATTGCTATTGCTATGTTATTTTGTGTTATACTTGGTTTTGTATTTGTTTTATTGTTATTTATTATTAAATACATAAAAACGGAATTTCACTCAATTTTTTCCAAAATCAACAGACCATGGCAACCGAATGCCATTGTTATTATGCCACGAGAGCATGGCAATCGAAACGATAACTAGATTTTTTCGCTCTAGAAATAGTTTTTCCAGTTTTTACAGGTTATTTTGACAGAAATGCTGTAAGTGTTTTATATCTTCGTAAAGAGAAAGAAAAGATGAGTTTTATGGGGTGAACAAATGATATGGTGTTCATGAGAAAAAATGAAGTTAGCTGTCATATCTCAAGAACTAGTACCTAAGTGCAGGAAAAAATTTTTATTGACGTCAGTCGGTCAGGGACTTCCAAAAATGTCAGGATACCAATTTTCAAATTGATAGCTGTCATAATAAAGAAGTGATTTGAGATTTTCGAATTCGGTATTTTTCAGTTTTTTGGGATATTTCAGAAGTGATCAAAGATATCTTGGATATTTTGACCTATTTGAGATAGTCATAAAATGACGCAACTTTTTTGTAATTTAACCGACTCTGGGCTAATCGCAGCCCACTAGAATCATGTAGAAATCAGACAGCCTATACCATTTCCGAGATAACAATAGTGAGCGTTAAAAAACGGGACACCTGTATAGACTCACCTTGATGTCCGCTATCTGGCATTGAGCGGTGTCGCAATGTTCGTGCATCACCCTGTAGAAGAAACACCTCGCCTGAAAAAATTAAAAATACCTACACATGAAAAAAGTAACATGAGAAAAAAACTGTTTTTAACATAAATTACCACTAATTAGCTGAGTAGCACCAGAAATTAGTATGCCTAAAAGAAAAACAAAATACACAAGATATTTTTTCAATTACCTAACAACAGTCACTCTTTTATGTGTTTTATGATTATCTCATGTTTGTTAATGAATTTTAACTTATTAAAAAATGGATAACTACATGTCCCAAAAATTATTACGATGATAAAATATTGAATGCTAAAGTGTACTTCGGAAAAATAATTCAGTCTATTAGAAGAAATCAGAAATCTACTCATTTGGTACCTATAGGTATTCTAAATTCAAAGAGAAAAAATGAATAGAATTAAAACTCTTTATTATGTATAATTCAATATTCCCTAGATAACAATCATTAAAAGGCCTTATGACACTACCAAGCGTCTAGAAAAATCTAAAAACTATACATATCACATCACTGTTTTTACTTATTATATCCCTACCTACAACTTCAATTTAGTATCTTTTTCATGTTTGATTAGACGTGATGGTCTGATATGTAGACAATAAATAAATAAAACTCAAACAGATAATAACAGCAATAAAATGTGTAGTAACTATAAAAAAACATCACAGTTGCAATTTTTTTTTGATATTCTTTGTAAATCAATTTCAACAATTTGAGCTATTCTTCCTATGCACTAAAGTGTTCAATAATTGTTCAATGACTTTTTGACTATTTTGAAGCGCACCTTTCAACTCTTTTACTTCCTTAGACATCAATTCAACCTGTTCTATGCTTTTGTCGACTTTAGTCTGGAGTATAGCCATGGCACTGTTTTCGATAATGTCACTGTTTTGGTCCATGTTGTTGTTGACTATTCGTTTGGAGTAGTTCGTATTACTGCTGCATTTTGATGATACGGTGTGACCGTAGTATTTTCGTTTTTTGGCGATTTCATGGGCGGCCGTCAAAATGTCTCTGGGCAGCCTTTTTTCTCTGGGATTCAAGGGTTTGACATTCAGGACGACCCGGTAAGCTTTCGGCGATACCAGAGCCGTCCAGTGGAGTAAGTTCAGCAAGTATCGCGGTAAATATCCGTTGAATAGCGCCAGCTCCATGTACGAAATCAGTTTGGTTTGACGTACAAGTTTTGACAGTCCAGCTGTCTTTTGAAGGCCTTGGATATCATGGACTGCTATGCCAACTAGTAGATTCATTAGGATAACTGTTACAAATAAGAGGAACAAAATGTAGGTTACTTGTGCGCTGATTTCAAGTAGAAACGGCGGATCTTCCGGATCGTCATCCACTAGTAGATCCAGATTGAGTTCGCCTGTCATCATGACTAAAACTGTGATCAGTCCAATAAAAGGATTCGCAAAGGTTGACGAATCCGGGAATATTACACAAAAGCTAATGGTAAATCCGATTAACAGACAAGAATAAGCTAGAAGTAATTTGGCGAACTCGCCTTGGACCCGAGTGTACATTGCAACGTAGGAACCAAAAACTGGAAGTTGCCCTATCATTAGCATCAAATTAGTCCAACCGAAAAGAACTGCAAAGGCTCCTATGTGATTTTGCCAAGTGTACGTCCGTCCTGTATATATGAAAGAAATTACAAAAACACTAACGACTACTGTCCATTCGATTATGTTTTCTGGATGTGACAAGTACTGTTTTACAGTTGGATAGCCTGCTATTCCATAGACTTTTCGCAGTATCTCACAGCAAGTGATACCTACCAAAACGAACCATTGCATTTCAATCACGAAAGGGTTATGTCGCAGCATGTGACCCATCATTGATTTCTTTTCGCACAATTCGATTACGTTCTGGGGCTGCGTGTCGTTCATGTTCTTTCCGTGGTTGTAGCAGTTGTGTGCCAGAGCTGTCAAAACATAAAGCGACAGCGACAGGACGAATATAAAACAAAAGAGCATTCGAGCGATGTAGTACTTCCGTATCTTTTCCCATTTCAAATAGAGAAAGGCGGAGCATAAAGGGTGTAGAAGGATTTCTTTTTGTCCTTCATCGACAAAGGTGTTCAAAAAGCTGATTTCTCTCGGGTGACAGTGCTGGAGTATACTTCTGAAATCTAAGCGTAGTTCAACTTCGCGATTGGAAGATTCCGGATGGTGGTGTAGAGTTATGGCTGAATCGAGTTTTTGCGTGACCATGGCTAACGAGGCAGGTGTTTTTCTAGTGATTATCCCGAGGGCTGTCATACCAAACTTGGATTTGGCAGTGACGTCAGCGCCGTGGTAGATTAAAATTTCCACGCATTGTGATAACTCATTCAAAGCAGCTATGTGCAGAGGAGTGTAACCGTATTGGTCTTTCTTGTTGACATCAGCACCCCAGTTCACTAGAATTTCAATAATGTCGTAAGAACGTGCTGATTTTCCAACCGCTGCATGTAAAGGACTTCTTTTATCACAATCGCCGACGTTAGCATCTGCATTGCCTTTCCTCAAAAGCATCTCGACGCAGTCAAAAGCTTGAGCCCGTGCTGCTAAATGTAAAGGCGTTTGTCCTCTGTGATTTGTACTGTTAGCATCTGCACCTTTTTCTAAGAGTATTTCCAAACATTCAACGTAACCACCTTCGGCCGCCAAATGGAGCGGGGTCAGTTCTTTTTCTTTCGTCCTGGCATTGACATTGCATCCTTTGATTTCGAGCATGATCTTCAAGCATTGCGGATGACCCAAGTCGGCACTCAGATGTATGGGCGACATGCCCGAGAACTCAAATTGTCCGACGTCAGCGCCTTCTGCTGTGAAAAGCCTGACGCAAGCTATGGCGTTCGCTCTAACGGCGCAATGAAGAACACTTTCGTGACAGTTGTGCGGACTGTTGGTCAAGGCTGAGACTCTGGCACCGTTATTTAACAAAATCATGGCTGTTTCCGGGCTATCACCAAAAGCTGCGCAATGTAGAGGTGTGTAGCACTTGTAGATTGAGTTCACGTCGCACCCTTGTTGGATCAAGTACTGCGTACCTGGTATGCACCCGCTGAACGCAGCCAAGTGCAGTGCACTCAAACCTTGGCTGGGCTCGTGGTAGCTCATTTGGGCCCCCAGTTTGTTCACCAAGCCGTCCAATAAATCCCATCTTTTCAGAAACGCGGACCATAACAGCGCTATGTTGATTTCAAACTTGCTCGCGCCTTGAAAAGCCGCTTCCAAGTTGGCCTCTTCGATTTTCTTGGTCTCGATGTCGTCCAAAAGCTGGTGGCGTCCGGAAGACAGCTTCATGTGTTCCAGCAGATTTTGTTTGATCGTGTCGTGGCAGATTTGGACGGTCAGTTCGCTTCGGGAGAACTCTTCGAAGCTTTCGTAGATGTTCGGGGTGTGATCTGAGGGTGGTGACGGACCGCATTCCATATATTCGAAATCGTCGGAAGAGAATTCGTCCTCAACTATGATTTCTGGGTCTTCTCTCGGTCGTCTCCATCTCAGTCCTGTCGAAGAAGTCGTGTAGGTTTTGTACAGGGGAAAGCTCTCGACTTCCGCGTTCATGCTGACGGACCTGCCCAGTTTGCGGACGTTGGTCGAGTCTTCGAAACCCAGGTTGTCCATCCCTAATGCTTTGTTGTTTGTTGTTGGGGAAACCATTTAGCTGTGGACAAACAGTGTTTCGATTAGATGTGACAAGACTAAATAGCTACAAAGTCCTAAGCTACTATATCCCATAGTAGAATGACTTTTTGGAGCAAAAATAAAGCGACAAGCTGGAGCGCTGGAAGAATACAGCCGATGGCCGTTGAAAGTTTCGCTGCAAAACTTTGCAGGTGCTATCAGCCGTAGCCCCCCAGCTTGTCACTTTATTTTTGCTCCAAAAAGTCATTCTACTGAAAATAGAAAGTGTATGGGATATAGTTACAAAATTTTGTGTTTCTATAGACTTAATAATTGTATAGTTGTAATTTTAAAGTTGAGCTTACAAGACGTCGTCGTATTAGTGGTCCATTGTTAACTAATATTTAGATCACCGTCATTGTGGAGCAGGTTGGACAACTTCACTTACGTTATTTGTATCAAAGGCAACGGGGCTCGTCAACTTACTTCTAGGCTCATGCAGCCCCTAATAATTCTCAAAACTAGAAGAACTAATAATTACAGCCGTAATTTCAATTCGCAATTCGCATGAATTCAATTCAATTTCAGACAAAATCTTCCAAATCAATTCACCTTCACTAAGCTTTTCCAGGATTTCGCTTTTCGAAAAGCTGCCACAGTAAGTAAAAGTGAATGTAAGGAGATATTGTATGATTTTTTTCATTTTGGAATAATAATATGATCTCAAGGGCACAATGCCACGTTAATGTAGGTTGTATTGTGATCATCAACGTCAAAAAATTAAAGACGCATTTTAATTCTGTAATTTTATTGGCCCAGTGAGTCATAATAGGCCAGGCGGTAGGTCATTCTGGATAGAAAAAATTCCGACCAAAGCTTTTATGGTGTCGAACTCTTCCTAAGGTCAGTAGGCATCTACCACTGAGTTTCCGCCCAAAAACGAGTTGTGCTGATTCCTCCACATCTGCCCAAAGGTAAAAGATGTCTTGAAGGTGCAAAAGAACCTGTTAAACCCCCGTACTTTTTCATTTTATTTGCCTCAATGCAAACGCACAACTCTTACGCAAACATTGGAAGCATTTGTCATCATCTCTGTGCCAGTCTTACTGTTAAAAAAAAAGATTTCTTTGTGCGGGTCAGATAAATCACATTTAATTGTTTTTCCACAAAATAAAACAATGGAGCAACATGTATTTTGGATGTTTTCTATCAACTCGTATCCACTGAACCCATTTATGGTGCTAAAATTTCAATAACAGCATTTTTGAAGATGTTGCCCGCTAAGAAGTGAATAATTTTCACCCGCCTGTTCAGCAGCAATTTTTTCAATTTTACCAAACACCGTTCTCGAAAATTTTATAGGGAATGACAAGCTGGAACTCTTTTCTAATGATATTATGTCTGACTTAACCGCGGCACGCTTTTTGAAAGTGTAGGAAACTGATTTCTTTTCCAGCTGTTCTATTTTATCCGCGTGCGGCCGTGCCTACTTGACATGGATCGGACTGATTACAAAGGCTTGGAAATTTACTCTCTTCCAGCTTTAAAACATGACTATTATTGATAAAATAATATATAATTTCTTCATGAATCAATGTACAAAGTCTTAATAATAATGGTCGTGTTTTAAAGCTGAAACAGAGTACATTTCTAAGCTCGTGTAATCAGTCCGGTCTATGTCAAGTAGGCACGGCCGCACGCGGGTGAAATAGGATCGCTCGAAAAGAAATAAGTTTTTTAGGCTTTCAAGTGCGTGCCGCGATTAAGCCAGGCACGATATAGTTAAAGAAGAGTTTGAGCTTTTCATTCCTTATAAAATTTTCGCAAACAGTGTTTGGTAAAATTGAAAAAATTGCTGCTCAACAGGCGGGTGAAAATTATTCACTTCTTAGCTGGCAGGATCTTCAAAAATACTGTGATTGAAATTTTAACACCATAAATGGGTTCAGTGGATACGAGTTGATAGAAAACATCCAAAATACATGTTGCTCCATTGTTTTATTTTGTGGAAAAACAATTAAATGTGATTTATCTGACCCGCACAAAGAAATCTTTTTTTTTAACAGTAAGACTGGCACAGAGATGATGACAAATGCTTCCAATGTTTGCGTAAGAGTTGTGCGTTTGCATTGAGGCAAATAAAATGAAAAAGTACGGGGGTTTAACAGGTTCTTTTGCACCTTCAAGACATCTTTTACCTTTGGGCAGATGTGGAGGAATCAGCACAACTCGTTTTTGGGCGGAAACTCAGTGGTAGATGCCTACTGACCTTAGGAAGAGTTCGACACCATAAAAGCTTTGGTCGGAGTTTTTTCCAGATTGTAGTGATTTTACCGACATACCGCCTGGCCTATAAGTTGTTTGTTCATAACAATGTGTAATAATTTTTGTTTATACTTTTTGATTCAATTACATAGGTCAACACCAATTTTGTGCCTGGGATAAGTATACTAAATTTCTGTAGCTTGAGTCAAATCAACCTGAAAAAGAATAATATCCCATGAAAAAGTTTGCTTTTGGCATATTTAAAAATTTATGAAAATGTCGATTTTGATAAATTCACTTGTTGAAAAAAATAGAAAAAAAATTTTTTTTTGTTCTTTTCATCAACTTTAACGAATAATTGATACAAAATAATTGAAAAAAATCAGAAATAAAGTCCTTGACTCTTCCTATTATGATCATGAGAACTTTAACATTTTTTCATTTTTTTCGGCATTTTTAATTTCCTACAAACGTCAAATAAAACACTTGACTATCGTTTTTGCGACTCCAGAGCACTCTACACTCTAATGTAGATGACACATGAACGTCAGAATTTCCCTCCGTCCCCCTATAAACTGATTTTCTGTTTTTATTCATGACATGAAATCTGTCCCATTAGTACCTACCAATATTACAAAAGCAAACTTTAATGAGAATGTCGGTATTTTTTCATTATTTTGACTCATGACATTTAATAAAATCATAAAATAGACCCAAGCACAAAAATTTTTTTTCACTTTGTTGACCTGTGTTATTTATATCCATTTGTCTAAAAATAGAGAAACAAATGTCAAGAATTCAAGAGTCAAAAAGAGCTAAATCAACCGTTGAATTGCGTTCATTGTTCCTCTAGTTTGTCATAAGTACCTACTTGTACAAAGCGCAAAATTTGCGCGTGTTCCGTAGACCCATAGTGAAGCAATCACGGAATTCCCAAGTTCCTTCGGTCACTTTCTTTTTTCAGTGGAAAACGGAATGTCCATCAGTTTAGATACACGAAATTGAGTGTGAGTCAAACCTATTATGTATAATTAAAATGCCATGTCAAAGAAATTAAGTGATTATAATAACGGACCTCCTACTATAGGTGAATGATTATTTTTTTGTTGCATACGCCTCTACGTTCCTATTTCTAGAGCAATAGAGGTACAATCTACATAATTTTCATTTAAAAATTCAAAAGTCCACTTCACCCCTCAACTTTTTGATTAATGTTCGTCAAGTTCCCCTGGACTATGGTTGTGACCTGACCAAAAGTTGATTTTCGAATTTCTAAATCGAAAATTCGTGAGCTAGGTACAGTTGAGTGCGAAATAATTCATACGACTTCGCAAGAAAGAGCATGGGCGCTTCCTTTGCCCTCAGCAGTAATGATGCGTTTCCCGTCTCGGTATATACCGGGTGATCATTTGAAAACTATCCACCTGCAATAACTCCCGATTCCTAGTGAAAATGTCTTCGAGCAAAAACAGGTCGATTTTTATATCGAGGGGGACATCTGAAACATACATTAGCGATTCTCTATCTTTAGCCCCCTCGCCCCCACCTACCCCAACTTTGAAATTTCAAATGACATTACCTATTTTGCGATACATTAAATTCAACAGAATTGAATTCTCTTTCTGAAAAAAAATTCTAAAATTTTTAACCCCACCCCTCTTACCCTCTAAATCCTCTGAGTGTCGAATTAAATATTCTTGACCTCTCAATTCTCTTCAATGCAGTCAACGTCATCCTGCACAGCATCGAGAGAAAAAATTTTCTATGGAAAAAGTGCCACCCAAATTCACCCCCTCGCTCCCCCCTCCTCACCTTAAAAATCTAAAATGACAATACCTACTTTGTGATACATCAAATTGAAGGAAATCGAATTCTCTCCCTGAGCACAATTTTTTCGAAATTTTTAAAACCGTTTTCCTACTAAAATACTCCAAATTTCCAGTTAAATGGGGGAGGGGTTGAAAATTTCAAAAAAATTGTTTTTAGGAAGAGGATTTAATTTCCTTTAATTTGATGTATCACAAAGTGGGTGGTATTCTGTTAAATTCTAAAGTTGAGGTGGGGGAGAGCAATGAGGTCAATTTGGGTGGCACTTTTTCTACCAAAAATTCTCTTCTTTGAAGCTATTCAGGATGATACTGACTAAACTGAAGAGAATTGAGGGGTCCAGAATATTGAAAGGGACACTCAGAGAATTTTTAGGGAGAGGGGGGTAGAGTTAAAATTTCTGAAAATATCTTTTTCAAAAAGAGAATTTAATTTTCTTCAATTTGATGTATCGCACGGTAGGTCGTGTCATTTGAAATTTCATTTTTGGGATGAGTGGGGCCGAGGGGGCTGAAGATAGAAATTTGCCAATGTATGTTTTAGATGTCCCCCTTCCTTGATATAGAAATCGACCTGTTTTTGCTCGAAGAAATATTGACTAGAAATCGGGAGTTATTGCAGGTGGATAGTTTTCAAATGATCACCCGGTATATAATATACTATAGAGGAATGTTATCAGTAAAATCTATTGGAAATATTGTAAAAACCGCTGTTGAACTGAGCAAGAAAAATTGAAGTGTAAGGTTCATGCCACTAACCACCGGACTATCGTGGAATGAGCATGCCGAATAGGTACTTCAAGATCCAATTTTTTTAAGCCTCGACAGACGTAGTGGCGGAGGCTATTTGTGGCCGCTTTTTTTTCGTGATTTTTTTTTCCTCGTTCCTCGTTTATTAACACAATTCACCTAAATCTTCCGTATCTTTTGAACGGTTCAATATATCCAGTTCATTCTTTCGCTAATCGAATCTCAACTATTGCAGGTTGATACCGACGACGTTTAAAGATGATCAGTCAAATATAAACAATCTTTAACAACAATAAAGAATGCACAACTCGTGAAACTCATTTAAAATAGAGAAAACGCATAGATGTCAGCCTTTCCATCATCATATCTTTGGATCTAATGAAGCTTTGTGCCTAATTTTTTTTCAAATTGAAGTACATATCCGGACCTTTGTCACAGTGTGACAGCGATTGAGAAACAATGGTTTATTATTTATTTATAAGGTTTATAAACATTTTCATCGGCTATGAATGCAGCATGATTTTCAATCAGCGAGGAAAATTTTTATTTTCACAGTTTTCTATATACAACCAGCGAAGCGATTGGAGCCAAAGTATTGCAGAATTTTTTAAAAGAAAAATTTTTGATCTAGGACTTATAGTTTTTTAGATATGATTTTTTTTCTGTCGCAACCAACAACTGTAAAGAAGTGGTGCGCGCATGTCACTCATACATACTATGCAAAATGCTCTATATTACTATTAGTATATTGGAAATAGAAAAAAATAGGTGCTTTGCTGGAATTAATTCAAACAAAAACGATTTTTTTACCATGGCAAGCTTACAGTCCCTTCTCCAACATATCAAAAGTCCTCAACTCTGGGACTGCTACAAATCAATATACAGGGTGAAAGTTTATTATTTTTCTTCACTTTCTTTTTTTCTTGAAAAACTGATGACCGAAATAAACGGTTTCAGGCTAGTTTGATAGGCCATAGTCTTCCAATAAACATATTAAAAATATACCACCCAACAACTGCTGCGTATCAAGTTACAGGGTGAAAACTATTTTTCATCTTCAATTTTTTTTTCTTAGTGGAACTGATCTAGATTGAAGCCGGTTTCAGTTCTTTTGCAAGCTTATAATGTCATACTGAAAATATAAAAAGGACACATCTCTGCATCTGCTGCTTTTCAATTTACAGGGTGAAAAGTCATTTTCACGTTTCAATTTTTTTCTTGATGAAATCGGCTCACACAACAATTGCGACTGGTTTTTCTGTAAATTTGGGGTTTCTAGTCAAACATATCAAAATAATACATTTCTGCTACAGCTACGTTTTTATTTACAAATTTCAATGTTTGGTTGCGTTTCAAGATTTTTTGAATTTTTGATGCAATATACCCGAATATACCCAAACATTTAAATTTGTAAAAAAAAACATAGCTGTAGCAAAAATGTATTTTTTTGATATGTTTGACTGGAAACTTCAAGTTTACAGAAGAATCAGTTGAAATTCATGTGTGAGCCAATTTCACCAAGAAAAAAATTGAAACGTGAAAATAACTTTTCACCCTGTAAATTAAAAAGCAGCAGTTGCAGAAATGTATCCTTTTTATATGTTCAGTTGACATTATAAGCTTGCAAAAGAACTGGAACCGGCTTCAATCTAGATCAGTTCCACTAAAAAAAAAATTGAAGATGAAAAATAGTTTTCACCCTGTAACTTGATACACAGCAGTTGTTGAGTAGTATATTTCTTATATGTTTATTGGAAGACTATGACCTATCAAACTAGCCTAAAACCGTTTTTTTCAGTCATCAGTTTTTTGAGAAAGAAAGGAAATGAAGAAAAATAATAAACTTTCACCCTGTATACTAATTTGTAGCAGTCCTAGAGTTGAGGACTTTTGATATGTTGAAGAAGGAACTGAAAGCTAGTCATGGTAAAAAAATCGTTTTTGTTTGAATTAATTCCAGCAGATATTCTATTTCCAATATACTATATTGAGGTGGGCATTTTTCGTATAAAGCTGAGCTTTCACAGAAATAATCAGATATTTGCTCTTTACAAAGAAAAAGCACCCGTTTAGGCTAGCCGAGTTATGGGGCCAAGACTGCCCTCAACGGTACGGTACAATGGTATTAACGTAAAATAGGTATGATGGAGATGAAACTATTCACCCCTAATTTCTACATCGAAAAGGTCATATTCCAAACATTTGCTCTGCTCGTGCCTTTCAAACTCTCAAACTAGTTGAATAATCTCCCATTTCTACCGCAAATCGCAGATGAGAGGTATTCTTACGTGTCACATACAGTTTCTCTTTTAAGCAAGTTTCAAACAGTTTCCAAGCCAATAAAACAATAACGATACTTCTTATTGTATGTATGTGTGTACGTGTTTTATGTGTACTTTTTGTAATAATGTACCAAAATTATTTATTGCTGCGAAGACTTTTTTTGGGCGAGGCTTCCTATTAGACACACCGCGAGGTGGGGAGATGGACTGGTTTTATTTCTTATGCATATTTAAGAGGGAGTAATTGATCATTAATTGATCGTCTTTGAGAAGCATTTACGATGAGCAATGATTAAAATGATAATAAGAACAGTTTTTTTCGTAGGTAAATAAAGTGATGGTCGAGACTCTAGAAACCCATCGCAGCCAAGTTTCAACACTATAAAGAATTCTTTTACTCGTGGATTAAGATTTCTCTCTTAACTTAGCTTACAGTTGAGCAATAACTCTCAGGAGATAACAATAATCCATTTGAATATCTAAATACGACTGCAATAATGTTGTCAGAACAATTTATTTACACCGCGCTTATTATGACGCTTGGAAGAACACTCGAATCATTTTGTTGTATACGGCACCCACTACCCACTTCTTCAACTAAGTGAATAGTAAACACAAAATTTTCTCGGACAATTTGATACCTCACATAAAACAAAGCTTGTTTTCGCTAAACGTTTACATCGAAAATATAATTTTCGAAAGCTTTTCTTGTCAAATTTACAAAGGTGCACTGTTTTTTTAATACAAAAATTATTATAAAAATTATACAGGGCGAGGTTCAGATTGTTTCGTTGCTAAAACGGGTTCTTCCACTAGCCCCTCTGAGTGAAAAAAAAGAGAAGAAATTTCAAAAGAACAACGACGAATCTCTGACATTCATTGTGGAAGTCTAGGTCTTTCGGATGATCGCAACTCTTATGCAAGCACAATCTGCATAAAAGGTACTAATTAAATCGAAATAAATCTGTGTTGATACTTAGTACAACCAATGTACCGGATGTCTACAAGTACGTCCGCATAAAATTTAATTTAATGTATATTTTTAGATCTGGTTTTGTGGTTTATCACAATAATGTTCTGTTTAAATTTGGAGCTAGTAGGAAATGCGAACAATCAAAGCTACTGGTAGGTAGCATCAGTTCAGCAGCCAGGTACCTATTATGTGCCTGGCTATCTATCCAGTCATGAAATAGGAATGTCATGTATGAGAATGAAACATTTGAATTGAACCGTAAATGTTATTGTATGGTAGTTTATTTCCTATGAATTTCCACCGTTCTTTTAATTTTGTTAGAATGTTTAATCAATTGTTCCCAAATTCTTCTACGAGAATTCAACCAAGTATAGGAACACTTTCGAAATTGAAATTGAAAAAAAAAGACCCTTTATACAGATGTTCCAGAACCCGCTGTCCAGAGTCAAAGGTAGTTTGGGGAAATGCTTCAAATGTGTCAAAAAAATGTAAAAAACATTTTAGGGTTTTATTTTTGGAGACATGGGAGGTCGAAAGTCTATTTTCGCAACGAGGCCTAATACCGACGCCGGCGAATGCTTTCCTTCACTATATCGGAAATTTTGCCTAACCTCTGTGGTATGTGTATTCCAAAACAGGGTAGGGAATTCTAACCGATCGTCCTCGGTGAGGATCGAACCCACGACTCTTGGCATGGTAAAGCAGACTAAATAGAAAAAATTAGACTTTCAATGTGCGCAACATATTTATTTACTATACAGGGTGACTCAAGAACCCTGAAACTAGTTTTCATAAAAACCGCCCGCAAAAGAATTCTATGGAAACGAATCATTCTACTTCCTTTCTTATATCGCATTAGGGACGTCTGAATTCTTTTGCAATTGTTTTTAGAAAAAAACTACTGTTTTGGGGTTTTTGAGTTTGACTCACCCTGTAGGTATATAATATGAAAATTGATGATACCTACTCTGAAAAGTTCAATTTGTCTTGTGTTAAGTCTGCCCTAGAGAGTTTACTGAAATCTTATCAAATGATAATAATAAGAGAGGGCAAAGCCCCACCCTTACGGTATCTTCAAAAATTGAAACCCAAAGATTTGTGCCCAAAGTCTTTATAAGCATTTTTCTGACACATTTGAAGCATTCTCCTAAACTGCCTTTGACTCTGGACCGCGAGTTCTGGAACATCTGTATTTTTAAACCGTTGCAAGTCTATTGAGGATATTAAGATCTGACGCGTTTGCAATTTGACACATTAGCGAACGCATCTTCTATTATGTAGGTCTCTGGTACATTTAGTATCAAGTTCTCCAGGGCAATAATACCGAGTGCATGTTTCTACAGA
This sequence comes from Anaspis maculata, assembly GCA_949128115.1. Lineage (NCBI taxonomy): Eukaryota > Metazoa > Arthropoda > Insecta > Coleoptera > Scraptiidae > Anaspis > Anaspis maculata. The sequence goes on from OX421963.1 coordinate 46,892,910, forward strand.
ATTGTCCTTTGATTAACGCAGCAGAATGACTCAAGATTATAGTCATTTAGAAAAGCATCCCTTTCATTAGAGCCACGCGATCAACCTTGAAATTTCACGTACCACAAGAACCATTTAAAATTAAATTCAACTCAACAATATAAAGCTTTTGGCAATTAGAATGCACTCACCATGCGTTTTCGGTGTTCAAGTTCGCACAAAAAAAGTTAAATGTGGGATTCAACTAGTGTTATAGCACTTTTGTTGCGGCCGTTGTGATTTGTCCCATCCGTTCTTCAATGATACAGTTATACAATTCGATGAAATCATGATCAACTGATTCATGGATTGCGGTGGAAATTGCACTGCTACATAACTTGAATTGTGGCACACACATCGACACAAAATTGGGAAAGCGGCCGGTTGGTTGGACGTCCGACCGCGGTCTGCTTGCTATTCTTCTGGTCTATGAAAATCCCATGAGAAGCATGGAGCCAAAGATAAGAAGTAGGCGACGACCGACTGCTGGCATAACTGCTGCGAATAACGCAAATTGTTAAATTGCTTTGTAAAGCCCGTCTTTGAAGCTCTGCCTGTGCTATGTGGAGGAGGGATTCGTATTAAACGATTGCCATACACGTGAGTTTGGAATGATAATGATGTTTTCAGGTTCTCTCAAATCTTCTGCAGAGTTGAACCGTCCACTGGAGGGGCCATAGATTTTCAGGGTCATTTCTTGGCTGCCGTGCCTCGCACTGAGAAGTGGAGGTGACCTCCGCGGTGCCGGCATTGGCACTTCGGGCTTTGAGGTGATGAACTTTTCCATGTGTGCGAGATTAATGCACCTACTTGGAGATTCGCAAATTATTTTGGTTAGAGTGCGGAACGAGATCTAAGGAATGGCATTGTGACATCAGACCGTTAGTTTGATCCACGTTGCTAGGTCTACTCTGTTTTCAGAACAGGATTTATCAAAAGAAAAAAAAAAGACAAAACATCTTTTTTCGTATTTAGGAGAAAGTAGCTCTGCAGAAAGGTGTCAACCCGGTAGTTGACACCTGTTGTAGTACTTGACGTCGGTGATTAAAACACCGAATAACGGTCCAATGAAAGATATTACATGATTGAGTTACGATTCAAGTGCCATACGATACGCTCATGTGAGTTTCATCGTATTTAATATACAGAGTCAAGAATTATTTTGATATGACAACAAACTCTCATTACTAATAAGTTGTTTATTTCTTTGTGTTCTTACGCTTGCAGTAAATTAAAGTAACGTATACGGGCTGATCCCAAAAAATTTTCAAGTTACTTAGGTTAATCAGTTGTAAAACTATTTTTAAAACAGAGAAAACGAAAAATCACAAAGGGTGTCAACTACTGGGTGTTCGACCTTACGCTTTAAAAAAACATGCATTGTCGATAGCAAAATATTGTGAAACCTACCCACTTTTTGAATCGGAATAACTCACATTTTCTTGTGACCCGAAAATTTGGGGGATTCCAAGATGTGAGTAATTCCAATACAAAAACTGGATAAGTACACCACAATCGTACCTACCAAACATTTTGCGTTCAACTACTGTACTTATTAGTTCTCAGTTCTCCCGGTTGAAACTGTCAAGCGTCAACATGAATAATGTGAGGTCAGATTTTTGGGGTCAGGCTTTTCAACATGTTGGAAACAAACTGTGATGCTAAATGCTAATTTTGTAAAACAACGAAAATTACGGAATTTAAGCTAGTAAGAAAAATGGTCTTCGTGCCGTTATTCTATTTCTACTGCTCATACCGGGTGTTTTTAAAATTATGATTTGCAGTTAGCTTTGAAATCAAGTACATATTATGTTCCATAATAATTTAAGAAAACATCCGATATAAGTAGGTACTTTTGATTGAGCAGATCATAGGACATCAGCTACATCAGGCTTAGGGCTTAGGCTTAAGCTACTTTTCACCTTCGACCAAGCTGATTCCGGCCTACCAGACGATCCGAAAAAAGTACCACTTATTTCTTCATTTCTTCTCTCGTCCATGGTATATGTTATGTATGTATATAAACAACTCTTGGGTTTATTAGACGAAGTTTAATGATTCTTTTTTAGATTGCCTTCATTATTATTCACTTATTTAGTTGAAATCTGCCAAGACGGTGCGTTCAGTCCCAGTCAGTTTATTTAGCCGCAAGCGCAGCGACGCCCATTGGATCTTATGAACCAGCCTCATCAGAACAGCCAATAAGCGATGCGGCGCTTACGGTCAAAATTACAACTTGCGACTAAATAAACCGACTCACATTTATTGACTCACACAATAAATTTTAATTTGTCATCGCTGTCATCAGTAGGTATCAGAGTAGTTAAAGTGCTAAAACAAGTCAAAGGGGGTTCGCCATTGCAAAACTTGAGGAAGCCTGGTTACCGCAATAGTACGCCGGATAGTGACATGAATTTCCAAGTCATTTCATCACGAGACAGAAACGGTCAATTCGATAGTTTTTGTGATAACAAACAATAAGAACAACTCGCAGAGTTCACAATAATAAAAAGAAACTTATGATAAAGCATGTTCTCGTTCCAAGAAAAAAAGTATCTATTAGGTATCAGCTTTTCTTTCATTGTCTCCACTGGACATGACTGAATTTTGTTAGTAGTGGCGGGCTTAGACTGTTTCCTTCGAGATTTTGATTCTTGATGCGATATGACTTTGAAATGCTGAAGGGACCACTACAAGTTTTTTCTGCTGGACCTTCAATTTTTGGCATATTGATTTTATAGTAGGAGAAACGTGGACTGAAATTCGATCCGGCCGTAGGCGGTTTGGTTTTAGGGGAAAATATACTTGCATGGCAAATTTTTTCACAGTATCACAAAACGCATTTCGTTATTATGCATGACTAGGTAGGTATATTTCCGCTAAAAACCAAACCACCGCACCCGGCTTGAGATCGAATTTTTTTTGCGTCTCCCCTACTATAAAATCAACACGCAAAAATTTTGACGGCCTAGCAAAAATTCTTTTTTGAGCTGTGTTAAGCGTTCCAAAGTTATGTGGCATCAAAATTACTAAGAAAACAGTTTAAGCACTCCATTTTTGATGAAATTGACAGTCATGTCCACTGAAGACATTATAAAAATGCTGTGAAAAGGGGGTAATCTCGGGGGTAATAAAAGAGGTCATCACTTCTTTGAAAAATGCTGTTGCAGCAGTTTCACTCTGCATGGATTCACTCTGCATGGATAAATGGTCTAATTCGTTCCTCATACAGGGTGTCGCGTAATTTTCAATTTTCAATTTATTTGACTACCTATTTTATTATTTTTTCAACAGCTTCCTTGTCAGAATAAATCGTAAGTGTTATATATCTTTGTAATCAGGAAGAAAGGCTTCATCAAATGACGTAATAAAATATAGGGTGTTGCATTTAAAATAAAAAAGTTACATGTCACACTTTCTTAATAAACATGATTGTTATGATTTATGAATTCTCCAGACTAATAATCGTATATTTTAAATGCATATTATTTTTGGCTTCATATTCCTTGTTATTAAAAAAATGCGAATTTTCAGGGGCGATAACAAAGAATTCATTCCATTGAAGAGTTTTTAATAACCTTGCAAGCTTGTTTTTCATTTATTGTTGCGTAATTGAGCGAGTACATCGCATTGTGTAATTCAATAATAAGTACCTACATACAACACATGGGTAGTTTATTGAGCTTCCTATTGAATTTCACAAAATAAACAAACAAATCTTCAGCAAATCATAACCATAAATTATTATGCAAGTCGATCCGCTATTCTTCATTTCCATAATTTTTATTGTTGTAGCTAATTTCAATTTGTTGTTTCATTCTTACAGCTGCTCTTCCCACTGCATTTCACCAATATGCTGAACAAGGTCGACTTCGAAGCTGAAGTATCTGGCGGAGGTTACTCTGGTCAGGCTGGTGCCATACGCTGGGGTCTGGCCTGGGGGCTGAGAAGCTTCGTTGCGTCGGAAGTGGTTGAGGAGATGAGACTAGGTCAGTGAAAACACTAACCACCGGTTTCAGAAAAGATAATTTAGCTAATCTATGATTACTAAATTTCTTTTGTGACGAATTCCAGCTGATTTATTATGGTAAACCCCTTTCTGTAGAAAATTGATTGTTCCTATTACTATTACTCCTCAAGGGGTTTCTGATGCAACTGAAAAAGTGATTTTGTAGAGTACACTTCTGGTAGGTACCTATAAGAAGGATTATAATAGGTATATCCCATACATTTTCTATTTTCAGTAGAATGACTTTGAAGCAAAAATAAAGTGACAAGCTGGGGAGCTACGACTACGGCTAATGGCACCTACAAAGTTTTGGAGCGAAACTATCAGCAGCCATCGGCCGTATTCTCCCAGCGCTCCAGCTTGTCTCTTAATTTTTGTTCCAAAAAGTCATTCTACTGAAAATAGAAAATGTATGGGATGTAGGTAGGAATATTGTAAACAATTTTTACACCCTTTGAATTGGTAAAAACATACATCGAAATCCAAGTAGGTAGCTATATTTTGGAAATAGAAAATTCTCCAAAAATCTTGGAATCAAAGAGAAATTTGTGGGCAATGCTATTAATTAGATTGTTCAATTTGAAAAAAAAGTTTTGCAAAAATTCTGGAAAATTCGAAAATAAATAGCATTGTCCATACATTCCTCTTTAAAGAAGTCGCGTGCCAAATTTGAATTTTGTATTTTTCAAAGTAAAAGTAGGTGTGTATTCTACTGTTTTGTACACTTTTTCAGTGGCATCAGAAACCCTTCAACTAAGTACAGGGTGATCCACCGAGTGTTTCCCCTCTGTTAGAATTTTCCTCATTGGAATAAACTGGCAGGGAAAGACATTTTTTCGACAAGTTTTTCCGAAGAATTCAAATTTGGACACCAAAATTTTATATTATCTTGCATTATAGTATTTCAAAAAAAACTTACAAATTTTTGACTCCTTTTATTTTAAATATTGGAAATGATGTGGTTTTTTCTTCCGAGCCTGAATATATATTATTTGATATTTGATTATGATCATAATTATATTGGTGTTCATTTTCAAACTTCCACCCAATATTTCTTGCCGCCAAAATTTTTTCAAGAAAAACGCCGAAACAGGTCAGTTTTTTTGTAGCTCAGAATTTCTATGTTGAATGGGTCCGGTTACGTTAGCTTAGTCTATCAGATTTTGTCGAACAAAATCACAAACTACTCAGAATGGTGTCTAAAAGAAAGATCTGAAATAAAAATTGCGGACCATCCGTGCAATTTCTTGTTCTCCGGATTTACTGTGATATTAATAGTAATGAATCGTCTGGGGAGGGGGGAGCAACTAGAGGAAGGAGGAAAGGGGAAGGAACCACGCACGACTGAATGCTTGTGTGGCGAACGCTGGAAGAAATAGTGCGACGCAATTAAATTATAGGGACCACGCTTCACTTGATGCTTGTGTGGCGTACGCTGGAAGAAATAGTGCGACGCAATTAAATTATTATCTCGGAATCGCGACGAATCTTGAAAATGTCTGTAGAAGTGAATGTGATGTGTTTCGTTACCAACAAAAGTCTAGAAAAAGGTGGAGTTAACGTAACTAGAGCCCTTAAATTATTCTGTTGGTCAGTATGAATTTCTGTGAATTGATAAGTGTTAGAAACTAAAAGTCTTGTTGGGCTTAGCATAATCATCAGGTATTATCAGTTTGCAGACTAGTTAAACATTGCGGTTTTTTTTTAAATTGCCCTGGAACAATGCTTAACCCAATATGGGATTATTATCACCATTTATCACGTACCTACAAGTTATCACTCATCAGACGCCTTAAGTCACAAAATAGTTGCGTACAAGGCTGCAAAAGTGATACTTATTGGCCGAATTTGATTTAAGTTGAGCCGAGGCAGCAGATCAGATAAGGCAAAAAAAAAACTTTTAGCCAAGGTACATATTTTGTAAAATAGGTAGCTTCCATACAAGATTGGGCTTCCGTATTCCTCAAAATTTCTAAAAATACCAATCTAAAGAGCAAGTGGTGAGATGCATGTGCATGATTCGACTTCCCTTAAATAATAATAGTCGGATTTTTCGCTTCTAATTTGAATTTAGTTTTGTTCCTACCAGTCATTCTTGTATTAATCTAATAATGTTTTCCAGCTGGATTACTCGCACGGGATCCACGTAAACGTGAGAGAATGAAGCCAGGACAAGAAGGTGCTAGGAAGAAGTTCACTTGGAAGAAACGATAAAAACAAGTGCTTTCAATAAAGACAAAATGAATCGTACCAATTAATTACATTTCAGTCAGGGGTTTTAAACCTAAGATCCGCATTCCTTCTCCCAAGACGTCTCTGGATTTTTGAAACAAAAGCAATCTTTGTGCAGCCACGTCACTACTTGCTTGTTTGACGTTGAGAACTTTGATTGCTTTACTGATGTGGTTACTGAAAAAAAAAAAGATAAGAGCTATTCACTACGTTTATTCTTTTCAACTAATCTGAAATGATGGAAAAAGGCTTACCATAAGTGGAAAAGATATGTAACTAGAATACAAGCTTCTAATTCTTGGCTAGCTTCGTGAAGAACGTCATGGAATCTGGCCAGTTGTTGAATTAAAGTTGTCACCTCTGGTTCTCCAAGAAGTCCAGGCATGCACTCTTTGGTCATCTTGGCCCCACTGTTTTTTTCAATGTTGCATAGGCGACAATGAGTGTACTGTAGCTTAACTCCTGAGTCGCCATGTACCTTTTAAAAAAACACAATTTTTAGATAAACTGTTTAACGTTATGATTAGGAAAAGAACGTCTTTGTCAGAAGCTGAATTTTTTGAGAGAACAAGATATTCAGAGACTGAGTTTGCCACCTTCAACTCCTGAGGACCTATTTTTGGGAAGGAGGAACACATCACATCACCTAGTTAACCATCGCTTCAGAAGCATGTGCTCCAACCGATCACAGCTCAACGTGAAGGGAGCTGTGATTCTTTCTTCTTCTTGTTCCCCGTTCTTGAAAACAGGGCCTCAGATATGAATCTAAACAAGCACGTTTAGAGTAGAATAACTGAAAGGAGGGGAATGTTGAATAAAAAATAAATATGAACTAAACAGGTCAACAATTGAAGTGGGACACCCACAAATTTGACTTCACTTCAAATGGAATTATCTGCGGAAAAAAGTAACCGATTTTCAAACGGATTACGAGAAGTTCTACGTAAGTATTCTTTGTATACGAGATCGTCATACAGCTCTTGCCGTTGCACAGCGACCGATTTGGCAGAAAACCTGGCCAAAATTCAAAAGGGACAAGGTGAATTTCGTACTTTGTCTAACATATAATAGTAAATATGGTATAACTGCATACTATTCCGAAGGGAAAGCAAACGGCTTCTGATATATGGGTGATGTGCCCCATCAAAATTGCCTTTTCCTCGTGACGTAATGTCCATTCAGCGCCCAAAATCGCTATCTCTCAAGTGCACCTGAATTCCTACAGAAATGCCAGTTTTAAGAGGGATACGACGTTTTTTCCTGCTAATTGCTGATTTGATTTATTCCATCACTGTAGCAATAGGCGCCCTAGAATTTAAAGAATTATGAATTCACACGAAGAATTAGCTATAATCAATTTCACGTCTTTCTGCATTAGAACAAGGTATGGAAAAAATGGGTTGCGAGTGATTTGCAGTGTGAACGATAAGGGACATTGTCTTCACTGGTTGATGGTAAGTTTTCGCCAAGGCTATTAGGTTTTTGCCTGCCACTGAGAAACTTATGCCGAAAGTCCGTGATGCCGCGAAGAAATGGAATGTAAAAAGGAAAAACCCACTGCCCAAGAGGAAACTTATTTAGATGGACAATATGGATAGTAGGACAATAATTTATGGAGTTGAACTGTACGGAGACGAGACAATTTTGGCGTGAGTAGGTAGGTGCACTGTGTTGTTTGCCAGCATGTGTCTTCATACCTTGCTTGCTGTTGCAGTAGGTATAATAGGTAGAGCTAGAGCTAGAGTAGGTACCTAGTACTCACTACTCCAGTGATGTGCATCATAAGATGTAGCCTTATGGGCGGTGGGCCTTTTCATCCGAGAATCCGAGTAGTATCCTGCCGATCTTCGACATCATTCATTAGTAGCCACCAAAAACCTAACAACCTTGGCGGGGACCCACCAACCAGTAAAGACAAATCAAACATTCAAAGAAACTCACGATTCCTGGCATAGAGGTATGCCCAAAAATTTTCACTTTCGCGTACATGATACCTCGACACGGTGACAAGGTGTCACATTGAAAATTGCACTGGTAGACAACTGGCTGGGATCCCCTTGTCATCGTATATCATTCATCCCAACACAACACAATTTTTCCATGGCTTGCTATAATGCAGAAAGCCGTGAAATTGATTATAGTCAACATTAATATTTCAAAAATCGGATAACAACGAAATAAAAAGTTGGTTTTAGATCGCCCTGTAGTTGAAAGAGATAGGAGGGAATTCGAAAAATCATCTACAGAATATTGATTCGAGCTTTCAAAAAATGAAATCGGACAAAGTCTGATATTTTTTTTACAAAAGTTACGCATGATTCACAACTGACTGTTCCAGCACATCTTCCGTTTTCACCCTGTGTATCAATTATATTGCCGATAATCGCAAAAGCCAATATGGCACCTCGTAGACAACGAAATGCCTTATCAGACATCGTAATTCGTTTTAATAGCGGTTACTTACTTTTTTTGCAAGTATTTTCAATTTGAAGTGAAGTGAAATATTTGAGTGACCACTTCAATTATTATTACTAACGATAACCTGTTCACTTGACGGGTGCCATTAAAGGAGAATGGGAAGTTATTCATGCAAGTTAGTCCATACAGATTCGATATTAACCTACCTGCAAGACTTTATCCATGCTGAATTCGTAATCCTTCTGCCGCCTTTGCCTCAAATCATTGACAACAACACACGATATACTGAGAATGTCTGAAGTATTAGAGTCGTGTATAGCAACTTTTGTGGCTAAAATCACAGGGATTAGAAAAGGGGATTTTTTTGCGCTTAATCATACTGGGTGACTGAACTTGTTTCTCTATCATCAGTTCTCTGCATTCATCCAGAACATCTTTCAGGAACACAACTTGTCCTTTTCTAGTACTCATGCCTCGAATCCTCCCGTATCTAACGTGATGCAGTCGGTCAAACCAAGGCTGTCCCATTTGCGATAAAATGTGTTTCAAAGCAGTGAAGTGAGCACTCTGGCTGTTATCAACGACATAAAGCATTTTATCGAAGTCATACTTTTCATATCTATCCACTGCAGCTGCTATGTCCCTGGTTAAGTACAATGAAGAGCCATCGCTTTTCACCACAGTGGCCTTCTGCTTTTCGCTTATATTAGCCACAAATTTGCCACTTGTGTCTTTTTGTATTATTTCCTTATCCTTCAAATTCTTCACAATACTTTTTATTTTCTCTGCGCCGTACATGGATTCATAGTGATATTCGCTAAATTCCACTCCCAGTCTTTCATAAATACTTTGAAGTTCAGTCTTACTGTACTCCACATACTCCTTCCAATAGCTCAACGCAGTCGGCGCTCCGCTCTCTAATTTATTGAACTCGTCCCTGGCCCTTTCAGCAATTTTCGCGTCCGCTTCGCCCAGTTTATTGGCATGAATATACGAATTATACAGTAATTTCATGGGGTTGTCCCTTATCTCGCCGGGCGTATATTTGAGTTCATCGACGCCTACTTTGACGAAACCAAACTGAGTGCCCCAATCACCCAAGTAATTTAGTTTGGTCACTTTGTTGTTCAGAAACTCATTGAGGTTCCCAATGAAATTCCCGATGATGGTCGATCGCAAGTGGCCCATGTGGAAAGGTTTTGCCACGTTGGGTGAACTGAAATCGATCACTACAGATTTTGGTTTCTGGTGACGTAATTTGTGGTCTTTTTCGAGAGTGTCTTTGACAAAAGCGTTTCTGTCTATTGCAAAAGTGACTTGTCCGCTGGAATGTGTGGCGACTTCAGTCCTAATTTCTCTGACAAGGTGGTCTGGTTTTATGTTACGGATATCGTCCGGGCTCGGCGTGCTTCCCAGGTATTCTTTTAGGTTTTTAAGAGAGATGTTCAATTCGAAATGATGGGATGTTTGTGTAGTTCCAACTTGGATTATTGGCAGCAGTTGGGCTGGATTGCAGCTGGAGGATGTTGCTAGAGCGTCAATGACCTGAAACAGATTTTTTTTATTATAAAGTGATCAAAGATTGAAGTGACCCACCCATAAATTTAAAATTCAAAGTGCCATAGTTCCTGAAGGAATAGACCTCTTTCAGATATTTTTCTCATCCTGAACAGCTGATTTTTTTGACACAGTGGCATGCTTCCGTTGATTTTTATGCAGGCTTCCCATTAACCTTGTACAGGGTGTCACAATAGTGCGTTCTCCTGACCCGACGGCGCAGATGCAACATGGACGCAACTGTCGCTATTTAGTGCCAAATTTGAAACATCCAGACAAATATCGACTTTTCTATGGAATACCAGGCTATTTCATGACTACTAAGTCTCCAGATAGATACAAAAAAGTTACTAAAAATGTGAAGAAGAACCAGTCGTAAGCCAAATTTCTATTTTGTATAGTTCTTTTTTACAAAATAATAAAAATATTGGAAGTTCCTTGCTTACTTCGCAAATGATTCACAGTCTGTTATCGCGATGTTGTCAGATTTGGCATGGCCGCCGTTACCAATTAACATTAACAATTACCGTTACAACAGTGTAGTTCGGATTATTTAAAACTCCCAGGGAGTTTCTCCCACATTTTCAAGAATAGCTACCCTGATCATCGATCATTAATGGTTTAAATAATAAAGAAATAAAGGTGAGTTCAGTCAGCTTATTCAAGGTGCGTTCAGTCAGCTTATTTAGCAGCAAGTTTTAATTTCAGTCGCAAGCGCAGGGACGCCCATTGGCTTCTTATGAATCAGCCTCCCCAGAACAGCCAATAAGCAATGCAGCGCTTACGACTAGAATTAAAATTTGCGGCTTGTGTACCTTGTGGTTGGTTACTGCAAATTCTGCAATTTTGCCAAATTTGGGTGATTTGCATGACTCAAGAAAGAAACGGCATGAAAAAACTCAAATTTCACGAAAAATGACGTTACTTCTTCAAAAATCAAAATATGTATCAAATAAAATCAAAAACTGTTTCAAGATATTGATGATGGCTTCTCAAAAATGACCCTAGAAAAATCTGGATTTTTTTGCAAAAGTTGAACATGGTTGAGAAGAATGAAAAGTGATCACTTTGGCACACCTTCCCTTGTCGAAGAAAATAAGTCGGAAAGTGAGAGTAACATTTTACCCTGAAATTTGCTGAAAAACCGTCAAAGGTAGGAACTTCAAATTTGTATAGAGAAGTTTCTCAACAGTGCAAATGTACATGCAAAGTTCCAATTAAATCTAACCAGTGGCAGCGAAATTAGAGGGGATTGGGATTATGTTGAAAATTATTCATGACACGTCCGTGTTTTTCACTTTTACTTCAGAACGATGCATCCTACGAAAAAAATGCAAGAGGAACGAAAGTTTTGGATTGAACGAATCTATCGAAAACATCAAATGTGAAGCTCTTACCTTTGACAGTTGTTGAGCAAATAATTTAAAACTTTGATGCATTTTGTACGGTTGCGGCCAAAATAAAGTGGACGACAATGTCAACGAGTTGGCTTGCTGTCATGCGACGTTCAGGCCAGAATCCTGAGAAATCTGTCAACTGTCGTCCACTTTGAAAAGGCCGCAATGGTACCTTTGAGGAGCTGTAACTCCCTCAGGGAGCACTTTGGGAAAAAAACTTACTCTTACTCTTCGACTTATTTTTCTGAGAGGAATCACCTCCCGAAGTATTATGCAAGGTCACCGAAACACCCTGTATAAAGTATCCAGTCATTCATCACCCGTCCTGATAAAGCGCCTTGTAGCCAAATAAATGCACTTTCAGACATGATCTAGTTTTTCAAAATTGTTTCTTTTTTCTCCGAAAGACACCCACTCAAAGTGAGACAAAATGTTAGGGTGGACCACTCCATCTGTTGATGTGTTCATTTGCCGTTTTTGTTGTGGCGAGACGTGTCTTTATTCTGTCGTGGAATAAACATTTCCCCTTCCTAAAATTTATGAGTCACCATGTACCGGGTGTTTATAAACGTTTGTTATCATATCGCCTTTGGAATCTCCTATCACTCTTTCAAATCGTGCCTTTCACTGCGACTTTTGGCCTGACCAAAGCCTGCCGCGATCACAGACGTTTATAAACACCCGGTATTATAAATATTTATGGAGTACCCAGGGTAGCCCAGGTATTTTAGGTGCTATTCAAGTCAAAGCGTGAACTAATTTATGGCCGGCCAAATTTTTCATAAAACGACAGTAAAGAGTGTCTGCTATAACATACCAAAAGTCCCCTAAGATCCCGTGTCGGCGTCCCCCTTTTTGATGCGTTTTTTATGAAATATGACAGCTACGTTATAAGTATAACACACAGATATTGGGACGCGCGCCTGTCACCCGGAATAGCTCAGTGGCAAAGGCTTTGCTTTCCAATTGATGGATCGCTGGTTCGAATCTCGTTCAAACACACAATTTTTTTTTTCGTGAAAGTGATTCTTTCCTTCTCCTAAAAATTATCCAAGGTATGAGAGTGCTTATTCTGAAGCATTTTCGACTTTTTCCTCGAGAAAATTAATCTATTAATACGAGTTCTGGACACATAATAAACAATAAGCTGTGATGCCATCAAGGCTTTCTCGTCACATTTTTCAACTCATAAAATGTAGTTACCTGTCCATTGCGAAATTGTATTTAGGTATTTTCAATAATAATGCTGGACCAGTATTTCCACTTGTCCTCGTCAATCAATTATCAATTATCCTTATCAATTTAAAATACAGGTGATTCCAAACTGTCGGGCTATCGTTAGGGTGTTGCTAAAGGGCACCCGTTCGAGTACAAAAAAATGTGCAAAATATTCTATTTTCGCGATATCCGATATGTACAATAATGATTAAGAAAGAGTAACAAAAATAGACTTTTTGAAAGGAATGCCTAAAAAAATAAAAGCCAGTTTTGAACCAAAAATAAACTTTGTAGAAACATTTTTGTGCCCATAGGTTGAATAACAAGAATTAATTGAAGAAGTCATCCTCGTCTTCGTTCGTTTGTTCGCCAAAAATTTTGAGGTGCCTCCGTACTCAGAGTTTTGGTGAAGTAGTTTTGTTGACATATCAAATTTGATCAGAAAAACCAGCTGAATCCAACGGTCTTTACCGCAACTCGCTAGCTTCAACCGATACTGAGAAAAATGGGTGGAGACATCTTTTTTGAATGACCCTGTATATAAAAAAAGTGGTGGTTCAGATTGTAGATTGTAGATTAGAGGTGGTTGTTTGGTCTCGGAGGATCCTTTCTACACTGCGACCTATAAGATCTTTTCTGCGTGACCATGCTTCTATTTAATGTCCCAGGAAATACACCTTGTGTGAAGTGGTTCAAAGAAATGGGACAGTATAACAAGCTAGAGGACAAGTGGAAATGCTCATCCAGCATTATTATTGAAAATACCTAAATACAATTTCGCAATGGACAGGTAACTACATTTCATGAGTTGAAAAATGTGATGAAAAAGCCATGATGGCATCACAGTTTATTGTTTATTATGTGTCCAGAATTCGTATAATTAAATTTATTTTCTCGATGAAAAAGTCGAAAATGCTTCAGAATAAGCACTCTCATCCCTTGGATAATTTTTAGAAGAAGGAAATAATCACTTTCACGAAAAAAAAAATTGTGTTTTGAACGAGATTCGAACCAGCGATCCATCAATCGGAAAGGAAAGCCTTTGCCACTGAGCTATTCCGGGTGACAGGCGCGCGTCCCAATATCTGTGTGTTATACTTATAACGTAACTGTCATATTTCAGAAAAACGCCCCAAAAAGGGGGACGCCGACACGGGATCTTAGGGGATTTTTGGTATGTTATAGCAGACACTCTTTGCTGTCGTTTTATGAAAAATTTGGCCGACCATAAATTAGTTCATGCTGAAACTCGATAGTACCTGGGCTAGGGTAGTAAGTAACCGAAAGAAATTTCAAAACACATTCAGCGGTTCAAAAAGAATATGCCTTTCAGAAGACAGTCCCCTATTTTCGCCCCCTATTTTTTCAATCTCAAATATCTCGAAAACGAAGCCTTCAATCAAAATTTTGCAAGAGTAACCTTTTCTTTTAAATTGAACGTAGAATCCGAAAATATCAACAATTTCATCAAATAATTAGGGGAGATAAGAATAAGGGCGAAAATAGGGGACAGTCCCCTATTATCTACGCCCCCAGAAATTCTTGATGAATTGTGGTATTATTGTTTGATGGAGACTCATTTGACTAAACTTTGGTTCAAATTTGATCAAAATCTGTCCAACGGTTCAAAAGTTACGGTAAAAAAAAATATTCAAAAAAGTCAACTTCAACCTCGACTTCAACACCCTGTATCTTTTCGAGGAAGCATTTTAGGACCATGAGTTTTTTGTTCTTTCGGATTCATTTTTGATGAGGAATCATCCCTCAAAGTTTGTAATAATCAGACTTGAACACCCTGTATAAGAAATAAAAGATCTTTTTTTGCCCCCTTCACGAAGGAGCCTACGACATGACCCCTACCATAGCCCCTGATCATTAAAAGAGGAGTCGTTTTCAGTGTTGATGAGTAGGTGGTATCGGGGTGTTTGCAAACTTGGGGTAGAAAATTGAACCGCAGTTAAGGAAATGCTCCAAAAGTGACAGAAAAATGTTGAAAATGGTCAATTATATTCGTCCTTCGACCCCTTCTGTTTTCGGTTTTTTGAAAGATTTTAGGAAACTCTTTCCATCAGACCAAAAGAGCAATTTTTTACCTTTGAATGTGTCTTGCAATTTTATTTAATGTACAGGGTGAGTCATGAGTTGTAAAAATCTACTTTTTCCTCGAAAATGCCCGTGAAAGGTTCTAGAGGTTATAAAACTGATGTAGAGCAACAAATAACACAAAATAGTTCCCATATTAAATTTTCTGCATGCATTTTTGAAGAAAACTGGATTTTCAGGATTCATGACTCACCCTGTATAGTAAATAAAATTAAAAAACACATTTAAAGGTTCAAAAAATTGCTATTTGGTTTGATGAAAACAGTTTACTCGGGAGTTTACAAAAATCTTTCAAAATAACGAAAATAGAAGGGGTCGAAGGACCACCTTTTGACCCTCCATATTGTCAAAACTAAGAAACCCTAAAAAAATTTTCAACATTTTTCTGATACTTTTGAAGCAATTCCGTAACTGCGGTTGCGGTTCAATTTTCTACCCCAAGTTTGCAAACACTCGGTACTGTATGTGAACATAACCTCAAAATATTTTTACACCACCGTTTAATAAAAATTCTACCTCGCTTGATTTAGAAAATGACTTTTAAACCAAACCAGAAATATCGAAAATTCAACAATACGGAAAGTTATAAGACAACTCTAGGTCGGTAACTACCTACGTTCCTCGTAGGTATATTCCTATGGTATAGGTATTCACGATGATAAAGAAACACCATAATTATTTCTTCTCATACTCACTTTTCGTCCTAAATGCAGTTTCAGCTCGGTAGACATCGTGTTATGTAATTCTCGTACCTCCAATCAACTTTCAATTCATGAGTTCAGAACTTGTGTAAATTTTTCAGCAATCCGAAATTTGGTTATGTAAATCGCCAATCTTCAATTGGCTAATAATAATGTAGCATTCTCCGCGACTACGACCACGTGATGCGAATTTTACCACTGAAATTCTGCTGGGCCATTAATAATGGGTAAGTTTATGAAATTTAATAAAGGGTTGACCACACTCGTGAGGTCATAGGTGGCTATCCATGACTCAGATGGGTACAATCGTGGTACAATACAACGGTGTCAACGGACAACACGATTACTATCACATGTATGTGTATCACATGAGCTGTGACTGTAGATGTGAATTATACAGTTTACGTGGATGTTCTTGCCGGCCTGCGATTGGTTCAAATTAACATATGCCGCGAAAACAAAATCGAATCGACCAATGAAAAAATGTTTCGTATGGAAACCATGGAAATGTGACGGCGAATTCCGCAGGGCGGCAAGTGGCGAGAGGAGCCGACTAGCCGAGCCGGTGACAGGTTCAGTTTGACAGCTTGGTGGTCAACGGCTCAGACAGAGTCGGAGTCGCGGTGGTAGGTCCGAGGAGTAGCTTAGGAAAAGGTGTTGTGCGGTGCCGTAAACAGGAGGAAGCGTGAAATTTATAAAAGTGCAAGTGCAACGAAAGTGAAGTTTCGGTATTTGAA
Source organism: Anaspis maculata (assembly GCA_949128115.1). Taxonomy (NCBI): domain Eukaryota; kingdom Metazoa; phylum Arthropoda; class Insecta; order Coleoptera; family Scraptiidae; genus Anaspis; species Anaspis maculata. Next base: position 46,909,300 of record OX421963.1, read on the forward strand.
GCGTTGAAGAGAAAGTAACTGAGTGCAATGACGGGAAGAATGGCAGGGCAGACTATAAATGACAGACTGTTGGCCGCTAAGCACAGCTTAGCAGGCCAAGGATTAGCGAAATCTGTTTGTAAAGCAACAACCGAAGAGATGATCGGCCCCAAAAAGAAACACTTGGATTGTAAGTATGCTGAAATCGTGACGTGAAAATCGATCGAAACGTGGATGTTATCAAAATAAATCATCATTAGTAACCAAGAGTGCCTAACTGACGAGATTTTTTTTCATCTAGCTAGCCGCGGTATTACCTGTTGTCATGACGTTCATTTGTTTTCTATTTTATTTTTGGTTTTGTGCTTTGACATTATGCTCATAGCATACCTACTACTCGCCCGATCCGGTTCGATATTAAAACAAATCCGCCTAACCTACCTGATCGATGGTTTTTCTTAATTTGTAGGTCACGCGAGGTTAATGGTGACACAAAAATTACGTGCATGAACTCTGTGTAGAGTGTGGTAGATACCTACGTTCCTGATAAACTCACGTTGTAAAAACAATCGGCTGCTTTTTATTTTATTCAAGCTTTTGTTTTTTCAAGGGCACTCGAAGATCTAGATCTTCTCTTTCATTAATATTCATCCGTATGTAAATAGCCGTGTGTTATTTAATTTCTTTTTGTTGAACTTTATTATATTACTGGAAAGAAGACACGGCAAGGCACACGAGCTTACTTACCTACGATACCTACCTACAAGAAGAATTAGTGAAAGTCAACCGGTGATTTTTGTGTTACGGAGTAGAGCATAATTCACGTAATTTACCCATGAGGCAAAACCGGCTTGTCTGGTTCTACAAAGCTTGACAACGCTGAATACTGAATATAAAATTTGTATTTTTTTACGGAGAATTTCGGGGAAAATTGAGTGATTTTCCATAATATGAAGTTCCATATGGTTGAAAATGCAGAGATCATTGAACTGCACATTTCGGTTCGTCTTTTGCTCAACACGGTAATGATTAATTTACGACTTTGTCACTTTTGGCTGGCATTTTTAACACCGAGTAAATGAAGTTTTTATGGTGTTTAAAGCTTGAAGGCTTGATGTCGTAAGGTGAAACAGTTTAATTTGATGTTTAGTTGTTTATACTGTGAGTTCGTTGCTGTTTTTTTTTAAGGCAAACCTCCTGCTGCTTACTCGCCTATGGGTCGCAGAATGATTTTTTCTCAATTTTCGCTTTTATTACCTACTCGCCCAAGTATCCATAGGTGTCCAGAAAAAGACAGAAAAGCTCTGCAGCACGTTGTGCAGGACCCTTCAGGGAATCCCAAAAAAAATTATCAAAAAAATCTTCGACTTTAATTTTTTTAAACAGTTTGGGTCAAAAACTGGTCCTTCGAATATTAATTTTCCAAATTTCTGACCCACCCTGTAATTAAAAAAAATACACATCCAATGCTACATATTCTTTCTCACAATTTTGCCGTCAAAAGTAAACTGAAATCTTCTCGGAAATCTTTTCAATTAACGAAACTAGAAGGGCTCAAAGAGCCGTCCTTTGACCCTTAATAACCCCAAAAATGAAAATCGAAGAATTTTTTCGGAGATCCCTGAAGGGCCCCTTACAACGTACTGGAGAGCTTTTCCACCATTTTCTGGACACCCCTGTATAGAAAAAATATACACAAAAGCCTTGCACAGGGCACGTTTTATGTTCGCACCTGTAGTTTTCAAAATAATAGTAATTTATTCAACTAGGTCAGCAACTGCACATTTGCGAGTGCGAGTATAGAGTTTGTAAACCGAGGCGAATGCCGAGGTTCATAAATGCGGGAAGTCGGGAACTCTGCTCGTGGTATGAGCTGTGTGGAGGAGGATCCGTGACAGTCTGGAAAGGTCGAGGGGAGGTGTATATCGGCCATAGGTACATTTGCGATCAGTTGTACCATTGTATTAACATTTGCGAAATTGAGGCTGTATTCTCAGCAGGCCAAAACTATTTTGAGGATTTCTCCCTCAAAAATTGAGATCAAAACTCAATTTTTTTTATGCGGTGTACTGAGTGTATTACAAAATTGAACACAGAGCGTTTTTTCAATTGTCAGAAGAAAAATTTTTTTTTGGCTGACAACTTTTTTCAAAAAACGGCTTTGTGCTCAATTTTCTACGTCTCTCAAAATTATAAAACAGTTGATAATTTTTTTGTTTGTCAAAAAATGTCCTAGTAATCCTTTAGAAACTTTTCTAGTGTTTTAGGGCTACATATTGGGCTCCTGAAAAAATGTGGGGTAACAATCCAAACGGAAACAAGGTGGACAAATATTTGATGGAATCCCATCAAGATCTCTATATCTCTTTCTCGTCTTTATCTCTATTTTTGAGGGAGGGATATTGATACCCTGCGTATACACCCTTAAGGAGGTCGATCTTTGAAGATTTCTGATGCCATTGGAAAAGTGGATTAGTAGAATACACATTTAGTGGGTTTTCATATTCATTTTTTGAGGCCCGTGTACAGCTTGAAGGTAGATCTTTGTGGTTGGTGTCAAACTGTTCCTCAAATCATGACGAACAGGGATCGTGATGATAGACAGGTGAACATCTGAAAGCCGCGAAAAAGCAGCGGGAGGGGAGGGGTAAGGGTAGAATCAAGGGTAGAATACTCGGTAGAATATGCTGTAGTGATCACAAATGTACCCGTTCTAATCAAATTACAATAATACATAATTATACAGAGTTATATTTAAAGGAGAATTTGAACTTCATTTCAACAAAAATTCCATATCAGTACGACCCACGGGTCAGTAGTTACGAATTTTTGAAAATGATCTTGAAGCTGCGGCTTGCTGGCAAAAGATTATTTGTTGTGTGTGCCCTTGGAACTCGCCTTGGAATCCTCTCCGAACGGGACGGAATGCTTGACAAGAAAGATTTCAACTCAAATGAGAACCAACGAACCAAGCTTGCCGAAATAACGATAAACAGTTACAATAATAACATTTGAGTGTGCGGCGGCGTCGCGGATTAATTTCTGAATTTTACATTTCGTTGTAAGAAATTAGGACATGCGGACAAGTACATCTTCTTATGGAAATACATCAGCACATGTACGATGTTATATTGAAAAAACAATTTGAACCTCGATTTGAACCTTCTTTTGACAAAAACTTCACTTCAATATGACCCCCGGGTCAATAGTTACGATTTTTGAAAACGACCGCAAAGCTACGGCTCGGCGCAAATTGAAAATTTTGTAAGTACTCCTTCTTGGGGATTGAAGCTAGAGCCTTGGAACTCTTTCCAATGTATAGCTGGTGTCCCGAAGGGTGGCCAATGGGCACTATTTTTGTTATCCATACATAGTTATCAATATTATGAAAAAACAAAGATCTCCTGTGCACTTCGAAGGAGTTGAACTACTTTTCCTCGGGGAATAAAGCTACAGCTCTTGAACTTTATCCGATGGATAGCTTAGGTTCTCAAGGACCAAATGGGCATATTGGCTTTCAACATTCCGCCGCCATCTTGGCCGCCATATTGAAATCTCTTGTCTAGTACGATCATTCTTATTTTCAAGCCGAATTCCATGATTCTATCGCCATCTTGGCTGCCATATCGAAATTTCCGAGGAAATTTCTTATAAGTGGAACGATCTTCATGAAACTTGGAATTTATCCTTGTATAGTACGATAATTCTTATTTTCAAGCCGAATTTCATGGTTCTGCCGCCATATTGAAATCTTATATTAATGGAACGATTGTCATGAAACTTGGAACTTAACCTTGAGTCATATGCATAAAAACGGAGTATCTACTCATGCTCCGATTTTACAACAGTTTCTAAGCAATCTTTCCTTAGCAACTCCTCTAAAACCTGAATATGAGCATATTACTCCGTTTCAAAGTATTTTATTACCACCCGACCACCCCCGAGATCACCCCTTATCTCTTATGAACATTCTCATTTTCTAGCTGAATTTCAACATTTCGCCGCCATCTTGGCCGCCATATTGAAATCTCTCATTAGTGGAACGATTTTCATGAGACTTGAAACTTACCCTTGTCTAGTTTATTTCACTCTTTCATATTTATTATTAGGGAAGATGCGTTTTTAGCGCATTTTCGTAAGAACATGACGCTTATATGGCCGGTTTGTCTGTCTGTCTGTCTGTCTGTCCGTCCGTCTGTCTGTCCGTCCGTCTGTCCGTCCGTCTGTCTGTCCGTCTGTCTGTACGTCTGTCTGTCTGTCCGTCCGTCTGTCTGTCCGTCTATCTGTCCGTCTGTCTGTCCGTCTGTCTGCCGTTTGTCTGTCCGTCTGTCTGTTTGTCCGTGTAGAAATTAAGAAGTTGTACTCCTCCTCGGGGAATGAAGTTAGAGCCTTGGAACTTTTTTTGAATGATAGGTGATGTCCCCAAGGGTGGCCAATGGGCATTATTTTTTTCATCCATGCATAGTTATCATTATTATTATTAAAAAACAAAGATTTACTGTGCACTTCTAAGAAGTTGAACTCCTCCTCCGGGAATGAAGCTAGAGCCTTAAAACTTCGTCCGATGGATAGCTGATATCCCCAAGGGTGGCCAATGGGCATTATATTTTTTTATGCATACATAGTTACATATCACTAATATTATCAAAAAACAAAGATTTCCTGTGCCCTTCTAAGAAATTGAACTTCTCCTCGGGGAATGAACCTAGAGCCCTGGAACTTTTTCCGATGGATAGCTTAGGTTCTCAAGAGTGGCCAGTGGGCCGATTGGATTTCATGATTCCGCCGCTATATTGAAATCTCTTACTAGTGGAACGATTGTCATGAAACTTGGAACTTATTCTTGTCTTGTATGAACATTCTCATTTTCAAGCTGGATTTCATGGTTCCGCCACCATAAATAAATTTCTTAATAGTGGAACGATTTTTATGGTACTTGGAACTTACCCTTGTCACGTACGACCATTCTTATTTTCAAGCTAAATTTCATAATTCCACCGCCATCTTCGCCGCCATATTGAAATCTCTTATTAGAGGAACGATTGACATCAAACTTGGAACTTACTCTTGTCTTGTATGAACATTCTTATTTCCAAGATGAATTTCATGATTTCGCCGCCATCTTGGCCTTTATATATTGAGATCTTTATTAGTGGAGGGATTGTCATGAAACTTGGAACTCACCCTTGTCGCCTTGTCTCGTATAATCTTTTTTTTTAATTGAGCAGTCTTTTTTCAAACAAACTTTTTTCCAACAAATTTCAAAAACGCACGCGTGCCCCCATTCCATGGCTTGCTTTCTGGGGTATGGTATAGCATACGCCGATATGGGAAGGTTAAAGAGTTTCGCGCGTTCTTTCAGTTAGATGCCAGCCCACATCATAACGGATCCTTCTTGAAAGCTTCTTTTTCTTATTTAACTTTTCCTGTTCATGTCTTTTGCCAGACCTTCTCCTAGGCCTTTTCCAGACTTTTACCTCGCTGTTTGCCGTCCATCATGGGATGATCGCAGACAGAATCGAGATTCTTGCTTGTAAGTTGACTTCTTTCAACCTTCTGCAAACTGTCTTGTCGCTGAAATTTGTTTGTCGCACTTGTCTTAGGCGATTGTTGGTCGTAAGTCGTAACAGCAGTTTCGAATCGATTCCTTAAAGGAGACCACAACACCAAAATCGAGTCTATATTTTATTTGACTAACTCATGGGGAAGATAGTTTAAGAGTATACGCGAGAGTATACGGAACAAATCTAAGTTTTCTAGACGAGTCCGATCAGCCGCAATAAAACATTTTGAAAATATTATCGTGACGTCACTTGGGAAGATGTTTTCACCTAGATTTTCACCTCCGATTTTCACCTATCACGTTCCCATGGTCTTGATATTGCTATTATCGTATTGATAGACGTCATTGCGCGTCATTGTCTTCAATGTCTTCAAACAATCAGTAATAATTATGGCAGGCTTGAAACCGTCGTCGTCTCATCGGCAACGGAATCAGGTACAGGTATGCCCGTGCCCTCCTTGGCCCGTGCGTAGCTATAGGTAGCCCGTGAAAATATGCCCTTCTGACGTCATTGTCGTTCTTAATTATAACCGCAGCGCCCGCCACTAGCTAAGTAATATTACAAGACCCTATGCAATCGTTCTAGTTTTTTCAACTCTTTCATCTGAGACCAACTTGTGTTTTGTGTTGTGGTCTCCTTTAAGGTATGGAGTACAATAAAATTATCATCAGCATCTGTTGTACACTCGATTGTACACTTGGACGACCAGATCCAACTTTTCTTCTACACCGTCCAGTTTCCCGGAACCTTCGGATCGCTCTCCTACCAAAACTGATTCATACTGTGCTATTGCCAAATAGTCTGCTTCCCAGAAAATGAAAATCCGAGTGAAAATAAAAATAGACTGTAGTTGTCATTTGTTACCAGAGATCACGCTTTGCTACTGATGCAGCCGTAGAGTTGTCATGTGCTGTTCAGAGGTGTATTTTATATTCGATTTCAGGTAAGCTTGATAAATTACTCGATAAATTATTTATTCACCTTCTAATTTCATTTTTGCTGGTAGTAGTGGTAGCCCTCCACTCCTCCAAATTCCCAGACGTCCCAGACTTGCGGCGCTGAGCGCGGAATACGGAAGCTTTTTGTACATGTTGAGTCAAATTAAAGCGGGTCAGCTATAATACTCCTTGATAAAATGAAGCATTCACAAAATACTTCGCAAAATACAAGTATTTCAAGCTTATGATAGTCAAGAACTTACCTATTTGATGCCTAGAATAATACAAAACTACGTGCACAGCAAACTATTGTGACAGGCGAGGTGAATGTGATTGAATGAGATGTCAATCACAGAAAATTTGCTATGGCAACTTGACGTCTATCCGACGCTAGATGTGGCTGGATTACACTTGACCTCTTTCCTATGGCAAACGAAAGAGTCTTCCCTTGCGGAAATAGTTCAGTATATGCGAGCCCCGGCTCAGTGGAGCTGGCACAGTTGACTAAACTCAGTTTGTCTTATCCAGAATTTTCGGTATTAATCTCAAACATTTCCAAGGTCGATATGGCATCAAAAAGGAGACTTTCTGTGAAAAAGCATCTCTCAGAAATGCATAGTAACGGAGATACAGCTCTTCAAAGTTGAAATAAAAAATCTTTTTTTTATACAAGGTGGTCCAACGAAATAGTCGGGGCACTAGGTGAATGAACCTTGCAAATGGTGATGAAAGTATGAAATTTGGTACACATACTCAAAATGAGCACCTCTCTCAGATAAGAGGTGGAGCCACGCCGAATTTTCACCGGAAGGGGGCTCGGGGGGCTCCTAAAAGTTGAAGGTGCTAGGGCTCCCACTAGACGGCTTATCAGTTCGTTTTGTCAATCAAAAAGGAAACTAATGAATATATTGTAAACATTGACGGCGTTTATCGTATTGTCTCGGGAATTTTTCATTATGAAAAAAAATAAGTTCTTCGGCAGAACACACAAATTGGTTTTATTTCATTTTGACCTACAAAGAATTAATAAGGAGATGTGCAACACGTTGATTCCCACAAATTCGTATCCTCTGAATTCGTTTGTGGAGTCAAAATTTTGATGGTGTATCTTCTTGAAGAGAAGCATTCCAAAGAGTGAGCCATTTTCAACACTAAGTTCAAACATAATTTTTCAAATGTTCGGAATCGAAATTACTGAATTCCTTCCAGCAATGCATACCCTGAACCCTTCTTTGGAAGTACCGCGTGCGATTGAACGTGGAGTAAGTCCTGAAACACTATCAGAATTTTTCTTCTGTGATGCTACTATTCACTCTCGACCGGGGCAATTAGGTTCCTACACAGCATGCGCGGAGTGTATACACGGTATTTCGATATTATGACACAATTTCAATCATAAAAAATTTGACTGAACCGAGAAAATACCCTGCATCGTGTATACACTCCGCGCATGCTGTGTGGGAACCCAATTGCCCCGGTCGAGAGTGGATAGTAGCATCACAGAAGAAAAATTCTGATAGTGTTTCAGGACTTACCCCACGTTCAATCGCATGCGGTACTTCCAAAGAAGGGTTCAGGGTATGCATTGCTGGAAGAAATTCAGTTATTTTGATTCCGAACATTGAAAAAATTCTGTTTGAACTTAGTGTTGAAAATAGCTTACTCTTTGGAATGCTTCTCTTCAAGAAGATACACCATCAAAATTTTGACTTCACAAACGAATTCAGAGGATACGAATTTGTGGGAATCAACGTGTTGCACATCTCCTTATTAATTCTTTGTAGGTCAAAATAAAATAAAACCAATTTGTGTGTTCTGCCGAAGAACTTATTTTTTTTCATAATGAAAAATTCCCGGGACAATACGATAAACGCCGTCAATGTTCACAATATATTCATAAGTTTCCTTTTTGATTGACAAAACGAACTGATAAGCCGTTTAGTGGGAGCCCTAGCACCTTCAACTTTCAGGAGCCCCCCGAGCCCCCTTCCGGTGAAAATTCGGCGTGGCTCCACCTCTTATCTGAGAGAGGTGCTCATTCTGAGTATGTGTACCGAATTTCATGCTTTCATCACCATTTGCAAGGTTCATCCCGATTTTGGCTCTTAGCGCCCGCACTAAAAACACAACAGAGGGGTTTTTGGGCATTTCACCTCTTTTTTTTTTCAAGTTCGGACAGGTCGATTTCTATATGCCGATCAGCTTTTAAATTCAGCACTAGAACGGTAATTTTTGCACGCCAAGTTGGCAATTTTGCGATATTTGGGGATGCTCAAATTTGTAATGTTGGATCAATATTTCCCCAGATGACCTTGAATTCGTATTGTCAATCGAGTACACCGCTGTTGCAAGATTGTATATGAACGCTCAAGACGTCTTGATTTTGGTAGACTTTCTCCAGTTTAAATGGGCGACTGGTGAACAGTTTTTTTTGAATAAAATAGTGAATCATAATATACCATCATATTATATACTAGGTTGAGAAAACTGTTCAAATGTATGGTCAGAAATGAAGGCCTAGTGTCTAAAACCTAGAACGGCTCGGCACTCTGTCACTTACCTGCCATTCTGACAAGATAACAGTCATAACAGCCAAGGCAACACTGTAGCGGAATATGATGCAAGGAGACGCCAGAATTGGCATTTCATGTCAAAATTTCCTAACCTCACTGGACTTCGCCACAAAAAGCCCGTTTTCACGAAACTTGGTCCGTCAGCGTCCGTTACACCCTAGGGAACATGGCCAACCGCGTTTTAATTTCTGCTGAATTTAAAACGTGATCGGCATATATATCGAGAGGGACATCTGAAATGGGAATATTTAGACCCCTCAACCTCACTCACCCTAACTTTGAAATTTCAAACGACACCACCCACCTTGCAATACATCAAATGGAAGGAAATTAGATTCTCTCCATGGAAAATATTTTTAAAATTTTTAATCCTATCGCTCTCTTTCCTAAAATTCTTTTCCCGTTTTATATTATTGACCCCTCAATTTTTTTTCAATTTGGTCAGCGTCATCCCAGATAGCATCGAAGAAGAAAATTTTCGGTGGAAAAAGTGCTACCCAAATTCACCCCTTTGCCCTCCCCCACCCAGCTTCAAAATTCAACAAGATTTGAGTTGAACAATGTTTCGGAAATTTTCAACCCTTCCTTCAATTAATTGAACATTCGAAGTATTTTAGCAGAGAAAGAGGGGTTTTTGGAATATTTGAAAATATTTTGTTCAGGAAGAAAATTTAATTCGCTTCAATTTGATGTACAACCTATCACAAAGTACCTAGGTAGTATCATTTTTTATTTAGAAGTCGTAGTGAGGAGGTCAAGAATATTAAATTGGACACTGAGCGTTTTAGGAAAATAGGGAGTGGGTTTAAAGATTTTGAAAATATTTTTTTTTTAAGGGAATCTTTGATTTGATGTATCGCAAAGTAGATAGTGTCATTTGAAATTTGAAAGTTGCGGTGGGTGGAGGTGAGGGGGCTGAAGATAGAAATTCGCCAATGTGTGTTTCACATGTCCTCCTCGTTATAAAAATCGACCTTTCCGAGTTTTTCCCAAAAAAATTAGGTGAATTTCCCAAAAACCCCTCTGTTGTTTGTTTGATACAGTTGGGCCAACCTGTATCACTTTTGAACCGCTTGACTGAGCTCACTCAAATTTGTACCATTATTCCCTTTAATATCTCTCTATTCGATAAACTAACATATTTGGTCAAAAGTGCCCAGTTGCTTAAGTTGAGGAGGGAGGGTGTCTCCTTTTTGACCCCTATTTTTACCTTACTGAAAATATTTCGAAGTGGAATGCATTTTTAGATTTCTTACTGAATTAGGAAGAAGTTGCTGTTGCAAGATTTTCTGATTGGAGGCCTAATTTTAGAGATATTTTCGAAGAGAGTCTGTGCCAATCTCACTGAGACGGGGCTTGTATAGTACAAATCGTATTATACCGCTTCCAACGCCAAAAGAGTCATCATAAGCACTGGATCCGTACAGAAACTTAGAGTAAAGTAGCAGTTCTTCTTGCAAGAGTTCTAGGAGGCTGACTCGAAGTTGGCGAACTCATCATGGGGCTCATGTCCCTTTCGTTCACATATTGCTATGAGCGGCAATTCCGGAGAACACGCGATCTTTCTAGACTTTTCCCATTAGATCGCAGTGTACAAGTGCGGAGCTCTGGACATTTCCAGAATATACGCGATGGCTTGGCGATTGAAATACGTGGAGACATGGGGCTCATGTCACTTTCGTTAACATATTGTTATGAGCGGCGATTCTGGAGAACACGCGATCTTTCTCGACTCTTCCCATTAGATCGCAGTGTACAAGTGCGGAGCTCTGGACATTTCTAGAATATACGCGATGGCTTGGCGATTGAAATACGTGGAGACTTGAACATGCGAGTAAGACACATCTGTCCATTTTGGCGGAGGTGCTGGTTTAACCGCACGTTGGGATTGCACGCGAAAGGTGTAAGATTAATAAGATTATTCGGGAGTCACCTAGAAATCATATGCCGGGCCACTGTGGAATTTTCTGGAGGACCTATGGAACATTCGAGAAGACCAGTCGGAGGTATAAATAAGCACCATGGATCGCCCACAGATTCAGTATTGAATTGGAAGTGGTCGAGAGCGATAGAGGGCGAGTAGTAATCTGCGATATTCCCAGTAAATAAATGTTGGCGTGTATTTATTGTAGTACGCAGTATTAAACAGTGTCTGTTTTGAAACGAGCGTCTCAATTATAATCGAACCCGTACGCGAAATACGTAACAATATTAAAGTGTACTAATAAAATATGACGTTAAGCGTCCCAAGATATGGTTGTTGTGTTGTTATGCTAAGCCGGATACTCACTAGCGCACTGTGACTGTACAGTGTACCAGTAGCATGTAATGTAACTGATAATGTAACATTTTCAAGTGTATCCGTTTTGACGAACATACCCTACAACATGCTGCGATTGTCAAGATCTGCAGTATTCGCCACGCGCCCGCAAAGTCAAATTAATTCAAGCCCTTCTTTTTCGTCTATTCTCAAATGCGTAACCCGCGTAATGTCTTTCTATGAAATTCTACTTTGGGAATTTTAGAAATTTATTTACATGAAGCCAGCTCGTATAATATTGCGGTGGAATATAGCAAAATCCACGTCCTTCCTCGCTGTACATGACTATTTTGGATTGTAAATTCTATTAGCACGTGCTTTTTTTTCCATTGAGATTTTTAAATAAAATTGTTTACTTAAGCCATTCATTAAGGCTGCGCGGTCGTACTGATTAATTGTTGTAACATAAAATGTACGCTATCAATAGCTACAACTCTGTAATGGTACAAAAGTATCAACCCGGTATATTCATAAAATATCAGACAGTTAAATTTATTATGTAATTTAAAAATGGTTTCAAAGTCGTGTGCAACACCAACGTGGAACAACAGCAGCAATAGTGGAACCACACGATACAAGATAAATATTCCTCTTTTGAAAACAGTCCTACATATTAAAAAGATAAAATGTATTTTTCTAGATTGTCCGGCGGACAGGAAATCAGTAGATTACTCATAATCATCAGTGACAAAAATGAAATGGGATTCATTAGAATCTTGACCGAACTCAACGTTTTTATTGTAAATGTGAAAAAATAATACTCATTTGCATAAAATATACAATTGAAAAGAATGTAACACTATGAAAACTCTATTATAATATATAACTCTTCAAGGTTACCGCCGAATTTTTTGAAGAAATAATTGGGTCAGTTGCAAAAGTGATTCGCAATCAGCGCTCTGAATAACGCTGGAAAACAAAACAGCATAGGCACTGCGGCACATGTGTCAAAAATATTTTTTTTAACTTTATTAAGCCAAATCGAAATGGAACGGGTAATGGGTAATATTTCATCCGCCCCTTAGTTACCGAGCTTCTGTTTAATGATAAATGCTATACATAAGCTCTGTGATTAAATACCAATTAGATGATTACGTACATTTTGATTGCTTGGGGCATCGGAAAAATTATTATGCCAAATATAAATTTAGGAATAATCCTCAATCAAATTGGCTTTATCAATTAGGCAGGCACCATGAGAAGGTTTGCCTTTAATATTTCGATGCAAGGATGATTCATTTCAACATTGTTGTCCCCTTTTATTTCTAAGAAATCCAGCAAGCTAAACACTAAGGTAAAATTAGGCCTGGGCCCGGATATTATAGTGTGCATCCTGATTATTTAAATTGAAATGTGAAAATAGCTTCATACATTCTAGTCATATATTAGACCCGTTTTTACGTTTTTTGTAAGCTATGTTCCAAAGGTGGATCCTCGGGCGGATCTACAGGGCTTTTATTTCAAAACGCCTCACCCCTCCCCCCGATTTTTCCTCTGAAAATGTTCACCCCAAAAAGTTCCGAGACAGGTCGATTTTAAATTCGAGGGGGACACATAATAATTAGCATAATCCCAATTTTGTTGCTTCATCCCCAGGGTAACTACTGACTATCCTTTAAAAAATTGAAAATGAGGAAAGGGGTCGAATAGGTGTTACATCATTTTGAAGGACTTTCAAATTTCCTCATTTTACAGGCTGATGTGGTAAGTAAGCGCCAACGACTTCGTTAGCGTACGATAATTTTGTGAAATCGTATTTTGTATCGGCAGTGGGATCGTTCACTCTTAACGATCTCGTTCAGATCTGTCGTAAACATAACGACCATGCACGTAGAGGGGGTCGTTAAATGAACAATCGATATTTTCTAACCTAGCGTCTTCAGTTTCTGTCTCTGTGTAATCGTCCATGATAACTCCCAAACGGTAGATCCATTTGAGCCGAAATCCGGTATGCTGGCTTGATTTAGATCTAATAAACTTCACAAATTTTGGTTAAAATCCTTCATCAAAGGGCGAATTTTCACCCAAATTTCTGACGTACGTATACCTCAAATTGAATATGCATTTAGCATGTAGATACTTTTTTGGTCCAGAAACACATTCTAAAATTTTGGTTTGAATATGTCTCAATAATATAACTTCAATTTCTCATTTTTCAAAAATGACTCAAAATGCAACTTTTACAGAAAAAAAAAACAATCATTGTTGGACTTCTGGTCTAGAAAATTCAAAAACTGTTTTGGGATAGGAGTGATAGGACATCAGGTTCCATGATTTATCATTGGAATTTGAAAAAAGAAAATTGTTCACAAAAACGGGGATTTGTTAAACTAAGCACAATTTTGCAGTGTTTCACATTCCACCCTGTAAATAATGTAATTGGAATAAAAAATATATTCTTCATTACTTGAGTTAATGTCCATCGTATTATTCATTATATTGGATAAACGGGAAACTGGACGAGAAAAAAACTACAACCGGCGAGTTTCTGCTGACGTTTCGATGCCAAAGTGCATCTTCCTCGGAGCTTCTATCACATTAACATCCATTGCATCAACTTATATTATTTGACATTGTTGGGTAGCTACCAATTATTGTCACATTATTCGTAGTTCATTTGGAATACATGTAAAACTTTCGGGCGTTTCAATTCCGCAGGAACGGTCCTGTTGGTGACAGAGGTGTTAGCTCTTCTACCTCTCCACCAAGATTATACGTGATTTTGAGGTTCGTTTTATGATTCGCTGTCATTTTGGCCTGCCATATTGACTTCCCACAAGTCAACCGCTTTTTAATATACACACTTGAAACTTATTTCTCTCTTTCTCTATAATCAGAACCTTTTTTCAGTACATATTAGGTATTTATCACCTTACACCTTATCACATTTTACTCGCGGAAAATGCGCTTTAGTAACTTACTCGTGAGAACTTTGCTACTTGTTTGCTCTATTATGTTATGATCCGAAAGTATAGATCAGAAATAACTCTGATGGTACCCTTTGATTCGAAAAATAGATACATAAATAGTAGAAGACAAGAAAAATCGAGGAAAAAAACTAGGCAGTAAGAAAGAAAGGAAAAAAATTAAGCGTCAGCTTCTTACTCTTGCGTTCTCTTTTGTTACAATGTAGTTCAATCTTTTGGTCTAATTATGGATCACCCTGTACACTAGTCTTCAGAGCTTGAAAATATTATAACAAAAGTTCTGTTTGTTTTGCAGATTTAGTGCACTGTACGAACGAGCCCAACGTTTCCATCCCTCAATTAGCAAATTTACTCATAGAAAGGTCACAAAACACAAACTGGATAGTTGTGTATAAAGCACTCATCACAGTACATCACATGATGTGTTATGGAAATGAAGTAAGTTGTTTGTTCTTTTTTTTTTTGGTCGATAGAATTTTTCTGTTTATTGTTGCTGAAAGAAAAAGAAACTGCTTCGGAAACCTGTGCTCAGAACATTAGGCATTGGTGGATTTTTAACTTAGAAGTCTGTAATAATCATTGAAGTTCATTGCTAAAGTATGTTCAACCCTAGTGTGATTCGAGGTGGCTGTCTCGCCACTCGACGGCCTTGGAAAAGAGAAATTCGGGAAATCACAGCTTACTCGAATCACACTAGAGTTGAACGAACTATACCTACTGTCTTGCTGCCTAATCAACATGATATTTTTTTCTATTCCTAATTTCAGAGATTCACGCAATATTTGGCATCCAGTAACAGCACATTTCAACTGAGCAACTTCCTAGATAAAAGTGGTGTTCAAGGTGAGTCTTATCGATTTTTGGTGATACACGCTGATTATTGTTCATCCTTTATTTATATTGTCGTCATTACGATTTCACTTTATATCGATATGAACGAGGTAAACAAATCGAGGTCTTAATTTTCAAGAAGTATCTTGATATCTATAAAATATTATAATGTAAATATATCGTACCTTCTGGGTAGATTAGGTACTTATACGTAAACCAGCATGACTGATTGCAATTTTTTTTTGCAGCACAGGTGGCTGTGGTTTGTAATTTTTTTTTTTTGGAATTTCAGGATATTATATTGCAAACGAATAATAATACTGAAGGAGTTCATTTTATATCGTTGATGAGAGGCGAATAGGTCAAGTTTTCCTGTATGACTTTTTTACGACCAGTGTCTCGCGAAAGAATATAACCGGAGCGTAACAGGCAATTTGACTTCACCTTATCTGCTAGAATCGACTACCTAGTTTTTGTCTTATGACCTGTGCTGCAAATTAAAAGAGCCCGCCAAAACACCTTCGCTTTTAGTTTTAAGTTTTAACCCCTTTAATTTAGATCTGTGAATTGAACTTACTAACATCTGTTTTTGTTTTTTTCTGCTCAAGGAATTCTAAGTGTAAGGACCGGTAAGTATTACAAACGCTGTTTTTTGTGTGATGTGCGTGCATTCTGCTTAAAATAACACACTTTTAGTAATATCCATTAAGGTAATGGTTTCATTTATATAATTGTATGCCTCGTTTCCTTACAGTTATAACACTGAGTGTTTTTTTGGTTTGTTTTGTTCCATTTAATTAGGATGTGAAATTAAACCATGACACTTTTTGGATGGTAGTCATTGTATTAGCACTTTTTTTTTCTGCTGGTGTGGTGGCGCTTTTATCCTTAAACCTTTGTGTATTAATTAGATCGCATTTTGCGTAAGGTCCTGGGAAAATTGAAATTTAAATTTATTAATTTTTGTCATTCAGAATTGCTAATTATAGTAAAAAAATGTTCAAGAGGTTTGCACCATGGGAGAAAGTTAGTAGACAACAAAGTTCTCTCACACGCAAAACTACGAATTTTAGTAATTAAAGTCTTCCGCAACGTTCGCAGTCATTCATTCTTACTATTACTTTGTCATCGAGGAATTGATCTGTGCACTTAAAAATTAATAATCATTTCATAATAGATCAATATTAATATTATGTAAACACAACAAGCGAGTCCTTTGAAATCGTGTTTGGTATCAACAGTAGGTTGTATTTTATTATCATATAATATGAAACAAGTGCATAATTGATTCCAATATGAAATTCCTTGTTTATGGACAGTATCAAATACATCTGTATTAGTAAATATTCAACTTGCTCAAGAACTTTTTTCAATTTCTACTAAGTAAGTAGGTAGGTATGTAATTCCAATTTAGTCAGGTTTCAAATTCTGATTTATTCTACGAGTAGTGGCTTGTTAATTTAGTTTTGATTTTCAAAATTTGAATGTTTCTAAATGTAGTCTCTTTTTAGGATATGATATGTCACCTTTCATAAGGCGTTACTCAAAGTACTTGAACGAAAAAGCAATGTCTTACAGGACAGTGGCTTTTGATTTCTGCAAAGTCAAAAGAGGGTAAGTCCATGGCCCTGTTCATTCTGTTGAGAAAAAAGTATGTAAATACACATTATAAGTAAATTGCTAAATGCTCCCTGTTTCTTATTGCAATTCAACATCAGCAAAAATTCCACGTCTGGAAGAGATTTCAAGAGAAATGCATTTCGTTTTCTCGTTTGCAGAAAAGAAGACGGCATGTTGAGAACGATGAACGCCGACAAGCTGCTGAAAACCCTGCCGATTCTTCAGAACCAACTAGATTCTCTCTTGGAATTCGACTGTAACTCCAACGATTTGACCAACGGAGTCATCAACATGTGCTTCATGTTACTCTTCAGGGACCTAATAAGACTTTTTGCCTGCTACAACGATGGCATAATTAATTTATTAGGTGAGTTGTGTGACCTTCTGCGGTGTGTGGTTCAATAATTGGATTTAGTTTCTGCGATTAGGCCATTTAATTGGATTAGTTATTGAAAATAGATTTGACATTTAGTTGTTTATGAGTGATGTTGAAACATTTTCGATTTTTTCACAGAAAAATACTTCGATATGAATAAGAAACAGTGCAAGGAAGCTTTGGATATATACAAAAAGTTTCTTGTCAGGATGGACAAAGTTGCTGATTTTTTGAAAGTCGCCGAAGTAAGTATTGGACCATTTTTTCCAGAGGCTTCAACAACCCTATTAAATTGTCGTTGAAACATTGATGGCTCAATTATTCACTTTTCCATTCGAAGCCCATGACTCACGACTAATTAGTCTGTAGTCTTTATCTGTTCTCGGAAGTAATCAAGATCTATTCAAATATAGTTGAAAAAACTTTATTGTAATAGAAAAAAAAATGGATCATTACTACATAGTTCTGTATAATAGGTACCTATGTATGTATACCTGATAACTTTTTCTGGTTAATTGCAGATAAATATTTAATCGAAGTTGAAGCCTAAGTCTTCTGGTACCTATCTGCTTCTTTCTTGATGAAGTGTTATATTTTCCAGAATGTCGGAATCGATAAAGGTGATATACCCGACCTCACAAAAGCTCCCAGCAGCCTGCTGGATGCACTAGAACAGCACTTGAGCCATCTTGAAGGGCGAAAGAATTCCCAGTCCGGTGCCTCATCACAGTCCTCAAGGTTTGTTGTTTTTTTTTCCATTCGACTTGTTCGTACAAGGGTTCCCAACCACGTTCTGTTGACTCTCTCGCGTGACTTTCGCTTTTCTTGTCGAATTTTGACTGGATAGATTGCCGTATCCATTCAACTTACGGGGCAACGATGCCAACGATAGTGATAAATAATCTGAAGTAGTAGCGAACACTCCCATGGGTAGGGTCCTTTGTATGCGGGCCACAACTTGTGGAATTACTTGCTGGGATGGCACAATGAGCAAAGGTTTGAGTGCAGAGGGTCTTGAACCTTACTTCATCCATTGTGATCATTACTTACCGACCTAACGAAATGTTTCTTTTTTCAGTAACCACTCAAACATCAAGTCTGGTGTGTCGGCTCTGTCTTCGACGAGTAATGCTTTCGGAAACGTCGTCGCCAGCGACCGTTTCGACTTCAATCCGTCGAACGGCATTGACGAAAATCTGAAACTGCAAGTTCTGGCCGAAGAAGAAGCCGCCATGAACCAGTTCAAGCAGCAGTCGAAACCATCCGCCCAGCCGTCCACGGCTAACAATCCATTTTTAAGCAACTCTTCCTCATCGAGAACCATTTCGTCCACACCAGATGACATCGATCTGTTTGATTCTGAGCCATTGCCGCAAAATGCGCCAAAGAAAATTTCAGACGATTTGCTCCAGCTGTCCAATCCGTTTGCCACGCCATTCATGCAGCCCGCAAACCCAGCAATTGCCAATACTCAACCGTTCGCAGCACAGCCCAACATGGCTTGGGTGACGAATGGAAATTGTATGCTACCACATCTATTAACAATGAAAGTAAATAAATGATTGGCGGTATTTTTTCTTGCAGTGCAACAACCGACCAGTCCGTTGCTTAATGGAGGTTTTGTATCCGAAAATAACTTTGCTAGTGTGTTTGGCACAACTGAGAGCAATGGTGAGTTCAATTTTCAGCTGTGTTTTCTTCAATAATTGTTTAATGGATATCCTACTGTTGCACCTGGCACTTGATCTTTTAATGTTTCAATATTTTTATTATTTGTATATTGCTGGGGCACTCAAAACATTAATTGTGGTTCTGGAGGTAGCCAAGTCAAAAAAGTACATGGATTAGTCCCAGTTTTTCTGTTAATGTTTATATGCATTCGTTCATTCATGTTGTATTATTTTATTTTAAGAAGATTTTCAAGATTTTTAAGATATAATTTTTTTATAGCTGATATACTATTACCATATTATTAGCCGAAGAATGCTGGTTGAAAAGTTAGCAATTTTAGCACAGTCAATAAGCAGTCTTATTCTGTATTGTAAATAATTATTGTTGCTAATGAGCACGTCACTGTGACAACAACGAATGAGGAGGGCTCTCGCCATGACAATTTCTTCGTTAGCAAGACTGCTAGCAAACAATATACAGGATGTTCCAGTGAAAACAGCCACCCTGAATGAAACTTTGCCAGGCGAAGATTGAAAAATTTGAATTTCCCTAGACCCGTCGATTTTTGTTTCGAGGGAAACATCTTGTGACGTAAAATTCAATTAAGGGTAGTAGCTACCACGTTTGAGGTGATGATAATTCAGCATGTCCCCCCTGTAAACAAAAATCGTCGGGTCTCGGGAAATTCTCTAAATATCACCTGGCAAAGTTTTATACAGGGTGGCTCGTTTTCATTGAAACACCCTGTATAAACATGGTTTTGGGTCATTCCATAGAATTTCAACGAACTCGATTTTTTTTTTAAAGTTCGACCATCGAGTTAGGGGATGATATTTTGTTTGTTTGTTCATCATAGTGTTACGGGTCGAAAAATGTCCAGTTGGAAAAAAATTGGACCAAATGTTCAAATCAAGCTTGTCATAAGTTTTATCCATTATTTTGTTAGCCTTGTGACATGTCTCAACTGTTTCTGGTGCGGTTGAAGATTTTAATTTTATATCGATTTTGCAGTTTTCTTCAGTTTTTCGGGACTAAAATTTATCCACTTACAAACTTTTCTCAAACTTGCAAAAGATATTGTGTATTTGTTTTGATAGCAGCTTAACCAAGAATAATTTCCAGAATTTTTCCCATTACCCCAACTGAGATATTGGGCTTTGAATATGTCAAATTCTCGCAAAATCGTGAAAAGTCAAATTTCTGTTCAAGCCCAACTTCTTTCAGGTATCAATCAAGTGATCCTCAAATTGTCCAAAATATTAAGCGAGGATCGTATTTTCGGTAACCTGTTCAATACATTCATATATAAAGAGAATCAATCTTGAGAGCCTCCAGAAAAGTTGGAAAAATGCCAAAAAAAAGACGAAAAATTAAAATTCCTTTTTTGAAGCCCGAAAATTTTGTAACCCTTCCAAACAAGCAACCTAATAATCTTGAACCTAAGACCAATACAAAATCATCTATGACTAACATTTTGAGGCAGTACCTCGAGAATAAAAAAATTATTAATTTTTCATGAATTTTCCTGTCACCTACCACTTCTTCATTTTTTTACAGTGTCGCACTGGATTGAAAAAATCCATGGTGATATTTTTCGACCCGTAACACTATGATGAACAAACAAACAAAATATCATCCCCTAACTCGATGGTCGAACTTTAAAATAAAAATCGAGTTCGTTGAAATTCTATGGAATGACCCCTTTATAAACCAGTTTCAAAATTGACAGAATGAAACTGATATATAATTTGAGAAGCTCTTTCTAAATTTACTCTAGAACTAGATGTAAAATGAAACCACGAGGATCCTCTTCTTGGCATTAGTTTTCAAGGGCTATCAAGCCAATTACCATACATTAGAGCTGTAAAGAAAGGAAAACATTTGTTTTCTGTAGCATCACAGCTGTGATACACTCCCTTTTGATCCACTCTTGAACGAGAAGAGAACTTCAGTGGTTCGTTCCTCTGCCTTTTTTCGAAATTAGTTCAATTCACAGATTCAAATATGTGTCTCGCATTTTCTGCTTAATGATGTTCTTCTGTAATATCTGCACCATTGCCCATCAAATTGATCCGATCCGGCTTATAATGAAGAAGAAACTCTGCGTAACATTAAAGAAAAAAATTACACCCAATAATAATTATTAAGTTAGCAATGGCAAAGATATCGCACTCTGACTAACATTATGCTCCATAACCAAAATTCTAATTGACGCTTTTTTGTTCTTTCCGCAAGCTGCCGCCACAGAAGTTAAAAGTCCTTCAAGCTGTTTCAATCCCTTTCTAGTAGAAGACACAGACGCACCCTTGCTTCTAGACATTAACTTGTCTGGTAGTTCAAAGCCCATTGACACGGTGCTGAATTTTTTTCAGAGAGAAAGCAATATCGAAATAAAAAATTGTGACACGCCAGTCTTGAGGAAAGAAAGCAATCACAAGTCTTCCTAAATAAAAACGTTATTAATATTTTACATTACCTAACTAAATGTGTGCTATTAGAACAAAATATTATATCAACTTTAGGCGAAAAATATCATAATAATATTTATGACAATAATATAGCGTTTCACATGACAATAAAATTAATGTGTTCACATTGCTCACACACACACAGGACTTCTGGTGTAGTATCACACACGGTAAACAGGTCGTGGCTCAAGACAGGCATCAGGTGAATTTTTGATATGTTTTTCTCTTTTCTTAGCATACTTTGTTCTTTATGTCGATGTTGTTGGTCTTGAGTAGTTTTCTATACTTTTCAAATATTTTACCCCCACACTTTTTACTGGAATGCCAGTTCTACTGGATTTTCAATGGATTTTGGATGGATCTTTTCAGCATGTTTATTGTAATGATTGCATGTTTGTTTACCGTGCCCCTTTATCGTGCGATCAAGCAAATTTCCATTTTCAGTTGGCTTTGCTGTCAAAATCAAGTCATCAGACCAATCCAGCCGCTCTTATTGATAAACATTTTGCTTTTAAAACCAACTTGGGATGGAAATTTTGTTGATGGCACGTTTTCCTGTATCTATATACCTAATTGGGAAATGAGTGAAATCGTCAAAAAAATCAAAATGAAAGTTCCTATATCCCGTTTATTTTCTATTTTCAGTTGGATGACTTTTTGGAGCAAAAATAAATCAACAAGTTGGAGGGCTACGGCTACGGCTGATGGCATCTGCAAAGTTTTGGAGCGAAACCATCAGTGGCCATCAGCCGTATCCTCTCAGCGCTCCAGCTTGTCACTTTATTTTTGCTCCAAAGAGTCATTTCTACTGAATTTAAAACGTGAAACGGCATATACACGTTATTTCAAAATTATTGCCATCTCGGTGGCCATGTTTGATATTTGTGCATCAATTTTCGCACGTTTAATGATAACCTGTGCTGTTGAACTCCAATTTGATTGAATAAACTCAAATGTAAAATCTCATGGCCGCCCGAGATGACTATCATTTTGAAACAACGTGTAGTACGGTCATCGTCAGGAGCAAAATACTGCATACATCAATTTTTTTTTCATTAGGAAAAAAAGCGACAAGTTCTTGCTTCACGGGAGTTATGGCCTAACAGAATAAAAGGCTTGGTTCCTTGCTTCATGGTGAATGTACTACGTAAGGGCTCCTTCATGGCTATGTCACATTTTTTGGAGTTGAAAAATTTTGATGTATGTAATACAGTGCTTTTGACAGTACATAGGTATCACCATCTTCGGATAACAATATTTCACTTGGAAGTAACTATACTGAAATTCAGAAAAAATGTGGATAACTGCATAGTTCAGTAAAGGAGGCGCAACATGTGTATTTCTTGTAAGTGCAACAAGGAGACATACTAAAGCATTTGAAACCCTTAAGAAAATACTGCACAATGACAAATGCTGCATAAATCCAGAAATTTTAGGCTTCAAATCGAAAGTAAAGTTACTCAAAAATTAATTTAAAAAAAGTAGTTCCAGGGGTGAAAAGCATGACAACAGCGCAAGGCTTGTCTATGTGCAAGACTCGAACCCCAAGATATGGACGTGGGTAGCCGAAAGACTACTGACAGAAGTCTGATTTGAGGTTCGAGGCACTTGATTCGCGATTTTAACTTCCGTAATTTTTCTGTCACCTGTCATCATCAATGGGCACATTCATAATTCACAACAGTTATGGAGCACTTCTACGCCATTGGCGAAAATTAAAATTTCGACGAATCGCGTGGAAGTGCTCCACAACTGTTGTGACTTACGAACACGGCCAATGCGAGTATTTCAACAATTCGCGCGATTGTTACTGGTTGTCTGACAGAAGCGACAAACAAGAAATGACGCAAAAACTTACAAACTATAGCTTCGCCATTTTAGCTGCCAGAGGGCGACTAGATTTTTGAAATCGCGAATAGCTGCGTTCCTTTTATCATCTGAACTGAGAATTCTCATTTCAATTGCTAGTTGTGCTCTCTCCCTCTCATGCAATTCTCGCTTTTTCTCTTTCTAAATGAGGTGGGATTATCTGAGATTTCGTGTAAAAGGAATACATCTCTATTGTTGCCAACTGCCACATTTCTCACAAATAGTGTTTGAGCAATTTGCCCTTGGATCTGGACCGTAAAATTATAGATTTCTGGTAGTGTCAGTCGTAATGCAATAAGTGGTACGATTATCGGCGATAATTTTTTGGTAATACAGGTGTCCCAGCTAAAACAACCCAGCGCGATTTTCTCAGAAAATATCAATACAACAAAAAAAAAGTCTCAATTGGGGGGAAACCTGACCCTTTAGCTTTCTTTTAAGGGGGCGCTGATGCTTGTAGGTCCTTTAGTTTTCAAGAAAATGCAGTTTTAATCGGGCGAGTCACAAGAATTCGAAAATTCATGACCAAAAAAACAAAATACTTTAGTGGAAGAAAAATCCTCTTTCTCTGTGCTTTCCATTGATGTGTCGCCGATGTCTGTACTTGACCCAGTAAGCTAGATATTCCGCCTTATAACCCAGCAAACACAATAATCGAAATTCATGACGACGTCACCGATCACACCCTTGTTGATTTTAACATCAGCCAGTATTCATCGCTATGGTGAATCCAGGTATGGTAAGTGAAAAAGTCCTAGTAACGACTACTGTTAAAGTCAACAAGTGTGTGATCGGTGACGTCATGATTCTGATTATTGTGTTTGCTGGAGTGTGAGGCAGAATATCCTAGAGAGAGAGAAAGAGGATTCTTTTTCATCTGGAGTATTTTGTTTTGTCGATCATGAATTTTTGAATTCTTGTGACTCGCCCGATTAAAATTGCATTTTCTTGGAAACTAGAGCACCTACAAGCATCGGCGCCCCCTCAAAAGAAAGCTAAAAGGTCAGGCTTCGCCTCAATTGAAATTTTTTTTTGTTGCCTTGATTTTCTGAGAAAATCGCGCTGGATGTTTCAGCTGGGACACCCTGTATTATAACGAAGAGTGCGTTGGTCTGGCGGTGGGAGAACAAGCAGGGTACCACAGCGATAATATTTGCGTATTGCCGCTGTGGTACGCTGCTACTACCTCTATGAATTGTATTATAGTCAGCATTCGCTATCGTCCGGTATTTTTTGTCTGGGTTTCATATGCTCCCTTATGGCTCTCCTTGTTGTACGCGAAAAGTGTCCAAAAAATTCTCGATTGTTTTGGTCTGTCACTTATTTAGTTCATTGAGTAGTATTAATAAAAAATTAGCATAAGCATTTGCTTGGATTTCATAGACGTTGTCAGGGAGAGTTTGCTTAGCAACTCCTCAAAAATCTAAGCAAATGCTTATGCTTATTTTTTATTAACACTACCCATTGTACTCTTCCATGATTGTACTTATGAAAAACGCCTACCAATGAGGCGTGCAGGGCAAAATGGCTAGAAATGGACCTGCGCCTATTTCTGTATGTTCCATGGTAGTGGGGTTGGCTGTAGGCTTTGGTACGTATTTCAGTGTTCCAAAATGCCGTTGCATCGATTGGTCAGCTTCTTTTTCATTGATGTTTTTCTCTGGGACATGCAACGATATTCAAGTTATCCAACCTAACCCACCGAAAGTATATAAGTTAACCTGTATTAGTGATTACTGATTGGTATTATCATTGTATAACTACTCCTAGTAGGTCAGCCGCCGTTCAAATTGTGCAGTTTTCGGAAAGCACGGGCAGGTGGCGTGTTCAGCATTTGTCGTTTGGTCGCTCAAATTAGTTATAAATCACGCTGTCTTCAAATTTCAACGTGGCGCCCACTTACTGATAGATGTTGATGGTTTGGTACAGAAATTTTAATTTTTCTCATATGCGCTGATAATTTCTTGCGAGCTAATTGCTCTAGGCGACATCTAGCGACAAAATCTCAAATTCGAGGCTGACCTACTAGTAATAGTTATACAATGGTATTATGTACATCAAAAGTCACATTAGTTAGGAACTGGAGTAGAAATTAATATTGTGAATTCCTTACAATTTCTGCCGCATGTTGCTTTACATTCGAATATTTCTTGTTCTAGGTTCCGGCTTTGACGCCTTGGGAGGCGTACTGCAACCTCTGAACGCGGGTGGAAGGAATAACACCCAGACGGTCAACAATAATAATGTGAATAACAACAGCAATGGCCATCAGAACGATACTCCTTTATTGACTGGAGATTTAGAATCCAGTTTGGCATCTTTGGCTGAAAATTTGACCATCAATCCTCGTGCCGTACCAGTCAAGTGAGTATTCTGTAAAAAGCTCTGGTTGTTTTAACTATTGTCCGTCATATTGGTTGAGTCTGTAACAGCATGCTCTGAGTACAGCACTAACCTAACGAATCACCGTTGGCCAAGAGAAAAACTTATTTACTCCATGCTTTTTTGTGACGTAATAGTATATTATTCAAAAAGCGGGTAATGATTGCTTCTTACTCATGAGGATGCAGTTTGCCGACACGAGCCTCGGCGAGTGTCGTAAAGCATCCGAATGAGTAATAGCCATTACCCGCGAGTAGAATACTATGCTTTATCCAGTCTTATTGAAAAATGCAGGCATGTATGCGCGTGATAATGCGTGCATTATTCAATAGGATTGGATAATAGTATATTATTCAACGATCGAGTAATTATAGCTATTGCTCAAGAAGATGCAGTAAAGCATCCGAATGAGTAGCTCAGGAGTTTTAGAGTTTTACCTTGGTAAAAATAATGTAAGGTTGAAAGTTTGCATGCAGGCTCCTTTCAGTATGCCCAATAACATATCAAAAGTCTCTTTGAATCCCTAATCGGCTTTATCAGGTTTTGGTTCAAGAAGGATGTGAATGACATGATTTTCCAAAAATCACACTGTAAAGTACCTACTGCAGGGATGATATTTCAGTTTTTTCGTTTTGAAATCTTGAAAGAGATACACTAAAGTACAGGAAATTATGCATTTTGTCGCAAAATTTCATTGCTACAAGATATAACTCATGGTGAAACTCACCTAGGACTGAAAGTGCAGACATACTTTCCAAGCTTATCCTTCCATTTGACACAACGTATTTCGTTGGAAAAATCGGCCGACTTTGAGGGCCAGTAACTTTTGTTTGCCATGGGCGATTCCAATTATGTTTGTTGAGTTGGTTAGCTCAGTCTTCCCCGCATGTATTGTATTGTTACGAATTTGCGTTGGGTACCTATAAGATGAACGTATAAGACACACCGGTTGTTTATTACTGCGAACTACTTGATACACGTCAAATGAATCGCTTGGATATCGCTAGTTACGCTGATGTACTCCCTGTCGCTGTGGATTTGAATCTGCCCTCGCTCGGCCGCCAGTTCATTCGCGGGGGCTCTAAAAAAGTCCATCGGTTTCGCGTATGTTCCGGTACGTTCTAGAACACGGCATCTCTACCACTTGTGCAGATGTGTCTTACTCGGGCGCCGGGATTTCCATCTTCCTCGAACATTCCAGAACCACTGCTCTGGCTCTTGAATGTACTGGAATTGCACAAGAGCCTCGCAACTCGTAACACTGCCCCCCTCTTGAGCCTGTTGGTCCCGAATAGACGTCTTGGAGTTCAATGGATTCTGTGACAACGTCAATAATCCTCTCAACCACCATGTAGGATCCTTCCCACGACGCCAGACCAGTTACCTTGAATTCCACTGGAGTTAGCCTTCAAGTCGAAATGAGTCTTCATTCAGTCGGTGGCGATTTGAATCTGTTCCCGAACCAACTCGTGAATGTCGCACATTCTCTGCCTTAGGTCGTCGACGTAATCGGGAATATCCTTAGGATCATTCTCCGGCGTGCCTTATTGAAAATCGCAAAGGAGGCAAATCTCTCGGCCAAAAAAGAAGACGTACCGGCGTTCTCCCCGTTGTGTCGTGAATTGCAGCGTGATGCACGATTAGGAATACCGGCAGATGACGATCCCAGTCACGCGGATGTTTGTCGATGGCTTTTGACAGATGCTGCTCCACGCTCCTGTTGAGCCGTTCAACCATTCCGTCAGACCGTGGGTGAAGGGGCATCGTCCTGGTCTTCTGGATCCCGAGTAGGGTACAGATAGGTACCTTGAAACACGTTGGATTCGAAGTTTCGTCCCTGGTCTGAGTGTAATTCCAGGGGTACTCCGTACTTATCAGGTTGTCCACCAGCACACTCGCCACTGTAGAAGCCTCTTGGTCGGTTCTGTTGTGGAAAAGGGGCCGTTCACATCGGTTGCAATGCGTTTAAAAGGCGCTCCGACATTGTAAGCCTTCAGCTCCCCTAGCTCCCCTCGGATGCGAGTCTTTGGTCACTTGCTGTCCGCACAAATCTCGCACAAGCTTCCACGTAATTCCGGCAGTACCTTGTTCGCCAACGCCTTGTTCCTTTCAAGGTGCCCCCCAGTGACTCTGACACCTGACACCTCTTTCACTCGCTTCTTCGGAAGCACCAATCAAACTTAGTAAAAAAATCTATTTTCAACACAATCGTGCGAAAACATAATTTTATTAATTTTGAATTGAAATTGGTTTAAATGGCGTTGTTTTTTTTTTAGGGGAGTACAGTGGAATTCTCCCAAGAACGGCTCGAAAGCAAACTGGACGCCACAGCCTCTATCTGCGACCACAGGTGCTGGATATAAGCCTATGAACCAGGCGATGGTCAGTCCGTCGGCGACCACACCCACCGCATTACAGCCGCAGATTTTCCCTCAGTTCCAACCACTTGTGGTAAGTGCTTACTACTGCAGGGTATTCCACTAATGTTTTACATTGTTATTGCTGAGTAACTTGAAAGAGCTTCGACTCCAACAAACTCAGTTTTTGAAATCTTCACCGGCATTTATTGGAAATTTACTCCTGAAAATTATGTCTTTGTAATGATGTCCCCCCTTAGATATCATTCTGCTTGGCACACACTCCTTTTCCTCCGTAATAGAGAATATAGATCTTTGGTATTACCAGCATTCGTTATCGTGCAACATTTTTTGTTTCGGTTTCAAATGCTGTATAGGCTGTCCGATTTCTACATGATTCTAGTGTATAGTATGGATCTCCTTGTTCGCGAAATTCACATTAGACCGTTATGACAAAATTTAATATGATCTGTTCATTTTTTGATCAATGCGTCAAATTAGGAAGGGGAGTTGTCTTTATGGCCCTCTTTTCAAATGTAGACATGGCGCCACCCCGAATTTTGATCAAGGTAGACTAGAGGCGTTCTTGAAAATTGAAGTTGCAGGAACTCTTATAAGCCACCGTTACATATCACCACACTTCTCAAAAGTTGATCATTCGACTCTAAACTTGACAGCAGTTTAACAAGTCAACAGTGTCCTTCATTCTCAGAAAAAAAATTCCTTCCGAGTGCTATAAAAATCAGTTTTTATTAATTTTTTCATGCAAAGAAATGGACAAATTGAAATGTTGTTCATCATTTCTCACTAATTCGCATCTGCTGAAGTCAATTATGAAGCTAGCAGCTCCTCCTTCGAGCAGCGCAATGTGACTTCATGATTTAGCCACAGAATTGTCTATAACATTGTAACGACTTGAAATTTTCCATTAATAATTATTACTATGGTTTTCACCAAAAATTGTCAACATTTCAACCTGTCACTTTTTGGTTCAGTGTACCCTTAAAAAAAAGTCCTAAACATTGGTTAGCACCCTGGATTTTTACAGTGAAGCTGATACAACTCTTTGGTGATTTTATTTCAGGGTATGCGTCCCACAGCAATGATTCCACCAATAAGTCCTATGAGTGGCCTTCCAAATTCTCCGAATCCGATGGGCCAGCAATCTTTGCTGTTCCATTGAAGCAAGGAAAAAAGATTATTATCACTATTATTATGATAAAAGCAAGATGTTTTTTGTAAATAAAATAAAAAATTTAAAAGTGTTTGAAATCGAGGGCACATTGATTATACGATGTAGCTGTTAATATTACTATTATTCAACAATAACTGATGAATGTACATATCCAATATTTATCACTCTGAGAAAGTGGTTATTTCATATCTATACAAATTTTTATAGTGGCTTTAGTAGTTGGTCAAAAAATATTTTTGTATTTTGTGTTATTAGTATTTATATCCTATTAAATTATTATTTTTATTATTCATATTGTCG
Organism: Anaspis maculata; assembly: GCA_949128115.1. Lineage (NCBI taxonomy): Eukaryota > Metazoa > Arthropoda > Insecta > Coleoptera > Scraptiidae > Anaspis > Anaspis maculata. Next base: position 46,938,670 of record OX421963.1, read on the forward strand.
AATATAAGAAAATTTAACGATAATTGATAATCTATGTCCCCACTTAATATATGCAATGATGATTATACAAATTTATATTTACTCAATGTATAAATTTGATTTAAGATTGAGAATGTTGTTTTTTTTTTAATACAGTTTACAAACGCTTTCACAAGACAGTAGGTAGTTGATAAGTTATCACATGAGTGAATAACTGAATACTACAAAGAATGTTAGAAACAGGAGAAATTTCTGGAACTGTCAGATCAAGAGTCAAGCACAATAGTATTTGCAAAATGTTCAGGTAAGTGAACGTAGCTCGCAACAGTGTGGCAGAGACTACATGAAAATCGGCTGTATCCCTCTCACGTGCAACGAGTGCAAGCTTCGATGCCTTAAGATCACCCTGCGAGAGTACAATTTTGCGCTATCGTCGGTTTGTACCAGTTCTTGGAGGATTCGCCCATTACTGTGTTTGCAAAACAATGGCGATAACAATGAGCAATTTCTTTAACAGGTGCGTACTGTGAGTACTTCAGACTTTCATTATAGTTTTTGATATTTGGCTGTTGTTTTTTCTCATTTCGTGTTTATTGTATCCTCAGAACAACAGTAGTACATAAAAAAAAGCAAAATTGAGATTTTTCCATGTATGCCATGAACGTCTTCTACATCCGTGAAATACTACAACAGACCTCATGACGTCACATTAAAAAAAACTAACTGGTGTTGCAGCAGTGCCAAAATTCCTTTTTTTTACGTTTATTTAACGTAGACCCTTTCCGCAACGAGGCGTAACACCGTGCTTTCCTCCACTATGCCGAAAATTTTACCAAACCCCTGTGTGTTCCAACACAGGGTAGGGATTTTTATCGACCACCAACATCGCATGGGGTTGGCAGTGGTGGGCAACATCGTTTATATTTCACGTGCTATGCGACGCTCTTGCATTTAGCTAGCATTCCAACTAAATCAAAGAGCTTGTTTTAGAGACGAAAATCCGACCGCCCACAGTATGAATCAAACCCACGATCCTTGGCGTGGTAGTCGGACGTCCTAACCACCACACCACAAGCTCCTCCAAAATTCATATAATCAAGTTTTATTCAAAACTAAAATTTAGCTCATGGCTTTGAGGCGACGTGATAAAGGTATCCCAGAACTCGCGCCCCAGATTCCAAAGTAATTTAAAGGAAGTAAAATATGTCACAAAAATAAAAAATGTCAATTTGTAACTATAACAGACCAAAGAGTAAAACATTGAACTGTTCAGTGTGTGCAATATTTTCATTTATCATACACTACTATACAGGGTAAACTCAAAAATCCAAAAAACAGTTTTCATGAAAAGTTTACAAAAGAATTTTGTGGAAATTATTCTTTCTTCCTGTCCCATATCACATCTAGAACCTTCTGGAACTGTTTTTTGAAGAAAATGAATTTTTGGGGGTTCTTGGGTTCATGACTCGCAAAATACAAACATTTAAGACACTGAGAATTTCAATGTTTTCTCACTGGGCTATTTATTTAAACAATTTTTTTTCTAAAATCTCATCAGATGATGAAAATAAGAGGGGGCGAAGCTCTACCCTTCGAACACCTATATCTCCGAAGAAAAAACCTCAACATTTCTCCAACACATTGGAATAGAGGATTCTAATACATAGAGAGGTCGAAAGTGCGCAGCCGCAAGTTTGTTGAAAAGGGGGCAATAGGCCACTTCGTTTGGTCAGGTGCGCATGCTTGAAGGCTCAAAATTTTGAAAACTTTCGTACACCTGTCATTTGAATGGCAACGCTGCATGCTCTGTCTAGCCGCCTGGGTTGCGTTCGAGAACTACACTATTCTGCGATTCTTACATTTTTGAAGTGGGGGTATCAAGTAAGGCAAAGTAACAACCACTTTCCGAACGATTTTCGCTGTGCTGGAAATGTCACTGTCAATATAACTGATTGGCGATCGCAGTGCTGTTTATTAGTTTCAAAGTGAAGTAAGCTTTTCTGATAAAGTACCCATTTTTATAGGTACTGCCTACCACGTAAGTACCCAATCGAAACGATTATAATCAAAATAAAAAAAAATCTGACAGAGAAATATGTGGGGTGCTGAGGTGCGCATGACGAGTAACTTTCACAGCGCTCGGAGATGCTGCGAATTTTGTCACTTCAACGCGACACGTTTTGAGTTCTCGAACGGTTTACTGCGTTGCCGATAGTGCGCACAGAAGAGATCTCGAACGGTAATTTCTGCAACAATCGCAGAATAGTGTAGTTCTCGAACGCAACCCTGACCAACAACTGGTTCCTGCCTGTCACTTTCACACACACCGTAAACGCATCTCTTCGTATCTTCTTTGAACTTCCTTCTCGGTACAGCCATTTTCAACGAGTTGTGTTCTTTCGTCAAAACATGAGCAAATGAAATGTAGGTCGGGTAAAAACGAAGAGTCATCATAATTGTCACAAGTGACAGTTGGCGACGATGTGTTGTTGTTTTGAGCGCTGTTGCCATTTTCGTTGTTCCTGAACTTCCACAAATGATCATTTAACTTAATTTCAATGAAACATTTCCTTCGAATATAAAAAATGGTATCTAACATTCAAACAATATATTTATGGAATTTTAGGTGCACTATAATATTTTTTAGTGTCAATTTTCAATATCGGTGTACGAAACTATGAAATTCGCGCCATACATGCGCACTCAAAAAAACCGAAACGAAGGGACCTATTCAAACGACTCGTGCAAGTTTTTGTTTTTACATGGAATATTGGCCAAATCGGTGGTTATTTGATACAAGAAATTATTCTACGTGTGCTAAATTTGTATAGGATGAAATTAAATACAATTTGTAAATACTAACAGTTATAAACAAAAGGATTTTTTTCCGTAATAGTCAGTATTTTACAAATGAAAAATGTTCAAACGTGCATCTCTGCCACTGAGACGCACCGAAAACAACATAGATCGAGTAGGTGACCGGCAATCACGTGACAACAGCGGTGCTCTACCAACGCATATTTGCACGAATTTTATCACGTGACCGGAGTGTACCAATGGCAAACCCTTTATACTTTGCGCATGTGTCAGGAAGAAAGGTAAACTAGATTCGTATATGCTTTAGACGCTCAGGCGCGAGTTCTGGGACACCTGTAAACCGTCATATCAGCTACATACTGATACTGTTGAAACGAGTGTTGAAAGAAATTACTCTACTTCGAGAACAACCTGGCTTTCTGAAGTCTGAACCAAAAATAAAATGACAAGCATGTTATGGCCGCTGCCGTCTTGTTGCTGTCGCAAGTGCGATCGCAACTCCAGCTTGTCATTCAATTTTTGCTTCAAAAAGTTTATTGAATTGAAAAGATAAATGATGAATGGGATATACCCAGAGTGGTTCAGAAAGATTCCAATCGAAGGTGGCCCTGCTGCCACCGACGCTACGGCCACTGCTGCAGACGTTTTTTTTTTTTATTTCAAGACTACCCTAGCTTGATTGACTAGGATCATTTTCAACTTACAGTACCTTCTAACCTCGATTCTAGCTTAAGTGGGTTCAGTCAGCTTATTCAGCCGCAAGTTTTAATTTTAGTCGCAAGCGCAGCGACACCCATTGGCTCTTATGAACAAGCCTCCTCAGAGCAGCCAATAAGCGATGCAGGGCTTACGGCTAAAACTAAAACCGCGGCTAAATAAGCTGACCGAACCCACCCTTATAGCCATCCACAATGATGTTAATGTTAACGTAATGTTATTGGCAATGGTAATGTTAGCATTCAAAGCAATGAGTTTCAAATGATGACGTTCACAATCATGTTAGTGGCAATGGTAAGCATTTACCATTGAAACTCGTTGCTTTGAAATGCTAACATTACCATTGCCGATAACATTACGTTAACATTAACATCATTGTGGATGGCCTATTACCTTTACCTACTTTACAGGTGTTGCAAATTTTCATTTGTTCTTTAACATACTGGGGCGTCTAAAGGTGGGACTCGGGACTTTTCAGGTAAGTATAAGTACCACTTATCTTTCGCCCAGTTCTGACCCAAATAAACCCACATACCCACCCATTTCAAATTTGTCACCTGCAGCAGATTACTCTTTAACAGTCTCTTTTAAATCCAAATTAGCCACAGACAGAGTTTTTAATGTTGATTTCACTGGATACTGGATACCTACTTTTTTTTCAACCCTTTGCTGCTGGTATAGGTATGGTATCTAGGTATGAGCCCCCTAGGTACGCCTCTGCGGGCTTAGGGGGACTCGCGAGTGGCGAGCCCTTTATGTATTGTAAACCTAAGAATGATCGTAAATAATTATTGGACCACATGAAGGGTCAACGACCATCAATCACTACAACGGCCCTTTGTTTCCTTCCTTGATTGACAGGTTGAAAATACCTATCCTGAAAGCGCACCTTTTTGTTCATCATTGTACCCAGTCGTAAAAAATGTGGGTTTGACGTGAAAAATTCAGTGTGCTAAATCGATAGAGAGTAACCCTCATGCAAAACTCCCATTTTTTTCTGAACTTGGTAGAGGTACCCGCTCCTATACCTATACCTATAGGTACCTATAATACCTTGTGAATGATGTATCATCAAATCCATAATTCCCTAAAGATATTCGGAATCGAAACCATTCAGTATAATTCGTGTTTTATCAACACCTGTGTAATTATACAAAAATAAAATAAATGATACAGGGTGTCAAATTGACCAAAAATATATGTCTTTATATATTTATTTATTTGTCATAACTTCGAGACCACGCGACGGCTTTGGTTAAAAAATAATCTTACAATCATACTTCATACCTCTGTAGGGTAGGTATGTAATTTTTAAGCCTCGCCAGACGTAGTGCCGAAAGGTATTTGTGGCCGCTTTTTTAGCGCAGTTCTCCAAATGAGAAGGCGCTTATATCCCCGCTTTGTCCGTCCGTCTGGTCGTCTGTCTGTCTGTCACCAGCATCCAGTCGTGGACGGAAAGATTTTTTGGAAAAGTTTCTACTTCAATGGTCATGGTCTTTCTCCTAGAACTATGGGAGAACGGAGATAGAGATATATGGAAATTCTTGATCACAAAATTGTAGAGAATTCAATGATCTACAAAAATCATCTACAATGCGCCCAAGGCATTCGGTCCAACTTCTTCAGTTGAGTCGTTAATCGTGTTCGAAGTTGCGGGCCAAAATAGAAGAACCATCGGCCTTACATTAATTACTCGTTGAATGCTGTGAGAACAACAAGGAACATCCGAAAATCGTGAACGACAAAGTTGTAGAGAATTAAATATTCTGCAAGAAAATCGTCGACGCTAACGACTCGACTTATTTAGCTTAGCCCTTAACCAAGTTGCGAATTTCAGCAAGGTTTTATGGTCTATTTATCGAGGTGATTTTTCATTTTTGTTTTTTTTGTCAAATTTAACGGCGCTTTAACGGGCCAGTTTGGTCAGCTTTCTCGGCAGAATGTCCAATACGTACCTACCCTGTAAAAAAAAAAGATCATTGACAAAATCTGCGGTGTGGACCGCTTAAACTAAATACGGTGGTAAACCCATTCCGCAGTGCTATTTTCTCACCATATTCAGCCTGTGTGATTTATTACAGAGTATTATTCACATCAATTCAGATCAATCCTATCATCAAAGACACATGAAAAACCACTAACCTGTTCAGAAAAAAAATCAGTTTTTAGTTTTCACCAACCCTGGCTGAAAGGAATTTTTTGTGGATGTTAAATTTTCTTTATACTTCGCAGTCTGCAGCTCGCTATCAATTTTTCATGCAAAAAAAAATCAGGCCAAAGTTGTGTGGAATCTTGCCATCAGCTTTGAAATTAAATAGAGGTAGGACAAGTATCCAACACTTTGCACTCACGCGCGTCTTGTCTCGTGCAATCCAACTCCATAAAATTATTGTCCATCTAAGGAAGTTTCCCAACCTCACAGGGGCCAGTGGACAGTGGGTATTTTCATTCCATTCTCTTTAGTATTGCCGCGCATGGCCGTTTGGCCATCATTTTCTTCAGTGACCACCGCTCACCCAGCAGCCGCAGCGAGGAGCCGCCAACCATGGTAGATATGTCCTTTGTAGACAACAGCAACTTTTACTGCAGAGGGGGCTCACGTTTTCCTGCTTTTGCTGCGCATCCCGGGAATTTTCACTTGCGATACTGCATCGCATCGAGACATCACATTATACGTATATCCCGTTCACTTTTTATTTTCAGTAGCATGACTTTTTGGAGCAGAAATAAAGTGACAGGCTGGAGCGCTGGAAGATACGGCTGATGGCCACTGATAGTTTCGCTCCAAAACTTTGCAGGTGCCATCAGCCGTAGCCCCTTCACTTTATTTTTGCTCCAAAAAGTCATTCTATTAAATTTAAAACGTGAACGATACATAGCACATCAACCAAGGCGTCGAAATCAAGTTATTATCGTACCATTCGTGCCAACACAACACATTTTTCCCTCTCTAATGTTGTGAATTTGATTCTAGGTACCTGTTATAACCCTATTGGTGTTCATATAAGGAAAAAAGTGACTTTATTATTTATTATGTAAATAGCCATAAGCGAGGCCATAAGTAAGACGCAAAGGGTTGTTCATTTCAGTTCCAGATGACTGGCGCGTATGGAAAAGATAATTCGCATAATGAAGTTGAAAATGAATGGCTAGTCTTAAAAAGCCGTCTGGAAGCCCTAATAGGCACTATACAGCAGAGACCGTCGTTCCTCAAAACTGATTATGGCACCGCGATATTCCGTCTTTTTCAGCACAGAGCCCAGCGACCGGCGCTCTCGTCGCGACGTCTAATCGATATAATAGTCTGACACAAGTCTGTACATAACCGAACAACTCAACTAATAACCGAATCTTACGTATTAAAAACGGAACTAAAAATCGCGTGAAGTGTCCCTTTGGGCGTTCCCCCCGAGAAACCTGTAGACTTTTGGCCAATTGGACCACAACGTTCCCGGTTTCATGTTGGGGAATGTTTGAAACAATGCCGTTTTTCCCCGTAAAAACGCGATTATAGGTAAATATGGAGCAGTTATGTCATGTTTACACATTGGGATGCCAGTGAAAAGGGGGTTGAACCTTAGCAGCTAGCCCCTCGCCACTCCGTCCTCAAGCACCCACTCCATGCATACTTTGTAATGACTGATTAGAATTCTGGAAACGACGTGTAAAGGGACTCTAATGGGATTATTTCCACAGTGAAATTGTGGATTGAAGATGTGATTGCTATGGATTTTAGTTGTTTTGTTGTTAAAAGTATATCGTGTTGTGGTATAAAGTAGGAAATTGTTGAAATCGATATAGAATTAGTTCTGGGATTACTACTCAGAGGCGTTTTTTCTCAGGTAAGTCTTTTTTTCCACATTTATTTCCAAAAAAGGCTTATGCAATCACATAAGTTGAGGTATATTGTTGTGTTTTTAATACTGAATACAGTGCAGTACAGAATCATACAGTAATAGTGCTCAGTATAGAGCATAAGCTTCAACAGAAAAATAACCGAGCTCAGTCAATTAAAATCGAGATTAAAATCGTTGCAATTGAAATAATTCCAAAAATTTTTCCCAGCTACTCACTACTAAGATTCTTAACAACCTACTGAAAATCTGGTTCATCATAAAAAAGCAATTCCCGCTTTCAAAAATTTGCAGGGACAGAGGTGCTGATGATGAAAGGTCCCGCGGCAGAAATGACGACGATTTTCATTATTTGGAACGTGAAACCTCGGAAACCTCGTTTGAAACAATCGGTTTGTGTCACCCCAAAACTATCCCGGCAAGTAGCAAGGAACGGATGGAAATTTTTGTTCGAGACTTCTTTCCGGAGGCTCTATTCTCGAAACGAGTTCACATGTGTAGCATAGCAACATTGCACGATAATTTTGTTCCTCGTTTCAAGAATAAGGTCTCTGATGGGAAGTTGGAGGAATTTGAGAGAAAGAGTGAGGCAAATTGATAGCATCTTCAAAAATTACCAAAAAAATTGAAAAAATTTCCATGAAAACTTGAATTTTCCGGAAAAACCTTAGTCTTTCCCAAAGAATCTCATTCTAAAAATCGTCAATTGAGGCTTCATTTTAAGCTCCGTCATTTGAGTCCGGTCTCGATAAGCCAGGTCAGCATTTTCAACTGGGAAACTCTCGGAAGATTTGAAAAAAAATGTTGGAAAATGTTCAAGAACCTCTTGTTCAATAAAAAAAATCTGTTGTGGGGCGACACAAAACTTTCCCGGCGGTATCCAGAGACGTCAGTAATGATTTTGATCGAAGTGTCCCTTCGGGAGGGGGCGATTCGATTTGGAAATTGATGAAAAAATTCTATTTAGTCGAGCGTTTAGCGAGCATCCTGCATACATTGTTGAGCGGACAGAAAAAATGACAGGTTAGGTCAGTTTTCCAAGGTGATGAAATGATCCAAAAGGTAGAACTAGGTAGCTAACTGTTGTGATATCTCAAAAATGCAATGCTGGTTCCTTATTGAAATTTTTGTTCCTACTTCAGATATGATGATGAAATTACAAAAACTTGATTGAAAACTTTCACTGCATCTGTGTGTCAATATTTCAACTCTATATTATCAATTTAGAGCTTGGGCAGACAAACCCAGACCCAATGTGCCACCTCAGGGCTTCCGATCAAAATCATCCACCCAAAGTCTAATCAGAACATTCCAGGCTGAACTTAGGCCTCCGTACCTGATTTCGATTTGATCGGATCAATAATTCGGTAATTATCGTGACAGAACCGCTTAATTTGTACGATCGCATGAGTGGTTTTATATTTTCAGGAGGAAAATTTCCGGGAAATTGGAGAGAAATTATTGGAAAATGTTCAAGAACCAGTTATCTATTCTCTAAAAAAAACAATTCCCAGAAATCTGTTCACGGAATAAAAAGTTGGAAAATTTGCAGTTTTTCCAGAGAGGAAAACTCGGCATAGTCCATCCGCTAGGTACTATTCTGTATTTTTTTAGAGGTCGAAAAGGTTTTTTTTGGAATTCCAATCAGTTAAGGTCCACAGAATCATATTTTTTTGGTGGCAACGCTCAAAAGTGGTGCGGTCACCCTGTGCACCCCCATGGGGGCCAGCCCCCAGGTTATCGAATTTCAGCTCTGTAACTCGGAGGATCGACACAGAATTACAAAAAATTCAGGATGTCATGAAAAAACTCCCTCAAAAGTCATCCACAATGAAGATACAGCCCTTCAAGTTTCAAAAAAGGCGATTTTCGTGGAGGTACAATTTCCACAATTTTCAACCGATTTTGCTGAAAATTTGGCTAAGCCTCTCTGTAACAAGCATCTAGAAAGGGGAATTTCATTTTCTGTATAAATTGTCCAGTGGCGGAACAACTGGAAATTTTGACATAATGCCGTCCCTCCTCATTTCTCAAGTCCCTGGTCAACTTTGGACTCTGAAACTTTCACTATGTATCGAATACATTATTCAGCTACGATGTTCCCAAAAAAAAAAAATTTTGAACACAATTTTTTTATATAAAAAGAATACTAGGATATTCAGCTAAAAAAATTAAAGCAAATCCTCCTCTTCTATATTCAACATTAAACCCAGAAACCAGCTCTGATTCTAATTTTTTTGGGAACATCGTAGCTGAAGAATATATTCGATACATAGTGAAAGTTTCAGAGTTCAAAGTTGACCAGGGACTTGAGAAATGAGGAGGGACGGCATTATGTCAAAATTTCCAGTTGCTCCGCCACTGGACAATTTATCCAGAAAATGAAATTCCCCCTTCTAGATACTTGTTACAGAGGGGCCTAGCCAAATTTTCAGCAAAATCGGTTGAGAATTGTGGAAATTGTACCTCCACGAAAATCGCCTTTTTGAAACTTGAAGGGCTGTATCTTCATTGTGGATGACTTTTGAGGGACATTTTTCATGACATCCTGAATTTTTTGCAATTCTGTGTCGATCCTCCGAGTTACAGCACTGAAATTCGATTAACTGGGGGCTGGCCCCCATGGGGGTGCACAGGGTGACCGCACCACTTTTGAGCGTTGCCACCAAAAAAATATGATTCTGTGGACCTTAACTGATTGAAATTCCAAAAAAAACCTTTTCGACCTCTAAAAAATTACAGAATAGTACCTAGCGGATGGACTAGCAACTGTTGATCCGATTTCAAAAATTTTTCCTCCAAAAATTGGCTCAATCTTTTCTCTAACTTTTATTCACAGCATGTCTGCACCTAAAATTATTATTTCGTGGGGCCTACCGCATGTAGAAGTTTGCATTGCGTTTTTCTCAAATTCACGGAATGTGCAAATTTCATTTTGAAAAAATTACAGTCGGAAAACCGAAACCGTGTCAACTCTGAAAATAGACCTGCACGACGCTCAATACAATCTACTTTCGATATCAGTTGAAATTTCCAAAAAAAAAGTCGATCCCCGAGCAGGAATAAATTTTTGAGTGGAGTCCTCCTGCTACAAAAGCGAGTCGTGCTGGTCGAAACACCGGCGAGAGCCCCTCCTGAGTGGCAACGGCCAGGAGAAATTTCGAAAATTCATTACGCTCAACTGGAGAATGGTGGAAAACTGCAACTGCGGCCTCAATTTGACTCTTTTGTTGTGTTGCTTCCTGCCAAATCTGGTTCCAATCCATCGGATAGATTTTGAATAATTAATTGGTAAAGTTTTGAACTTTAACATTTTTTATTATTTGACAGATGACAGATAGGGCAATGTTTCCAACTGTTCTGAATACAGTTTTTCAAGGGCTTTCAAATAACATATTGCAAGTTGAGTTCCGTGAGATATAGCTTCTGACATTTGATGATAGTGACAGTTGGGTTTGACAGATGACAGCCAAAAACTAATGGGCTCTTTTCAGGAAACAACCATGTTTGTATACCAAATATCAAGTCGATCCAGTCAACGTTACGGCAGTTATCGTGGAAGATCACAGACAGACACACACACACACATACACACACACATACACACACACACACACAGACACACACAGACAGACATCATTCTGAAAATGGTCTTAATCGTCTTGGAGGACCTCAAAACGGATATATCCGGTGAAATCTCAAAACTTTTTTTCTGCACGATTACAATACTTTCCCTCCGTGTTCGTGGGTGGGCCGGGAAAGTAAAAAATGGTGAAAGTTTGTTTACGGGGCAAAAAAAAATAATGAAGTAGACAGAAAACTTGAAAACCGTTGATCCGATTTCAAAAATTTCTCACCCGAAATATACAGGATGATTCATAAAACATGCTCACCCCCATTTTTCTCGAGAACCGTTCGCGATATCGAGTCGCGGAAAAAACTGTTGAATTAACAATATCTTCGAGATCCGATTTCACATGCTACCAGAGTTTTTCCACCAAAACCTTCTGTACGGGAGCGCCTCAAAAATTTGTGAATTTTTTTTCACACTGTTCAGTGTTGAGTGATATTTTATTTAAAAGAACTTTGAAAGTTCACTGGAAAAGTGCAAAAAAAAGTTTCGAGAAACTTTCAGCGGTTTTCATTAGGTGCTTTCCTTTTACAACCTGAACTAAGTATTCTGACCTAAGTTGTTAGTGGTATCTCACTTTCGCGCATGTGATTTCTCGCTCTTTCTCTCTCTAACTTAGATCAGATCAGTGAATGAGTTTTGTAGTAAAAGGGAAGTACCTATTGTGTGATGAAAAATGAGATATATGAGAATCTATTGCTATTTTTTCAAACTGCAAATGGCATTCAATAGAACTCATCAAAACGGTCGGTATGATGTACAGCATAACTCAATATGCGATGGCTATTTTATAATTTTGAGATCTTTCGAAATCAAAATTTTAATGGGTAAAATCTCGGGTAAAATTCTCGGCAAAATCGAATTGAGATATAACTGCTGTCATTTTTTGATAGTGACATTTCCGTTTCAAATCGATCGGATTAACGTTGCGGCTGTTTTCCTGGAAGATTACAAACAGACAGACACGCACAGCGACAGACAGACTTCCATCTGAAAATGGTGTTAATCGTGACAGGGGGACTCAAAATCGATATTTCCGTCTTCATCTTGAAAATTGTTTTTAGCGCGTTCACAACACTTTCCCTCCTCGTGGGTTGGTGGGTCGGGACAGTGAAAGCAAGTAGTGTCATACCTATATTTATTGTAATTAGGATAATGAAGTGCATTGATTGTGATAGTGGAATAGGTACAGGTGTTCCAAAAAAATGCAAAAGATTGGACACCATGTTTATGTAGCATATAAGATTGAAAATTCCAATCAAAATATCATCACGAACCTGTAATAATATAACTGGACAGATGGCGGTTAGAGTGCGCTGGGATGGATGAGGACCTCTAGGGATTTTATCCAGTACCGGATCTAGGCATTTCTTTAAGGTAGTCAGGGAGCAAGGCCCTTCTACGACGCTTCTAAAAATAAAAACTTAGCACTTTTTAGGTTCACGGTTAAAAAAATACACATCATATCCAGAATCTCATTGCGCATCTGACCCCGCTAAGGATTTCGTTCGCGCGGATTGCAAAATAGTCGAAAAAAATTCTTTCGTCGAAGAACTTGAGTTATCGAATTTCTAATAATTTTCGGTTTACATCGTGATTGTCGGCGTATTTTTGAATTTTTTCCAATATTTCTTCTACCGATTGAAAGCTTGACATAAGCAGATTATGGATGGCTCACAATAAAACTGATCTGGTGAGTAGCAAGTCCACAAAAAATTGTTAAAACAAGACATGCATTAAAAACGTAGTCCAAATTTCGTCATCGACGTACTTTTTTTATTATTGAAGATAGATGGGTAATTATGTGAGACAAAATGTGTAGAACAGAACGAAGACATTTTTAAAGAAAGTACGCGAAGAATCGGACCAATGGTTCAGCAGATATGATTTTTCAAAGTGAAGCGCAGGAAGCGGTTTCGTCCGACAGGCGCCTGGCGCCTATATTGAGCGGCAAATTCGCACGGCACGGGGAGATTGTTATAGCCTGAAACGATGAAAATTATGTCTACTGGCATACAGAACTGTACGAGTGATACATCAAATTTTTCGTCTTGAAGTATTGAATACCAATCTGAAAGAAACGACATTGGCCGTTGGTCAAGACAAAAGTTATAGATCGAGAAACAAGCGGTTCGTTTATTTTTGAAAAGTTGAAAGTTTTTCATTCCGTTCCTCTTGTCTATTCGTCCATTTCCAACGACATACAAGAGACAATGCCAAGTTTGTCCCAATACTCCCAATCAAAACGGGACAGAAAAAGAAATCCACCACACAGCATGCGTACCTACCTCAACTTGTGAAATGTAGATGCGCCTTCAATCCTTCATTAAATAAGTAACTATTCAAGTTTCAATTGAAACTTTATTATAATAATCATAATTCATAATCACCAAATAACACTCCACTACAATTAACATCTTTGACACAAACCTACCTAATTGTCGAAAATGTGTAACGCCACAAGAAGCATAGGTGTTGAACTGGTGTATTCATATTTATAATCACATCTTCATCATCTTTGCAATGTGAATTTTGATGGGTTGTTTTTGTGAAATTGAGATCTTCTCCATCAGAAGCTTTCTAAAGCTCTTTTTGTATACCTACCATTGGTAAAGGACAAAATACTCCAAAACAGACAACAACAGCAGGATAGGAATTAAGCCCCTCCAACTTTGATCCAACTTATAAATTCAATAATATTGAACAAATATTTGTTAAAAATGTAGCAACGAAGAATGGGCGAATTCATATTTCGCTTTTAAGCTAAAAGCGTCTTGTGGTTTCCACTTTTCGAAAATAAACGAACCGCTTGTTCCCTCGCTTGTTTCTCGATCTGTAACTTTTGTCTTGACCAACGGCCAATGTCGTTTCTTTTAGATTGGTATTCAATACTTCAAGACGAAAAATTTGATGTATCACTCGTACAGTTCTGTATACCAATAGACATGATTTTCATCGTTTCAGGCTATAACGATCTCCCCGTGCCGTGCGAATTTGCCGCTCAATATAGGCGCCAGGCGCCTGTCGGACGAAACCGCTTCCCGCGCTTCACTTTGAAAAATCATATCTGCTGAACCATTGGTCCGATTCTTTGCGTACTTTCTTTAAAAATGTCTTCGTTCTGTTCTACACATTTTGTCTCACATAATTACCCATCTATCTTCAATAATAAAAAAAGTACGTCGATGACGAAATTTGGACTACGTTTTTAATGCATGTCTTGTTTTAACAATTTTTTGTGGACTTGCTACTCACCAGATCAGTTTTATTGTGAGCCATCCATAATCTGCTTATGTCAAGCTTTCAATCGGTAGAAGAAATATTGGAAAAAATTCAAAAATACGCCGACAATCACGATGTAAACCGAAAATTATTAGAAATTCGATAACTCAAGTTCTTCGACAAAAGAATTTTTTTCGACTATTTTGCAATCCGCGCGAACGAAATCCTTAGCGGGGTCAGATGCGCAATGAGATTCTGGATATGATGTGTATTTTTTTAACCGTGAACCTAAAAAGTGCTAAGTTTTTATTTTTAGAAGCGTCGTAGAAGGGCCTTGCTCCCTGACTAAGGGGTGCAAAATCCGATTTTGCCGCCCCCCTCATATAGCTACGCGAGAAGCCAGGGGAGGTCTGTGGGGCAGGACCCCTAGAAGCGTACAACATTTTTTGGATTTCAGGGGAGCTATTTGATCAATATACCTACCCGCCCCCTACCCCCAAAATTTTTCACGATATGAAAACATACAAAGTGCTTGAGTACCTACTGCAGACCATTTTCTTCGCCCCTCTTCCAGTTACTTTGCTTTCCTTCATTTCTAACAGTAAGAAACCTAATAAAGTGAAACACAATAAAGTATATCATGAATAAAATACAAAGAAAAACATAAAACCCAAAATAATCAAATTTGAGCAGTGTGGTGTGGCCAATTGTTTTGTTCATTATCAAGAATATCAAGATCAGAAAAAAGATCATTTCACTTTTCCAGTTTCAGTTCGTCCAGGCGCAATTATGATTCGGCTTTACATCAAGCGCCAAATTTGGTTGACACGCCAAACGCCACACGCCACACTCGGAAATTCGGTTTTCGGGAATTCTACATACTTATTTGAATACCTTCACAAAAAAAAAGACCAAAACAATACTTCTATTAGTTTCCTTTTTATTTTGGTATTAAATAAGACCTATTTTTGCCGCCCTTTCATTCTGCCGCCCGGAGCATATGCCCCGGTTTGCTCCCCCCTAGATCCGGCGCTGATTTTATCAACGGTAATATCACAGGTGATGCTAAGATTTTCACGATAATTTTAGAGGGGGGAAGCAAAGTTTGTTGAGGAATTTGGGACAAATTATCTTAGTATACTTCCCAGGTTCGTGCGGTCGTCCGACATATTCAAAAACGAGTTTAAACACCAGAAAAAGTGCAGATAGCCGGATCTAGATATTCTTGTGCTCGTTTTTGCGCCTGTGGCGAGATATTTGCCGCGCCTTATAAATTCGGAACGTTCGGAAAAGCAGGCAGGGCGCAGCCCCCCGTAATGTTGTGCTTAGGCTCAAGATGGGCACCGCAAAGAAGAGCAGTACGACGCAAACAATTCAACTGCAAAGAAACTATAATATATAAGTGTGATCGTAATTTTCCCCTCGGTCGGGACTAATCATCGTGAGTAGAAGGCAACACAGTTTGTTTCGTGGTTGTAAAAAGTGTTTACAATGTGTCGCTCAAGTGTCATGGACCCGCTATTTTTTTTTGCCTAATAATGAGTTGAAAAAAAGTCAAAATTTTGCGCCCCTAGAAATCTTGCGCCTGTGGCAGGGGCGAACTTTGCCACACCCTAGATCCGGCTCTGAAAAAATGGTACAAAATACTTTTTCTTTCTGATAACTTATATGCCATGGGAAAGTGCCAACTTCTTCGTTGGAATAGTACCAAGAATGCATGAAAAAATCACAGCGGTGGCCTTGATTTCAGGAAAGGAGCAGAAAGAAAAGCAAAAAGTGCGAACACTCCATATCTAGCAATTTGGCACAGACACAGGCAGTCAAGTTTTAGGTAGGTACCTCAATAAATAATATAGGAACATATCGATAATTTTTGCTAAGCAGATCGCAAGAGCTTCTGGGAGTAACCTACCAATAACTGCTCGACTCCGTAGAATTTGTTTAAGAAAAGTGGATTAACTCCATACAGGTCTCCTAGATACAGGGTGATTCATGAATCATGAGTGACCTTACATAGGCTAATAATGGGAGATAGAGAATTTCGAGGCGAGTCAGGCTCAGGATCCACAGGAGAAATTTTGTTTTCTCCATTGGTTACAAAGATACAGGGTGTTTTGTGTGTTTCGCATGAAACTTTGATGAGCGATATTTCTGAAACGGCTAGAGATATTTTCTTGAAATTCACCAGTAATATTTCTCTATTGGAACTAACCCGAGGCCATACTGGTTAAGTCTAAATCCAGGGCCGGGATAGAAAAAATGTGCCCCTTTGGTGTTCGATCGAAACGTACATTTTCTGTCCGCTTTATTGACACAATACTTGGTATTTCTACAAAAAGTAATGTTAGAAATAATATGAGCTAGGTAGCCAATTTCTAAGCCAACTAAACTACTCAACAATTGAAGTGGCCCACCCACCAAACTTTCAAATAAAGTTCAAAGTATCCCAGCTCTTGAAAAAATAGGACTATAATAGACCACATTAATTATTCTCACTTTCCCCTTCCACTAGTCATTTGTAAGTTAGGTATGTGCCTGTGACCATGCGCACTGCAGTAGAAGATCTCGCGCGCCACAGCATGCATAGAAAACGGAACTTTGCTGTCGCTGTCAGAATTTACGATTTCAAGGTGTTTTCTTGATTCTTGGGACGTTTTAACCTTTTTAACCATACTTTTACGTGACGGCTGACGCTCGGTTCGCTTTCAAGCGCTGTCAAAATTCTCGTTAGCGGAAGTTGTGCAATAAAATATGGCGGGTAATTTGAAATTGTTTTGGATTCAAAAACCCCATTCTAAATTGCTTCGCATAAACTTCACAGCAAGATTTTCCATTTCATTATGGTAAAAAGTAGATCAGGTATTTCTTTTTACACACTTGCTATGTTATACATTCGTTGAAATTGTCAATTTGCACCTTGAATTGATCATTTTACAAAGTCATTCAACATGCATATTCTTATGGGAGTTTCAACCCAGCACATGTGGTTGTCTCTCTCCCCGATCTGCGACTGCGCTCTGAATAATTAATATGGTCAATTGGAAAGTTTTTCTTGTACCAAATACCTGCGCTCTTTGTCTAATAGGCCATGTGCAACCACAATGATGTTGATGTTAACGTAATGTTATCCGGCAATGATAATGTTAGCATTCAGAGCAATTAGATTCAAATGGTGACGTTCACAATTGATAGGTACGGTAGGTCGGTAGAGAACCAAGGCCTTCGAAATAGGTTTATTGAACAAATCTGTGAACAAATACAAATCAATTAAAAGCGTGACTTTGCCTTGGCGCGGTCGGGTCGATACTGGTGCAGCTCCCGCTCGATATATCCCATCCGCTGCGCTGCTATCCTTTTTACGTGCAGCGCCATCTCGCGTCCTCCGTGCTGTACTCCCTCGCTGTATAGTCAGGGCCGTACTGGCCTATTCCACAGGCTGCTGACACGGCCATCCTGACGGCTGGCGTCCTCGACAGCAAGCCACTTAGGAACCAATGGCGAAGTGACCTCCTGACAGCAGACACTCCAACGTGAAGGAGTGCGAAGCACACAAAGGTGGTGTGGTCGGCTGCGAACAATTTGTAAGCACGAAGGGGAATGGCAAAATGGGGCAACGAAACAGAGATATTCAAGGTTGGGAGGAACCACTGAGGGCACTGATACAGAACACTCTGAACACTAGCAGTGATCAGATCCTGATACAGTCTACCTCAGGACAGAGGTATTCAAGGTTGGGAGGAACCACTGAGGGCACTGATACAGAACACTCTGAACACTAGCAGTGCTCAGATCCTGATACAGTCTACCTCAGGACAGAGGTATTCAAGGTTGGGAGGAACCACTGAGGGCACTGATACAGAACACTCTGAACACTAGCAGTGCTCAGATCCTGATACAGTCTACCTCAGGACAGAGGTATTCAAGGTTGGGAGGAACCACTGAGGGCACTGATACAGAACACTCTGAACACTAGCAGTGATCAGATCCTGATACAGTCTACCTCAGGACAGACCTGGCACAGGTCACATGAGTCGAAGTAACATTCTTGCGGGGTACGACAACGTAAGAATAAAAAAAACAGAACAAGTGAAGCATAATATTTTAATCAGAACAAAAAAAAACAACAAAAATTTAGTTCGAGTCAGACGACGAAGAGTATGAAAACCATGATTTAAGATGCTCAACGGCATAAACGCCAACGTATTTACGTTGTTTAGAAAGTGTTTTTAACGGCTGTACCTCGTAGCGGTCGCGTGGCAGACATTGAGTGATTTTAAACGGGCCTTTCCACTTTGCCAACAGTTTTTTGCTCTCGCCTTTAGTAACGAGGCTCGCAATGCGAACGACAACCAGATCGCCGACGTTATATTTAGGGGGACGAGCGCGTTTGGAGTCAAACCGGGTTTTATCTATTTGTTGGCGGTCTTGAATGCGCCGGGAAGCCGCAGCTCGGAGCTGGGTGACATCGGGAAGCGCCAGGTGAGGCGGAGGGATCGACGCCGAAAAAGCTGTGCCTGGAGTCATGGCGCTGTAACCCATCAGAAGCTCCTGAGGCGTCGCGTTTAAGGATTTGTTCAGAGTGTTGTTGATACCCAGTTGAACAGAACTGATCTGCGAGGTCCATTCCGTTGGTGAAGATGCTGTGCTGGTGGCCAGGCTATCCTGAATAGTACGGCAATAGCGCTCTATTTGGCCATTCCCGCGAGGCATTCCTACGGTGTTAATGAATTGTCGAATTCCTGTGGTTGCACAAAACGCCTTGAAACTGTTCGAAGTGAAAGAAGTGGCTGCGTCACAAATCAAGCGCTGGGGAACGCCGAAAATTGCAATGATTTCTTTAAGTTCGTGGAGAACATGACGTGTTTTAGTGCTACGGACGGGGCGAATCAGGAGGAATTTGGTAAAAGCATCGATGATCAAAAAGAGGTACGTAAAACCGTCGGAAGACTTGGGAAAAGGTCCAAGGTGATCCACATGCACCGTGTGGAAGGGAATTGCCAATTTGTTAATTGGATGGAGATATCCGGGTTGTTTTCCGGCGTGAATTTTGTGGAACGTGCACGGAATGCACGAGGCTATGTACTTTTTAACGAAACGACGAAGTTTCGGAAACCAAAATTGACTTTTTAGGGAGTGGAGTGTTTTATCAAGGGCAAAATGTCCAGCGTCATCATGGTAGATGCGCAGGAGTTGCCATCTGCAGTTTTTGGGGATGACCAGTTTTTGCCCTTCTGAGGAGTTGTAATAAAGTTTACCTCCTTTGACACTGTACTTTGTGAAGGTTTCTGGATATTTATGGCGTTCTCCAGAGAGAATGATTGTAATTAGGTTAGCCAGAGATTTGTCTTGGTTTTGAACCGATGAAACCCAGTCGACTTGTGAAATGATGTGGACGTTCAGACTATCACTCGGGATAGGATTTCGGCTCAAGGCGTCCACGAATCCTAACTGCGTGCCTGGCTTGTGTACCGTGGAAAATTCAAATTCCTGTAGGGCAAGAATCCACCGGGCAATACGGGCATTTAGATCTTTTTTTTCGAGAGCATTTTTCAGAGCAGTGCAGTCTGTCACCAGAGTGAAAGGATTTCCCAGCAGGTAATGTCGAAAACGCTTGACGGCTTTTATGACGGCGAGGGTTTCGAGTTCAAAAGAGTGGTATCGCGATTCTGCGAAAGTCGTTTGGCAACTGTAATAGGATACCGGCTTCTCTTTTCCATCTACCACTTGGACCAAGACAGCACCAAACCCATGCATTGAAGCGTCCGTGTATAAAAGTGTCTTCCGTGTTGGGGTGAAGAAACCCAAAAGTGGTGTCGAAGTCAAAATTGCTTTAAGGTCGAGAAAAACAGCGTTCTGTTTTTCGCCCCACTCCCAAGTTGTATTTTTGCGAAGAAGTGTCGTGAGGGGTCGAGTTTTGACGGCGAATTGGGGAATAAATTTCCGAAAATGGGATGTGAGACCCAAAAACTGACGAACTTGGGTAGTGTTGGTTGGCTTGGGAAATTTTGCAACCGCTTCAATCTTGACGGCGTTAGGGCGTATGCCGTCGTGGGAAATTTCCAAGCCAAGAAACGTCAATGATGTAAGAAGGAATGAGCATTTGCTGAGCCGGAGCTTGAGATTGTGTTTGCGTAACAGTTCGAACAGTTCGTGGAGGATTGCCAAGTTTGCATCGATGGTTTGGGACGGAATGAGAATATCGTCCATATAGAGGATGATTTTCTGTTGCGATATCAAGGGCTCGAGTAAATGACTCATCGTTTTCGCGAAGAAAGCAACGGCATTACGCAGACCGAACGGGACGCGAACAAACTCGAAAAGGCCGTCAGGCGTACAAAACGCAGTTTTGGGAATCGATGCTTCGGCGATGTGAAATTGATGGTAGCCTGCGGCGAGGTCAACCTTGCTGAAGTACGTGTATCCAGCCAGCCGATCAATAAGGTCTTCAATGAGCGGTAGAGGAAAATACTGCGGAGTAGTCACGCTGTTTAGTTGACGATAGTCAACGCACATTCGGTAGTCGCCATTGGATTTTTTGACTAAAATGGCGGGACTACTATACGCGGAGGAAGATGGCCGAATGATGTTGGCTTGTAAAAGATCTTGAACGATTGAGCGCAACGCCGTCTGTTCACTTAAGGCCAACCTGTACGGTTTCCGACAGACCGGCTTTTCAGATTTCAGGTCAAGGGTCATGGAGATGGGGCAATCGCCGACATCAGTCAATTTATTTGTCGAAAAACAATCGCCAAATTGAGACAACAGATTTTGCAGTTTTGCTTCGGCGGCATCAGGACCGATAAAGATCGTTGCAACGGAGAAGCGGGCGGACGGCGAAAACTGTACCCCATTCAAGCCTTTCTCGTAATGAACATCGCTTTGTTCTGTAAAGTCACGACCGATGATGACTTCATGTGTATCTAGACATTTCTGCACCACGTAAAACTGCAAAGTTTTATGGATGTCGTCGAGTTGAATCCGCGCCGAAACTTTGAAGTTCGTCTCTGTGCAATGGTCCCCTAAGTGGCGCAGAAGGACAGGGTGGATTGGCGTTGCGACTAAGTGCAATTGGTCGACGAGTGAAGTTGTGATCAGGGAAACTTCGCTGCCGAAGTCAACAAAACAACGAGTAGAGAAGTCTTCGATTTTGATTTGTTTGATGAAAGGATTGGTCACCGCGGTTTGAACAATGACATGGACGTGTTTTGATGAGTCGGCAGGTGATTTGTCATATTTGATGGCTAGTAACGAGGGAATGTTACTTGATTGTGCGTTGTCAGTATGTTTACGTTCTCTATAAAGAGGGCAATGGCGCCGGACGTGTCCGATTTTTTTGCAGTGGAAGCAAGTTACTGGATTTTTATACTGTCTAGCCACGTCGGGAAATTTGTTCAATGATCGCGATGACGGCGACGGGGACTGAGCGTGGACATTTTCAGTGACACGCCGCAAGGAGCTACGCGGTGTGTCAAACGTTTTGAGGTGTACGGCCAATTCGCCAGGATTCGAAACTTTTGCCGCTTGAACGGCGAATTTCACGTTGACGTCTGAAATACCGCCCATTATCAATTGTATTATATCGTTATCGGTGAAATTTAATTTTAACGCCTGAATCATCGACAGTTTTTTAAACGTATATTCGTAATACGTGGGTGCGTCACTGGCTTTAAATGCCAATAACTGTTCGAGTAACGAGTGTATGTTTCGGTCTGAAAGAAATGTTTGTTTCAGTAGGTACTTCCATTCCGGCCAAGTTCGGACAATGGTAGGAAGGCCTTCGTAAAATGTTTTGGCCGCGCCGGCTAATTTCGGAAGTGCATAACAGCACGTTTCCTTGTCCGACCAGTGTAACAGCTGGGCCCATTCATCGACCTTGACGAACCACTCGTCGATTTTCATCGTGGACGGGTCGAATTCCGTTATGACATTGTTTAAAAAAGACGAACTTACATTCGGGCGAACGATACTGGGTGCCGGCGAGAGAGCGGTGTCCCTGGCGGTGTTCATACCGGCCACGCTGCGTATAGTTTCGGCGAAAAGTCGTACCAAATCTTGCGTGCCACCGCCGCCACTGGAAGAGTCGAGTTCACCTGCTCCTGCTGAGGTAGTCGAGGAGGCCGCCGGCGTGGTCCGGGTGTTTTCACGGCGAGCCAGAGCGGCTGCAAGCTCGCATAATGGCGGGGTAAAACTACGGCGCTCGGCCATCCTGACTGCACATCACAGGTCCACAGGCAAAAACAGGTCCTTGCCCACTTCTGATGATAGGTACGGTAGGTCGGTAGAGAACCAAGGCCTTCGAAATAGGTTTATTGAACAAATCTGTGAACAAATACAAATCAATTAAAAGCGTGACTTTGCCTTGGCGCGGTCGGGTCGATACTGGTGCAGCTCCCGCTCGATATATCCCATCCGCTGCGCTGCTATCCTTTTTACGTGCAGCGCCATCTCGCGTCCTCCGTGCTGTACTCCCTCGCTGTATAGTCAGGGCCGGCCGTACTGGCCTATTCCACAGGCTGCTGACACAATCATGTTAGTGGCAATGGTAAGCATTACCCGAGGCATTACCATTGAAACTCGTTGCTTTGAAATGCTAACATTACCATTGCCGATAACATTACACTCGACATTACATTAACATTAACATCATTGTGGACGGGCTATATCACATATGGTGCATACAGAATTCAGTTCAGATTCAGATCCTTCTTGTTGGTTATACAGGGCGTCGCGTAAAATCCCGCAAGAACTAAAAAGTTTGAGTAATTCTCAATTAAAAAAAAAAACATGTTTTTGATTATTTTCAACTGGTCCAGGGAGGTTGGTATATTTCAATTACCTATCCGATTATTTTTCTCAACTTCAGGGTGATTCGAAAAAAACAACTTTTTGGTTTTTTGGTCATAGCCTCTTCCCTTGTTGACCGATTTTCATAATCTATCGCTCATGTTAGAGCTAAAGCTTCAGGGAACAATAATAGGTCTTCAAAATTGATGCAGAAGACAACTTGATATCTAGAGACTTAGAGTCTGCATCAAAAGTGACGCAGATCTGAATAACTCTCGGAATAAGATCTCTGGAGATGGAACTCGTCGGAAATCAATTTGCTTTGTAGTGAACCATTTAATATGATCATTTTAAGATACACTTACTGTATAAAAGAAGATTTCTTTAAATGGCTGCATGTTTTCAGATGAAAATCACTGTTCCTCTTACCTGAAAACTAATGTAACCTACGTTACAAACAATAAAGCTGGTATTTGAATCTACGTAACATTTTTGGAATTTTCTTCATTCAATAATTACCAGCTTTATTAGTTGTAACGTAGGTTACATTAGTTTTCAGGTAAGTAGGGACCACAGGTAGGGACATTGATTTTCTCCGGAAAACATGCAGACGTAATTTAATTCCCCCGTCAAGAAATCTTCTCTTAGACAAGCAGAGCTAAATCTTAAAAGGGTCATATTGAATTGTTCACTTCAAAGCAAATTGATTTCCGACGAGACGAGTTCCATTTGTGCAAATCTGATTTCGGGAGTTATTCAGATCTGCATTATTTTTGATGCAGACTCTCACTTTCAAGTTTTCCTCTGCATAAATTTCGAAGACCTATTTTTGTTCCATGAAGCTTTAGCTTCAACATGAGCTACAGAGCAATCGATCAACCAGTAAAAAAGCTATATGATTAAAAAACCAAAAAGTTGTTTTTTTTCGAATCACTGTATATAGTTCAGAAAGAGAATCCGAAAATCGAAAAACCGTTTCGAAATATGGTTTTAGCATCCTTCCTGCTTCCAGGACCAGTTGAAAATATGCCAATAGTATTTTATGTTACTATGTAGCGCCGAAAACCGGGCATAGCATAACGAACGTGAATGCAGCTCGAGGCTCGAGGCCCTAGGCCGAGAGCTGCATGTAAGAGAGTTATGCTATGCCGTTTTCAGCGCGAGTATCATACATCGTTTTTCGTGCTGCTTTTAATAAAATTACAAATAAATAAGATCATATCGCAATAATCATTGTAATAAATTTCAAGTTGGTACTTCTGCCATTTATCACCAAGGCACGAGGCATATACCTACTAGATGCAGATTTTTGTGTGTCAAATGTCGATTTGAAAAATTGCGTCCTATGTTTGAATTTTCTTGCATAAAACTGCCCTCCCCCTCCCCAATTAGAAGGGCCATCCTCCAATAATCCCGAAATCACTGAGCTCTAGTGTCTTGTGTGACGACGAAACACAAAAAATAACATACATTAATCACTTTTAAACCTTGGCGCCACAAAACGTCAAAAAACATTCTGCGCATGCGCGCACCATTTCTTTACAGTTGTTGGTTGCGTCAGAAAAAAAATCATCTAAAAAACTATAAGTCCTCTAGATCAAAAATTTTTGTCTTGAAAATTTCTGCAATACTTTGGCCCCAACGCTTCGCTGGTTGTATATAGAAAACTGTGAAAACAAAAATTCCCCTCGCTGAATGAAAATCTGGATGCATTCTTAGCCGATGAAAATGTTTATAAACTCAATGAATAAATAATAAATCATTGTTCCTCAACCGCTGTCACACTGTAAAAAAAGGTCTGGGTATGTACCTACTCCAATTAAAAAAAAAATAAGCACATAGCTTTATTAGATCAAAAGATATGATGATGTATACGTTGGTATCTATGCGTTTTTCCTATTTTAGATGAGTGCCGCGAGTTGTGTATTCTTAATTGTTGTTAAATATCGTTTATATTTGACCCATCATTTTTAAACGTCGTCGGTATCAACCCGCAATAGTTGACATTGGATCAACGAAAGAATGAACTGGATATGTTCAACTGTTCGGAAGATGCGGAAGATTCAGGTGAATTTTGTTGGGAAACGAGGAACGAGGGAAAAAAAGTGGCCACAAATAGCCTCTGCCACTATGTCTGGCGAGGCTTAAAAACAAAAAGTTCGATTCAATTTGATGGATTTTTCGGCATAAAATATACGATAAGGCGGACGGAGGCGCATATCTGGTGGCATAACTTTTGGGCGTTTTGTGCGCCTCCAGTGAAGGAAGGGGCACCACTCCGTACTCCAGCACAATGTACGCAACCGCGCTGTCTGAACCAAACTTCCTACACACTGTCCTCTGGCATCGTCGGTTGCTTCACCCCTCCCTCGGTCCTCGGTCGTGTGTTCCGTGTGTAGGCACTTGAATTTGGCTTTCGGGGTGAAACTGACTAAATGACCTCGCTTTTCTGGCCAAACCCCGTCCAGAAACCACCCTCGCGGCACACGCCGCATCTGATTTTTCCGGTACAGTGAACAAATGCAATTTTCTGCGTGCAGTGCAGTTCTACTTGGTGGATTGTTGTGTTGTGAATGGCTCGTTTGTGGTGGTAGTGATGTTTTTTAAATTTTCATCCCTATGACGATCCACCGTAGTTGCACAAAAGTTGCCGACAGTAGATTATGAGGAGAATTAGTGGTGAGTAGTAGCCTGATGGTCAAAATTGCGATTGTGCAATGTTTGCGGTTGATTTTAGCAAAGCTGAGTAGCTGATGTTTTGGTGATAATGCTTATCATCATCAGGGTCGCGGTCGCGACTTCAAGTCAAAACGTCAAATGTCATGCCTACGTGATAGTTTTCGAATTTATGAGGCACAGGTCAAGTTAACTGCTTGCAAAAAAATAAACAAAAGCCAAGAGCTCTTACTGAATTCTGTGACCTTCTCGGGAAATAATTAGTTTTACCTTTGTTTAGTTTGTTTGTGCCCGGTATACGTTCATACATAATGCTTAATTCTAGATGTGTGAATAACCAAAGTTGCGATAACTTATTAGCATAAATTCATCATAATAATATGCGCGAAATACGTAATAATGCGTTTTTGAGCTTTGCCCCCAGAACTCTGAAGGCTCATCTCCAAGTAACAAACACGCCATCCAATAAGTAACAGAGGCAGAGTGGAATTTGAGCATTATCATTAATTATTATTATTGTATTGTATGACTCTCATTTGTTTATGTCAAACGTTTTTAATGAAAATTTTAATTATCGTTGTTCTGGTAATTGAATGCCGTCTGCAAACTTGGCACTTTAATTCTATCTCGTGGGGTGTTTGATTTCCGCCATATGGGGTTCACGCTTATCTATCAAAGGTGGGAGCGTAGGTGCGTGCAGGGCCGTGGGTTTGAAATTTGACGCAACTGTCACAGGATGCTAGTTCGGCGCTAGATCATAAAAACAGCCCCGCTCCCCTTTTTGCTTCTTCCACTGATTTATACCTCTACCTACCTACTATTCTGTGCCTCTACAATCTACGAGCCCCGTCTCCTCCATGCCCGTCTCAATGAAATTGGCACAGAATCTATTCAAGAATATGTCGAAAATGAGGCGTCCAATCAAAATTTAACAAGAATGACTTTATGCTTAATTAAATAAAACATCTTGAAATGCATTCCGCTTTGAAATAGTTTCAGTGGCGTAGAAGATATCGGAGGCGATATCGGAAGAATTGAACTGAAATGATGACGTTTTTTGTGAAAATCAAACTTTCCATTTTTTCCAAAAAATATTGTTTCAATTTCAATATGTGAAAAATAGAAAGAGGTAATTATTCCTCAAAAAAGCCCTATCAGAAGTTCTTGAAGTGTTTCTCCAAATTCCAAGCCGTTTTCGAGATATTTTGAAAAATGTTATTTCTTGCAATTGTTTCTTCGTATTAGCTCCTATTACATCAAACACATCACAGGGCTCTTTTTTCTTGAAATATATTTAGGAATGATTAGACCGAAGATTTCTTAGTAGTTTATCGTGAATTGTAATTTTTCCAGTGGCGTAGATCATGAAAATTCGAACCATTTCTACCCTCTCACCGTACTTTCTACACCACTCGATTATTTAGAAAATACAGGGTGTCCGTTTTTCGAGGCTAAGCATGGGTATCTCGCTTATCTTGAGAGATACAAAGTCGGTTGAATTAGAAAAAAGTTGCGCATTTGCATGACGATCAATGGTCCAAAAAGAAATTTGACGTATCGATTTTAGTTTTTGAGATATCGTGAAAAAACAAAAATTTGAATTCTTGTTCTCATTTTTCCGAGCATTTTTCTTTCAAAAAACGGTTGAAGGTGGCCTTTTCTAATCTTGTCAGGGCACTTTTTCAAGGGGAATTCAAAGCTGCAAACAAAGAATCTTTATTCTAGCTTTCAAAGCAACCGAGATACGACATTCAATTTTTTTCTCTAATGGGCGCCATATTAGGTTTTTTGATATTTTTGAATACGATATTCTTTTCTGGTTACAACGATGTGCCACATGTCACTGTTGAATAAATGTTCAACATTTACTTTTTTTTAATTGTCGGTGCTGATTTTGTTTCCAAAGCATTCTTTGAAAAATGAAAAAAATTTTTTTGCTCAAAAGCATGAATCCAACAGTGGCATGTGACACATCGTTGTAACCAAAAAAAATATTGTATTCAAAAATGTCAAAATCCAATATGGCGCCCATAAGAGAAAAAAAAGTTGAATGTCATATCTCGGTTGTTTTGAGAGCTAGAATGAAGATTCTGGCAACTTTGAATTCCCCTTGAAAAAGTGGAATTTTTCCGGTATAGTGGAGGAAAGCATTCACCGGCGTCGGTGTCAAGCCTCGTTGCGGAAATAGGCCGACGTTAAATTAACGAATAAAAAAAAAAAATTATTGGTATCAGTCCCAAGCATTTCCAAAGTCGATATGGCATGAAAAAACTAGGAGTTTCTCGAGGGTTTTTTTGGAAGTAAACAATCTTCATAAATGCATAGCAACGGCGGATGGCCTCTTCAAAGTTGAAACTAAAAAAAAAATTGTATAACTTTTGAACCGCGTGACTGAACTCATCAAATTTTTTATTATCGTTTCCCTAAATATGCATCTAAAATTGATTAATTGAAAAAGTATTTTCCTATTATAGAAAATTTGCTGCTGATAAAGCGTGGGGCGTGTAGCCCACGGGTCCACCTAGTCTTTATTATTATTATTAGTTGACCAAACTTGAAGCTAAATACAGAATGTCCCACAATAGGTGCGTTCGGCATGCTCACAGAATGTTGCGTTCGAGAACTACATTATTCTGCAATTGTGGCAGAAATGACCGTTCGAGATCTCTTCTGTACGGAAGCGCTGAAGGATCACGTAAAAAGTTTTTTTCTAACTCGACCGGTCGACATAATAACTTGTCCGGTCGAGATAGGAGAAAAATTGTTCCCTGATTATCTCGACCGGTCGACTTAATATGAGCAAGATTTTTTTTTAACTCGACCGGTCGAGATAGCAAATTTTTTTTTGAGTTTACATTATGTCGACCGGTCGAGTTAGTTAAGTCGACCGGTTGAGTTAGTATCTCGACCGGTCGAGTTAGCTATCTCGACCGGTCGACCGGTCGAGTTAGCTAAGTCGACCGGTCGAGTTAGTTATCTGTACCGGTTGACTTCGTATCTCGACCGGACGAGTTAGTCAGCGCTGACGTTTTAGCGCATTTTGGTAAAAAAAATACGCTTATATGGCTGGTTTGTCTGTCTGTCTGTCCGTCCGTCTGTCTGTCCGTGTAGAAAGTAAGAGCATATACTCCTCTTCGGTCCTCGGGGAATGAAGCTAGAGCTCGAGCTAGAGCCTTGGAACTTTTTTTCCATGGATAGCTAATGTTCCCTATGGACATTATTTTTCCATCCATACATAATCATCATCATTATTATCAAAAAACAAATATATCCTGTGTGTTCTTCAAAGAAGTTGAGCTCCTCCACAGGGAATGAAGCTAGAGCCCTGGAACTTTTTTCGATAGATAGATTAGGTTCTCTGGGAGTGAATAAGTTGAGCTTGAAAATAAGAATGTTCATACGAGACAAAAGTAAGTTGCAATAAGTTTCTTGACAATCATTCCACTAATAAGAGATCTCAATATGGCGGCCAAGATGGCGCCCGAATAATGAAATTTAGCTTGAAAATGAGAATGATCATTATGAGACAAGGGGTAAGTTCCAAGTTACATGGAAATCGTTCCACTAATAAGAAATTTCAATATGGCGGCCAAGATGACGACAAAATCATCAAATTCAGCTTGAAAATAAGAATGATCATACGAGAGGAGAGTGAGTTACAAGTTTCATGACAATCGTTCCACTAATAAAAGATTTCAAGATGGCGGCGGCAGAATCGTGGAATTCAGTTTGAAAATAAGGATGATTATACGAGACAAGGGAAAGTTCCAAGTTACATGAAAATCGTTTCTCTAATAAGAGATTCCAATATGGCGACCAAGATGGTGTCCCAACCATGGAATCCAATCTGCCCACTGGCCACCCTTGAGGACCTAAGCCATCCATCGGAAAAAGTTCCAGGGCTCTAGCTTCATTCCTCGAGGAGGAGCTCAACTTCTTTGAAGAACACACATGAAATATTTGTTCCTTGGACTATCCATTGGAGGAAACTTCTTTTATAATCAAAAATGAAAAACGGGTCCTTTTTCTTCGATTATTCAATAGGATTAAATGCTACCGGTTCCGCAGTTCGAAACATTTTTTTTATCATCAGGCATGAGCTATCTTGATGTTTTGAACGGCGAAACCGGTAGCATTTAATCCTATTGAATGCCGAGGAAACAAGACCCGTTTTTCATTTTTAAATATGAATATTTGTTTTTTTGATAATAATGATGGTAAATATGTATGGATCCTCCTAGGTATGGATGGAAAAAATAATGTCCATTGGCCACCCTTGGGGACATTAGCTATCCTTCGGAAAGAGTTCCAAGGCTCTAGCTTCATTCCCCGAGGAGAAGTACATGTTCTTACTTTCTACACGGACAGATGAACGGACAGACAGACAGACAAACCAGCCATATAAGCGTCATTTTCTTACGAAAATGCTCCAAAAAGTCAGCGCTGACTAACTCGTCCGGTCGTGATACGAAGTCGACCGGTCGAGTAAATTAAGTCGACCGGTCGAGATAGCCAACTCGACCGGTCGAGATACTAAGTCGACCAGTCGAGATAACTAACTCGACCGGTCGAGATACTAAGTCGACCGGTCGAGATACTAAGTCGACCGGTCGAGACAACTAACTCGACCGGTCGAGATACTAAGTCGACCGGTCGTGATAGCTAACTCGACCGGTCGAGATAATGTGAGCTCAAAAAGGTTTTTTGCTATCTCGACCGGTCGATTTAAAAAAAAATCTAGTTCAGATTAAGTCGACCGGTCGAGATAATCAGGGCACAATTTTTTTTCCTATCTCGACCGGACGAGTTATTATCTCGACCGGTCGAGATAGAAGAAAACTTTCTACGTGATCCATCAGCGCTTCCGTACTTCTGTGCGCACTTTCGGTAACGCAGTAAACCGTTCGAGAGATCAAAAAGTGTCGCGTTGAAAGTGACAAAATTCACAGCACTTCCGAACGCCGTGAAATTTACTCGTCATGCGCACCTCAGCACCCCACACATTTCTCTGTCAATAATGGTTTCGATTGGGTACTTTACTTACATGGTAGGTAGCACACTTACATGGTAGGTAGCACCTATAAAATTGGGTAATTTATCAGAAAAGCTTCATTTAAAAAGCCGTCACGAATAGAGTGTAGTGGAGTGAACGTCGTGTGCTCTCTATCTGTCAAATGTCAATTGTCAGTTTTTATTCACGTCAAATGTAAGTGTGGTGTGTGTGGTTGTTAGCTACTGTTGTTGTCGTTTAGGTTAGATTCGGTATTTTTCTGGTTTCTAGTCAGCCAAAAGTTAAAAGCGAGGCCGAGCTTACCGTGCTACCGACTGGGTTAAGGACGGAGTTCAGTTGGTAAAATAAGCGTTGCGAAATCAATCCGTCTGGGTTTATTCCTTGACGGATTTTCACCATTGTGGTCTCTTTCGAAAGCTAGAAGGATGTAGTTTGGTTTGAGCCCATTGGCATTTCCAAAATCCAAAAATAATTTTTTCAAATGTCAAAATTCATTAATTTTTTTGAATTTCGGAAATGTCAATGAGCTCAAACCAAACTACATCCTTGTAGCTTTCAGAAGAGACCAAAATGGTAAGAATCCGTCAAGGAATAAACCCAGACGGATTGATTTCGCAACGCTTATTTCACCAATATGACTCTGTCCTTAAGCCTGCTATGATTTAACGTCAAACTGTATTTTTCATCTGGTGATGCTTCTGAGTAATAAAGTAAAACTGAAATCCAACCACTCCAACCAGTGACATCAGAGTTACCTGGTCTGCTGAAAAAATGAAGCAACTTAATTTTCGAATCCTGATATCTCCGATGCCACTGGCAGGTTGGCAGTGTCTGCAAACTAACCGAGGCTAAGTTGGGCCGAATTTCATTGAACCGTTCATAAGTCATATTAAAAAAAATTGAGTTTTGACACTCTGTATTTTTCTTGAGGAGCGAGTGAGGTGCAAATTGTCATATATATTCCGAATCAGAACGATGAGGAGAATATCTCTTCAAAATATTCAGTATTACACCTGAATCACCCTTTATATTTTAATAATTTCAATTTTGAAAAACCGAATTCGTGGCGTGAAAAATTATGGAAACGCATCACTATGGGAAACCCTGCTTAAACATTTAACTGGACATGAAACGTCGGCATAAAATATTATATCCATTCCATTATCCATTGTGAGCACGTGTAGTTGCTGAACTAATAATATTAATTCACAGGTTGTATTAGCAAAGGCAACAAGGAATACATACTTTTTATGTATGATAATCGCTTGATGATTAATTAATAAGTAGAGTTATTATTAATTTTTTTATAGGTATCAAAAAAAATTCTCGCAAGGAAAATATCCAGCGCGTCAACCTCGGCACCAACGCAACGGGGCGACCCGACCGGTAGAAGGCATTCGCGTAATTGGGCATTTTTGTAATGTTCAAATGTTACCCGAATACGTTACACTATTGCTCACCAAGGAGACCTGGCTTAGTGGGTAGCGTTTTGCAAGGGTCTTCCCTTTAGCAAACCAGTGGTAGATTGATTACCCGCTGGCGCCGTGAGCTGCTTTCTTGACCAGCAAGCAACCTGGCTACAGGTCGTTTTGCATGCTGCCTGCCGATGCCGGGACTGACTCCGGGTACCGGTGGCCTAGCGAAATCGGTTTACACTCGTTTTTACAACAAAATCATGCAGAAGTCGCGATGAAAAAGTTAACTGCTGATTCTGCTGTCAAAGGATTACTCTTCGGATCACTCCGCGGATTAATCTCTCTCTCTCTCTCTCTCTCTCTCTCTCTCTCTCTCTCTCTCTCTCTCTATCATTATCATCAATGTTTACATGGCCTCTTCATTCTGCTCTTTACTTGATGTTCGGTCGAGTATTTATTTCTTTATTTCCAGACATGGAGATACAGACTAACCCTCCTACACGATATAATCATAACAATCCTATAATTATTTCAACGATCAAAGTAAAACTGGAGGTATAAAATTTCAACTCAGAGCTTAAAGAAACACCAGAGGAATGCTACAAGCTACAACCTACAACAGTGCGCGGACTTTAGATAATCCTTAACAAAGGTGTAGGACTTTTTGTACTCAAGATTTTGCTTGAAACGTAAGCGTGTAAATCAAGTTAGCGCTGTTGATGACTATTAGAGAACTTCGTGGCCGTAATGACTCTATGTATTTATCTGACATAATTATAAAGTCGTAATGACGTAGGTACATCACGTGTTGAAATAGCCATTTTAGCAGCATAAGCGATGTACTTGGTACTCGAGTTAACGTTCCACGCGAGTGTGTATCAACCGAGATATACCGGGTGTCCGCGCTACAACTTACAGTTGCGATAATTCCCGCAATTTTCAAGATACAGACATCGGTAAGCACAAGTAAGAACGGAGCTGACCTATTCGTTCCACCCCTAGTGGAACTCCTCCGTCCCCCGTGTAACTAATTGACACTGTGAAATTTGAAACCTGTATCTTGAAAACTGGAGAAATCATCGCAACCGTAAGTTTTCGCGCGGACACCCGGTATACCTAGATGTGATTTAATAAAAAATGAAAGGTGAGCCACGGGCCAGGTCCGATGCGTGATGTTGACGCGCCTTTGCAGATTTCACGAGTCACAGGGCTACATATTTGCAGACGTGTGTGTTTGTGTAGTCGATCATTATTTCCAGATGTCACATATGTCGAAACGCATGGTGGACCCTTTTCGATAGGGTGGGTAGACTATATCCGGTTTTATTAGAAACACCACCAATATCCGAGGAATAATATACGGCTGAATATGGTGTAGCCAGCTGAAGGGAAACTCCTCGATTAATATTTTCGTTTCGAGGCCTTTGTTTGCAAGCAGTCCGATTGCAGCATTCGAATGTCCCAAGTCCAATAAGTTAAGTCCATTCAGGATACTACTTGTCCTTCCAAATAACCTAACGTCGTATTACTCGTATTGGGGGTTGTGTCAAATAAATGCGACAACTTCGGCAGCTGATTCTTTTTATAATCCGAACAGAATACCTAATTAAGTAAATCCCACGGGTTTAGAAATCCACCCTAATGAAGCTAAAGCCGTTTGAGGGTCGTTTAATCTTCTGTTAATTTTGACAAAATAAATCACTTCTGAATCGACATTGAGATGTTAACCCGTATACAGGATGTTTCACTATTAGCTGTAAAGATTTTAAGGTGATATTTTTCTTGCGAAAATATGACGAACCCGTTAAGTTGAAAATTTAAAATTTTGATAATAATCCAGCATTCCTTCTCATTTATCAATCTCACCACACATCACATAAATCAAACCCTCGATCAAACCCTTTTTAAAAAAATTTAACATACAACAGAGGATAAAATTTTATGTAACTATCTTGAGGAATTAGAAATAAGGGAGTTGTATTCAAAATTCCCTGATCTTTGTTTAAACGACCAAATCCATTTTAATTAATCAATTTTACTCCCTATTCTTTATCCTCTTACAAAATTCAGAATTGTTGGTAAACCTAAACCAAAATAATACATACCTTGTCTCTTAACAACTTCGTTTTAATTGTTTACGCATTTATTGCTTTGAAGATGGCCCTCTACCCAAAATTGTAAAGCCGAAACGCGTCGCAAAATATACATACCGGGTGAGCATTTGAAAACTATCCACCTGCAGTAACTCCCGATTCCTTGTGAGTATTTCTTCGAGCAAAAACAGGTCAATTTTTATATCGAGGGGGACATCTAAAACATACATTGACAAATTTATATCTTCAGCCCCCTCGCCCTCACTCACCCCAACTTCGAAATTTCAAATGACACCACATCTTGCGATGCATAAAATTTAACAGAATGAAATTCTCTTTCTGAAAAAATATTTATGGAATTTTCAACCCCACCCCCTTTCTTCCTAAAATTCTCTGAGTCTCCAATGTAATATTTTAACCCCAGTTTTCAATTCTCTCCAATGCAGCCAACGTCATCCTGCACAACATCGGAAGAGAACATTTTCGATGGAAAAAGTGCCACTCAAATTCACCCCTTCGCTCCCTCCACCTCACCTTAAAAATCTAAGACGACAATAGGTACCTACTTTGTGATACATCAAATTGAAGTAAATTGAATTCACTTCATTAATGAATTTTTGTTGAGTTTTCTAAAACCCCCGTTTCCCTGCTAAAATGCTCTGAGTGATGGGAGTGGTTGAAAATTCCTAAAAGACTGTTTTCAGAAAATCAATTCCTTTTAATTTGAAAATTTGATGTATCACAAAGTAGGTGGTGTTTCGTTAAATTTTGAAGTTGAGGTGGGGATGCATTCGGCTAGCACTATTTCCACCAAAAATTCTCTTCTTCTATGCTATCTATAGGATGATGCTGACTTAGCTGAAGATAATAGAGGATTCAGAATTCAGGACAGAACTCTTAGGGAAAATGGGGGTGTTGTAAAAATTTTGAGAATATTTTTCCAGAAAGAGAATTCAATTTTCTTCATTATGATGCATCGCAAGGTAGGTGGTGTCATTTGAAATTCCAAAGTTGGGGTGAATGGGGGCGAGGGGGCTGAAGATAGAAAGTCAATACATGTTTTAGATCTCCTCCTCGATATAAAAATCGACCTGTTTTTGGTCGAAGAAATATTCACTAGGAATCGGGAGCTTTTGCAGGTGGACAGTTTTAAAATGATCACTCGGTAAATAATTCACATGCAGAGACAGATTTTTCATACAACTTCATTTTTAAATTTGTAATGGCCTTCCACAGTTCGATTTGAAATCGTTTTCCCGTCAAATTCATGAATAGCGATCATAGTAGTCCATACCTCTTCCTCTTCCCGTCAAACAAATCTTTTTTGTTTAAAGTTACCGACTGAACAGACTGTTAGTAATGCATTATGTCAACGTGGAATTGCTTTGCAATGTCGCTTGCGAGGTTGCTTGGGGAGTTTTCATCGTTTACTTACCATTAACTTTTCTTTTTTATTGCCACCAACTGAAGAGCAATCAGTTCCAACGCCTGTTGGTTATGACAGTGAAAACTGATAATGCTCTCATAATGCAATGCATTGGCTCGGCTCTCATCGGTCACACCAAAATGGATGATAGTCCTACCCGAGTATGACTTCTACTGGTTCATTTTTTTTCCGCTATGTGGCTGCATGTTGTTCGAAATCGCTAATACAGTCTTTGGTTTACAAATTTGACCACATGTTTCCGCAAATTTGTGGCATAACAGCCAGCTTGCTCTTGAAAGCCACTGAACCCGATCCTACTTGACAATAAAAAAAAATACCAAATGGAAATGAAGATCGTGAACGCCTCAGATACAAATACTGTTATGGAAGATCCATTTACATTGACCACTAATTTGTTGTTCGTAGCATATACAGCGTCAGAGAGTGGGATACGTCTTGTATGGGTTTCTGTAATAACTGATACATTGCAGAATGAACCGTCCGTCCTACTTTTCAGTGAGACAATGGAAGGGGCTAAGAGCAATCCGCGTGTAATCACGACAATTCCGTGGTTCGACCATCGTTTGGCGTTTAACCTACATTGCACACATGTTATATTAATTGCTTATTACATTAGTATAATCACCTTGACGAGGTCCTTCCGCACCTGCACAGGTCTAGGTGAATGAAAAACGTTACGATTTCAGGGAGAATTTTTTCGAAAAAAACGGTTTGGTTTTGGGGTAATGGTAAATAACTTTCTTTGTGGTCTAGAAACTAGGAAATCGGTACGATGTACACATAACTCTCGCCGATGATAAAAATGCATCTCGCAGAATGAATAACGTGGGATGCCATATAATACAAAAGTTGGTCAGTCGGGTATTATTTTCTAATTCGACGAAAATTTGGTCCCGTTTCATTGAGATTGACATGTCCGTTAGCACCTCGGGTTACGACTTTTTGATTCGGCACATGTGCATTTCTTGTGGCGCGCTATCGAGGAACTGGAATTCATTGCATAATATACAGAAAAACTTGGAAATATATTATTCATTTTCATGGGATTGTAATAGAAGATGAAGCAGGAAACAGAATGCGATTGTAAAAATAATGCCGACCTGTTTGACGTCTGTCGCACCTTTTTCTGCGCTGAGTACAAGCTTTTAACTTTTGACATGGAATGGCGGTGAAAAAAGGGTTTCAGGATATAAAAAGAGAAATTATATCGCTGTGTCGGACCTCCTCGCAGGGTCGGACTGATCTGCCGGTCAATTAACCCGGCACATGACAAAAAATGCTGTTTAAAGGTCAGTGTTGCAGATTTATACCCCAATTTAACAAGAAGTAATTTATTTATCAAATCATCTGCTGAACGAATGAAGTTCAATTTTAGCCGGTGTTCATACAGCAATTTTATCTCGATTTTTAATAAGACTTACTTCTAGACTTAGGTTTTACTTTGACTTTCATGTCAAAGTAAAAATTCCTAGCGAATAAAATTATACTTGATCCTCCAATTGATGCATATGAAGCAGGGTAGTGAAATAGTCGTTAATATGGTATGAACTATTCAAGCTAATAAAGCCATTCCGTTTGCGTTTGTTTCAGTATATTATTCAAGACGCCAGAGGTTCTCAACCGTGTTGCATGCAGCGAGAGTTTTCAAATTTTACGGAATCTTAACGAAACTGTTTTCATGATTTTTCACTATTATTGTTCTTTTGCAATTCTGTTGCGCCGTTACGACGCGTGTCATAAGAGTTTGTTGAATAAAAATTACTCGGCAACTATAAATCATAAATGCAGAGACTCGGTAGGTACCTTAGTAATTGACTTGGAATCGTCGAAAACATTCTCTCTCCTAACGTTTTACAGCCTCAGTTTGCATCGCCTACACAAGTTGACGTTACCATTTAAGAGAGTACAGGGTGGTTCAAAAGTGTTGGACCACCTTGAAGCTGTGTTTATAGAGTATAGTAGTAGAGTGCTGTAAAGTTGTTGAAAAAATTCTACGTTTGTCTTACGATCGCGTCTATTTACGTTATTTTAAAAGATTTTTGTTGACTGTTTATGGCAAAATAATTGAGCACAAAAAATCAACTACTGAATCTCTATTGAACTTTTGTTTTCTATACAGGGTGAGTTGTGAATCCTGAGAATAATTCTTTTATCTAAAAGTGCCTACAAACAGTCAAAGTGGTCCCATAATCTATGTAGAGCACAATAAAACACAATTCATTTCCATAGAACTCTTTTGTTTCTGTTTTTTTAGGAAAACTGAATTTTTGTAGTTTATGATCCACTTTGTATACAAAGTGATCCACCACCGAATGGACATAGCTGAGATAGGGTAGCAGAATTTAACTGAGCTAAAGTTGAGGAACGTAACAAAATTTTTTTGAAAATTCTGATGAAACTTTTCACTACTGAGGAAACGAACAAAATGTCTTCTTAATTTTTCTGACAAAACGGCTGAATTTTGGGGCCATAATAGATCATTTGCAAATATTTGGAAATTAATTTACAAAAAATCCATTCTTGACAGCTCAATGGTGCCAAGCAATTTTTTTACGATATTAATAGCTTGTTTTATGTGGTTTCTGAATTTGAAAATGAATTTCAAGAAGTATGCATTCAGAATGTCTTGAATGTCAAAAAGTTTTTTTCCAAGGCCTGCCCTGGAAATGTCAAACTGGTTGATAAGGCAATGTGTCAGCTATCAATAGAATTGGCCCACAAAATTTCAATCGAATCCATTGGATCGTTCTAAAGAATCGGCTTATCAAAAATTTCGACAAAATACATGAATCAGTCTGTAACTTCGAAACGAACAGTGTTAGAAAAACTTAAGAGCCAGCTCCTGGTTCGCCTGGAAGAACTGAACCTACCCTTAGGCTATGTCCATTTGGTGGTGCATCACCCTGTAGAAAACAGAAATTCAAGTACATATTTATTACGTTATTATTTTATCACGAGCAGTTTACCAAAATCTTTTGAATTGACGAAAATAGAAGGGCTCGAAAAACCAACCGTTGTCCCTCCATAACTTCAAAATTAAAATACTGTACTGTGATAGCTCCTAATAGAATGTCGTTTCAAGAAAATGGTTGGTATACAGGGTGTTCAGGGATGATAGCAAAAAATTCAACTGTGGCCAGATCTCGTCAAAATATGACGAAAACCTATACCTATATCATTTTGCAAAGTTCGGCCTAATGACAAAGATACAGCCCTCCAAAGTTCACTTTTTTTCGGATTTCAAAAATTTCTGACTCAGGAACGTTTCGACAAATTTAGCTTTGATTTAGCACAAGCTGGTTTGTCATAATTATCTATCAACTGCCAAATTTGGAAAGAATCCAATCAGTGGCGTAGAAGTTATAAGGGGTCACCTTAAGTCAACTTTTCTTCGGATGCTTCTAAATTATTGACCCTCATAATTCTTACACCACTGGTTGGATTCTTTCCAAATTTGGCAGGTTGATAGATAATCATGACAAACCAGCTTTTGCTGAAATAAAGCTAAATTTGTCGAAACGTTCCTGGGTTGAAAATTTTTAAAATCCGAAAAAAGTGAACTTTGGAGGACTGTATCTTCGTCATTAGGCCGAACTTTGCAAAATGGTGTGTAGGTTTTCGTTATATTTTGACAAGATCTACCCACAGTTGAATTTTTTGCTATCATCCTTGAAACACCCTGTATAAAAAGTAAATAACATCACAGAACGCAGGTAATTTAAGAAATGTTGGTTTTTGCTGAAATTTGATAAACTAATGTTTCTTCTGATTGTTGAAGTGGAGTGAATTCTTGGGAAAATCGCGAAGATGCAGACGGTAGAGTCGTTCTAGTACTAGCGGTAAGCAAAATAAAACTGCATTTTATGATACAAGCAACAGATTTTGTACACGTGATCTTTGAAGAATTCTAAGCGATTTGACCCGTAGTTCTTGAAAATCCCTTCGGGGGGAGCCGAGATATGGGGGGGGAGAGGAGGGGTTGATTTCTCGTTTTTAGAAAAAATCTATATGCGCCAAAATGGCATGGAAAATATCGAATTCAAGTGAATTGAACATGCTGAATACACTAGTCAATCATAATTTCATAAAAAATGCAAATGATAGCTTTTTTTTCAAAATGGCCGCCAATAAAGACAAAAAACCATGTATGAATAAGGTGTTCGAGTAAGGTATCAATTTATATGTTTTCGAGGTCGCTGGACTCATTCCCCTTATTGAAATCACCATATCGAACATAATTATCTATTTTGGGTCAGGGTGAATGAACCACCCCCCACACCTGAAGTGAAACTTTCAAGATTTGAAGTGATTAATGGAAAGACTAATATAGAGCTGCATATAAATAATACGTTTTTGATTGAAAAATGAAAATTACCGATGTAACTACATATTTGAATTCACAACCATCCCTGGAAGCTCCAACCATCCTTGATGGGAGGGTCTTGTATAACCTAGATTTCCTTGTATCATAGGAAAGTGCTTAAAAAATGTTTTTACCCTAAACTGGCAGGTAAAGTGTCCATTACAAGCGTCTTTTGACGCAAGAAAGTAAGATTTCCCTGCCTGGACAGGTAAAGACCTAACCTGCCTAGGCAGGGAAATCTTACTTTTCTGCCTCAAGAGACGTTTTGTTTGCTGGAAATTTGCTGAAAACTGTTGAAAACCAGGCCCAGCAACGTGATATTTGCCAAATTGTGCCAGAATGATATTTCAGAATTCTGGTACCAATTTCTTTTTTTAGTTTGTGGTTTATTGAGGTAGTTTCGGGTAAAACGTTATACATAATACGCCAGGAAAGTTAGTGTCTTTACAGGGCACGTAACCGCAGGGCACGTAACAGGGCCTCGCTTACGCTCGTCCTTAAATATGCCTACTAGCCCTGTAAAGATTCACTTTCCTGCCTTATTGTGTCAATAACCACTAAATTGTGTAAAATAGTATGATACCTACTTACTTAATAATATTTCATGTATTGTTACAGTTTTTAGTACAGTTTTAGAGATTCCTCACCACTTGTAAACATGTTCATGGGGTTTAAAATTAAACCCAAAGTAACAAACTGTACCCTTAATATAGCCTTCAGGAGGTCGTGGGTTCAAACTAATCGGCTAAAATGATTTTCCAGACGACGTCAAAGAAATTATGAGAATATCTAGGATGATGATCGAAAGAACACAAAAACAAGCGAATATGCCTCATGGGCATGAGGCTCAGTAGCGCACTTCCTTTTTGGAGGATTAGTGAACGCAAGATGTTAAGTGATTAGGGTTCTACCGTCTTGGGCAAAAAATTGCAATATGGCGGCCAAAATATCGACAGAATCATGAAATTCGGCTTGAAAATCAATATGATCGTACTAGACAAGGGTAAGTTCCAAGTTTCATGAAAATCGTTCCACTAACAAGAGATTTCAATATGGCAGCCAAGATGGCGGCAGAATTATGAAACTCAGCTTGAAAATAGGAATGATCGTACGAGACAAGCGTAACTCTCAAGTTTCATGAAAATCCTTCCACTTATAAGAGATTTCAATATGGCGGCCAAGATGGTGGGGCAATCATGAAATTTGGCTTGAAAATAAGAATGATCGTACTAGACAAGGGTAAGTTTCAAGTTTCATGACAATCGTTCCACTAATAAGAAATTTCAATATGGCAGCCAAGATGGAAGCCGAATTATGAAAGCCAACCTGCCTATTTGGTCCTTGAGGACCTAAGCTATCCACCGGATAAAGTTCAATCTTCAAGGGCTGTAGCTTTATTTCCCGAGGAGAAGTTCAACTTCATCGAAGTGCACAGGAGATCTCTGTTTTTTGAGAATAATGATAACGATGTATGGATAACAAAAATAGTGCCCATTGGCCACCTTTGGGGACATCAGCTATTAATCG
This sequence comes from Anaspis maculata, assembly GCA_949128115.1. NCBI lineage: Eukaryota > Metazoa > Arthropoda > Insecta > Coleoptera > Scraptiidae > Anaspis > Anaspis maculata. The sequence goes on from OX421963.1 coordinate 46,980,206, forward strand.
GAAAAAAGTTCCAAGACTCTTGTTTCAATTCTCGAGAAGGAGTACAGCGTCTTAATTTCTGCACGGACTCGGACAGACAGACAGACAGACAGACAGACAGACAGACAAACCGGCCACATAAGCGTCATTCTGTTACTTATATAAAAAAATGTTTTCCAACTGATTTCGACCTCCTGAACACTAATATCGGGTTCACTTTTGAATTGGAACATTTCTTTTTTATCGAAAAACCGACAAAATGGTAGCCTTGTCACATGATTTTTAGTGATACCTACCTACTTTTTTTTTGTTATTGAGCGAACATCTTTCGTAATTTGAGTGCCATAATCCTTCAGGTACCTAGTATTGACTATTTCAAAATGTTCAATTACTATTTCGGCACGTCTGATTTTAAATTTGTAGGGTCGTGTAATATGCGCCGAGCCGTGGCTTTGCGGTCGTTTTCAAAAATTGATAACAATTGACGCAACGGTCGGATCGAAGTGGGGTTTTTGTCAAAAGAAAGTTCAAATTGTTCTCTAAATATAATGCCGTACATGCAGTGATGTATTTCATTGAGAAATTGTAGTTGCCTGCATATCGCAACTTTCTACATCTTACCGCGAATGCCAGCACTTGATCGGCGAAGCCGCCCTACACCAAAATGTTATTTTTGTAATTGTTCATGATTATTTCGGCAAAATTTTTCTTGATTCGCGTACCAAGGCCATGAGCTACCCATTCGAGTTGAAATATTTTCTGTATTGAATTTCGTTTTGTTCGGAGGAAAGGATATCAAGCACCAGCAAGCAACGAATAAATCATTTGCGGCCGAGCCGTAGTTTCGGAGTCATTTTCAAAAATTAATAACTACTAATCGGCACCTCGCACCGATGTGAAATTTTCATTAAAATAAAGTTCAAATCATTCTCTAAATATAACTCCGCATATGTATTATGGTAAAATGATAAGATCGGGTACTTCCTCGCATGTGATAACTTTCGAGATCAGGCCGGCTTCTGAAATGCAGCATTCAACGGCGATGCCGCGTCACACTAAATTGTTATTATTGTCATTGTTTATTATTATTTCGTCAAGATTTTTCTTGGTTCGGGATACAAGGTCATGAGCTACCCAATGGAGTAAAAATTTTTCGCAAAAACCTTTTCGTCTAGGACTAGATGCGGGGACGGACGGACGGACGGACGGACGGACGGACAAAGCGAGGACAAAAGCGCCTTCCCGTTTGGAGAAGTGCGCTAAAAACATCACAACAAAGAAAGTGTTATCTAAGGGGGTCGAGTCTGTTACAGATGGATCATACGACACACCTTCTTGAGGATAGCAAAGGTCTAGAGACCTTCCTTCTCTATAGAAGGATGCCTAACTTTCAAAAAGAAAATATTTGATTTGGAAAAGCCATCTCTCCTAAAAATGTGGATCAAATTTAAAATAAAAAGAGCACGTTAAGGAAAGTTAGGGGAACAGCTGGTTATAAACTGGAATTTTCTGCTATTGCCGGTGTTTTAAAAAACATCACATCAATGTCCCACCCGGCACGTCGTAGCCAGCATTGATCCGAAAATTGGTTTTCCAGTCAGATCCCCGAAGAATCATCCCATAATTCAGAGGAAAAACATCCAAGTCGGATCAATTGGTCTTTAATAATTTGACTTCAAACTTGGGTGAAAATTTATCCGTATTATTCAGCTAAACTGTATTACACAACACAATTTCTTGTACAATCTGTCAGTTAAACAATCATGTTCATTGTTTTTTGACACTATTTTGGCAGATTGTTCAAGAAATTGCACAAGAAATTGTGTAGTGTAATACAGCTTTTATACGTAGGTATATCTCATTCACTTTTTATTTTCAGTAGAATTACTTCTGGAGCAAAAATACAGTGAAAAGCTGGGGGGCTACAGCAATGGCTGATGGCACTTGCAAAGTTTTGGAACGAAACTATCAGCGACCATAAGCCGTATCCTCCCAGCGCTCCAGTTTGTCACTTCATTTTTATTCCAAAAAGTCATTTTACTTTAAATAATAAGTGAACGGGATATATACATATCTATTCATAACTACAGTACGTAAAATATTATCAAATAGGTATTATTATACTATTTTATACCATTCAAACTCATTTTTGAAGCGCTTTCCTGCGATACAAGGAAAGCTAGGTTATACAAGATCCTCCCATTAAGGGTGGTTGGGGATTACAGAGATGGTTATGGTGACTTTAGAGGTGTAGTTAGTTACATGGGTAATTTTCATTTATCATCAAAAAAGAGATTATTCGGATGTAGCTCCATATTGTTCTTTCGATATTCACTTCAAATCTTGAAAGCGTCACTTCAAGTATTGGGGGTGGTTCATCTGCCCTGACCCAAAAGAGATAATTTTGTTCGATATGGTGATTTCGATAAAAAAAATGAGTTCAGCGTCCTCGAAAACATATAAATTGATACCTTACTCGAATAACTTATTCATGCATGATTTTTTGTCATTCATTGGCGGCCATTTTGAAAAAAAGGCTACTATTCGCATTTTTTATGAAATTAGGATTTACCAGTGCATTCAGCATGTTCAAATCACTTGAATTAGACATTTTTCATGCCAGTTTGGTCCATATAGATTTTTTCTAAATAAGAGAAATCAACCCCTTTCCCCCCCCCCCCCTATATCTCGGTTCCCCCCGAACGGATTTTCAAGAGCTACGGGTCAAATCACTTAGAATTCTTCAGAGGTTACGTGTACCAAATCTGTTGCTTGTATCATAAAATGCAGTATTCTTCACTAGTTAGCTGCTTACCGCTAGTACTATTCTATTCTTCTAGGTACATAATATTAACGCGAATAAAAAGAATGGGTCGAACATAAACATATTAATGCACCAGTCTAGAGATACGCTAAGCCTATGTCTGATCATTTGTTTGTGATGCATGTGTAGCAGACACGTGATTTGAATAGTTTCATTATTGATGAGTTCGGATATTTAGATCAGTCCGAAATGATGTAAGCGTCAGCTGAAAAGCAAAGCTTTGATTTTATTATAAGTTCCCAATGTGGGAACGCAGTAACGTTCTACATGTGCTACCACTAAGAGGATTTGAAATTAACATGTAAGTTTGCTGGAGCAAATTTGTTGTACTTTGTTTCTATCACCTCTTTCGTGTTTCCATTCAATTAAACAAAGCGTGCAAATTGTCACGTTCCTATTAAAGTGAAATATAATCGTTGTTGAAATCTGTTACAAATGTTATATACCTGCCTACTATATACATTTATCTTGACTGCATATCTCACAAATTAACACCATTATTGATAAAGGTCCGTAATACGAAATTATCTGTACTTTGACTTTTAATCAACGCTGTCTACAGTGACATTTTTCAAATGTACTCCAGGCACTTACCCTTTTTTTATAAAAATTGCTCCAGTTAATTCTAGGTTACTGCCAATGAAAGTAAAAAAATGTAATCTTGCTCCGATTTCCCTCATTTACCAGCATATTTGGACACAAGAGTGCCAGCAGTGAAACCGAGAATAATTCGCGCCAATTCACTTGCTGCTAGCAAGTAGGCAAGGCTAGTGAATTGTTGGACAGTTTTTTCAAGTATATAGTTATTTATTTTTTTGCTGCCGTATTTTTTTCAATAAGAATTTTCCTAGGAATTTTCCAACAAGTACTGCTTGAATGAGTCTAAAACACGTAGGTACCACTTGTTTCGCTTCCGAGTACTGCAAATCTAGATAAAATGCGCTTGTACCTCCATTTTCTGTATTGTCTTTTTACGATACAGTAAATAACCTGAACACGTTTTCGTGCTTAAGTAATTTTAGTGATTTATGAGGAAAACAACAATTCAGTAGTTTGCTGACGGTAGTATATAGTATAAGGATTATCTAATGGCATTCTTACAGGGTGGAACAAATCCAGCTGTCTGCCTCGATTTCCCCTTTTTTCTCTCCATTTTCTTACACTCAGTGAGGGTGTCACTTGTTATGTATTGTATAATTTAATTTCGAAAAAGAAATCAGAGGATTAAGATATTTATTTGTCGATGACAATTTGACAATAGTTCATAAATTCCGGAGCAAGAATTGAGGAGGTATCTATTATCTAGATGAAGAAAATTAGTGGGCTGTGAATGACATAATATGGTCGAAATGTTTTTTGTCGTTCATCACGCAAGTTGTCTGGAAGTTTGCACATATTGCTTTTTCCAAAGTTGTTCCTTTAATATATACTCAAAGTGCATATTTTCGCCTATAGAGCCTGATGCGAACACATTATAGATTTCGCTGGCACGTTCGTTCGGCAGATCAAGGGCCAGAGCTTATACAGGGTGATTCGGAAAGGTCGGATCCAACTGCGAAGTTTTAGAACTTCAGTTGATCCAACAAAGAACAATATCAAAAACATCAAACAAATCTTCAGCGCCAGGAGAAATGCATCAGGTAGAAGTTCTAAAAATGCCAGCGAAAAGGTAACAAGCCGTTAATTCAAATTAGTTGTGTGTGTACGAGACGGACGAGGTTACAAACTCTCTGTCAAAAAGGATAGGAGTTACCTACTGATTTATTCAATCATTATACTTAGAGGAAACAAATTTTTGGATCGAGTGAAATTTACCTACGTTCTGACGTTCTTAAGCTTCGTACACCTTGAATCATATATTTACGTTTATTGAGTAAATATGTATAAATACTCAATTGCAGTCCCTTATTTGATTCCCATTGTTCCTTTTTTTTTCTGAGTATAATAATCACTTTTACTCAAGGACATCTAAATATTTTGTGAATGTTTTGATATGAAAGGACTGTAGGTAGTACCTACGATTTTGTACAGTGATGTCATGCCTAAGTCTTGATTAAGCACATTTAGTGGATTTTTACGACTTGACTTTTACAACGCTTCTACATACCTATATCCGTGTAATATTCAGATAAGCATTATGACCAATTGCTTTGAAAGCAGCTACCATGTATTTTCAGAAAGGTAGATAAAGGCGTATTGAAACTTTCTTAGATATGTCAACGCCAGACAGGGGGTGCAAGTGATGCTGCCCACGCGCCCTTTGTTGCTACGTAGGTACATCACCACAAAAATTGAAGTGCAGGTGTGAAAAAGGTACTCTTCACACCTTTAAGTTTACCAATAATACAAAAAATGGCTTGTCTTCAAATTTTAAGGAACCATCATAACTTCTAAACTATTTCTCCGAGATAAAAAATAATTTCAGTTTCGTATTCATGCAAACTTCTTTGTCATGGGGTTGAAATCCTTCGGTATAACTACGAATCACCCTGTATAATGTCGGGTATAATGTTGAGTCATTCCCTTTCCGTTTTGCAAGTTTTTCCCTAGGTGCTCTTAGCGAGAAGTGTGGCTGCATTGCAAGGAAAATGAAACAACGATGAAAAGTATCGAATCCAAAAATCATAATGAGCCTACCTAACTTATGAAATCATAAAATCAATGATGATTAATGATTATTATCATCATTATCACAAACTAGTGGATCAAATGGTCAACGATCAAGCTCTGATTCTGATACTATAATAACTTGATAGGTGGTTATCGGTCGCTAATTGCATACTATCAGAAACAATTTTCCTGGATTCTGGATACAATTTCTTCAACATGTAAAGAAAACTTAAACTTAAACCTTAAACTCTAAAACTATGGACGAAGGAAGACTTGAACTGCTAATCGCCATACCAGGCTATAAAGTCCTTTATCGGTGGAACGGCAGCAGTTCTTAAAAGCCCAAGAAAATGTATTCGAACTTGATTTGAATTTGATATTTGTATAATGATATGATACTCGTTCAGTTCAATTATTATAAATTTCTATTATCAGTAATACGATCCTCATTTCGAAACATGCCGGCAGGTTTGTACGTCGAAAAAAGTATCAGTTTTTGTAACTGCTTGAGGGCCTCTGCCACTGTTTAGCAGGTTTGTCATCACCGCTGTTGTATTCTTACGGTTTTATTTTGGTGACACTGAGTTAGACAAAAGGCTTTTCTGTCAGTTGTTGGCAACAAGATATTTGTTTTGAAGTGTTTTCAATCACTTATTGAATTTATTAATTGCTTTTTTAGGCGCATGTAATGTCTGACTAGTCTCCTTTGATTGCGTTGATTAACTAGGTATTCCACGGAAAAAGTCTGCCACCGGCCAGCGCCATTTCTTTGGACGCTATTTTGCTATTATCAGTCCAGTTTAGGTACAGTACCAGGTGATACTAGGGCCATGTTTGAAGCTTACATAATTATGCAGTACATGAAGAATCTCACTGTACTCTTGGTTGGGGCCATCACTTGGGAAATTGGATTTGTCTGGGCTTCCATCTGACTAATAAATTTGAGAAGTTAGAAAGACTCATTCGATCGCATAGGTATTGCCAGTCTGTTCCAGCCAGCAGCTCGATGAGACAGTCAACTTTGAAAAAGGTTGACATTTTCTTGAAACTTGAATCATTATTTTAAAGCAAAAATTCGCTAATGATGAGATCAAGAAGCGTCGTACGATTTAAACAACAATTTAAAACTCGTCAGTCTGCCCAGTCGCCGTCCGAGAGCCGCACCCCGTAATTGTACAATAAACAGAAATTAAATTTGCAATAATTGTTGAGAGCGCCGCGCTCCAAAGGTGTGCGCTCTCAACTGACGTTTTAAAATTTCACGGCTCGATAAAAGGTTAAAAGGGCACGAATTCAAATATAGCTTTTCCGTCAGCTCGACTTGACTCCGAACCGGCAATTTCCAGCCTCCGAGTTTCACTCGCATGCACACCGGAGATGCTTCTCCTCGAGAAGTGAAATGCATTCACGTTCACATCTCTTCTGATGCTGCAAAGCAACAACTGGCGACCTTAACATGGTGCCCGGTTGCTGGTGGAGACGCTTCCCATGTCTGGTCCAGCCAGGCCACTAAACTCTCTTGCCTTGCTTTATATGCTTTTGTTCAGTTAAGCTCAGTACGATAAAACTCTTGGTACTTGGTGCGCTGCACACGGTGTTGTACGGGGCACTATTCCCCTATATAATACAAATAACAGTAGGTTTACGACCTATAAATTCGTGTGTATATTTTGATAAGACCTTTATTATCACCCAGCACACCGTCGCACTACACAATAATGTTTCCAAACATTTCTCAAGAACTCTTGTCATCTCGAAAACTTTCGTAATTTCTTCACTACTCTAAGTACTGGTGCAAATGTTTCAGTTTTTTAATGGTTGTGCTTGCTAAACATGGTGAGTAGCCTCTTTAACTAACTGTGAACTGACGAAAATTGACGAAAATCACTTGGAGATCACTTTCCCTTTTTTAGTAGCCTTTAATGGCCAGTTATTTTGAAATAAAGCAGTGAAACGCGATGTCGAGGGTTCTAAAATATCCTCAGCGTCGTCTACCTACCTCCTCTATACCTGAATCTTAAATAGATTCTAACGCGAGACATCAGGTAACTTATTGCCTCTAATGGGCCGTGGGCTGCATCAAAAATGACAGCCAACACCGAGCCTACCCTTTTGAAGTGTTTGTATTCAAAACAAATGATTTTAAAATCCCAAACATTAATTCTATTATTAAACGTGCATTACATTGTCTTTGATTGAATTACGAGGGGGAAAGACAAAAGTTCATTCCATGCATAAATTATACTCTAGAGGCATCGTTGCTCTTTGGTTTCCAATAAATTTTTCTAAATACTAACTTGACAGATAAGAATAATAATAAGACGTATTGATGTTGTTGTGTGCGTGCTCTGAACTTTTCAATACATCACTGGCATCTCGAGTCAAGGCGATTTGTTTATCTTAGATATTGATGTAGTAACATAAAATAATTCCGTTCTCCTAGTTTTTCACTAATTTTTCTGTTTATTTTGTTCCAGGTGAGTGTCTACCGCTTAAGTGCAGGACGTAAGTACAAGAGCAGCTTTCTTCCGCTTTCTTCTCCTTTGTAACTTCATTACTAAAGTCGTACAGCATAAAATGCGCTTCATAAAGGTACGTTTTGATTGCGAATATCAATAAATCTTGTGAATTGAATGTAATAGAATTTGTAATTATCGTGTTTTCATGCTGTTGAGAAGAGAACTTTTTCAATATCCCATACATGCATTAGTCTTAATAAGAGGCCTAGAATTTCACATAAGCGAGCTGACATTTTCTATGTTACATCTAGTTTATTAGGTATGTCAAATTTCCATCAGGTTGATAAGCGGTCAGGTAACAATTACACACGCGGTTGAGCTAACCGAAGGAACCATAATAGCTACCTGCCAGATTTCTGTTACCAACTTGATAATCAAGTATCCCCTAGGTACTTAACTGAATCTGACTCTAATTCATTTATTTGCCAACACGTCCAAAAAAGCCCTTGATTTTAAGATTTCAGAATCCAGAGGAGGTCAAGTTTTGACCTGGCTGAGAAGCCTGGTGACTTAACAGCTTCTTTTGACTGTTATACTGATGAGACTGGTATCAAATTGACTGTCCTTAATCAATACTTATTGCTAAATTTTCTACATCCTATAGGTTTTACGGGAATTGAGTTGCGCTGATGCCCAGTTCGATTCGATTAACATAACGCGGAATTCAGTTGCAGTATATAGCTAATTTAATCGAACCTGTCACTAAACCCAGATTATGCTAAAAATCACTATGCATTTTTAAATACATATAAAATCCAGTTTATGAGGTTATTTACCGGGAGACCCGAAGTTTATACATTATTGTCTTATGTATTGTAGAACTTGTATAGAAGGTACCATAAGTACCTATACTGTAAACTCTAGGTTCCATTTTTGTGGCATCAGATTAAAACCACTCATTACACTAAATTGAAGCTAGAAAAAAAGTGCATCACAAAGCATCATGTAATTTACATGTTTATCCGCCGTTACTAATAGGGGTTGGGAAATGTGTAATTTATTGCCAGATACGCACCCAAATGTTTTTAAGTGAGTGCAATAATATTGAAGAATGGCAGTGAATGACCTTATTTATGGCCGCAGTTTGGAGTTATTGGATGCGCCTATCGGAAATTACCTATTAGTTAATTAAAGTTTACTACGTGACATGGGCAGTACTCGCGCCGAATTAGAATTTAGGCGTTTAATAGTTTGTTACCGGTGTTCTACATGACTTGCTGGTTAATTTAAAAAGTATAAATTTAGTGGCTTCTTGTGCCGGACGAATAGAAATTGTGGTATTTGCTTTTCTCATTTACTCGCATAGTTAAAGGAAAGGGGGAATTTCTAACAGATGCATCAGAAAAAGGTTGACTCATTGGAAAAAGTGTGTGCTCTAAGATACAATCCGTATAAACGAAGGCTTGAATAAGTATTGCAAGAAAAATTAACACCACTGCGCATATATACTTATCTGCGGAAATCTCGTCGTTGTCACCTTGTCAAAAAAACTGTTTTATTAGACACTTTTTTCATGAGCTGTAGTACTGTCAGGAGCACTGTATTACATACATGAAAAATTTTGCAACTCCAAAAAATGTGACATACACATGAAGGAGCCCTTACATAGTAGATACATTCACCATAAAGTCAGAAACCAAGCCTTTTATTCTATTAGGCCATAACTGTGATGAAGCCAGACCTTGTCGCTTTTTTCTTAATGACAAAAATTTTGATGTATGCAGTGTTTTGCTCCTGACGATACAAATTTGTTAACGGTTAACGAACAATTTCGTTGACACGAATTCTTTACATAATATAACTAGGACTGGGTTGTAAAGGTGAATCAATCTAAATTAACTTTTTTTTTATGTGAAAGTTAATATTGACTTTTACTTAAAGCTTCCAATTTTATACGGTACTGAAAGCTAAACTATTCAGACTGTAAGTAGAGGTGAACACTTCTTGTACCGTTCATCTTTCAGAATATAACCAGTATAGCAGGGCCCTACCGTGGGCAAGTCTTAACAGCGGATTTCTTTATAATGCTACTCAATATATTGAATTTATGAATACAGTAAAGAAACTGACAAGCAAACGATCAATAAAATCGAATAATTTTCAACTACTTAATTATGTATTTACATCATGGACCTGTATACTTGAACTGGACTGCTATTCTAGGTACCAGTCCGAACAATAAATGACGCCATACGCAATTGAAGTGTGCGTTAACAATAATGTATGTTTTTTTTATAAAAAGTGCGGTCAGGTTTGTTTGATCCCAAAAAAAAAGTATCATAGGAAAAACGTTTTAGAGTCACTGGTTAGCAGGTTTCTCATCACCGCTGCCTTTGACAGTGACAGTCAAGAGCTTTTTGATAGATGATAACAAATATTCACACTTGGATCGATCTTTGCACGGCCATTGCATATAAAAAGCTCGTACAGCTTGAGTACTGATTTGATAAATTTTGCCTACATTGTCACTGTGACACCAAGCCAAAATCAAGTACTAAAATCAGTGCACTTGAAATCTGTGTCAAAATCTGTATGTCTGACTACTGCCCGGTGATGCCTTAATTTTTCATGGCACCATGGCGGATCTTTTGCCCCATAATTTATTTGAGGCCATAGCAATGTACGCTATCATCAGTCCAGCAGTCCGTCAGTCCAGGAGGAGTTAACCACTTGGCAATTTTGGTGTACAAAGGTGGGAAATTTTTTGGAAATTTTGGCAAATTTACTGCGATTTTCTGGCGATTTCGGCAATTTTCTGGCAATTCTCTGTCAATTATGGTGATTTTCGAGGAATTTCTTTGATTTTTAAGAATTCTTCGAACCAGGGGTGCGATTCTCGTACGTGTTCGAAAAGTTTTCGTATACGAATTCTCCTTTGGTGTGAGTGAGTAAGTGAACACTTGGAGCGTTGCGGCGAAGAACGTGGAACTAGGATTGAAAGTAAGACTCACTCTCAGTTATCCACGCTCCAAGTGTTCACTTACTCACTCACACCCACTGTATGGATGTGAATGAGTCACTCTGTGAAGTCGCACCGTGGGATCATTTCTTGAAAGTAAGGTATGGATCATTATGGTTGTATGATCATTATTCCAAATAGCTATGCCCTACGTCAAAATGCAAGGTAGGGTCTACTAACCCCCGCAGGGCATCCGTCGCGCCTGCGGTGTACACTCTTGCAAATAAGGCTAAAAAACATACTGGAACGGTGAGCAACGCGACGATGAGAGCGGAGAGCAAAGCGACGAAAACAAACATACATATTCCTATGAAGATATACACATACTGAACCATGGCCGTTGCACAGAATATGTAATATGTATATTGTTATTTTCGTCCCTTTGCTCTCCGCTCTCATCGTCGTGTTGCTCATCGCTCCAATATGTTTTCAGCCTAAGGCAATCGGTGGATTAGCCACACTTATGATGTTATTATGTCAACTTCCCGTTGTGGAAATGTCTGATAAGAATGAAAAGATTATCAAAGAAAACTCACTTCGTCTAGTTCTGGAAAGTAAATATAAGAGGATTTTTGAATCATTGCTACATCTAATCACTAGTTTATAGGTTTAATATTGAGTAATTACAGATTTTCCAGCGAGCAGAAAAAGGAATTCCATCACTGTTATTAGGTGAAAAGTCTGAGGTCAACATGAACACGAGTAAAACCATGCATAATGCTAGTAAATAGTCCACGATTTCTGCATCGAAAGGCCAAAAAAGTGTGAGCGTTCTCGCTCGCGTAATAAACTGACCAAATTAGGTCAGTTTGCCAAATGCTATTTTATTTCTCGTTCCTGCATGCGCCCTGCTCTTTCGTGTGAAAGTATGAAAGTACTTTACCTTCGCTATGGACGTCTCTAGGCATTATGGAGCTCCAAACATGCCACCAAATTTTATAGGCGAATAATAGTTCGCGGGAACAAAAATGGCGTCCTCAAGGTGGGTATATGGCATAATGTTATTTGCATTAGTACCTACTAGTTAATACAATGTTCTTAAGTTGTAAAGTTGTAATAAATATATAGATAATTTAATAAACAATTGTCGCTTTATCAAGAAAATTATGTGCTAAACTCAAGATTTGACTGAGTAATGTCAAAAACAAGCGGATCTCTACAGCGGTACCTTGGCACCATGGCACTCCATCATGCTCAAGCGCGGGCAAGAATCTGGCAAGAGGCGCTTTCGTTTTGCCGGCAGAAGCTGCTCAGAGTAGATCACTAGACAAAGAAAGTAGATCCAGCTGGGCCGTGATTGGCGTATGTATCTACTTTCTGACTTTCTCTATCTAGTGATCTAACCGGAGCAGTTCCTGGCGCCAAACAAAAGCGGCTAAGAAGCACGAAAATGCGCAATGCGCTGTTGCCACGTCAGGCATATTTGCAACGTTGCCATAGCGGGTGCCAAGGTGACGTAATGTTCCCGCGACCCATAAGGTTTCCTTTCGACTTCGAAAATGTCCTCTTTCCTGATTGATTTTCCATAAATTTCACAGCGAAAAAATGCAAATCCAAAAAAAATAACGACGAAAAAATCGCATGAAACAGTTTGCTCGAGTTTGCGCTATCCTCAGGCGCAGACGCGTTCTATTCGCCATTTGAACTTGGTGATCTAACCTAAGATAGAGAGAGACAAAATGAGAAAATGCAAGAGAGTGTCGATTACCACTAGCCTAAATCGAACCAAGTGAGTGTACGCCTTATTGAACTATTTCGTACGCCTATTAAAAACCAGTAAATACAAGGTTAAAAAAAACAACAACCCGGCTTAGTACGTATCTAGAAGAAAAACGTAGAAAAAGGTCCCCTTTACTTCCTTCAAAATTGTGCAAAAGCGAAGTTGTAGAGAATACACTTTCGTGTATAATAATGTCTGCGTGGCCATATACTGATCTTTTTAAGCCTCACCATACTGAGCAGCGGAAGGAGGGCTGTTGTGATAGGCTTTTTCCGCGATTTTTTGTTACATTTATTTTTTTCTCAATGACTTTTCCTCGGTGTAAATCCTTCTATCTTCCAAACAGTAAACAGTTAAACATAATTGAGTTCTTTTTTTAGCTAATCGAATCTTATCTATTTCGGCGCGACACCTGTCGGGACGTTCGTTCAACTATAAACAATTTTGACCAACAAGAAGTATGTATGTACAAACCCAAGGGTTTCGTTTGATTGTGAGAGCTTTCAAAACTCCACGAATCTGGAAAGCCCTCGAGCGGCTCCTCCGCCAATTGTACGGGTTTGTGGCTTATTTTCCAGTCGGGGTCTCCGGGTTTGTGAACTACCCCCGAATCGGAGTCTCCAGCGGATATCGTAACAATCTCGGAACGATGCTTCATGAGCTATAGCTGATCTCATGAATCTCATGACATTATCACATCCGCTATCTGACCGTCATTTATAGTCTTTTGGTGACAACCTTCGATTCCTGGTCTAAAATTCATGATAATCTCTGAATGAATATGTGAATTATTGTTCCAAAAATTTTAATACCTGTGCAAACTGCGAACGATCAAAACAAGTTGATCGCTTTGAAAGTTGTGGCAAGAAGCTGATTTTAATTGAACATTCGAAAGACCAAACTTGAGAGACAGTGACTAAAAAAACGTATTTCAGAATTTTTAAAACTCGGGTTAGTTATATTTGCACAATAATATAGTTTTGTCAGGCGAATGTCACCTTTAAAGCTTTGCTTCAGCGATGAAATGCCCTGTATAGTAATATGTGATTAATGTCAGGAGGCCTGTATAGTAGTTGAAAACAAAATGACTTCAAATGCAAGGAAGCATGTTTTTTTTTCTCAAAAAGCAGTCACTTTTCGTTATCATAGTGATGAAGACTTCCTTTAGCTAGTCTGGTGTATGTGCCTCCTTCCTTCATTCTTATGCCATTTCCATCTGTAAGCGGAGACGCGTTGCCTCCGAACTTCCTGTCCATAATTATTATGGTCGTAAAAATCTCGAAAAAATTCAAGAGTTCAAATATAGGCACCCTCTCAGCCACTAGATCTATTTTTAAACACGGGGAAGTGCCCCTTCTTTATAGCTGGCTTGAAGCACCTTTCCGCCGGAAACACCCTTCCTCCAAAAGTGTGACCTGCACAGTTAAGAAAGTGTTGACTGAAGGGTTATCCAAACCGAATAGCGTCAAAAATTCGTCGTGCAAAATCCCCTTACTACGTTGTGAATTATTCTCAGTAGCTGCATGCTGGTTGCATTTCCTCACATTTTTTCGAGTTTAGTCTAAATTGAGATACATAAAGTGGCAATAAAAAGATTGCCTATTCAAACTACGTGTTCGATTAAAAATGACAATGAACTAGTATCACAAATTGGATCCAAGGACGATGGAATTGAATTTTAATCTTTTACTTTTTGCATCACCATCAGCCTCAATACACAGGCACTTGAATAATAAACAGTGGAGTCCTGAGAAACATCCATCGTCACTTCTTTAGCTTTTAGCTTTTTGCTGGCTACTCTCTAGTGCAAAATGGCATCTTCGCTTCTTCCGCGCGCGCGTGGGTCGTCGTTGGGAAAAATTTGCTTCTGGTAACGTCAGAGCAGAGCTTTTTCTGCACGCGGATAAAAATTTCAGGGTGGGAAATGTGGGGGGCACCAATACTTTTCACACTAGCAAGCTGTGTATGTTTTAATGGAACATTTGTCAAACAGCTGTTGTCAAGGTTTGATTCTAAAAGTAGTTATCTTCCCACATATCTTTTGACCAGCAACATCGCTAAACATGGTTTAACTACCTTTTGCGCTGGTTGTGTATGTGCCTTGCCTTGCCTTGTCTCGCCGGCGACAAAGCTCGGCCGGCGCTTAGTGGCTGTTGCATCTTCAAGAGTCACTGAGTCGCGGGGTAGATGTTCTTCACCTTGAGGACGATGCGCTGTGTGTTGCGAGGACGAAAAATATATTGCGCAAAATATATATTAGCTAAAACTTGAATAATATGTGCAAGCAAAATGCAAATAAGTAGTTAGTGCTGAAAAAAAGAACCGACCGTGTGTATGTGTGTCTGTGTGTGGAGAACTGTGGAGAAGGAGCAAACAGGTGGGCGAATTCCTTCAGTATTCGTTTTGTTTGTTGCAATTCACGTGGGATTCGGGATAGCGCGACTCATATCTTTTGGTTCTGTGTGTGTGAGTAGAAGCCCAGTACGAAGCATATGATCGAATAATTGGCCGCTGCACTTGCAATTTTTTGTCTGACCCGAATTTTCGGGTGGCAGTCTTGAAAGATGTGCGTCAAAGTGTCGACCAGTGGAAATGCCCGATTCTAGAGGATCTATGTGAGTCATTTTTAATGCTTCATGCATGATCGTCTACTTAATCAGTTTAAATGTTATTATCATTCCAAAAACAGTGACACTGCTGCGGCATCCTCTTCATTTTAATGAGGTTGAATTCAACTTTTTCATATTATTTAATCGAAGGAGATAACATTCGAATGAAGGGGATATGCTAATGCGGTTGTAGGAAGTGAAATTACCCACCTTGCATTGAATAAAAATCTGGACAGTGAAAATATTTCTGGGGTGTAGGTGGACTTACATACAGGTTGCCTGACATTATCTTAGCGGACGTAAGTGCTTTTATCACCAACTACAGTTACGGTGCCCAGGGACGGACTGATGAACAGCTTAATTATATCGTATCAACTGAAAAAAATTTGATTTCAAATTATTCAAAAATTCACTCATTCAGAATCAGAACTGTGCCAAGTTCGTACCAAAGAGGCAGATGCATTTCTGAAGCGCTTCTGGACTGATGTCTCTCCAGTATGTATCAGATTGTTTTGAAAAATGAAAAAATTTAGAGAAAGAAAAACGAGAATAGATCGGTTATTTTCACAATCATTAGTTATTTGTGTGCCAATAAGGCTGTGCATGTGATCTCCCAAAAGGGATGTTTTCTTTGTCCAAATTCTACTTTTTTGCCAAGGCGAGTGCGATCGGGAGCCGGGGCGGCAAATCAGATGATCCCATTACATACTTATCACAAAAGATCCAAAGTTCCCAACATTCGAATGAGCAAGTGAGGCTGTGGAAAAATGAAAATAATTGAGGATGAGTGGCCAAAAAATTGACCGATGCGTACAAAAAGTGACACTTCACTGTAGGTGGGCCAGTATCATCGGCAAGGATATTAAAAATAATATATTCTTGTACAACATTCAGTCGAAATTGTTTTGGTACAGCCTTCTGTTAGTTTTGTTCACTTTTGTTCTTTTGGTGATTTGCCAGGTGCCTCGAAGTAATTAAATTTTAGAGATGTTTTTAATGATGTCATCATGTGAGATGTCAAGTTTCATGATTTTGATACATCATTCATGTACAGTCATTGCCCATTAAAAACGCGTACAAGCTTTTTGACAGGGAGTGTACTGATTTGATTAATTTTGGCTATCTTGACACTGTGCCACCGGCCAAAATTAATCATATCAGTACATGTCGTGTCAAAAGCTTGTACGCGTTTTGATTGGGCTATGGTCACTGACTGCTATGGCCGTACTTGATCAGAAGGGCATCACGAAAACCTTGCAATTTTTGTCAAGTCATTGTTGGACACTTATGGCGGCTTCACAGAACTTCGTATGTTGCCGGCGACAACCCCCCACTCCACTGTAGTTGAATAATTTGAACGACACGACGACAGAAACTCGTGTCGCGGGAATTATGGAGGGAAGTAGGGGAGTAGGGCAGATCGAATCCTATTTGCCAGCGAGACATACGAAGTTCTGTAAAGCCGCCATTATTCTAACTTTTTCAAAAATCCAAAATTTATGACGAGCGTCACAAAACTTTTTTGCGCTTTTCATTTTTTCTTTAAAATTTTTTTTTAATTATATTTTGATGTAAAAATCCTCAGTATCTTCTTCCTGTAGTATTCGAAACAGACTTGAATGGTAAATTTCTGTCAAGGAATAAGGCCGCTGGGATTGATTTCGCAACGCCTTATTAGACCAGTACATACTTCATCCTTGATGTAAAACTTGTCTCAAATTACTGGATGGCTGGCCGGAAATTGCAATGCCTCTGGCCCAGTCCGGCCCTGCATTTTGCGCACATATAGGTACCTGTTATTCAAATCAGTACGTTCTCAGTTTTTAAGTGAACAGTTCTGGCACACTGTTCTGGTCTTCATTAGGGCCAGAGCTAGAAGGTTTTGAACTTTATAATTTTTAAGTGCTAAAGTGCCTTCCATATTTGGCCTAATGACCATTCTGTGCAATCAAAATCGACCACCAGTTGTTCCACTTTGCATTAACCTGGCTCTATGGGTCTCTTAATGAACTGTTGTGTATAAATCAAAACCGTACACATTATTTCTTCAACAATAATAGTAGTACACCACTTCAATTTAAAATCCATAAATTATGTGTGTGCACTAAAGTGGGAGGGATACAAATCATCGGCGAGTTAGAGAATATAATATAGAGAACCAGTAGATGTTGGTTGACCCTCAAGGTCAATAGTTGCATTTAAAATCACATCTGACGATTCGGAAATGGTTGGAATTTCTATATGGCAACCCACTCACAAAAGCGCCACACACACGCACCAGAAGGAGGTGTGTAAAATTTTAGTGTACCTATTGGTATTTTTTTAAGCTTCTTTTGCTCGTTCTTTCGTATCAAAGAAAATATTATCTTTTAGGTTTTATGTGTGTTTGAAAGTCTGGACAAACACTGATTTATTTTGAAGCAGTGCACAAGCACTCGTTCCTTTACGAATCAAGAATCTCAATATTTTGATGGTTTTCAGTTATGCGTATACACTAAATTGAAACTGAAGTGCCGAACTGAAGCGGAATTTCGGTTATTAGAAGAATTCAGATTAAGTACTGAATCTTCCAGTAGGAAAAGGTGCTGGCATGCTGGTTACAGTTCATTCAGAGCCTTGAACTTTTTAGGTCTTACTGAAAAAACTGCAGATCTCGCAGAAACATCCGGTTGAGAAGTGATGTTCGTAGAAGTAGCTTGCATCTATATTATTAGATACTGTAATTATTTTTCTTTATTAAATCATATAAAAAGTTAGATCACTGCATAACCGATCAGTCATGATGACGAATTTCACGCGGACATTCAAGGAAAGGTAATAATTTCAATTGCAGAAATTATGATAGATGATTTATTGTCATCGTTATTTATATGAATTTTTTTATTGATCGCTCATAATTCTAATTCAATTTCGGTCGAAATTTTAAAAATATGAACGTAATTTTGGGTGAGCACAAAACAGATGATTTCGGGAACTGAAAAATAAGTATCTTCTGTTTGCTGTAAGTAATTACAATTAAATTAAAATGCCGGAATGGATGGTCAGATGCAAATATTTTGCTTGAAGAAAACGATGATCTCAGAATTGAGTCAATGTCGTTGTGAGATAATAGCAAGAATGTAATCGAATAAATTTTTCTTCCAATTGTTTGGAGTAACAGCTGTTAATCGGTCAGACTTCAAAGGCATCCATTTATCGCGGAAGACAAGTAATTTGTTATGAAATGATAATGGGGCTTGATGCGCTATTTTACGCAATAACTAAACTTTGGATTTGTTATACTGCTGAAACTTGCTGTTCATAATATGTGTTTTAAACTTTCTAGTTGTTTTTTCTCTCAATAAACTCGCATCCGCTTTTTATTTGCGTTTATTTTATTATTAAACGGAGGCTCTTCGCGCCAATTTTGTAGAGTACAAACACGAAGTGTAAACAAGTAAGGGTGTGGGACTCTTGCCCTCGTGAACTATAGATTTTCTGTCAGGTTAGGTCCTTCCCTACTTATATCACATCCATTTTCATTTTTGTTACTAAATCTTTAACTAAAAATAATACATTAAAACAAGTCACAAGTCCTTACAAGAGCTTTTATTTCTAGTGAAACTTGTGATTAATTAAAGACAAAGTGTTAAAAATGACCACATTCTGCTTTCGTCCGCCACCTTTGCCACCTAATAAGAAATCGACGCAATTCAATATCAACAATGCTCGTTGTCGGAAAAGAAGCAGCAACTGCCTACTTTCTTCGACGTACCAGAGCTTCCACGATCCAACGGAAGACGTTGTTATAAGTCATCCTAAAGAAGATATTGAACTGACGACCTTCAAAGGAAAGCCTGCAGTAGTCAACAGTTCTCGTCCATCAGGCGACGGCATCAGGAGCAGCAAAAAGGTGTGGCACCACACAAACTCGATGAACCGAAGGGATCCAAAAGTACTCCTCAAACGAAGCCATTCGGACGGAAATTTGAACAACAGAAATGATATCGTACCTATGACCATCAATAGATATGTCAAGGTACTTAGTGGGAGCTGGAAAAATTTGCTTAATCGTGAGTTTATCATTATCTATCTATTCTACCTACTCACAATAATAACCTAAGAGGAAAAATAGCTTAATTTGAAAGTAGGTAAAGTGCCAAAACTATAGGCGCCATGGCTCTAGGCTCCTTTGAATATTAAGTAATTTATGCGCGCGGTAATAACGGTCTCTGCGCCAATGGAAAAATGAATGATGGAATGGGACTTGGTGGCCGTTTCGTATTTTTGCGCAGATTTGCGGCCCACGGAATTCTACTCCATTTTATTGCATTGAAAAGAGACCTGTTGTATGGGTTGTGAATTGATTTACCTTTCTCTGATCAAGGAGTGAAAAAAACATCAGGTTTGTTGTCAATAAATTTCATGTCATAATCTACATATCGCCCACCTGTATAGAAATACGGCGCCGTACCATTTTTTGCAACCTTTTTGTGTTGGTTCACTACCTGTGCGTAGAGAGAAAGTGAATGAATCTAATTTAATGACTTAGCCTTTACAAATCCGCATGTTTTTTATTAGAAGAGTAGAGCACACGAAATCCTGGCGCCCGCATTGGCGGAAAGAGCACTACTGGCTATTATATTCGCCTTCGCCAGATTCCATTGTGTATATTATGTCTTGTATTTCAATGCCCTACCCCTTTCGATTTATTGACATAGGGGTGCTTATCAGAACGTACCTGCCTATATTTAGCGCGCGCGACAAACTTTGCTCAAACAACAGAGTTTTGTTTAGAAATCACAGGTAAGGTATTGAATATGCTTCGCATCGCAAGAATCAAGGTTGCTCAAGTGATAATGTATTGTGTAATGTCAAATTACGGTTTCTCAAGGCAATTTCTAGATTTACGGAGCCGATGTTACGTCATTTTGCTAATAAGAATCTAAATTGGCGAGCTGGATTTTAATGAAGCCGAGTCACGAAAGTTGCCCTTTAATTTGGAACAACGTTCCCGTCTTTCTTTTGCGTTTGCAAAATAAAGGATGAATTGAAAAATATTGCTTGCGTTCTATCATTTCTTTTGCTCCCCAGAAGAGGAGTGGAACTTGGAACATACAGCTTTTCTTTGTAATTGATAAATGAAACTATTCATGTACAAGCCGTGTCTGAAGCGTACAAGACTCATCAACAGGAGATTCACTTGCGGAATAAATATAGCCTATCTTTATTATTTTGAAGTGCGTATGATGTAAATAGATTTGATGCGAATGTATATGCGCTTGCTTCTCCTCAGCTGTAAAATTTGAACTTCCTGTTTGGCTGGAACTGATGCCAAGTCTAGCTTGGTCCTTCTTTTCACCTTTTGTCGATAAAGTCGCAATTTCATTCATGGTCCATTTCGAAGTGAACTATTGATTTTTGACCGCTACATCGATATAGACTACATAGATAAATATTGTCCTTGAGTGAATTGCTCACCCTTACTCTGATCTTGCAAGGTTGTCAGCATTGTAAAGTAAGTACAGCAATAGGTCTACCTTTAAATAGGACTCATTTGGACAGCAGGGCGATTGCATAAAATTCAAGTCGGAGTTTGTGTATTCTATAGGGACGTTGGTTCGGTGAAATGATTAGCTTGGTACCTTTTGATATCGTTGATGTTGTTGAAGTAAGGTTGACATGCTTTGTAAGAAAAAGAAGGCGATTTTCTTATTGATTTGCACTATTGCCAGCTTTGACATAAGTCGATATAGACAAAATATAGAGCAGTTAAAACAAATTTTCTCATGTTATGAGCCAATTTTCATTTTTTTTCATATTTTGATAGACTCTTTTGCTGAATAAAAACTATCTAAAACTTTTATTTCTTCCACAAAAAATAATTTTTGTACCGCCCTGGAATTTGTTGGCGTAGAGAAAATGTGATTACAGATCCAAAAAGTTCATAAAAAAACTGCCCAAATTTTTTTTTCGATAGGAATATATTGAGAAAAAAGGGGAAAACAGCAAAAATAAAGGAAGAAACACCTTTAAAAGCTGGACATCCTGTACAGTACTCTATTAGGAGGCCGCACGCCAAATTTGGAATTTGTATTTTCCAAACTACCCATGTAGGAACTAAAACTGCAAGCCCCCTTTTTAGTTTACTTCAATATTCCTTGGTATACAAGAGAGTTTTTTAGGCGATTCGGGATCTGGCTTCGAAAATATTCTAAGGTCCTTCGTTTAAACTTACAGGGTTTAATGTATTTTGTCGAAGCTGTTATAAGCCTCCTCTTTCTTTTTATATTCTCTATAAATTTCTCGACCTGAAAACAAAATCTGCTGAAATTTAAACTTTTTTTTTCTGAATGGACACGTTTTCTGGAGTGAGGTGTCAAATTTTATCAAAAAACTGAAATGTTTTGGTCATTAATAATTATAGATGATAGACCCTTGGAAATGCTACACTTTTGTGTTAACGTAAACAGTTGAGGACTGAGATGAAAAATCCATTTACTACAGATTTTATGGGTTTGTCTTGTTCAATCAGCTGAAATTTGCGAAAAAGAAAATGCCGTTATCAGAGATCAGCTTGATTATCTTTTCTGAAACCGGCGGTAATCAATCTAACAAATTTCACAAACCAGATTGATCGTGGGTTAAAGTACGAGTACCTTGACCTGTCTGCAATAAATACAAGCTAGTTGCGGCCGATAAAACTTGAACAGCAGCTTTTTACGATTTTCACGATACTTCTCCTAACACTGACCACCCTGACGCTTAGGTTGTTTTATTACAGATTTTTCTGGGATTTTTTTATTCTGAGGACTTGGTCATTTGACATTTTGTTGTTTTTTTTGATTTTGTCGTTTGAAAAAACGTCAGCATCGCGTCGCGAAGAACCTGTCTTTTGAAGATTGTTTTCAATTTTAAATATTTTGAGGTGAAATCACACCATTAGATTGATTTTGACTTCCAATGATTACCACGTAGAGTCAAAAAAATGACACACTTGCCCCATTTATTATTTATTCGATAAACTGAACAGTGTTGAAAGCATCAAGATATCGTCAGTACTTATCGAGAGGTGAAAAGATCAGAATTACTAAAAGTGGAAGAAAGGTGAAGAAAATTAACTCATTAGTAGATTATGTTGACATAAAAGAGATAATGCTAATTTGATTATGAATTAAAAAATTGTGTACTAATATTGTAATTTTTGCAGTGGGCGGCATGTCCCGGCCACCTAAGCCGGCGGCTACCGCTAAGAAAGTCGCCCCACCTGCTGTGCCACATGAATTCCGACATTCCGGAAGCTCCTTCGGGTCAGCAGGATACGCCTCGTCGGAAGACACAGGATTTCTGCCGAGCTCCGATCCCCTTGGAGGACCTAGAGGTAATTTTTTTTGCTGAAAGTTTTTCTGAATCTTGTGTTTACTTATGCCCTCCTTTATGTATTTCTTTTTCAATCCTCAGTGAACTCACCATGTACAATTTAATCTATTTTGTGTATGAATGCAGTGGTTAATAATAAGGTGAATAGCGACATAACCGTAATCTAGGATTACCTGTTGCCACCGTTACTCGCAAATTCTTTGTAAAAATCAAATTCATGTTCATTGCGAATAGTGAAAATTGTGAGTCTGGGGACCCGTCAGAGCCATCCGTACATAAGCCGTTGTATGTATCACGGGCAAATAGATTATATATAGCACATCGCGGGATTAAGAGTTCTCCGCTGTGTGTCGCGTTTTAAACATTCGCTCATGTTATAATCAACTGATCGTGCCCTTAATGCATAACTAACTATAATATGAAACCGCAGTTTATGCGGAGGAACTCATTGAATCGAGAAGCTTTCAGAACACACACCAACAAAACTATTGGATTTCTCCCAATATCATCTTGCCTATAATGGGTAAAGCACTCGTTTCTCCTGGTGAGGTCAAGAAATTATATTTCTGCGCCAGTCTCCAGCTTCTCACGAACTGGTTATTAATGTAAACTAAATTAAAGTTAATATAATTTGATAAATTCCATCATTACGTTTACCATTATTAGCGATCAGAAACTTAACCTGTTTCGCTACCTCGTATCTTGTTCTTGTCAATTCCTTAGGAGGAATCAAAACTCACCGTTAGCGCAAGGTTCTTCATAACAGATGGTACCGAGAGCTTTTTGTACGCTTCTTGCGGCATTGGCTGCTGCTGGCGACTCGAATGATACCGGACCGAATTCCTTCAGAAGTATCTCTTAAATCCCCCTTCGGGAAAATTACGACATGATTATCGACAACATTTTGTGTGTTACACACATACAGACACAAAACATATATTTAAGTAGATACACAATAAGGTACAAATACTCCACACTCTAGAAGAGACAATGGGATTTCGGCTATAATCCCTCAAATCTTCCGCACTTTGACGCTTCGGTTTTCCTTTTTGTACTTTGCTTCGTTACTCACCTCAAAGATTTCTGTTGTGTCAATATTCAGGCTAAATCTGTAATTTACTATAGTGTAGTATAGTACAGTATAATTTTTATTAGAGTTAAATCCGTTTGTTTTTTATAGATGACCATTCGGATTATGGAAGCACGGTCAGCGGTAGTACAGGAAAGTCCCCGGGTCCCATTTTTTCCGGGACTACTTTCACATTCCCAGGCCAGCCGCCTCCTGGAGGAGTACTTACGCATAAAGCGGCCGTTTATTACCACCACCAGCTTAGCTTACAAGAAGATCAGGGTATCGACATGACACAGGTATGATAGAAATGGAAGATTTGTCATTCTTGCGAAGCGGAAGTTTCGATTCGAGTTTCAGAGTATATTTTATATAAACAATAAAAATAAACTGTTGACATTTATTATCGCTGTACAGATGTTACGAAAACCACGTTCGCGTTACTTTATCGTTTGTAATAAATCAAAGGTGCAACTCATTGAAAGGTGATTGTTTTATTAATGTAATCTTTTGAAATGTGCATATTAATTGTGTATAAATTGCATAATTGGAATGATTTTATCGTTCAATTTTTTTTTTCAAATTAATGTGCTCAAGTTTTCTAACACATTACATAAATGCATAGCGGGTTCTGTTAGATGGGTCAGGACAGTCGAGCAATCACGTGCGACTGCAACTACTGCAAGTAAAGTTATGAAAAGCTGGAACATTGTTGCGGCATTTTCTAACGTGCAATTTGAAATTGAGCTATCGGTCATAAACTACGCATGGTATTCGGAACTTCTACAATAAAACTCGCCGGCTCGGCGTTCAACGTTTCGTTATTGGAATTTGGAAGTTTTCACTATTTTGAATAAATTGTAGTTGTAAAAATGGTATAGCTTTTTCTTGTAATATTGGGTAGTTTCTTTCATTAAGGCCCGGTATTTCCTTCTTCGGATTTGTTCCGTATATGTCTACTCGGTAGATAAACGCTGCGCTGTGAAATACCGGGCAATTATCTTGAATCTATCCTAAAAACATACCAGCGCGATTTTCTTAGAAAATATCATTTAAAAAGCTTTTTTTTAAGAGGAATCCGATGTTTGTCTCCTAGCTTCAAATAGAATGCAATTTTTAACTAAGCAGGTCACAAGAATTTAAAAATTTATGATCGGCAAGACAAAGGACTTCCAATAGAAAGAAGGCAGTTTCTCTGGGCTTTATTGATGTTCCATTGATCTGTGTACCTACCTAACCCAGTGCCCAATACTTATGCCAGATATTGTTGTGAAATAAATCCTCTTTATCATTCCTTACCCTCATTCCAATTCAACATTTTGGAGAACTGTCAAAACCGTCTTTTCATGATAGGCTAAAATATGGCGTTTTTGAAGGTTATCGGATATTTTAATAACTTGGCATAATTAAAGATTTATAGGTACAGTTATAATCGCATAAATGAAACACTTGAAATTAATTGTCATTCTTATTCTCCATATTCTGACCGATTGTGAATTAATCTTCTCATAGAAACTTGGCTAGCCATAAAAAAGAACGACGTCTATTTTGTGCTGTTGTAAAGATCGGGTAGAAAAATCATATAATATCGGCTCAAATTGAAAAAGAAAAACAGTGTCAGTGTCAAAGTTTTTCCATTTATGAGCTCGTAACTGTACGCTTTCCGAATTTACACTTTTTCACTTGAGGTGCGTTCAGTCAGCTTATTTCGCCGCAAGTTTTAATTTTAGTCGCAAGCGCAGCGACGCCCATTGGCTCTTACGAACCAGCCTCCTCAGAACAGCCAATAAGCGGTGCAGCGCTTACGTCCAAAATTAAAACTTGCGGCTAAATAAGCTGACTGAACGCACCTTTATCTCTGTCTCTGCAATTCTGACAGCCATATTTAAAAAATGGCGCAAAAAAACAACAATTTCTGAGGATCTTCAATTCAATCGACTCCAGATTGGAAGGTTTATATGTGGATGGAAGTATCTACATTCAGTGACCTACGATTTGACACCCAAACTACCTATGCGTGACTTACGGTTTTTTACCTAAGGCTTCCACAACAATTTGTGTGGTGCTGACTTTATGAACTTTTTTTTACCATTAGAACTATTTTTCTACAAAATGACGTTATCTTATTTTGACGCCTCCACTGTATTTGCCTGCAGCAGATGCCAATGTTTCGCCATAATTTTTCATGATCCTTGATGGTCCAAGAATTGATTGAGATATAGCTTCATATATTCACATAGTTTTTGACCCTATGCCTCCAGACTAATCATGGATTTCGAAATTCTTGCGACTCGCCCAGTTAAATAGCATTTTCTTGTCAACTAGAACTACATACAAACATCGGTGCAACCTCATAAGAAAGCCCCAAGTTCAGGCTTCTTTCCTATTGAAAAGAACATGTCGTCTTGATGTTGTCTGAGAAAATGAGCTGGTACGTTTAAGCTGGGACACCGACGCAGGTTGGTACCACATTGAAATTTTATAGCTATAAAATTATTTTGAAAAAGGTTATAATAGAGCCTATTATAGACTATCCTGAAACAAAGCGGTTGCCTAGTGTGCCTTTCAAAATGGACCAGTCCTACATTCTACGACGTAGATTTTCCGATTAGTAGAGTTATGTTTCCGATTGATAAAGTTTTTTGTAATGCAACTTAATGATGGCCAATAAATTGTTTGAGTTTGAGTTTGATAGCTACCGGATCAGAGTAAATAATGCATTATTGTCAAATGTCGGTGCATTGTTGGCATCTCACCACCTTATTTATTATTGCCACTTGTAATACAGGGTGACTTTTCCGTCAAGGGTAGATTCCTTGACCGATTATACAGGTGTCTCGAAAGTATCGCATTCCGAGTCTAGAACGGTATATGGAATCCAATCAAGAACACGAGAAAAATATTCAAACAAATAATTGACGCTTATTTTCAAGATATGGGGGGGGGGTCGTTCCTCCCCTCACTATTTCCGTTATTTAAAGTGATTTTGGAGAACTGTTTGTAATAAAATAATCAGTAAAAATTATCAAATAATGAACGTGCACTGAATTTCTGGTTGCGTTACAAGGTGACAAGGTACAAGGAAAGTTTTAAAGCACAAAAATCCAGTTTTCGTCGTTAATGCCTGTGAATTGTTCTATTGGTCTCTTAAATAATTTAAAATGAGATATGACTTCTTTTGTTTCCATATAAAAATTGTTACTGGCGTTTTTTTTAAAGAGAATGAGTTTTTGAGATTTATGAATCATCCTATATTAAATAGAAGTTCGGTGCACACTCAGTGGTTCATAACTTTTACTGATTAGTCTATCACAAACAGTTTCTCAAAATCACTTTTAATAACGAAAATAGTGAGGGGCGATACCGCAATTTGACCCCCCCCATATCTTTAAAAATAGACGTCATTAATTTTTTTAAATATTTTTCTCGTGTTCTTGATTGGATTTCATACGCCTTTCTAGACTCGGAATACGGTACTTTTGAGACAGCCTGTATAATTGGTCAAGGAATCTACCATGTGAACTAAAATAGTGGATAGGGAGCTGGTACCTCAAAACTTACGTC
Source organism: Anaspis maculata (assembly GCA_949128115.1). Taxonomy (NCBI): domain Eukaryota; kingdom Metazoa; phylum Arthropoda; class Insecta; order Coleoptera; family Scraptiidae; genus Anaspis; species Anaspis maculata. The sequence continues at coordinate 47,007,418 of OX421963.1, forward strand.
ATAAGGTACATGATTTCAACCCTGTAGGTCTATTGTGCATTGATAAGGTTGTTGAAAATTGCTTTGTCTTACATGTCAGACCGGAAGCTCTAGGCTGGTATGAGCTTGTCAATTTTCGAAAAAATGGCCAAAAATTTACATCATAAGGTACATGAATGAAACCAACTGGATTTTGTGTGGGAACATCCCCTTAGTTGAAAATCTGGTCGTAAGACAAAAATTTTGGGGGCTTTCGGTCCATAAGACAAGTTTGATTCATGTACCTTATGACATACATTTTTGACATTTTTCGAAAATTGACAAGCCTATACCAGCCTAAAGCCCTCGGTCTGACATGTAAGACAAAGAAATTTTTAACAACCTCATCAACGCACATTAGACCTACAGGGTTAAAATCATGTACCTTATGACGTAAGTTTGGGGCACAAGCTCCCTGTCCATAGCGTCACTTATCAAAACTTGAAAAAAAAAAATCAGTGACTACCCTATTGACATCGTCGAATGACAGAGTGCCTTGGTCTGGTGGAGGGGAAAGGACCCAGGGTATCACAGCGAGAATATTTCAGAAGGACGGCAGCGTATTACTTCGGTGGTAATTTGATAAATTGTAAAGTCTAAGTTATACTGACTCCTCGAAGGTGACGATACCATCACCTATCAGTGAAGTGTCGCTGTCACTCTATTTGGCATTGTATAAGTAGCCTACTTCACCACTTTTATTTTATGATAAAAATCATCATAATAATTCTTGATTCATTCGTGCAGTCTCCTGGAAGGGATAGTCCAGGATCGTCAAGCGGAAGCGCTGGATCCGGCTCAAGACACAGCACGGCTTCTTTGGACAGCGGTCGGGCGTCTTATCAACCCCTGAGCACTACCGGTCGAAGTACCATTGGTTCCTCAAATAGCCCCAGATGTTCCTTAAGCTCTTGTTCAATCGGATCTGACCACGGACGGATCGAACGAATGATCCTTCAGGGAGTTCCGGTAAGTACCTACAGTAAAACCCTTGAAGATAATTCCCGCTAATGTTTTTTTCCCGTCCAAATCTAGGATCAAGAAATTATTCACGCGTGGTTGGTGGACCTGCAATACGATGAATACTTTCCTTTATTCGTAGCTGCTGGGTATGACCTACCAACTATCGGACGGATGACGCCCGAAGACCTAACTGCCATAGGGATTAAGAAACCTAATCATCGGAAACGGCTCAAAGCTGAAATTGCACAATTTAATCTGCCCGATAACTTGCCGGAATACATACCTGTGAGTAGTGGTAAAAATCGGCCTAGCAGAAATTATCGCTAGAAATCCAACTCTTTCCCTAGCCATATTTTCTGGAATGCTTCTTCATCTTTTGCTTATAAATAATGGATGTGTAAAAATGCTTTTTTTTATAGGGGTCGCTCGAAGAGTGGCTGCAACTTTTGCGATTGGACGAGTACCTAGCGGCTTTTTTAGATCAGGGATATCAAACTGTGGATGATGTGACACAGCTCGCCTGGGAGGATTTAGAGGAATTTGGGATAGTAAAATTGGGACATCAAAAGAAGATTATGTTGGCCATAAAAAGGGTGAAAGATATCAAAGCGGGCAAGAGAATAAACACGGATGCCAGCAGAATCTACACGACACAGGTATGTATCAAGAGTCCGCGCCATCCACCACCTCGTCTTAGATAGCCATAAAAGCTATATTTAGGCATAAACTGTTTTGGTGATAAAGCGTAAATCTTTTCCACTACTACTACTACTACATACTATATAATACTGGCCTTTTAAATAGTTGGCGCATGTGTTCTTTTTTTAACCAAAATATTAAAATCATGAGTGAATGCGTCTTGATTTAACTTATAATTTTTAACCTTTTCGATATTTCACACATTTCGATTCAACTAAATATAAATTGGAAAGGAAATGAGCAAGCTGTAAATAACAATTGGTATCAAGAGAATGGAGTCAACTAGTCTGGTGAAAATGATAACGTAGTTACGACTTGGAAATATCGCAATATCACTGGCCCAATATCATGGACCATCCTTTGTCTTTAAATGTTTGATATCGCTGTTGGATGCTGGTTCCCAAATTTTGAAGATACCTAGATGCTAAAGTTTTCAAACGAACACTTGTCGCGTGTCTTACGTCCTTGTCACCTGTCAAAAAATTGCAACTACCGGGTTTTCATAAAATCCCAAAAACCACGTGACCAACTTTCAATCAAGCAACCAGTTGGGACACCTTGGGAAAATAGTTTCGACATTTCGATATTTCCTCAAGGTGTCTTCAACGGGTTGCCTGAAAACTTGGTCACATAGTTTTTGCAGACAAAAATGAAGATTCGATATAAACATCCAGAGAAGGATGGCAAAGCTGCACAAATGACATTTTTGAATTCAGAAGAACGAGTCGTCTAGTCTGATTATAATACGCATTTATAATATGAAAACGGTAAAAAAATTATAGAAAAAGCTTTTCAACGTGAAACGGAAAAAATGTTCAAAATACTTAAAATGTAGGGATGAAGATAGGTCCGAGTAAAGATAACATCATCAACGCATTCGTATTTTGACCGCAGTTTATGTTGGATTAATGACTAATGCCATGGACAGTGGCTGTGACAGTGGACACTGACTGGGATCTCGTTCCAAACCCGCGGTCCAAAACCGCCTGTGTAATTGTATTCAATTTATAAGTACAAAACGGCGTTTAAGAATTTAAAATGCATTAGTTAGCTAAGGACCAGACCTAGCTGTGGAAATGACCTTATAATGAGATTCAAAAACAGCAGGAATACGACTACTGCCATCGCCAGCGTTTCAGGTGAAACAAGCATCGCAGTGTTGATCAACGGAGCAGAATGCTTTTGTGACTTGAGTTTTGCGCCAAAAAAGGATTCTTTCAAAATTTGGAGCCCAACTATCCTCCGTAATATTAAGCGGAATGGTTTAAGAAAAGATTAATTGCCACTAAAACAAGAACCGTTCTTTGAAAATTATATTACAGAAAAAAAAATGACAATAGGTACCTACTTATTATTTTACCAGTCGTAAACTATGACCATTTGTTTTCTTGAAAATCCAGAACACAGAACTTAATTGAGCGTAAGATGTGTAGTAAAAAATCGCTTAAAAATGCAAAAGTTATTATCAGAATGAAGTATACCATTCTGCCGTCACACATGTTTCATAACAATGCTTGTTGATCTTTATCTCTGGAGTCATTCACCTTTTAAAATGTACGTATTATGTATTTAAGAACAAACCCCAAAACTAAATCAGTACAATTTACGATCCGTGCTAGAAATGAATGAAAACTTGAAACAGAATATCTAAACAATTATTGTTCAGTTGATGGACCTAGAAAACCATAAGATAAGATTGCGGAAGGTAAATTGCTGAGACGTTTCTGAAAATGATTTATTTGCTAATTTATGTTTTTAATGCACAATGCAACGACACATTCACTCTTAACGCAATTGTTTTTGTTTGTGGTAGTAGAATTTCGCTTTTTTGTGTTCCTTACAATATCACTCACTATGAGAAGCACAATGTTCTCCAATAGACTTGCAAAAAAAAGAAATAGTGTGAAATATCGCCCTGTACTTTTGGCGCTAAAATAACTAAAAACTAAAAAAGAAAAACGAAAAACTGCAAGTATGCTAAGCTCTACCTTGCTTATGCTGCATGTTTGTGTGTAAGGACGTGATGGTGCACGCACCCTTGGGCCCACCATCGCCTGGCGTCCCTGCAGTCCACAGCACTTTCCATTCTTTCCATCAGCCTTGGGAGATCGACCAGACCCGTCAGCTGGCTGCTGGTACACACTACATACAACAACTTTATTGCACTGACATTGTCCCGATCAAGGTACTATTATTTTACACCCAATCTCATACCAGTCTTTGTGCAAATGCATGTTTTGATGTTCGACACAAGTTTTTGTTTTTAGATTTTATTTTATTAGAGAAAATAGTGCGCTCTTCAAAAGTTGGGTCCTTCGAAATGTAATTTTTAAGCAACTTATTAAAATCATCTATCCAACCGAGTCCTTCTTCAATTTAGTAAACAGTGTCTAAATATGCATGCCACATGCTCCAGCCAACCTATAGCGCTATAGTTTTTTTTTTATCTAGTAATTGTATATACAGGGTGTTAGTTAGGTACTGGTTGTAACAAACTTTGAGGGATAATTCTCTTTGAAGGCGTAAAATATAAAAACTCATGGTCCTAAAATGCTTCCTCAAAAGTGATGAAAGTGGCGTTTTCGGGATGTTTTTGAATGATACAAATCTAAGTATTTCAAAAACGAAGCCTCTAATTCAAAGTTTGCAATCGTAATTTTTTGCCTAAATTGAACGTAGAATTAAAAAATATGAACAGTTTTCAAAAATGACCCGGGGAGTAAAAATAGAGGAGAAAAAGGAAGGGCCATACCCCCCTTCGCCTCTTAGAAATTTCAAAAAATTTTTGTAGAATGCGCTATTATTGTTCGACGGAGATTTATATTAGTAAATTCTGTTTCAAATTTGATTAAGACCTGTTCAACGGTTGAAAAGTTATCGTAAAAAAATGATTCGAAAAAAACAACTTCAAAAGTTATCTTCTGAACGAAGCATTTTAGGACCATGAGTTTTTTTTTATTTTTTGACTTAATTTTTTATTGGAGAATAATGCCTCAAAGTTTGTTACGACCAGTACCTCAACACCCTGTATAAATCATAAATCTAAAGCCGATTTATTTATTTTGTCAAGAAGAAAAGTTTAGGCGGCAAGTGCGCCATGAGAAATTATTTGTGAAAGTTATACAAAATTGGCGTCTCGTTTAGATTTGGTTTTTTCATGGTCTGTCTTAGAACGATGAAATCCTTGAAATCCAAAAGCTATAAAAGTTGTTGAACTTAATATTTTTAATTAAAGCTGTTTTATGTGATATTTACAATAAAACTTTTATTGTTGAAGCTTTTCAATTTCAGAAAACATTGAATTATATGGAGCAGATGTGCAAACAGACGAGGGTTATCAAATTTCGAAACATTTGGCATATGCGGGGACCTAGTGTTCTTACTCACCAACTTGGGACGTCCCACAATTTAGAAATTAGGTTTAAAAGCGCTTGAAAGCTTTTATAATTGTTTGATAGCTGCGGGGACTCGTTGAAATGATTTCAACGTTTTACAAAAGGCAAAAGCACTTGAAACCATCAATAACTCTCCCGTGAAATTAAAAGAAAGAGGTGTTTAAGTGATTAACGAAGTTTTTATTTTGAAAATCCGGCTGTCTTGGGTTTACAGTAATTGAGATGATTTGGGTCTTTGCTCATTTGATAGGTTGATATCATTCGTAACTGATTAGTTTGAAAGTTGAAAAAGGTAATTGAGATTTTCTGTAACAGTCGAATGGATAATCGAGTTGGCATATTATTAGATCATTAAAATAATGGGCAAAATCATCATCGCCTATAAAACAAATGAGCGCAGAGTTAATGTCACAGATAAGACACTTCATAAGTTCATTTGTTTTGGGCGTTGTTGAATATGAATAATCTCTCGCAGAATCTTTGAGGGGTGAAACTGAGTATTTAGTTATATTTATTTCCGACGATTCAGCAAGGCAAAAGTAGGGGATATTTTTAGATTTATGTTCTGTATCGTGACAGTTTGAAGGTTACTCTATAAAGGCTGATGACCACACTTGGTAGTTCGTAATTTGTAGAGTACCTAATGAAAATTCTTAGCGAAGTATTTAGTTTAAAAATCTCACGAATATTCTATTAACATTCTAATAATAATAATCCACTAATCAGTCTAATACTTACTTGCTACAAGCTACAATGTATAGAAGGTTCAGGTCACAGTGGTTCAGTCACACAGTACAATAGTTTAAATCTGTCACTTATGTCCCATTCATGTTTTATGGCGGCTTTACAGAACTTCGTATGTCGCCGGCGACAGGGTCGCTGGCCAATAGGATTTGACCTGCCTGTACTCCCCTACCTCCCTCCATATATTCCCGCGACACGAGTTTCTATCGTCGTGTCGTTCAAATTATTCAACTACAGTGGAGTGGGGGATTGTTGCCGGCGACATACGAAGTTCTGCAAAGCCGCCATTAAATCCAGAACTATGACTTTTTGAAGGAAAACTAAAATGACAAGCTGGGAGCTGCGGCTACGCTGGCACCTGCAGCAGCAACCAAACTGCAGCGGCTATCAGTCGTAGCCGTAGCCCCCAGAGCTCCGGCTTGTCGCTTTATTTTGGTTCCAAAAGGTTCTAGTTCTGAATTTACAACGTAAACGGGGTGTAAACATCTATTTGTATTAACAGGGTGCGGTACGCAGGCTCCCTCTTTTTAAATCGCTAGAAATTTTGCGTGCGGTAGAAACAATTCTCAAAGTTACTGATGCATTCAAACCTCGGAAGCTTTGGATTTATGATATGCTTGCATTGCTGTGAGAACGGAGCCGTGATCGCGTCAAGAGCGGATTTGTGCTGTGCAAGCATATTTGCAAGTTTTTGAGCCCAAATAAAATTTCGAGACGTATTTATTTGACGTATTTTACGTATTCCACCGCGGAATTAAATAATTCTAAATTGGGTCAAGGAAATCCAGGCCATCAATGACAAAAATAAGCAAGCTTAAGACGGCTTCCTTGGAGTCCCGGCTTTTCTTGTCATTGATGGCCCGGAATTCCTTGATCAATTAAGGATTGAATTCCGTGGTGGAACTTGGCCCCTGCGATGCTCAGTTGCTCATCACCAAATACGTTTTAAAACTCTCTTTGGGCCTGCACATGTGAAAAACTTGCAAATATGCTTGCACAGCACAAATCCGCTCTTGCGCGACTACGACCTCATTTCCACCATAATGACAAGCATATATTATAAATCCACAGCTTCCGAGATTTGAATGCATCAAGAATTTTGAAAATCGGTACCTCCATGAAAAAGTTATAGGGCCGTATTCATATCCCGCTTTTAAGCTAAAAGCACATTCAGAGGTGCGCTTTTAGGGGCTGTCCGTTCATATTTAAGTTTTCAAAAATACATATTACAATTGAACGGCTGTGTGTAATTCTAATATGTAATTTTGAACACTCAAATATGAATGGATAGCCCCCAAAAGCGCACCTCTAAATGCGCTTTTAGCTCAAAAGCGAGATATGAATACGGCCCATAGCGATTTAAAAGCCGTCAGCCTGCACAGCCGCAACATGTACAATAATTTTAAAAACGTCAAATTTGACCCTCCTAGATCTGGATCCTACTAAACTGGTAATTTTGCAAACTGGTAATTTTGTATTCGTAAAGTTGACAATCGATTAGCATTTGGTATATTGGGACCGTAAGGAAACACCGTCAATTTGATAAATTGAAATCAAATAGGATTAAAATGAAATTATGATTTTTTTTGTTTGTAAAAAATTCAAGTTGAAATTGACCAGTAAAAAACGCTAACATCGCAGAGTTGCGTCAAAAATCAATTCTATATTTAAGGTCACCTATTATAGTTGCCTTGGCTAAGGGCATTTTCGAAGCTGACGGAAAATGCATGGGGGAAAAACCTCTTTTGAATATTGGCATCTGACCATGAAACATTTTCAGATACGAACAGGACGAGGTAAATCCTTGGAGTCCCTGGAAGATCCGAACGAGAGGAGTCACTACGCCACTTTCACGGCAGACAACACGCAGACGTTTTGCTATCCACAACAGCAACCGGCACCGATCGGGTGGCGGATCAGGTCGTATGATGACGGCGACATCACGCCGACGAATGAAACCGGGCTCATGTACGAAGGCGGCGGCACCTTGCCCCGTCCCAGGGGCGTCATCAGACCCCGACCGGTCGCCAAAATAGCGGCCAAAGCGCGGGAGACGTTTCCCGATTTCGAGAAACCCCAGTTCAGCCCTGAGAAGTACTCCAATCCCCAGTATAAAATCTTATCGAAAGACGTGATAGACATGAACAAGTACCATATCCAGTACAGTCCGATGATGGGCAAGAAGATCCCGCCCAATCCACCCAAGCGACAGGAAAGCGAGGGCAACGAGCCAATGACCACCACGGTGGAGATCCACCACGTGCAGACGTCCAGTCCGCTGCCGCTGCCCGCCTATCCCAGTTCGGACAGCCTGAGCATATCGCTGGAGAACCAGGGCGATCTGCCGTTGCCGCCTCCGCCAGCACCTGGCTCGCCGCCCGACCTGCACCAGAAGCTGAACTCGTCGCAGTCGTGGAGCGTCGAAGAACAGGATTTGATCAAGACATTGGCGCTGCAGCACAGAAACGGGTCCGATGCAAGTTTTAAGGTGAGACAATGAGAACAAATACTGACAGTGTTCTAGATGGCGCCGGTGTAGCTGGAGTAGATAAAAAAATGGCATCTAAAATGTCACCAAGCTGTCAAAGTAGTCAAGTTTATTTCGTGAACACGGGCTTGTTACTGAGCAAGGTCAAAAAAAGGTTAGAGCTAACAATCGACCTTTCCCATTGGAACTTCACGATTACGCATACCTGTGATCGTAGAATAGCGAGAGTCTGCGCTCACGTATGCGCTCAAACGATATCTCATGGGAAAGGTGGATTCGACAGACCCCCATTGACGACCATATTTGCCTGAATTTTCGCTGGGAATATTTTCCTCGTTTCACAATGACATCACAACAATAAATCGCGCCTCTGCCTGATGGATCACTGATGGTGCCTATCGCACAAAGCACAGAGAATTCCAACCGCTAGATAATGCTCCCAAATTTGAAATACTCCAGCCACTTCAGCGCCGTCCGGCGAGAAAAAAATTGGTATTTGCAGCCATCACTTTGTGTTGCTGCTCACTTTCGGCATTCTGTTCTTGCATAATAGAAAAATATCGAACTTGGGAACATTGATTGAGGGTGAGCTATATAGTAGGTATATCAGTTTGGTTGACTTCAGCATGTAGATTCCAGAGAGATGATAATGAATAAATAAATAAATAAATAAACGTGCGCAGTGGCTTTTAAACATTTTTACACGATATGTTTTCGGGCTCCAAACAACCTGACGGCACATTTAATTGCTAACGGAAACTTTAATATATGAATGGATATAATTTATCTACAAAAATGCCAAATTCAAATTAAAAAGTATTTTCGTAGGTCCAGTTTAGGGTACCTTACAAGAGAGAACGTTGAGTCACTAAAACCTTGTAGACTTTGAATTGTTTCAATTGGTACTTAACAATAAAGAAATTACAGACATCTAGATGCTTGCCGCCAGGAATTGAACTGAGGACCATTAGCACCTCATACAGACTTTCGACCAAAGAAGCAAATCAGGTGAATTATTATTCTAAATTCCAAATAGGGCTAGTCCCTAATAGCCCTACTTACACCATATCAAGTTTTTGAACCAGAGCATGTTTCCCAGGATTGGTAATTGGTACCTACTTCACAATGAAAAAACTTTGCCATGCAATCCTTCAACAAGTTCCAGTATGCACCCCTCCATTTCGTATTTTCTTCTTGGTAGCGTATAATGTAGACCTGAATCTAGCGTAATCCATCGGCAAGCACATAAAGCCGTTGATCATCCTGGGCTGGCCACGTCGGTAACTATACCTACCCTACTTCAAACAGGGTAAAAGTGGTATATTCTTTGCACTGATAGAATCGATTTGGTTGATATGTAAAAATGACCAAATAGTCCGGATGCTAGTTGAAAGTACCTTGCATTTTTTGATGAGAAGATGCCACTCGGTGGAAATGTTCTTTGCATCGTACTCTTCCGATCCAGAAAGGTAGCCATCGGCGCCATCCATGCCGGCGGCGTATTCAGGGTGAAACAGAAAAAAAAGTTGGAAAATTATATTTAAATAACGGAAGCATATGGGGACCTGTAATTTACCACACACATCAACTGTTTCATGCTCATGAAGTCCCAGCAAACCGTTCTTGATTACCTTGAACCGTCTTCGAAATGTAGAGGAAAAACAGAAAAAAAAAACAAAAACACCTTTTTCTCATAAATAAGTGATTCTTAGAGATATTGACACAATACTTGGCATTTCTTCGAAAAGTAATGTTAGAAATGATATGAGCTGGGTAGCCAATTTCTAAGCCAACTATTTCCAGAAATACGATTGTCAACTTTTTTTCCTCTTGAGCACCATCTTGAATCTGCCCTGTGAGGCATCGTTGAAAAAGTGATTGGTTTATACCATGTTATAATAATGGTAACATGAAATCATTGCATCGCAAAAACAACCTCCTTCTCATTTAGTGACCTCTTCAGCGGGAAAGAATTGTCATTCACGTCTTTTTTGGCTCTTCAAAGCTTTAGTGCCCAGGATGGCATTTGCAACATCTGGAATGGTGAAATATGTTACGCATTATGAACCTTGATGTACTTTGAGGTAGCTTACCAGTTTCACCATCATCAATTGAGAGGTTTGTTCTTAAAAGCTGTTTGACCAAAAGTGTCGTTTTTTTATGAAAAATACAAAATATTGGGTCTCTCACCCTTACTTGATCCCTCACTGAGGATAGCATGAAACCGAAAGTCTCCGAATTTTTTATTATGATGGTTCAGTGGGAAGTGCTCTTCAATGTTTAGTTGTCAAAAATTGCACAGTTGCGTTCAGATTCCAGACAGAGAACGACAAAGAAGTTCGTGCAGTAAAAAAGACATAAATTACAGTCGAGAAAAAACTAGTCCAGAGCTAGACTGAAAGCTGTCTGGAGACCTTGCTTTTTATAATATAAATGTGCAATTTGGTACACTGTTAGAGCCTTAAGTTAGTAATGTTTCAAGCCTTTCACCCATGCTTGAGAGTCTTACAGAACCTGTGTATTGCGGGAAGCCTATCTAAAAAGGATATTTCCGGGATTTCTCCGTTGCACTGAAAGCTGTGTATTTTTTCACTGCATGAACTTCTTTGTCGCTCTCTGTCTGGAATCTGAACGCCACTATGCAGATTTTGACAACTACACAGTGATTAGCAGTTCTCAGTGCGTGCTTTCCACCTAGCCCCAAGTTCGGTACACCTCCCATTTACGCATGTGCGGGTGCCAAACGGTGCTTTCCATCTACGTGTTCCTACTCGGTTCTGTGCCGTTCATTGGATAACCTGAAATTTTGTGCCATACTATGGAATATGTGCCGTCTGGTGGTATTTGTACCGTCTAGGTGGAAAGCACCCAGTGAACCATTGTCATAAAAATTTTAGAGACTTTCGGTTTCAGGCTTTTCTCAACGAGGGATCAAATAAGGGTGAAAGATCCAATATTCTGCATTTTCCATAAAAAAATTGAACAAATTTTGTTCGAACAGCTTTTAAGAAGAAACCTTTCAATTGATGATTGCAAAACTTGGTAGGCTACCTCAAAGTACATCAAGGTTCATAATGCGTAACATATTTTACCATTCCAGATGTTGCAAATGCCATTATGGGCACTAAAGCTTTGAAGAGCCAGAAAATACGTGAATGGCAATTCTTTCCCGCCGAAGAGGTCACTAAATTATGATGAGGAGGTTGTTTTTACGATGCAATGATTACATATTACCATTATTATGATAACCAATCACTTTTTCAACGATGCCTCACAGGGCAGATTCAAGATGGTGCTCAAGAAGAAAAAAAAGTAGACCATCGATTTTTCTGGAAATAGTTGGCTTAGGAATTGGCTACCCAGCTCATATCATTTCTAACATTACTTTTTGTAGAAATACCAAGTATTGTGCCAATATCTCTAAGAATCACATATTTTTGGAAAAAAGAGTGTTTTTGTTTTTTTCTCTGTTTTTCCCCCACATTTCAAAGACGGTTCAAGGTAATCAAGAACGGTTTGCTGTGAGTTCATGAGCATAAAACAGTTCATATATGTGGTAAATTACAGGTCTCCACATGCTTCGGTTATTTTATTATAATTTTCCAACTTTTTTTTGTTTCACCCTGTATACGCTGCCGGCATGATGCCGCTACCTTTCTGGATCGGAAGAGTATGATGCAAAGAACATTTCCACCAAGTGGCATCTTCTCATCAAAAAATGCAAGGTTTATTCCATTTTATGCAACTAGCACCCGGACTAAAACATTCAACTAACACCATTGAGTGACATAAAATAGATCTGACAGTGCATTTTTGGACAACACACAACACCCAGACTTTTCACCAGAAATCGAACCCCAGGACTTCTGCACCACAGGCAGATAAACGACCGCCAGTGCAACGGGTCGTCCTGGAACGTTCACATGAAAAATATTTACCACCAAATCCAATTTGAAAGCAAAAAAATTAGTTTAGACCAGTCTAGACCAAAACAAACATGCCGAAACTGACCCTTGTGGCTGTCGCGCTGGACGGGTTAACTCAGTCATATCAAACCAAGGAAACGAACTATGGTTATTAGTCAGTAATGTTAGTGATTATTGTTATTAGTCTGTGAAGGAGATACAGCCCTTGTAAGTGAGACTTTTTATTGGTTTTTCATGATTAAGAATAATTCATAAACGGGTTGATGTGTTCAGCTGAAATTAGCTAGATATTTGTTTTGAATGATTATTCACTTATAAGTCGAATTTCACTAAAATTAAACCAATGGTTCCAAAGTTTGACGGGGCTGGGGAGAACAAAAAAAAAGTCGAATTTACAAAAATTATTAGAGGGCCATGAAATTATCTAGAAACGCTCAGAAATCGGCTTTATGATTGGCTCAATTTGTTTAGGCCTTTAAATTTCAACTGGTTTTATACAGAATTGGTCTCAATGCTTTCTTCAATCCTAATTATTTTTAATTTTATTTCAGTCGAGCTCAAGTACAGAATCAGACTCGCTGCCGTTCGCCAACGAAAACGCTGGAACAATTCGGACTAGAGCCGGTGGCAGTAGACAAGTCGCTGACTATTCCCAAACCAAGTCCATGTCAGGCCTACCACCACATCCGTCCCCCACTCCAACTCGACAACAACATCAACAACAACAACAGCAGCAGCAGCAGCAGCAACAACAACAACAACTTCAACAATCAAGTGCCAGAAATCAGAAATCCGAACCCACCGATGTGCTTAACGACATCGGCAACATGCTAGCCAACCTGACTGACGAACTGGACGCCATGCTGGAAGAGGAAAAACGGCAACAGTAACTTGTTTGAATAAGACTGAGCGTCATTTTTGTAGGAGTATAGATATCGTTTGGATCAGTTCAACTCCTCATTGGAACTTTATTGCCCAAAAAATCCGCAATCAGTTGCAGAGTTCATACCTTTGAATGGATGTGTTAGACAAAATGCTTTCAATAACAAATTTCTTGGTGCCTTGAAACAAATCAAAAAACCGCTACTAAGAAAATTTTAGCCAGATCAATTTACAAGTATGAAATCTCCAACCTGAGGTGCTTGTCGTGGAGTATGTTAAAAGCTTTAATAGATGCGCCATTTACTGGCGTTCATCATGATTCCTTTTCACTAAGATTATTTTGTAGAACTGACTATTTTTAATAGAATATTTTTGTTATAATATAACTTTCTTGAAAACCTCTCTAAGTTATTGTGTATATAAAAAAATTATTTCCATTTTATTGTAAATATTTCTAGACAGAATTTTTATATCGGTAGGGGGAATGTTTGTTGATTGAGTTTTTCCTCCCAGTAAAATTCCCGCACTAGTGGAATGATATTTTTTAAAAAGGTCCCTCTTCTTATTTTGCGAATCAAATGTCTCTTCCGAAGCTGAAACTGGTAATAACCTTAACCCTTTTCACTTCCGGAGGAATATTTCGTTTTCGCACTGCTGAATCGCCTAAAACGTCTGTAGCTGTGAATTGATTTTTGAATAATGATCTTTAATTTTACGTGTCCGAGACGCTTAGAAGTGTAAGTTTGTATTTTTTTAAAAAAACTAATTTTACGTGGTCATAATCAAAGCTCCTTCATAAATAGCTATGTTTAATTGTGAATGTATATAAATCTTGTACTGAACAGAGATATATAGGTAATAACATTAAAATTTAGCAAATAATTTTTGTACAAAGTCATCAACAACTAGTATACGGAGATGTTGAGTTTGGTGTCTAGATCAGTTTTAATACATCAAGATGGCAATGTTGAGTCTCGTTTGTAGGAACAAATGGCGGTTCAAAAAAGACTGGTAATAATAATGAAATTTTAATTTCGTGTTTTTTCATGTATTTCGTGCCATATCCATTTTTAGCACTTTTATACGATTTGACCTTGCATCATTAATCTTAAAACTCATTTTTTTTATTAAGCGAGAGATGATTGAAAATAAAATGATTTTTATTTGTGTTCAGTTTTCTATGTTTCAATTTATATTTATGTATTGAAATGTTATTTAATATACTACTTAATATAGTTTATTCATTCTAACTAGGTTTTCATATTAGATTTGTTATTTGTATTGCATTATACAACAATATAGCTATTAATTACATTGTTGATGCAAATTATTTCATTTTTGTATTAATTTATTCACCATTCTATCTTTTTCATAGAGGTAGTGCTACTACAACTTCCGCAAAAATTGGAATTGTAAGATTTCCAAATAATCTAGATCATAAATCCATATGGATGAAATTCTGGTTAGATATTTCTGGGTGTACGTGGGCATGCACCTTACATTATTATTGTTCAGTGGCATTTGTGGGCAGCGCCAAGAGCACCGCATGTTCATCATCCTGCTTTTTTTTTTGTTTCTACAATAGTTTTCGAGATAATTTGTCACAGTTTTTGAATCATCCTCTATAATGGTGCACTTTTAAGGGATATAGTTGTCCTGAATCAGCAAAATACAGGGTGTTTCAGGGATGATAGCAAAAAATTCAACTGTGGGTAGATCTCGTCAAAATATGACGAAAACCTATATACCATTTTGCAAAGTTCGACCTAGTGACGAAGATGCAGCATTCCAAAGTTCACTTTTTTTGGATTTCAAAAATTTATAACTCAGGAACTTATAGACAAATTTAGCTTTAATTCAGCAAAAGCTGGTTTGTCATAATTATCTATCAACCTGCCAAATTTGGAAAGAATCCAACCAGTGGTGTAGGAGTTATGAGGGTCAATAATTTAGAAGCATCCGAAGAAAAGTTGACTTAAGGTGACCCCTCATAACTTCTACGTGACTGATTGGATTCTTTCCAAATTTGGCAGGTTGATAGATAATTATGACAAACCAGCTTATGCTAAATTAAAGCTAAATTTGTCGAAACGTCCTTGAGTTACAAGTTTTTGAAATCCGAAAAAAGTGATCTTTGGAGGGTTGTATCTTTGTTATTAGGCCGAACTTTACAAAATGGTACATAGGTTTTCGTCATATTTTGACGAGATCTACCCACAGTTGAATTTTTTGCTATCATCCCTGAAACACCCTGTATACTGGCCACAGTTTGAGATGAGACACCATGGACCTGTATCTAAGCTGGACTGATATATTACCGTACAGGATCTGAAAAATCCGCCATGGTAGCTACCAAACACTAGTCATTCAACGGGCACTAGTCATGCAGACATTAAACGTACTTTGATCCTAGTTAAAGTACAGAAAATTATTCGTTAAATTCAGCAATATAAGTTATATTCGAGCTTACAGAGAGTGACAGCAGCCGCGATCAGAAATGCGCTAATTAATCAGTAGCTCTTAAACTTTCGTCTTCCGATACAGCTTTTGGGGCCAAAGAAACCTGACTACACGTTTGGAAGGAACATTATTATTGTTAACGCACACTCATCGAACGAGTATGGATATTTTAGTCCAGTCAAATTAGGTTTTCATCTGGCATAAAATTATAGGGTTCCAATTTTTTCAGGAATGTGTAGAGAGTGGTCCCCTGAACAACACCTGATAAAGTCCCTTCGATTTTAGGCGCCGCCAAGCGGGGGAGGGGGTGACAAATGTCGCTTTGGTCAGTTTTCACCGTTTATCTCGGAAACGGTTTGTCGCACAGAAATTTTACACGAATCTAAATAGTACCTTTCATTATCCAGCGCGCCATCAGCGCGCATACTCGTCTTCTGAAGTAATGGCGTCAAATACAAAATTTGCGAACAAATGCTAGAAAATGGCGTAAAAAACCGCCATAGAGTTGAAGAATACGCGTCGCAGCGAACAGGGGTAATAGGCTAGAGGTTAATACACACTAGTGATTACTCATTTTTCATCAAAAAGTCCGCATTGTTCATTAAATTATAAATAACTGCGTTTTACATTGATCGGATGTGCGTACGCAACCCATAATGCAACCCCCAACAACTCTATTTTCAGTTCGACTAGCGAAAGTTGCCTAAAAACCACGATTTTAGGCAACACTCGCTACATCAGTGTACTGCGGAATGTATTTTACTCCCAGGGACTTTTCTCACACGATTCAAGAATAGCGGCCCACTTTTCACAAACGTACGACACTCGGAGCGAACTTCAAAATGGCGAATAAATAGTTGACGTTGACAGCAGACAGCAGCGGAAAGTCACGGCCGTTGCTTGTCAAACTGAAATAAGAGTTGGTGGGGGTTGCATTATGGGTTGCGTACGCACATCCGATCAATGTAAAACGCAGTTATTTATAATTTAATGAACAATGCGGACTTTTTGATGAAAAATTAGTAATCACTAGTGTGTATTAACCTCTAGCCTATTACCCTGTTCGCTGCGGCGCGTATTTTTCAACTTTGTGGCGGTTTTTCTTGCGATTTTGTAGCATTTGTTCGCAAATTTTGTATTTGACGCCAAAATTTGGCGCAAGCGTTGGGTATACCACTATAATGAAAGTTACTATTGAAGCTGATGGAATATGCGATATTCAGCGGCACGAGTTGCGCTGTAGGTTCGCAAAGCTAGGGGATGGAACTCATGCGTCTGCGCGAGCTAGGAAAAGTCAAAACCTGCAGATTTTCAGCCATCGATTTAACAAAGGAAAATGGATGACAATAAACTCCTGACTTCCATGCTGGATTATGTGGAATGATGTTGTCCATGTGCATTGCTGTCGAAAAAATGAATTCCGCGCGTAGTGTTCCGAAAAGAACGAAAAAGCCGTTTTCAGTGTATAACTGGTTGCCTAGAAGGTGATGTTTTTTGGGAACACACATGGAATGGAACTGTAATGTTCTATTCGTACGGTTTTTGCAGCCAGGCACTCAACAAACTGCCCGTCATTTTTGAAAAAAAAAACAAAGCACAGAACCTCTGATATATTATACATATAACCCGATAAAATATTAGTTACCATTTGTTTACATGTGTTGTTTACATGCAGTTTCATGCCACTGACAGACAGGACGGCAACCGTAAGGCAGAGAAGAATACCAGAAGTAGGGCGGTATTTTCAAAAACACACCAACTGATAAACACGTTACCATATTTTCGCTCATTGTGTATCTAGAACTGATCCATCATTGCTGGTCTTGAACACAATGAAAGATCAAGAAACACTCTTTCTTCCATAGCTTATTTGAAAGTTTCATTTCCAGCCGTTTCAATAATAGACAATGTTGAAATTACGCTTTTTACATGTGTTAGCATACGGCACTATTCTCAAATCCCCTAGCATGGTTGCGCCAGCGCAGAAATGGCACTGAATTTCGCCTATTCTCTTCAAAATTGTGTATTCACGTTTCACCTAAGTGTTACCAATTTTGAGATAACTATGAGCCGTTGAATATAAAAATGGAATTATGAATAAGGACACTGTCTGGTGCCAAAGGGGCCTTGTCTTGATTGGGATAAAGTAAAATTAATTCGGAGTTATCTCAGAAGTTATTGGGTAGTGAGTTAGAAGAGAAAGCTTGACGAAATACTCTAAACGGCTCTACCACTTTTGAAAATTTTTCATATTCTACGGCTCATATCTCAAAATCGATGAAAGTTAGGTGAAACGTGGATACACCATTTGAAAGGGAATTTCATCAGCTTTAATTTTGATCCGTATAAAATTTCCGTGCAACGCACCGTTTTCGAGATAAACGGCAAAAACTGACAAAACTGATATTTGTCACCCCCTCCCCCAAACCCCGCGGTGCCTAAAATCGAAGGGACTTTATTAGGCGTTGTTCAGGGAACCACCCTCTACACATCCCTGAAAATATTACAACCCTATGATTTAATGCACGATTGGCCGCTATTTTGGGCTAATTTGACTGGACTATTTACAAATATACCAAATTCGTTTCCCTCTACGCTTTAGGTATTTGCAAACTTCTCTCATTTCAACTCAGAAAAAGTTGCAAACTTGTCGCAAGCCTTGAGGAATGTTATTAAAAAAATCACACAATCATTATACAGGGTGGACCAGGTTATAGTAGCAATAATCCACCATTCGATTGTCCATCGAAAACTAGGTCGACACGCATAATTTTATTTTTCTCCAAAACGCTTCCTAAGAGAGATACAGCCCTTCAAAGTTCGATTTTAAAAATCTTATTTTTGCAATAACTCTCAGGTCATCGAAGCGATTTTAATCAAATTTGGTACAAATACTCACAAAATAGATACTCATCACTTAACGTAGATAACTTTTCTAAAAATTGTCCAGTGGCGTAGATACCGCGGGATTGTTCAACTTCTCCCACCCCATTTTCTACGCTACTGGATATTTTTGAAAAATTATACTTTCTTGAATCCCTTGTTTAATTTAGAAAAAAAAGTTACTTTTGTAAAATTTTGATTAGAGGCCTTATTTTCGAGATACATACTTGGGTTTCAAACTTTGGAAAACATCTCAAAATCGCCACTTTTCAGAGCCCAAATTGTTTTTCCTCTGAAAACGCCTCGTTTCTTAGGAAAAAATGGCAGTAAATCAACTTAAACGACCTAGAAAACTTATTCCAGTTGAGGAATCATGAGTTTTCTTTGATTTTAGTTTTTAAGCCTTTGAAAGTCGCGATTTCGAGGTGTTTTCCAAAGTTTCAAACCCAAATATCTCGGAAATGAAGCCTCTAATCAAAATTTCACAAGAGTAACTTTTTTTTCTAAATTGAACAAGGAATTCAAAAAAAGTATAATTTTTCAAAAATATCCAGTGGCGTAGAAAATAGGGTGGGAGAAGTTGAGCAATTCCCCGGTATCTACGCCGAATTTTGACAAAAGTTATCTACGTCAAGTGATGGGTATTTATTTCATAAGTATTTGTGCCAAATTTGGTGAAAATCGCTTTGATGACTTGAGAGTTATTGCAAAAAGATGATTTTAAAAACTGAACTTTGAAGGGCTCTACCTCCCTTAGGAAGCGTTTTGGAGAAAAATTAAATTATGCATGTCGACCTAGTTTTTGATTGACCATCGAATGATGAATTATTGCTACTATAACCTGGACCACCCTGTATAGTAACAGCCTCGGTAACAGCTGACAGCTTTAGGTATATGGATTTTATTTTGGACTGCAGTTTGAAAATGTGCTAGATTAATTTAAAATCAAATTTTCATAAAATTGACATGTGCATAGAATTTTTGAATTTTGAAATAATTAATTCTGCGTTTCGACGTGTCAAAACTTAGCACCTAAATATCTGAAAAAGGATCTAATCCAAATTTTGCAAGCGGTGATTTTTTCTTCTAAATTGAATGTAGAATCGGGAAACATCAACATTTTTTAAATATTCTTAGTGAAGATAAAAATAGGAGAAAAAAGGGGCACTTGTCCTATTATCTAACCCCTTTGAGAAATTTTGATGAATCGCGGTATTATGGTTCGATGAAGACTTATTCAAGTTAACTTTGGTTCGAATTTGATTAAAATCATCGGTCCAACAGTTCAAAAGTTGAAGTGAAAAACTGATTTAAAAAAAATCAACTTCAACACCTGTATCTTTTAAAGAAGCATTTTAGGACCATGAGTTTTATTTCCAGCCTTATTTTTGATGAGGAATCATCCCTCAAAGTTTGCAATATAAGCCAGTACCTACTAGGGATGTCCAACTTCGATTCGATTCATACCTGAATCGATTCAATGGAAACGATGCATCTGAAAAGTTGAATCGATTCAACTGTATACGATTATCTAGTAAATCGATTCAAACTAATGTTATTGTTGTTTCGATTATTACGCACGCGACAACACTCGTTAATGGCGAAAAGCCGTTCAATTTTTTGGTCATTTGTGTCGACTATTGATAAAAAATCACTTATTATTGAGGTCTCCAATTTTCCGTTGTCTCTCTTTACTGTGACGTCATGCGTATAAGATACGGTTAATCGAGGTCATTGGGCGCTTCCCAATAAGGCGTATAAGGACACAATTGGACACATATGGACACAATTCGACACAGCTAGCGTTCCAATAGCAGTAATAGCACCACATGTCGACACAATCGAAACATTGGCGAGGCTGAGTTTAGAATTGAGCTGGCAAGTGCACTTTGACATTGTGTATCCGTCTTGTCGCAGTTATTGGAAAGCGCCCTATGTTTCTTGAGATATGACATTTCGTTTCTGACAATGGGAAATTTTTCGAATCTGACAAGCGCTCTGTCGTGTATTTATTTGATTTCAGCATGGATTTCATTATTTCACTTGAGAAAACTGAGAAGATACTTACAGAAATGGTTCAAGGGTGTTGTGTCGCTCTATGCGAGTCGAGAATAAGACGAATACACCCAGCATAACCATGCACCGGTTCACGAAAGACCCAAACTTGATGGAAGTGTGGCTGCACCAGCACCAGCACCAGCAGGAATCACGCTGCACCAGACACGTGCATCTTACTACGAAAAAACTTTATTACTTCGTCCATTAAAAACTCCCTTATGGGCTCTAGTGACTTTCCCCACATGATAATGGGAACAGTATAGCTAACCGATTCAAAATTCCCGCAAAAGTCAGAAACGAAACGTCCAAACGTCATAAACGTCAAAACGTCAAAGGTGACCTCGAAAAGTCATCTATTTTCTATCTCCTAAAATTGGAAAGGTCAATTGTCAACATTACTATTATTCTGAATTTTTTTCGCCAGGGGCATCATCCATTAACACCAGAAACCTAAATAAGTTGCCCCGCCGAACTGAATGCACTGAGATCGGTTCTTTTCGATGCATCGATTCATTCCATACGATTTTTTAATCGAATCAAACTATTGATTACGATTCGATTCGATTAGCACTAATCGATTCAACGACAACATTTGGACATCCCTAGTACCTACCTAACCTGAGACCACCATATCTGACACCCTGTAGGTATATCAAATTATCGATATATATTTACATTTTATTACTAGTAAAAGCAACCACTCAGACTACTCCAGTCCCATTGCCTACAGTGAAACTGCAGGTGAACGATCATCGATGACATCAGTTTGCTGCGAAGCAACAATAAGACATCTGCCTCACGCTCAAGGACCGGAGTTAGCCCTCATCATCATGGTTGCGGCAGCTCTACGATTGAGTAGAGAGTATGCGAAGATATACTACAGAAATGATCCTGTGAAGTATGATCTTGTCCGCTGAAACGTCAAAAAACGTATACATAACTTTTAGTGACACAAATCACGGTGAGAATATACACTAATGCTCTCTTTTGACATTCTCAAGAACTAAGACTGAATTTTCAAGATTTTGCTAAAATGTAGAGATACGAACATTATGAGCAACGATTACTTTCACCTTATTTTATATTTTTTCAGTTCAATCAGTACAGATAATTTTTGTGAAAACTTGAAAATATGACAAAAATGTGAAGGTTCTTGTGATCACGATTGAAATGCGCATTCAATTTGAATTTGGCGCGCGTCGAAACCCAGCCAGCATAAGTTTGACACGCCCACATGTTTTCGTTTTGCATCTTCTGGCACTGACAGTTATTTGACATTTCAACCAGATGTATCTGACGTTTTGTGGATTCTTGTGTTTCCAATGGCATTAGTTTTGTAATTCGCATTATGTATCACCTAATAACAACCAAAATTAACTGGTTCTTATTTGTTGTTAATATCATAGGTTAGTTTTTCTCAGCTCTTTTGTTTGGCTACAATGACTACAGTGTTGTTTACTGCCATTGTCTTCAGTTCTAGCACCACCTGCCTCAGCAGGCTACTATGTAGACTTGTCCAGTGATGGGCCCATCGTCAAAGGGGCCCAGATCACCTTCACAGCTATCCTATACGACAATAATGAAGTGGCCAGTGGGAGTTTCGGGTACTCATGGAGGGATAATGCCATTCCAGAGCACACCCAAACGGTGAGGCTTTTGTTGTTAGACACTAATTATAATTTAGAAGTATTTCATTGCAGATTGACTCTAAAAGTGCCATTAATACTTGGACGGTGGCTTACAATGAATCGATTTATCCGCAAGGTCCTTACTTAGCTCAAGTTGTTGTTTGTAAAAATTACATGTTCATTTGCGTTAATGTGGCTTCAAATCGCATCCAGTTCAATATTACAGGTCAGTTTGAAAGCTTGAATTTCACAATGTTTAATTTTTTTTTACTCAACAGAAACTCTGAATGGTAACATACAACTTTACCAAAAGAATATCACAAGGACGAACAGTTTTGTATCTAGCTCTGACCCTGTAATTCATAGCATAGTTCTGAAGCAATCAGATGGCAGTTTTATCAACAATGCCAGTACAGTCCTAACATATTGGTTTATTGATTGTACTTACTATGGTTTTGGAAAAGAGCTGGATTTCAAGTTTAACTATACACATCCTGATGAGTTACATTATGTAGAAGCATTAGTAGTGGCTGATTTCACACCAGTTCCAACACCGCCACCTACTACAACAACAACAACAACAACAACAACAACAACAACAACAACAACAACAACAACAACACCAACAACAACTTCAACTGCCAAGCCTACCACTTCAACTGCTTCTACCACTACAACTACTAAGAAGCCAACTATAACTCTAAAGTCTAGCACTACAACTAAACCTGCAACTACAGCTGCACCTACAACTAAGGGCACAACCACAACTAAAAAGTCTGTTGTCAGAAGGAGTGCTGAAATCAAGCCAAATAATGCAACCACAAATGCCACACAAATAATGGTCAATGTGAATGGGACTTTGGTACCATATAACGGTTCCTTCCCTTATGTCTGTAATAACACTGTGGTGGCCATGGATCCGAAGAAGACTTATGGGTATTTCTACAGAAAAATTCAAGTCAAAGGTAAGCTCAAGAGTGCCATCTTCATAGTCCTAAGTACTCAAACAGGAAATCAAGAATATTTCCTAGTTAGTGTACCTAGTCACCATTGCAGTCAAGAGACTTCAGGTTGCATTAACTTCATTTGCCTAGTCTTGACAAATTAAAAAAAAAATAAAAAACGCCTTCATGGATTAGCCATTATCCAACTTCGCGCCAACGCACAGTGGTCCAGAATTCAGAAAGTCTGGCCAAAAATCTGAAACTCATGTAACTTGTTCAGAAAAAAATCGTGAATACAGAAAAAATCATCAAAAAAATCTCATTGGAAAATTGGGTAATTTTGAGGGGGCTGAATTGAAAATAAATTCAAAAAATTCCGAAACTCATGGAACTGGTTCATAATAAAGTCGTGATTGGAGAAAAAAATTTAAAAAAACTCTTATTGCAAAATGGGGTTGATTTTGAGGGGGTTAAAGTGAAAATAATTTCAAAAAAATCTGAAACTTATGACACTGGTCCACAATAAGGTCGTGATTACAGAAAAAATGATTTAAAAAATCTCATTGCAAAATGGGGTTGATTTTGAGGGGGTTCAAATCGAAATAAATTGGAAAAATTCTGAAACTTTTGAAGCTAGTCCATGATAAAGTCGTGGTTGCAATAAAAATAACTGAAAAAATCTTATTAGAAAATTGGGTTGATTTAAGGGGATTGAATGCGAAATAAATGAGAAAATTATGATACTCATGGAACTGGTCCGTGATCACAGATGAAATCGAAATGAAGCAGAAAAATTCTGAAACTCTAGGGACTGATCCATAATAATAAGGTCATTATCACAGGCAAATCAATTAAAAACACCGCATCGCAGGATGGGGCCTTGAGGGGTTTCAATTAATTAGAAATAAATTGGAAAAACTCTGAAACTTATGAATCTAGTCCATAGTAAGGTCACAATTCCAGGAAAAATTAATGAAAGAATCTCATTGGAAAATTAAGTTAATTTTGAGAGGGTTGAAATCGAAATAAATCGGAAAATTCTGATCTTTATGGACCCGGTCGATAATAAAGAGAAATAATTATGATTAATTACTATTATAAATGGAGAAACATGTAAGTATACGATTAACAGCACTGACTCGTATACCTACTCACTCATGCCATCTGCAATAATGTTCAAAAGGGTGGGACGGCAGTTTTCCAATCCATGATAGCACCCTCGACAAGATCATTTGTGATATTACCGGTTATTCCTTTTCCGCAGCTCCGATAGATACGGACAATAAAAATTAGGAAAGAGTGACCAATGTATCTGTCATCACGGTAGATTTGATGATGAACTAAATTCTATGGAAGGTCAGGGAGTCCAGAAAATGTTAAAAAAAGGTAACCCTAGAGTCCGTACATGATGTGATGAGCGACAAAATTCGGCCTCAAAAAGGACTGAGGAGACACAGTCCTTCAAAATTTCAATTTAATCTTGGTTTTTCTATACTGATAAATTATAAACACGTTGCCAAATTGGGCTCTAGGTTGACAGAACAATGTTTTGAGTGAATACCTGAGTAAATTAGCTAAATTGCAACAGATTTGAACAAGTAATTCACAATTTAAGGGACTGAAGGGTCACAAAAAAAGGTCGAATCTCAAAAGTCCAGAGATGGGTTGTGATAAAAAATATGCCGTCACCATGTTCATTTCACAAAACTTAACGTTTTATCTCTCGATAAGTATCTAACTATTTTTTTTGATCTTACTCTAAAATGCACAGATGCACGGCACGCACCACATCGGAAAAAAAAGATTATTTGCCAATGGAGCACTTTCGAGCAAAAACTGTTCATACTTTTTCATTCATGGAATGTTGTAGTATCTCTTGGGGTATAAATCTCAGTGGAGTTTTGTGGCGACTTTTTTGTATTTCTCAAGGAACTTTTCAAAAACTCGAAAAATCAACTATATAAATAATTATAAAATTGAATGTTTCCATATTTGTTTTTAGACTGACCATATATGTCAAACTAAAGTACTTCCTTTTAAGATCATTTTGTGAAAGTTGCAAAGCCGCAGTGCAATTATTAAGCTAGCACTCATTCTTTAAAGTTTGCGAGCAAAATGGGGTAACTTTGACTCCGAAAAAATTAGTAACTTTGAGGGGTCAGAACAGGTGAGTTCCTGGAACAAAGTAACTCATATTCCAGGAAAGACTACCTACACTATTCCTTTACGTGCCTACAAAATATGAAAGTCATGCAAAATACTTGTAAAATTTGATTTTTGGCCGCATTCATTGAATTTCGGACCACTGTGCAACGCTCAGGCAGCCAGTGGGGTATAATTCAATTTTTATAATGAGTAATTTGGAGCTTTAACACTCCCTGATAAACATGTGGTAGTTTATTCCCTCGTTTATTTCACTTTGATCATCATAGTAAGGCGGGAAGAAATCGCAAAAAAGACGCGAGGAACTCCTTCATGGTCCAGTGACGTCACCAGGTGATACCCTATTTGGCAACATCGTGCTTTTGGTGTGGCAGTAACAAATAAAATAATTATTCAATTTTCTGTTTGGAACTTTGTAACTGACGTTAATACCTTTGACACACTATAAAGCTTGATGATCATTAACCGAAAAACGTAATTACCTTTCATTTGAGGGAAGTTAAAAATGACCATCCATCGGTAATGATCATTAAGCTTTCTAGTATGTCAAGGGTATAATGCTGGCCTTACATTGAGCATCAAATGCTGCAGCTTTCTTTGCAGCAGAGTTCTGATTGGCCTGTTATTGCTGTCAGTGACCAACATTTGACCAATGAGAGCTCGGCAGCAAAAAAAGCTGCAAGCATTTGATGCTCAATGTAAGACCAGCATAAGCCAGACGTCAAACTGGAGTTTGATTTGTTTGAGGTGGATAAAATAAGGGACTCGGCGGTTATTATTTCTTATGGACAGCGGATTTGAGGAAGGTACCTCAAGCAATTCACCCTATGCTGACGGCCATGGTAGATAAGACGTTCTACCGCACAAATACAAATTTTTAAAACGCGGGTATAAAGCACGTAAAAGCGAAAAGGTGAGGCTCGCATGGTTCATCACTAGAAAATATTGCAATTCAAATTTCATTGGTCGGACTTGACAGAACTATTAGGTACCTATACTTATATCCTAGACAGACTGTACGTTAATGATCATTACACTTATTGATCATTAACGTTAAAAAACGATTGCGAATTTGGGGCTGACACACTACAAATCGTAATAAGCCGATGAGCTTGCGCCGTAGCGTAAATAAACGGCGATCAATTTTCCCTAAAAATATCAATGTCAAATTGTCGAATGGTCCGAAGTATTGAGACGTAAGAAATGGAGGAAAAGAAGAATAAGAGACTGATGATTTAGTCAATAGCCTGATCAAAATCGCATGGTCCCATAGTCTAAGTAGTCTAACCAACTTTTGATTTCGCGTGGCCCTGGTTTATGTGCGCGGCTAGCAAGTGGCAAGGCAACTGACAGATGCATGTTATAGTTCATTATATTTGTATCTGTCGTGTGGTCATTCTAACTTCTTTTGCAATTTTTCAACTGCTTTTGCGATCAGTTTTGAATAACAATAATAATTTAATTTATGGAAATAAACACTTATATAGGTACCTACCTATCTCACGGATACTTACGGAAAAACCTATTCCCTCATCAATAAATTCGACTTTGCCAAAAATAAAGTGTCGCCAACCGATATCCAGCTACAAGTTTGCAATGTTCGTATCATCCAACTTTCGCGAACAAGCGGTCATTTCTTCTTTGAAGCGAGAAGATTTTTCATTTTTTCGTACGTGCTTATACCTACGTGCACGCTACGGGCATTATATACCTCCTTGTCTCACGAATACTTACGGAAACCTATCTCCTCATCAATAAATTCGACTTTGCCCAAAAATAAAGTGCCGCCAATCGATATCGTGCCGCACGTTTGCAATGTTCGTATCATCCAAATTCCGCAATAATAACAATAATAATTTAATTTATGGAAATAAACACTTATATAGGTACCTACCTATCTCACGGATACTTACGGAAAAACCTATTCCCTCATCAATAAATTCGACTTTGCCAAAAATAAAGTGTCGCCAACCGATATCCAGCTACAAGTTTGCAATGTTCGTATCATCCAACTTTCGCGAACAAGCGGTCATTTCTTCTTTGAAGCGAGAAGATTTTTCATTTTTTCGTACGTGCTTATACCTACGTGCACGCTACGGGCATTATATACCTCCTTGTCTCACGAATACTTACGGAAACCTATCTCCTCATCAATAAATTCGACTTTGCCCAAAAATAAAGTGCCGCCAATCGATATCGTGCCGCACGTTTGCAATGTTCGTATCATCCAAATTCCGCGAATATGTAGATGGTCAATTCTTATGTAAAACGGGGAGTTGTGAATTTTTTGTACGTGCTTATACGTGCACGCTACGGGCATTATCTCATGATTTGGTACAAGAAATGTTGTTGCAAGAGGCAAGACACAAAATCCAGTTCCTCCATTACAGAAATACGTGTCTAACACTCTGAATGGCGCACTGAAATGACAGAGTTGATGACAGATATCGCGATTCATTGCAGAAACGCTGGCCAATGGTATTCAAAATCACGGCGATGATGCACGACCACCGGCGATTATTCGGCGATTATGGTTACTCCTAGTTAATGATCATCAAGGTCCTAAATGACGTTTTAAATGATCATACAGTAAATGTCGACGTGACACACTAGTAATTTATATCGTAATTTACGCTTAATGATCATTAAGCTTTCTAGTTTGTCAAGGGTATTGGCGAGTAACATTACCGATGGTGGCGCTGCTGAAAACTGCTGAATGTAAACAAACATGATGGCGGATGGTGCACCGCTTGTGCCCGCGTATTCGAAAATCAAATCAGTATTGAGCGGTATTAAAGTGTGCTCCAGGCGTGAAACGTGGTAGATTTTTGTTGTGATGGAACTTGAAAATGGCAGAAGCTCAATTAAGTGTTGTGGAGGTATTCAATCACTTGATGGTCTCAACGGATTCCCGGTGTATTGTGATTAGAGAAGAAATTCCAAGTTACAGTTCCTCGTGCTTGTGTAGTGGGAAGCGAAGTGGCTTCTGAAATTTACGGAGTGAACAGTGAAATCGTGGAAGCTTCACGGGTCTGCAGTATAAACTTCCCATTTTCATCGACTCTTCCCAGGTTTTTCTCGTAGTAATATTTCCACAGTGTCTGGTTTGTTTATCATCTTGACTATACAGCCTGGCGTCTTTCGATCGATTTCGAAAGACAATTTCAATTTCTCCGTCACTTTTTGTTATGATCTATCTTGGCATTTTCCATGATGCTGATACCACTTTCCAGTCGTACAGTTTCGATCCTATAAATGGAAACACTTGACATTACTTGTTACTCTTATTTTCCATATTCTGGCCGATTGTGAACTGATCTCCTCATAAGAACTTGGCTAGCCATAAAAGAGTACTTTTTTATGTGCTGTTGTAAAGATCGGGTAGAAAAATCAAATAATAAGTGCTTTCCTTTTACAACCTAAACTAAGTATTCTGACCTACTTAAGTTGTTAGTGGTATCTCACTTTCGCGCATGTGATTTCTCGCTTTTTCTCTCTCTAACTTAGATCAGATGAGTGAGTTTTGTGGTAAAAGAAAGCACCTAATATCAGCTCAAAATAAAAAAGAAGAACATTATTGTCTGTGTCAAAATGTTTCCATTTATGAGCTCGTAGCTGTACACGTGCCACCCTTATTCAAAAATGAAATGCTTTTGCAACCGAAGATACCTAGTACATTCAAGATATTGCAAAGTGCGTGGCTCACGTACTTTTCTAGGAAAAATTAACACCGTGCAAAGTCAGATGGAGTCACTTGAAGCCACCAATCACTGCAACGCTCGTAAGAACTCACACAAATCCGCGGTTGATGCGTGCACAAACGGTGTTCACATGTTGACCGTCAGGTGGCGTATTCGAGCTTGAAACTCGCCAATTACTATACAGGGTGTCCCGGAATAAGTGTTACAAAACTCACAGGGAGATAGAAAATTGAAAAATAAGGCGACTTTTCTTGATAAACATACTCTCGCAAACGCATAGTAACGGAAATACAGGCCTTCAAAGTTGTTTTTTTTTTGCATAACTTTTGAACCGTTCAACCGATTCTAATCAAATTCAAACCAAAGTTTACTGAATCAGGTCTTTATTGAAAAATAATAACGCATTTTATCAAACATTTTTAGGGGCAAAGATAATAGGGGGTGCCCTCCCTCTTTTCCCCCTATTTTTGACCTCCTCAAATATTTTTGGAAATTGCTCCAATTTTTGATTTTTACGTTCATTTAAAGAAAAAAGTTACTCCTGTGAAATTTGGATTTGAGGCTTCGTTTCTAAGATATTTGGGATGGGAACATTGGAAAACATCTCAAAATCGACACTTTCCTGGTCCTAAAAATTAAAATTGGAGAAAACCCATGATTCGTCATGAGTTTTCTGGGTGTTTTGAGTTGATAAACAACCATTTTCGCTGAGAAACATGGAGTCTTTCAGGAAAAAAAAAACAATTTGGGCCCTGGAAAGTGGCGATTTCGTGCTGTTTTCCAATGTTTCAAACCCAAATATCTTGAAAATGAAGCCCTTGAACAAAATTTTGAACGAGTAACTTTTTTCTTTGAATTGAACGCAAAATTCAAAAATTGAAACTGTTTCCAAAAATATTCAGGAGGTTGAATATAGGGGTGAAAGGGGGGTCGCCCCCTATTATCTTTGCCCCTAAAAATGTTGGATAAATTTCGTTATTATTGTTCAATAAAGACTTGTCATAGTAACCTTTGGCTTGAATTTGAATGAAATCGGTTGAACGGTTCAAAAGTTATGCAAACGGAGCTGTTTTCAAAAATTAACTTTGAAGAGCTGTATCTACGTTATTATACGTTTTCGGGGGTATGTTTATTGACAAAAGTCCCCTTATTTTCCAATTTTCTATCTGCCTGTAAGTTTTGTAACACTTATTCAGGGACATCCTGTATGTACAGAATGGGTGTAAGATGAAAGCGAAAGGGACACCAGAACATATAGTTGAGTTCTTCCAAAACTATAAGTATCAGAACTAAGATCACTTTCACTGTCTTCGTCTGTGGAAGGGTTCTGGATAGGTGATGTTGGTAGTGGTAGTAGGGAAGAGAAGATAGGTACCGACCATTCAGCTGGGGTGTTCATTGACTGATTTACACGGCTTTCCATCCGCTCAACGGTCAACGGTGATCCTGTAGTCTTGAGTCGCTTTGCTTCTTTTGTACGGGGTTTTCACTGTTGCGTTAGCCGCGAAAGCATCTGTTTTCATCTTTTCGGGGGCGACTGTAAAGCTGAAATCTGCGTGCCTTACCACTAGGTACTCCACTTTTGCACTTTTGATCAATATTTTGCTACCCATCAGTTTAAAATATTGGCAATTTTCACAGTGAGTTCCTAGCTGTCGACAAGATTAGGTTTTATCTAATTTAGTGTTGCTTCCAAAAGTATTGGGAATTAAGCAGTATTTTTAAATACTTACAACAAAGTGATCTACGCAATAGTCAAGCAGTCTCGTTTTTCGAAAATCCGCTGTGACTAAATAACTAGCTAGTCGAGTTTTTAAAATTCGATTATAGTACCCCATTGTGCAGCACGCAAAACTGAGTGTTGCCGAGTACGGCCATTTCCTAGCAGTGCACTTCTCTATCTCCTGCTATTCTAGTGTCTCAGTCAAGTGGTCTTTCTGTACCCAATGCCTATACTGTGGAAAGCTTATCTATTGTTATCACTAGCCACCACATCCACCCACCCTTATGGACACAATCCGTTTTCATTCATGTGTCCATTGTCCCGCCGAAAACTTTTAATCTCGGTTTTAAAAGTGCGAATTTTTTCCAGAGCCCGTATCCAAAGTCAACATCAGCGGCAACAACTGGCTACAGCACGGAGACCTCCTGACTTTGAACGTGAAATGCCAGGCTTCCAAAACGTTGAAATATTGCGTAAAATTCGAAAGGGGTGTCTACAATATAACGGGCAACGAAAGCTGCTCATTCTATCACGAGTTGGACACTTGCGAATTCGTCATACAACGATACTTCACAGAATCAATGGAGCACACCATAGTGATCGTAATCGAGAATGAAGTCAGCAAGAAAGTCACTCCAGTGACAGTCACCGTTTACAAAGGTCTGATAATGTTTTGCACTCGAACGTAACTACCAGGGCTAAATATGTATTTTTACAGTAAAAAAACAAGCTCAGCTGTCTGTAATTGTCGTTCCTGTGGTCTTCAGCATAGCGGCAATCGTTGCAGTAATATTCGGCGTAGCTTACTATATTCAAAATCGTTCTAGGTAAGTCGAAGTAGTTCTGTTAGAATAATCCTTATTACTCTTAAGGAGAGTCACCGTTTCTGAGAAATTCAAAAATTGTGGTCAGTTTCATGAAAATTAATATCTTAAAATAAATCAGTGATTTCTCAAGATCATTTGGTGAAATTCGGTAGTCCAATAAAGAGTATGTCAATAATCGAATGCCGTGGGTTGCCATCGTCTCTGTCCACTATCTTCGAAAATATGACAGTCAACCTCGGAGTCAACTGTTTTTCTTCTCATGGCCACCATCTTGAAGTCACCCTTTATTGAATAAGGGAGGAATAAACTGCACTTATATGGTCATAGACAATAATCTTAATGCAAAAATAACCATCCTCCGTCAGTTACTCCTCAATCGAGTAAAATCCCGGCCATTTAAAAGTATATCCCGTTCGTTAGTTCCCGTTCCCGGCTTTGTTAGTAGTTAGTTGTAGCACTAGTATGATTTCAATTCACCTCATCAAAAAAGCCGCAACTTAGGTGCGATTTTTTTAATGTCCGATGACATTTTAACAGTTCTAGCCTTCTAACTTAGTTGGCCTTGCCGGTGGCCCAGTCCGACAGTGGTGGCAACCAATTTGATACACTACACTGAAGAGCTTGTGGTGTGATGGCTAGCGCGTTTGACTGCCGCAAGGGTTCGAGTCCCACTGTGGGCGTTCGGATTTTCATCTCAAAACAAGCTCTTTGATTTAGTTGGAATGCTTGCTAAATGCAAGACGCGCCCGTGTGTCACATAGCACGTAAAATACGAACGATGGTGCCGACCCCATGCGATGTTGGTGGTCGTTAAAAATCCCTACCCTGTGTTGGAACACAGGGGTTCGGCAAAGTTTCCTGTATAGTGGAAGAAAGCATTCACCTGCGTCGGTGTTAGGTCTCGTTGCGGAAATAGGCCGACGTTAAATAAACGAAAAAATAATAATTTGAAACACTATTTTGTTGTATCTGGCAGCTTGTCAAATCATGAAAAGCGTTTGCATTGGCTACACTTGATTTAAACGTAATGATTTCAGATTTGTGGTAGAAGTGGCGGATTTCGATTTCGGCCAGAACTACAGTGATATGGAATACAAAACTTTTAGAGAGAGGCTGAGGGATTCGATTGCGAACGCTTTTTTTACCAGAGCCCCCAGTCCTGGATCTTCGGAAGTACCAGTGTGGCCTCCCGGACGGAAGTACGGTAGCATGACAAGTTAAATCCGAAAAGAATGTGATATATGAAATTTGACACAAATTCTACATAATGGTATATTGAAACTTTGTGTCAAAGTGATTTACTGTTTTGTTATATTCTAGTTTTTAAAGGATATTATGTTGTAGTGCCCAAGAAAGTAATTCCGAATTCAATTAACCGCAACACTGCTTTCGAAACTTCAGTGATGACGCGAAATACGAGATTTTATTATCACACTGTGGATGGTACCTAGATTTTCAATACTTTTTTTAGTGGTTCGCAAATTGCTGATAATTTAGCTAATGCTAGGTTATTGCATTTAAAGAGATTTTATTTTAGAGAAGATATTTCACATCACTTATTTTAGTAGGTAGGTATCCAATTTATGAATCACTCTGAGAATCAATCTGTCTGTTGAAAATTGAAAGTCACCAACTGGAAGTTTATTTTGTTGGTATTTCAGTTTCAAAGTCAGTCTAGGTAGAATATATACAGAGTAAATATAATGAAAAATAAATTATGACATATTTAATTTTACTTGCTGTTGATTTGGATAAGTTATTTTGTATTGTATGTATATTTTAGTAAGAACCCGTTTCCACTTTTCCATATTAAATAGTGATACTTATTACAAAAACAAAAATCTAATTTTATTTTAATTATATAAAGTGATTCAGCAGTTTTCTTTTTCATTTAGTCCACAACTCCCTTACTAAATAGTGCAAGAAAGGTAATTTTCAACTTTGGAAAAATATGAACGTCCTGAAAATTTGATATTCTGTTCAAAATTGAGTGCCCTACTACATATAAAAAAATTACACCTCGGGGTTTTGGGCTATGGGAAGGGGAGAAGGGTAAAATTACAACTTGAAGTGGAGGGGATGAAACTCCTCAATCCATTGGATGCAAATTCATCCTCATTCGACGCACCGTATCTCGTTGATACTATTTTGATACAAAAAGTGACTATCATTGTTGAAAGGGGACCGTGGGGGAGCTCGGCTAGGTGGATCTTTTTTTCTGGCCATATAGGACCGATAACGACAAGTTTGATGTCGTTCATTCATCAAACTTCAATCTCCTGAATTCAAATCCCTTGTTTGTTTTTTTGTCAATTTTTACAATTTTACTTCCCCGACCCACCACCCAACGAGAAGGGGAAGTATTGTGAACGCGCTAAATTTTTTTTCGAAATTTCGACGGATGTATCCGTTTTGAGGTCCCCTATGACGATTAAGACCATTTCCAGAATGATCTCTGTCTGTATGGCTGTATGTCTGTAACCTTCCATGATAACAGCCGCAACGTCCATCCGATCGACTCGAAATTTGGACATGCTTTCATCGTCAAATGAGCCCATTAGCTTTTGGCTGTCATCTGTCAAACGGAAGTGTTATTATCAAAAAATGACAGAAGCTATATCTCACGGAACTCGACTTGCAATATGCCGAAAGCCCATAAGAAACTGTATTCAGAACAGTTAAAAGTATTGCCCTATCTGTCATCTGTCAAATAATAAAAATATCAAAGTTCAAAACTTCACCATTCAATTATTCTAAACCTATCCGATGGATTGGGGCCAAATTTGGCAGGAACCAACAACACAAAAAAGTCAAATTAAGTCTGCAGTTGCAATATTCCACCAATTTCCAGTCGAGCGGTATTAATTTTAAAAATTTCTGCTAGTCATTATCACCCGAGAGGGCCTCTCGCCCGAATTTTGACCAGAACGACTGGTCTTTGATGCAGGACTCCACTCAAAAATTCATAACTTCTCGGCGATCGACTTTTTTCGAAAAAGTCAAACTGATATCGAAAGTAGGTACCGTATGTTCGTTAAAATCATGAATTCGGGCAGGCTGTGAACTTCGAAACGTATGTCCAAAATGTATTCCATGACGACGGCTCATCATGTTGACATCAAATTTGAGTGATTATTGATAAATTCACGACATACGATTTTACTTCCATAGCCTGCCCTAAGTCATGATTTTAACGAACATACGGTATATTGGATTGGGCGTCGTGTAGACCCATTTTCAAAATCGGCACGGTTCCGGTTTTCTGACGGTAATTTTTTCGGGGAATTATCCCCTCCCCTTCCTTCTCCTTCTATAATATTGACATCTGTTTTGGTGAAGTTATACTGTGAAGGTCTACTGCATTGAAAGACGTCACTTTTGATTCAGCTCGATAACCAACTTCAGTTCTTGCCCCTGGAAGGTAGGCTAATGGTAATTCTGACAGCTGCACGGCGGCTCCATCGTGGATCCGCCTCGTAA
Source organism: Anaspis maculata (assembly GCA_949128115.1). Lineage (NCBI taxonomy): Eukaryota > Metazoa > Arthropoda > Insecta > Coleoptera > Scraptiidae > Anaspis > Anaspis maculata. The sequence continues at coordinate 47,042,400 of OX421963.1, forward strand.
ATAGTGAAGGACAGTCTGTAGAGCGTATGTGCCATATTTCATGCTTTTAACGCAAAATGCAAGGTGGTTTTCACTATCCGCCGCACTATCACGACGTTCGGTATTTTGCAGCATAATTTACCGTTCACCGCCGGAAGTTTTGAGTTTTTATTGTTTTCTTCCATCTCGAATTTGTGCGAGGATCTTGGTGCCGGTAAACGCAACACGTGAAAATTCGTGCTGTGTCGTGTTGGTACCTAACTGGCGTGGGTGCATCCGCAAGGGAATTGCCAAAAGAACGTGGCGCGGACCCTTTCTATACGAAAGGGTCTTCCTCTGCAGCTATCAGCATTCTCTTCGTCTACTTTCATCTTACCTCCTGTCAACTTCGCCCTGGGTTCCTGAAGTTGAGGAAATTGTGCCAGAGATGACTATACCCACTTCGGACCTCTAAGGACATCACCTGGACTAGCAGCCGATCCTGGATGCTGCGCACTCGTGGACCAGGTCGTATGACTTTTCTTTGGCACTGTGCCGTATTCCCTCTCTTTACCCCTTAGCGTAGTTCTTTGCCCTGTACACCGTCAGCATCATTTTATCCCCAGGTTTAGAACAAAGCGCTTTGTACAACCCCTGGATTCAGTACGACACCATTGCTTGGGGAATTCGGGTGCAGTGAACGACCTGAGGCTTGGTGTCAAAGCAGGGCAGTGTTGGGGAATTGTTTGGACCCCCTGCGGGACGTGTGGTAGACAGAGACTGCCTGCCAGTGATTCTGAATATCACGCCGGTTTCCAAATAACATTTTGGTTCCACTGTCGCATTTAGTGTTTCAAACGAGACGAGACGAGACGAGACGAGATTTTGATGATCTCGATCTCGAAAAATCTCGAAAGTAACGATCTCGTCTCGATTTTCCGAGAATCTCGAGTATAAGATCTTGATCTCGATCTCGATCTCGCCGAGATCACGACGAGATTATTAAAAAAAAGATAAAACAAGAAGGTTTGTTTGAAGACAAATTGATTTCTGTCAAATACCATCCTTAAACCAGATTTCTAGGAAGCTTATTGTCATTTGAGTATCTTTTGATTCAGTCCCTTTTCCAGAATTTATATCCAAAGTCAATTCCGATTCTTGATCCTTCTAGCCTGAACCTTTAGCTTCATCAAGAGCCCTCATTTTCCAAAATCGGTCAATAACGAATAAAGTACCTAATTGAAGTTATTACTGCGAAACCAAAAGGTTACATTTTTGAGATCACCCTGTCATTGGAGGCGATAGACCCAAAATTTTAAAAACCGTCCCGAGGTATGGGAACACAATCTCCCCTGAAACACTTGAAAAAAAAAACACAAAACATTTTTTGTGGATAGGGAGCTATTCAAACTTTTCGATTTTTGAAGTAAGTACCTGATTGAGCGCCGTGTTTGATTAATACGAAACACCTGCATCAAAAATGGCCCACGACAAGTTGTAGTTTACTACGTATTCTAATCAGTAAATAAAAAATTATTCAAAATAGTTCACTCATTCAAAAGTTATGACACCTTGAATGCGACTGAAATTTTTGGGTGGCCCACTTCAATTGGTGCGCAGTTTATTTAGATGGCGCTCTTGGGTTTATCGAGATCTCGACATGATAGATCTCGTTCTCGACCTTGAAGGTTACAAGTGATCTCGATCTCGACCTCGTCTCGAAATCTCGACGAGATCGAGACGAGATCGAGATATTTCTTGTCTCGTCCGAAACACTAGTTGCATTGCATTATTGAGTAATTTATTTTGACTGATTGTGTCCATTTCAAGTCATTTCTATTATCTACAGTTAATGTTATAAAAACCTTTCTTTTTCTTAAATACAATATTTTTTACATTCAAGAAAATTACATACACGTTGTCAAAATACCTACCTGAGAGTTACCATAAGCCTAGCTCGCCCTCGGTAATTATTTTCAAGATTTCTTTCGTTAACTTGCGGGTACTGTTCCAAATCTTGTGGCGCTCAAGTCCATCTTACCGTGAACCCTCCCCAAAGCACCCTCTGGTTAGCCGGGAGGACAGTGCTCGCAGAGAGTAGCAAGGTTGCTAGTGTTTATTTTTGGTGTAGCCACAAGTGAAATTCTTAGCGGCCGTTTTGGACCGCTACAACGTAATTATCATCAATAATCATTCATTAGGTACTTGATATTGGTGATACGGACGCCATATTGTCCTCCATCAAGGACGCACGACCTCCCCTCCCAGAGGTCTTGAGAGAAATACGCATTCAATGCATTTCTAGTGGAACATGCAGTCAGGCTTACCAGATTTCTGAAATCGCAACGCGGGACAGACACGTATAACAAAGTTAACGGAGCTTCCGGGGAGACATATTTTCCCAAGAGCGCCGCAGGCGATTTTTTTTTTAATGATTATAGTATCTAATATTGATATCAATGTGTTTCTTCTCAAACAATGGTATTAGTAGTGCCCCACATACATGCCTAGCTAGTCTTTGTCAGATTGGGTCTCTGTGGGTCTAGTCTAGCTACATCTACACCTTTGCGCGCAGTAACTTTTTCCTCTATTCATTTATTACCAATTTGAACTGAATTTTCAAGTTGTAAGTCTAATTTTGAATTTGAATTTGGTGAATAATTAACAAATATATCAAAAAAAGTCAAAATATTAGTGTGCGGGACATTTTCGGATGTACCTATGCGGGATGCGGGACAAAAGAATCAGTTGCGGGACAATCCCGCAGAAAACGGGACGTCTGGCATCCCTGCATGCAGTTTGAATTTGGTAGGATGCACTTCTGCCAGTGGAAAACGATTCTACTACTGCCTCGGTACAAAAAGTGTGCACTAAAATTCCAGTGTAAAACGCTACAAAGAATGGTCTCATTTTATCAACAGCATATGTGGTCGGATACTCGGACATTTTTGTTGTGAACAATGACGTTTCTGGTGATTCGTGAAATTTAGGTACAAGTAAAATTCATGCCAGGACCCCACATTGTGTTTTGATCGCTTGAAGTGGAAGCTGTGGAAATGCTGGGCTGGGATAAGTGGGATAGATAGGTATAGGAACTCTCGGATCCTGTGAACTCTTCGGATTTCAACCGCAGTTTAACAATCCTGGCTGAGCGGACTGGATATCGCATATCGAGTTGTGCAAATGATATTACTTTGATAGCTAGTTTGGTTCAATAATTTCGAAGGTAATTGCGGTTGTAGGCGGTGGGGTGGCAGTGGGCTGCCAGCTCGCGGTAGCGGTGCAATCCTGCAAGCTGTGTCAAAGTGCTCCCAGCGTCTGTGTGGCGCTGTAATTGCCTTCTAATTATACCCGTTCCATGTCTGCTGGATTTTGTTGAGTCAGTAATCCATTAAGTGCATGAATCTTGCATAAATTATTTCTGTGCTGATCAATTCCCTTAAATCATCACAAAACTCATCACACGAATATTGACATATGTATATCCCATTACCTATACACTTTCTATTTTCAGGAGAACGACTTTTTGGAGCAAAAATAAAGTAACAAGCTAGAGCGCTGGGAGAATACGGCCGATGGCCGCTGATAGTTCCGTACTCTCGTATTAAAAGAGGGTGACTTTTTGCCTCCATTACCTCAACATTTACTTATAGTCCATTTCATTAAGGAGTGAAGTAGATGGCGTGCACAGTTGTGGTGTCCTTGCCCACCCTTGCGACGCCGGTACGTATGCATGGACCTTGCTGCGGCCACATACTAGCCGCGGGCGACTTAAGCTGGATTCCTAGATGCGAATATTCAAACAGGAAATGCGCCTTTGTATCTCAAATTTTGAATTCGAGGGCTCTGATTGGCCAATATGTGGACTTCAACATTAAATTTCGCATTTTCTGTCCGAATATTCGCATCTGGGAATCTCTGTTGTCCGCTGGTAGATGCGCGCACGTCACGGGCGTCGCAGGGGTGGGCCAGGACAGTATGTGGCCAGGACACCACAGCTGTGCGCCATCTACTCTACTATTGAATGAAATGGACTATACTTCTCCATTTAACAAAATTGGAAATAAAATGTACATTATGGCGGTGATAATATGTAGGTAATTACTATAGTTGTCATAACGCTTGTGCCATCGGAGGGTGAAACTCCCCTTCCCTACTTCCCAGTTATTGCCATATTATCACTTTCAGCTTCTACTACGCGGCACCTGCTACCCACTTGAAAACTATTATTACAGATAAAAGGTGAGTACCTACCTACATGGACATGGCTGTATAATGTACCATCGCGCCAAAACATCCCGAATAATCCATTTTCACCTTGTTTTTTTTTTTAATTTGGTACAGTTTTGTCCTGTGGCCTGTGGCTCGAACTAATGGTGCGGACTTTGTCATCACAGTTATAGTTAATTTATTTACCTTGGACTGTATTGTCGTGATTTAACCAAATGACATAAATTCTAAGACTGGAAAAAGAATTTGCTCTAAGATTGGAAGATTGCCAATCGGCACGGAATTTTGAACATCAAAGGACCCCGCACGATTCTTATGGAAAATGGCTCCCGGTTAAATTCTCTGAATTTTTGATATATTGTAGCTCATGATATACTAATCAAATACCGTGAACCCCAAACTCAAATAATGGACAGTTTTTACCCACAGGGGGTTGAAGTTGGAGGTTTTGACAGCTTAAAAATCATATTCTGACGTAAATAAGAGCTTTTAATTTGGTTTCTCTCCAAATTGTGTTTCATGCTAAACGTATTTATTTGACAGAAAAATATCAACCCCCTCCTCCACCCCCCAACCCCTATCTACCATCATAAAATTCGAGAATTGGCGAAAATCTTTTCCGCGTGGTGGCGCTGTACGCAATAAAACATGGTGGCCCAAGAGGCCTTGACAAATAGGTAGTAAACGCAGTGCGCATTTACATCACAACAGCTGTCAACAGTGATAGCTGTCAGTGAAAGCGTAACAGTCACGAACTCGTAACAGTGGGCCAAGAACTGGAGGTTTGTTGGGAATGGAATTTCGTTGCAGTATCTCTAACTTATTTTTGTTTTAGAAAATGCCGATAATACAGATTCATTTGCCCAATATTTATGGTCATGTTGGTGACCAAATCAGCCCCCTCTCGACAAAGTGTGAAGAAGTGATTGTGGCAGGTCATTTAATCGTGTGTGGGGTGACTGGGGCTCATTGCGACTGTGAGACTCTTGTGCTTTGTTATGTCTCATAAATGGATAATTGAAAACCATTTGGAGGTTGGGTTCTGTGGACCAGTTGTTAAAACAGTGTTGTGAACTCTTGAAGCCATCTCCGATAAGCCAGTGAGAGCAGACGGAGAGCCTGGAGATCAACGCCAGCGGTATTGAGAGAAGATACCTGGCCTGCAAATCAGAATCCGTCACCCGCCTCATCAGTTCAGATTTAGAACAACTTAATCGTTATGAAAATATTTTCCATTGTAGAAACACTAACATCAACCGATGAGCTATGATTAAACTTATGATTGAAGAATACTCAATTATTATTGATAAACTATGATTTTTATTATTCTAGACAGCGGTAAATGCTTATTAGCTACTGAAATTTCACTTTACAGTCATTGTATGAGTCGTACGATTACTCCAAAAGAATGTTCATCTTTCTGGCCTAAACGGTAATTGTTGGCACATTTTCGTGATGCGTCCTGTTGTACCTATGCCTTGTCTTGTGGGGGCTTAGTATTTCCACCTTGTGTGCAAGGGGCTCACACAACTCAACATCTGTAATGTAAAATAAGCATTCAGAGATTGCATTTTTCGGCCAGCATTTCACCAACTTACGTATCGTTTTTTGCAGCTGTATTGTGCATTGTGTCCATCGGAGTATACTAACGCAGTAATTCAAGTCAAACTACAACCAGAGCTACAACACTCACTCGCTCACATTCACGACGATGTGGAAAACAAGGAAGACAAAAAAAATTAATTATTTTTCAACTGTCAAAACTGTCAATATTCTTATGATTTGGAGTAGGTACTGTCAACTGTCGAGTGCTACTGCGCTACGGCGCTGGGCTGTGCGCTGGGTACCTATTTGTCAAGGCCCCTTGGGCCACCATGTTTGACTGCGTTCAGCGCATTCTGGTGGCCGCTGATTTTCGCCAATACATGCAAGTGGCTTCTGTGATTCAAATTATGAATTTTGACATGAAAATTATTTTCCACCCCTAATGTTGGGGTGCCGAGTTTCCAATTTTCCTTGATTAATTTGTCTGAATTTTTGGTATTGTGTACTTCTAATTCTGTTGAACAAAAAGTTCCAATGCCAGAACTTATTCCTATGAACAGTTTCGTTCTACAGGGGACTGAATTTGAACATTTGAGAGCATAAATATTGAAGTTCAGTCCCCTGTAGAACAAAAACTGTTTATAGAAATAAGTTTTGGTATGGAAACTTTTTGTTCAGCAGAATTAGAAGTACACAATACCAAAAATTCAGCCAAATTAACCGAGGAAAATTGGAAAATCGGCATACCAACATTAGGGGTGGAAAATAATATTTATGTCAAAATTCATAATTTAGATCACAGAAGCCATCCGCATGGCTTTTGGGAGTAATCTCGAATTTTATGATGGTAGATAGGGGCTGGGGGTGGAGGAGGGGGTTAATATTTTTCGGTCAAATAAATACATTTAGCATGAAACACAACTTGAAGAAAAACAAAATAAAAAGCTTTTACGTGTTTGTTGTGTTGATACATAAGACATAAAGACTTTTATATAAGCTGTATATGGATTTTACAGTTTATGTACCTAATTTGACACTTGTCAAAATAACCTCAAAAACTACAACATTTTCACAATTTGCACTGAAACAAACACGTAAAATGTTGTACAACACTCGTGGCTTGTTACACAAGATATTTTCCGACACTCAGCCTCTTACAGAACTCGGGCTGCGCCCTCGTTCTGCAAATTTCGGCTTCGTGTCTGAAAACCACTTATGTAACAGCCAACTCGTATCGTAAACTACTATTATTAACGTCACAATATCATTTTGAAGCCGTCAAAACCCCCAACTTCAACCCCCTGTGGGTAAAAAACTGTCCATTATTTGAGTTTGGGGTTCACGGTATTTGACAAGTATCTCATGAGCTACAACATACCAAAAATTCAGAGAATTTAACCGGGAGCCATTTTCCATAAGAATCGTGCGTGGTCCTTTGTTTGTCATTCCAAAAAAATTGACAACCATAAAGAAGTTTTTCCATAACATACTCATTATCGAGGTCAGTAACCAATAATCCTTTTATTCTATTAGGTCATAATAACAAGAAAGCAAAACCTAGTCGCTTTTTTGGAATTACAGAAATGTCCAATATTCTGTGCTCTTGACTGTACATGGGTGGTAGACACGAGTAGATATAGCTTTTCACGATAAAAATGTAGCAGAAATACATAGGTATACCTACTCATTTTGTAATAGAAGCAACAAGCTTGAAACACAGGGCTATTTTGTATGAAAAAATAGTCACCTCGCAAATCAGTATATACAGGGTGATTAAAAATGGCGCATTCCCTCCCATGTACGTTGTGGGAGACGTTCAGGGAGCACGAAAAAAATAGTAAGAAAAATTGGCTCATTTTTCCTTCGAGTTATGAAGGGGTGAAGTTGAGAATTTAACTTCTTCAGTTTGCATGACTTTGAAGCAAAGCATTGTTACTTGCGAAGAGTCACATGTCGTAAGTAGTTCCCGATTAAAAATTTCTCTTGCAATTGAGATTTGAGTCGTATTTTCCCGAGTATTTTCCAATTTCAAAATCCGTCTTTCACCTCAAAAGTGCCGTGAAAATACATTTGGCAAGTATGTTTGGTGTGGTCTGGCAGGTTCTACGGATTTTCCAGGGTAACAATACAATAATGCTATTGTGATGTACCTCTTTAATCTCGGGCAGCTAAGACCTCGGGTTCCACCAAAATTTTAAGAGCAGATTAAATCTATCACGCTGATATTTAGTTGCTATGCACCAGCCAATAGGATGGCCAGTTGGTTAGTTACTATCAGAGTGATAAAGTTATCGCGTTGATAAAAGTTTGGTGGAACCCGAGGTAAGCCAAATAATTAGCCAATTAATTTTTTCAATTATTTTTCCCATGTGATCCAGGCCCTAGCAGTATTTCTGTAGGAAAAACGATGTAATCAATTTTTTTTTTTGGATCGTTAGAGGGTCATCCCAGGACAAATAATCACTCGGGTGCTTTCGCGATTTCTGGTACATTTTCCAGCAATATCGCATCAAAGTTGGCGGCTGGTCAATGCTTCAGTTCGCTGATATTTCTTGGAGTTTTTGCGATTTTCTCCAAATAAAAGTACTAATCTACCCAACAAACAATTCTGGATCAAATGGTGCTGTCAGATATTGAGTACTCACGTTATACCGGGTGATAAAAAAATAAAACAAGTTTAATTATTTTTTTTTTAAACTTTCCAGTTTCTTCACCGATTTTCACAAACTTGGTGTCAAAAGCTCGCTGACTAAATCGTCTACTCAAATCGATCGTCAATATAGCCACATTATCGAAAATCAAGATGGCGGCGGCGAACCCAAATAAAAATGTGTCGTATTTCGAGATTTTTTTTGATTTCTAAACTTTGTAAAGAACGACACTGTTGATGGATTCTAGAAGATTCAGCCTTCTTCTGCAATTTGGGACTAGATTCACTTGATTCACACATTGCACTGTGAAAATATAGTGAATTAAAGGAAGGTCCACTTGTCATTTTTTCCAAATTCACAATAAATTAACAGTTTAAAAACCTCCCGCGAATCCTTATTTCTGAAGCAATTTCTACACACTTGGTAGTGATCGTAAGCTGTGTGCATAGGCTACAAATACCGTGTTGGTGCATGGCGAAAGTTTCGAAATTTTAGATGATAGATGACGTAAATGGTGGAGGTGCGCATGTCAAATATCGAATACTCTACTTTTTTGTTCTCACATGTTCTAAACGGAATTTCTGTAAATGGTTGCCTTAATGGTCAGCTGAATAAACACGCAACGAGAGTGAAATGTTGGAAGAGTCGAAATGTAAAATTTTCAAGTAGACGACTTTACTTCTTTGGAGAAAATAAAACGGTTCTATCGTGAATTTCAATTACGATTGATTTAAGGTGGTTGAGGTAAAAATACAGGGCTCAAACAAGGCACATATGACAGGAGAACAATAATTGTAGCAACACCATTGATAAGGATCTTACTTAAATACCTCTCCCGCTTAACAAAACCCAAAGAAACGTCCCAAACATTTTAGGGGAAAATTCCTGGTGAGATGACTGGAATTTAGATATTTGTATTGTTTGGTCCGCAAAGGATATTTGATTTGTATAACTAGTTTGCCCCTCACAGGAGGCGAAAGGTGTCTCATCGATTACTTGTAGAATTATTTTGGGACTAGATATTAATTTTTGAGGATAAAGCTCCTCAAATTTTGGTCCACTTTGATAATGCTGGGCCTAGAGGGTCACTTGAAATAAACGAATCCATGACAAAATGCCAGGTCGTCAAAAAGCAAACCTACCTGTTTAAGTGGTTTCCTGGAAAAAAAACTGATGAATTGTCCACAAAATGATCTCATAAGCTTATCGATGACACAAGTTATACAAACTTATTATGAGGTATATAATACTCTTCTGCATTTCCTACGTGGACAAAAATACTCCGGAGCCTGATTCACTCCTGAAATGTAAGTAGGCTGAACATTATCTGTCAGTGATTATACCATCATTGGTCAACAAAGTTAAATTTCATTTTTGCATCCAGGATTAGGCACACTGCAATAATTACAAAACAAGCAGCAATCTCGGCAGCAATAAACTTGCTTTTTTTCGTACAGGCACATCTTACAGTCGCACATATTATTATACAATAGCGTACCCCTACGAAGTTTCCCGGCAATTTCACGATATTTTTTTGAGGAACCAAGACGGTCGTCGAAAATACCAAATTCTAATGGATTTAATAATACTGTCAAGTTGTTGTCGATGCAGTGTATCTGTATGTAAGTAGAGAAGTATGCTCGCAGCAAGTGCCCTCTAATCTAATGCATCTACTGGTTGGTGGTAGATTTTCAATGTGCGTGTTTTTGCCATGCCTAAACGACCAGACTGACCGGAGTCTGAGCTCATCCAGAGTTTTGCAACTGGATCCTTTGCGCAAAAGTTGTACCAGAGATTCTTCTGCTACCAACAGTATCTTTGATATCTGTCCAGTTGTCAGAAACTCCAAAGTTGTTGAGATAAGAGGGATGTTGCGAAAGGAAGAGCTCTTTTTTTGTTCCAAACTTGCTGCTGGTATAATCATCTCCATTTAAAGCATGGAGAACTAATCAGATGATTAGTTCATCTTATTGATTATGATGAATACGATGATCTATATGATTTCGGTACTCGGTCATCAGGTACTCGGTCCTCAATAATTTGAACAGATGAACGCTGTCAATGTTATGTTGAAGACACCATTTTGTCATTGCCAAACACAGATGTTAAGTCTGAAGATTTGGGGCAAGCGACTAGCAAGTTTAGGCAAGTGTGATCTCTGTACTTTCATCTCAACCACCTTACACCGATTGTAACTGGAATTCACAATAAAACCGTTTCATTCTTCCCAAAAAAGTAATGTTGTCTATTTCAAATTTTTACACTTCGACTCTCCTAACACTTGGCTTTCATTGCGTGCCTATTCAGCTGACCATTAAGCAACCATTCACATAAGTTCTGTTTAGAACATGTGAGAACAAAAAATCAGAATGTTCGATATTTGAGATGCGCACCTCCATCATTTAGGTCATCCAATATCTGAAATTTTGATACTTCGGCCATGCACTCACACTGTATTTGTAGCCAATGCACACAGCTTACGATCACTACCAAGTGTGTAGAAATTGCTTCAGAAATAAGGATTTGCGGGAGTTTTTGAAACTGTTAATTTATTGTGAATTTGGAAAAAATGACATGTGGACCCTCCTTCAATTCACTATATTTTTACAGTGGAATGTGCGAATCAAGTAAATCTAGTACCAAATTGCGAAAGAAAACTTAATCTTCCAGAATCCACCATCAATGTCGTTCTTTACAAAGTTCAGGAACCAAAAAAAAAATCTCGACTTACGACACATTTTTATTTGGGTTCACCGCCGCCATCTTGATTTTTGATAATTTGGCTATATTGACAATTGATTTGAGTAGACGATTCAGTCAGTGAGCTTTTGACACTAAGTTTGTGAAAATCGGCCAAGAAACCAAAAAGTTGGAAAAAAATAATGAAACTCGTTTTATTTTTTTTTCACCCGGTACACGGTAAGTACCCAATATCTGACGACACCATTCGATCCAGAATTGTTTGTTGGATAGATCAGTACTTTTATTTGAAGAAAATCGCTAAAATTCAAAGAAATATCAGCGAACTGAGGAATTGACCAGCCGCCAACTTTGATGCGATATTGCTGGAAAATGTACCATTGCGGCCTTTTTAAATTGGACGACAGTTGACAGATTTTTCAGGATTCTGGCCTGAACGTCGCATGACAGCAAGCCAACTCATTGACGTTGACGTCCACTTTATTTTGGCCGCAACCGTACCAGAAATCGCGAAAGCACCCGAGTGATTATTTGTCCTGCGATGACCCTCTAACGATTCCAAATTTTTTTTTTGATTACATCGTTTTTTCTACAGAAGTACTGCTAGGGACAGGACTAATGCTCCGTTAACGTCCACTATGACGTGCCCGAAAGGAAATGCGCAATTTTTCAAACACCCTGTATTGAAGCCCTGTATATAGTTACAGGGTGTATCAGTTTTAATCGAGCAAACTTCAATTGTAGATTCTCCTGGTCGTCCTGATTCAGAAAAAAACCCATATTATATGCCTCTATCTCGATTCCTAAAAAAGATTGATTTGTGGATTTGTGTTGATTGAAGATTTGTGTTGAAGTTCACACAAAAAAAAACATTTTTCTGCAATAACTTTCACAAAAAAAGTTTGGATTCCATCAACATTTTGCATACTTATCCTCCTTCTATAAGCCAATTTTATGAAGATATTTTCGATTTGGGGGGGGGGGGGGGGGGGCACCAGTGGCGTGCAATAGGGTCACATCTCAATTATTTTAAGAAAAAAAGTATGCCACTGTAATTTTTCGATGTTCTTTTGTTATTTATCGAATTCCTTGTTCAATTTGGAGTAAAAGTGCTTTCACAAAACAAAGATTGAAGTTTCAGTTCCACAAGAACCCCCCCCCCCAAAAAATCGAAAATATCTTCATAAAATTGGTCTAAGGAAGGAGGATAAGTATGCAGAATATTGATTGAATCCAAGCTTTTTTGTGAAAGTTATTGCAGAAAAATGTTTTTTTTTTGTGAAATTCAACACCCTGTATCTTTTTTAGGAATAGAGATAGAGGCATATAATTGGGTTTTTCTGAATCAGGACGACCAAGAGAGTCTACCATTGAAGTTTGCTCGATTAAAACTGATACACCCTTTATAGTAAGCAGTAAGTACCTACCTAACTACGTACTACGTAATCAGCAATAAGTACCGAAATAATAAACACTTGTAGGTACCATGCGAGAGTGGTATCAAAAAAAATTCACGAAATTGACCACAACGCGACCGTTTATTCGCTCAAGTCTAATCTTTGAGCAAATCGAAAAACTCAACTCGTTTTCACCGAGACGGATAATCAGCCTGTATAGCTTGCTGTAAAATGACAATTTCGTTCCAAAGTTGCAATAAAATATCCCCGACTGTGGTGTTTTGATTTTCTGTTTGGAAGTCTATACCTAAAAGCTAAAAGCTCATTGGAAAGTGCAGAGATTACGCTCCTGTCAGTGCGACGACATACCTTTCAGCTTTACACACTATCGAACAGGATTCGAGCTTTTATAGCCGTAATAAGCTGCCTTTGGAGATAACGCGTCAGGAGCTCACAATCTCGACGAAGGGTCACACAGCAGAAGTTAGGATCTCCAGTTCTGTCTGCCGACACTCTTCGACTGACTAAAACTGTTATCTAATGCAATTTCAATCGGGGTTTAGGCCGCGCGTCGGACGTTGCGTTAGTCTACACCGCAGCGCACAAACATGAAAAACAAGAATGGAACCGACTTCACAGATGAAAGATACCGGAATGCGACATCAGATCTTACGGTCGCTGGATCGGAAAATAAAATGTAGTTATATGTTTGGCATCAGAAATAAATAAAGTACGATTTCTGCCAGAACATTGCTCTTTTGTGGTGGCGCACGGAAGCTTTTCATTGGGAAGATGAGAAAGTTCGTATGTTGCTGTGGAGCTTTTTACGCAAGTCGATCAAATCGGACAATACTTAGTTATATGTATTAGTCCTAGCGGTATAAGCAAGATTTCATAAAAATGGCTCTAATTGTGACAAAAGTGTGAAATTTGGTGTGTGGACTCCTAACAGCATTTAAAAGGTTTTTAGAAGGGGAGCCAAGAAAAATTTTGATTTTAATTTTTCAATTTTTTGTGACGTCATTTTTTTTCTTTTTTTCTTTCTTTTTGGAACAATTTGAGATTTTTGACTTTTGTCTTCGTACTATGGTGAGTATTTGCTTATTTCAAGAAACGGAAGAGAAAATTAGCGAGAAAAATTAATTGAACTGAAATGATGACGTTTTTTGTAAAAATCAAACTTCTCCATTTTTCTCGGAAAATATTGTGAATATTTAAAAAATAGAAAAAAGGAATTATTCCTCGAAACAAGCCCTATCAGAAGTTTTGGAAGTGTTTCTCCAAATTCTAAGCCGTTTTCGAGATATTTGGAAAAATGTTTTTCTTGCAATTGTTTCTTCGTATTAGCTCCTATTACATCAAACACATCACAGGGTTCTTTTTTCTTGGAAATATACTTAGGAATGATCAGACCGAAGATTTATTAGTAGTTTATTGTAAATTGTGATTTTTCCAGTGGCGTAGATCATGGAAATTCGAACCTTTTTTACCTTCTCGCCGTACTTTCTACACCACTTGATTATTTAGAAAATATATGACATTTTGCCATCATGATCATCTTAGATCACCCAGTATGACACTTCTTTTGAAAACAAGATAGAGATCGACGATCTTGAGCACACCATTTTCCCGCTGATCAGATCGACTAATATACATCGATCGGTAAATATTACATTTTGTATCACCTCCTCGATTATCTCCATCATGACTGTTTTAGATACATTATAGTCTATTGTTCCCCCAAACTGGAAATTATTCACTTTATCAACAGTAAAGTTGGTTGAGTAGCCATCAATGGCGTCGAAGGCATACATGTCATCGCATCTATTTTGTAATTATTGCGGTTTGGAACATAGGAAAATACCTACCGTCATCCGGGGTTATATTGGACGATTTTTTCACTTTTTTGTAAATATCAGGTCACTGAATAAAGTTATTAGCGTAATTCTTTTTGCATTTGAGAGAGGTTTATTTGTGGATGCATTTCTAGATATCAAAGAAACTCTAAATCACTCCCGCCTTTTTTTTTTTTTTTTTTTTTTTTTTTTTTTTTTTTGAAAAAACTAGCGTTCAATATAACCCGGAACTCGGGGTTATATTGAACACGCGTTTTTCTCTAGGAAGGCAGCATTTTAAAATGTCGCTGTTCAATAAATGATGTTCTCCAAACCTTTATCAAAATTTTTTTGCTTTTTTTTCTCAATAAAAAGAGAATACATGCAAAATGGAGATTTTATTCATGTAACAACCTCAGATACAAACAAAAATAAATTCTTTAAACAATAATAAACATTTCATTCTAACAAAAAAGTCAGTATTCCATAAAAAAATACATAAATTGAAAAAAAAAACAAAAAAAAATTAGATCACATCACTACTGGACCCCCGAATGTGTGAATCCCACGGCTCACAATCGGCTCTTCAAGTCTATAATTGATATCTTTCAGTTGCACTGACGCTACATCTGAAATTATCGGGAAAACAAAAACGTTGTTCTTCATTTTTTGGTTTCTCATACAGTCGACTTCGATACACTTTTTGCCAATCTTTGTGATCTTGGCAACAAAGCTTTTCTGGCGGATTCCAACGGATAATTGCGCCGGTGGGCAGTCCCCAATTTGTGGATATGCCGCCGCGGCATTGTTTAATTTATGGGGTAGGTTGGTATACTCGTTCAATATAACCCTGAAAAAGCGCATTTTTCATGAATTTGAGTTCTTCTCAAGCACATTATGTACAATTTTTTCGAAATCTACATCATAATTTAGGTTAGATTAGTGGGTATAAAAAGTTGCATTGCGACATTATTGTCAAGTAACCAGTTTACGCTCTGGCCGGAGGTTTTTGCGGGTAACTAAAAAAAGCGAAAATTGAGTCGTACAAATACAATTTTTTCCAAGAAAAACTGAATATCAGGTACTTACTTTTCAGCGTGCTACCCGACCGGCAACTTGTTCTGGCGGAATTGCAACTAGCGCCGTCATATTTGACGTTCCTGTCAGGGAGACATGGCGGAAAATTTAAACAAATGTCACTATGTTCAATATAACCCCGGGTGTTCAATATAACCCCGGATGACGGTACCTATTTGTTTGTGAATATTTGTATTTTATTTGACAAGATGATCATCAAAAGCCACCTGTTACGACATTCTGTTCAAAAACTCTGGGGGGACAATCAACTATAATTTATCTAAAACAGTCATGATGGAGATGATCGAGGAGATGATACAAGATGCAATGTTCCGCTGTCGATCTGATCAGCGAAAAAACTGTGTGCTTTTTGAATGAAGTGTCATGCTAGGTGATCTTGGATGATCATAATGCCAAAATGTCATATATTTTCCAAATAATCGAGTGGTGCAGAAAGTACGGTGAGAGGATAGAAATGGTTCGAGTTTCTATGATCTACGCCACTGGAAAAATTACAGTTTACAATGAACTCCTAAGGAATCTTTGATCTGATCATTCTGAAGTATATTTTCAAAAAAAAAGAACCCTGTTATGTGTTTGATGAAATAGGAGCTAGTACGAAGAAAACAGTCGCAAGAAATAACATATTTCTGAATATCTCGAAAACGGCTTGGAATTTGGAGAAACACTACCATAACTTCTGATAGGGCTTCTTTTGAGGGATAATTGCCTTTTTCAATTTTTCACATATTCACAATATTTTTCGAAAAAAATGGAAAAAATTGATTTTTACAAAAAACACCATCATCTCAGTACAATTAATATTTTTCGCAAATTTTCTCTTCCGTTTCTTGGATTAAGCATTTACTCACCATAGTACAAGAGCAAAAGTCGAAAATCTTGAATATTTGCAAAAATGAAAAAAATAAATAAAAAAAATGACGTCACAAAAAATTGGAAAATTAAAATCAAAATTTTTCTTGGCTCCCCTTCTAAAAACCTTTTAAATGCTTTTAGGAGTCCACACACCAAATTTCACACTTTTGTCACAATTAGAGCCATTTTTACGTGTACCGCTAGGACTATATGTATTGTTACGTATTTCGCGTATGGGTTCGATTACAATTGAGACGATCGTTTTAAAACACACACTGTTTATTACTGCGTTCTACAATAAATACACGCAAACAGTTATCTACTTGGAATATCGCAGGTTCCTACTTCGCTTTCTATCCGCTGCCTATCGCCTTGTATTCAATACTGACCGTCTAGGCCGGGGACGGTGCTGCTTATATATGCCTTTGACGTTCTCAAACCTTCCACGGGTCCTCCAGCAAATTTCACAGTGAGCCGACGTACGATTTCTAGACGACTCCCGAATAATAACACACCTTTCGCGTGCTTCCCGTGTGTTCTGGTATGTGGCACCTCCGCCAATTCGGCTGATGTTTTCTGATCGACCGTTTAAGTCTCCCATGTAACTTCAATCGCAAGCCATCGCGTTTATTCCGTAAATGTCCAGAGCTCGACACTTGTACACTGCGACCTAATGGGAAGAGTCTAGAAAGATCGCGTGTTATCCAGAATCGCCGATCGTAATACTGCCCCCCTCTTCAGCCTGTTCGTCCCAAATAAGCTCATCGTTAATCCCTGAGTAACGTGCAAGGCGATCAAGGTGAACAACTTTCATCTTGACTCGCGGGGCTCGCTGGACTCTGTACACGACGTCATTGATCCTCTTGACTACCGTGTACGGTCCTGTCCACGGCGGATGCAACTTTGGAGACCTTCCTTTCTTGCGTTGACGATTGTACAACCTAGGGTACAACCAGACCAGACAGATCACCTGCTTCAAATTCCAAGTTGAGTTAGTCTTCATGTCGTAACGGGTCTTCATTAGGTCGGTGGCGATTCCAATACGGTTCCGAACCAACCAATTCTTTGCCTCAGGTCGTCGACGTATTCGGGGATGTCCTTAGGATCATTCGTCAGCGTGCCAAATTGTAAATTGCAGGGGAGGCGAATCACTCGGCCAAAAAGAACACGTTCCGGTGTTTCCCCTGTGGTGTCGTGAATGGCAGCGTGATATGCCATTAGGAATATCGGCAGATGACGATCCCAGTCTCGCTGATGCTCGTCAACGACTTTCGACAGGTGCTGCTCCATCGTTCTGTTGAATCGTTCAACCATTCCGTCGGACCGTGGGTGAAGAGGCGTCGTCCATGTCTTCTGTATCCCGAGTAGAGTACAGATACCTTGGAACACGTTGGACTCAAAGTTTAGTCCCTGGTCTGAGTGTAATTCCAGAGGTACTCCGAAACGACTCATCAAATTGTCCACCAGCACCCTCGCCACTGTAGAAGTCTCTTAGTTGGCTAAGGGGTGTACGCTTCCGGCCACTTTCTGAAGTAGTCCATGGCAACCAGGATGTATTTGTTGCCATCTTCCGTTGCGGGCCACATCGATCGCGATTCGTTCAAAAGGCGCTCCCAGATTGTAAGTCTTCAGTTTCCCTCGGCTGCGAGTTCTTGATCCTTTGCTGGCCGCACAAACCTCGCACTGGCGACACCATGTTTCCACGTCGTTACGGCAGTTCATGCACCCAGTAGAACCGCTCGCGCACTTTGGCCGACGTCTCATTTACCCAAGGTGCCCTCCAATGACGCCATCGTACATTTCCGTCAGGACCTCTTCCACTCTCTTCTTGGGAAGCACCAACTGAACCATCTCCTTCTTCCCAGACTCTTCAGCAGCCCATTTTCTATCCTCAGAGAATTCCACTGTGCCCAAAGAGCTACTGTAGGGAGCCTATTCGAGTTTCATCCCTGCCATCGGACCGATCCGGTGGTAGGGATGAAGCACATAAAAGCCAGCGGATAGCTGCGCTTACCCTCTCAGTCTCTATGCCGGTCTCACACGCCGCACGCAGTTCTCCAAGTACGACCGCTCCACTCAAGTGTATAGCCAGTGAGTATACCTAAGAATAAACATTATACGACCACATAAATGTGCGTCATTTAATAAATATATAGGACAATACCTATAAGTGGTTACTGTGGCGGCTCTCATATGGGCATGTGACGGAGGGACTGTTGTCTCCCCCGATAGCTTAGTGGTTAAGAGTATCCATCCGGCAAATGGAAGACGCAGGTTCGAATCCCGCTCAGGGCAGACACTTTTTCTCTGTCACATCGCGCCATAAATGGTGACCCCGACGTGATGTGATCGTATAGTGCCCGTATCAGTCAGTGCGCGTCGCGTAGTGAAAAACTTCGAAGGTACCTACCGCGATTTACGGTGCGCGAACAAAATGGCGGAGGACCAACCGCCAGCCTCGTCGGCGCCAGGTACAGCTGCAGTATCTCTGACGCTGCCCCCATGTTGGCCGACCAAAATGCCGACGTGGTTCACAATGGTGGAGGCTAGATTCACGTTGCAGAATATTATCAGCGAAAAAACAAAGTTTAGCCACGTCCTCACAGTACTTTCACCGGAAATCGCAGAGGAGGTCTGTGACGTCATCGGTGCACCCGACGTAAACGCCCCCTACACCATACTGAAGGAAGCCATCTTGAAGCGGACGTCAATCTCCGATGCCCAGCGCCTCAAGCTACTGATAGGCGGCGAAGAATTAGGAGACCGCAAGCCTTCCCAAATGCTCCGGGCGATGCAGCAACTCGTGAAAAGCAACAATTACGTGAACGATGAAGCCCTGCGTCAACTATTTCTCCAAAAGATGCCACCAAACATCCAGCCCATCCTGATATCACTAAAGACGATTCCAGTTGACCAATTGGCGGAAACGGCCGATCGCATCCTCGAAACGGCAGGCTTCGGTGTCGCCGCAGCGAGCACCAGCGCCGTCCCGCTGACCGCGTCGAGCACACATACGTCACCCACTGACTCTGCGAACATTCAGGACGCCATCTTGGAGAAACTAGAACAGCTGACCATGGAAGTAGCGCAGCTAAAAAGAGAACGAGCAGCCACGCACCGAAACGGCAACCGTTATCATTCGCGCAATCGCAGCCGCGCACGTAGCAACAGCCGCGCTCGCAGCGCCTCTGGAGAGAAAGTGTGTTTCTACCACCGTCGCTTTGGCAAGAACGCCCATCGCTGCATAACACCATGTGGTTTTTCAAAAAATGCCCAGGGAAGTCAGCAGTAACGGCGGCACTGGCATCCCAAGTTTCACGCCGACTTTTCGTCCGGCAAACGCGGACCCGTATGCGTTTTCTAGTGGACACAGGTTCGGATGTGAGTGTACTGCCAATCAAATATAGAACCGACGTATCAGGCGTCGGCAACATACCGAATTTCCATCTCCGCTCAGCGAACGGTTCTAGAATCAACGTTTTCGGTGAACGGACTTTGAAATTAAATCTCGGACTAAGACGTGAGTTCGCATGGACGTTTCTCGTCGCGAGTGTAACGGACGCCATTCTAGGTGCCGATTTTTTACACCAGTTCGGATTAAGTGTCGACCTGCGCAGTGGAAAACTGGTGGACCAAGAGACGACTCTCGCTGTGCAGTGCATAGCCGCGCGCGTGGAAGTGTCAATTCACGGAGTGGGCGTGGTCCCGTGCGATGATTCGAGATATCACGAACTACTGCGGAAGTATCCGAATATCCTTCGCGAAAAACCAGCACTTCTTGAACCGAAACACAGTGTAGTGCATCACATTGTCACTAGAGGACCTCCGGTGTACTGTCGTCTGCGTCGTCTTGCGCCAGAGAAATATAAACTCGCGAAAAGCCAGTTTCAACAGCTGATTGAAGCTGGAATCGCGCAGCCATCGTCATTCCCGTGGGCAAGCCCCCTGCAAATGGTCCCTAAACCAGATGGAACACCGCGAGTGTGTGGAGACTACCGTGGTTTGAATGCTGCCACCGTTCCGGATCGTTATCCCATTCCACACGTTCACGACTTCAGCCAACACCTTGAAGGAAAAACTTTGTTTACATCACTAGACCTGGTTACAGCTACTGACCTGGTAAAGGCGTATCACCAAATTCCAGTCAACCCGGACGACAGGCCTGAAACCGCCATAACTACGCCATTTGAATTATTCGAATTTCTCCGTATGCTGCCAGGATTATCAAACGCAGGACAAACCTT
Organism: Anaspis maculata; assembly: GCA_949128115.1. Lineage (NCBI taxonomy): Eukaryota > Metazoa > Arthropoda > Insecta > Coleoptera > Scraptiidae > Anaspis > Anaspis maculata. Next base: position 47,062,913 of record OX421963.1, read on the forward strand.
CCAAAGATTTTTGGACCAAGCTCTGAAGGGTTTGGAATTTGCATACGTTTACATCGATGACATCCTCATCGCTTCCGAGAACTCGGAAGAACACATAAGACACGTCGACGCAGTACTTCAAAGGCTCGACAGTTATGGCATCGTCATAAATCCTAGCAAGTGCAATTTCGGCCAGAAACAGTTGAACTTTCTCGGTACGCAAATAACGGAAAATGGCATCACCCCACTACCGAAAAAGGTAGCCGCTATCAAAAATTTTCCGCAGCCGACACCTACTACTGAATTGCAGCGCTTCCTAGGCATGCTGAACTACTATCGTCGCTGGATTCCAAAAGCAGCCGAAATACAGCAACCGCTAAATCTCCTGCTCAAAGGCGTGACCAAGAAAAGCCAGCCAATCGAATGGACTGATACCGCAAAACAAGCATTTCTTCAATTCAAGGCTAACTTATCGGATCTGGCATTGCTGGCCTATCTCAAATCTGGCGAAAAATTGAGCATTGCGGTAGACGCATCAGATGAAGCCATCGGAGGAGTGCTGCAGCAAGGCGAATTTGGCGAATTCAAGCCAATTGCATTTTTTTCACTCAAGCTTAAGCCGGCAGAAACGCAGTACAGTGCTTACGACAGAGAACTGTTAGCAGCATACAAAGGAATACATTTCAAACATCTTGTTGAAGGACGACCTTTTACCATTTACACCGATCACAAACCGCTGATACACGCTTTTCAGCAGAAGCCTGAAACATGCAGCCCTCGCCAATGTAGACATCTCGACTACATCTCGCAGTTCACTTCAGACATTCAGCACGTCAAAGGCTCCATCAACATTCCCGCAAATACACTGTCAAGAATAGAAGCCATCTCTGCACTCGACATTACAACATTCATCACCCAACAGTTACAAGACCAAGAACTAAAGGGATTATTGAACGCTGACAACCTTAGTCTCTTTGAAAAACTACCTGTTCTTGGAAGTGACGAAGAACTAGTTTACGAGGTATCCACAGGCAAGAAAAGGATTTATACTCCAGCCAGTCTAAGAAGAGAAGTGTTCAACAACATGCACGGACTCTCACATCCTGGAGTAAAAGGCACGACGGATCTGGTAACAAGAGTTTATTTCTGGCCCAACATGAAGAAAGAGATTGCAGCATGGGTAAGACACTGCATACCTTGTCAACGAGCCAAAACCACTCGACACACTCGAGCCCCAATTGGCACATTTTCCCAGCCAGACGCCAGATTCCACCACGTCCACCTAGATCTCGTAGGTCCATTACCAGTCTCCGACGGGAAACACTATCTATTGACAGCCATAGATCGTTTCAGCCGTTGGCCCGAGGCTATACCGATCAGCGACATCACCGCTGAAACCTGCGCGAAAGCCTTCGTCGCAGAGTGGATATCGAGATTTGGCACTCCAGCCATAATAACTACAGATAGAGGGCGACAATTCGAATCCAATCTTTTCGCCAGCCTAACAAAACTAGCTGGAACTAAACACTACAAAACAACAGCTTACCACCCGCAGAGCAATGGCATCGTGGAACGTTTCCACAGACAGCTAAAGGCAGCACTAAAATGCCACGAAGACTCGTGGACCACAGCATTGCCTCTAGTTTTGCTGGGTATACGCAGTACGTTGAAGGCAGACATTGAAGCAACACTTGCAGATTTAGTCTTAGGCACAACTTTGAGACTCCCCGCCGACCTGGTGGAGAAGTACCCATCGCCGATTCCAGACGCCGACAACAGTTATTGCACCAGACTGCGACAAGAAATGCAGAAAGTGCAATTCACCCCAACAACTTCGCGCCATAGAGCCTTGAATTCGGGCCCTTCACTAGAGATCTCGGCCCACTCTGGTCTGTCCTGACCAAGTTTATTTCCAGTTTCTTTGAGTTTCAACGATAGTGCAAGCGGTACACACCTAAAAACACATCGATACTGCATTTTGGAGTGCAGTAACGAGATTTTGCATGGGCATACTTCATACCAAAACAAGCGATTATTTGACCCGCAGCACTCCATATTTCGTCCCTTAGGGGGCCCATGGGGGCCCTCCAAATTTTCAAGATGCAAGAACTTTCACATGACGATCATTAAGTATCGTCATGTATGTCATAAGTGAAGCTTACGGGTCTATTGAAAATATTTTGATCAATTGTCGTTGTGTCCGATTCATTCTTCACACTTGAAAAAAAATTTCTTTGGCAGAGGTCAAAAAAACTGTTTTTATTTTTTCTTCTATGCAAGGAGACGACAAATTCATATGTTCTGTTGTGTTACCAACTAAATCGCATTCCCTAAACCTAATTATAAAATTTTTTTTCTTGTAATGGTATTTTTTAAAGAAGTGGTGACCTCTTCAGTATCTCTTTTCCAAGAGCATTTCTTTCTATGTCCCCACTGGATATCACTCGTAATTTTTGCAGGAATGGAGACCTCGAACTCTTTCCCTGGTGGATGCGAAGCAACATGACTCTAAAACGCCCAAGGGAGCCCAAAAAAATATTTTTCTGCTGGGCCGTCCAACTTACGATATTTTGATTTTATAGTAGGAGAGACGCGGACCAGTATTCAATCCAGGCTGCAGGCACAGGCGATTTGGTTTCAACAGAAAATATTCTTCCATGCCGTGTTTTATTGCAGTACAACAAAACGCAGAGTCGTTAGGTGTAAGTAGGTATATTTTCCGGTAGAACTTATTCGCCTAGACTAGATCTTATTTATTTGCGCTTCTCCTCTACTACAAAATCAACATGCCAAAAATTTGACGGCCCAGCAGAAAAAAAAGTTTTAGGGCTCTCTTGTACGTTTTGAAGCCATGTTGCATGAAAATTACTAAGAAAAGAGTTCAAGTTTCTCATATCAGCGAAAATTGACAGTCTTATCCACTAGGAACATTGAAAAAAATGCTGTTGAAAAAAGTGTACTGAAGAGGTCACCTCTTCTTGGGAAAATGATATTGCGAAAAAATTGTCTTCATATTTGGGCTTACGGAACGCGATTAAGTTGGGAACGCAACAAAACATATGAATTTATCGTTTCCTTGCACAGCAGAAAAAATAAAAACAGTTTTTTTGACCTCTGTGAAAGAATTTTTTTTTCAAATGTGAAGAATGAATCGGACACGACAACATTTGATGAAAACATTTTCAATAGACCCGTAAGCTTCACTTATGACATACATGACGATACTCAATGATTATTTTGTGAAAGTTCTTGCATCTTGAAAACTTGGAGGGCCCCCATTGGCCCCCTAAGGGACGAAATATCGAGTGCTGCGGGTCAAATCGCTTGTTTTGGTATGAAGTATGCCCATGCAAAATCTCGTTACTGCACTCCAAAATGCGGTATGCTTTTGCGTACCGCTCCCACTACGACAATTACGACAATTGCCTTGACTTCGACGTTCCCATTCTGTTGGTCCACCCTCTTGCAGTGCTAATAGTTCTCGTTGCATGGTCTTCGAGAAAGAGCATCCGCGTTGCTATAACTCCATTCAGGGCGATGTTGAACTTTGAAGTCATATTGTTGAAGTTTCTCAATCCACCGAGCCAACTGTCTCCCGAGATTCTTCAACTTCAGAAGCCATTTCAGCGCAGCGTGGTCAGTCCTCACCAAAAATTTCCGGCCATAGACTAGTGAAAGTGATCGACAGCTTCCACTATGGCCAGTAGCTCCCTACGCGTCACTCAGTAGTTTCTTTCAGGTTTGGACAACACCTTGTTGTGGTACTCCACTACTCGCTCTTGGTCCTGGTGGTGTTGTAACAGCACTGCTCCAATTCTGCTGTTGCTGGCATCAATGTCCAAGATGTACTGTCCTTGTGGAAGAGGGTATGCCAGAATAGGACTCGAGCACAATGCAACTTTTAGAGTTTTGAATTTGAATGAGTTTTCGCATTCCTTGGTCCACAGCAATGGCGCACGGTCTTCAGTCAGTTTGTGTAAGGGCTCAGCAATGTCAGCGAACTTATCCACAAATCGTCAGTAGCATGTGCATAAGCCCAAGGAAGTTCCGACTTCATGCTGATTTCTTGGTCGAGGCCCAAGGTCAAGGCCATTCTCGGACAGCATCCAATTTCGCTGGATCGGTTTCGATTCTTTCCGACGACACTACGTGCCCCAAAAATTCGACTTGCTATTGGAAGAGCACGCATTTCTTTGGGTTGAGCTTGAGATGTGCACCTCGAAGACGTCGAAATACCTCCCGGAGGTTCCTCAGGTGTTCTTCGAATAATCGACCGATGACAATTACGTCATCGGGGTAGACTAGGCGAGTTTTCCATATTAGACCTCGCAAGACGCACTCTTGTCGATTCTTCTATCACGCTTCCATCTAACATGTTTTTCAAGAGCTTCGACATCTCTTCTTGCTTCGTCAACGGTAGGCGCCTGGGAGCCTGTCGGATCGGTGCGGCGTTCTCACTGTTGATCCGATGTTGGATCACGCTGGTCCTCCCGGTGCCTTCCGTCCTCCGATGTTGGATGCGGTGGATAGGCCAGATGAACCAGCCTCAGGAGTCTCAGGACTTCGAGTTCAAATCCTTGAAGGCTTTCTTCTCCGCTCCTTTGTGCCTTGGCCTCTAGCTGGGTTTGATGGATCTGCCGCACATGATTGTCCCAATATCGGAGCTCCAGGACCGTAGTCGGCTTGGCAAAGTCCTTCTGCTCACTCTTCGGAATCGTCTGGAGCAGCTCCAATACTGGGCCTCTGAGAGCCAGGACTAGTAGTACGGACGTTAGAAAAACCAACCTTGCATTTGATTCCGATGCAAAACACTTTTGCATGTGAGTAGTTGGTACCTACAGGTAATTTTTAAAAAGTGGTGCCCCGATGGGACCCGCAACTGACGTGTTTCCTAAAAGGTCGAAGGTTCTAATCTTTCGCTGGACTACATATTTTCAATGTCAAGGAACACAATGCAATAAGTTTCCAGAAAGTGCCATGCACTAGACGGCGTACCAGACGGCTGCGAAGAGGCCGAGGTGCGATTTTTCACAAAGCTTATGGTAAACCGTGACTAACAATTTTTTTTTACATTATTTGTATCATTTCTGACCAAATCGCACATCCTGATTCCAAAAATGAGTATGAAATTTTGATAGAGACTTGTTTGAACTGGTTTTATAAAAAAAACGTGATTTTTTTTACCCTCAAAATTGATGTTTTGTGATTCTAGTTTCATCACTGTCCAATGTATTTATAACTATGATTTTGACTTAGACAGTTGGTTTCGGCTATTTCACACACAAATATCATTTGCTGAAATTTTTCCCGCGAAATCGTTATTTTTGATACAAATGCCCAACTTCGGGCCCGATAAACCCTGCACGCTAAGCATGGGACGCAGCTGAATGATGCAAATAGGAAATAGGCGGAGGACCTGAAGTGGCACAGTGCCTAAGTGTCAAACATTTTTCGTCATGGCATAAAATGAGAGGAAACTTGAATTTCTAATACATTTGGCACTATACTTTTGACGACTATCTATCAAGTGTAATAACGTATTAGTACAAGAAAGATAGATTTCAACTCGGATTTCAACCTCGGAAAAAATATGGACGTCCTGAAAATTTGATATTCTGTTCAGAATTGAGTGACCTACAACATATCCAAAATCGCCAAAAATCGCACCCGGGGGTTTCGAGTTATTGGAGGGGAGGGGTAAAAAATTGCAACTTAGAATGGAGGGATGAAACCCGTCCATCCATTGGGAGCAAATACGTTATAATTCGACGCATAATATCCCGTTGATACCATTTTGGCACAAAAAGTGTCGATCATTGTTGAAGGGGGGTCGTGGGGGGGCGAAGCTCTGCTAGGTGGTCCATTTTGTTTTTTTGGCCGTGTAGAACCGATCGCGACAAGTTTAGTATCTTTTCCGACTAAATTCGATCTCCTGAACTCGAATCCGTTATGTAAATTTGGATGAAAATAAGTTTGAACAAGTTAACTTGAGGAAACTTGTTTTTTCTTCGACAATTTTGACGTTTTTTTTCACTGTTAGAGGTGTTCTTCTTTGAAAAATCGATTTGAACCGTCTACTACTGACCAGAACACTACAATATGCACCTTTAAATGAAAGTAGCTGAAATTATTGGAAAAATAATAACAAGTGTTTGAAAACTCGAGGATTTTTGCAAAACTGAATTCCCTATAGCATAAACAAAATCGCCATGAATCGCACTGCAGGATTTTGAGTTATTCGAGGAGGAGGATAACCTTTTGGAAAGATTCATACCCTATGAACTGTTGCCTCTCCCCTCAAATAACTCAAAACCCTGCAGTGCAATTCATGGCGATTTTGTTTATGTTATAGGAGATTCAATTCTGCACAGATCCTCGAATTCTCAAAGATCAGTTGTTATTCTTTCAATAATTTGAGCTATTTTCATTTAAAAGTGCATGCTGTAGTAATCTGGTCAGTAGTAGATGACACGCCGCGCCGGCCCAGGTTCAAATCGATTTTTTCAACTCGAGAAACAAAATCATACATCGAGTGGACGATTTTCCTAAAGAATACACTTCAATTTGATGGCCTCTCAAAATTTTCCAGAAATGAACACCTTTAACAGTAAAAAAAAAATCGTCAAAATTGTCAAAGAAGAAACAAGTTTTCTCAAGTTAACTTGTTCAAACTTGTTTTCATCCAAATTTACACAACGGATTCGAGTTTAAGAGATTGAATTTAGTCGGAAAAGATTCCAAACTTGTCGTGATCGGTTCGATATGGCGCAGGAAGAAAAAAGAACCCCCTAGCCGAGCTTCGCATCCCCACGAGCCCCCTTCAACAATGATCGACACATTTTGCACGGAAATGATGTAAACGGGATATTCGTCGAATTACGATGTATTTGCATCCAGTGGATTGAAAGGTTTCATCCCCTCCATTTAAGGTTGCAATTTTTTACCCCCCCTCCCAGGGCTGGGCGGTAGTTTAAATACAAGTATTTGAAATACGTATTTGAAATACATTCAAGTATTTTGTATTTTGTACTTGAATACATTTGATTGAGAAGTATTTGTATTTGGTATTTTGGAATAGTTCAGGCAGCTAGTATTTCGTATTTTGTATTTTAAATACATTTTTCGGAAAAGTATTTTGATTTTCAAAATACAAAATACAAAATACCTTTGTTTCCCATGCTCTTTAGTCTCTTCGGGCCAAAATTGTTCTGGTAATACTTATACTCATCCCATTGACATTTCTTGCTTTTGCACACTATCTGGGATCGATAATGAGTTCGATTGCACTTTTTACGTTTTACGTTTTACTGGTAAGTACATCCTACTGTCAGCCACGAGAGGTTCCATGTCGGATAATATTTTCGAAATGGTGGTTGTCCCCAAAGAAAATCAACATTTGTTATTTTGAATTGATAAATGAAGTAAGGAATATGTTTGAATATGAAGTTTTCTACACTTGATGTTAATTTTATTTGTCTTTCCATGGCTCATAATAATTTACTTATTGTTGCGACTTGCGAATGAGGTGTTCCCGTTGAAATACTTGCATTTTACGGTTTTTCCAATAAAATGGTTGAAATACGCAATAAGAATGTATTTTGTATTTTTTAGTTGGAATACTCTAGGTTGTATTTTGTATTTTGGAATTTCTTAGTTTCCCAAAATACGTATTTTGTATTTTGTATTCCAAAGACATTTCAAAAAGTAGTTTGTATTCTGTATTTCGACTATCTTGGATCGTGTATTTTGTATTTTGTATTTAAATACATTTTTCGAAGTATTTTGCCCAGCCCTGCCCCCTCCAATAACTCAAAATCCCCAGGTGCGATTTTTGGCGATTTTGGATATGTAGTAGAGTATTCAATTCTGAACGGAATATCAAATTTTCAGGACGTCCATATTTATTCCAAGGTTTTGCTGACTTTTTTGCTATTTTTCCTGTACCGAAAGTTTTGGGAAATTGTTCAAAGCTAATAACTTTTTCTGAATAATCTTTATTTTTCAACTTGACATCGCAAAAATTAACGTCATATACCGGGTGTTTATAAATGTCTGTGATCGCGGCAGGCTTTGGTCAGGCCAAAAGTCGCAGTGAAAGGCACGATTTGAAAGAGTGATAGGAGATTCCAAAGGCGATATGATAACAAACGTTTATAAACACCCGGTATAACAATAACAAATTCATATTCAACACATTGATAATGGACCATTACCTTCGATGGATCTCAATTTTCTTCTGCTATGTTCCATAATTCTCTGTATCAATTTCTTTAATGCGAAATTCTCTAATGTTATTGAAAAATGCGACGACGTAATTGGTCTTCATTAGTTCATTTGCAGCTTTCCTACGAAGGCGCAGAGCGGACATCAGAGTTTTTTTTTATGATTTCGAAAAAAAAACACGAAATTATGGGAATAAAGTCAGAATTCTGAGTTTAAAGTCGGAATTCTGAGTTTAAAGTCGGAATTCTGAGTTTGAAAGTCAGAATTCTGAGTTTAAAGTCGGAATTCCGAGTTCAAAGTCAGAATTCTGAGTTTAAAGTCGGAATTCTGAGTTTAAAGTCGGAATTCTGAGATTAAAGTCGGAATTCTGAGTTTGAAAGTCAGAATTCTGAGTTTAAAGTCGGAATTCTGAGTTTAAAGTCGGAATTCTGAGTTTAAAGTCGGAATTCTGAGTTTAAAGTCGGAATTCTGAGTTTAAAGTCGGAATTCTGAGTTTGAAAGTCGGAATTCTGAGTTTGAAAGTCGGAATTCTGAGTTTGAAAGTCGGAATTCTGAGTTTCAAACTCGGAATTCTGCGCGCGCACAATTCCGAGTTTCAAAGTCAGAATTCTGCGCGCGCATCGGCAGGAATCGAGCCGGTTGATTAAATGGCCTCTCCTTAGCGCAATACGAACACTTGGTACAATCGAACCACTCGATGGCGTCGGCGGCGACATGGCTCCACCCGAATGAAGTTCCTTTGTGCTTTGAACTCGGCTTCGAACGATGAGCCTCGATAAGAGCATTCGGCGCATTGTACAAAAGCAACAATAACAATAGCATCGTCACGTTATAACGCAAAGGTGGAGGGGGGAGGGGACGGCGCGAAATTATCATTGTAGATATCCATGTGTTTGTCTGTAATGTTCGTATAAGTCGAAACGCTTATGGCTCTTGTAGTTGCAGTAGATGCAAGAGAACTGTTCCGGTTCGACAATGGCATTGTACAGTTCGGCTGCATGAACATTTTTGTAATTCCTTTGGACGTGTTGGTTGAGTTGGAAGAATTCAGTCAGTCCGATGCGAACATTGCGAACAGTTGGACGTGTCCACAATTTGGGTTGTTAGTAGGTACCTACCTAATCACGTTGGTCGGAATTTGTCAGTGGCACCAAATCGTGCCCCAGCTATGCGCTTGACAGTCACGATACTGCCAGCCCAACGAAAACTTTACTGCGCTGCGCTTCGGGATTTAAAGAGGCGCCGCAGCTATAATAGGTAGCATATAGCCATAGAGTCATACTCTATGATATAGCATTTTTCACAACCCTATGTAATAATATGCTATTGCTGCTATTGTACCTACAATGCGCCGAGTGTTCTTATCGAGGCTTATCGTTCAAAGCACAAAGGAACTCCATTCAGGTGGAGCCATGTCGCCGCCGACGCCATCGACTGGTTCGATTGTACCAAATGTTCGTATTGCGCGAAGAAGAGGTGTATGAAGAAGCACATGATGACGCACGCTACGGACAGAGAATTAACCAGTTCGGCTGTGTGGAATGTCCGTATCGTGTTAAGGAAAAAAAGGGTTTAGACTCGGGTTTAGAAAAGGCACAAGTTGTTACATCTCTCGAAGTTTTTTATTATATATCTATCGAGTAAGTAGGTATCGTTAGGGTCGTCAACTTGTCAATCACTATTTAATCAACCGGCTCGATTCCTGCCGATGCGCGCGCAGAATTCTGACTTTGAAACTCGGAATTGTGCGCGCGCAGAATTCCGAGTTTGAAACTCAAAATTCCGACTTTCAAACTCAGAATTCCGACTTTAAACTCAGAATTCCGAGTTTAAACTCAGAATTCCGAGTTTAAACTCAGAATTCCGACTTTAAACTCAGAATTCTGACTTTAAACTCGGAATTCCGACTTTAAACTCAGAATTCTGACTTTCAAACTCAGAATTCCGACTTTAAACTCAGAATTCTGACTTTCAAACTCAGAATTCCGACTTTAAACTCAGAATTCTGACTTTATCCCCATAATTTCGTGTTTTTTTTTCGAAATCATAAAAAAAAACTCTGATGTCCGCTCTGCGCCTTCGTAGCTTTCCATCCCTTGTCGTATACATACTATCCTGCTCAGTATGTACTTACCAAAAATCTTATATTGGTTGAGCTTGCGGTACATTGGGAGGCAGGAGCTCAGAAAATTAATCCTGCTGTTGTCCAGAGAATGATCGAACATGGCAGAAGAAAACTGAGAGCCATCAAAGATAATTGTCCATCACAGTGGTCGAAATGGCAATTTTTACGAACCGGAACGCTAGGACTCTCGATGCGAGCGAAGCGAGCAAGCGCCGCAGGCGAAACCCCCCCCTCTATTTCCGAGACTTCCTTATTTCTGTTCCATTGAAAAGTTCAAGCAGTTTTTTTAGATAATTCTAATGTGCTCAGGATAGGTACTAATGAGTAGACAATTATATCCCATTTACGATGTACCTAAATTCAGTAATAGGATTGGGCCTGGTTTCCTCCAACAAATATTTTGCTGGAGTTCCAGAAGAATGGGTTGCGGTCATTATATCACCCTACGTTGAGTTCACGAACAGCTCAAAAAGTGATATTACTGAATTTTCTTCGTGGATGGATACATCCTCGGATACATCATATCATATCTCCCTACAATAATAATGTATGATCTTAATTTCTTGAAACAATAAATGTGATGACAAAACAATAAAATCAAAATAATTCAACAAAAGACAAAATTAGATTGGAAGACAAGTCTAAACGTCTTATCGGCACATTTTTCACGAAACGGAACGACTTTCGATAAAATTTCACGAGACGGAACGGTTTTTGAAAATATTTCACGAACCGGAACACCGTTCCGGTCTGTTCCGGTACATTTCGACCACTGGTCCATCATCAATATGTTAAATATGAATTTGGTATTATTAAAGAAGATGCTAGTTTTTGCAATATTAAGTTACAAAATTAAAACTATCCAAAAATAGTTATTAGCTTTTATAAAGATTCCCAAAACTTTTGGATCATACGTTACGAAAACTATGAAATCTAAACTCATTTTTCACGTGTACCGGCATTTATTGTATTGAGACGATTACGGAGAAATTTTTTTGCTGTTCAGTCGAGGTTTCAGTGCATTTTAACGTGGTTCTTGATATTTTTTTTCGATTTGATTTTAAAACTGAAAATTGATATTCTCATTTCATCTCTGTGCAAATATCGCATAGTTTGTTTGATTCCAGCTTTAATTGCTCCAGAAAACACGTGAAGTATAAACCGCACAAGTGATCATACTTTCTAATGCCATACTATTTGCTACTAGTGGGAGCAAAAATAAGTATAAAACGTTTCATACAGCTTGCTATGCGACCTTGAAAAAGTCTGATCAAATGATGTCCGCAATCGTTCTTCGCGGCGTTCGCGACTTTTTAAATTCCTTTTATGACTGAATTGTTTGGAATGCCAATATTTTGCATTGGTACGCAACGCCAATCCGAGGAAATACGTCGTCGATCCGAAAGCACAACCGTTATGTTAAAGAGCTTTTTTACAGTTGCTCCAGGAAAAATAATAGTGTTGTTTACTTATAAAATGCAAAGTACACGTGCAGTTATCTTATTGTCAAGTGCAGGCTAGATAATGTAATATGTTATGAATAATAGAATATAATTATTACCTACCCATTGAAATACGTAACTAATAATTATGTAAAATGCACCTTGCAAAGTTTTTTATCAGATTTTTGATCAATCATCATTGCTCAGGGTTGGCCGCGAAATATTGCAGATTGTTTGAAATTGAGTTTCCTTTCCAATTGAGAAATATACAACTTTGGGGAAAGAATGTCACACAGTACATTGAACCGGAGTAAGTATAGATTCTTTCAAATTTTGGCCAATGTCATAGCTTGACACTCGCTGCACTGACATGCATTTTCTATAATAAATAAACTGCTCAACAACTGGAATGACAGTATCGAAAATTTTGACTTTTTTCAAAATGACGTAACTTTGGATTGACACAACCGATTTAGAATTTGTTTCCACAGTTTTTTAGATTCATCCTTCAGCAATCCATCCCATTGACGAGATTAGTCATTTGATTACAATTACTTTTTTTACAGAGTGGAATGTAAAACATTGCGAAACTGCTAAGTTCGACCGATGCCCGTTTTTGTGATTTTTTTTTTCGATTTCTAATGAATTATTCATGAAGCCTGATGTCTAATCTCGAAACGGTTTTTGAATTTTTCAGATCAGAAGTCCAACAATGACGATATGATTTTTTTACTTTCCCGACCCACCACCCAACGAGGAGGGGAAGTATTGTGAAAGTGCTGAAAATTGTTCCCGAGATTTTGACGGATATATCCGTTTTGAGGTCCCCTATGACGATTAAGACCATTTCCAACGTGTTGATCCATCTTCAAAATCGACGCGATTTAGGTTTCCTGACGGTAGTTTATTAAAAATGGAATTTGCACATTCCGTGAATTTGAATAAACTGCAGTGCAAACTTCGACATGAGATGAGCCACATGAAATATCCATTTTAGGTGCAGACATGCTGGAAATAAAAGTTTGAGAAAAGATTGAGTTAATTTTTAGAGGAAAAATTTTCGAAATCGAACCCACGGTTTTCCTTTCTGGAAAAACTACAAAGGTCATAGCAGGATAAGGGGCCGAAAAGTGCCCCCGCTCGGATTCAACTGAAATTCACATCACACGTCCTACTTGGTACTAGAATACATCATACCAAATATTAGCCCGATAGACCCACCAGGATAGCTCCCGGGAGTATGCAAAAGTTCGAAAAAAATTATTTTCTCAAAAATTAGGGAGAGGAAAAATTTGAAAAAACGTACAGTATACATATTAATAGTGGACTTCTAAAACACATCACAACATCAAGATTGCCAGTCAAAAAATATATGAATTTCAATTTTTCAGTTTTTCAAATTTTTTTCCTCATGAAGAAATTTTTTGACCGAGATTGTACATACCCTCCAACATTACTACTCATCTGATGTATATAAGAAAAAAAATGAAAAGTTGCAAGTTCATGCGGAAGACAGTCAAATTTTGAAAAAACTCATTTTTTCCGCGTTAATTCAGGTGACGAAAATGATAGATATGATAGAAATGATAGATGGTTGATAGATGTGAGGATGAGTTAATGGCGCTAAAATGATCATATTACCTTCATATTATCTTATGCAAAAATGAAATGTGCCATTAATGTCAAACAAAAATCAAAAGTGCTCAAAACCGTAAAAAGCGAGAAAATTAAAAATATTTATTTTTACGAAAAAAAAAAGATACATGCAGGAAGGAACAACTGGATTAATGCATACTGATAATAAGGAGACATCATACAAAACACAAACAAATCACGTTTTAATCAGAAAAGAGGAAATTCTCACAAAATAGAGAAAAAATATTGAGGGAGATGATGAGGTGAGGAAAATTGATAAATGTGAGGATGATTTGAAGGCACGGTTTTGAGCACTTTTGATTTTTGTTTGACATTGATGGCACATTTCACTTTTGCATAAGATAATATGAAGGTAATATGATCATTTTAGCGCCATTAACTCATCCTCACATTTATCAATTTTCGTCCCCTGAATTACGGCGGAAAAAATGAGTTTTTTCAAAATTTGACTGTCTTTCGCATGGACTTGCAACTTGTCATTTTTTTTTCTTATATACATCAGATGAGTAGTGATGTTGGAGGGTATGTACAATCTTGGTCAAAAAATTCTTTCATGGGAAAAAAAATTAAAAAAACTGAAAAATTGAATGTTTTGATGTGTTTTAGAAGTCCACTATTAATATGTATGCTGTACGTTATTTTCAAATTTTTCCTCTCCCTAATTTTTGAGAAAATAATTTTTTTCGAATTTTTGCATACTCTCGGGAGCTATCCTGGTGGAGCTATCGGGCTAATATTTGGTATGATGTATTCTAGTACCAAGTAGGACGTGTGATGTGAATTTCAGTTGAATCCGAGCGGGGGCACTTTTCGGCCCCTTATCCTGCTATGGCCTATTCCAACTTTTTATCGCGTGAACAGATTTTGGTGGGTCGGGAAAGTAAAAAAATCATATAATCATTGTTGGACATCTGATCTGGAAAATTCAAAAACCGTCTCGAGATTGGACATCAGGCTTCATGAATAATTCATTAGAATTCTAAAAAAAATTTTTCACAGAAACGGGGATTAGTGCAACTCAGCACAATTTTGCAATGTTTTGCGTTCCACCCTGTAAAAGAAGTCATTGAAATTGAAAATAACATCTCGTCAATAAGATGGATTGCTGCAAAATGGATCTAAAAAACTGTGAAAACAAATTCAAAATCGGTTGTGTCAATCCAGAGTTACGTCATTTTGAAAAATGGCGAAATTTTCGATACCGTCATTCCAGTTGTTGAGCAGTTTAGATTAGATTTACATACTCTGGTTACCCTAGTTACTCACTTGAGCGATTTTGTTCCTTAATTCCAAATCTGAAATGCAAACCATTGCGGTTGGTTGCACTGGAGACATTCGGCGCAATATATCATATAACCATATAACTGGCGTCGTGACCATATAATTGGTCACGACGACACACGATGTCGCTCGGACCAACTTTGAAACACATTCTTCGCCCATTTCCGCTACCGATGGACCGAAAACGGAATGGGATCGGAATCGGAATGTCTGACGCTTTTCTCCATTTTATTGAAAAAATAACGTAGTTTAAGAGATGTCAATTTTTGTCAATGAAAAAATAAATTGAGCTAGCCTGTGAAATTTGAGATCTAAGTAAATATTGCTAACGTTCTGAAGTGCGCTTGATTTTTCCATGTTCAAACTGAGAAATGCGAGCTTCGCTCCAAAAAAAGCGGTCCAGTGATAGCATCGACCCTTTGGCTTGCTCCAATCAAAAAGACAAATCAAGCCCTGAAGAACTATTGGCTGAACAAGGAACGCCCCGGCGACCTGTCATGGATGGACAGCAGGACTTAGGTGTAAGATTTATTGAAATTTAAAAAAAGGCAGCCGTAAGTTGCGTGTTGTACTAAAATTGATTCAGGTACCTACCTTCAATTATTAGCAAGGCCTACCATGCTAAACTAGAAAATTTGCTCAGACAGCTAGAATCACACCTCATGTGAATATACTATAAGGTATACCTACTCCTTACTCGATCCCGTATGTCAACTTATTGTCCGACAATTGGTTGATCGTCACGGTTTCATAGAGGTAAGCGTTGATAAGCGATGCAAATCAATCTAAACATTAGGTATCTAGGTGATGGAATAAATTATCAATAATGCCAATTTTCATAACTGGGGTATTGACGGAGAAAATTGCCAATTACTCGAAGCCGAAATTGAGCAAGCCTCCGATATTATTAATATGAAAGAATAGCCACCTAGCATACGCATGTAACTTTCTAAAACAACAATAATTCTCACGTCGAATTTTTCAGAGCACATTGTTGAATTACATAACAAAATAAAAAATTGCTCGAGCTATACACACCAGCACCAGAGATCAATTCATGTGCATCGCTCGCTTGGATCGCAGATTTTATGCAACGTGTATTATGTAGATTATTGATAAACAAAAACTAAAAAGGCGGACATGGACCTCTGATGGAAATTCATGTTTCCATTTTAATAATAATAAACCACAACTCGGCGGCGGCAAAGAGAAATGTAGCAATAAGAGAAATACGATTTCATTAATTTCAAGCTGCAGAACTTGAAGGAACCAAACATTAGCATCATGTTGTTTATTGTCTTTAGTCTGTATTCACTTTATGAATAAAATCCCAAGCTGTTCGAGCGCCATGCCCCATGCCTTGGGAAGAGTCGAATGTAAGATTGAGGGGATTATCTCGTATTAGCATCCGAATGATTAAATTTGAACCGTTATGAAGAAACGTTATTAATTAGATCACTCAAGAGATCAAGAACCACTTTTTCAGCATAACTTTGCATCCATGTTATAAGGTATGTGTATAATACAGGATGTCTTCAAAATGCGGACAATTCTTGATTTTATAATGGGCGTGTCGCTCGAATTCGGAGTAAGTTATCGAAAGAAATTATGTAAATTTTCAAAATCAATATGAAAAAATTAAGAAATACGCAGTGCATCAAATAGGTACACTAAAATTTTGTGCACTTTTGAGAGACACAATGTCGTTTGGTACGAAAAATTTTCTTCAGAATATTCTGAGAGATTTGACACTGGGGAGCTTGGGAAATTTCTCTTAGTGGCCACTATAGGGGAAGGTCAAAGTCGGCCCCAAAAATGCTGAATAAATGATCTTATCCTAATCAAATTTTTGAGCGTCAAATGTGATCATGTCGATTCTTCTGAAGCTGATAATAATTGGTTGAGAGACAAAATCAGAAAAGAAAAAAAGGGGGAGAAGGTTATTTGAAAATGCACCCTATTTCTGTCTAATTTTGAGCTGTCCTGTCCCAGTCATGATTCTATCGATGGAACAACATTCATTCAACATTCATTTACCGCCTATAAGGCCTACTGTATTTTATCTGAAGAACTTATTTTTGGACTAATGCTATATTCACAAATCCAAAATTAGGTCGTTTTGAATGCCAGAGTATATTGTTGGCTCAGAAAAATGTATTGTTGCCGGCCGAATTTGAACTAGAGATCCTCAGGTTGATGTTGTGCTGCGCTAAGATTCTAAGATCTCGGCCGGTCCTTGAATGCAGGATGATTCTTATGATATTGTCAGATACCACCCATTTTTAGAAAGTCTGTGACAGAAGAAACTTAGGTGTATTTCTCAACTGCCATTGTGTCGAATACATCGTTGATACGTCTGTAGGTATTATAAAGGTGTCTCAAAAGTAACGCCCCTATTTTCTTTCTCAATAAATTTTGAAATAAAATGAATATCCTCAGTTGGTTTTATGAAAAGTATAATTGAACATTCAAAATTATGTATGGAACAAAATATTGCTCATGTGGCCATCACGCTCCCTCTGGCAGACCTCAGCACGTCGCACTGCATTTTTCATAACGTTTTCACACAAGCCTGGCTCTACATCAGCGATAGCGTTGCGGATGTTTTCGTTGAGGTGCTGAAGGGTTTTGGGGTCATTAGCAGCGTCGGACTGACAAATTTTGGCCTACCGGGCATAGAATGAAAGTGGCCTCGAAGGGGGAGTCAGAGGGGCCCGCCCACCAGTCAACGCCGCAGGCGGCTTTTTTCAATAATAATAATAATAATAATGCTAATAACAAAAAAAAAAGACGCTGACCAAATTGTCTCTAGATTTCTTCAAACTCAAAACTTTTGCTTGAAAAACACTACGATAAAGAAAACAACGAATATAACGGGTTCGAATATAAATGAGACGATCGTTTTAAAAACATACACTATTTATTACTGCGTACTACAATGAACAGACGCAAACAATTATTCACTTAGGAATATCGCTGTGATTACTACTCGCTTTTAATCCGCTCGCTACCACTTCGCATTTCAATTCATAACTGCTCGTGAGACGACGATTGATGCCTTATACAATAGGTCCGACTAATTCATCTCGAATGTTCCATGCATTCCCCAGCAGTCTCCACAGTAACCCGACATACGGTTTCCATACGACTTCCGAAAAATCTTGCACATTACCTGTCTAATAATTCTGCCGTGGTCTACAACCGGCGCCTCCGCCAAAATGGACAGATGTAGCTTGACCCACTGCTGAAGTCTCCATACAGTTGTACGGGAAAAAGCCTACACCCGCTCCGGAACACACCAGAACGTTCGTTTAGTATTCAGCAGTTAGTGTCCCACCTATCTTTATCTCCAAATAGGTCGTTTTAGTCTTTCAACCCATATAACTCAAGAACCATCACTGGAAAAAAAATTCTGGAACATCTTATTTTTTTGGTATCTATTCAATTCTTCACATATTTCCTGGATGGTTTTGTTCTACTTGAAAAATTAGGAAATGGCATGGTATGAAAATAATCGATTTTTGGGGATTCTTCGGGACTTCAAGTATCGATTTCAACGGTCGAGGAAAAGTACCATTTTTAAGTTGGCGACTTCTAGACAAAAGTGTGATACCGAATGTTAAATTGGCTTTCCAAAAATGTGAAACACATTGAACTCCGCACATTTTCTGTCCACGCTACAGCCCCTGAACTGACACTATGCAAATTGTTACGTAAAATCCGAAAATAAATTTTGAGTTATTTTTACTGAGTTTTGGCAGACGCTGTATCTCAGAGACTATTGACCACAAAGAAATGAGTTTAGTACTGATCTTTTGAGAATTCAACGGGCTACATTTGCTTCGCAGGTATTAGTGTTCAAAAGGTAATAGTTCACAAGTTATTCAGAGAAAACTGAAAACTTTCAAGGATGGCGCTCTTTTATTGGTTCTAAAAATAAATTCAAGCCTTGGAATTTTCAGGAATTTCAGTATGTTATTCTACGTTAAATTCTGCATCGATCCATCAAATTTTGTCAACTTACGAATTTATTTCCGGTTTGGACAGATTTTTGCTTAATTTGACTGAACTAACGTGGCTCTGAATTCTACATATATGCCGATCAGATTTTAAATTCAGCACTAGAACGGTAATTTTTGCACGCCAAGTTGGCAATTCTGCGATATTTGGGGATTCTCAAATTTGTAATGTTGGATCAATATTTCCTCAGATGACCTTGAATTCGTATTGTCAATAGAGTACAGCGCTGCTGCAAGATTGTATGAACGCTCAAGACGTCTTGATTTTGGTAAACTTTCTCCAGTTTAAATGGGCGACTGGTGAACAGTTTTTTTAGAATAAAATAGTGAATCATAATATACCATCATATTATATACTAGGTTGAGAAAACTGTTCTAATGTATGGTCAGAAATGAAGGCCTAGTGTCTAAAACCTAGAACGGCTCGGCACTCTGTCACTTATCTGCCATTCTGACAAGATAACAGTCATAACAGCCAAGGCAACACTGTAGCGGAATATGATGCAAGGAGACGCCAGAATTGGCATTTCATGTCAAAATTTCCTAACCTCACTGGACTTCGCCACAAAAAGCCCGTTTTCACGTAACTTGGTCTGTCAGCGTCCGTTACACCCTAGGGAACATGGCCAACCGCGTTTTAATTTCTACTGAATTTAAAACGTGATCGGCATATAGACGGTGAATAAAAAGAGCACGACTATAGATGGCAGATGAAACAAACCATCAACTGTGGGAGCAGCGGGAGCAGCGGGAGCCTCATTCATACAATCTTGTCATTCCGCGACTAGTGACTACTAAGAAATAATCAATGCATGATATGCACAAACAAAAGTGGACCAGACTTTGATGAAAAATTAAGAATTTGGATTTGAAAAATAAAACATCTAAGTGCAATTTTTTCCAAATGTGGATAATTTGGCCTCTGAACTGGAGATTGGCCTACCGGGCATTTGCCCGGTTGCCCGGTGGACCAATCCGACACTGCATTAGTGCAAACTTTGCTGATATAGAGCCAGGCTTGAGTGGAAACGTTTATGAAAAATGCAGTGCAACGTGCGAAGGTCTCCCAGAGGTAGCCATCTAAGCAATATTTTGTTTCATACAGAATTTTGAATGTTCAATTATACTTTCCATAAAAGCAACTGAAGATATTCCTTTTATTTCAAGAGTTATTGAGAAAAAAAATGGGGGCGTTACTTTTGAGACACCTCTACATGTTTGATCACACGATAATTTGTTGTAGTCAAAATTTTCATTGCAGGGGTCCTGCGGGCCCCCTTGAAGCTACGAGTCACTTACACACGTTGGACACCACATCACTACGTCACTGACATAATGTCAACTGTGTACATACGTGCTAGTTGTCAGAACTGAAAAATCTGACAAGGTGTTGTTGTGCGGTGCAGAGAAATTTTAATAAGTCTGTGAATAGCACCAACCTCCGGTTCAAACGAAATTTTTCGAGCAGATTAAATCTATCACGCTGATAGTTGCTATGCATCAGCCAATATGATGGCCAGTTGTTTAGTTACTATGAGAGTGATAAAGTTATCGCGTTGATAAAAGTTTGGTTGAACCGGAGTTAAGTGTGTGATCATTATTGAGAAGAACAATATTTTTTAATTATCAGGCAGACTTATAGTGCGGGCGCTAAGAGCCAAAATCGGGATGAACCTTGCAAATGGTGATGAAAGCATGAGATTCGGTATACGTACTCAGAATGAGCCCCCCTTTCAGATAAGAGGTGGAGCCACGCCGAATTTTTACCGGAAGGGGGCTCGGGGGGCTCCTGAAAGTTGAAGGTGCTAGGGCTCCCACCAAACCGCTTATGAGTTCGTTTTATCAATTAAAAAGGAAACTCATGAATATATCGTAAAAATTGACGACGTTTATCGCCTTGTCCCGGGAATTTTTCATGATGAAAAAAAATAAGTTCTTCGGCAGAACACAGAAATTGGTTTTATTTTATTTTCACCTACAAAGAATTAATAAGGAGATGTGCAACACCTTGATTCCCACAAATTCGTATACTCTGAACTCATTTGTGGAGTCAAAGTTTTGATGGTGTATCTTCTTGAAGAGGGGCATTCCAAAGAGTAAACTATTTTCAACACTAAGTTCAAACAGAATTTTTTCAATGTTCTGAATCGAAATTACTGAATTCCTTCCAGGAATGCATACCCCGAACTTTTCTTTGAAAGTACCGCGTGCGATTGAACGTGGAGTAAGTCCTGAAACACTATCAGAATTTTTCTTCTGTGATGCTACTATCCACTCTCGACCGGGACAATTAGGTTCCTACACAGCATGCGCGGAGTGTATACACGATGCAGGGTATTTTCTCGGTTCAGTCAAATTTTTTATGATTGAAATTGTGTCATAATATTGAAATAACGTGTATACACTCCGCGCATGCTGTGTAGGAACCTAATTGCCCCGGTCGAGAGTGAATAGTAGCATCACAGAAGAAAAATTCTGATAGTGTTTCAGGACTTACTCCACGTTCAATCGCACGCGGTACTTTCAAAGAACGGTTCGGGGTATGCATTCCTGGAAGGAATTCAGTAATTTCGATTCAGAACATTAAAAAAATTCTGTTTGAACGTAGTGTTGAAAATAGCTTACTCTTTGGAATGCCCCTCTTCAAGAAGATACACCATCAAAATTTTGACTCCACCAACGAATTCAGAGTATACGAATTTGTGGGAATCAAGGTGTTGCACATCTCCTTATTAATTCTTTGTAGGTGAAAATAAAATAAAACCAATTTCTGTGTTCTGCCGAAGAACTTATTTTTTTTCATCATGAAAAATTCCCGGGACAAGGCGATAAACGTCGTCAATTTCCACGATATATTCATGAGTTTCCTTTTTAATTGCTAAAACGAACTGATAAGCGGTTTGGTGGGAGCCCTAGCACCTTCAACTTTCAGGAGCCCCCCGAGCCCCCTTCCGGTGAAAATTCGGCGTGGCTCCACCTCTCATCTAAGAGAGGTGCTCATTCTGAATATGTGTACCGAATTTCATGCTTTCATCACCATTTGCAAGGTTCATTCACCTAGTGCCCCCACTATTATGATTTCTCAGAGAAAGGATTTGAGAATCTAGTTTTAACCCTTAGGTGGAGAGAGCCCTATCTGTCATCTGTCAAATAATAAAAAATGTAAGAATTCAAAATTTTACCATTTAATTATCCAAAACCTATCCGATGGATTGAAACCAAATTTGGCAGGAAGCAACACAGCAAAACAGTCAAATTAGGTCTGCAGTTGCCATTTTCCACCGTGATCCAGTCGGGCGTTATGAATTTTCAAAATTTCTCCTAGCCGTTCCCACCCGAGAGGGCGTTTCGCCCGTGTTTTGACTAGGAAGACTCGCTTTTGATGCAGGACTCCACTCAAAAATTCATTCCTGCTCGGGGATCGACTTTTTTTGACAAAATTTTAACTGATATCGAGAGTAGATTGAATCGGGCGTCGTGTAGACCCATTTTCAAAACCGACACAGTTCCGGTTTTCCAAGGGTAATTTTTTTCAAAATGGAATATGCACATTCCGTGAATTCGAAAGAACTGCAGTTGAAATTTCGATATGCCGTTAGACCCTCGAAATATTCATTTTAGGTGCAGATATGCATGGGAATAAAGTTGGAGAAAAGATTGAATCAATTTCTGGAAGAAAAAATTTTGAAATCGGACCCACGGTTTCCGAGTTTTCCTCTCTGGAAAAACTGCAAATTTTCGAATTTTTTATATCCCGTGAACAGATTTTCATAATTTTTTTCAAAGAATAGGTAACTGGTTCTTTAAAACTTTCTAATGTTCTATAGAACCAAAAAACGTTGACTGATTAAAACAAGAAATTGTACACACAATGTCAATGACCCAATACAAGCCTTCGGCAAAAAAAATCGGACAAAGTTGGAAACTTTTTTTTTTATTTCAATAAACTGTTTTGTGACACTCTTAGGCCTAAATCAATTTTTTTCAAATTTTCATAGGAATACTGCTACGAGCGGCGATTCTCGATCACACCTTAATTTCTAGACTGTCGCCGTGTACAAGTGCAAAGCTCTGGACATTTCCAGTATATACGCGATGGCTTATTGGCAATTGGAATTACATGGGAGTCTCCAACAGCCGAGTAGAAAACATCAGCCGAAATGGCGGAGGTGCTGCCGTTCCGGAACACGCGGGAAGCACGCGAAAGGTGTAAGATTTTTTGGGCAGTCACTTTAATTACTTCATCGATTGATATTTTGATGACTTTAACCAATAGAAGCGCGATATAAAATTAATTCGGATGATAAATTTTAATTTTAATTGAGGGTCTAAAAACCAAAGGTCTGAGAATTTGGTTTGGTGTTCTTTATATGGGACTTTAGGGGCCCAATTTTGTTGTGAATATTTATTGTGTAGGACGATAAATTTCTGTAAGTCAGGAAATGCCGGAAGGGCATATCGTTACTCAAAACGATAAGTAAAACAATGATTGAAATTAACGTCTGGTTCCATTAACAATCAACTGTACAAATTAATGAAACAATCCAACAATCTTGAACGCAGTGGAAAGCGGCGGTTTGGTCATGGTCATCTGGTTCTGAAAAGATAAAAATGGGTTTGAGCATTACGCTACTCTCATGAATTGATCTCAGGTCAATTCGGTGTTGAATTCAACTCAACTCAGTCTTGAATCATTATGACTTTAAAACAATTCCACTCAGAGCCTTGAATCAATATGACTCTGGAACATTTCCGCTCAGCCTTACTAAATACGCGACTTGGCCTTCTATAGGCAGTATGGACTATTCAAACATCACATACATACCAGCCAGGTCTAAGTAAACAACGTGATAATGAAACGTACAATGGTACCCCCAACGAGCACCTGTTTCCAATACCACATCACGTGTATCAAGCGTGATTATCTCATTCTCGATTTGTCTACAACAGGTGATCACCTCCGATACCAATAACTCTTGACCCTGTGCCGATTCGTACAATGAAGCCAGGGGATACTCGCACAAGGCTCCTGAATCCAACCACAGAGCCATTCGCTAATCCCGCATCGTGCAATGGGGCCAGGGTGGAATGCTCATGGCCCCTGTAGCGTATTAGCGCAACTAATCCCGCATCGTGCAATGGGGTCAGGGAATGCACATGACCTCTGTAGCGTATTAGTTCAGACAAAACCTCCATTTACTCTGTATAAGCAATGCTGAGGTCTTCGTGCTCAATTATTTACATAGGCACAATCAATCTACAGTATACAAATAGGTATATGCTCGTGAGAAGACTCACCATTTGGATGTTGACAGCTTCGTAAATTTGTCACAGGGAGAAATGCACCTTGTCATCAGTAGCTATGCATTTTTTCTACACACAAAGGTAAACAAACACAACCAACTGTTGCGGGCAATTGTTATAAAAAATAGGTGTCTTACAGTCGGCCATCCTGAAATTCACCTCGCCTCGAGGTGACACTGATTTCTTGTCCGAAGGCGTAAACGCATATCTAACGTTATCGTTTGATAAAAGAAGACATCAGCGTCAAATCTAGTACACAGGAAGACCTTCCCAAAACTTCTGAATATCACGAGAACCACAGGCTATTCGCACTTGAGAGACGTTGCATAATCAACGTCCAGTCCTTACGTGACGATAATTCCGATAACCATCGAAGAGATGTCTGCTGATAGGGACGCTTGATCATCTAACCTATCCAGGAAACATACTACAACTTCAAGTGACAGGTATGTAATTGATCTTGGAGAGACTAAACAATCCATACGGAAGTGCGATTTTCATCAGAACTGGCGTTGATGTGACCTCAACATCATCAACAGAAACTAGTAATATTGTCATGAACGGGTTAAACCACAATTATAACATGGATACAAAGGGTTAATCGCACACAATCGACAAGGAGCTATAATTAAGTGAACACTTGGAGCGTTACGGTGAAGAACGTGGAACTAGGATGGAAAGTATCTCGGAAAGTATGAATCACTCTCAGTTATAGTGGGCCCAACGTATAGCGTCAGAACAATCTAGCACAATGGTCCGAAGCGTCGATAGTAGAAAAAGACGCAACCAACAATCGTCAGCGAAACAGAAGACTACGTCTCGCACACAACATAATGGCACCAAGATAAGAGGAGCAAAAGCGTCAAGCAAACTCAGCTTTTTTTTTTCTATGGGAAAATACGTAGTGGTGTCAGCAAATACTTACTCCAAAAGCTCAGGAGAAAAATCGTAACAAGACACGTGACTATCGAACTCCATTGATTCCCACTTTGAAATCAAGGAAGTCAAGACTTTAGGAGCTCAACCAAAATCTGTACTTGCAACCCTTGGTTATGATTATTGTAATCATTTCTTTATTTCTTGTGTAAAGCATGTGAGTAAGTGTAAGTGAGTGTGATTAAGAGTAAATGTGTGAGACATGTGAGTTAATAATTCGAGTGTAGTAGAGCTTATCTCTGGTCTTAGATATCAACGTGCAGATCATGTCGACGTTGATAAGGTAAAACGGCGTAAACGCCAAATGATTCAAAATTGAGTTATACACATCGTTGAAATCGCCATTGAATTTCGCATCGTTTGGTACCACTGGCATAATTAAAATAAAATAATATTTGAAGATATCTTGGTTTAAGTCTTGCCTAAGCGCCAACATATCCCTTCCGTTCGGATCCGTTTGGCTTATGCGCCAGTATGCCATAACGTTAGTACGGCGAGTTCAATTCCAAGAAGTTATTGGAAAAAAGTGGTGAATGTAAGCCAATTTTTATGATAATAACAAAAACATTTGTCTTTATCCATAGTCATTAAACACAACAAGATTAAACGTTTCTTTCCCTGCCTAAATCCACGTTAAAAAAATAGCGTTTACGTCATTCCATAAGCTAAAATACTGAAAAGCGTAAACGCCAAAGCCCCATGTTGAATAAATGCAGACATTTTTGGTGGATTCTGAAAAATGCTTTTACAATTTCTATTTCAAAACATTCTCAAGCTCTCAACATAATTAATATCGCCCATCAAAATGATTCACATCTCTCAAAACGGATATTTCAGCGAACATAACGCTAATTTATTTTGGGCGTTTACGCCGTTTTTCCCTTATAAACGCTAATCATAATCATGATATTGCTGCTACGGTTGACGTAAGCGCCGGCGTAAACGCCAAACGTCACTGATGTTAGTTATGTCCGATTGGCATAAGCGACGAACATATAATGGCGTAAACGTCAATGGAACAGAGCTTCTGGCGTAAGCGCCAATTTTTTGGTTTTATTTATTTATTTCTTGTTCAATTTACTCAATGACAGATATTTTTGTGTGTAAAATTGCAAAAAAAAAACATCCACCCTCCAGTGTTTTTCATTAGTATTGAGAGCAAACAAATTTCTGTCAATTCAGTTTTTTCTGCTTCCTGCAAATTGAGGTAAATGTCGCTTACGCCGTTTTACCTTATCAACGTCGATGTGTTTGCATACAACTGTTGAAAGTTTACCATGTTCCAATAAATCATCCACCTAGCTTGCATCTAAATCAATGCCTTTATTGGGCAGTCGTGTAGGGTGAGCTCTCAGCCATTAAAACTCTTCGCGACAATATTGAAATACTTGCTATCGAGACCCAGTAGTTTGTCGTAACTCCGATATACAAGCCGCCTGAAACGAATTTAGCTTTGGAGGCGTCTGCAGATTTCAATTTTCGAAACGTCAGCTTTATAATAGGAGATTTCAGTTGACAAAGTACCACGCGGGGCTATAACGCAACTGATCATGAATCATAGGTTGGGACAAATGACTTGGAACTAATTCACGATCCAAAACTACCATCATCGTTTAATAGTTCCAGATGAAGAAAAGGATACAACCCAGACAACATCTTTGTCTTATGTAGAATTGCAGCAATGTAAGAAGTTAGTTGGAGATCCGATACATGAAGATGAACAGTAGACGGACATGAAATCTCTTGAACCTCAGTGGTGATAGTACGAAACCGAAATACAACTTCACCAATGTAACAGCAGATCAGGTGGCAACTCAGTTATTGAACCTTTTGCCATGTCTGAACTGGAGGCAGTCATATCCAAAATGGAGTTGAACAAAGCAGCAGGCATTGACAAACTGAGAATGGAACTAATCCAGATATTCGGTCAAAAGACATTTCGATGGTTACTTGATCTCATGAATCATTGCGTTTCTAATATGCAGATCCTGAAGACATGGAGACAAAACTCGTGTAGTCACATTATTAAAACCCGGAAAGAGTGAGAATGATTCACAAACAACTTTCGAAACATATCGCTGCTATTTCACACTTTTGAAACCTTGGAACATCTAACGCTCAAGCGAATCTCGGACTCTCTAGAAGATAACTCCATTTCCCAGCAGGCTGGTTTCTCAAGGAAGCGTCTTTGCACGTCGTCCAACCGTCATTGCATAAAGGAACGAATAACCAACGCCTGACACTACAAAGCAGTTCATTATTGCTGATGATACGGCCGTTGCTGCTCAAGGCTTGAACTTCGAAGAGGTCGAAAATAACGGAGACTTGAAACATGTTGTTTTCATGATGATGCAAACTACCTCAAGCGAAATTCTAACAAAAGTCACAGGTTTGTGCTTTTCACTTCAACAACAGAAAATCCTGACGACAGTTTGAAATAACGTGGCGTAAAAGCAACCTGAAACATTGTCGGACACCCAAGTACCTTGGTGTCACGTTCAATCATACGCTAACCTTCAACTGCATCAATACTAAAGAAAAAGTCTACAGAAGACCATCATCAGGAAGCTGATCAACAAAATTTGAGCGCCAATTCACATTCACTGAAAACAACATCATTAGCGTTATGCATATCTGCCTCAGAAATCAGGATACGCAGCAGCAGCATGGAATAGAACCATTCTATTGGCCGTGGTGGCATGGACAATAACATGAATGAATGAATAAATTACAAAAACATAAGTAACCCATGCATGGTTAAAAAAATAATACACTCCAAACCATTCAACCATTCCCAAACTCGTGGTACGCCTTTTTCATTTAATTCAATTCAGTTCAATTCAGTTCTATTCAGTTCTATTCAGTTCTATTCAGTTCTATTCAGTTCTATTCAGTTCTATTCAGTTCTATCCCACTTCTGATAATTTGTAGGACGATAAATTTCTGTAAGTCAGGAAATGCCGGAAGGGCATATCGTTACTCAAAACGATAAGTAAAACAATGATTGAAATTAACGTCTGGTTCCATTAACAATCAACTGTACAAATTAATGAAACAATCCAACAATCTTGAACGCAGTGGAAGGCGGCGGTTTGGTCATGGTCATCTGGTTCTGAAAAGATAAAAATGGGTTTGAGCATTACGCTACTCTCATGAATTGATCTCAGGTCAATTCGGTGTTGAATTCAACTCAACTCAGTCTTGAATCATTATGACTTTAAAACAATTCCACTCAGAGCCTTGAATCAATATGACTCTGGAACATTTCCGCTCAGCCTTACTAAATACGCGACTTGGCCTTCTATAGGCAGTATGGACTATTCAAACATCACATACATACCAGCCAGGTCTAAGTAAACAACGTGATAATGAAACGTACAATGGTACCCCCAACGAGCACCTGTTTCCAATACCACATCACGTGTATCAAGCGTGATTATCTCATTCTCGGTTTGTCTACAACAGGTGATCACCTCCGATACCAATCCAATAACTCTTGACCCTGTGCCGATTCGTACAATGAAGCCAGGGGATACTCGCACAAGGCTCCTGAATCCAACCACAGAGCCATTCGCTAATCCCGCATCGTGCAATGGGGCCAGGGTGGAATGCTCATGGCCCCTGTAGCGTATTAGCGCAACTAATCCCGCGTCGTGCAATGGGGTCAGGGAATGCACATGACCTCTGTAGCGTATTAGTTCAGACAAAACCTCCATTTACTCTGTATAAGCAATGCTGAGGTCTTCGTGTTCAATTATTTACGCATAGGCACAATCAATCTACAGTATACAAATAGGTATATGCTCGTGAGAAGACTCACCATTTGGATGTTGACAGCTTCGTAAATTTGTCACAGGGAGAAATGCACCTTGTCATCAGTAGCTATGCATTATTTCTACACACAAAGGTAAACAAACACAACCAACTGTTGCGGGCAATTGTTATAAAAAATAGGTGTCTTACAATAGACCTATTCGGTGAAAACGAGAGAGACAGACTTATACAGAAATCTGTGTGAGAAAAGAGACACAAAGTGAGTTGCGCGCGCATCTGAACGACCATCTTGGGAAATTCAGCATGAGGTTTGCGCTCCTGATATTCCCTGTATGTTTCATTTTTGACGGAGCATGTGGATTAAGACTTCAACTGCCGTCATTTTGACGTTTACGCTAGTAAGAATTCACTGCTGAATGATGAGGTGACCTCCACTCAACATGGAACAAGATGTGTGCCAGGGCCAGGGCTACCCCTCTAAAGGAACGAGAGGCGAAAACCGTGTAACCGCAAAACATACAGGTCAGCAGCATTCCCACCTATTACAGAACATGTATTCCGGGTCAACCTCATGGAAGAAGCCTTGCATCCTTTGTCACCGACAGCAACTCTTCGAGAGCCTAGAGAACTACGACTATGATCTATAAGTGCTCCCAGAAGGTGACAGTAGCCGACAGCCCGACCTCTAAGAATTTGTCACACTATCGCGGACAGAAACACTCAAAGGAACTGGGGAGTCTGGGAGCTACTAAGTACTGTCCGTGTTTTCCGCGATCGGGGACTTCTAATCAAACCACATCTTGTTGCTTTTAACCACTCTTATTTCAAGGTGATGTTTGCAGGGAGCATACATGGTATGTACCAGGGATCACGCGTATGTACCGTACACTTCTCACTTTTACTGTTTGACACTTTGACTTTGATTTTTCCAAGGATGTCATTTTTGACCTCCACCGTTATCATGGCACCGAGTCGTGCAGATGCGCGCGCAGACCAGGTGAAACTGAATGGGTGTATTGAGATTGTTAGTAGAATATGTCAAAAAAAATATATCTTTGACAAGTATGAGGATAGTGATGTGATGACGACAGTGAGAAGAGCAGAAGAGTGTTAAGATGGACTGGGCTTGTGCTGAGAATGGGAGATGGGAGAATGGTGAAAAGACTTTTGGAAACTAAAGTTGAGGGAGTAAGAACAAGAGGAAAACCGAGACAAAGATGGTGGGACACTGTAGAAGAGTATGCAAGCAGAACCGAGAAGACAGACTGAAAGGGAATAACAAGAAACAGACCAGAATGGAAGGCTTTGGTCTTTGGTAGAAGAGGCTCAGGCTCTGAACGGGCTGTACCTGTAACGCCACATATGAATTGATGAATCTTTGACAGACGAAAGACCAAATACCTACTTGGGGAGTTCGATTTTTGAAACGACTTAAAAATTAATTTCAATATTGCTTCTGGGTGTGCTACCTATACAATGTATTGTAGCTAGCTGGAACTATTACAATCAATTATTCCTCTCATCCATATCCACTGTCTGTGTCTGCACAGATCCATGCGAGTCGACGAGTCTGATTTACTACATAATTCGGATTGCTTTATATGCGAATAACTTTTTACAGCTTTTAACTGGTTTTGAATTGCTCTCCTGGAAAATCCGCAGGAATTGCTCGAAAACGAATAGGTAATCCGTTTGGGTAAACAAACAAAACATTATATGCCCGCGTAAAAGAGAGGGTTGCTACGCTTCCATAAACCGTTCATCTTTGTTCCTATAAAAGACTCGAGAGAAATGTACCTATGTGGAAATGGCCAGTCATAACTATATTTTAAATTTTATTCTTACGTAAAATATGAGTGTAGGTGTTCTCATATGTATTATACCTTCTAGGAATATAGGTACTTAATATCTTGAAGAGCTGCAGAGAGAGGCGCTCGATGAGAGTTAATTATAGCCCCGAAGAATACAACAATCTCTTAATTTTTATACCTACAACATTTCCCCAAATTTTTGCCCATTTACGCAAATTGTATTAGGTATACCTACATTCCTAATTATTGAGAAACATCTTTTCATCGCTTCACTATATTTTGTAATTACATATGAATCTCCGTGCTGTAGAGGTTACTGTAGTGGTGGCTTCATAGAATTCCCTTGGCGGTTTATCGAATGTGTAACTTATACGACGTTGATTTGAATTTATCGAGCTTCTAACATGGCATCTCGCAGTTGAATCGGCTATCGAACACTAATGTGCAGTTTTTAGTCGATAAGCCGTAAATTTACATTTAGAGCTGCTTGCTCTGATAAAAAGTGACCCGCACAAGTTACGGGGTCAAAGTGGCATAAATTTCGGCGCACTAAGGGATAGAGAAACACACATACTAAGCCGACGATTTATGAAACGGTACCGAATTGGGCAAACAAGGTTGTTTGTGGGATCTAATTGAAAAGCGTCCAGATTCCCCCAAGTTCCGGCTGATGCTGGTGTACGTATAGAAGTAGCCTTTCATGGATATTTTGGGCACCGCTCTGAAATTTTACAGTTCAATAGAATGACTGCAAGATATGTAATGTTTTGAAGGCAGAGTCCTAGTTCCGTCGCACCCAAGTTGAGAGCTTCCTTTGTGCAAAAAGTTGGATTCAAAGATAACGCAGTCAACACGGCGACAGCCTAAGGTTTCTAAGCATAGGTACCTATATGGGGTGCGGCCCAACGAGAACACAACAGGGAGGTTTCTGAGCATTCCACCCTTTTTTTTTTTTGAAAAAAGCTCGAATAGGTCGATTTTTATATTGAGGGGAAGCATACATTGGCGAATTTTTATCTTTAGCCCTTTCGCTCCCCACTCAACCCAGCTTTGGAATTTCAAATGACACTGACACTACATATCGACTTTGCCACACATCAAATCAGAGAAGAAGATTTTCTGTGGAAAAAGTGCCACCCAAATTCATTCTTTCGCTCCC
Source organism: Anaspis maculata (assembly GCA_949128115.1). Lineage (NCBI taxonomy): Eukaryota > Metazoa > Arthropoda > Insecta > Coleoptera > Scraptiidae > Anaspis > Anaspis maculata. The sequence goes on from OX421963.1 coordinate 47,094,622, forward strand.
CCCCCCCACCACAACTTCAAAATAAAAAATGATATTACCTACTTTGTGATACATCAAATTGGAAAGAATTAAATTCTCTTTTCCCAAACAAAATATTTTCAAAATTTTCAGAAACGCCTTTTTCCTGGTTCAAAATTTTTAAAACGTTGCTTTAGGAAAAAGAATTCAGTTTACGTCAATAAATCGATGTTCGATGTATCACAAAGTAGGTGGTATCTTGTTGAATTTTGAAGCTAGGGGGGGGGGGAAGCAAAGGGAGGAATTTGGGTAGCACTTTTTCCACTGAAACTTCTCTTCTTCGAAAAGAACTCTAGAAAAGAGATGTCCACTTCAAGGCCATGGACGCTATTGCGCTGTTCGAACTTCGAACTTGATCACGTGGTCAAGTAGGTAGTGGTCAAACGAAATGATAGGGGACATTGAGGTGACTGTGAACACTGAGTGTGTCACAAGAAGTAATAAACGTGAAAACAAACATGATCATCATAGGATATTTGGTCACAATTTCCAGGATGAATTTTTTAATGTTGGTGTTCTGCCGAAAGTTCGGTTCTCTTTATAAAATAATCCATATTTGATTGCGTTAGCTTAGACACTGTTCCCCTACATTAGTTGAATCATGTTTGGTTGTCTACATCTGAGTGTGGTTGTGTTGTACAAAACAGCGAAGGTTACTGTTGTATGTTGTGTTGCCTATTACTATGCTCCAAGCTTAATGAAAGTAAAATGAGTAGGTACTTAGGTGCATCTCATTAGATTACGTTGTTATCGAGTGTTATAACGGTCAATTAGAACACCAAAATTGCAATAGTGACTTAGTGAATATCTGGAATAGCGTTTGACTAATCTAAATTGAAATTTTTGAAAATATTCCTGAAACATTTCAGTTACTTATTTTTTTCTTCGAATCAGCCAAAGTGTGCCAAACAATTAGGGAATCGCATTTTATAGCATGTTTCATGGTGGCCTCCGAATATTATACATATCAGATTTTGGAAGAAAGAAATTTCAAGCTATGAAATGTTAATGATCTCAAAAATTGATTTCTTTTTCATTGTGTGTTCTACAATAACGGATGAAAAAGTAATGTTGAGGAGAAATTATAATTCGAATAATTTCAAGGGTGGGTATTCATTCTTTAAGATTATTCAGTTTTCGAGATTATTATTAATCTTCAAGTTTATTCAATGTTCGGGACCACCTGACTTTTGGTTAAAGGCGCGCTTGCGCGACTCCATGACCTAGTTTAAACAAAAATCAGGAAGATATTTTTTAATTTGATGTACCGCAAGGTGGGTGGTATCATTTGGAATTTAAAAGTTGGGGTGGGTGGGGTTGAGGGGGCTAGATAGAGAAATTCGCCAATGTATATTTTATCGTGTAATCACTTGAATTCCTAATTGAGACAGGCTGTGCCCTAGCCAAATGCAGCTTCGCACCCCTGATTTCGACCAGGCCACAGCCTGCCCAAATTAGGAGTTCAATCACAAGATAGATGTCCCCCTGGATATAAAAATCGACCTGTCCGAGCTTTTTTTTTTTTAATGAGGTGAAATGCCCATGAACCCCTCTGCTGTTTTTTGTTGGGCTACTTTGTGTAAAGTACCTCACTAAATATCTACAGAACATAGTGTGAATTGAAAGGGAGCGCCTTCTAGTCCTATTTATTGTTACGATATTTCGCGTACGGGTTCGAATATAATTGAGACGATTGTCCTAAAACAAACACTGTTTATTTCTACGTACTACTACAATAAATACACCAACAATTATTCACGCTAGGAATTATATCGCAGGCACTTCGCTTGTTATCACTCGCTATCTAATTCAATACTGCCGCGAGCTGCCGGCTGATGCCTTATATAAGGCCTCCGGATGGTGTTCCCGAACCCTCTGTCTGCTTCCAGCAAATTCCATGGTGGTCTGGCATATGCGGTTTCTAGATCATTCCTGAATAATCGCACACGTCACCCGTATGCTTTCTGGTTTGGCGTTTTGAGTTGCAGAAGCGCTTAGTGGTTTGCCAGCATTTTGTTTTGTCAGCTCCCACTTGTTTGTGATGGAGGACGATTGCCGGGGCAACGGTAGATTGGTGTCGTCGAAAATACAGAAGAGTTGTTGACATATTTTTCACAATTTGGGTTGTACAATTCAGACCGTAATAAACCCGTTTGAAGTTCGTTGTTCACATTGACGAAACATATGGTCCTTCAGAAGCCGGATTTATAAACAGCAAAAGATAGTTACAGTTACAGATTGAACATCGAGGAAACGGAAACGGCACCAGGGAGATCCAGCCTGTACGACAAGGCACATTGACGAGATAGAAACGGAAGCTGCCAGAATAACGTCAAAAGTGGAACGTCAGCGCAGTGGATCGAGCGGAGAGCAGAGAGTTCGAGAAATATATATTCAAGAAACAACAGCGAGCGCTAAGAGAGCTGGTGCCACTTTAAATAGGCACCATATATAAGGCCAGTTACGCATCAGTTTTTCAATAAGTTGTTAACACAATCCAAATGTCACAGTCATCACAGCCAGAACATCACAAGCGGAAGAACGCTGGAAAACCACCAACACGCCTGGGCGAATGGATGGAAGAGCAGCACGCAAGAGAGAAGTCTGCTAGATTCGGAGTGTCGGGGAATCAGTCAGTCGGAGCAGGACGGACGATGATACCCAGCCGAAGAGAAGTGGAGATTGCGGTGATTGCGGAGCACGCAAGAGAGAAGTCTGCTAGATTCGGAGTGTCGGGGAATCAGTCAGTCGGAGCAGGACGGACGATGATATCCAGCCGAAGAGAAGTGGAGATTGCGGTGCCAGAAATCAACCAGGTGAGTGGGGGTTTGACGGGTGAAAGTGCTGGCAATACCACTAGCGTTAGGATAAGTAGTATCAGAAGCTCAGTCAAGAGAAAAAGGGATGTTGAACTGACAGAACAAAGGGAGTTGTTAGCATTGGCAGAACAAGAAGAGCGGGTACGACAGCGACTGACAGAAGCGGAAACAAAAGTTGCAGACGCGGAAGCAGCCAAGAGATTGTTGGGAATGAGACGAGATCTGGTCCAAATGGAAGCAAGGCAAAGAATTGAGTCTATCGAGGACAGCGAACAAGATGATGACGCTAGCTACAGAGTGGATAACGTTATAAGTGAAGAAGCTGTCGTGAACGATAGAGTCAAAGAGTGGGTAGAGCGACAGGAAGTAGTAACATCACCTCCAGTAGAAAAGTTGAATGTCACAATACCCAAAGACGTCCTAAAAATCTTGAGTGGTCTCGCCCAAATTAAAATGGAACAATTGCAGCAAGAGCCCACTAGCAACGAAGACTATTTTAAGGTTCTGTGCACTAGAACTTTTCACAGTCAGGACTTACCACATTTTAACGGAACTCCGGAGGACTGGATGCCTTATAAAAGATTGTTTGATGAATCAAATAAAGAATGTCGTTACAGCGATGTCATTAATTTGCTACGACTACAAAAGAGCCTGAAAGGTGAAGCTCTATGCTTAGTGAAAGGGCTAATGGGATTGCCAGAGAATGTGCCGCGGATTCTTGAAAAGCTCGAGCGGAGATTTGGCCAGCCAAAGGGAATTATTAACAACCTAATGCGAAAAGTAGAAGAATCATTGAGCGAGAAAGGCGATAAACTGGATACTGTTGTGCAAATAGCAGCGGAAGTTGACAATCTTACATCGACTTTGTTTGCATTAGGAAAACATGACGAATTGAACAGCTCACTAATAATGACGGGAATTGAGAAGAAAATGCCCAAAACCATGAAGATTAGATGGCACCGGTGGCGTAAGAACGGAAAAAGGCCAGAAAATCTACGTACTTTGTCAGCTTGGTTGGAAGAAGAGGCAGAAGTAGCATGTGAGATCCTTCCAACTGTTTTCTATGAAAAATACAGAAAGAATCCTGAATATCGACGCAAGGAAGTAATCGGAAAAGCGACCGAAACTGGCAAACGGTATTATTCTTGCGAAGAATGTAGCGAGAAACATCATTTGAGAGTGTGCGAGCGTTTCAAAGCTAAAACCGTCAAAGAAAGAAGGCAAATGGTGCGGGAAAAAGGTCTCTGTTATGGATGTTTAACCAGAGGACACAGAATAGACACTTGTAGAAGTGAGAAAAGGTGCGGAAAGGACGGATGTAAAAACAAGCACTCTGAACTGCTACACGAGGATAGGACTCAAGAAAAGAACACTTCAGAAATGATCGCGCACGTCAACGTAAGCAAGACTGGAAAGATTCTGTATCAGGTTGTAGAGCTGCTGGTGAAAGGAGCGAGAGGAGAGAACATGCGAATTCTGGCGGCGTTAGATACCTTTTCCGGGTACACTTTGATGGATACGAATATCGCTGAGAAAATGGGAATTGTTGGCAGAGAGGTGACATTCAAGTACCAAGGTATCGAACCAGGCGTCACAGAAAGCACAGGTGAAGAAGTGACAGTAACTGTCATACCTAGACATAACAACAATATAGAGTACGAAATGAAAGACGTCATCACTATGGTTAACTTGGAAGGTAAACTACCTAGGGCCACCTTCAAGAAAGGAAATTCCAAGAAGTGGAATTATTGCAAGCACATTCCTTCAGCAGAATATTCTGAAACTAAAATCTCGATGTTGATTGGCCAACCCCATGCTCACCTAATCGTACCTACAAGACGACTAGAGGGTCCCAGAGGATCTCCAATTGTAGCTGAAACTCCCCTTGGATGGATAGTTTGCGGAAAAGAAATGAACACTAAAGAGCTCAAAGAAACACCAAGAATTTTCCACATTGGACAAGCAGAAGACGACGCGACAAGTTTAGATGGGTTGCAGAGATTGGTCAAGGAAAGTTTCAGTATGGAAGAATTCGGAGTGAAAACATATAAGGAGTGTTCGAGGTCAGCAGAAGATAAGAAAGCATTGGAAATGATGGAAAAGACTGCTAGAAGAGTAGGAAATCGGTGGGAGATTGCATTACTTTGGAAAGATGAAAATAAGGTGTTACCCGAGAAGTCGAGCAAATCTGTTTGCGGCAAGGATTCGAAGAAATCATTGAAAGGCAAAAGGTCTAAGAAGTCGTTGAAGAGCAAAGGCTCCAAGGAATCGTTGAAGCGGAGAAGTTCTAGGAAATCGTTGAAGAGCAAAGGTTCTAAAAAATTGTTGAAGCGCAAAGGTTCCAAAAAATCGCTGAAGGGCAAAGGTTCGAAGAAGGAAGATAGCGTAAAATCTGGAGCGGAGAAGCGAACAAACAAATGTCCTCAACTAGCGGCGTGGAAGTGCGGAGGGGAGCACGAAAAACTGAAGCAGCAAGAGCGCGAGAGAAAGTTAGAGGATGAGCTCGAGCAAAAGAGACAGCAAGAGGAAGAGTGCGAGCGACAGAGACAGCTAGAGGAAGAGTGCAAGCGACGAAGAAAGCTAGAAAAAGAGTGCGCGCGACGTAAAAAGCAAGAGGAAGATTGCGCGCGACAGAGAGCGCAAGAGGAAGAACGCGAGCGACAGAGAAAGCAAGAAGAAGAGTGCGAGCGACAGAGGGAGCGAGAGGAAGAGTGCGACCGACTGAGAAAGGCAGAAGAAGAGCGGCAGAGAAAGGAAGGAAGAGAAGTGGACGTTGGTGATCTGGTAATTTTGGTGGACTCAAGTTTGCCGAAGAATAGATGGTTAAAGGGCAGACTAACAAAGGTATACCCGGGACGACAAGACGGAATTGTACGAGTGGCAGATGTAAGGACACAAGTGGGGACGTACAAGAGACCGGTTTCAAAGTTGGCGAAGCTCGAAGTGCGAATCAAGGAATAATTCTTGATACAATTAAACGCCGCAAGCAAGTAGGTGCAAATGACGTGGCATTTACACCGGGGTGGAGTATGGTTTGGCGTTTTGAGTTGCAGAAGCGCTTAGTGGTTTGCCAGCATTTTGTTTTGTCAGCTCCCACTTGTTTGTGATGGAGGACGATTGCCGGGGCAACGGTAGATTGGTGTCGTCGAAAATACAGAAGAGTTGTTGACATATTTTTCACAATTTGGGTTGTACAATTCAGACCGTAATAAACCCGTTTGAAGTTCGTTGTTCACATTGACGAAACACTTTCCATGTGTTCTGGAATCTGCGCCTCCGCCAAAGTGGACTGATGTGCCTTGATCGAACGTTCGAGTCTCCATTGGGTTCACATACACGAACGCTCTGGAATGCACGAGATCGCTCCAGACTTCTACACTGCGATCTAATGGTGGAAAGATCCAGAAACATCGAGTGTTTACCTATATGTACGAGATCGCCGCTCGTAATATTATTATTATTATCATCATCATCAGATTTTGATGATACAAAGATCAACCTATATAAATGATTCTCGATTTTTTTCAAGTGAAATTTTTAGGTAATTGGGGGTTATTTGGGATGGGTGTAATTTGTTTGATGCCGATGAAACATGACACGAGCCACACCAGTACTGAAACATGAGATTGGGTCCTCAGTGTCGTACCCATTGCCAAGGGAAAGAAAAAGAAGCTGCATAATTAAAGTAGCTGTATAATTATAGGTTTTTCTATGGACCGAGGGTGAAAATTCTCTTAACCTGCCATAAGCTGGCATCAGCACAGCATCACGTCACGCACATCGACCACTTCGATTATCTGAATTGGAGCGAGCACTGACAGTTTTCTAGATGGCGATGGTGTAGCTGGAGTGTTTTGAAAGTAGTCATAGGCCTGTCACTTAGTGAGGTTCAAGCAGGGCCGATTCTGGCTCGTCGGCCGCCCTTGTGCGAAAAATATTTGGCCGCCCGCTAGCTGTAACTCTGCAACAATTTCCTGGCAGGGGCGTCCGGGCCCTCTAAAAATTGCGCCGCAGGCGATTTTTTTTCACATTGCGGGCCTAAAACCGCCAGGGCCCCCGCATTTCAAACACAATTTTGAACAATTATAGTTAATCTGTTTTGCGCTGAGGATCAAGGTGCGTCCATTGTCATCTCACTTCAGCATACATACCCCTCGGCGGCATACCTTGAAGATTAGTTTTTAGGCACTTATACATACCAATTCATAGTATATTGATTTTGTAGTTGAATGAAATCAGAAAAAGCTGTTCAAATAGGTGGTTGTTTATTGAGAAGAAGGCAAAATCCAGAAAAAAGTCATAATTATTGGTAAAATACCTATAATCTTAAAAACACAACAACTTGCAAAATTCAGAAAACAAAAAAAAAACTTGACAAACCTGATACATATTTGGTATATAATAATAGGTAAGTACTAGGTTTGTGAGTAGTAGGTATACCTATACTAAAGGCCGGTATATCCAAGGGTATTTCCCACAGAGTAGGTACTTGTTTCCCATTCCCTTAAAAAGTTTTGACGCAAAAGTTCATCAGCCAAACAGAGTATCCGTTTTACCAAGAGATGAAAATTTTTGCCCTTCCTCAGATACTTATATGAGAAAAAAGTCTAATATCTATAATAGTTGACGCAGGGCGGCCGCCTCGCCTCCATTCTTGACAATAACCTGTTGTATTTTTTCGGAACTAAAAAAATCACAATTCACGCTGGGCGGCCGCCTTCGGTCTCAAAAATAATAATATCAGTTTCTTTTTTGACAATCAATTTTTCGTTTAAAAAAATTTAGCGACCTTTCGCCGCCCTTTCAATAAACAATACTTTCAGAAAAACGTGAAATTCAACCTGATAAAGACGTACTTACAAGAGACTTCCTGCGACTTTCAGAGAGATGCCTTTGAGAATCCTTTCGAGGAGACTGAAATGCTTTTTGCTCGGCCGAGCTTCCTTATCCTTACCATTTTGTCTGAGTTCTTCTGCTATAGAGAAGTAGGTATAAAAGCCTCTGGGGTTGACGCTTTGATCGCTGCGTACATTTCACGTTTTCTGCGTTTTTTGCCTCAGATTCACTTCAATTTGTTGTATTTGTTGTTAGCCCAGGCGCCAGGGAGCAAAAATCAGCTCAATAAGGAAATAATTATTTCCTAGCTGGGAACTAGCTTAAAACGATCTGTGTAGCTTAGGTTTCAACATACTAATTTCCCCTCTTTCGGAAATGTCGGCGTCATGTCGCCATCATCAACAAGAAGTGCACCGGCGTGGTTTTTGCCGAATATCTTGATTTTGGGCCATCTGACAGCAAAAGATGTAAGAAGTCATTTTGAAACCAATGAAATTCCCTAAGGAATAGTTTTAAAATGACTTTTCTGTGACTTATGGTTTTTGAGATAAAGCTTCTGGAAGCGAGAGGCATTGTCGTAAAAGCTTCATGGCCACTTGACTCAAAAAACTAAAATGTCGATGTGACAAAAAAATTTCAAAATGAGATTTATCGAGAATCCTTCATGCTATATTTGCGATGATGGTCTTAAACTCTTTCTCTTGAACCGTTGATTACGAACATAGAAAAGTCAAAAACGTCACATTGTACATATACAGGGTGTACTGAGGGAATCAAATCAGATCAGAGAAATTTTACATATTTCTTCGATTTAGCCTATATGCGACACTCTAAACACCTAACACGAGTCCAATATCAATATGGATTTGCTCTATAAGCTTCACTTAACACACGAAAGAAGTGGTCAGCTCACAGCTTTACTGTAAAATGTTTTGAAGGCCTTCTGAAATCATCAAAATATTAAAAATGTACAGTACCAAGGAATGTATATAACAGTATATTATATACCAAGGGACCAAAGTGAATTTTTAATTTCGGGATTTGGACCCAAAGGGCCTTCGAGCAACAAACTTCACCCAAAGGATCAAAAATTCACTTTGGTTCCTTGGTATATAATGTACTGTTACATGAATTTCTTGCTACTGTAAATTTTGATGATTTCAGAGGGCCCTCGAAACATTTTACAGGAAGGCTGTGAGCTGACCACTTCTTGAGTGTATCAAGTGAAGCTTACAGAGCAATGCATATTGATATTGGACTCGTGATAAGTGCTTGGAGTTTCGCGTAGGCTAAATCGAAGAAATATGTCAAATTTCTCTGTTCTGATTTGATTCCCGTAGTACACCCTGTATATGTACAATGTGACGTTTTTGACTTTTCAATATTCGTAATCTACGGTTCAAAAGGAAGAGTTAAAGACTATCACCACAACTATAGCATGAAGAGTTCTCGAGTAATCTCATTTTGAAATTTTTTTTGTCACATCGACATTTTAGTTTTTTGAGTCAAGTGGCCATGGAGCTTCCACGACAATGACTCTCGCTTCCAGAAGCTCTATCTCAAAGACCATAGGTCGCAGAAAATTGATTGAAAAACCAAACTGTAGGGAATTTCATAGGCTTCAAAATGACTCCTTACATCTTTTGCTCTCAGATGACCCAAAATTAAGATATTCGGCAAAAACCACGCTGGTGCACTTCTTGTTGATGATGGCGACATGACGCCGACATTTCCGAAAGGGGGGAAACTAGTATGTCAAAGCCTAAGCTACACAGATCGTTTTAAGCTACTTTCCAGCCAGGAAACAATTATTTCCTTATTGTTTTCCCTGGCGCCTGGGCTATGTTAAATATTGTTTTAACTCGAATTTTATATACGGGATGTTTCGGAATCACGGTTACAAACTTCTAGGGGAGATTACCCATTGAAAATGGACCCGGCACAGTATAATTTCGATTACCTGAAATGCTCCGTTGAAAAGTTATAGGGTGCTCAAGTTGAATTTTTAAAATCGATTTTTTGACATAACTCTAATCGTTTGGGTACTGAACCGATTTTGTTCAAATTTAAATCAAAGTTTACTGAAATAGGTCTCTATCTCTATCAAACCATAGTAACGTGTTCAAAAATAATCGTTAGATACGTAGATAAAACCCGGTCCGCAGGGGCGGCAGATTCGCAGAAATTCGGCGATATACCGCTGAAATGCAATTGTTGTCATAAATAAATAAATAAATAAATAAATAAATAAATAATTTATTTTACTCATTTGACCGAGACAACAGTGTGAGTAATAGTCGGGGAGGAGAAAAGACTATGATATAGTTACACTTAAATAACACAATTAAACAGGTATATAGAACAAATACATACACAAATTCACAACAATGTATACTTATTATTGAACAAGTACAACAAGTACAACAAGTGCCTACCAATCGCAGGCCAAAAACTCACCGATGGAATGAAAACTTTTGCTAAGGAGCAAGGAATGTACCTCTTTTTTGAAGGAGGTGTAGCTGGTGAGCTTCCTGGCCGCAATCGGCAGCTTGTTAAATAGCCTAACCGTCATCACAGCTGGGCCGCGATCCACTAATGCCAGTCTATGTTGAGGCATCAGCAGCCTGTGTTGAGACCTAAAGCCATACCCACTCACTTCGCGATTGTCAGTGTGACTGTGTCTGTTTCGATGGACATAACAGACACATGTGAGGATGTACAAGGACGTCACCGTCAAGATTCCGAGCCGCTTAAACAGATCGCGGCAGCTAGTTAATCTACTCTTGAAAGTGACGGTGCGGAGGATCTTCTTCTGAATGAGCAACAGGTCACTGACGTGACTGCTTGACCCCCAGCAAATAATTCCGTAACTTAGGGCCGACTGAACGTGTCCGAAATAATATAGTTTCAGAACATCGAGGGAGACGTTGGAGCGCAAGCGCCACAAAACGAAACACGCAGAAGACAACCTGCTAGACAAGTGAGTCACATGCGACTCCCACGACAACCTCTCATCAATCCACACACCAAGGAACTTCATACTTGTACTCTGTCTGACAGAGGCACCGTCCATTTTGACCAGGAGACTCTGGTCTTTGGTTCTGTTGGAGAAAAGCATCATTTCAGTCTTCGTCTTGTTGAGAAGAAGCCCGTTGCTGGCAGAATACTCGCCCATCACGGAGACAGCGGCAGTGGCTGCGCGGGACAGGTCAGAAATATTTGAACAGCTGACAGTGGCAGAAGTATCATCAGCATATTGGGTAACATGGGCGGAATCTATGTGCAGATCATTGATGAATATCAAAAAAAGCAGAGGCCCCAATATGCTGCCCTGCGGAACACCAGAAGACACTCGCCCAATCCCAGACAAGTAAGAGACACCCCCATTTTTGAGAAGCACTCGCTGAGTCCTATCTCTAAGATAGGAAGAAATCCACTCAAGAGGGCGTCCACGTACACCACAGGAAGATAGCTTATTCAACAACAGCTGATGATCAACGGTGTCAAATGCACGTGACAAGTCAAAAAGAAGCGTCAAAACCTCTTCACCACGATCGAGTCCCGACAAAACATAATTCTGCAAAGAGAGAATAGCGTCGGCCGTAGAAAAGCCGCGACGGAATCCAAACTGAGTGCTAGAGAGCACCAGCCGAGAATCAAGATAATCAGACAGTCTCCAATAAAAAACCTTCTCAAACACCTTCGAAAAAGCCGTCAGCAATGCAATTGGTCTGTAATTGGAGATTTTGCTCCTCTCGCCCTTCTTATACACTGGAACAATGTGTGCTACCTTTAGACCAGATGGAAAAATACCGGACTCGAACGAAGAATTGATAACAGATAACAGATAACATTTTGTCATTGTTGTTATGTCAAAAACAGCGGCATATCGCCAAATTTCAGCGATATATCGCCCGTGCGGACTGAGCTTAATGAGGGGGTGCCCTCATTTTCCCCTTATTTTTCACCGCCTAGTTATTTTTTCAAACTATTCGTATTTTTAGATTCTACATTCAATTTAGAAAAAAGTTCCTGTTGCAAAATTTTGATCCGATGCTTCATTTTCAAAATACATATTTCGGTTTGAAACTTTGGAAAACACACCATAAAATCGCCACTTTCGAAGGCCTAAAAATTAAAATGTAAGAAAACTCATGATTCCTCAACTGAAATAAGTTTTCTAGGTGTTTTAAGTTGATGAATCGCCATTATTGCTGAGAAACGAGAAGTTTCCAGTAAAAAAGAAAAATTTGAGCTCTGGAAAGTGGCGATTTCGAGATATTTCCCAAAGTCTAAAACCCAAATATCTCGAAATCGAAGCACCGAGTTTTGCAAAAGTTCTCTCCTGAATCGGATGTAGAATTCGAAAACTGGATTCATTCCCAAAAAATATCAGGGGAGTCAAAAATAGGGGGATGCGAACATGAACAGGATTTTCTTTTCTTTCTCTGTTAATTTGAATAGACTGCAGTGTAACCTTCGACATGCGATGAGCCGGTGCGTGGATGAGCCCCACGAAATATCCATTTCAGGTGCAGACATGCTGGAAATAAAAGTTTGAGTAAAGATTGAATTATTTTTAAAGGAAAAATTTTCGAAATTGGACCCACGGTTTTCGAGTTTTCCTCTCTGGAAAAACTACAAATTTTCCAACTTTTTATCTCGTGAACAGATTTTGGTGGGTCGGGAAAGTAAAAAAAATCATATCGTCATTGTTGAACATCCGATCTGAGAAATTCAAAAACTGTTTCGAGACTAGACATCAGGCTTCATGAATAATTCATTACAATTCGAAAAAAAATTTTTTTTACAGAAACGGGAATTGGTGGAACTCAGGACAATTTTGCAATGTTTTACATTCGACCCTGTAAAAAAAGTAATTGTAATTGAAAACAAAATCTCGTCAAGGATGGATTGCTGAAAAATGGATCTAAAAAACTGTAAAAACCAATTCAAAATCGGTTGTGTCAATCCAAAGTTACGTCATTTTAAAAAAGGGCAAAATTTTCGATACCGTCAGAAAAGTGTGGAAATTTTAAATTTAAACTATGGGTAGCTGAACTTTAGCTCTAGCCAGACCGCAGACCTAGTTCTTAGTGTAGCCTTGGTTGATTCTTGATATTGCCATTGGAAGAGCGTCAGAAAATTCCGAGCCCCCGTCGTCAATCCTAAAAAAGCCAGCGGGGTTATAATCATCAGCTAGGAAGGCACAGTTAGAAGAATTTCCTTCTGGAGGAGTGGAGGTACGAACGAAGTATGTAAAGGGTGACAAATTAAAAGTGGCGATATTTTGTTCTTCAATTTTGAAACAGCTAATCAAGATATCAGTATGATTCTTCTTTCAGATAGATAATTAGACATTCAAGTTTTGTTCTTATATATTCTGAAAATTATTTCTTGAAAATTACGTTACATCAAGTAAATGACCGCCGTTCCGATTGATGCATATTTAAGCTCGACGCAATCCATTAGTTATATCAGCTCATTAGATACACGCTGGCAAATTTCAGCCGGCAGGTGATCAGTCACTTCTCTAATGTTCTTCTTCAAGTCATTTGAAGTTTGAGGTCGGTTCTGGTTCACTTTTAACTACTGCATTACCCATATCTACCAAAGACGACATGGTAACGCAATAGTCGTGAACAGCGAACCGTACGTGGAAATGTTGCAATCGTTCCTGAGCAGGGGTGGATTTGGCAATAGGCAAAGTAGGCACGTGCCTAGGGCGGCAGATCCAAGGGGGCGGCATCGACATCGTCTTCTTGAAAAAAATGCGTGGTTTTTTTTTTATTCGAGTTTTTATTCCACGAAAATTGCGTTCGCATAATTTCTTTCTGTTCAATTTTTGTTCATTTGTGTCAACTATTGATGAAAAACCACTTATTATTATTAACAGCAGTTAGTGCTCTAAGAATATAGACAAACTAGTTCTCTGGAACACACCTCTCTAAGGGGAAGGGGCGGCCAATTCGGTCATGCCTAGGGCGCCACGAAAGCCAAGTCCGCCCCTGTTCCTGAGGGATACCATCGGTCAACTTCACTTACCAGCGGACGTCATTTGGTACCAACAAGATGATGCGAGACCTCATGTGGCCAATGCATCCTTGAATGTTTTGCGAGAGATGCTTCCAGGTCGACTTCTGTCTCAACAGGGAGATCAGTCGTGGTCAGCATGCACGCTTTCCTAGTTTGTCTGCTTTGGATCACTTTCTGTGGGGTTATGTTTAGTCGAAAGTGTACCAGAACCGACCTCAAACTTGGAAACGACTTGAAAAATGAAATAACATTAGAGAAGTGATTGATCAGATTCCGGCCGAAATGTGCCAGCGTGTAATGAGCTCGTTATTCTGTCGAGCTCAAATATGCATTGATCGGAACGGCGGTCATTTACTCATTGTAATTTCCAAGAATCAATTTTCAAAATATATAAGAATAAAACTTGAATGTCTACTTTTTTATCTAAAAGAAGAATCATACTGATATCTTTATTAGGTGTTTCATAATTGGAGAATAAAATGTCGCCATTCTTAAATTGTCACCCTTACTTAATAAGGGTTATGAGTAACGCGGTACCCTCCTTGCTCTTGCCAAAACCGATGAAATGATAATTATACTGCTAAGCGACCGGTGACGTGCGGTGACGGTATGGGCGGTAGCTATTTACCAATATTCAGAAATTGTTTCAATCACGTCTCACCCGCCTTTGAACTGTACTGAGAGCCACGGAAGTCTGAATTGGACCGTGTTCTGAACTTATGAAATGCTATTGGATCGCCCAAAAACCGCTAAAACTAATCTTTCCACGTCTATTTTGTGGTGCTATTGATTATGGGGTACCATCTTACTCCGCGGTCAAAGAAATCTTTATAATAAGTGCAAGTAAAATCCAAAGTCTAATAGGTCCATTCTGTTATTGCTTGGTCACACGCCGTTTATATGAATTGAAATCCTTGCGTTTGAGGAGCATAGACGAAAAAGCGTCGGCTCTAGAAAAAAGGTGCACAGCAGAAATTTAGCAGAGCTTAAAGGCCGCCGGAGCAGTTTGTCACAAGGCGTGTGACCACACAGCAAGATAGCATACAAAAACCCAGCTGCGTTCAATGGTGCTCTATATTTCTTACTTATATCTCGTTGAGTGTTTGGTTCATCGTATACTTTTCCGCTGCTGGCCCTCCGTCGTGCAATGTGTTTCATTGTTCCATCTTTATGCCTTTCGCTATCAGCCCCCGCGCGTTTCCTTTAGATATTTAGTGTTATTGTTGTTCACTTTGAGAAACGAGGTAAGTATTCGTTTATATGCAGATATAAAGGTTTTTTTTTTATTGAAGATGGAGCGCGGGCGCTCTTGTTCAGGCACCGATGTGCAGAGCCTCAAAATATTTTCCAAGCACATTATTAACATTCCGCTCGAAGAGAACTTCCTCGGCCTCTGATGGTGATGGGCGCATATTAAAATTATTTTGCTCTGCCATCCATAAGCATTTGTCCAATCAAGAACATTCCTGAATCCTGATATCCGACCTCTGAAAAAATTCCAAATGAATAAAAACCTTTTCAAGTTTTCACCTGCGGTGCGCCAGATCTCAGCAGCGTGTAGGTTTTATAGTTTAAAGAAAAGTTCATATTCCTGATTAAGGGGATAAGACAGAGCATATTTTAAGGAATTCTAAGTGCGCGACCAAAAGTCATGAAGCTCCGGTTTGGCGCCGCAGACGAATTTTTTTCAAATTTAGGCTGGCCAGAGAGTCAAACGTCCCCTATTTTTTTAAATTACGAAAATCTTCTTGTTTAAGGTCATTCCAGAAATTTAGTGGAACTGCAGTTAAGAAAATGCTCCAAAAGTGCCAGAAAAAAGTTTCAAAAAAATTATGATTTTTATTTTTGGAAATATGGATGGTCAAAAGGTGGTCCTTCGGTCCCTTCCATTCTAGTTATTTTAGAAGATTCCAGGAAACTCTTTCCATCAGACCAAAAAGCAATTTTTTTGAACCTTTGAATGTGTTCTGTAATTGGTTTTAGTGTACAGGGTGAGTCATAAATCTTGAAAATTTATCCGCCTCGAAAATCCTGGTGAAAGGTTCTAGAGGTTATAAAACTGATGGAGAGCAACAAATAACAAAAATGGTTCTCTTATGAAATTTTCTGCATGCATTTAAAAAAAAAACCTGGATTTTCAGGATTTACGACTCATCCTGTATAGTAAATTTACAAAGCACAATCAAAAATTCAAAAACATTGCTTTTTGGTCTGTTGAAAAGAGTTCAATAAAATCTTTCAAAATAACGACAATAGAGGGGGCCGAAGGACCACCTTTTGACCCTCCAAATTTTCCAAAATAAAAACCCTAAATTTTTTTCAACATTTTACTTTTGATGCATTCATGGCGCGATGTGACGGAGAAAAAGTGTCTGCCCTGAGCGGGATTCGAACCTGCGTCTTCCATTTGCCGGATGGATACTCTAACCACTAAGCTATCGGGGGAGACAACAGTTCCTCCGTCACATGCCCACATGAGAGCCGCCACACATTCCTGTAACTGCGGTTCAATTTTCTACCCCAAATTTGCAAACACCCTGTATAATATGATGAACGAGGAGCTTCAGATAAATATCAAAATTTCAATGTATCAAAATTATTCAAACCATTGAATCGGTAGAAAAAAATGATTGGATATTAGATAAGATAAGATAAGATAAGATAAGATAAGGTTTATTGGTGCTGATAACAAATACATTGCTTACACATGTCAGAGAAATAACAAAATAAAAAATGTAGCAACCACAGTGCAATCGCAATAACAGTACATGTTACATATTACATACATTTTTCCAGGTCAACATCTAAAAACTCCTGAACACAATAAAAAGAGGCCCTTTTTAAAAAATGCACCACCCCTTCCCTGAACGGTTTCTCCGGGAGTGATCTGATTCTCTGGGGGAGTCTAGCAAACAATTTGAAAGACATGTATCGAGGCGCCTTCTGTGACAAGGAGAGACGACAGAAATCTAGGCGGAGGTCCGACCCGTGGCGCGTATCATATCCATGGCCTCCCCGAGCCATTAAATTTTGATTTTTGAACGCGTAAAGCAGGCATGCAAGGATATAAATAGAGGGGAAGGTTAGTATCTCCAAACCCACAAAGGCCCCCCTGCAGTCCTGTTTGTAAGAAAGACCAGCCACAATTCTCACAGCTCTGCGCTGCAACCGAAAGATTCTGTCCGCTCCCGAGCTACCTCCCCATGTTAGCGCAGCATATGTGATCAGGGAGTTGCACAGGCCGAAGTAAGCAGTTCTTAAGACTCCGCCCGACACACTGTTCGACAAGTTCCGCAGTAAGTATATGTTCCTCGACAATTTGGCAGACAAGGCATCAGTATGGCACTGCCAGGTGAGCCTTGCATGTAGCGTGACACCCAAGAAAGTCGTGGAAGAGACACAGTTTTCATCTCCCACCGTATGTCTTAGAGTTGAAAGCATTTTGTTGGTTTTATTGATGTTCATACATAATCTATTTGTGGAAAACCAGTGTAGAGCTCTTGAGTGGGCCAGGGCATAACTCTGCTCGGCAGATGCTAAGCTATCATCAGTCACCGAGATGCACGTATCATCAGCATAAACTATGGTTCTGAAAGTTGACAGGTATGAAGAAAAATCATTAATAAATATTAAAAAAAGCAAAGGTCCGAGGATGGATCCCTGAGGCACTCCCCGCGATAGCCGACGCCTTCTTGTGAGTAGCTCGACTGTTTTCTAGATCGTTTTTTAGAAGAGCTTTTTATGATCGTGTGCACGGAAACAGCCCTTTCTGGACCTGCGCTATGAGGTGTTAGAGAAATGAAAGCTTCGACTAATTTCGCAAAAACAGTAGCAGGCCATGCAACTCTCAAGCATTGAAAAAGCAGAAGAAAGATTTTCACTTGCAAAAAGAGGAACGACACCATCTGTAAACTGAAACAGCTTTATTACCGAATAGATTTTTGACCTCCGCTCTTGCTGTGGCAATCATGTCACTTTGATTTCTGGAGTTGTTTTATTGTTTCCACAATATCTTGGTCTTGTGACGTACAAAGGACAAAAATTCTTGGGTAGACAAAACATAACTTCATTTACGATACTAATGAAGGAGTCACCCTTCTCCTAGAAATAGTTTCTCCCAATTCATCGTCGTCATTCGGGCCATTGGCTCCTGCCGAAAAACCTTCCTCAAACCCACCAAGATAAAGACAGGGATGCCAGACGTCCCTGTCCTTATTCAAAAATGTCCCGCACACAAATATTTTGGCTTTTTTCAACATATTTTTCAATCATTTACCAAATTAAATTTTCAACTTTAAAATTCAGTTCAAATTGATAATAAATGAATAGAGAAAAAGTTACTGGGCGCAAAGGTGTAGTAGATGGAGGTAGACTAGACCCACAGAGACCCAATCTGACAAAAACTAGCTAGGCATGTACCTATGTGGGGCACTAATACCATTGTTTGAGAAAAAATAGATCATTATCAATATTACCTACTAAGATCATTACCCAAAAAATTTCGCCTGTGGCGCTCTTGAAGGAATATACCTCCCCGGAAGGCCCCTTAACTTTGTTATACGTGTCTGTTCCGCGTTGCGATTTCAGAAATCTGGTAACCCTGGATAAGGACCTTTCTCCATCATCAGATTTATTGACTAGATCACAATTTTCTGTGGAATTCCAACGTCCAAATGGTGAACATTGATTGTGAATGTCACTTGGATTTAAAAAAAAATAGGTATTATTGCTTTATTGAAAAAAAAATCTTAAAGTACCTGCTAAGTAATAAAATGTAGCAAAGGAATATTTTTTGACTGCGCGACCAAACTCTGACTACGCGACCAAACTTTGTCACTGGGCGACCAATTGGTCGCCTACTTCATATGTTATTTTATGCTCTGGGATAAGACGCGAGGGATAAGATTTGTGGATTTCGTAGAAAGTTTCCTTCGGTAAAACTTGCTCTTGGCTCATTACAAAGTTAGGTACCTAGAAAGAACAATCGAACGCTGTTTACGATACTGGCTGGCGGCTATCAAATTGGTGTGAACGTTATTGTCGTTATAGTATATGATTATTACAATATACCTGGTAATTGATCAGTAATTATCGGTTGTCTTCATCTATTTCACTTGAAAATGCGATTAGATTATTTTATTAATTGGATTAAAATTTTAATGACCTTTTTAATTAAACGGTGAAATCTCGTTTTACGGAAAACGGAAAACGACGTTGTAGGTATAGGAATGAAAATTGAGGAGTAACATTCTCTGGCGGGTATAGGTAAGAGTTCTTGGAACTTTCAATGGGTTGGAATATTTTCAAATTGTTACAGTTTAAAATCCGGATCAAGAGCAGTGGATTAATAAAAGACGCGATAAATGCATGTCCAGTGAGTTTTCAGATTCATGGTGTTATTACGGTGGTCACAATGTTACGAGTTGCGAGGCTCTTGTGTGATTTCAGTACATTCGAGAGCATACCTACGCGGTGGTTCTGGATGTTCGATTAAGCTGAAGATCTCAATAAGTGAGTAAGACACATCTGTACAATTGGTGGAAGTGCAGTCTTTCCAGAGCGTATACCGGTATACAGGTGTCCGTTTTTCGAGGCTAAGCATGGGTATCTCGCTTATCTTGAGAGATACAAAGTCGGTTAAATTGGGAAAAAGTTGCGCATTCTCTTGACGATCAATGATCCAAAAAGAAATTTGACGTACCGATTAAGTTTTTGAGATATCGTGAGAAAACAGGAATTTGAATTTTTGTTTTTATTTTTTATTCAAAAAACGGTTGAAGGTGGTCTTTTCTAATCTAGACATTGCCAGGGCACTTTTTCAAGGGGAATTCAAAGCTGCCAAAATCTTTATTCTATCTTTCAAAACAACCGAGATACGACATTCAACTTTTTGCTCTAATGGGCGCCATATTGGTTTTGATATTTTTGAATACGGTATTCTTTTCTGGTTACAACGATGTGCCACATGTCACTGTTGAATAAATGTTCAACATTTACGTTTTTTTTTTTATTGTCGGTGCTGATTTTGTTTCCAAAGCACTCTTAAAAATAAAAAATAAATTTTTTGCTTAAAAGCATGAATTCAACAGTGGCATGTGACACATCGTTGTAACCAGAAAAAAATATAGTATTAGAAAATGTCAAAATCCAATATGAGATCCAAAATCCAATCCATAAGAGAAAAAAAAGCTGAATGTCATATGTCGGTTGTTTTGAAAGCTATAATTAAGATTTTGGCAACAATGAATTCCCCTTGGAAAAGTGCCTGCACAATGTCTTAATTAGAAAAGGCCACCTTCAACCGTTTTTCAAATAAAAAATAAAGACAAAATTTTCAAATTTCAGTTTTTCTCGATATCTCGAAAACTAAGACTGACGAGTCAAATATCTTTTTAAATCATTGATCGTCATGAAAATTCGCAACTTTTTTCTAATTTAACCGACTCTGTATCTCCAAAGATAAGCGAGATACCCATGATTAGCCTCGAAAAACGGACACCCTGTATACGCCATACGCATTGAAAAGAATTGAGAGGTCAAAAATATTTAATTGGACACTCAGAGAATTTAGAGGGGGAAAGAGGTGGGGTTAAAAGTTTTAGAAATATTTTTTCAGAAAGAGAACTTAATTCTATTGAATTTAATGTATCGCAAAATAGGTAGTGTCATTTGAAATTTCAAAGTTAGGGTAGGTGGGGGCGAGGGGGCTAAAGATAGAAAATCGCGAGTGTATGTTTCAGATGTCCCCCTCGATATAAAAATCGACCTGTTTTTGCTCGAAGACATTTTCACTGGGAATCGGGAGTTATTGCAGGTGGATAGATGATCACCCGGTATAAGAGGAAATGAGCCGACTGACATCAGATGACAGCGAGAGTGAGCGAGCCCCCTCTATGTCTGGGAAAGTTCCCAGCGCGATTTCTTGATCCATTATTAAGGCCCTTTCTGCGCGTTTCGTTATTTCGTGAATAGCGTGACAGTATTACCAAACTCAAAAATGGTGAGCACAATAAAGGGATTTTTATTTCTTACTCGCGCACTTACGTGAAACAGTTTCTGTTTTTCACAAATTTGTACCCAGTTTTGGCCATCAGCGTCGAAAAACAGAGAAGTTCAGAAAACTGGTTGAATGAGTTGCTTGTAGAATTTTCCCATATAGTACCTACTAGCGGTAAGCAAAATAAAACTGCATTTCATGATACAAGCAACAGATTTGGTACACGTGATCTTTGAAGAATTCTAAGCGATTTGACCCGTAGTTCTTGAAAATCCCTTCGGGGGGAGCCGAGATATGGGAGGGGGGGAGGAGGGGTTGATTTCTCTTTTTTAGAAAAAATCTATATGCGCCAAAATGGCATGGAAAATATCGAATTCAAGTGAATTGAACATGCTGAATACACTAGTCAATCATAATTTCATAAAAAAATGCAAATAGTAGCTTTTTTTCAAAATGGCCGCCAATAAATGACAAAAAAACATGTGTGAATAAGATGTTCGAGTAAGGTATCAATTTATATGTTTTCGAGGTCGCTGGACTCATTTCTCTCATTGAAATCACCATATCGAACATAATTATCCATTTTGAGTCAGGGTGAATGAACCACCCCCCCCCACCTGAAGTGAAATTTTCAAGATTTGAAGTGAATAATCAAAAGACCAATATAGAGCTGCATATAAATAATATGTTTTTGATTGAAAAATGAAAATTACCGATGTAACTACATATTTAAACTCACAACCATCCCTGGAAGCTCCAACCACCCTTGATGGAAGGGTCTTGTATAACCTAGATTTCCTTGTGTCATAGGAAAGTGCTTTGAAAATGTTTTTACCCTCGTTTTTACCCTAAACTGGCAGGTAAAGTGTCCATTACAAGCGTCTTTTGACGCAGGAAAGTAAGATTTCCCTGCCTGGGCAGGTAAAGACTTAACCTGCCTAGGCAGGGAAATCTTACTTTTCTGCGTCAAGAGACGTTTTGTTTGCTGGAAATTTGCTGAAAACTGTTGGAAACCAGACCCAGCAACGTGATATTTGCCAAATTATGCCAGAATGACATTTCAGAATTCCGGTACCAATTTCTTTCTTTGTGGTTTATTGGGTAGTTTCGGGTAAAACGTTATACATGATACGCCAGGAAAGTTAGTGTCTTTACAGGGAACGTAGGCTCCCAGGCCTCGCTTACGCTTGTCCTTGAATATGCCTACTAGCCCTGTAAAGATTCACTCTCCTGCCTTATTATGTCTTTTTTTTTTATTCGTTTATTTAACGTCGGCCTATTTCCGCAACGAGGCCTAACACCGACGCCGGTGAATGCTTTCCTCCACTATACCGGAAATTTTGCCGAACCCCTGTGTGTTCCAACACAGGGTAGGGATTTTTAACGACCACCAACATCGCATGGGGTCGGCACCATCGTTCGTATTTTACGTGCTATGCGACACACGGCGCGTCTTGCATTTAGCAAGCATTCCAACTAAACCAAGGAGCTTGTTTTTCGAGGCCGAAAATCCGTCCCCGGCGGAGATCGAACCCGCGACCTCGGGAGTGGCAGTCGAACGCGCTAACTAACCACACCACAAGCTCCTCGCCTTATTATGTCAATAACCACTAAATGGTGTAAAATAGTATGATACCTACTTACTTAATAATATTTTATGTGATGTTACAGTTTTTAGTTGAGATTCCTCACCACTTGTATGATACCTACTTAATAATATTTTATGTGATGTTACAGTTTTTAGTTGAGATTCCTCACCACTTGTAAACATGTTCATGGGGTTCAAAATTAAACCCGAAGTAAGCAATTGTACCCTCGATATAGCCTTCAGGAGGTCATGGGCTCAAACTAATCGGCTAAAATGATTTTCCAGACGATTTCAACGTCAAAGAAATTATACGAATATCTAGGATAATGATCGAAAGAACACAAAAATCATCACAACAAAGAAAGTGTTATCTAAGGGGGTCGAGTCTGTTACAGATGGATCATTCGACACATCTTCTTGAGGATGGCAAAAGATCTAGAGACCTTCCTTCTCTAGAAGGATGCTTAACTTAAAAAAAATATATTTTATTTGGAAAAGCCATCTCTCCTAAAAACGAGGATAAAATTTAAAACAAAAAGAGCACGTTAAGGAAAGTTAGGGGAACAGCTGGTTATAACTGGAATTTTCTGCTATTGCCGGTGTTTCAAAGAACACCACACCAATGGCACACCCGGCACGTCGTAGCCTCGGTTGTAGCCAGCATTGATCCGAAAATTGGTTTTCCAGTCAGATCCTCGAAGAATCATCCCAGAATTCAGAGAAAAAACATCCAAATCGGATCTATTGTTCTTTAATACTTTAACTTCAAACTTGGGTGAGAATTTATCCGTGTCAATCAGTTATAGCTGTATTACACTCAGGGCTGGGCAAAATACTTCGAAAAATGTATTTAAATGCAAAATACAAAATACAGTATCCAAGATAGTTGAAATACAAAATACAAACTACTTCTTGAAATGTCTTTGTGTTCAAGAAATTGTACAAGAAATTGTGTAGTGTAATACAGCTTTTATACGTACCTAGGTAGGTATATCTCATTCACTTTCTATTTTCAGTAGAATTACTTTTGGAGTAAAAATACAGTGAAAAGCTGGGGGGCTACAGCAATGGCTGATGGCACCTGCAAAGTTTTGGAGTGAAACTATCAGCGACCATAAGCCGTATCCTCCCAGCGCTCCAGTTTGTCACTTTATTTTTATTCCAACAAGTCATTTTACTGGAAATAAAATGTGAACGGGATATAAACATATCTATTCATATGATCCATTCCAAGTTTAAAAAAACCACAGCTGGCCATGAAAAATTCGAGTTCTGTTGGTGTCCCTGATTTTTGATGTTTAATGTCATCTTGATACAAGGGAGGTTACGTTCAAATTTGTGTCCGTTTGACATGAAACCTTCACCTGAACTACGCAGTGTTGTCAAATTGTCATCCTGGGGACTGCGTCGCCGGCAGGTCACAGGTTTTCCCACTGATCTCAGCCGCTTTCTTTCGGCCAGGATCACAGTTTATGATCCTAGAAGAGAGGGTAAATTAACGTACCTAGGTTCTCACAGGGCGCGACGAGCTCAGGTCACGAGATCACTTTGCGACTAAATCACACTACGGCGGTAGAACTGGGTTCGCCTCGATCACTTTTTAAACTGTATATTCTTACTGTTGCACTTCTCAATACTTTCACTATTGAAATAACGTGCCTGACGGCGTTTTCAAAACGAAAAGTAATGAAAATATTGTGTCAGTGTCAAAATCTGACCCAACAATTGAGGTCTCCAATTTTCCGTTGTCTCTCTTTACTGTGACGTCATGCGTATAAGAGACGGTTAATCGAGGTCATTGGGCGCTTCCCAATAAGGCGTATAAGGACACAATTCGACACATATGGACACAATTTGACACAGCTAGCGTTCCAATAGCAGTAATAGCACCACATGTCGACACAATCGAAACATTGGCGAGGCTGAGTTTAGAATTGAGCTGGCAAGTGCACTTTGACATTGTGTATCCGTCTTGTCGCAGTTATTGGAAAGCGCCCTATGTTTCTTGAGATATGACATTTCGTTTCTGACAATGGGAAATTTTTCGAATCTGTCAAGCGCTCTGTCTTGTATTTATTTGATTTCAGCATGGATTTCATTATCTCACTTGTTCTTACCCTCGTTCTTACCAATAAGTGTGTTATATGTAGTGGAAAACTGAGAAGATACTTACAGAAATCGTTCAAGGGTGTTGTGTCGCTCTATGCGAGTCAAGAATAAGACGAATACACCCAGCACAACCATGCACCGGTTCACGAAAGACCCAAACTTGATGGAAGTGTGGCTGCACCAGCACCAGCAGGGATCACGCTGCACCAGACACGTGCATCTTACTACGAAAAAACTCTATTACTTCGTCCATTAAAAACTCCCTTATGGGCTCTAGTGACTTTCCCCACATGATAATGGGAACAGTATAGGCGATTTACATTTAAAAAACGCCACCTGGTGTAGAGCTCGGTACTTGATCGTCGAGGACGTTTTTGCGAGGAAAACATACTCCGACGTCTAGTAGCCTAGGTGGGCACTAGTGGATACCTGTAATACCCACATATTGACATGGAAATTTGACAAGTAGAAATAATCTGAAAAAGGGGTTTGCATTTGTGTCTCTTATTTCATGTTATGGTTAGCGTAGTTAGCAGGTTTTTAGTAGATCTAGCTCCAGAGGTGCGCAGCTGAAAGACTACGCCCCCAGAAATGCACTACATTATTGCGATAAAAAAAGACAACGTTTACGTCGCGAACACAGAGGTAGCTACGGCGAGCTTGTTAGAATGAAAAATGCGGATCTCCAGCTGAAGTCGAAGCAGGAAATCTTTAGAAAAAAGCGAGGAAAAAAGGTAGGTGGTGGTTGACTCTGCACGGCCAGCCCGAGGTGATTTTTTCTTGGCTGGCAGGCTGGTCGACGGGCTTGTGTGTTTCCCTCCGTGCGGGTGTGACAGAGTCTGTTGCTCTTCCTTGGGCGGAAGCTATGGATGATTTAGAGAAAGGTCTGCGACGACGCTGGTCATCAACATGGGGCCCAATAACGAGCCTATGGGGTCCCAAGGGTTCACAGGAACGAAAGTTTGCTTGTAGCGTACTGCACAAGACAGCAAAGTGACAGTTTTGACATGCCACCAATTGACGTAACCACCGCTGTTGCCGGACGGCAACTTACACCAGTTCTAAAAATTAATGCCCTAAAACTTCCTCGACGAAACGGCCATTTTCCCCAATAAGGTCAATCGCCTATAGCTATCCGATTCAAAATTCCCGCAAAAGTCAGAAACGAAACGTCCAAACGTCATTAACGTCAAAACGTCAAAGGTGACTTCGAAAAACCATGTATTTTCTATCTCCTAAAATTAGAAAGGTCAATTGAATTAAAACGGCAATCCAGCAGAGCAAACATCACACTGACAAATTTGATTGAATCATCTCGACTTTTCCAATCCATCAACGTATCAGATTGTCCAACTTGGAGAAAAAATATCATAGGCAACTGTGGTTTTTTTAAGCTTGGAATGGATAATAACCACAGTACGTAAAATATCATCAAGTAGGTATTATTATACTATTTTATACCATTCAAACTCATTTTTGAATGGTATAAATTCCTGCGATTCAAGGATACAAGGAAAGCTAGGCTATACAAGACCCTCCCATCAAGGGTGGTTGGGGATTCCAGAGATGGTTATGGTAACTTTAGAGGTGTAGTCAGTTACATGGGTAATTTTCATTTATCATCAAAAAAGAAATTATTCAGATGTAGCTTCATATTATTCTTTCGATATTCACTTCAAATCTTGAAAGCGTCACTTCAAGTGTTGGGGTGGTTCATCTGCCCTGACCCAAAAGAGATGATTTTGTTCGATATGGTAATTTCGATTAAAGAAATGAGTTCAGCGTCCTCGAAAATATATAAATTGATACCTTACTCGAATAACTTATTCATGCATGATTTTTTGTCATTCATTGGCGGCCATTTTGAAAAAAGGCTACTTTTCGCATTTTTTATGAAATTAGTATTCACCAGTGTGTTCAGCATGTTCAAATCACTTGAATTAGACATTTTTCATGCCAGTTTGGTCCATATAAATTTTTTCTAAATAAGAGAAATCAACCCTTCTCCCCCCCCTCATATCTCGGCTCCCCCGAAGGGATTTTCAAGAACTACGGGTCAAATCGCTTAGAATTCTTCAGAGGTTGCGTGTACCAAATCTGTTGCTTGTATCATAAAATGCAGTATTCTTCACTAGTTAGCTGCTTACCGCTAGTACTAATATCGCGAAAGACCAACTGGCAGCAGTAACAACGGATTGGAACTGTTTTAATGTTGCCAAAATAAGGCGGGGCTTCGAGAAGTGGCGGACTAAGGAAATTGGGGGCCCTTGGCGGAATTGTGAGATGGGGCCCATAAGGAGTGAAAGCTGAGATTATGAAGGAGGGCCGGCGGACTTTTTGGCCCGCCCGCGCCCTGCTCTGCCGTGATTAAGCAAAAGCCTAAGAAACAAAACAAGTGAGTATGCCTTCACGTGCGTGAGTCTCAGTAGCGCATTTTCTCAAAGAGGCATATTGTGAACGTAAAGAAATTTGGTTGAAGGAGGAACACCATTCCTTGCCCACTTTCTTCACTCGAAACTTATTGTGATATTGTGTTATCAGAATGGGGTACTTGCCAATGGAATAGATTTGAATGAAAATTCTTTCACTCATCAATATATTTTTTTGTTTGAGGGCGGGAGCTGGGAGCGCCGACTAATCAACAGTAGTCTATTCTTTCCCATTTTTAGTCGGCTATCCATATAGCGAAAGAATTAGATCGCTATGTCTTCGGGTTCATGTTTTCCATTTATCTCTTACTTTGAGGGCAGCGTGTGGGGGTGGCAGCATTCTGCAAAGTAACTGTTGCACAGTTTGAGTTGAGAGTTTCTAAATGTTTAAGGAAATATGACAATCAATGAACATTGTAAAAGTTGCATTTTTTGTTTGGGGG
Source organism: Anaspis maculata (assembly GCA_949128115.1). NCBI lineage: Eukaryota > Metazoa > Arthropoda > Insecta > Coleoptera > Scraptiidae > Anaspis > Anaspis maculata. The sequence continues at coordinate 47,121,897 of OX421963.1, forward strand.
CGGGAGCTGGAGGCGGCGACTAATCAAAAGTGGCCTATCTCTTCTCATTTTTAGTCAGCTATCTATATAGCGAACAATTTAATCGCTATGTCTTCAGGGTTATGTTTTACATTCATCTCTTACTTTGGGGGCGGCGTGTGGGAGCGGCAGAGTTTGGCAAAGAAATTCTTCCACAGTTTGAGTTGGGAGTTTCTGAATGTTTGAGGTAACATTAAAATGTACTTCAGTGGAAATTATTGAAAGTTGCACTTTTTCTCTTTTGGGGGTGGAAGTTGGAGGCGGCGCCATGTCAAAGGTAGCCTATTCTTTCCCATTTTTAGTTAGCTATCCATATAGCGAAAGAATTAGATCGTTATGTCTTCGGGTTTATGTTTTTCATTCATCTCTCACTTTGAGGGCAGCGTGTGGGGGCGGCAGCATTCGGCAAAGTAACTGTTGCACAGTTTGAGTTGGGAGTTTCTAAATGTGAGGGAAATATGACAATCAGTGAAAATTGTGAAAGTTGCATTTTTTGTTTGTTTGGAGGCGGCAGCTGGAGGCGGCGGCTAATTAAAAGTGGCCTATATTTTTCCAATTTCAGTCAGCTATCAATATAGTGAAAGAATTAGATCGCTATGTCTCCAGGTTCATGTTTTACATTTATCTCTCACTTTGGGGGCGGCGTGTGGGAGCGGCAGAGTTTGGCAAAGAAATTCTTGCACAGTTTGAGTCAAGAGTTTCCAAATGTTCGAGGTAACAGTGTCAGCTAAATCAGTGAAAATTGTTGAAAGTTGCACTTTTTTCTTTTGGGGGCGGAAGCTGGAGGCGGCGCCATATCAAAAGTAGCCTATCCTTTTCCATTTTTTAGTCAGCTATCCATATAGCGAAAAACTTGGATCACTTTGTCTTTGGGTTCATGTTTTTCATTTATCTCTTACTTTGGGGGCGGCGTGTGGGAGCGGCAGCGTTCGGCTGAGCAAATGTTGCACAATTTGAGTTGGCAGTTCCTAAATGTTTAAGGGAACATCTCAATCAGTAACATTTGTGAAAGTTGCACTTTTTATCGTTTGGGGGCGGAATCTGGGGGCGGCCACTAACGAAAAGTAGCCGTTTCTTTCCCATTTTTAGCCAGCTATTTATATACCGAAAGAATCAGATCGCTATGTCTTCGGGTTTATGTTTTTCATTTTATTGCACTTTTTATCGTTTGGGGGCGGAATCTGGGGGCGGCGACCAAGCGAAATTTTCTGCGCATAATAATATTAATGCTGATGATAATCGGTATATTTCATGCGTTGTGCGATCTCGGTTTTTGACGTTTTTCCCAAAATTACCTGATAATCAAATTTCCTTTCCTGAAAAATTTCGCGCTTCTTGAAAATTTTCGCCAGTTTTTTCTTTATCGGTTTAGTGTGGGATGAACTACCGTGGGCGCTTGGGAGGTATGGAAGTGAGGTCATTCGCTCACTCTTGCACCCCTTGGCTATGCCACTGACCACGAGCACCTACAAGAGAATTTTTGGGTTCCAGCTTTGGATGTTGAATTGGATTTGGACTGTTGACTCAATGCTGAAACCTACTCGAATCTACAAAATCAGGAAAATATAAACTTCTACTACCTGCAGGGCGCAGAAATAGTATATTATATACCAAGGTTGAGAAGTAATATACTCAGCTGCACTTCGGGATCTAAACTGGCGCTTCAGCTATAATAATTTTCTCGACCGTGGTTTATATGGAATTTTTTTTACTCCTCCAAAATAGCTATCCTAGTTGAGAAACAGGTTAATAATGATGTACTTGACGGCTAGTTGTGAAAAAAGATAATTTTGTTGTTTTGTCTCTCTCCTCTTATGAAAAAAAATCAAAATTCCAAAGGCTTGAGGCCCCTGTCACTATGATATCCGGGGCCGGGGCCCCTGAAGCCTAAAGTGAAAATGGTATGGGGCCTGCCAAGGTAACTTCAAAATTCAAGAAAAAAGAAAAACAATTCTACTCACCTCAGTAATATTTAAAAAAAAAGACCATTGAGGGAAAAAATTGAAATTTTTGGATTTTATCCCAATTTTTTTTGCAGTATTTTCTACAAACAAGAGGAATTGGAGGCCCCATCAGATGATTGAGGCTCCGAGGCCCGGGGCGGACCGCCCCCGCCGCCCCCCCTCCCTTAGTCCGCCACTGGCTTCGGGCGCTACGCAGCTGGTTGGCTATAAAGTACAGAGGTCCCATAGTCGCCCTTGGAGTCTTTATGGAATGTAATTTTTTAGAGAATCGCACCATAAGTTTTGAAATTAGCGTTTAGCTGATAGATATGATTCCTATCCGGGCAAAAACGTCATACTGCTTTTTCACTCGAAAATGAAACTTGGATACGAAAAAGAATGGTGGGCACATGGAGCTCGTCAGGATGTCAGGTGCCCGAAAGTCATTTTGGATGGGTCTCAACTCTACTACCTCGAGGAAGATCGAAAAGCATTATCCATGGATCTCAACAACTCTACATTCTCCAGGTGGATCGAGACGCATCAACCAGGGTCTCAACTCTGCGTCCCAAGGGGGAATCCAAACTCATCGCCAGCGGGTCTCAACTCTACGTTCTCCATGACTCAGCATCCTCGAGATGGGTCGAAACTTTAACAGACCCGCAGAAGCACTCGGCAGCGGATGTGAGATGTGACAGGTCGGGAACGGACAGCACTGACAGCAGCCCAGGTGGATCGGTCCAGATATAACGGTGAATCTTCATCAATACTCCTCTTCCTCCATCCAACATCCAACTCTTTCGAATTTCGAAATCAATTTTTACCATCCAAAACTACAGACTACAGCGAACGGCGTATAGTCGACGAATATTTCCATCAGATATAACGTGATCTCTAGTATGCTGGTATCGGATGTCGCGCCGCGCCGCAAGTCGAATATACGGGGCCAAGTGCAGCTGGGATGGTATTCAGTCATGTTATAGAGATTTGCTCAATTCTCACGTATGAATTAAATGACTGGCGCCATCTTTTGATGATCAGTCTGAATATTTATACAGCTGCACAACTCGATTCCACGGCTTCGAATCATTTTCCTCCCGATTATTTGCGGCGCGCCAAATGCGGTACACCTCAACGTTTTGTCCTTAAATAACTTTTTGATTCTCGTCAACTTCGTCGACGCGATGTTGAGAAGTTTACTTTAGACCCCGCCGTGTCCGCAGTGCTGAGAGGTTTCCCAAACTCGTCTCAGCTTGCATCGAAGTCTCCAGTCGTACCGTACCTACCGGCTTGGAACTTGGAATATACAGTCGAAAATAAACTCATTTGTGGATTGCTCTCGCCGCCTACTAAACCTGCACCATCTCGACTTGCATTATCATGCCGGTAGATACCAATTTCCTGAAATTGTTTCAATCACGCTGACGAGCGACCCACCCAACTCTCGCTTTCATACTTACTCTTCTCTGCATCACATAAAACCGAATCCAAATTGGCCCTGCCCTGATATGCCTTGAGCTCGGCACTTCTTCTTATACCTTGCGAAATCCAGAACTTCGCTTGCTCGTAATGGTGAAGTTATTGTTGGTGTTTTTCTTCCGCACTGGCTGACTAAAGCCGGCAGGTATCAGCTACATGCCGATCATGAGAGAAATCCCCTGATAGCCGTGGGCTCTCGCTCTTCATATCTCATTCTTCGACTTGTGTTCGGCGGTGGTGGCGCGGATGCGATGCCTCAACTGCCGCGTGCACCGTAAATGCACCGCAGTTTTTGCATCAGATTGGTGCATGATGAGCAGGATTCGCGCGAGATATGAGACGAAGAAGAGTACTCGAAATGTGTAAAATTGTACGGCGCGGCGCATGAGAAACGCTGCATTGCGCGAGTTCTGGGCGGGTGCGATTAGAAAGTGGTGTTGCCGTGTCCAAGAGACTACGCGTGTGTTTCAGTCCCTTGTGGATGGACGCAGGCAGCGCTCAGTGTTGTGAGAGCAATTTGTGTTTCCGGGTGTGCGAGCGCCTCTTCTCGTGCGATTACATCCGACTCCCGAGACAGCATTGGAAACTCCCGGAGAGTTTGTATCGGCGACATCGCAACGGAACCGGCTCCGGAACTTCGGCGGTGAGTTACTTTGTATAAACTTCAATTTTTCAAGCTTTTATTTTTAAAGGACAAAAAAGTTTTCGTGTGGGAATTTTTGATCGAGAAAAAATTGCCGGTATATTTATTTTGTTTTGAAGTTTGCAACTCGGTTTGACGGTTTATGAACTAAATTTAATGACAAATTTCGCCGAAAACTTCCAAACCGTTTTGATGGCAGTTTTTCATAATTTTCTTTACTTTGGTCTAGATTCAAAAAGAAATTCTAAAAACTTCATTTCTACGATTAATTAGTTAATTACCTAGCATTTCAAAATTATTATATCGAGTTAAAACCCAGTGCACGAAAGCAATACGTTTAAAATGTATTCTGCTAAAGTATTGCCATTGGATACATAAGTTATTGTCAGATGGGTGTAACTAGGCATTATATCGGTAGGCATGGAAAAGAGAAGGCGTGCCGCGCTCACTGGATCTCTGGAATACGTGAACAAATATGTCAAGATTTTGTCATCCTGGCATTCTTTTCACTTTGTTTTATTTGTGTGGAATTTCGAGATGATACTTTCTGTAATTTTATATCGAATATGATAGGAGAAAATAATTTCCTCCGATATTATTGTATCGCCGGCTGCTTTTCAGGCGTTCTCTGTAAAAAAAATCACAGAGACGTTTTTATTTGTAACTAGAGGTATACGTACAAAAAGCATAAGTATATTTGGCTCAATAAAATAACGAGATGTGATGCACACAAAAAAATCTTTTGATCAAGCTCAAGACGACTTACATGGATAATGAGAAACGAATCAGAAGAGAAAAATACGAAACCGTACGTAGCTATAAATATAGATTTGAAATTTTCTCTAAAGTATTTGCTTAGACAAGAATAAAAATTCATATTTTTTCATCTCATGAATTATAAAACTAGTGTTTCAACAATATAATTTGAAATCGGAGGAATGAAGACTCTGCTTTGACATAAATTTTCAAATGCCAAATTTATCAGATCAGAGGGGTTTTTGATGCCACTGAAAAAGTGGATCACAACAATACACTTTTGTTACTTTTTTGAATAAAAGAATCAAATTTGACATGCGATTTCTTTGAAGAGAACTGCAGTGTCAATGCTATAGACCGGAGAAGTAGTAGCTATAGGAGAAGTGATGACGTCACAAAATGGCGGTTGACGTTCGTTTGACATTTTCTGGAGGCTCACAACAAACAAAAGTCAAGGCAAAATGGCCAAACAACAAACAAAACACAGAAACGTCACGTTCATGTCACGTTTGTTTGCCTCCAGAAAATGTTGAACAAATGTCAACCGCCATGTTGTTACGTCACACTTCTCCGGTTGATTCGATTTCCAAGTGTCAAAAAAATTCAAAATCAAGTCATATGCCAGATTTGAATTTTCTATTGAAACATCCCCGGCCATCTCTTTCTACTCGCGAATGAGCAGGCAACGCATTATGTTCACATTTAATTATGAAATTGACTTGGCCAAGAAATTATTCAAATATGCGATAAGACACAGTATTAGTTGTAACATAACATCACTCTATTGTATTGTCCTTTGTGTACTTGTCAAAGTGGTTAAATAATAAATATTGGCTCGGTCCAGTTCCTAGCCTTACCTCCACACTGCAAGTTGGAAAACTAAATGATCTAGGCGGTTCCCTGAGAGATAAGTTTCTCCTAATTAAATACAGGGTGTTTGAATTTTGAATCGCGTCCTTTCAGAAAATGATGGGAAACTTCAAAAAAAGTAGACTTTCTCAAAAAAATATATGGCAGAGACAAGTAATAACGGAGATATAGGCGTTCAAAGTTAAACCTTGAAAATAGTTTTTTCGTCATAGCTTTGAAATTTCTCAACCGATTTTGTTCAAACTTGAATCGAAGCTTACTGAAATAAGTCGGTATCAAACATCAATAACGCGTTTCATCAAAAATTTTCAGGAGCTTGGATAATAGGGGGTGCCTTCGCTTTTTTACCCCTAGTATTCACCCTCTCAGGTAATTTTGTGAATTGTTGATATATTTGAATTTTACGTTCAATTTGGAAGAAAAAGTTACTCCTGTAAAAGTTTGATAAGAGGCTTCGTTCTCGAGATATTTGAGGTTGAAACTTCGGAAAACATCTCGAAAACACCATCATCGCACTTTCAAAATACAAAAAATTTAAATCCAAAATAACTAATGATTCCTTTATTGAAATAGGTTATCGAGGTGTTTTGAGTTGATGAACCATGAGTTTTTTCAAGAAACGAGAAGTTTTAAGAAAAAACATTTTTTGGGCTCTTGAAAGTGGATATTTTGATGTGTTTTTCGTAGTTTCAAACCCAAATATCTTGAAAACAAAGCATTTAATCAAAATTTTGCAAGAGTAACTTTTTCTTCCAAATTGAACCCAGAATTTGAAAGTATGAAAATCTACAAAATTACTTGGAGAGGTGAAAAAATAGGGGTGAAAAAGCGGAGGCATTCCTCATTATTCACGCCCTTGAAAAATTTTGATGAAACGCGTCATTATTGTTAGATACCGACTCATTTCAGTAATCTTCGGTTCAAATTTTAACAAAATCGGTTGAGAACTTTCAACGTTATGACGAAAAATCGATTTTTAAAGTTCAACTTTGAACGTCTATATCTCTGTTATTATTCGTTTCTGATATGTATTTTTTCGAGAAAGTTTACTTCTTTTGACGTTTCCCATCATTTCCTGGAAGGACGCGATTTAAATTTCAAACACCCTGTATTTTAAAGTCACAACACCCCGATCCGACGAACAGAGGACATTCGACGAAAACCTAATTCTACACCTTGACATTTTTTTTTTTTGAGTATAGGTGGTGCCGTTCGGTTAGTTTTAGACGTAATGTTAGGGTTAGGTCCGTCTTCTACACACTAAAGAACGGGAAAGTGAATTCGATGACGAGTGGGATCTTCCCTACTGATTCTTTTTTTTTTGTCCCTTACAATCCAAGATTGGGTGGCCGGTGCACTGAGAGAAAAGATCCCAAAGATTTATTATGGAAGACATAGACTCGTACTCGTTTATTGTTAATGAATGCCTTATTGAAATACGGCTTGATAAATATTTGATTGCATCTGTTTTGTGGGGACTTTACACCTGTTTTCACCATGAAATTGTCCTCATCGCTTGGAAGGATCTCACAGTCGTGGGTGTCTATAAACGGAAATGTCAATCCCAGTTTTACCTTCCCAAGAACTCCTGAATCAATGTTGTACTCGAAACAATAATTAAGTGAAGGTACGAAGCTTGCGCATGTGAAGAATAAAAACTCCTAGAGCACGTGCCGTATAGGTAGCAAGATGGTTTGTTTGTCCCTATCTCAAAGGATGCGTCGTTGACTGCCTGGTTGAAACCATCAGCTTCAATAAATACAATCTTGTTACTTGTCTACTTAATACATATTATACAAATTAAATCATTCAGGGAATTTTTCCTTTTTGTTGATATCCCAGAAGGAGAGTCCTTGGGGTGGGTCAGAATTTACCCTCGAACCCCCTGGACAGGGCCGGCAACAATAGTGGTGCTGACGTGCTCGAGCACCACACGTAATCCGAAGAGGTGGTGCTGAGCACCACATGTTAAAAATGCAAAAATTGAAATTAGCGCCATAGCACTCCAATTTACCCATTTCGTGAATTTTTGTTTTATTTTGAAAGTTTTATTTATGTATTATTACCCCTATATTACACAGACACAGGTAGTATTATACAGTATTATTATGAAGTAGCCAACGGCCTATGGAAGTCCAGGATACACTAAAAGACCTCTATATTATTTTTTTGCGAAGGCTCGATATTAAACGAGATACAGCTCTTCAAAATCTGACTTTTGTAATTGGTTTTTCATGAATAATTCATAAACGAGTTGAAGTATTCGGCTGCAATTCGCCAGAGACTTGTTTAGAATGGTTCCCCACTTATTGGCATAATTTTACTTGATTCGAACCAGTAATAAAACAAATAAAAATTAGAATACAAAAAAATAAAAAAAATTCGAATGCCGAAAAAAATATGTAGGGGCCTCTAATTTCTTCCGGGCTATCTCCCATAATGCGTTTGGCTACTTTATTTTGGGACAGCCTGTACCTATAGTAGGTATATTTTATTCAAATATGACGTTGTGCTTGAATAATTTTTTTTTTCAAGTTCAGACTTCTGAACTTAAAAAAAAATCGCCTGCGACGCTGATACCTCCCCCCCCTCCAGTCCTCTCTCTGAAATATTCAATAGTCAGCACCACACGTTCAAATCCAAAGTTGCCGGCCCTGCCCCTGGATAAAGTAATTGAGTAATTACTGATGGTGTGATTTTTCGTTGATACAACCCTTTGTAGATTGGAATGTGTTGATGTTATTGTTGGGTGTTTAGCCATGTCATAAAATTTTGTCTTGCTGAGTGTGTAGGTAATGATCAAATTAGAATTTGATTGAAACCTAACAGCATGGATAAAGGACTAGCGTACCTAACCTATAGATATTTTCTTTTTTGTTGAAAACTAAATTACGTTTGATAGATCCTGATAGAATGTCGTTTCAAGAAAATGGTTGGTATACAGGGTGTTTCAAATTTAAGTCGCGTCCTTTCAGAAAATGATATGGAACTTAAAAAGAAGTAGACTTTAAAAAATATATATATGTCAGAAACGAGTAATAACGGGGATATAGGCGTTCAAAGTTGAACTTTAAAAATAGTTTTTTCGTCATAGCTTTGGAATTTCTCAACGGATTTTGTTCAAATTTGAATCATTGCCTACTGAGATGAGTCGGCTTCGAACACCAATAACGGGTTTCATCAAAAATTATCAGGGGCTTGTATAATGGGGGGTGCCCCCGCTTCTTCACCCCTAGTTTATGCCCTCTCAAGTAATTTTGTAAATTGTTAATATTTTTGAATTTCATGTTCAATTTGGAGGAAAAAGTTACTCTTGCAAAAATTTGATAAGAGGCTTCGTTCTCGAGATATTGGAGGTTGAAACTTCGGAAAACATCTCGAATACACCATCATCGCACTTTCAAAACCAAAAAATTAAAATCTAAGATAACTAATGATTCCTTCATTGGAATAGATTTTCTAGGTGTTTTAAGTTGATGAACCATGACTTTTTCTAAGAAACGAGAAGCTTTTAGGAAAAAACATTTTTTGGGCTCTCGAAAGTGGATATTTTGATGTGTTTTTCGTAGTTTCAAACCCAAATATCTTGAAAACAACGCATTCAATCAAAATTTTGCAAGAGTAACTTTTTCTTCCAGATTGAACAAAAAATTTAAAAATATGAACAATCTACAAAATTATTTATAGGGGTAAAAAATAGGGGTGAAAAAGCGGAGGCATCCCTCATTATCCACGCCCCTGAAAAATTTTGATGGAACGCGCCATCATTTTTGGTCACTGACTTATTTCAGTAATCTCCGGTTCAAATTTCAACAAAATCGGTTGAGAAGTTTTAACGTTATGACGAAAATTCGATTTTTAAATTTCAACTTAGAACGTCTATATCTCTGTTATTACTCGTTTCTGACAGATAGTTTCTCGAGAAAGTCTATTTCTTTTGACGTTCCCCATCATTTTCTGAGAGGACGCGATTCAAATTTGAAACACCCTGTATAGACATACACTGACATCGATGTCAAATTCCCTATTTCTGTGCGCGAAGTCTCATTTGTTCAACTTACTGAAGTTGAAGTTATTGCTTTTAACCTTTCACGAAATTCGCAGAATTTGCACGAAAAATTATATGTTTTTCGTTGCCGTTATAATACCTACCTACTTAAAGTTCAAGCATTCCCTTCAGCTTGGGCTGCCATTTTGTGTAGAAGTAGCTACGAAGAAAACGTGTTTTAAATCATTTCGCACCAAACAATTTCAATCCGAAAGCAATCTCGTCGAAATGTTCCCAAATATTTTATGTGCGCGTGTGTATGTGCTAGGGCTCCTGCGTGTGGAACAGCCAAGCTCCATTCCAAACATCTCGAATTTTATTGAGGAAGTTCCCAAATTGTTGGGATGGCTAAGCAACTCGAGATGACACGAATTGCAAAACAACCCTGCGAGCTTATTACGAAACTTCTCCTTCGTCCAAAACGGCGCAGCGCGAAGTGTTTTCTCCCCGGAGTTGTTCTTCAAAATTTCACTTTCAAATTGACATCATACTAAAATTCCTCCCGCCTGTATATTAGATAATAACTAAACCGGCACGGAAAGCTGGTGTAGTCGCATCATCACCGAATGAAAGTGTAATTTTTAAATTTCCATTGTTTGATTTATGCAGATTTATTCCGGCGGCGAATCTGTTTGTCCGACACTTTTTAGGAATTGAACTTTAATGGCGGCGCAGCAAAGTCGCGAGCGACCTTTTAAAATCAAATAGTATAACAGAGAGGCATCGAGAGCGAGGAATTTCCGGCGGAAAAACGGCAGTGTTGCGAGATAACTTTGAGATTATTCTCGAAAGCGAAATGGTAATTAATTATCTGATGCGCAAAAGGGATGAGAGAAAAATGGTTTCCATTTAGCGTTGCGCTTTGATACCGAAACGCGAAGGTTTGTTTGCATTTTGGATTCATAATAATAATAATAATAACAACAATAATTGTTCATCCGCCATAAATTCTGATTCAATAAGATATCATTAAAATTATTGTCAGGATTAGGCATCTGTTGTAGTAATGTGGAAGATCGATGCTGGTTACTTACCTTATTTCGAAAAACGGACCGTCATCGTCATCGTCACAGCGTTATAAAGCTTATATACAAGTCTTCTGCAAGTGCGCAGTCATTGTCATTGTGTCAACTTGGTTAGGTATCCAAACCATGAAGTCGTATAAATACCTAAAGTGGACTGCTGATCGCCAAACCACACCACACCAAACTGCAATAAACAAATCCCCCTCTTTCCCTAAAGAGATTTCAGGCTTTCATTAGGGGTGCAAAGGCAGTAGTTCTCAAAAGCCTATGGAAACTCAGAAGTTGCACAAGAAGTATTGATTTATCGGTGTTATTTGATGTAGGTAGATGTACCTACCTAATACTCTAGACAGACTATACCTAAATGATGATTGAGTTGTTATGATCATTAACGTGTTACCCTATACCCTTCCGGCCTAGGGCCAGAAGAGCAGTTCCTCTCAGCTCAGCTGGGAGAGGGCTATGCCGAATCTCAGAGCAACGCCAGCATTGCAAAAAGCTCTACAAAAATACAAACCGTGCTGTCGCTGGCGTCGTCTTCGTCGGCTGCATCGGGAGTGCGGACGGTAGAGGGAGTCAAACAAGGCTTGTTTCGGTAGATCGGAGTGTATTCAAATTACTTAGGGTACAATCTAATGCTAGGACTGCAACCTATATAGCTACAAATGATGATGACAGAGGCCCTAAAAAAACCACGTGATGTGGAAATGCAATTTCTTGAGGTAAAAATCTGCCCGATGTGGCCTCCGTGTTCCTCCAGGATCGTCGGCACATGGGTCCCGCTCCTGCCACAGCAATGCGGCATCCAGGTGGCCCCCAAAAAAGATGTTTCGACTAGCTCACTTGTGTTGACGTGGCGCCACCGCTGAGGGAAGGCTGATGTACCACCTGGTGCCTTAGTGCAGCGCAGCGGACGCTGAGGTAAAAAGGGCAGGATAGGGCTCCCAATCAACGTCCTAGAACAACACAAAACACCGCCAGATTAATGGGCCTCGACAACATGAAGAATAGAAAGTAACAAATAATTTTAATTTGGGGTCAACGACCTTGATCAGCTGTAAACACACAGACTGGGATAACATTTATGGCAGGCTCTACCGTGATAAGAGAATGAAAAGCTGAAGGCACCAGAATATAAACAGAAGAAAACCTAGCTGAAGGCAGACGGCCAACCCGATAGGGTCAACGCTCAACAACGGGGATGTTGCGATTTTGGCAAAATTAGTAAATTACAAGCATAGCGAACGAATTAAGCAAATTAAGCTGAAGCAAACACTCAGCTTTGTTCGGCGTTTCGATGAATGAAGTGGGCTCGCCACTGTAGACGGCTTGACTATCGCACTTCTTCGGTGGGGACTGACGGGGGTTTACGGCCGTTGTGTCCGATGGCGCGCGCTGGACTGTCAGACCGGTGGTGGTTCGAGCGAAAAAGGGAGCCCACACCCAAGGCTGATTGGCAGCGGCGGTATGCGGTAGCAAGACTCGACATGGTGCACGGGGCGTGACAAATTTCTCTGGCGGGATGGCTCCCAAGAGCCGAGATAAAAAGAGCCGGTGTGCTCACGGTGTCATAGTGTCGTCACTATTTTGTTCAATCAAGCGTGTGGCCAGGGTTCAGCGGGGTCAGCTTGCACGGCCACAAATTCTGCCTCATTCTAGCGGCCTGAAACACAAATTTTTCGTGGCTTAAGCGTCATGCCAAAATCAACCGCTAATTGCTCACCTGGGATTGCTGGCAGGGGCGGCCGCAAGGCGCTGCGATTTCAGCTACTCATTGCTGGCTGGAAAATTTTGCAGCGACTGCCGGCTGTTAGTTGTGATGACAGTGGACAGGTGACGTACGCCAGAGCTGCCACTACAGTCCCCATTGAAGAAACCGTTCTTCGAATTCCACGCAGCAGGGGCGGACTGGTTCGCTCAAATTTTTGAGCCGTCACAAACGTTAAATGATGATTGCGAATTTGTGGGTGACACACTACAAATCGTAATACGCCGATGAGCTTGCGCCGTAGCGACCGCGCCATTTATGTTAAAAAATACCGCCATTAGGAGGGTAGAGATTAGTGATGGGCACTATGATAAATTTTACTATCGAATGACTGAAACTATCGAATGATTCATTCAAATTTATCCATTCACATGAATCCGTTGAATTCATTCATGTGCTATCGAATCATTCATTCATTTATTCATTCACTCATTATTTTATTTCATTTACAATCCATTCATCAATTTGATTCATCAATTCAACTGAAACATCACAAAATATAAACTTTCAAATTTCAACGCGCCACTGGCTCTGGTGAGGTTCGAACTCACGACCTTTGGCATGATAGTCTGACGTGTTAACCACCAAACCACAAGCTCCTCCCGTTCTCATTTATGGTGAAATTCTTGCCAGGAGCATATGTAACATAATGATGTTTTGCTCTAACACCTTGATATTTGAAATTTCAATGAGCACCAGTCCTTCTATGCCGATTCTATAAGAAACTGCAGTGTTTTCTACGCTCTCGTACATTGTTCCTGGAAACTTGCAAGTCAAATTTTTATTATTAATATGAACATTGTTTTTCGTTTCTCAAATATTGATATGATACGTGACGCCCGTGCATTGGGCATTTACGGCACTTCATGATAATGAACTTCGCATCTCTCTTCGACATGGAATAGGCTGTATAGCTCTTTCACTTTTCAAGCAAAAGGAGTATGTGTTGTCGATGTCGACAGTATGATTTCAGCTGCATTTGCCAAACAACTATTCGGTGAATTTACAACAATGTCAATGATAATATAATAATAATCACAAAGAATAACCTATTTGTCCTTAATGTATGACTTACAAAAATGAAACTCACCACATCGTACCCTGTCCGATCACGCATTGATTGAAAAGGTCAGAAGCAAGTAAATGTGTGACACGATACGCCTCTTTTATCCTTTTGGGAAAAGCCTACACTTATTACTGCCTACCTTACATTAAAATTTATAAAGAGAAACTGAGCTTAGAAGATGATGACTCGAGAAAAAAATGCAACTTTTCAATTGTTACCAAATACACTTATTTGAATTTCATTGTTGAATGCTTCTGTAATTAATTAAAACGCATTCAAAAAGCGCTTATTAGCGCAAAAAAAATTAAAAACACCAGTTATGCTCGCAATTATAACAGAAACGGCAGACAGAAATTATACCCGGATGGATTTAAAACACATACACACCTACTAAAACCGCATGTTTACCCAGCAAGAAGTCAACTCCCAGCTTAATCATTATCTTTTATTGTTTTAAACGGAGGCTCTAATTATTACAAAAGTACCTACTTGTATAATATCCACTGCGTTTTTGCCCCAATAAAATTTATATTACAGCTCGCCGGCGCATTCCATCAAATCCGATTATTATTCGTAACTCTTTGCCATCCGACTCTGCAAAGTTGAATTCCGCAATTTAGATTTCGCAAAATTCGAAATTAAATAGAAAACACAAGTTTGAAGTTAAAGTAGCCGTTAATTAAATTTAAGCCTGCATATTCCATATACGCGATTTCTCATTTGAACTTGTTCTTAGTTCTTCTATATAGGTACGAGAAATATAAAGTTATCCCGCGTTCCGAGATGTTCCAAAGTATAGTCGGGGATTTGAGAAGAAGCGTCGTTTTGCGAGCAAAACAAAAATCTTGTGCTTTCACTTCAAACATTCATTTTCTGCATTTATCAATTATTATTAAATATACTTGGCAACAATAAAAAGGTCATGACTTCGTCACAATATTAGCTTTCTCTATAATGCACCAATCTTGTGTGCGAGTACAGATGACCGTTCTAGCGGATATGGTATGGTGTATTATAAGGTACCTACTTGGTGCACGAGCTTTTTCTTCGTTTCCAGTTTTGTTTTTCTCAGAGCTCTGTATATGTAACTATGTAAAAATTATACAGGGTGTTTCAAAAGTATCGCTTTCCAAGTCCAAAGCAATATTATGGGATTCACTTAAGAACATGAAAAAATGACGTTTAATTTTGAAAATATGGGGAGGGAGTTAAGGGGTGGGATTTTGGCCTTTCTATTTTCGTTGTTCGAAGTAGTTTTGAGAAACTGGTTGTAACAGACTATCAGTGAAGATTCTCAATTACTGTGGTGTGCACTAAACTTCTATTTATGTCTTAGACGTGCTTACTTACAAATCACAATAAACTTGAGTCATAAATCTCCAAAAATGTCCTTGAAAAACGAAGCTAAAAATGTTGCTATGGAAACGAGCCAGAGTCATTATCTTGTTTTACCCTGTATCGTAAACAGAAAGTGTGTGCACATCCACAATAGTCGATATAATTTATTTTTAACTGATTAATTAGACTACTACAAACAATTCCGCAAAATCACTGACTCACAAATATAGGGGGATGCAAAGTCCCACTATTTGATTCCCGTTACCTTCAAAAATAAACGCCATTTTTTCTATATTTCTTATATTCTTGGGAGTATACCATTCCATATTGCTATGGACTCGCGGAATGCGATACTTTTGAGACAACCTGTATGTGGGATTGAATAATTATTGCAAGTGCGATTGACATTTTTGAAAGTACTAGTAGTATATATTATGAAAAGGTCACTATCAATTATTATTATCGTTGGATACGTTTTCTTCGTTTTGCATATTTTCTCGCGTGGTTGTTATAGATATAAATTACTGGTTCTAAATGTGACTGAATAATTGCCAAGTTCAGGTTCTTTGAGCATATTAAGATAGGTATTCAAGTACCGTTGCATATTTTCAGTGTACATTGATTTCCATTTCGTTTCCTACCGTTCCAGTTGACCGTCACCATCACACATTCCTGTGATCATGCTGAATGGTGCAAAAATTAAGGCCCGGTTTCAAAAAGCTTTTAGGAAGTTTTTGGCAGTTTTGGTTTAAGCTATATTTTTTCATTGACAATAATTACTTATCATCGAACATAAACAGTCTTGATCAAGGAAATTTAGTTGTTCCACCCAGCTATAGTTTTTGACAGTTCAATTTATCAATTTCATCAAAGATTGGTATCTATCTACTTTCCAAGGATTTCCAATGTGGAAACGCACAGAACAATAATCGACAAGAATGAAATATTGACTTGCTGAAAGTATAATATCCAATTAGGTGCTCTAGCTTCCTGTAGAGTCACAACTTGCCACCTATACTTTATCCTCGATCAAATCTAATATCTTGAATTGATACGTGACCTAGACGCATTCGGAAACTAATGGTGATGAAAAGAAGCGGGTTATGTTCGCGTGGGATATTTTGACGGAGACTATTTTTTGTTTTGATTTGTGTTCATGGCACAGAAAAGATATTTTGTCACATTTTTCAAATATATTCAAGCAGCCTTGACGTTATTTATTAGGAAAATATTGAGTGTGAAAAGCTGCACGCGCTACACATATCGATTTTAATATCGCGACGTGCAGTTTCTTTTGTGAAATGCTTTGTCGTTTTCTTTGCATTATTAGTAAGTACCCGATTTATTGGGGATACCGACGCAGAGTTCTCCGCAACATACCTAATTCACATTGAACTCTAAATACTAAACTCGTCATCGTCAACACATAGAATTAAGTTTTTGAAGTGAAACCTCTAATGTGAGGTTATCTGGGATGGATGTAATTTCGTTTGATGCTGATGAAGCGTGAAACAACATCCAGTACTGGAATGTGAGATTGTGTCCTTAGTGTAGTACCCATGGCCAGTGAAAGTGATAAGGGGCTGTTTGTGTTTGTGGGTTTTTCTATGGACTGGAGGCTATGAGTATTTTCTTACTTGTTGCTAGCATCATGTCACAGCTCACAACTACTTGCCAATTCGATTATACAGGGTGTTTTGGTGACCTTGCATGAAACTTCGGGAGGTGATACCTCTTAGAAAAGTCGAGTAGTAGTTGCAATAATATTTTTCTCCTTAATAGTACAAGAAAGACTCCAAAAAAAATATAGACGTCCTGGAAGTTTAATATTCTATTCAGAATTGAGTGCTTTACTACATATTGCAAAATCGCCAGAATAGTCCAGGAGTTTATGTAATCCAGTGAGATTTTGAATGAAGGAGCATAGCGACTATGTGGAACATATTTCTTAGATTGCCAGCAATCACACGTCACCGGGTGATTCTATTTAATTCGATGTATCACAGAGTAGGTGGTGTCCTAAGTAGGATGACGCTGATCAAGTTGAAGAGAATTGAGAGCTCAAGAACGGGGGTGAGGGGGCTAGAAATATAAATTCACCAATATACAGGGTGTTCCAGTGACCTTACATAATACTTCGGGAGGTGACTCCTCTCAAAAAAATAAGTCGAAAAGTAGGAGTAAAATTTTTCCCTAAAGTGCTCCCTGAGGGAGTTACAGCTCCTCAAAGGTACAAAATACAACAAAGTTTTCAATTATTTGCTCAAGAACTGTCAAAGGTAAGAGCTTCAAATGTAATTCTTTCGATAGATTTGTTCAATGTAAAACTTTTATTCCTCTTGCATTTTTTCCGTAGGATGCATCGTTCTGAAGTAAAAGTGGCAAAAATACGGACGTGTCATGAATAATTTTTAACATAATCCTAATCCCCTCTGATTTCACTGCCACTGGTTAGATTTGTTTAAAACTTTGCATGTACATTTGCACTGTTGAGAAACTTCTCTATACCAAATTTGAAGTTCCTACCTTTGACGGTTTTCCAGCAAATAATTAAAAACTTTGTTCATCTTCGTACCTTTGAGGGACTCCCTTATAGGAAGCATTTTAGGGTAAAATGTTACTCTCACTTTTCGACTTATTTTTTTGAGGGGAATCACCTCCCGAAGTATTATGCAAGGTCACCGAAACACCCTGTATATCCCATACACTTTCTATTTTCAGTAGAATGACTTTTTGGAGCAAAAATAAAGTGACAAGCTGAGGGGCTACGATTACGGCTGATGGCACCTGCAAAGTTTTGGAGCGAAACTATCGGCGGCCATCGGCCGTATTTTCCCAGCGCTCCAGCTTGTCACTTTATATTTGCTCCAAAAAGTCATTCTACTGAAAATAGAAAGTGTATGGGATATATGTTTCAGATATCCCCCTCGATAAAAAAATCGACCTGTCTGAGCTTTTTTCAAAAAAATTAGGTGAAATGCTGTATATGTATCACTGTTGACAAAAATATGGCGGTTTGAAGCGACTTCAACGGTTTTATCTGCACATACGTCATTATTTTTCCACCTGACGGCAGTATTATAATACCTTATATTGATCAAGATTATGATAAAAGCATAACCTTAATAGTGAATTAGTCATAATCGATTAACAGTTACTATAATTAACACCAACTTGTAGACTTGATAAACAGACTTATAAAAAGTTTTGAGAACTGGTTTTAAGTTGGTAAATATATGATTGCCTGCACACAGCCTCTCTGTCACAGAGTGTAAAAATAAAACCAACGTGGCAAAACATGCCGAGTGTGCGTTATAGGGATGAAAGTGCTATCAAGGGACATCTAGGGTTGCATTCCTGCTACCTGTTCACACATCCAAATTCACGAGCCTGAGAGGTGAACCGCTCTGGGAGCAAAATATCCAGGGACCATTTGAGCGTGCAAAGCAAACCGTTGTGCCGCGAATAAAACGAACTGCTTTTTTTTCCAACTCACAGCCATGCTTAAAAACTGAACGTTAAAATATAATTGTTACAGTGTTATAATACTAACCTAACGTTAATTCCGCACAGATTAACAGATGTTTACTAGACTAGAAATGGCTACGAGATGCAGTTACTCATTACACCTCTCACTTGTTACATTTGCAACTATCCAGCTCAGATCTAGAAGAAAAACAAGTGTAATAGACTTGGCTGTGTGCTCTGGATCCGCTCCTGCTGGTATGATGATTAAACTTGAGGAGGAGGCTCTGCTCGCGCGCGCGAAATTCTTGACCCGAAATTGTTTTTGCATCATCTCTCGAATTATTCAGGCCGGATATTGATTGATGGCTTTGACGGCATAGCTCAAGTTATTGTAAACATCACACAGATCTGTAAAAACAACATTAAATCGATATCTATCACTGTATGCACGATTATTTTGAAAATACATAATACATAGTTGCTCGTGTTCTAAATTCCTGCAATAGCTGAGAGCGTAATTGGCTGGCGACCTCGAAATAATGCATTTAAAAATTTCATAATATCTCTGCAGTATATTGAGTACCTGCATTTATAAATATTGAAAGCAACTTGATTGAGGAATAAAAAACTTGATCCTATGCACTACGCACATTCCTCACGAGATTAACGGTATTTTGTCGCTAATGCATACATGTATTCACATTTATTACGACACCGCGTGTATCGATTATGCCCTACCTTGCCTTCTTGCAGTATGTTGTTTTGATTGCCATTCTCAAATGCCATCGGGTTCTGGATTTTTGTAAAACCGTCGGGAATTTGGAGAGAAAGAATAGGTATTTTTTTCAGTTATGGGGGAGATTTAAGAGAGGAACTTTTTATCGCCCGGCGATTTGTCAGTTGGTGTATAAGGAAAAGATGTAGTTTCTCCACCTCGAGAAATTTTGAGAGGGCAGTGCCTCTCTTGGGAAAAGTTTTCTCGCGGAGCAAAAAGGTCGTTTTCCTCGTTATGGCCATGAAAAACTCAACCGCAGACGACTCGAGAGCGGCGTCTTTACTATTCCACTATTTTAAGTATTCACAAAGGACGTAGGTACAAAGTTAGGTTTTTATGTTAAATTTATTATTAAAAAAGACAAGTGGAGAAGACATCTCTATTATACTTTATTGGATTCAATAGACCAGAACCAAAATTAGTAAGTTTTCAATATCCAAGAACATTTCCCTCATACGTCAAAAACACGGTAATTCAGAATTCAGACACAAATGAGGATTAATAAGCGATAATCCGAAAGACCAAGCGATAATTCAAGACCTACCTGTAATTCAGTCGATCTGTCATTGTTCAAACACGTACTGTGAAACAAACATTATGCTTGTCCAGTACTCTGGACACTATAGAGATACTCAAGCGAGTACTCAAGGGACCCAGAGGCACGTGCAAGAAAGTGAAACGATTTGGGATTGCGCAGTCATAATGTTTTCACACTTTTTCCGCCAGCCTCTGGTACTCTTTTCTGTTCTGCGGCTCAGTACAGTTAGGTGGCTATTCATGTATCAACAAATTTATTGTCGTGTGAAATAATATGTGAATAATTTGGAGAATGATTCGGAAAATATTCTTCCGAATACCACTCTTGCAATGAAAATGAACCAGACAATTCTGGAAATGCGTGTAGCCATAAGAAAACCGCATTCGTTTGTTTTCTTCTGTTGTTCGAAAGAAGACCCCTGCGGGGTCGGGCTATTTTAGCTTTCGAACAACGGAGAAAACAAGCTCATGCAGTTTTCGGGCAACACGCATTTTTCAGAATTATTGGTAATTCTCATTGCACTCGTGGTACATATTATACCCGATAATTTTCTAGTACCCATAGGTGAAATGTACTACATAATATTCACTGGCAACATTCAGAACACTGTATAAGTGTATTTAGAGCTAAGTATAGAGTTACTATCATAGTCATTCATTACCTAAGGCATTTTCTTCAAAAATTAGCTATAAAGATTTTCTAATGATGATGCATTATGCTGATTTGGTGATGGCTCTAACGTTAACCGTATATCTGAATCCTTTGATTGAGAGGTGATTATCAAATGAATTTGTAGAGGTTCTCACGAATGGTTACGCAATAGATTCCAAAATCAAGCTTCTCACTCTGCCTGATCACTTTGCCACTGTCAAGAACAACAATTATTGAAGAAAAATTTCCAACAGAAAAAAGTCGGTTCATTTTCTGGAGATAACTACTCCACAATAAAAAAATATTGAAATTTACAGGGTGTTTCTTTTACTAATGTCACAATTGCAATGGCTTCTGACAGGCTGAATATACAACTCATCAATAAAGGCATGGCAGAGACTCAGAGTGATTCAGCAATGGATTCTTGATCATCTTTTCGGCCGCTATTCAACGGTCAGCTCAGAACTGGCACGGACCGGGGAAATCCGACTGTCTTATTAAAACAAAGCATTGTGATGGCCTCAGCAGGTTGGTGTGCATCTTGTAGCTTACAGTTTCAGGTTTGGTTCGAAACTGCAACTATAGTTCAGTTATCAACTTTGTGTGCACGGTGAAACAGAACAAAAAGTAGTGTTTGGTCCTATAGCATCAGGAAAAAGTGCTGAAAGTCGCTTTGTTTTTTTATTCGAAGACGTTGTCGAAGACCAGCTCGAAGACAAGGCATTCATGGAGATAATCAGGGACATCGAGTATCTCAAAGGAGAGCATAAGAGTTGTTTGCACTGAAGTTACGTCCCAAGATTCTCTGACACTTTAATGGGACAAATTTATTTTTTCAAAGACTTTCATGGAAAATGGTGATCATTGTCATGAAGTTGAACAAGAGCAACCTTTCCCGTGTAATAAAATGAAATATAGGCTTCCATTTGTTATGAATTTCCGCTGAGAGCCCTCTGTACGCTCAGAGCGACTCCTCCTAAAAGGCATCTGAATTGAAGCCGGTGGTTTTCTTCTAACTGGCATGCAGACAATTATTTACGAACAAATATTTAATTTCTTCATATAAACAAGTGGAACGGAAAAAATCTGAGAAAAAAACGATCACAGCTGATCCTCAGATTTCACGCGCACAATCCTAGGGCTTCAATTTGACACAATTTATTCAAGGTGGGATCCTCCCCAGTATTCTGCAAGGTAAGTCCGAGTGATTTCTCAATAAAGAATTTGCAGCCAAAGATATGAAGCTGTGAATTCTTAAGCAATTTCTCAGCAAATTTTCACAACCGAATAATTTTGCCTCCAGATGTTATAATCAACAGTAATATCACAAGTGCTTAGATTTCCATGATAATTTTGGCCAGGCGATCGCGAGTGCTGGTTGTAGCGATAAATGCCCGAGTCCGTAGGTGGAGGGCATTTATCAAGGGATAACCAGCCCGAAGGAAAACTGCTTTTTGACACAGGGCACAGTCTACCCCAATTCGGAATGGTTTGGATCACACGGTATCAATTGAGCGTTGGGGCAACCAGGGTAAGGGATGTTTACAAAGCTCTATCTATAGGTACCAATGAAATGGCATTCTTTAATTTTGGCCTCGTTCCTGGTTGTCTATACTTTTTATCTTTTTAAATTATGTCTCTTCAATGCCCAACTCTCATTTACCTTCATGCTCGCATGCCATTGGCATTCCTATGGTTCTTATGGTTTTCGGGATTTTATATGTATTGACTGCTACACGAATTGCTTCACTGGAAGTTCGTGTTGTATGGCAATGCAGCCAGCTTTATGGAATTTAATTGGAACACGTCTTCTTCGTTCGAAACCAAAAAGAGTTGTATCGCAGGATTCGCAGGTGAGCAGATGGCATTGAGCGACAGGGATTTCGCCCCTTGCCTGGTAGGTATACATCTAGAGAGCATTCGGGATTAGGTATGTTGAAAAAGCTTTGATACAAGATGAAGATATAATTTTTGAAACGGAAACACATGCAAGGTGATTTCTAATTGGCTCTGTCGAAGTGAAGACAAACAAACAACGTTCAAGGTAACTTCTGCAACAACGCACCATAGTTATTATGAACATGTAAAATATTTATCTGCTCGTGATAAAAGCCTGACTGCATCTCGGCATAATAAGACAGTAAATCTTGCACACTGATTCTGCGAGGATGTGACTCATTATACGATTGGAATAAATTTGTGTGTTTATAATCCGATGACAAATTCAACTGGCTTGCAGAGTTTTCTGCAGCGCCGATTTTTATTTTCGAAAATGCAATTCCGTTTTCTAATTAACACCCCAAGCCCATAGTCCATTTCTCTGAAACTTTTGCCTGATATGCCGCCATATCCCGGCGGTGGCGCAGCATTTTAATGCAGCTTGCTTTACGTCTCTCTTTCCCTCTGTAATCTCGCCTTAATCCAATGAAAAATTCATGCAGGTATTATTCACTAAGCACTTTTTCAAATGAACCTATTACTGTGGCGAACGCTCACAGTGTGTATGTGGCTAATGGACTGAAAACAGCGGCGGATTTAGATGTTCGAGAGGGAACCCCAGCTTCCAGGCGCAATGACCGATTTAGTAGTCCTGAGTCCTGAGCTAACCCCCCATATACATTGCTAGACAGACGCCTGCAGGAGGGAAAACACTGCTTTGGTCCTGCAAGTCTCGAGATCAAGAAACAATAATAGAAATTGAAATGAAACCGTATTTCTTCTTATCTTCGCGAAGGAACAACGTCGAGGGACGGTTTTATGGTCGTGACTCTTGCACCGATATCGATTCTTCTCTTTTTCGGTGTAGATATAGGACGGCAGTTGCTGGAAATTTATATAAGAAATGCTTATTTGCTCATAAATTTTAGATTGCGCAAGTGTGATAAATAAAAGGAATCACAATCATTCGTATCTTGTTGACTACAGAAATGTACTTATTTATGGTTTTAATCCGGGCGGGGAAAGATCGCTGCTACGTTATTGCAACCACCAACACTGGAGTTTTGATATATTGGAGTTGAGAAATGTGGGGAGGTCCAACTTATTTTTATGACTTATTTCATGAAATTGCAATTTCACAGCTGAAATAGCGCAAGTTATGTCTGTTATTATCTAATAGAATCAAGATAACCCGATAAGGGACCAATTATCATAATTATTGGCCGAAACCATTACAACCTGAAATCAAACCTGTAACTTTGCTGGCGGGTAAAGTGGACCATTAACAACTTAGTTTGGTTGTACAAAAGTGGTAGTGGCACTGATGGGTATAGTTGCCTTATTGCAATCGAAATCAAAATTCAGATGCCATATTATCCAAACCAAGAAAAAGATCAATAAGAAGTCGGGAAATTTGCAGCATTATCATGAGAAAGCCAATTTCCAGGGTGAAAATATATCACAAGTGCCATATGACAGAAGTTTCTGACAAAATTTCGAGGGCTGTGAGTGGGTTTTCCTGAATCACCTCCAGTTACTAGAGCCTTCAGCCAAGTGCAATCACCAATTTCTAAAGTTTTTTCTGGTCGCTCTGTCGCGCTACTTGTGAAAAAAGCCTTTGAAAATTGGGCATTGAATATTGATAGCTCATCATTCTTGTACAGGTAATCTCGTGAATCTTTTCCAAAGTGTCTTTGCAGTTATAATTTGAGATCTCTAAAGGTATTCGTCCCTAATATAATCACAGCGTTAGGTGACCAATTCCAAAAGGCCAAAGAAACGATCATCGTATATATAACCTTTTGGCATTGGTCATGGTCAGTAGATGACGCCACAGAGGACATGCAACTTTTGATACCGGCTTTGCAGTGGATCGTTTTCTAATATAAATAGTTGAGTACATACTGGAATAACTTCATTCTGGTGTCAGTTTGTCCTTTATTTCTGAAAAATTCTTCAGGCCAAATCCGCAGTTCTCGCCTCACTATATGTGGGTCGCAGCTAACGAATACCTTGTCAAAACCAATTTCAGTGTCAGAAATGTCACCGATGGCGGATGTTTATAATATTTTTTTCACTCAAGAATGAAAGGCATCAGAACCAAAACGTTATGGCGGCTTTACAAAACTTCGTTTGTCGCCAGCGACAGTCCCCCACTCCACTGTAGTTGAATAATTTGAACGACACGACGACAGAAACTCGTGTCGCGGGAATTATGGGGGGAGGTACGGGAGTACAGGCAGATCGAATCCTATTGGCGAGCGACACTGTCGCCAGCGACATACAAAGTTCTGTAAAGCTGCCATTACACTTATTTCTGTTAAAAACAGCAATAGACCCATTTCATTTGTCAGTCAGTGAAGAAGAGACAGAATGCTGACATGATTAGAAGATTTCAAATGTAATTTAAACGATTTCAACAAAGGTTTCTGTCAAGTGGACGTAATAATCGCACATATCCTGTCGACATTCGGAGTCGAAATTTGAAAAAATTCAATTCTATCTACATAATCCTCTTGGTGTCATCAGTTTCGTTCCAAGAAAAATTGAACCACAAAATAGTCAACGTTTCAATTTCTTCTTCAAAGAAGCTAGTGGGTTCCCTTCCTCCACCACTGAAGTGTAGAAGCTTGCCCCGAGTGCAAGTGGTGGAAGGCATACGTGGTAGATAGTTATATTATCGGCGTTCATTATGAAGCATTGGAAGATCATATTTTTTATGAACGCGCGTGAGTACCATGATGTGTAAACTTCAAAAGTTAAACCTGAAAAGGAACAGCTATCAACAATCAACATATCACTAATATCATTCCATACATGTCAGTATGACAACTCAGGTAATTTGCAATAGGTTTATTAGCATGCTCAAGTTTGTCTGGCCATGTCGTCTAGCACGTTCTTCTATCATAGCACTTCGGTATCTGTTATTATCTTTGTCGTATGCCGCGTGCGTCAGATTCTTTTCGTGTCTGAAGCAAAATCATACCGTTTTCCACTCAAAACACAAGTGCACACTTGCTGCAGTGGTCGTCAAGGAGACTAATCAAGAAGCTCTGCTATTGGTCAATGCTCACTCTCAGAGCAGTTTATTGTCAATTTTTTTTTCCCCAGTTGGAAACGCAGTCGTGTCCCTATGGAAACTGACGCTTAGTCGCAATGAAGAAGATGCCAGTACTTCACTGCATTTCGGTGTGACTTTGGATCTGTATATCGAGCTAAGCTTTGTTAGTCTTCGAAAACTCGTCTTAATTCCAACAGTTTCATCAAATTGTTTGACAGTGCCTGAGGCTATGAATCAAGTTTGAAATTATTTCGATAACACTGGAAGTTCTCCAGGAGCTTTCCTGCACGATGGTGCAGTAACTTACAGGGAGGCGTTCAATATAGAACAAGCACAAATCTTTTAAGTACCCATTTCAAACATTAACTGAAAGAGGCTTCGCTCCGTGCTTAACTGGTGTAATTAAAAGCACATAAAACCATAATGGTCCCCAAATTTCTGTAGTCACACAGCAGCACTAGACGGACGCTCTGCTCCTGCCAAATTTCTGCACGCGGGAGGGATCCCGAATTATGACCGCAGCGACACTTTGGACGAGATTGAACCCGTGCAAGAATGACCTCAGCGGTTAATCTGCGAAAGAAGAACTAGTTTCTTAATTCGCTCGGTGAGCTTTCAGCGCACACTTTACATAATTCCAACCTTAATGTCAAACGTTCGATTCCTTGCATAGTGGAGACGTTAAATATGAAGGTTTAAATGAGATCCTCCCGTATCTCATTACTTTAATTGCTACAACTACTAGCGTATCGGGTAATGACTGTGAGAAAGCCTCGCTGTCTTAGAGTATCTCTACTTTATACCTACTTTGACTTTGCGAAAACCAGTTTGGAACTAAATTTGAATTTTACATTAAGTAGGTATATTATTAATAATAAACAGGATACGAATTATTTCGGTTCAAGTACAAGGCAGTACATAGTTTCAAATCTGGGTACCCTAGGCAATGTCAAGCTTCTGTGGGTACCTACCTGTATCTACAGTCAGCAGGTTTGTATAGTATTAAAAAGCCTATAGGTACCTGCATCTCTAAATTGCAACTTGCCGCAACTTTCACTTGCCTTACCTATCGCAACCTCGTGAGCATGAAACACTTTATTATTTCATTAGGTTTCCTTGCGATTATTATATAAATGCCAACTACATTCCTGCGGAACTCTAGGGGTATAAAATATCAGGTTGCAATACTTCTGTATAGCGGTTCTCTTCAGTTGTTTTGGTAGGTACTAGTGAAACGCATTTCCAGCCATTATGAATGCAGTTCATGTTCTCACGAGATCAGCTATCCAAACCTCACTGTATGATATTATGATTTATATTTTGTGTGCCGGAGAAGATAGCAGAGTGGAGCATCATGATTTCACTTTAGATTATATAGTCGAGGTACAAGGGTGCAACGTGCAACTTCAAGTATTTTAATTTGACTCAGATTTTCACTGCCCATTCTATACTTTGAACTATTTATAATAAATAAGCCGATCCTGGACTGTACTTAAAAGGGAATGCTTGGATCATCCCGACTAGGGCAAAAGTGCACGATAATCGTCATCGTTCACTCACACACCATAAGCAGTAATGGTGAGTTGGTTAGAAAATTGTTTGATAAATAGAAATAATTTATCTCTCGCACACGTCAAGACTAACAAGCCACCTACTCTTTAGTCTGCTGTCCGCACCAAGAGACTCACTTCTTATGTGCCGACTGCTGCTGATGCTAGTGGAAACAATTTTCTTCTCCACCAAGTGACATTGAAATCATTGAAAGTTATTATCGCGCCAGCTAATGGTAAATTACTGCTATGTGACTGACAACCTTGAGAGCAACAAAAATGCTGCTGCAAGTATGAAAAGGTGTTGCAGGTAGGTTTAAGTGTACTTAACTCGGCTATTCACCCATTTACCTGCTAGAGTTAGTGGGTACTATAACGCAATATTACATGACTAATCGCGTTTTGTTGCTGTATGTACCCAATCAGAAGTGACAGGGTATTTTTGCTATACTAAGAGGTTAGCGCGACAATTTTTCAGAGCGTTTGTCTGTTTGAGGATTCGTCCAAATATTGCTTTCGGAAACTGGGGTGCGGTGCTGAGGTGATCGAAAGATTGCCAGGTTCCACACATTAGGTATTTCAAGCTTAAAAAGTGCTTATACTTATGATAAATAATATACTTATGAAATTGTGATATTTTGCAATTATATCATGACTATCATGCAATGATAAATCATTTTTACTGACCTGCATATTGAAATATTATAAATTTTTTCATAATAAAGCTTGAAACACGTTCCTACCAACACCCATTTTTGAATAGGTACTTTTATATTTACCCACCTTGTAAAGAGCCGTTAACTCACAATTTTAATTAGGAATTGAACGTATTAATATCTAATTACTATGATGGGTAATCAATACCCCAAGTGAAGACAATTAGTTCCGAATATGATGTCAAGTCACTCTCTTTCCGCTTTGTTATTTTTACCTTTCCTTGCAGATGAATAAGGTTGTAACCGGATTAACTCAGTGCTTTTCATCATTATCTTTCACGGTAGTAGTAAGAATAACAAATAACAATAACGTCACTTTATTGAGAGAGCGATCGAATAAAAAGACACTATGGAATAGAGCAATAACTTCCTAGAGCCGTGGGGAAGGTCAAGGATTTTACGTACTAATCCCAATGATACAAGAAAAGTCAGCCGTTTAGCTGTACTGAATTCAAAATTGATTATCAGCAAGAGTTCTCTCCAACACGATACCTCGTCACTTCACTGCTTTGAATTAATTAGCGTATATATAAGCCTTTAAATCCATCATATCAGAATTAATCTTAGATTATTACCTAACCGACATCAAAACCGATGTCAAAGCCAATTTATGTCGTTTCATTACGACTCAGTACCATCTCTTCATTCGCCTCATTGGTTTCCTATTATTAGCCCTATAGAAGTTTTTGCGCCAACGCGAAATTGTCAGTTTGTTTTTCGAGAACATCGCTACGAATAATTTGCGGTGGTAACACAGATCCTAGCGAGATAATGAGAGAAATTCATTCCATGAACTTAGGATATAATCTGAAATCGTGACAACAGATTGATGCAACACACTTATTTGCAAAATGTCTTCGGTTCAAGTTGGTTGTCAATTATTTTTCACAATACGTTCCTTGTGTCTAACTAAGTACGAGTAGTATCATCAATTTCTAACTTTCATGTTTGTTGTGTTTTCAAATACATTTGTTGAATCCACGCGTGGTTTCAATCGCAAATGATTTATATTAAGTAAAAGTACCCCTGCAGCAACATTGCACAGTACTGACCTATACCAAGCCATCCATTAGCGGTTTACATATACGGGATTCCGATACATGGCTTTGGTGCTATGCAGTGGACCGAAAGTTTATGGCCCGTATTCATATCCCACTTTTAAGCTAAAAGCGCTTTTAGTGCGATGCGCATTTAGGGGCATTTCTCATATTTTAGTATTCAAAAATACAAATTAACGCGTAAATTGATTGCAATTAAGTACATACAATCGCTCCCAATCGCAATAATGTATTTTTGAACACTGAAATATGAGAAATGCCCCTAAATGCGCATCGCACTAAAAGCGCTTTTAGCTTAAAAGTGGGATATGAATACGGGCCTATGGGTCTTATTTCCATTAACGTTACCTAACGGCTCAGCATGCTATATCTGCTGCCTAGTCAATTTGGCACATTGCTCAGTTTTGGTCCGATAATTATTTTAAGCACCTCTATCATTTCAGCCAGTGATATCTGGTTGACAGAGGGTTAATTAAACTCCACTACTATAAACCACATATAAAACCAGCACGGTCCACGTCCGAGTCCACAGTGGCAGTGAATTTTCAAACGGAATTAATATATGTTTGGTCCGAAAGTAATTCAACTTAATGGCAACTGTAGTTAATGGCTTTCGGACCTCGTTGCTCTCAATCGGGGATGGACCAGAGGAGGTGATGCCCCGAGCACATTTTTCTTTCTTGTAGGTACCCACAATACCGCTTGAAATATATTCATATTTCCACTGGGAGTTGCAGAACTCCGAAATTACTATGTGGTTGACTTTTAGACAAAACAGCGTAACGCGAATAATTAGTTTGGGGTTTGTGCATGTCACTGCAGACGACATGCTGTTCAAAGTAAAATGCAACATGTGTGTTTAACGACGAGAAAGTGAAAGATTTCGCGTTATTGCATATCTCATATACCAATACAGCAGCAGGAAATGTAATCGAAACGCCAGAGAGGAAAAGTCTAGAGAGGTGGTACTGGTAATTCAATAAGAAGAAAAAATATGTGTGGATGTGCCTAACGAGAAAAGTTTTCCTTCCTAGCAGGCATCAACAAAGAAATCCAATTTAAGATTTTATTAACTAGTCGATAGGGAATTAATTGACAATTTGATTAATGTGATTACCGGGGCACATTAGATAAACACAATCCGAATCCCATTGGAAAAGTCACTCGGCAGCACACAAGCACCGAGGACGGCTTCATTAGAGTGCCACCGTCACCAGTAGTGGCGCTGGCAGGGATTATTGGTTTTGGCCTGCACCACCCATATCGTTAGCTTTTTCCGTTTCACCGTAAGAATTCAAACTGGAATATGGACGTTATGGTCAGTGGCGCCGAACTCCTAAAAAGTTACTATGGCGAAAAAGATTTTAGACCCCCCCCCCTAATGCTACGCGACGGTCGGGCCTGGGGTCCTAAAAGCCCCTCGTGCAGTTGACGCCGCAGTCGAAATTTTTTCAGAATAATAATATTAACAATAATAAGCAAAAAAGGGGAAGCCGCTGACCAAATTGTCCACAGATTTCATTATCTTCTACACAAAAATCGAAAGTTTTTTGTAAGATCGTAAGATCGTGAGGTTTTCCTAGTCCATTTAAATAGTTGGCTGTTCAAATACCGTATGATCAAAACCTTTTTGCCTCTAGTCTAGAGTGCTATGAAATTATTATTTTATATGTATATCAAAGGTTGGCCGTAATAGAGGCCATAATGACTGAATAAACTGTTGAATGCCAGTGTCGGTCTCTGATAAATGTTAAAAACTGAATAAGAAGTTTTTCATTATCAAAAGTTATTTTCGAAATGGCACAAAATTGTAAAACGGAGAGTGGTCGTATTCCCTACCGACAAGCAGTGGAGATTGCCAAACAACATGCATATGTCATTTTGAGGTGAATTGCAGGATATACTACTACCAACAATTGAAAAAGGCAAAAAAAGTCATAGCACTCTTGAAGTGAAATCGTTTTGCTCATACGGTACCTATACCTTAGGTAAACATCGTAAATAACTGTCATTTAGTAGATTCAAAGTGTCTAATAATCCTAATATCCAATGATTTGCTGGGTGAATCTCTCTTCCTCTTCTTTTCCTCCCTTCTTCTCCTTTTTTCTTTTCTTCTCCTTTTCCCCTTTTTTTTCCTCCAGACCCCCCCCCCCTCATTTTGAGGTATGGCGAGCGCCACAAAATAAGGTCTATTCGGCGCCACTGGTTATGGTCGTATATGAGTCCACGGGAGCTATAGAGTTTTATTGATGAAATTTGTTTGAAACTTTTTGAAACCGTTGTTGATGTTGACGTAACCAAATGTCACTTTTTTGTTCGTTAAGTGAAACTTTTTGTACGCATTCCAAACTTTTCTTCACGCATATGTCACTTTTTTTGCTGCTATAGTCGCCACCTGTTTCTCATTTCATAGCGTTGTTTTTTTTTTACTTCATGCTCTTTCGGATGTTTTGTCTCAGACAGCGAGATCAGACATTCTAGGGTGGCAGTTCAGTTATTTCCGAGTGTACCCCACCATTTGTCCCTAACATCCTAACATCTTTTAGCAGCCACTCGAAGACAACATTTTCATGAAGAGCAAAAACTGCTGGTTTCGATGCAAGCTCGTCCGCCAATTGTGCAGGTGTGTGTCTTATTCGCCCGTGGAGGTCTCCAGCGAACTTCGAAACAATGATAATATTTAAAAAAAAACTTGAAATTGTAATAACATAGTATTGGTATACCTACTCTAACAGAACATAATCTATCATCATTAGTTGTATATATCTTCAAGTATTATGTGTTGAAAAACCACCTATCATAGCTTATGAAAAGCAATAGGTAATAGGTATACCTACCTTAGACAAAAGCTGAAGAAATAAAGTGTCACTCTATTGCCATCACCGGAGAAACAGGAAGTCCGAATCTTTTGAGAAAGTATTAAGCGAGAAACATGTGTAATAAGTATTCACTTATGGCTGTTAATGTCCTGCTATAGATCAAAATGTAACAATTTGGCGAACTGGCATGAAAACCCAAATTGTTTGATAGTGAAATTGAACAAGAAATCCCGAGTTCGACCTTGAATTTTACCATTTTACTAGTTTTCTTCGAGCAAAGAACATCAGGGATCTCACGATCTCAATTTCTGAATTTCATTACACAAAAATCTGCGCATAAACGATGAAAACGTGATATAATGAGTGATGAGAACCTAGCGTAACCTTCATAATCACTTAATTAAGTTTGTCTCTTCAATGATCCGTATACCATGTGAAATTAGTTATGCTTGTTTACAACGTTTGTTCATCAAGTATACGAAATTTCAAAATTGATTCGACTAAAGAAGTAAAGACTAAGAGTATAATATGTTTTTCGTAGCTGAAAATTATGAATGGAAAACGTTACTTAATGTTCGTGTGATGCTAGAGTATACAGTAGTCTTAATTTACGTAATTCTTCCACTACCTTAATTGTTCCACATGGTTTACTTGGAACAGTAATTTTCTAAGCTAAGGAGGTGTTCAACGATACATGAAATCAGACACACCGCAGCTGTCGATTAACAGTTCAAATTTGAGAAATTTATGCAAGTAGGTCTCCGATACAGAGAATTCAGATCAACATCAGAAGAAATATCGTCGCTCCCAGCAAGAAAGTGAAGCGCTCGTGGACGCCCTTTAATTTATTTGATTTTAATTTGGAAGGTTTTTTTTCTAAATTGACTGGTGGGCTTTCACTTGATTAGCTTTTCGGTATAGGTGTACGTATTGCTTCAAATTCTGTTATTGGTCTGTAAAAATTCTCATTTCTTTGCAATATCTCGAATCGTATATATAATTTAGACCTCTGCGGTTTTGAGATTTCACCGTTAATGCTCGGGTTTATTGGGATTGTGCTTTTTCTGCGGTCTCGTCATTTAAATGGGTAAATTGTGTTTGCTGGATTGACTTGTTTGAACACTTACGATTTCTAACCCAGCGCAAAGATAATGAGGGCATATTATTATAATTAGGAATATACGTAGACATAGGTAGACAAAAAATGTAGAAAGTTAATAAAGTGATATGTGCAAGACATAAAAACCTGAATATGTCACGAAAACTCAGCGACCCCCCTCAGCCAAATTATTAGACACCAATTATTATTACCAAGAGGTTCTTGCAAAAAGTTGATGTATTAATTCATCAGTTATATTTCCAGAGAGCAAACGGATATTAGCGAGAGTTGGAAAGTAGTTTAACCGCTGAGTGTCTTGACCGCTGGATGTTCTATGAAAGTCCACATATGCACGACAGTTTTCACATTGTTTAGACTTTGAATTATAAAAAAGTAATATCACTTGTTAAATTGTATCACTTACGAGTGTAAAAGTGGAATTTCCATGTTTGACCTGAGAAAAAGGGCAACGCCCCTGGACTGGACCCTCTTATATTTGGATACATTTTTTCTTGTTGACCTAAACTTAACAATTGCTTAGTAATTCTATTATTCAAACTTCATCACTCGATTGACCCAGAATAAACCATGTACTAAAGCTTTGTGTTTTTCGTTACAGATCTGGTGGACTTGAGAGGGATGCGAGTTTTGGCGAAGGATCCGCAGTGATTGAAGTGCAAATTTCGGTGTGCTATATATTTTCAGTGCGAGATATGAAACGTGACTAATCTTTATCTCTGCGAGGTAGTAAAGTAACATCGCCAGCATCAACATGGAGACTGAAGAACTCATCAAACTCGTTGATGGAATTTACAAGGTTAGTGGCGACACTTAGGTAGTTCTTCTGTAATTCACATCAGATCATTGTTATTGTCGTGAGCGAGTGATGGCTCGTTCTGGAGGGGTGGGTACAGGCACTAATGTCTATTTATAACATGCACCTATATCCTTCGAATGCCAATTGCCACACAGCCACCTATATTTGTCCCTAAGTTTGAAAATTATGTAAATAGGTCAGTATGTAAATACGGTCAGTAAACACAAACAAATTATTGAAAGACGACTGAAACATATTTCTAGTTGAATTTTTAAAAAACAACTAGGAATTTCTGCTTAGATTTTTCTTTAGGGGCGCTTAATTAGGTAGAGTTGACGGCACACCACAGGGACCTGTGGGCGGGGCTGAACAGAAAAACAAAAATCGTTTTGGGCGAGTCTGTGTGTTGAAATAGGGGAAGCAACACCGTCAGCTGGAGTGGTGGACCATTACCAGGTCACAGGCGAACCTAAAATCCCACTGCAAATTTAGGTGCACCACTAGATGAACTCAGTTCGCGTGTTAGGCTCCGCCCACAGGTCTCTCTGGTATTCCGACCACTTTAGTCCAGGAGCTTCCGTAATCCCGAGGGATTTTGAATGGAAGAGCATAGCGACTATGTGGAATACATTCCTTGAATAGCCAGCAATCACACCTCACCGGGTGTATTGCTTGAATGTTTTGCAGGAAATTCATACAGGGTGGAACCGAAAGAATGAATAAAAATTCGTAGCTCCAGACCGGGAAAAGGTGGAAAGCTTAAACTTCATACGTGATTTGATTCTGTTGCTGTGTTGATTTCCGCCGAATTTGGTCCCAATCCATCGGAAAAATTTTGAAGAATTAAATAAGGAAGCTTTGAACTTTGAAATTTTTTAAAATTTGACAGATGCCATGCAGAGCAATACTTTCAACAATTTTGAATACAGTTTCTTGAGAGCTTTCAAAAGACATATTGCGAGTCAAGTTTCGTAACATATCATTTCTGTCATTTTTGATGGTGACATTTCCGTTCAACAGATGACAACCAAAACAAAACAGATTTATTCGACGGCTAAATCATGTCCACATACCGAATTTCTAGTCGATCGGATATCCGTTTGCGGCTGTTATCGTGGAAGATTACAGACACAGACACAGACACATACAGTTATGTAATCTTCTCTAAAAAACTTTGCCATTTAATTATTCAATATCTATCCGATGGATTGGAGCCAAATTGGGTCGGAAGCAACAAAACAAATGAATCAAATCAAGCTCGCTGTTACTGCTTTACACCAATTCCCAGTTGGGCGTTACGAGTTTTTAAATTTTCTCCTGGCCGTAGCCACCAGAGACCGCCGCTCGTTTGGATTTTGACCAGGACGACCCTAGTGGTCCTTTCCTGGTGGGGGATTGACTTTTTTCGAAAAGTATAACTGATATCGGAAGTAGATTGCATTGGGCGTCGTGCAGGTCTATTTTCAAATCCGACACGGTTTCGGTTTTTCGGTGGTGATTTTTTTAAGATAATTAATTTAATTTTCAAGTTTTCTTGTTTTTCGCTCTATTTGCCACGAATGTCAATTTTTTAAGCAAAACCTCCAAAAGCATCAAGTCGGGCATCCACCTGGTGATTTGTATCGCTCCACCTTCTATAGTTCACGGTATATAATTTTTTTCTTTTTTTCTCCTGTTTCACCCTGTATTATTGCTATAAATCCCCTGCAAGAAATGCAAGCAAAACACCCGGCGAGGTGCGATTGCTGCCCATCCAAGGAATGTATTCGACATGGTGGCTATGCTCTTTCATTCAAAATCCTACAGAATGCTTTTTTTTTACATAAGCTCCTGGACTTATGGGTATCTCGCTTATCTTTAGAGATACAGAGTCGGTTGAATTAGAAAAATCTTGCGAATTTCCATGACGATCAATGATCCAGAAAGATATTCGACTTGTCAGTTTTAGTTTTCGAGATATCGAAAAAAAAAACAGAAATTTGTAATTTTTGTTTTTATTTTTTATTTGAAAAACGGTTGAAGGTAGCCTTTTCTAATTAAGATATTGTGCAGGCACTTTTCTAAGGGAAATTCATTGTTGCCAAAATCTTCATTCTAGCTTTCAAAACAACCGAGATATGACATTCAACTATTTTTTCTCATATGGGCGCCATATTGGAGTTTGACATTTTTTAATACAATATTTTTTTCTGGTTACAACGATGTGTCACATGCCACTGTTGAATTCATGCTTTTGAGCAAAAAATAATTTTTTTATTTTTCAAAGAGTGCTTTGGAAACAAAATCAGCACCGACAATAAAAAAAAAAAAACGTAAATGTTGAACATTTATTCAAGTGACATGTGGCACATCGTTGTAACCAGAAAAGAATACCGTATTCAAAAATATCAAAATCCTATATGGCGCCCATTGGAGCAAAAAGTTGAATGTCGTATCTCGGTTGTTTTGAAAGCTAGAATAAAGATTTTGGCAGCTTTAAATTTCCCTTGAAAAAGTGCCCTGGCAATGTCTAGATTAGAAAAGGCCACCTTCAATTCAACCGTTTTTTGAATAAAAAAAAATTCAAATTCCTGTTTTCTCACGATATGTCAAAAACTGAAATCGATACGTCACATTTTTTTTATCATTGATCGTCAAAGAATGCGCAACTTTTTCCTAATTCAACCGACTTTGTATCTCTCAAGATAAGCGAGATACCCATGCTTAGCCTCGAAAAAGAGACACCCTGTATACTATGCAACTGCAAAAATGGAAAAGTTTGAACAGATCTCCTTTCACAAAAAAAAAATGTTTTGGCTTTTTCTATTTGTTATTTGTTTCAGGGGAGAGGTTGTAACCATACTTCTTGGCGTTTTTTTCAAATTCTTGCCTATAGGGTGATCTCGAAAGTGTCTTGGTCTTGCAATAATGATTTTTTTTGTTGACCACTTTTGGAAAATGGTGGCTTTTGTTACAGCTTATTCAGGCTCAGGTAAGAAGGTTGGAAGATTGGAATTGTTGAAACAAAAATTCTGAAATGGGAATTGAATCAAATGTCACCTAGAGATCCGGTTTGGGTTTGGGAAGAGAACTAGACAAAAACCGACTTGTCTTCAAACAGACGATTCTTTCTGAACATTTTAAGGTGTTTCCCGTTTGTGTGAGACAAAAATGGTTGACAAAGAAATCAAGGAGCATTTCTGCGTAAGATTTTTCCAAATCGACATCGTGAAATCGAAAGTTATCGTGAATTGAACACAAACAATGAAAGATTTCGTAGAATTTTGCAGAGCCTATCATCGAGAAGTAAACATATAGGTATACTAAAAATTTTAAAAGATTCATATCTAAGAACAACAATATCCATTCATTTCTAAACCTATCTGAAAAATTGCTACAATATGAGTGTGAGATTCTTTACATGATGAGACCTTGACCTTTTCACTGGTTCTCCAACCGCAAATAGGACTTAGGACTTTGCAAGCTCTGGCGAATTCGCCAGATAACTTGACACCGTGATTGATCGAGTTAGGTAAACTATTTTTCCATACAACCCCAAGTACTTAAACTTAACCGACTTTGTATCGCTTCACATAATGAACCAATAACCATGAGAAATGGTGTGACATCGAAATGTGTTTTGCTTGTTTTGCCCTACTTAGACAGCATCGGAAGCTGAAGCCATCTATTCCATCAGAAAATTATCCGACGGAACCCCAACAAGAGATTTACAATCGCTTTGAAACTTTTAACTTATCTAAACATTGTTATTGTTAAAAATCTGTACCTGCCTGTGTTATGAAATATTTTGCTAGTTTGGATTCCGATGTAATTGCGCAAGCATCGCTATTTTTTCCCATCACTCGACACCTAATTGCGGCATTGTTCGGTCAATCAAAATATCGACACAGATTTGAACTTTCAATTTTGCCTTTTAAATCCAAATCTCTCGCAGCACCAACGAAGTACAAACACCTGATGCACAATACAACTCTACTTCTTCATTTGCCGACTTTCGCTCTTGAGTCCTGACGTGCCTTCATTCTTTTATTGCTACACCATCGGCAGCTCATAGCAAGAGATATACAAGCACACGCGCTGTAATTGAGAGCCAAGAAAGTGTGAATTGTTACGTCTCGAATTTGTCGGCCATTGAACGATTAGAGAGATACCTAACCTACACGCGTATCTACCTGGTACATTCTAAGGCTTCTTCCTTGTTCTTTAATTCAATTAAACGTATCGAGCGTTCTTGTGTAACACAATGCTTTATATTATGTCGTTTCCGTATACACACAATGATTGGTGTTTATCGTCCTTTCAGATGGCTGCTCCTGCTCTCTGTTATTATATCTTCACCTTCAGCTCGTTAAAGAACACAAAAAGTGCTTGTAATGGTTCATTTATAAATCAGAGCTGTGAAAGACGAGTTCCAAATATCTAATAACGTGCGATCTAAAGCTTTTTTTATTGCGGGTTCACTTTGCAAACAAAAGTAAAATACATAAAGTAGAACGTAGGTATGAAGCTCTGGGACCTGTTACATGTCCTTGTGTTTCCTTCCTTTAACAAAAACGTGATCAAAGCAGATATTGCGAAGAAAGTCGACCAAAACACACCCACTAAAACGATTTTGACGCGGCGAGTATAAAAAAAATGTCTCTTGACCTTGACATTGACATGCACGAAAAGAGCTCGTAGGTATGCATCCCAGCTAAAACTACGAGTAAGTATAGCCCAAAATAGATGTTTTTCTCTTTCGATTCCGCGTTACAGAGAAGAAGAGAAACATGAACCGGTATAGTAATCCGGATTATAATATGCGACGTACTGGGTAAACTTTCGGAAATCCGGTTATGCAGATCCATAATTTCAGAGAGCTGGCCGTTAAAAGGAAAATCGATAATCAGTACTAAATAATCCCATTATGAACTGAAACTGTCACCCATGTAGGTATATGGCGCTATATTCGGAAATGAGCACACCGATACTTGATCACCTTGTGTTGGTTACTAATTCTAATAAATAATTCTAAAGGGAGTTGCACGGGGTGGCATATTGTTTCATTGTATTTTTTGTAGTTTATGACAGAAACTGGTTTTCTAGATCATTTTACTTCCTAATTTTTTTGCAGCGCCGCATTTAAAAGTTCAACTGGTGTAGTTTTGAAATGCCGATTCTGGCTCTAAGACAGAATGTATACTGGATGATAATTTGAAAAGTATTCACACGTAATAACTCTCGATTCCTAGTAAATATTTTCTTTAGAATAAAGACAAGTCGATTTTTATATCAAGAGGGAACATCTAAAACATATAACATATACAATTATACATTGACAACTTTTTTATCTATAACCCCTTCACCTTCATCCATCCCAACTTTGAAATATCGAATAGCAGCATCAAATTGAAGAGAATTACATTCTTTTTCTGAAAAAATATTTGGGAAATTTTCAACATCACCTTTCCTAAATGTTTTCTGATGGTTCAATTCAATAGATTTTTGCCCCCTTGGTTCCCTCCAGTGTAGTCAATGTCATCATTCATAGCATCGACTGAGACAATTTTCAGCAAAAAAATGCTATCCTCATTGTTCATCCCTCCCCACACAAATCGACTTTAAAATTCAAAATGGCACCACTTACTTCGTGACACATCAAGATTATATTTTCAAAATTTTTATATCAAACCTCCTTTATCCCTCTTGAAATTCTCCGCGTGTCCACTGAAAATTCTTTCCTTGGACGCCGTGCAAGATGACGTTCACTGCACTGAAGAGAATGATCAAAAGATCAAAAATCTTTCAAATTGAAGAGCATTTCAGTAAGGAGGGAGGGTTGAAAAGATTGGAAATATTTTTTCAGAAAAAACGCTTTCAATTTGAGGTGTCACAAAGTAGGTGGTGCAATTCGAAATTTGAAAGTTTGAAGGGGGGGGGGGGGCGGAGGGGTCAAAGATAGAAAATCACTGTTCTTATATATGTTTTAGAGGTCACTGTTATTATTAAAGATCGTCTTGATTTTGCCCGAAGGAAAATTCACTGAGAATCGCGAGTTATTACGGATGAATACTTTCAATTGATCCAGTTAAGAGTTAAGCCACTTTGAATAACGCGTAGGGGTTTTACCTCATAATCCATTAGATTGAGTTGAGTTTTGAGACGGAGTATTTATTAATTGAAGCAACTTGATTGAATTATCGAACGAACATTTTTTTAGCGAGGCCAACTCCAGTAATGGAATATATGTTGTCGCATTATGGAATTATGGAGAAGAGGGGTAGGAAATAGGAAAGAATGCTTGGACATCATTCATCATTCAAGTTTTGCAAAAGTTCTGTAAAAATTCAAGTCTAATTTCGCTTTTCTAGTACCTATTCGCGTGTAATTATTAATAAAACAACAACTCCACCTATAACGGTTCCTTGAAGAAAATCATCATTCATTAATGGAAGTGCATAATCCAACAAGTATTATCATGCAGTATTCATTGTTACATTTAATTACACAATTTACGGTAATTCATTAAATAATTCAACTAATACATATTTAATGTTTATTTATATCTATTCCAATTTACATACCGTTTTCTAGTAGATAATTATTTTATCATAACCTATACCTATACAGGGTGTTTCAGGGATAATAGCAAAAAATTCAACTGTGGGTAGATCTCGTCAAAATATGACGAAAACCTATGTATCATTTTGCGAAGTTCGGCCTAATGACAAAGATACAGCCCTCCAAAGTTCACTTTTTTCGGATTTCAAAAATTTGTAACTAAGGAACGTTTCGACAAATTCAGCTTTGATTTAGCATAAGCTGGTTTGTCATAATTATCTATCAACCTGCCAAATTTGGACAAAATCCAACCAGTGGTGTAGGAGTTATGAGGGTTAATAATTTAGAAGCATCCGAAGAAAAGTTGACTTAAGGTGACCCCTTATAACTTCTACGCCACTAATTGGATTCTTTCCAAATTTGGCAGGTTGATAGATAATTATGACAAATCAGCTTATGCTGCATTGAAGCTAAATTGGTCGAAAGGTTCCTGAGTTACAAATTTTTGAAATCTGAAAAAGTGAACTTTGCAGGGCTTTATCTTCGTCATTAGGCGGAACTTTGCAAAATGGTTCATAGGTTTTCGTCATATTTTGACGAGATCTACGCACAGTTAGATTTTTTGCTATCATCCCTGAAACACCCTGTATAGTATTATACTCACAACGAGTTAGTGGATGATAAGTAGCAAAAATTACTTTCCCATTCATCTAGATTCTAGAACAGAAATTGTAAAAAAAGTATACACTATTTAGAAAGAGAAAAGAAAAGAGTATAGATACTTTATAATACTGGTCGTGGTCACTTGATCAGATCGGGTGATGTCGGAATAATTGTCAGATGCTTCAGTGCTCATTGATATGCAAAACATTACCAGGACAGGAATAAATGCAGCTTTTGTTTCATAAACGTAGGATCATCAACTCTGTTATGTAACCATGTTTGAGTACGGTAGGTAATGAGTTAAATTGCAGGGTAGACACTTGAGGTATCCATGTAGATAACCAAACCACATGTTTGACTTTGAAATTTATCCCGTAATTATTCCGTAAATTTCCTTTCGCGTAACAACAATTAATAACGCCTGATGGTGGTGATGGTCTTGGTGACAAGACACTGTCCAAGTTTCTGATCCTATCTTTATAAAAAAAATGATGTTACGGACTCGTTTACTTGAAAATTCCTCATTATAATTCGACGTCTATCTCTGCTTTTTGCATATTGTAGTAGTATTGAAAAAAAAAACAGTAGAAAGTAAACGGTACAGTCGGATGATGATGCATCTTGGTCTGTTTTGCATTTTGAATGACATCCATTAAGATACGTAATAATGCAAATGTTATTCATTAATCATAAAAAAAACGATGCCGCATAATATAGTTGATGCCGATTTCTCTATTCACGAGTAGGTATAGTAGCAGAATACAAAATTCACTACAATAATAAATGAATCTCCCAGCGAGTCCCGTCCTTGTTTCTGATTTTCTTATTATGCGCGCATATACATGTGCCAGTACTAACCTACATTTGAATACTGAAGTGAATATCAAACACGGTAAAAATATGTTCGCGAACCTACGCTAGCGTAAACCTACGGATTTCCAGCAAGATAAAACTGCTAGATTGCTTTTCTTGCGTGGAGTCAGTAGGAGGGCCTTTTTTATTCCATTTCAATATTTGCTCAAAAAATCTGCACAAGGCCAAATCAACCCTCATTTTTACGCGGTGTGTCCTCCTGCAATTGTTCGAAACGTCCCCGCGGTTTTGACATTCAGACAAAAAGAATTTTTGCTCCCCGATGCGATGCGTTCCAACAAAAACGGAATTTAATAGACGACGCGCGAATTCACCGATCCGGACGGAATACAATCATATAAAATCGAGTGAAAAGAGACACAGAATACCGACACGTTCTGCCACCGTGTAAAAACCACTTATCACCCGACTTTCAGTCAATTTCGTTCTTGCCTCTATATGCGCCGATTTTTTTTATTATTCATTGTTACATGAAAATTTCATTGTATGCACTGTTTTGAAATGTGGACGTACAAGAAATCGCATTTTATTCGTAACAACAACAAGGAATGTTACTGACACACATAAGACGTGCACAAAGCAATCTTTTCACCAATTTCTTTGGTTTTCAACAGGTGCATTGCGACATAAGATCAAATAGCCAACAGTAGGTAGGTACCATTTGTTGGAGGAAATAAATTTTAGAATAACCGTAAAACCGGTCGAGAGTTCAGGCATTTAATCAAGAATTTTTCTTGATGTCTTCTTGCGTAATGTAATATTAGCATGTTCTTACACGCCATAACCATAAAGATCAGAGAACTCGTCGTACGGAAACAGACATTACTTACCTATGCCTTTGCTTATTTATTATCAATTTGCAAGATGCGGAATGGTTGAATGGGAGATCTATACTTATAGCCAAAAAAAGGTAAAAACAAAATATTATGACTACTAGGTATCACTGATGCCCTCGTTTGAACTCCTCATCCAGTGACGTCCTCGCATTGATGTCCTATTTGGCGGCAATGCCTTGGCTGCAGTCCGTTAGAGATATTCTTGGCTTTTTTGATATCACTTAATACTTATTAATGCCGGCGAATTTTGAAGACTGAATAACGGAATGAAAGAAAAACTTTGCACAAAAACACGACCTTCTGCCCAAAATTTTGGATTTCATAGGGTGCTAAGAGATAGATAGGTACCTACCTAGGCATAATCCAGAAATGAACATACTTAGATATATCAATTTTAAAAATTTCGACCCGAGTCATAATTTTTTTTTAACAAAGAAATCCTGAGGCAGGTCGATTTCATGCTAACTAAGGGGTTTCTGATGCGACTAAAAAAGTTGTTGACGGGAATCGGTTCTATTTTATTTTTCCTTCAAGTAGAAACTCTTCCAAGGAGAAAATGTACGGGCATGCTATCAAATTTTCAGAACTTCCAAAAAATTTTGAAAATTTTTGATTCTGATTTTGGAAAATTTTGAAACTGCTACATATACCTTTCTTCAAGAAAGTCGTTTGCCAAATTTGAACTTCATATTTAAAAAAAAGGTACTTGAATTTGAATTTCTACTAATTCACTTTTTCATGTCTATACGAGAAATCATTTTTAGTACCTTTTTTTGAAAATAGAAAGTTCAAATTCGGCATGCGACTTCCTTGAAGAAAGATGTATGTGCGCTACTATCTAGTTTTTGAATTTTCAAGAATAAAAATCAGAAATTCCCAATTTTTTTTTTGGAAATTTTGAAATTTGATAGCCCGTGTAGTACAGTCGACCGATACATTAAAATAGGGTTCACCTTGCAAAAGGTCGCGGAGATTCGAAAATTTGCAGTCTGGTACAGTTTTGTGTCCTGAATTACATACTGAGTTTTCGAATTCAGCAAGCCGCCGCTCGCTTCTCCACATTGGAAAGATGGTGCCGAAGAACCAAAAAAGAACCAATTTTTACCAATTCACTGTTTGTCGTCGTTTCACCTACCGCAATGGAACCCAATGACTTTGTTGAAACTATTGATGCATTTGCTGCTACTCCAGTCCCATTCTTCGCGGTTAAAGACAAATGATTCCTTCAGAAAACATCAAGTTTTTCTTGATTTTGAAAATATTTTTTCTCACGCGGAAACATGACCAGCTGAACCAACTCAAGTGAATTTCGATCAGCTTCTTTCTTCTTGAGCTAGTTCTCGTCTCATAAATTTCATAACATCATTTGTTGACAAGGTGCACTGCAAGAAATGTTAAATTGCCAACACCAAATTCAACATCATTTTTTCATTATTGCCATCGATCATGAAGCTCAATTTCAACAGGAATTGATAGCTTGGACTGTTTTCTGTTCATTCAGCATGTGATCGAATTTCGAAATTCACGTAGGAGTACGAAAAAATCAATTTTTTTTGAGTGCGCGTGAATCTGCAAAACCGCATTTAAGCACCTGAAAACAGTCGTAACCAATAAAACATAAATTTGAACAATAAGTAACCTGAACTGGTTCTTCTGTCACTCATTGTTTTGGGTTTTGTAGTGTTGGTTACGACTATTTTCAGGTGTTCAGATGCAGCTTTGCAGATTTACGCGCACTCTGAAAAGAAATAATTTTTCGGTATTCCTACGGGCATTTGGGGATTCGGTTCATACTGTATAAGCAGAAAACAGTCCAAGGTATCATTTCCTGTGGAAATTAAAATTCCTGATCGTTGGCAATAATGAAAAAATGACTGTTGATTTGGTGTTGGCAATTTTACACTTCCTGCAATGCATCTTGTCAACAAAATGCTATTAAGATAATTATGAGACCAGGGCGAGCTCAACAAGAAAGAAGCTAATCGAAATCAACCTGAGTTGAGTCAGTTTATGATATTTCCGCATAAGAAAGAAATCTTTTCAAAATCAAGAGAAACTAGA
This sequence comes from Anaspis maculata, assembly GCA_949128115.1. Taxonomy (NCBI): domain Eukaryota; kingdom Metazoa; phylum Arthropoda; class Insecta; order Coleoptera; family Scraptiidae; genus Anaspis; species Anaspis maculata. Next base: position 47,166,314 of record OX421963.1, read on the forward strand.
CGTTTGCCAAGAGAATTATTTCTTTTTAACCGCGAAGAATCGCACTGGCGTGGCAGTAACTGCTATCAAGGGCTTCACTACAGTCATGTGGTTCCATTGCGGTAAGTCAGACGGCGATGCAAAATAAATTATTGAAAAGTGGCTCTTTTTGGGTCCTTCGGCACCAACTTTTCGATGTGGGGGACCGAGCGGCGGCTTACCGAATTCGAAAACTCAGTATGTTAATCAGGATACAAAACCGTACCAGACGGCAAATTTTCGACTCTCCGCGACCTTTTGCAAGGTAGAACCTACCCATTGCCTGGACTAGTGGTGATTATTATTGAACCGAGGAAAATCCAACGATGTTTTTAAATTCCATCACCAGCTTTGTTGATCGTAACGTAGGTTACATTAGTTTTCAGGTAAGAGGGACACTGATTTTCTTCTGAAAACATGCAGCCATAATTTAATTCCCTCGTCAAGAAATCTTCTTTTAAACAGGAAGAGGTATATCTTGAAATGATCATTTTGAATTGTTGACTTTGAAGCAAATTGATTTCGGACGAATTCCATCTCCAGATCTGATTTTGGGTGTTATTCAGATCTGTGTCATTTTTGATGCAGAGTCTCAATTTCAAGTTTTCTTCTGCATCAATTTCGAAGATATATTCTTGTTCCCTAAAGCTTTAGCTTTAACATGAGCTACAGATTATAGAAATCGGTCAACAAGAAAAAAAGCTATGACCAAAAAACCAAGAAGTTGTTTCTCTCGAATCACCCTGTAGCGAAGAAAGATAATCGGAAAATTGAAAAACGGTTTCGAGATATGGGTGTACCATCCTCCCTGGACCAGTTGAAAATATCCAAAAACATGACTTTTCGAATTGGGAGTTACTCAAACTTTTTAGTTTTTGAAGGGTTTTACGCGACGACCTGTATAACCAACAAGGAAGATTTGAACCTAATTCTGTATCCGTCCTCTGATAGACTGAGAGCGCAGGTATGTGGGAGAAGAAAACAATTGGAATTAGTCCTATTTTTTCGAGAGCTAGGGCACTTTGAACTTCTTCAAAAATTTTAAGTGGGCCACTTCAATTGTTGAGTAGTTTATTTTGGTCGAAACTTTGATGGACCGTATCTTTGGGAGGAGTGGATGGAATCGAATGAAATTTGGTGAGTACGTTCAAGCAACGACCTTCAATAATACATCGCATCATCGACCAATCCAAAACCCCCAGGGCCGGATTGAAAAATTGTGTCCCTCAAGTTTTTGTGGAAAAAGTCACCTTGTATAATTTTTTCACAAAAGTCGTTACCATATTTTAAAACGACATAAAAAAGCTGCAGATTTCGCAAATGAAATTATATAGCGCAATTGAACTGTATCGGGGGAAAAATGATTTTAAATAATTATTTCCAAAAAAAATGAAAATTATCTTTTCTGATTTGAAATTTCAACTGTTTCAACGCATAAGTCAATTTATTCATTGAACTGATTCACGGGGACCTAAAAAAAATGTTTTGAAAATTTGGCCGAAGCTTTTTTTTTACCACTCCATAAAAATTGAAAAAAAACACTTTTTTGAGGAAATAGCTAGAATTCAAAGCCATATAAGATCATTTGCAGTTATTTGAAAATATCAATTTACAAAAAATCTCACCACCAAAAATATTCAAAATCTTCAAATTTTTTCTGACAGTACAATTGCGCCATATAATTTTATTTGCCTAGGTACCTACTGAGTACTAATACGTACTAGATACCAAAGTTTTTTTGTGTGCACATTGTTGGAAATTTGAGGGGGGCTTAACCTCACCCGGCGCTATTATTTCAAGAAAAGACAAGCCGTAAGCGAAACATGGAAGAGTGTATTATGTCAATAAGCTTTGTTCTTTGAAAAAAAAGGAATGATCGAAATTGACATATTGATGCTGCCTATAGTCTGAACAAAAGTTGAGCCGTTGGCGTTGGTTACTACCGCACTCCCAAGCAAAAGCTAAAAACTGGAAAATCTAATGACGCCACTAGAGATGATTAATTTGAACAAGACCATTTCTCGCTCCTTTTTTGCAATTATTCAGCTTAATAACGAGAAACACCAGTAAAGAAAACTATCATACGTTTCTTAAGAGATGTCACTACATAAAACAAATTGGGTACCAGATATTCAACTTTTGAAAATGTGATTATAATTCATTCCGAATTAACCATTTTGATCATAAAACTTTTGACGTTTTATTTGTTCTGTATGACGCGAATTTTTGCCACTATTGCCACAAAGTTTTGTATTGAAATATGTTGCCAGGGCGGCAAGAGCATTCCCGTCTCTGATTGGCCATCGGTGCAGGCTACCGTTATCACAGAGCTTGTCACATTGTCAGTGGTCGCAGCTACGTCGCAGAATGTTGAGATTGACAGGTTTTTTATGCATCGATACGGTTTTTTTTTTGACAGATTTTGTGAAACTCGACATGTGGCAAGCGAGCATTGGAGACTATAGGCATTAAGTGGCAGTTGCGGCGTAAATGTCTAAAGATGGAATTTGGTTGCGACTGCCGGACGTAGCGTCTCGCCGCGACGTCCGGACGTTATGACAAGTACAATGCGTTTTGGTCGACCGAGCAGTTCAGAGTGTTGAGACGCACGGCGTTGACGAAATCACTTCTATTAAAATGCATTGCACTGGTCATTAACGTCCGGACGACGTAGCGGCGAGACGCTACGTCCGGCAGTCGCAACGAGATCCCACCTTAAAGCTTCCGCAGTTGTAGCAGCATAGCCTACCTCCTGCTTTCGTTTCAGTATCCCGAAGCGTGATTCTGGGCGCGTTGAGCACTTCTCGCAGTTCCCTTGGTTCG